>JALAZF010000882.1:0-1303541 GCA_022829125.1 Lathyrus tuberosus
AGAGAGAGAGAGAGAGAGAGAGAGAGAGACGAGAGAGAGAGAGAGAGAGAGAGAGAGAGAGAGAGAGAGAGAGAGAGAGAGAGAGAGAGAGAGAGAGAGAGAGAGAGAGAGAGAGAGAGAGAGAGAGAGAGAGAGAGAGAGAGAGAGAGAGAGAGAGGTTGTAATTTGATGTTCTGATTGAAAGCTAGCATTTGACTCTGTCGAAGTTCAGCAGTCAATTGTATTCGACGGAGTCGAATACAACATATAGTATGTCGAAATGTAACTTGTAATTTTTGTATTTTACATTTTTACGTTTTAGGCTTGGGTTGGTTTGTGTAGATTGGGCATGAGCTTGAGTTGCCCATATAAAGAGATTTGTATGATGTAAACATAGAGCTTCACTCAATCCTAATTTTCATTATTCAGTTTACAGTTTTCTCTCTTTCCTCTATTCTTTTTCTTCTTCTTCTCCTTCTTTCATCTTTCTTGAAAATATTTATTCCGAAAAATTGGTATCAAGGAGGCCGGTTGCGATTCAGAAGGAATCTGTAATGGCAATTGGAACAACAACATCAACGCAATTTCCAACGAATCTACCAATTTTCAAAGGGGATAACTATGAATGGCGGTGGGTTGCGCAGGTGAAGGTCATCTTCAAATTTCAAGACGTGTCTGAAATCGTGAACGATGGAGTATCGACATTGGAAGCGAATACAGATGTTGGTCAGCAAACTGCGCACAAGGAACGAAGAAAGAAAGATGAAAAATACATGTTCTTGATCTACTAGCGTGTGTATTTTAATTTGTTTGAATATATTATTAAAGAAGAAACAACGAAAGAAGTATGGGACAAGTTGAAGAGCTTGTACGACAAAGTTGAAAAGCTTAAGAGGGTGATGTTACATATGTTGAGAAAGCAATTTGAGAAGACTCAGATGAAGGAAGATGAATCAGTCTCGGAATATCTTTCATGTGTGATATTGCTAACAAACCAGATGAAGTCGTGTGGTGAATCAATCAACGATTTGTAGAAGATTGAGAAAGTGTTGATATCTCTGGCTGTAAAGTTTGATTATATAGTAGTGTCAATTGAAGAGTTCAAGAACTAAGTTGAGATGAAGTTAGAAGAACTTCAAGCTGCATTAGAGGCTCATGAGATGAGGCTGAAGCAGAGGAACTCAAAAAGGAAGAATGTGGCTAATCAGGCACTACAAGCAAGATTCATCAAGAAATTTGGGAAAGAGAAGAGTAAGAATCTTGCTAATGACGAGAAACCAAGCAAGAACTCAAAGAATCACTCTGATTCGATCAAGAAAGGCATGGGCAACAAGTATTTTGGGAAGAAAGTTGACATGAATTAGGTGCAGTGTTACAACTGTCGAGGATTGTGTCACTATGCTCGGGACTTTCAAAAAAAGAAGGAGGCACGAGCAAAAGATAGTGATGAAGTGCAAAATGCACATGCAGAAGAAAGTGATTCTGATGATGTGTTACTCATGGCCAGCACTCAGTCGAACACTGAGCAAACCAACATGTGGTACCTGGATTCTGGATGCAATAACCATATGACGGGCAATAAAACTGGTTCACCAAGCTAGATGAATCAGTCGAGAAAGTGATAAATTTTATAGATGGCAGGCACATTACATCAAGTGGAAAAGGAGATATTTTTGTTGTCAAGAAAGATGGTCGAAAAGCCAACATCACAGATGTGTTGTATGTACCATCACCGACAAGTATCTTGATAAGTATAGATCAATTACTTGCAAAAGGGTACAACATGAAGATAGAAAAGAATCATATGAAGGTGTATCCTAGTGATGGAAGGTGGATTCTAAAGGCATCATTAGCAGGCAACATGACCTTCAAAGTAGAGATCAACCCACTTGATCAGTCGACCACCAGGATTTGAAATCAAAGGGCAGGAGTCGAAGGTGTAGAGATTAAGGAAAGCCCTTTATGGTTTGAAGCAATCTCTAAGAGCTTGGAATAAGAGAATAGATGGTTTCCTGATCGAAGTTGGTTTCATAAAGTGTGTCTCTGAACATGTGTCATACCCCAAATTTTGACCACTAAGATTTCCCATCATTGTGCAAATCATCATCACAATATAGATGAACTTTCATACTCATTAGTCTCCCCAAAGATGGGTGAGCATTCTCTACACTCAAAGAATTAGGGTTCCAAGCCCTCTCTGAGCTTTAGAAAAAGGATCAATCAAGAAATGACATGATCTTCAACTTGTCTAACCTCTCAAACCTCTACAATGGATCAAAAGGACTCCCACTTCAAGAATTAAGCACAAGAGTGCAACATTTCAAGTGGATCAAGCCTCAAGTTCATCTAATACAAAGTCAACTGACGCAGAAAGTCAAAGTTTGACTTTTGGTCAACTTTGAGCTTCACAAGCCATTACTCAAGAAAAATATGATGGATGATTTAATTTGATCAAATTTAAATCAAGGAATCATGAAAAATTGCAAAATTGATCAAATTGAAAGAAACTTAGAAATTTTTTCTAAGTTAAAATCATGTTCAAGTGCACAACTTTTCAAGGTTGTAACTATTGATCCAAGCATCCATTGATTTTGCTTAAGGGCTACTTTTAAAGAGGGCATTTGATACTTCAACACTGTAGAAGGAATCAACTCAAAATATCATAAGGATTGAAAGATATAAGTGACCAAAGTTGGGAATTCTTAATGTCAAATGTTCCGACTTTTCATAGGACACCCTTAATATTTTTCCAGCAAGAATGTCCCAACTTCAGGGACATTTTTCTCCATGATCCAAGTTGATTCAAGCCATTTCATGAACATGAAAGTTGAAGTACGTCATCTCACCTTTCCAGAAAGTCCTAGAAAGCTCATTTATCATTCTCGAGCAGAAAGTTATGATCTCTGCAAAAGGCATTGATAAAACAGAATTTTTAAGACAGCTTTTAGGACAGACTTGATCACAAAAGTTCAAGGTCATTTTTTACAACTTTACAAGTCTTATCTTCACAAACCTTAAACATAAAAGTTGAAGTACGTCATCTCAACTTTTTAGAAAGTTGTAGAACGTCCATTTATCATACTTGAGCAGGAAGTTATGGACTTTACAGTAAGGCTTGCTGCAGCTATTTTTTAGGACAGATTTTGTGCACTTTTTCTTGTGCCACACAATTTTCAAGCTTTGTCACCATGCAGGACAAGCATCAAAGGTGCAATTCACTTCAACTCAAACTATCATAATGGATTAAAAGATATAAGTGATTTGAGTTTGGAATTGTTAATGTTCAAAGCTGTCAAATGTTTCAACATTTCATAGGACATCATTAATATTTTTCCTGCAAGAATGTCCCAACTTCAAGGATGTTTTTCTCCATGATCCAAGTTGAACCAAGTCTAGGGTCAAACATCAAAGTTGAAGTATGTCATCTCAGCTTTCCATAAAGTCCTGGAACAGCCATTTATCATTCTTGAGCAAGAAGTTATGGATTTTATAACAAGGTTTGCTGCAGCTGATTTTTAAGACAGGTTTCAGGACAGATTTGCACATTTCTTGTGCCACACGAATTTTTAAGCCTTGTCATCATTTTGGACACATTTGAGGATCAAATCCAAGGGGGATGATCTGATCTCCAAGCCTCCAAAGTCATTGGAACCAAAAGTAGCATGCCAAACCTAGAAAACCCTAAAAGAGGGACAAGACTCCAATTTTGGTTTGGAGCATTTAATGGATGCTTAGAGGTGGCATGAACTGAGCTTCCTCTAACTGAATTCAGTCAAGATTCCTCTAACAACTAGGGAACCAGCAGCATGTGCCCTAACCTCTAGTCAATGGCTAGAGGAGATTTGGATTCTCATTGGCCAACATTTGCCAAACCTCTGCTGCTGCCACCATTCACTGTTGATCCCAAAACAAACTTGCTCTACTATAAATAGAGCTCGTTTGTGATCAGTTTGAGTACACCAAAGTTATCAAACAAATGCTTTCCTCAAAATCACTTTTTTCACTCCAAAATGCCTTCTTTAGCAAGGTAATTCTGAGTTTTTGAGTTAGAGAGCATTTCCATCACAGCTCATGATCCAAACACATCCAATATGTCATATCTAAGCTGTCCAAACTCTCACAAGTGACCTATAACACCAAAATCACAAAGTCACCTCTCAAAACCTCAAAAATTGGACTTTTTTGCATTTTTCAAGCCATGTCTTGATTCAGTCACTTTCCAAACTAGATAAAACCTCAAACACACTCCAAATATCATCCTTGAACTGTCCCAAATGGTTCCCCCCATCTGGAACACCATTTGAGAGAGTTGGCATTTTGGCCACTTTTGCCCATTTTGCAAGAAAGAGCTCCAACTTGCTCCAGAGGTTTCCAGCGATTCCAACCATCCTAAAAGCTTCTAAGAGGTCATTTGAGGGTGTCCAAAGCATCAAATCATTTCTGGAACAAAGCACTTGGTAGGTTGCACAAAATCTCCAAAAAAGAGGTAAAATTCACAACTTGAATTCTTTGAATCATGCTTTTCTTTGTTGTCCACATACATGCATCATATTGAACAATTCTTGAAGTAAAAATGTAGTCCTTAATGTGTATGTTGTGATCCTCCTACTGTTTGCACTTTAACATGTTTATATGTGGAGTTTATGTTGTTTTAAAACTCATGTCCAGTTCTGGTTTTTTGCTTCGTGCGTTCTGTACATTAAGTTTCAGTATGTATGAGTGTACCATTGGATTCCTTGCGAAAAATCGATCAAGATAGGTTCTTACGGATTTTAATTTCGTTAAAAATTGAGAGAGTTATGCGTGTTGGAAGTTTGACGACAAAAGATGTCGAAAACTACATGTGCAGTTCTATTTTTTTACTTTGTGTGTTCTGTACATTAAGTTTCAGTGTGCATGAGTAATACCATTAGATTCCTTACAAAAAATCGGTCAAGATAGGTTCTTACGGATTTTAATTTCATTAAAAATTGAGAGAGTTATGAATGTTTGAAGTTTGATAAAAAAGATGTTGAAACTAAAGTTTCAGTTCTGATTTTTTTAAGATGTCGAATGTGATGTTCTGAGATCTATCCTTTTTCTCTTATCTTCAAAACTCATGAAAGATGTCGAATGTGATGTTGTGATATCTTTCCTCTTTTTCTTAGTTTATTTTCAAAAACTCAACCAATTCTTTTACATAGCAAAAATCATCATTTTCCAATTTTATTTTCCACACTTCTTATTCATACTCCATAATATTTTAATCCACAAAAAAATATTGTTATTTGATATATTTTTAATATATTCAAAAATATTGTTTTAAATTGTTTTAAATGCTTTTAAAATGATTTCTTTTTCTTGATTTCTAAAACCAAAATGATTTAAAATATCATGTGGATAAAATACTTTTTTATAAACCTTAATCATTGTCTATAACATGATTAATGATTTTATTTGATATTTTTATCATTTTTTACTTGATTTTTCTTTGAAAAATACCTTTAAAAAAATGAAATTAGGGTTTTATTGATTTTCTCCCTAACAAACTTTTCCAAACACTCATGGGCCTCTAATAGAGTGTAAGACCCAATCCTTTGTAAATACAAACCTATTTTGGGCCTCACTTATTGTATAAGTCGCGTTGTATTTCAAAAGTTCGGCGCGATCATCGCCCGTTTAAAACAAACCATCTGAGTCTCTCTTCGAGCTATAAGACCCATTCAAAATCATTTTTGGGCCTCTAATAGAGTGTAAGACCCAACCCTTTGTAAATACAAACCTATTTTGGGCCTCACTTATTGTATAAGTCTCGTTGTATTTCAAAAGTTCAGCGCGATCATTGCCCGTTTAAAACAAACCATCTGGGCCTCTCTTCGAGTTATAAGACCCATTCAAAATCATTTTTGGGCCTCTAATAGAGTGTAATACCCAATCCCCTTTTAACCAAAACAATTTTGGGCCTCAGATATTGTATAAGTCCCTCTGTGTTAAAAGAAAAGCTCGGCGCGATCGCTAGTTCAAAAGAATCATCTGGGCCTACCCTCGTGTTATAAGCCCCATTTTTTTTCTTTCAATCATTTTGGGCCTCTTGAGAGAGTGTAAGACCCATCCCTTTGTACAGAAAACCTTTTTGGGCCTCAGTCACTTGTATAAGTCCCTATACAAAACGACAGTGCGATCACTGATAAAACCCTGGGCCTCTCCTTGAGCTGTAAGCCCCAATTTTCCTTTCAAAAGCACTTTATCCTTTGATTTTGAATATAATATTGTTATCAAAGCTTTCTTTGTTGAACAAACTAACCAAACAGCATGGAAGCTCTACAACCGAGTAAGTGTTTATCCGCTTTCATTTACTGCTTTCATATATATAACTGTATTGTGGGGCTGCTCACTGTAAGTATTCTTTCATAAACCTTTATATACCTGTCAAATATCTATCGTGTAATACTAGTATAGCTATTTAGAGTATTCCCCGGCAACTACGTCTAGCACTAGGTAAAGCCCTGTTGATCACTCTTAAATGCAGATAAAACTAGATCCCACATAAGATTACCAGATACAGTCTTCCCTCCTCTTGGGGTTAAAAATATGGAGACGTGAAAGGCAGCATTCTCGGTGAACCCTTTCTCAAACTGTCACCCTTAGAAATTGTCAAAGAAACTCTAACTCCCCAGAGATGATCTTTTCTCTGTGAATGGCATCTCTTGAGTTTCTTCCAAATTCTCGAACTTTCCTGGCTTGAACTATTCTCTGTGAATAGCCAGTCTTGAATTTCTCGGGGTTTAGGGACCCACAGGCTTCTTAAAAGCATCCCCGCCTCCTCTTGGGCATTGTACAAGGACCCGTCAACTTCTTAGAAGTTTTCACAGCCTCCTCTTAGGCTTCATATAATGATTCTTCCTCCGGGAAGATAACCTCTTCTTGGGCTTCGTAAAAATTGTCCCTCGGCTTCTTAAAAGTTTTCTCGCCTCCTCTTGGGCTTCGTACAAATTGTCCCGACGACCTCCTAGAGGTATAGGAACAGAAATTAGTCATCTTAATAGAATAGTCTTTCAAAGAGTCTAGATCTTACTACTACTGTTTCTTAAGCATAGTACAAAAGATAAAACCCGTAGACTCGGACAGTCTAAAGCTCCTTTGGATTCCCTGTTTCCTTAGAGAACATGAAATAATCCCGATCCTCAGATCAAATCCATGAGTACAACATTACCCATATAAGAACTGATTTTCTCTTTTAACCAATATGATGGACCTATCACTCAACTGAAACAGTTACCCTAGCCTTCTCTTAGGCTTTGTACAAATGATTCTCCCCAGCGGAGCAAACCTTCAGCCTCCATCTCGGGCTTCGTACGAGATACAAAATCACTATCTTGTTGAGTATAAAAGACTCTCTTGTTGAGTCAAACACCTTTAGCCTCCATCTCGGGCTTCGTACGAGATATAAAAACACTCTCTTGTTGAGTATAAGAGACTCTCTTGTTGAGTCAAACAACCTTTAGCCTCCGTCTTGGGCTTTGTACAAGACACATACAAAAGCACTCTCTTGTTGAGTCAACCCTTTTAGCCTCTCTCCCGGGCTTCGTACGAGACACATAAAAACACCCTCTTGTTGGGCCAATAGCCTCCTCTTAGGCTTTGTATAAGAAAACCCCGGTTGAGTCAATCAACCTTTTAGCATCAAAGTTGTGCCTCGTTCACAATATACAAACATCAACAACTCCTTTCCCCTTCATCTATTGGCTGTAAGCGGCAAGCCTCTGGATTATTTACATCCACGCCACTGTCCCTCTTTTAGCATGAGAAATTCCTAAGGAAAGATGGCATTGCTCTAAACTGAGTTAAAGTCTTCTCCTTCAGGTTAAAAATCCCCTATAACGGAAATTATGGCATTGTTGGATTCACATATCCCAGTTAAAGTAATTCTCCTTTATAACCAGTCACGCAACAGCTATGACAAACAGATCAAATACCCCTCTTTAGAGATGACAAATTCTCTCTAAAGTCAAAACCCTTTAGCTTCATATCTTGGGCTTCGAACAAGATACAAATAGACCCTTCAGCTTCACATCTTGGGCTTTGAACAAGATACAAGCCACCTTTAGCTTCATGTCTTGGGCTTTGAACAAGACACCAAAACACAATTTCCTCCCATAGAATAGGAGGAACTACGATCGCTCTGATTTCCCTGTTTCGATAGACAGGAATACGTAGGCATAAGATTGAAAGAGAAATCTTAGCGAGCACACTAAACAAAAACCTAAAATCCCGTACCTTCATACATCAATCGAAAAGCATCAGTCATAACATCCTACCAATAGAATAGTCCCGTCATTTCATTCTTAACAAAATAAGCAGAGAGAGGCCCCACTTCCACATAGCATCTGTAACCTAACAGACCGCTGTTTAAACTCAATATGCAAGTAGGGTTAGTTGGAGACATCGATTTCCCTTCCTTCATCAGCTTCAATAGGATAAAAAATGAATCGACCTGTAGTACCCCAGAGCGGCAGTGCTTAAGAACCACGTCCAAAATTGCTCGCTACAGAAAAGTGGCGTCCACCGTGGGGCCCGTCTTTCTTTCTTACAATTTAAGGTGAAAACCTTGGACAAGTTATTTTCATGACGGTTCCATCGGGGAATGTCATTATTGCTAGAATCGGCCCTCGCTAGGATCTTAGGTCAAAACCTTTAAATTGGGAAGGTGGCACAGAATGGCTACTCCGCCGGGGAGCCATTTTCTGTTAGGATCATAGGATTCATAGCTCTTAAAAGTCTAGGACATTAGGACAAATATATATACTGCTTTTCCTAATTGATATCTGTGTTTATTTTTCTGCTAATGGGAATGCGTGTGATGCCGCATATGGAAAGATTGAGTATACACCTAGGAAAAACCTCTTTCAGTAGTGCAGAAGCTATCGGAAATAGTTGTCACGCGATACTACCCTCTTCTGAGATTCTTTGAAATACATCACCTAGCACGGTTCCCGGCCCGCTGATGTTATCTCGACAAGAATCAATGATTTTGAGAGACAGGTACAAAAATCACTAGTATAAACCTTTGGGATGGGTAGAGCCTTGACTTCATGACACCGACCCTTTGACCCCATGTTTTTTCTATGTTTTTGTGTGCTGCATTCATGCATTCATTTAAAAAACATTAAGCAAAGAAAAATTTATCTTCTAGTTTCTCTTTTTCAAATTAAACTAATACAATGATTGCAAATGTCAGATAAAAAGATTGCGCTAATGGATTTCGGTAGGAGAAAAACTCACAAGTATACTTTCAAGGTTCCAAAACTAGGGGATTTGAGAGGATTAACAAGGATGATCACTAACCCTGACGCTTTCAGAGCGAAGTACGGAGGTCTACTACCTCTGTTAAGGGTCCATGTAATTGAGGGAATCCTGGAGGCACTCATTCAGTTTTACGATCCAGTCTATCACTGTTTCACATTCCCGAATTACCAACTCGCATCAACGCTAGAGGAGTACTCTCATCTGATTGATCTACCCATTACTGATCAAGTTCCCTTTTCTGGACTGGAAGAAATTCCAAAGGATCAAATCATTGCAAGAGCAATTTATTTGGATGAGTCGGAAATCAAGACTCACATGACCACCAAGGGAGGAATCCCAGGTTTACCAGCCAAGTTTCTGGTAAAGAAAGCTCTGTACTTTGCTAGTATAGGGAACGTGACTGCTTTTGAAAGCATCCTTGTTTTGCTCACCTACGGGTTATTTCTGTTTCCCAACATTGATAACTTCGTCGATATCAACGCCATTAAGGTTTTTCTCATTGGAAACCCTGTACCGACTTTGCTCGCAGATGCGTATCATTCTGTACACTTAAGGAATTTATACAGCGGAGGAATGATCACGTGCTGTGTGCCCCTGCTATATAAGTGGTTTACTTCCCATTTGCCTAAATCTGTAGCTTTTTGGGATCATAAGAGTGCCTTACGTTGGTCGCAGAAAATCATGTCTCTTACCAACTCTGACATCGATTGATACAATAGGATTTATGACGGGATCAAAATCATTGACCGTTGTGGAAACTTCCCCAACGTACCCCTTATAGGAACTAAGGGAGGAATCAATTACCATCCAGTTTTAGTTCGTCGTCAATTTGGATACCCGATGAGGCATATCCCGCGTAATGCTCATCTCGAAGGTCTTTTCTTCAAGGAAGGAGAAAATGGCAGGGCACTAAAGATGGAAATAGTGCACGCTTGGAAACATGTTCATAAGAAAAGACGAGAGTCTCTAGGAAAACCGAATTGTGTCTCGGTGGAGCCTTATCTCCACTGGGTACAAACTAGAGCTCTCAAGCTAAAGATGCCTTATCCTCGTCACAGAGTTCTTCCACCAAGGGAATATGTCATGTACTTCATGACTGAAACGGAAAAACTTCAGGTTACTCTCAACAAAGTTCAACAGGAGAGGAGGTCTTGGAAGAACAAGTACAGCATTCTCAATGTAGAGTGTACCAAAATACAACAGCTATTGAAAGATAAGGATGCTCTGATTGAGATTTTGGAGCAACATGCTGTAGAAAATCAGGATGACCAAAGGAACTTGCTTGCTCCTTTCACTTGGAAAAGGAATGACAACCCGACAACGGCCTAAGAGCCCCGGTCCAAGAAAAGGAAAGTACCAGAATCAGCACCCGAGTTCTCCTTAGAGAGGACTCGGGACCCATTAGCTTAGGTTTCTGTTTCCGCACCTTGTAAATTATTGTATTTCCATTTCCGCAATCCTTTGAATTCAATAAAACGGGGATTTCCCCACTGTTTGATATTTTCAATCTAATTGTCGAAGTTTATTTTGATTAAACCAAAAAAACAATTAATATAATCATTGCATTCATCATTCTCACGTCACGTATTCTTCTTACCTACGAATCTCACGTTTGTGTCTCGGTTCTAGAGTCAAACTGTCTCATTCGTACAATACTCGGGCCAATCTTCAGAAAAAGATGGATGATCTCGAGGAAGAGAACAGAGAGTTGAAAGAAGAGATCGACGCTCTAAGAGAGGATATGAGAAAGCTTCGTAACGACATGCAAGCCATGGCAGAAGCTCAGCTACAAAGAACTGTGATCTCAGAGATCACCTCAACGCCCATAGTGGAGAAGAATGGTCCTAGGTATCAAATGCCAAAAGATCATCCCTGGGGCATGCCTGTTAACTATATCCCGGAAGGAAATGTTCCGCCGATCACTGAAGATCAGGGAATCATAGCAGAAGTCGCTGGGCCTGAAGGTTACAAACTTCGGGAAAGCGATGATGCCAGAGGAATAATGAGGACTCCTGAAGGTTACAAACTTCGGGAAACGCCAAGATTCGCTGCTGTAGTAACGGTATCACCCCCTGTGGTGCACACTGTCCCGGAAGGACAGATTCCACAGATACCTTCTGGTAGAAAGGAAATTATTTTTGATAGAATGGATGAATTCCAGGAGCAGTTCCTGGAAATACAGAAGGAACTGCAAGCCATTCGCGGTCAAGATCTATTTGGAAAGGACGCTGCAGACCTTTGCTTGGTCCCCAATGTGAAAGTCCCGCACAAGTTCCAAGTACCCGATTTTGAAAAGTACAAGGGTAACTCTTGCCCTCAAAGCCATTTGGTGATGTACGCTCGGCGAATGTCAGCTCAGACAGAGAACCAGGATTTACTGATTCACTACTTTCAGGATAGTTTAACCGGTGCCGCATTAAAATGGTACATAGGTTTAAACCGCACTACGATTAGCACTTTCAGAGATCTTGGCACTGCTTTCGTCCAACAATATAAATACAATTTGGACATGGCACCAGACAGAGATGAACTCAGATCAATGTCGCAAAAGGACATGGAAACCTTTAAGGAATACGCTCAGAGATGGCGTGAAATTGCCGCTCAAATTTGTCCACCTCTTGAGGAAAAATAGATGACAAAGATTTTCTTAAAGACCTTGAGCTCATTCTACTACGACATAATGGTTGCCAGTGCGCCCAGCGACTTCACCGAAATGGTCGGTATGGGAGTGTGTCTCGAGGAAGCCGTTCGAGAAGGACGTCTAGTCAAAGACACTGGGTCGACAAGCGGTACTAAAAAATACGGTAGTGCTCTCCCTAAGAAAAAGGAGCAAGATATTGGGAATATCTCTCTTGGAAAGCAAAGGCGACGGTACCAACCAGTAGCAGCTGTAACTCCTGCTATCAACCCTGCGCCTGTTTCTACGTATCAACCTCAGGTTGCTCAAAGCCAACCACATTCGCAGCAATTTCAGCAAAGGACACAACAACCTCTTCAGCAGGCTCGTCCTCAATACAACAACAACCGTACAACGCGGCCACCAGGATTTGATCCTATACCCGTATCGTACGCATAACTATTTCCGTTATTACTGGCCAAGGGGCATGTCTAGACTAAGTCTCCTCTTACAATACCGAAAAATCTGCCTTTTTGGTTTAAGGTGTGTCGCTCCCGGGATTTTCATCCAAGTACAAACGCTAAAGTGGCGCGGAAAACAGAGTCGCCAGCAATGTGTATTTATCCCAAGAGAGGGAAAGGAAACACTGCATAAACCTGAGGGGAAAGGAAAAGCATGGTCTCACGACCAAGAGAAATGGGTAAGGGAGTCAGTTACGCGAAGGGAAGGTGTTAGTACCCCCGCACGTCCATCGTACCCGATGGAATCCACGCTTGTTGTTCGATCAAAGGGTGTCGTCGTCTAGAGCTCCACTGTTACTGGAAAGGAGAAGGAACAGGAACGAAAATGAAAGGAGAAACGAAGAAGAAGAGGAAAAGAAGTGACTCGGTAGGACGTCCTCGGAGTCCTAGGCCTACGTATTCCCTCAGTGCAATGGGAAAGTCAGAGTCAACGTAGTTTGACGGACTACGGGGAAAGGTTGCTCGTCGAGATATCGCATCTCGTGCCTACGTATCTTCAATCAGACGAGAAAAAAGAATCAGAGCAAACGTGGTTCGGCTCAACAAAGGTTGCTTTGTTTGTGTTTTTTAATGGAAACGTTAAAGTGCGTATTCCAGCAGTTAGGTGTTGCAGCTCGCTGTATGGAGACTTAGGCGTTACCTGTTTGCGGTAGAACGGACATGACGAATCCCTTTTAGAAATGAGGGAAGGAGATGAGAAGAGAATTGTTGTTTGTTTTTGTATTTTAAGAAGAAGTGTTTTGAAGTTAGTTCATAACTTACATTGCACCAAAGTCTACCATGCGGGAACGAGTGAGTCGCATGGTCGCCCCCAAATGGGACGTATACTACGCACTCAAGAAGAGGAAGGGAGACCCCTCGTTCTTCATTTCCTACACTTAAGGCTCGAGCGCAATATACGTTAATCCTTTATTAGAATTTTTGCTTTTTTTGTTTTGAGGTGAGGAGAAGAGAGACTCAAAGTTTAAGAAAGGTAAAAGTCTAAAGGGAGACTAATAATCCTAAGAGTTATCATGCTTGGATGTTCCTAATGGTTAAGTGTGGTTTAGAAACCTAATTCTAAAAGAAAAGAGAAGAAGAGTGAGTTCTAACTTACTTCAAAGATTGAAGTTAAGTTAAGAACTCAAAGGGATGAAAGCAATGAAATGTCAAAGAAGCATAAGATGCTTATCACAATCAAACTTGAAAGCTTAAAAGAGATAAGAGAAGAAGTTGTATGTGGGTGCTCTCCCTCACACTTGACTTACCATAAGCCCCTGAAAATGTTAGCAAAACAACTTACAAGTAAAGAAATAAGGAGAGAAGAACAAGTAAGGATCAAATAAGGTAGGAACTAAGGAAGAAGGATCCTAAAGGCGTGAAGAAAATTCTACACCAAACACCATATCATGCTATCTAAATAAGAAAATAAAATGGAAGGAAACAATGAAAACAGCAACAATTACAGCTCATAAGTGCAATGCAGCAGTAAAATCTATCATCATGTACCAAACAGCAATCAACAGCACATGTTCAGCCTACAAAATGGGTGTAAAAAGCAAATAGTAGCACATACAATAGCATATATGTGTATAGACAGCAATGAAAAATCAGAGGCAGCATGCATTCACAAATGATTCATTCATAAAAGAACAAACATGCTTCAAGCCTTGCACATTATTCAATTAACACAACATGATCACAATCTCATTATAAATCATGGTGAACAAGTCTTGAAAACAACACGGAATGATGCACGTTTAAAAAGAATACACATTGTTAAGCATGTGAACAAGTTAAAACAAGTATGCATCTCTTGAAACCAAAAGTAAATGAACATGCACATAGCTATTCCAGCAATCACCAACATCAATTAGCAATTAACAAGCTCAAAGTGTGTGCGTTACGTGATCATCACTTCAATTAATCAAATACAAGCATAAACATTCATCGATAAAAACCAAGAATCGCATGTCGAAAAAATCATGTTCATGCCATGGTATGAAGTAAAATAACTCAAGAACAATCCACCAATCATCAACATATTGATTCATGAAGTTTAGACATGCGAAGGATCTCAAACAAACAAGAAAATGCAAGAAAATCACACTCTGCTCCAGTGGTAACCGGTTACAGCATAACTGCTAACCGGTTACACAGTTCAAAATTGCACAAACTACGCAAAAAACAACATGTTAACCGGTTACAACATAACTGATAACCGGTTACACAGTGTAATACCCCAAATTTTGACCACTAAGATTTCCCATCATTGTGAAAATCATCATCACAATATGGATGAACCATCATGCTTCATCAGTCTCCCCAAAGATGGGTGAGCATCCAATACAAGCAAAATTAGGGTTTCAAGCCCTCTCTGAGTGCTTAGACAAAGGATCAATCAAGAAATGACATGATCTTCAACTTGTCTAATCTCTCAAACATCCACAATGGATCAAAAAGGACTCCCACTTCAAGGATTAAGCACAAGGCTGCTCCCTTCTAGGTGGATCAAATCTCAAAATCACTTGCCATCCACACAAGTTTGAAGTGAAGTTGCAGCTGAGATGCCATAAACTGATCTAGTCCATTTCAATTCAATCCAAGTGTTCAAACACACTCCATATGGTGTAGGGAAGCTGTCCAGATCATCACCACTCATCTGTAACACCTCCAACTCAAAATCACATCTGAACTTGCTGTCACGACTTGGAGGTAAGCCTAAACTTGGGCATCTCTCAATCTATGCATATTTCCTCGCACAATAATTTGGCCATATGTTCATAATCATGCATGGAATGTTTTCCCTCAATTAATTGCATTGTTTGAATCGTGTATCAAAAATCCTAGCCTTCATGCAGAAATTAGGGTTCTTGAGGTTTCTTCGTGATTTCTTGTTGTATGTTTAATTTAAATGAAATTAAAGTACATAGACATGATCGTGAGGTTGAGGCGAGCATAATGATATGTGGATTGCATGTTATAATTACGTATTCAGTGAGATTGGATGGAAAATGCAAATCTGGGCAAACTGAAAAAACGCGCGTGTTCTTGGTGTTGTTCTTGGCGCCATTTTCATATATTTGAATATTTGAATTTTGTGATTTTGTTTAATTGATTCAAAAATTAATTTCTCTCTGAGTTTTAATGATTTTGAGATGATTCTTTTTTTAATAATTCACAAAAATGTTAAAATATTTTATTTTCACAAAAAATCCCAAAAATATTATTCATTTCATATAATTGATATTTTTGTAAAGAATTAATATTTTGATTGTTTTTGGCATTTTAAATATTTTTTCTACATTGATTTTGCAACTTTTAATGCTTTCTAATTATTTTGTAGGTCAATACTTAATTTTTGAAGCATTAATCCAATATCATAATTTGTTTTTCACATGTTAAACAATTTTGATCATTTTAATTGAATTTTTATTCAATTAAATACATTTTGAAAACAAATTAGGGTTTTGGATTAATTCAACCCTCATAAATCATTTTCAAAACACTTTGGGCCTCTATTAGAGTGTAAGACCCAATCCTTTTTTTGACCAAATCATCTTTGGGCCTCACTTATTGTATAAGTCCCTCTGCGTTAAAAGAAAACTTCGGCGCGATCGCCATTTTTAAACGAAAAATCATTTGGGCCTACCCTCGTGTTATAAGCCCCACTCTTTTCTTTAAACCTTTTTGGGCCTCTTGAGAGAGTGTAAGACCCATCCCTTTGTACAGAAAACCTTTTTGGGCCCCAGTCACTTGTATAAGTCCCGCTGTACAAAGTCAAACAGTGCGCTCACTGATAAAACCCTGGGCCTCTCCTTGAGCTGTAAGCCCCAAATCTTTCTTTTTCAAAGCACTTTCTCCTTTAATTTTGAATATATTGTTGTTTTCAATCTTTCTTTATTGAACAACTAACCAAACAGCATGGAAGCACTACAACCGAGTAAGTGGTTATCGCTTTCATTGACTGCTTTCATATTATAAACTGTATTGTGGGGCTGCTCACTGTAAGTCTCCTTTCATAAACTCATATCTACTGTGTAATAATAGTATAGATATTTCGAGTTTCCCCGGCAACTACGTCTAGAACTAGGTGACGCCGTTTCATTTATTCGTAGAAATAGACACCTAGATCCCCAATAGGAGCACCAGATACAGTCTTCTCTTCGGCTGTCCTCCTTAGGAATCGTCAAGGAACTCTATTCCCAAAGATGAATGTATTCTCTGTGAATGGCATCTTTGAGTTTCTTCCAAATTCTCGAACTTTCCTGACTTGATCTATTCCTTGTGGATAGCTTGCCTTGAATGTCTCGGGGTTTGGGTACCCACTACGGTCATAATCTTGGACCTTAACTAAGGAACCCTCTTTAAAAGTTAAAAGTCACTGGATAGTAAACCTCGCACGTTTACCAGTGGTTTTCATCTTTAAAAGAGTTATCTCTCCTAATGGAAAGGAGATGATAGACCCACAGGCTTCTTAAAAGCATCGGCCTCCTCTTGGGCATTATTCAAGGACCCTACGGCTTCTTAGAAGTATTCACAGCCTCCTCTTAGGCTTCGTATAATGATCTCTTCCTTCGGGAATGATAGCCTCCTCTTGGGCTTCGTACAAGGACCCGTCGGCTTCTTAAAAGTTTCCAGCCTCCTCTTGGGCTTCGTACAAATTGTCCCGATGACCTCTTAGAGGTATAGGAACAGAACCTAGTCATCCTCATAGAACAGTCCTTTCATAGAGTCTACTACTGTTTCTCAAAGCATAGTACAAAAGATAAAACTCTAGACACGGACAGTCTAACTTCCTTGAGTCTCAAAGACATTCTCAAGCACCCTTCGTTAAATAGGAAGGAAACCCGCAGACTCGGACAGTCTCAATACCCTTTGGATTTCCCGTTTCCTCAAAGAGAAGGAAATATCCCCGATCCTCAGATCAAATCCCTGAGTACAGTGTTGCTCATATAAGAACTGATTTTCTCTTTTAAATCAGTATATTGGATCTGTCACTCAACTGAAATAGTTACAATAGCCTCCATCTCGGGCTTCGTACGAGATACCAAAATTCTCCCCAGTGGAGTCAAAATAACCTTTTCGCCTCTCTCTCGGGCTTTGTACGAGATACAAAAACACTCTATTACTGAGTATAAAAGATTCTCCAACTGAGTCAACTCTTTGCTAGCCTCCTCTTAGGCTTTGTATAACGATATGCCCCACTGGGTCAAAAACCTTTAGCCTCTCTCTCGGGCTTTGTACGAGACACAAAATAGCCTCTTCTTAGGCTTTGTATAATGATTTTCCTAGCGGAAATTAGCCTCCTCTTAGGCTTTGTATAAGAAAACCACTGGTTGATCCAATCGACCTTTTAGCATCAAAGTTGTGCCTTGTTCACAGTATACAAACATTAACAACTCCTTTCCCTTCATCTAATCGCTGTAAGTGGCAAGCCTCTGGATCATCTATATCCATGCCACTGTCCCTCTTTTAGCATGAGAAATTCCTAAGGAAAGATGGCATTGCTCTACACTGAGTTAAAGTCTTCTCCTTCAGGTTAAAACCCTTTCTTCGGAAATTATGGCATTGCTCGGATCCGCGTATCCCAGTTAAAGTAATTTTCCTTCTCCCCCTCTTTAGAGATGACAATTTCTCTCTAAAGCCGGGGTCTTTCAGCTTCACGTCTTGGGCTTTGAACAAGACACAAATAGACCTTTCAGCTTCACATCTTGGGCTTTGAACAAGATACAAACTACCTTTCGCTTCACGTCTTGGGCTTTGAACAAGACACCAAAACACCCATTTCCTCCCATAGAATAGGAGGAACTACGAACGCTCTGATTTCCCTGTTTCGGTAAACGGGAATACGTAGGCATAAGATCGAAAGAAAAGATCTTAGCGAGCGCAATCAACAAAAAACCCAAATCCCATATCTTCATCAATCAAAAGCAGTATTTCAAAAACATCAGTCCTAACATCCTAATCCTTATTCCCCGCTAGAAACCCTTTGCATAGAAAAAAGAAAGAAAGAACCGTATTGGCGAAATACGAATAACCAGTACAAAAGCCCCCCCACATTGATAGCATCCGTAACCTAACAGACCGCTCTTTAAACTCAGTATGCAAGCAGGGTTAATTGGAGACATCTATTTCCCTTCCTTATTCAGCTCACAATAGGATAAAAAATGAATCGACCTGTAGTTAAAGTTCAAACCGCAGAGAGCGACCAGCGCTTAAGAACCGCGTCCAAAATCGCTCGCTACAGAAAAATGGCGCCCACCGTGGGGCCAGTTTTTATTTCTGTCTGTTTTCCTTGTAAAATGGCGACTCTGCTGGGGAGTCTCCTTTTCTGTCTTAGGGCATCATCCCCGTTTTCTACGGAAAATGGGAACTCTACCGAAGAGAAAGATTGACCTATGCTGGTCCATCTCTTAGGCAGGGAACCACAGATTGGGGCTTCCGCCGGGGAACCCATTTCTGTCAGGAACTTAAGATTCATAGCTTTATAAGTCTAGGATGATTAGGACAAATATATATACTGCTTTTCCTAATTGCTATACGTGTTTATTTTTCTGCTACTGGGAATGCGTGTGATGCCGCATGTGGTGAGATTGAGTATACACTTAAGAAAAGCCAACCTTTTTCGTAGTGCGGAAGCTATCGAAAATAGCTGTTACGCGATACTACCCTCATTTGAGGCTGGTGATCTATTCTCGGTGAATGGCACTTACTCTAAGATTGCACACAACTCGCTGGCGATCCGCTTGTTGTTTTGCTTTCCTGGGAGGAGCTGATGATAATGAGTACAGGTACAAAAATCACCCTATTATAAACCTTTGGGGATGGGTAGAGCCTTGACTTCATGACAACGACCCTTTGACCCCATGTTTTTTCTATGTTTTTGTGTGCTGCATTCATGCATTCATTTAAAAAAACATTAAAACATTCAAAAAACTTTCTCTTCTAGTCTCTCTGTTTTTCAAATTAAACTAAGACTGTGATTGCAAATATCAGAGAAAAAGATTGCATTAATGGATTTCGGTAGAAGGAGAACTCACCAGTATACCTTCAAGGTTCCAAAACTAGGGGATTTGAGAAAGTTAGCGAGGATGGTCGTTAACCCAGAGGCTTTCAGAGCCAAGCACGGTGGTTTGCTACCACTGTTAAGAGTCCATGTGATTAAGGGGATCATGGACGCGCTCATTCAGTTCTACGATCCGGTTTATCATTGTTTCACATTCCCGGATTACCAGCTGGCACCAACGCTGGAGGAGTATTCTCATCTGACTGATTTACATATCACTGATCGAGCTCTATTTTCTGGACTGGAACAAATTCCAAATAATCAGACTATTGCAATAGCAATTCATTTGGACGAGTCTGAGGTCAAGACTCACATGACCACTAAGGGTGGCACCCAAGGTTTGCCAGCCCAGTTCTTGACGAAAAAGGCTCTGTACTTTGCTAGTATAGGGAACGGGACTGCTTTTGAAAGCATCTTTGTCTTGCTCACCTACGGATTATTTTTTTTCCCAACATTAATAACTTCGTCGATATCAACGCTATTAAGGTTTTTCTCATTGGAAACCCTGTGCCGACTTTGCTCGCAGATGCGTATCATTCTGTACACTTTGGAAATTTGTACAGCAGAGGGGAGATCACATGCTGTGTACCTTTGCTCTACAAATGGTTTATCTCACACTTGCCCAAGTCTGCTGCTTTTTGGGATTGCAAGAGTGTCTTACGTTGGTCGTAGAAGATCATGTCCCTCACCAACTCTGATATAGATTGGTGTAATAGGATTTATGAGGGAATCAGAATCATTGACCGTTGTCGAAACTTCCCCAGCGTACCCCTCATAGGAACTAAAGGAGGAATCAACTATCATCCGATATTAGTTCTTCGTCAATTTGGATACCCGATAAGACACATCCCACTGGGTGTTCATCTGGAAGGTCTTTTCTTCAAAGAAGGAGAAAGTGACAGAGCACTAAAGATGGAAATAGTGCAAGCTTGGAAACATGTTCATAAGAAAGGACGAGAGTCTCTGGGAAAACCGGATTGTGTCTCGGTGGAACCTTATCTCCATTGGGTACAAACCAGAGCTCTCAAGCTAAAGATGCCTTATCCTCGTTACGGAATTCTTCCGCCGAGGGAAATTGTCATGTACTTCATGACGGAAACTGAAAGGCTTCAGGTTACTCTCAACAAAGTTCAAAAGGAAAGAAGGTCTTGGAAGAACAAGTACCGCACCCTCGACGTAGAGTGTATCCAAATACAGCAATTACTGAAAGAGAAAGATGCTCTGATTGAAATTTTGGAGCAGCATGCTGTAGAGAATCAAGATGACCAAAGGAATTTGCTCACTCCTTTCACTTGGCAAAGGAATGACAACCCGACAACGGCCCAAGCTCCCCAGTCAAAGAAAAGGAAGATACCAGAGTCAGCACCCGATTTCTCTTCATAGAGGACTCGGGACCCATTAGTTTAGGTTTCTGTTTCTACACTTTGTAATCTACTGTATTTCCATTTCTGTAATCCTTTGGAATTCAATAAAAAGGGGTTTCCCCACTGTTTGATATTTGCAATCTAATTGTCGAAGTTTATTTTGATTAAACAAAAAAAAAACAATTAATATAATCATTGCATTCATCATTCTCACATCGCGTATTCTTCTTCCCTACGAATCTCACGTTTGTGTCTCGATTCTAGAGTCAAACTGTCTCATTCATATAATACTCGGGCCAATCGTCAGAAAAAGATGGATGATCTTGAGGAAGAAAACAGAGAGTTGAAAGAAGAGATCAACGCTCTGAGAGAGGACATGAGAAAGCTTCGTAACGACATGCAAGCCATGGCAGAAGCTCAGCTACAAAGAACTGTGATCTCAGAGATCACCTCAATGCCCATCATAGAAAAGTATGATCCTAGGTATCAGATGCCGAAAGATCGTCCTTGGGGCATGCCTGTTAACTATATCCCAGAAGGATATGTTCCGCCGATCACTGAAGATCAGGGAATCGCAACAGAAGCCGCTGGGCCCGAAGGTTACAAACTTCGGGAAAGCGAAGATGCCAGGGGCATACTCAAGACTCCTGAAGGTTACAAACTTCGGGAGGCGCCAAGACTTACTGCCGTAGTCACAGTACCACCCCCTGTGGTGTACACTGTCCCGGAAGGACAGATTCCACCAACACCTTCTGGTAAGAAGGAAACTATGTTTGACAGAATGGATGAATTCCAGGAGCAGTTCTTGGAAATGCAGAAAGAGCTGCAAGCCATTCGCGGTCAGGATCTATTTGGAAAGGACGCCGCAGACCTCTGCTTGGTCCCAAATGTGAAAGTCCCGCACAAGTTCCAAGTGCCCGACTTTGAAAAATACTAGGGTAACTCTTGCCCTCAGAGCCATCTGGTGATGTACGCTCGGCGGATGTCAGCCCAGACGGAGAATCAGGACCTGCTGATTCACTACTTCTAGGATAGTTTAACCGGTGCCGCACTCAAATGGTACATGGGTTTAAACCGTACTATGATCAGTACATTCAGAGATCTTGGTACTGCCTTCGTCCAACAATACAAATACAATTTGGACATGGCACCCGACAGAGATTAACTTAGATCAATGTCGCAAAAGGACAAGGAAACCTTTAAGGAGTATGCTCAAAGGTGGCGTGAAATTGCCGCTCAAATTTGTCCACCTCTTGAGGAAAAAGAGATGAAAAAGATCTTCTTAAAGACCTTAAGCTCATTTTACTATGACCGAATGGTTGCCAGTGTGCCCAGTGATTTCACCGAAATGGTCGGCATGGGTGTATGTCTTGAGGAAGCCGTCCGAGAAGGACGTTTGGTAAAAGACACTGGATCAACGAGCGGTACTAAAAAATATGGTAGTGCTCTCCCTAAGAAAAAAGAGCAAGATATTAGGAATATCTCTCTCAGAAAGCAAAGGCGACGTTATCAGCCAGTAGCAGCTGTTACTCCTGCTATCGGCCCCGCGCCTGTTCCTACGTATCAACCTCAGGTTGCGCAGAGCCAACCTGACCAACAAAGGACACAACAGCCTCTTCAACAGGCTTGTCCTCCATATAACAACAACCGTACAACACGGCCACCAGGATTTGATCCTATACCTGTAACGTACGCAGAGCTGTTTCCGTTACTGCTGGCTAAGGGGCACATTCAGACTAAGTCTCCCCTTTCAGTTCTGGAAAATCCGCCTTTTTGGTTTAAAGCGGATCAAACATGTCCTTATCATCAAGGAGGTTCAGGGCATAACATTGAGACTTGCCTCAATTTTAAATCCGACGTGCAAAAGCTTGTTAGGAGCAGGCTCTTATCTTTTAAAGATACGAATCCTAATGTTCTTACGAACCCGCTGCCTCAACACAAGAAAGCTGCAGTCAATCTGATTGAGAAAGAGACTAACAATGTCTATCAAATTCACGATGTACTCTTATTGGGGACCAATCTGGTCAAGATGCATTGTAGACAGAGTGGATATGGCCATGTGCCACCTCATAACTATCACTAGTGTGATATCTGCTCTAAAGATAACCAAGGATGTTCGGTAGTGCAATCAGCTCTACAGGAACAAATGGATCTTGGATGGATCCAAGAGCACCGAGTTCGTGAAGTTAACATGGTTTACACGAATTCCAACATCATTCAAAACCACGACATCCGTGCGATGAATGTCAACTTGGTGGCGATGCACTCAAGGCAAAGCCAATATCATAATCTGCCGCGGCACGATTACAGTTCCTGTCTGATTTGCTCGGTAAACAAACAAGGATGCTCTTTCATACAAGAGGCCCTCCAGCGTCAGATGGATCTTGGATGGATCCAAGACTACCATGATAGGAACTCCTATCAAATCAATATGGTTCAGATCTTTGACATTCGCGTGATGAATACCAATCTGGTAGAGTTACATGCTGAGCAGGTCCGACTCGGATTCTTAATATCACACGACTATCAAGATTGTAAAGCGGGTTGCGAAAACGATCGAGGTTGTACCCTTGTCCAGGAGGCACTTCAGCACTTGTTAAATCACTGGTGGATGCCAATCTATATGGACGAAGATACTCAGCAGATTAGTATCAATAACAGGAATCCTACTCGTCGTCAAAGTCAGGATGTCCGATTAATGGAAGGTAACCTAGTGAGGTTACATTGTATTCAAAGTGGGCGTGGCCAGGTGCCACCACACAACTATGACAGTTGTAGCGTATGTTCGGAAAATAACCAAGGGTGTTACCTTGTGAGAGCAGCTCTTCAGGGTCAGATCGATCATGGAGAAATTCATCCATATCCAGGTTCAGGACCCATCATTTGGTCGCCGAACTACCTTGCCGATCAAGTTGAGGATGTTGTCACGATCTCTGGTCATCACCAGATCAGGGATGTTTTTGCCATCATCCCTCTACTTGACAAATCTAGAGTTGCCAACCAGGAACGGATCAAGGTTACGTATGACGGTCAGATAAATCAGAAGGTTCCCATAGTCATCTATCTACCAGGGCCACTACCGTATGAATCAGCTAAGGCAATCCCTTACAAATACGGTGCAACAATAATTGAAAATGGAAAGGAAATTCCATTACCCTCCGTCGTAAATATTGCAGACATCAGTCGTGTAACATGGAGCGGTTGAATCTTCAACCGAGGGGTTGGAGAATCCAACAAAGAAAAGGAACTTCAGGCGGAAATTCCTGATCCGCCAGTCGGTCAATCTGGTAATCCCGACTTTTCAAAAGACAAAGATGAGATGCTAAAGCTCATCCAAAGGAGTGAATACAACATTGTTGATCAACTGTTACAGACTCCTTCAAAGATCCCAGTATTATCACTGTTACTCAGTTCAGAAGCACACAGAGAGGCTCTACAGAAAGTCTTGGAGCAAGCCTTTATGGAACAGGATGTAACAATTAGACAGTTCGATAGCATTGTCTCTAACATCACTTCCTGCAATAATTTGGGATTTAGTGATGAGGAATTACCTGAAGAGGGTCGTCGTCATAACATGGCGCTCAACATTACAGTTAACTGCCAGGGCGATGCTTTAGCCAACGTACTGGTAGACACAGGGTCAGCCCTGAATGTTATGCCGAAGTCTACTTTGACGCAATTATCATTTAAGGGCCCTCCGATGAGAGTCAGCGAGGTCGTCGTCAAAGCATTCGACGGATCTAGAAAAATAGTTATCGGCGAAGTGGATCTTCCCATAACTATTGGTCCTCACACTTTCCAAATCACTTTCCAGGTCATGGACATCCGGGCAACATACAGTTGTTTATTAGGAAGACCTTGGATACATCAGGCTGGAGCGGTTACTTCGACCCTCCACCAAAAGCTAAAGTTCGTCAAGAACGATCAACTTGTCACGGTTTGTGGGGAACAAGCCTTGCTTGTAAGCAACTTATCATCATCTACTTGTGTGGAACCCGAGGAGGTTATTGGAACTCAGTTCCAAGCACTATCGGTGAGCAAGGACAATCAATTCAAAGAAGGAACTTCAATTTCTTCATACAAAGATGCTATCAAAGCGGTCGAGAGTACCGATACAAAAGGATGGGGACGACTTGTCATTCCTATTGACAATAAAACAAAGAAGGGTCTTGGTTTTTCTGCAACCTGTACCCAGACAGCCGCCAACGATGAAAGTCTTCATCCCCCTTCAAAACTTCTTCCACAGTGGAGGTTTTCTTCACCCAGTGTCTCAGACAGTTCATGCTATCAATGAGGAAGATCCCTCTGACACAGATGAAGAATGGAAGTCCTACCTTAACAAGGACGGCTATATGTCTCAGGAAGAGGTGCCTATGCCTTTTTGCTTTCCTACAGAAAGTCCGAGATTTATACCAAGATCAGATGTCGAAATGATATACGGAGATTGTGATCCGAAAGGATGCCGCGCTCCGCCAAATTCATTAGAGAAAGACACTCCGATGAAAGATAATTTTGACTACACCTACTATGGCCCAATGGATGGTCTGCCAATGTGGCAACCTTACCCAGGAAACTTGGGGCAAGAGAGTCAGCCGAGCAATGAAAATCAGCTGAGCATCATTGAACAGAATACCTGTGTCCCCGCCCTGTCATGGGATCAACACTCAGGTCATCCTGAAGCTACTCAACATGAAGATGAATTCGCAACGTTTGCAGGACTAGAATTCATCAACTATGCTTTTCCCGAGGTCAACGTCATCGAGAGGGATGATTTCTCCAGTTCCAAAGAAGTTTGGGACACTCTGGGAGAACCAAGTGGAAAATTCGACTATATGGTCAAGTACACTGCTCCCGAAAGCTCTCGTATCAGGT
This sequence comes from Lathyrus tuberosus, assembly GCA_022829125.1. Classification (NCBI taxonomy): domain Eukaryota; kingdom Viridiplantae; phylum Streptophyta; class Magnoliopsida; order Fabales; family Fabaceae; genus Lathyrus; species Lathyrus tuberosus. The sequence goes on from JALAZF010000882.1 coordinate 25,687, forward strand.
TCGAAGACATCCAGCCAACTGGATGGGGAGATGTACCTGAGAGCACAAATGCTATGCAAAATGCAACAGAGGAATCCTCCTACGACAATTCTGCCTGGGAGACAGATTCCAATGATCCTGCTCCACCAGAAATCAGCGTCATTTCTGAAGACAAATCAAGGAAGGTGCCAGACTTTGTGATTCACCGAGGAGTTCGCCGCCAATGGGTTGCTGTCGAGGTTCCGAAGGTCGTTCATCAGTCAAAGTAATTGCCATCTTTAACCTTTTACCCTGCCCAGGTGAAACGGATGTTTTGATAGGGCCCGCTTTTTGTAAATTTCCCTCTTTGCTTTGCCCAGAGCGAGTGAGTTTTGTTTTATAGGGCTGTAGTTTCAAGATTCGACTTGTTCATTAATAAAATAACGTCGTTCTGTAATTTCCGCATTAATTGCTGTTTTCTCTTTTTGCTTTTTCAGAAAATGGTAATCCTAAAAAACATTCAATAATAAAAACAAGCAGTAAAATAAATACACTGCACACACTTGCATTTTCTCTATCTCTTCTAAACACGAATCATCACGTCATGCAGATTGCTTGTTTTATACCCCGTTGAAACATACGATCCGATGCCTTCTTTCAACTTTGAGTTCCCGGTATTCGAGGCTGAAGAAGAAAATGACAACGAAATTCCAGAAGAGATCTCCCGACTGCTCAGACAAGAGGAAAGGTCCATTGAACCTCACAAAGAACCATTGGAAACGGTAAACTTGGGTTCAGAAAAAGAGAAAAAAGAAATCAGGATCGGAGCATTGCTCAGTCCAACTGCCAGAGAGGGTTTGATAAAGCTTCTCAAAGAATTCCCCGATGTGTTCGCTTGGTCCTATCAGGATATGCCAGGGTTGGATACCAGCATCGTGGAACATCACTTACCGTTGAGATCGGAATGTCCGCCAGTAAAGCAAAGGTTGAGACGCACTCACCCGGACATGGCCATCAAAATCAAAGAGGAGGTACAAAAACAGATCGACGCGGGTTTCCTCGCTACATCTGAATATCCTCAATGGTTAGCCAACATCGTACCCGTTCCCAAAAAGGATGGAAAGGTCAGAATGTGTGTTGATTACAGAGATTTGAACAAGGCAAGTCCAAAGGACGACTTTCCTTTACCACACATTGACATGCTGGTAGACAGTACAGCAAAGTTCAAAGTTTTTTCCTTCATGGATGGATTCTCGGGCTATAATCAGATCAAAATGGCGCCGAAAGACATGGAGAAAACTTCGTTCATTACCCCATGGGGTACCTTTTGTTACAAGGTAATGCCGTTCGGTTTGAAGAATGCCGGGGCAACTTATCAAAGGGCCATGACTACTCTGTTTCATGACATGATACATAAGGAAATCGAGGTATATGTCGATGATTTGATTGCAAAATCAAGAACAGAGGATGAGCAAGTTGAACATCTGTCAAAATTGTTCGAACGTCTAAGAAAATTCAAGCTCCGCTTGAATCCCAACAAGTGCACCTTCGGTGTCCGTTCAGGGAAACTACTAGGGTTCATCGTCAGCCAGAAAGGGATTGAGGTTGATCCTGACAAGGTCAAGGCCATTCAAGAAATGCCTTCTCCGAAAACTGAAAAACAAGTCAGAGGATTCCTGGGACGTTTGAACTACATCTCCAGATTCATATTCCTTATGACCGTGACTTGTGCGCCGATTTTCAAGTTACTCAAAAAGAACCAGGATTGCGTTTGGTCAGAAGACTGCCAAACCGCCTTCGACAGTATTAAGGAATATCTATTGAATCCTCCGATTCTATCACCTCCAGTGGAAGGAAGACCACTAATCATTTACCTCACAGTCCTAGAGGACTCAATGGGATGTGTACTTGGCCAACAAGACGAAACTAAACGGAAAGAGTCTACCATTTACTATCTAAGCAAGAAATTCACCGACTGCGAGACTCAGTACACAATGCTTGAGAAAACTTGTTGCGCTTTGGCTTGGGCAGCCAAACGTCTTCGCCAGTACATGATTCGTCATACTACTTGGTTGGTCTCCGAAATGGATCCAATCAAGTACGTTTTCGAAAAACCTGCTCTCACGGGAAGGATTGCCCGTTGGCAGATGTTGCTATCAGAATATGACATAGAGTACCACGCTCAGAAAGCCGTTAAAGGAAGTATTTTAGCCGATCATTTGGCTCATCAACCAATTGACAATCAAGAATCAATCGGGTTTGACTTCCCAGACGAAGATGTCATGTATCTAAAAATGAAAGATTGCGATGAACCGCTACCCAGTGAAGGGCCAGAACCAGGTTCCCAGTGGGGACTTATCTTTGACGGAGCAGTCAATCATTATGGAAATGGAATTGGGGCAACCATTGTTACCCCTCAGGATTCCCACATTCCTTTCACTGCCAGACTTACGTTCAAATGTATGAACAACGAGGCCGAATACGAAGCATGTATTATGGGTCTCGAAGAAGTAATTGATTTAAGGATAAAAAACTTGGATGTATACGGCGATTCAGCCCTGGTTATTAACCAGATAAAAGGAGATTGGAACACATACCAATCAAGATTGATTCCTTACAAAGACTATGCAAGAAGGTTGTTACCCTTCTTCATCAGAGTCGACTTTCATCACATCCCTCGTGATGAGAATCACATGGCTGACGCATTAGCCACTCTCTCTTCCATGATTAGTGTAGGTCGATGGAATGACATACCTAAGATCGACATAATGCGCCTTGAACGGCCTGCTTACATCTTCACGATTGAAGCAGTCATAGACGACAGACCTTGGTATCACGATATCAAATGCTTCCTTCAGAAACAAGAGTACCCATCTGGGGCACTCAGAAAAGACAGGAAAACCCTCAGAAGATTGGCTGGAAACTTCTTCCTGAGCGGTGACACTCTTTATAAGAGAAATTTTGACATGGTCTTGCTCCGATGCGTCGACAGACCAGAAGCAGACATGCTCATGAAAGAAATTCATGAAGGATCCTTTGGCACTCATGCCAACGGACACACAATGGCGAGAAAAATTCTCAGGGCCGGGTATTATTGGTTGACAATGGAATCCGACTGCTACAAGTACATGAGGAGGTGTCACAAGTGTCAGATATACTCCGACAAAATTCATGTACCGCCATCACATCTCAAAGTTCTTTCTTCCCCGTGGCCTTTTTCCATATGGGGAATCGACATGATTGGTATGATTGAGCCCAAGGCTTCAAACGGACATCGGTTCATCCTTGTAGCCATTGACTATTTCACCAAGTGGGTCGAAGCAGCGTCATTCGCCAATGTAACCCGACAAGTGGTGGTCCGATTTATCAAAAACAATATCATATGCCGTTATGGTGTTCTAAGCGAGATCATTACTGATAATGGATCTAACTTGAACAATAAGATGATGAAAGAGTTGTGTGCAGAGTTCAAGATCGAACACCATAACTTATCTCCCTACCGACCCAAGATGAACGGAGCGGTAGAAGCGGCTAACAAGAACATCAAGAAGATTGTTCAAAAGATGGTTGTAACCTATAAAGATTGGCACGAAATGCTACCCTTTGCTCTTCACGGTTATCGAACATCTATCCGCACTTCAACAGGGGCTACCCCTTTTTCTCTAGTATATGGCATGGAGGCAGTGCTTCCCATAGAAGTAGAGATCCCGTCAATCCGGGTATTGATGGAAGCTCAGCTCACCGAAGCTGAATGGTGTCAAAGTCGACACGACGAACTGAACCTGATCGAAGAAAAGAGAATCACGACACTATGCCACGGTCAGTTGTATCAGCAAAGAATGAAGAGGGCGTTCGACAAAAAGGTTCGGCCTCGTGTCTTCAGAAAAGGAGACCTCGTGCTCAAGAAGATACAATCATTTCTCACTGACTCTCGGGGCAAATGGACCCCAAATTATGATGGCCCCTATGTGGTCACAAAAGCTTTCTCAGGCGGCACCTTGAGACTTGCAACCATGGACGGAGAGGAATTTGCCTACCCCACGAATGTTGATGTAGTCAAGAAATACTTCGCCTAAAACTAAAAAAAAAAAAAAAACGTCTCGGTGGATTGAAAACCCGAAAGGGCGGTCCAGGCAAAAGTTAGAGACATGAAAAAAAATCACCCCGATGGATTGGAAACATCATAGTACAATCCAGGCAAAAATTAAGGATAATGGCAAGTAACTATGTTCAACAGAGGCAAGTCCCTCAGCAGCAGTTACAACATCATCTATCGGAGGAAATCTCCAGTCAAAGGTCATCTTCAACAGAAGCTCAGGATGCCCCGAATTCAAAGTTGGTAGAAGGATAGTGGTCGTTATGTTTCAACGTAGCCCTTTTCCCTGTAAATTACCGTTTTCTAACTTTGTATATACTCTTCAGAATCACGCGTTTGGCTGATCTCCATCTTATCAATAAAATTTGAGCCCTTGTGCTTTTGTTTGTAATTCTTGCTTGTTTTAGCTTTACAGAACGACGTTGTTTAAACTTAATCAGCGATTCTTGAAATAAAACAAAAATGAATTTACTTGTTAAAACTTTTTCTGCTTTAAATTAAAAATGGCAATTTCTTTTGACTGTTGAACATCAGAAGAACATCGATTGCTTCTCCCGAAGTAATCGAACTTCAAAGTGCAGAATCAAAGTACTCCTTCTAAGCCAGTACTCCTGAATGAAGGGATCAACTGTGTCAGAGACCTTGTTTCGTCTGACATCCTCGGCCGAGTTCTCATCTCCTAAGCCCGATCAACATAGCTCCCAACGGGACTATCTCTCCTAAGCAAGGTGGAATTGCTATTTTTGAATCAACAGTACTTCTACGCCCCGCGATGGCCGAGTATCCAATTGTGTTCATCCATTAGTCTGTATGTCGCGTCTGTTTTGTCAGCATATACATACATACATCATGCATTTTTTATTTGCATTCACATTTCATATTGCATCACTATCACTTGAGTCGGTCTTGTCCCCTAGTGATAAACAGTTTTCTCAATCGAGTTTGTCAGTTCTTTCCTCGTCAGGAAGTGTTGCGTCTGCACAATCTCGCCACCAGTGTATCTTTAGATCAGAGTCGGCACTTGGCCACTTTGATAACTTGAACCTCTGAAAAGCCAGAGAAAACTCTCAATAAACATCACTCTTCGCCATTGAAGATGATATCCTTGCTTTCCCGGATTAAGGAAAATCCACAGAGAAAGCCTCGTGATCAGAGATTCGGCAGCATATCAGTATTTCTCCGAAAAGGACCGCTGATGAAAAGGTCATCGGCCCCACAAAATTTGACCCCATCATATGGCGTTTCTCTAGGAAGATCCCGAGAAAAGTATGATGAAAGATCCCAAACGAAAACAGTCTCTCAAGAGACTCGCTTTCTGTGACGCCCCCAATCTATACCCCCAAATAACAGGCAATTAAAGCACTAAAGGAAAATTCGAAATTTCGTCAGAGTACATTTGAAATTGCGGCATAGAAAGGGAGGGATCACATCAACCTAAATCAAACATACACATAACATGCAACACCTGCCCATAAAGATATGCAACTGTGGGGTAGCAATCAACAAAGGAAACTTAGTTCCTTACACCCACTTTCCAGAAATTAGAATTAAAGCGGAAAATCTAAAATCTGAATAACATATATACATATACACATGTGAACAGTTTGTCATACATCAGGTAGCATATGTACAACCAGAACATATCATCAGATATACAAAATAATAGCACGCGGCCACCCTAACTACCCAGAGTCACATATCAGGGCCGACCGACCAAAATAATGAAGACGCAAAGCTTCACAAAAAGAATACCTCCAGCAACTCTAATCTGCAACGCCTCATAGAGCGTTATAAAACAGCAGAAGGGTGAGAAAAACAACCATAATATAAATGCATAAAATTATATATATATATATAAACACAAAAATGTACTAGTAACACATTCTCACCACAACCACATATAACATAATACCGCACCATTCTCAAACATCGAATACCATTACACACCACACATATACCACACAAGCATCAATCACATTCACAAATTCACCCACAATTAATTCATGATTTATGCAATGCACATAGACCGACACAACGACTCTATGCACATGCCATGCGGTGCCGACTTTCAATGTCTCATGTCTCATCATCAGTTCACTCAGGAACTATTGGAACCATCGCTCGTTACTGAGAATCTCAAGTAACTCCCCGTCGGGCCTACGATGTTCACCCGTCGCTTTAGGTCCTCAGGCATCGCCTCATATTTTCGAGGCACACGACGTTAAGTATTGCTTTAAGTCTCCAAAGGAGCCCACAATCGTCTATAACCACCGCTTTAGGTCCTCAGGCAGCGCCTCATATTTTTGAGGCACACGATGTTATAGCATATTCCCCTCGGAAATCAAACCGTCTCTCAGGACGTTTCCACAATGCACATATGATGCTTGACATACAATGACTCATGACACTCACATTGCATCCATGCACATATTCATAATCATGCATATATTATCAAATACATCACTTAGCATTTTCTTGCCTTTCGACCACAATTCATCCCCACAATGGCACATAAGGCATACACATCCAATTCACCAACTTATAACATAATACACGTCAAATGCGCACCCTTTAAAACAACAAAAGTCGAGATTCGACACTATTCACATTTCCCGACAAAATTTAATCGGCTAACAATTCTCAAAACCTCATAATCATAAAGTACGACTCGATACCTTTCCAACGACCCCAAGAATTCAAAAATCGGATAATCGGAACCAAAGTTACGGACGAAAACGAAAAATGATATTTTGAAAAGTCACATTTTGCAAAAGCTCTGCCCGTACGCGTACCACCATGAGCCATACGCGTATGAGCAGAGACTCATTTTCCCAAAGATCACGTGTAAAAACCCATACGCGTAATTCCCTCTCTCGTACGCGTATTGCCCTGAAATGCTACGCGTATCATACGCAAATGGACAGATGGCTGAGAAAATAAGCAGCCCATACGCGTATTGCCCTCATGGCTCGCCCACCATACGCGTAACGCCAAGGTTCATACGCGTATGAACATGCCCCATACGCGTATGACCTGGAAAAACCAGAAAAATTCCTGCATAATTTGTTCCACGATTTTCTACCCAAAAACCTCCAATTCATCATCCAAATCTCAGAAAAACAGCAATTTGAAGTGTAATAACATACCACAAACATGTATGAACAATCAACAATGCCTTCAACAAGATTTTTACCACAATCAAATTCATTTCTAATCAATTTTTACACAATCTAGGTTGTACTAATATTCTCCAAATCAATCCAAAAACAAAAATAAAACACATACATAATCGTATACAATCATAGAATAATCGAGTTTCGCACCCTTACCCGATTTAATCGACTTTACAACTTGCTCTTGATGATTTTTCCACTCTTTTCTTCAATTTCTCTCTTTTCTCTCTTCTCCTCTTTTCTTCTTTCTCTTTTTCTTTCTATTTTTCTTTTTCTTTCTATCTTACTAACTTAATGAAAATAAGTGGGAAAATACCAAAATACCCCCACACTCAAATATCTCATAAACGATCCCAAAATGCGATAAAATATATTCCCGCCGAAAAATAACATATTTTCACATAAAAGTCGAAATAAAATAAAATAATAATAAAATAATCCAAAAAGACTCAATAAAATAAAATTGGCAAAACGGGGCGTTACAATTCTCCCCCACTTAGAAATTTTCGTCCTCAAAAATCTTACCTGATACAAACAACTCCGGATACGATTCCCGCATCCTACTCTCCAATTCCCACGTCAAATTACCCTCAGCAGCGCCTCCCCACGCCACTTTCACAAGTGCAATCTCTTTACCCCTCAATCGCTTCACCTCGCGATCCAAAATCCTAACTGGTAATGCCTCGATCGTAAGGTTATCTCTTACCTCAACCTCGTCCATTGGAATAACATGTGAAGGGTCTGGAACATACTTCCGAAGCTGTGAAACATGAAACACATCATGCAAATTCGACAGATTCGGCAGTAACGCCACACGGTACGCTACAGCACCAACTCTCGCAGATATCTGGTAAGGACCAATAAATCGAGAAGTAAGCTTCTTAGATTTCAAAGCACGACCAACACCCGATACCGGCGTAACTCTCAGAAATACGTGATCACCCTCTTGAAACTCAAGATCCTTCCGTCTCCGATCATGATAACTCTTTTGTCTATCCTGAGAAGCCTTCATTTTCTCACGAATAAACTTTACCTTTTCCGTCGTTTGTTGCACTAAATCCGGTCCAACCACCGAACTTTCACCTGTTTCGTGCCAACACAACGGCGTTCGACATCTTCGTCCATATAAGGCCTCAAAAGGTGCCATTCCAATACTAGAATGGAAACTATTATTATACGTGAACTCAACCAAAGCAAGATAACCGTCCCACGCACCACCTTGTTCCAAAACACACGCTCTCAACAAATCCTCCAAAGACTGAATCGTTCTTTCGGTCTGACCATCAGTTTGCGGATGATAAGCCGAACTCAACCTCAATCTAGAACCCAAAGCCTTCTGTAAACTTTCCCAAAATCTAGATGTAAACCTAGGATCTCGATCCGAAACAATACTCAATGGAATCCCATGCAATTTCACAACCACATTGATATAGATCTCAGCTAACCGTTCCAAAGAAAAACTGATGTCAATCGGAATAAAATGCGCCGATTTAGTCAGCCTGTCAACAATCACCCAAATAGCATTATGCCCACGCTGAGTGTTCGATAATCCCGTCACAAAATCCATCGAAATGCTATCCCACTTCCACTCAGGAATATCCAACGGTCACAACAAACCACTAGGCCTCAAATGTTCCACTTTTGATTTCTGACAAGTCAAACATGCATACACAAACTGAGCCACATCTCTTTTCAAACCAGACCACCAGAAAATCTTCTTCAAATCTTGGTACATCTTATTCGCACCCGGATGAATACTTAAATTACTCCGGTGTCCTTCCTCCAAAATCATTCTTTTCAACTCCGCATCATCAGGAATACAAATACGACCACGAAACCTCAAAACACCAAAATTATCCACCTTGAAATCCACATTCTCATTCCTCATCAAATCAACGAATTTCAAATCCAGCTTTTGTTTCTCACTAACCGACAATAAAAATTCATTAGTAACCTTCAACATTCCAAGCCTTACACTAACCGAAGTCACTTCACATACCAAACTCAAGTCTCTAAACGACTCCAAAAGTTCCCACTCTTTTACCATCAACGCGGACATATGCAACGATTTCCGGCTCAATGCATCGGCTACCACATTAGCTTTACCAGGATGGTAATTCAAGCCAAAGTCGTAATCTTTCAAGAATTCCAACCATCTCCGCTGCCTCATGTTCAACTCTTTCTGATCAAATAAATATTTCAAGCTTTTATGATCACTAAAGACTTCGAACCTCGCACCATAGAGATAGTGCCTCCATATCTTCAACACAAAAACTACAGCCGCTAACTCAAGATCATGAGTAGGATAGTTTTTCTCATGAACTCTTAACTGTCTTGAAGCATAAGCTACCATTTTACCTTCCTGCATCAGAACACCACCCAAACCAATTAAAGAAGCATCGCAGTACACAACAAACGGTTCATTAGGATCAGGTAAAATCAGAATAGGAGCTGTCGTCAATCTTCTCTTCAGCTCACAAAAACTTTCTTCACATTGAATATCCCAAATGAATGCTTTGCCCTTACAAGTCAACTGCGTCAAAGGAAGAGCTAGCTTAGAGAACCCTTCAATGAACCTCCGGTAATAACCAGCCAAACCCAAAAATCTTCGAATATCGGTAACGGATCTAGGAGCCTCCCATTGTAGAACTGCTTCTACTTTAGATGGATCCACAGCAATACCATTACCTGAAATTACGTGCCCAAGAAAACTCACCTCAGACAACCAGAATTCACACTTGGACAATTTGGCAAAAAGCTTCCTTCCCTTCAAAACCTGCAAAACAATACGCAAATGCCCTGCATGTTCCTCACGAGACTTAGAATAGATTAAAATATCATCAATAAACACCACCACAAAATGATCCAAATGCTCGTGGAAAATCCGATTCATGTATTCCATAAACACACCAGGCGCATTAGAAACCCCGAACGGCATCACTGAATATTCATAATGACCGTAACGTGTCCTAAAAGCCGTCTTCTGAATGTCCTCTTCTTTCACCCTTATCTGATGGTACCCCGATCTCAAATCGATCTTACTAAATACACAAGCACCAACCAACTGATCCATCAGATCATCAATCCTTGGAAGCGGATACTTATTCTTAATCGTCACTTTGTTCAACTGGCGATAATCAATACATAATCGCATACTCCCATCTTTCTTTTTCACTAACAAAACTGGAGCACCCCAAGGAGAAACACTTGGCCTCACGAACCTCTTCTCCAACAACTCATTTAACTGCTTTTTCAACTCCACCAATTCAGATGCCGACATTCTATAAGGTGGCATAGAAACAGGTCTAGTACCAGGAACTAGATCTATCGAAAATTCAACTTCTCTCTCTGGCGGTACATATGAAATATCATCAGGAAACACCTCAGGAAATTCGCACACTACAGGAAACACCTCCAATGAAACTTGACTATCCACAGTCAAAGATGCAAATAATCCAAACAACTGAGCTTCATCCGCCAAAAGTTTCTTCAACTCTTTGGTAGATAAGAAACTTGAGTCTTCGTCTTCCTCAAGAGAAGGAAATCTTACAAGCTTATGATAACAATCAATGTGCACCCGATTGAATTGCAACCAATTCATTCCCAACACCACATCTAAACCTTCCAATGGTAAACACACCAAATCCATCGCAAAGTCTTTACCATAAATGGCTAAAGGACAACTCAAACACACCAAAGAAGTAGTTACTGACCCCATCGCTGGAGTATCAATAACCATCTCACCATCCATCGAAGACAACCCAAGATTCAAACGTTCCGCGCACTCAGACGAAATAAACGAATGAGTCGCTCCAGTATCAATAATAGCAATTAAAGGCGTATTATTAATAAAGCAAGTACCTCTTATCAGACGATCAGCACTTGAAGTCTGAGTTCCCGCCAATGAAAACACTTTCCCACTAGTCGGAGCTTTCTTCTGATTAGGACACTTCGAGCTAATGTGACCAGGTTCCCCACAGTTATAACACTTCACTACATTCTTCCTTTTACAATCAGCTAAAACATGTCCGATACCACCACAATTAGAACACTTATCCACTTTCTTCCTACATTCCATCTGGCGATGACCCAATTCACCACATTTAAAACACCTAGGAGCATTTGACATACCTCCTCCACTTGACCTTCGATCAAAAGTACCCCTTTGTTTACCTTTATCAGCCGGTGACACATACGGACCACCACGGAACTGTTGTTTCCCTTTTTTGTCACTTACACTTTTATAGTGAGCAGAACGAGCCTTACTATCTTCATCATAAATCCTACAGCATTCCACCAAATCAGCAAACCTTCGAATCCTCTGATATCCAATAGCCTGCTTTATCTCAGGACGCAACCCACTTTCATACTTCACACACTTAGAAAATTCAGCTGTCGCTTCCACATAGTGAGGATAAAACTGCACAAGTTCCACAAACTTAGCAGTATAGTCAATAACCGACATATTACCTTGTTTTAGCTCTAAAAACTCAATCTCCTTCTTTCCTCGGACATCCTCCGGAAAATACTTCCTTAGAAACTCTCGGCTAAACACCTCCCAAGTGATCTCTTCTTCCTCCTCATCAGCTTCCAACGCCTGACGAGTACTGACCCACCAGTCATCAGCCTCTTCGTGCAACATATGAGTGCCCAACCTCACCTTATCATCATCGTCATCACAATCCATCACCCTGAAAATCCTCTCAATCTCTTTCAACCACAACTGCGCACCATCTGGATCATGCTTCCCTTTAAAGACCGACGACTTATTCTTTCTAAACTCATCATTTCCTGCAGCATTCGGTGCACCCTGCACAGCTCGTGCCATCGCTTCCATCGCAGCAGCCAAAGCAGCATCATTACGACCAGCCATATTCTGTTCGTCTAAACACAGAAACTATGGTTAAACAACAACTCGTCCAACACAACTCGCCCAATATGCCAGACACAACAGACACAAACGACACCACAAACACAACTGACACGGACTGGCTCTGATACCACTAAATGTGACGCCCCCAATCTATACCCCCAAATAACAGGCAATTAAAGCACTAAAGTAAAATTTGAAATTTCGTCAGAGTACATTTGAAATCGCGGCATAGAAAGGGAGGGATCACATCAACCTAAATCAAACATACACATAACATGCAACACCTGCCCATAAAGATATGCAACTGTGGGGTAGCAATCAACAAAGGAAACTTAGTTCCTTACACCCACTTTCCAGAAATTAGAATTAAAGCGGAAAATCTAAAATCTGAATAACATATATACATATACACATGTGAACAGTTTGTCATACATCAGGTAGCATATGTACAACCAGAACATATCATCAGATATACAAAATAATAGCACGCGGCCACCCTAACTACCCGGAGTCACATATCAGAGCCGACCGACCAAAATAATGAAGACGCAAAGCTTCACAAAAAGAATACCTCCAGCAACTCTAATCTGCAACGCCTCATAGAGCGTTATAAAACAGCAGAAGGGTGAGAAAAACAACCATAATATAAATGCATAAAATTATATATATATATATAAACACAAAAATGTACTAGTAACACATTCTCACCACAACCACATATAACATAATACCGCACCATTCTCAAACATCGAATACCATTACACACCACACATATACCACACAAGCATCAATCACATTCACAAATTCACCCACAATTAATTCATGATTTATGCAATGCACATAGACCGACACAACGACTCTATGCACATGCCATGCGGTACCGACTTTCAATGTCTCATGTCTCATCATCAGTTCACTCAGGAACTATTGGAACCATCACTCGTTACTGAGAATCTCAAGTAACTCCCCGTCGGGCCTACGATGTTCACCCGTCGCTTTAGGTCCTCAGGCATCGCCTCATATTTTCGAGGCACACGACGTTAAGTATTGCTTTAAGTCTCCAAAGGAGCCCACAATCGTCTATAACCACCGCTTTAGGTCCTCAGGCAGCGCCTCATATTTTTGAGGCACACGATGTTATAGCATATTCCCCTCGGAAATCAAACCGTCTCTCAGGACGTTTCCACAATGCACATATGATGCTTGACATACAATGACTCATGACACTCACATTGCATCCATGCACATATTCATAATCATGCATATATTATCAAATACATCACTTAGCATTTTCTTGCCTTTCGACCACAATTCATCCCCACAACGGCACATAAGGCATACACATCCAATTCACCAACTTATAACATAATACACGTCAAATGCGCACCCTTTAAAACAACAAAAGTCGAGATTCGACACTATTCACATTTCCCGACAAAATTTAATCGGCTAACAATTCTCAAAACCTCATAATCATAAAGTACGACTCGATACCTTTCCAACGACCCCAAGAATTCAAAAATCGGATAATCGGAACCAAAGTTACGGACGAAAACGAAAAATGATATTTTGAAAAGTCACATTTTGCAAAAGCTCTGCCCGTACGCGTACCACCATGAGCCATACGCGTATGAGCAGAGACTCATTTTCCCAAAGATCACGTGTAAAAACCCATACGTGTAATTCCCTCTCTCGTACGCGTATTGCCCTGAAATGCTACGTGTATCATACGCAAATGGACAGATGGCCGAGAAAACAAGCAGCCCATACGCGTATTGCCCTCATGGCTCGCCCACCATACGCGTAACGCCAAGGTTCATACGCGTATGAACATGCCCCATACGCGTATGACCTGGAAAAACCAGAAAAATTCCTGCATAATTTGTTCCACGATTTTCTACCCAAAAACCTCCAATTCATCATCCAAATCTCAGAAAAACAGCAATTTGAAGTGTAATAACATACCACAAACATGTATGAACAATCAACAATGCCTTCAACAAGATTTTTACCACAATCAAATTCATTTGTAATCAATTTTTACACAATCTAGGTTTTACTAATATTCTCCAAATCAATCCAAAAACAAAAAAAAAACACATACATAATCGTATACAATCATAGAATAATCGAGTTTCGCACCCTTACCCGATTTAATCGACTTTACAACTTGCTCTTGATGATTTTTCCACTCTTTTCTTCAATTTCTCTCTTTTCTCTCTTCTCCTCTTTTCTTCTTTCTCTTTTTCTTTCTATTTTTCTTTTTCTTTCTATCTTACTAACTTAATGAAAATAAGTGGGAAAAGACCAAAATACCCCCACATTCAAATATCTCATAAACGATCCCAAAACGCGATAAAATATATTCCCGCCGAAAAATAACATATTTTCACATAAAAGTCGAAATAAAATAAAATAATCCAAAAAGACTCAATAAAATAAAATTGGCAAAACGGGGCGTTACACTTTCCCCAGTAGAATCGACAAATGGCGTCTCCAACAGAGAAGTTTGTACAACTCTACAAGTCAGACGAATGGGTTCCCCAGAAAGTCTGACATCAAAACTTTTTCCACTCAAATGGCATCTCCCCAGGAAAATTCGGCGAGAAGTTTGAAGGAAAACCGCTACACATAGCGTCCCTTGTCAATAAAGTTTATTGACAAAAGAAACTAAGACCAGTTCTTGGTAAGAAACCAGGATCGAGGGGAAGTTTAAATCAGAAACTAAGACCAGTTCTTGGTAGGAAACCAGGATCGAGGGGAAGTTTAAATCAGAAACTGAGACCAGTTCCTTGGTAGGAAACCAGGAACGAGGGGAAGTTTATTTCAAAAGAGACTGAGACCAGTTCCTTGGTAGGAAACCAGGATCGAGGGGAAGTTTACCTTTTCTAAGCATCATTGCTTAGCTAAAGAAGATGAATGCGTAAGCTACCATTCATAACCACCATCAAAATTTCGAATATTCCGATATTTAATCCTCTTGCACCCCGAATGCCCGAACACCTTCGTCATTCATACCTTCGGGTCCAAGAAGATTAAATAGGGGCATCTGTAATACCCCAAATTTTGACCACTAAGATTTCCCATCATTGTGAAAATCATCATCACAATATGGATGAACCATCATGCTTCATCAGTCTCCCCAAAGATGGGTGAGCATCCAATACAAGCAAAATTAGGGTTTCAAGCCCTCTCTGAGTGCTTAGACAAAGGATCAATCAAGAAATGACATGATCTTCAACTTGTCTAATCTCTCAAACATCCACAATGGATCAAAAAGGACTCCCACTTCAAGGATTAAGCACAAGGCTGCTCCCTTCTAGGTGGATCAAATCTCAAAATCACTTGCCATCCACACAAGTTTGAAGTGAAGTTGCAGCTGAGATGCCATAAACTGATCCAGTCCATTTCAATTCAATCCAAGTGTTCAAACACACTCCATATGGTGTAGGGAAGCTGTCCAGATCATCACCACTCATCTGTAACACCTCCAACTCAAAATCACATCTGAACTTGCTGTCACGACTTGGAGGTAAGCCTAAACTTGGGCATCTCTCAATCTATGCATATTTCTTCGCACAATAATTTGGCCATATGTTCATAATCATGCATGGAATGTTTTCCCTCAATTAATTGCATTGTTTGAATCGTGTATCAAAAATCCTAGCCTTCATGCAGAAATTAGGGTTCTTGAGGTTTCTTCGTGATTTCTTGTTGCATGTTTAATTTAAATGAAATTAAAGTACATAGACATGATCGTGAGGTTGAGGCGAGCATAATGATATGTGGATTGCATGTTATAATTACGTATTCAGTGAGATTGGATGGAAAATGCAAATCTGGGCAAACTGAAAAAACGCGCGTGTTCTTGGTGTTGTTCTTGGCGCCATTTTCATATATTTGAATATTTGAATTTTGTGATTTTGTTTAATTGATTCAAAAATTAATTTCTCTCTGAGTTTTAATGATTTTGAGATGATTCTTTTTTTAATAATTCACAAAAATGTTAAAATATTTTATTTTCACAAAAAATCCCAAAAATATTATTTATTTCATATAATTGATATTTTTGTAAAGAATTAATATTTTGATTGTTTTTGGCATTTTAAATATTTTTTCTACATTGATTTTGCAACTTTTAATGCTTTCTAATTATTTTGTAGGTCAATACTTAATTTTTGAAGCATTAATCCAATATCATAATTTGTTTTTCACATGTTAAACAATTTTGATCATTTTAATTGAATTTTTATTCAATTAAATACATTTTGAAAACAAATTAGGGTTTTGGATTAATTCAACCCTCATAAATCATTTTCAAAACACTTTGGGCATCTATTAGAGTGTAAGACCCAATCCTTTTTTTGACCAAATCATCTTTGGGCCTCACTTATTGTATAAGTCCCGATACCGTCAAAAAACAAACGACGCGATCGTCGCCTTTTCAAAAATCATCTGGGCCTCTCCTTGAGCTATACGACCCATTCAAAACACTTTGGGCCTCTATTAGAGTGTAAGACCCAATCCTTTTTTTGACCAAATCATCTTTGGGCCTCACTTATTGTATAAGTCCCGATACCGTCAAAAAACAAACGACGCGATCGTCGCCTTTTCAAAAATCATCTGGGCCTCTCCTTGAGCTATACGACCCATTCAAAACACTTTGGACCTCTATTAGAGTGTAAGACCCAATCCTTTTTTTGACCAAAACATTTTGGGCCTCACTTATTATATAAGTCCCTCTGCGTTAAAAGAAAACCTCGGTGCGATCGCCATTTTTAAATGAAAAATCATTTGGGCCTACCCTCGTGTTATAAGCCCCACTCTTTTCTTTAAACCTTTTTGGGCCTCTTGAGAGAATGTAAGACCCATCCCTTTGTACAGAAAACCTTTTTGGGCCCCAGTCACTTGTATAAGTCCCGCTGTACAAAGTCAAACAGTGCGCTCACTGATAAAACCCTGGGCCTCTCCTTGAGCTGTAAGCCCCAAATCTTTCTTTTCAAAGCACTTTCTCCTTTGATTTTGAATATATTGTTGTTTTCAATCTTTCTTTGTTGAACAACTAACCAAACAGCATGGAAGCACTACAACCGAGTAAGTGGTTATCGCTTTCATTTACTGCTTTCATATTATAAACTGTATTGTGGGGCTGCTCACTGTAAGTCTCCTTTCATAAACTCATATCTACTGTGTAATAATAGTATAGATATTTCGAGTTTCCCCGGCAACTACGTCTAGAACTAGGTGACGCCGTTTCATTTATTCGTAGAAATAGACGCCTAGATCCCCAATAGGAGCACCAGATACAGTCTTCTCTTCGGCTGTCCTCCTTAGGAATCATCAAGGAACTCTATTCCCAAAGATGAATGTATTCTCTGTGAATGGCATCTTTGAGTTTCTTCCAAATTCTCGAACTTTCCTGACTTGATCTATTCCTTGTGGATAGCTTGCCTTGAATGTCTCGGGGTTTGGGTACCCACTACGGTCATAATCTTGGACCTTAACTAAGGAACCCTCTTTAAAAGTTAAAAGTCGCTGGATAGTAAACCTCGCACGTTTACCAGTGGTTTTCATCTTTAAAAGAGTTATCTCTCCTAATGGAAAGGAGATGATAGACCCACGGGCTTCTTAAAAGCATCGGCCTCCTCTTGGGCATTATTCAAGGACCCTACGGCTTCTTAGAAGTATTCACAGCCTCCTCTTAGGCTTTGTATAATGATCTCTTCCTTCGGGAATGATAGCCTTCTCTTGGGCTTCGTACAAGGACCCGTCGGCTTCTTAAAAGTTTCCAGCCTCCTCTTGGGCTTCGTACAAATTGTCCCGACGACCTCTTAGAGGTATAGGAACAGAACCTAGTCATCCTCATAGAACAGTCCTTTCATAGAGTCTACTACTGTTTCTTAAAGCATAGTACAAAAGATAAAACTCTAGACACGGACAGTCTAACTTCGTTGAGTCTCAAAGACATTCTCAAGCACCCTTCATTAAATAGGAAGGAAACCCGCAGACTCGGACAGTCTCAATACCCTTTGGATTTCCCGTTTCCTCAAAGAGAAGGAAATATCCCCGATCCTCAGATCAAATCCCTGAGTACAGTGTTGCTCATATAAGAACTGATTTTCTCTTTTAAATCAGTATATTGGATCTGTCACTCAACTGAAACAGTTACAATAGCCTCCATCTCGGGCTTCGTACGAGATACCAAAATTCTCCCCAGTGGAGTCAAAATAACCTTTTCGCCTCTCTCTCGGGCTTTGTACGAGACACAAAATAGCCTCCTCTTAGGCTTTGTATAATGATTTTCCTAGCGGAAATTAGCCTCCTCTTAGGCTTTGTATAAGAAAACCACTGGTTGATCCAATCGACCTTTTAGCATCAAAGCTGTGCCTTGTTCACAGTATACAAACATCAACAACTCCTTTCCCTTCATCTAATCGCTGTAAGTGGCAAGCCTCTGGATCATCTATATCCATGCCACTGTCCCTCTTTTAGCATGAGAAATTCCTAAGGAAAGATGGCATTGCTCTACACTGAGTTAAAGTCTTCTCCTTCAGGTTAAAACCCTTTCTTCAGAAATTATGGCATTGCTCGGATCCGCGTATCCCAGTTAAAGTAATTTTCCTTCTCCCCCTCTTTAGAGATGACAATTTCTCTCTAAAGCCGAGGTCTTTCAGCTTCACGTCTTGGGCTTTGAACAAGACACAAATAGACCTTTCAGCTTCACATCTTGGGCTTTGAACAAGATACAAACTACCTTTCGCTTCACGTCTTGGGCTTTGAACAAGACACCAAAACACCCATTTCCTCCCATAGAATAGGAGGAACTACGAACGCTCTGATTTCCCTGTTTCGGTAAACGGGAATACGTAGGCAAAAGATCGAAAGAAAAGATCTTAGCGAGCGCAATCAACAAAAAACCCAAATCCCATATCTTCATCAATCAAAAGCAGTATTTCAAAAACATCAGTCCTAACATCCTAATCCTTATTCCCCGCCAGAAACCCTTTGCCTAGAAAAAAGAAAGAAAGAACCGTATTGGCGAAATACGAATAACCAGTACAAAAGCCCCCCCACATTGATAGCATCTGTAACCTAACAGACTGCTGTTTAAACTCAGTATGCAAGCAGGGTTAATTAGAGACATCTATTTCCCTTCCTTATTCAGCTCTCAATAGGATAAAATATGAATCGACCTGTAGTTAAAGCTCAAACCGCAGAGAGCGACCAGCGCTTAAGAACCGCGTCCAAAATCGCTCGCTACACACAGCAATAGAATTAAAAAAAAACAGTTCCAAAAGCACTTTTCAGCAGCAAATGACTTATTCAAACAACTCCAATGATCATGTAATCACTTATGCACAAAAATTACGTTCAAACACAGTATTCAAACATCATTTAGATCCAATAATCATCAACATCAAGAATCAAATTCGAGCAAAGTGGATCCAAAATCAAAATCATCAAAAGTCTACCTCGAATAAGCTGCAAATAAGCTAAAAACAGCGTAGATTCAAGGAAAACCAACCTACAAAGCTGAGACTTGCTTCGGTAATCGTTGCAAAGTGATCTTGATATATCAAACCAAAGAAAACCAGAGATTCCTCGATCGATAGACGAAACGTGTCAAAACTGAACAAAAAATCGCGAAAATCACCGAAAACAAGCTTGCACCAAAATAAATGGTGTGACCCCCTTGGATTGAAGTAGAATAAGCTGCAGATCCAGAAATCCAACCAAAGAAAGTCGAATGATGGAGTTTAAGCTCAAGAATTAATCACTTTTCGATGTAAAAAGTGATTGTTCTTCAAGAAGTAAGAGCTTTTGGTGAGGGTTTGGAAGAGAGAAATGAGATGAAAGTGTAGAAGTTGTAGAAAATTCAGAGAGAAAATGAGAGTGAAGTGTGTGAAAAAATGTAAAAAAATGAATTCCCCTTGAAAAATGAGTGGAGGGTTTCTTATATAGACTTTAGGCTTGGAGTGTGGGTGGCTTGGGATTAGCTTTGGTTTTTGCTTTGGGTTAGGAGTTAGGTTTGGAGTTAGTTGCACTTAACTCACCGAGTCAATGCGGTTAACTCGGTTAGTTAGAACCAACTCGGTAACAATCTCAAGGTGAACTTCAACATCCAATGGTGGAGATGCTTGGAAAACAAGGAATATGGTGCACTTGATTTGAAATGAAACATTAGAATAAATGCCCTTCGAATTAATTGAATAGCCTTGCAATGTCTAGAAATGTCTAGAATATTCTACTTGCTGCTATAACACGTGTAGAATCAAAGACCCAAGTGTGTGCAATGGTGTTGTCCCAACAATGCAGCAAAATCTGTAACTTTGTACAGAGTAATCGGTTACAGCATATATGCTAACCGGTTACATGCTTGAAAACCTACGTTTCTGGTGAAAAAATACACTATGTAACCGGTTACAGCATAACAGCTAACCGGTTACTGCAGCCCAATTTACCCAAATTTGCTTGGAAATGATGTTGAAGTCCCGGTTTCGATTTTCCACCTCTTGTCTTGATGAGTAAACCTGGAAACCTTTATTTTGAGCTTGTTTTGATGATGAAATGATCTTGTGACTTGTTTGAAGAGCCTTGGCTCTTGTTCTCTTGCTTTGAGTAGCCAATGCTCTGAAATCAACTGATCACATGCCCCAATGCAACATGTATGAGATATAAGATGAAAAGAGATGTAAATGCAATGCAATGAAACATAAGCTAGGCAACAACAAGAGGGCAAATTTTGGGGTGTTACAGCTGCCTCTATTCAATCATCTGTTAACCTGAAAAGATGGAAGCAACGACTATTCATACAATCAAGGTGAACTGTGATTGAATACCAAAACAACCAGAAAATTTGCACGCTGAATGAAGAAGAAAAGGGATATAAACCCTTCTGGAAGTATCAGTAAATAACTGCATGGATTAATACGACGTGTATCGAAATAGGGATACGGACGATTATCAATGACCATACGGACGAGTATGGAAAGAGAACACGGACGGGTGTTAGGTCAACGATGCCAACGAGCAACGAACTATCATCAGAGGAACACGACGAGTGACCAAGTCGACGATACGGACGAGTATCGGACGATGATTAAGAAAAGGAACACACACCAGTGTTCGGGTCAACTATACAGACGAGCATCGGACAATCATCAAAGAAACACGACGAGTGACCAAGTCGACGATACGGACGAGTATCGGACGATGATTAAGAAAGGAACACATACAAGTGTTCAAGTTAACGATACGAATGAGCATCGGACAATCATCACAGGAACACGACGAGTGACCAAGTCGACGATACGGACAAGTATCGGACGATGATTAAGAAAGGAACACACACCAGTGTTCGGGTCAACGATATGGACGAGCATCGGACAATCATCAAAGGAACACGACGAGTGACCAAGTCGACGATACGGACGAGTATCGAACGATGATTAATAAGATACAGACGAGTATCTGAAAGGTCAATACGGACGAGTATTGGCTAAAAAGTTCAAACACGGACGGGTGCTGAAAGGAAAAGTTAAAACAAATGACGACTCTACTGGGGATTGAGATGTTAAACCGAACACAGACGAGTGTTAAAGGAACACGAACGAGTGTTTACAATAAATACGGACGAAGTATTACAAGAGGGCACGAACGAGTGTCAAAAGAACACGGACGAGTGTTGAAAGAACACGAACGGATGTCCAAGGTCGATACAGACGGGTATTGAGGACAAGGGGTTCAAACACGGACGAGTGCTGAAAGGACACGGACGGATGTCCAAGGTCAATATGGACGGGTATTGAATTAACATTGTACGATCAAGTGTTGTAGTAAGCTTTGCTGGGGTTGCATGACAATAATTTGTCTGTGAATTACTCTGGCTTGCTGGTAAACGGTTGAACCTGGCTTATGTTTCGTATGCGTATGTTTGAGTTTTGCCGTAATGCTTCATATCAATGGAATGCTACGCTTTAGAAAATGCCATGCAAACTACATGCAAATGAAAAAGAGACTCCGGACGAGGAATCCAACTCCGCAGGGAAAATATCATTGCTCGATCCTTCAATTGCTCTGTGGGGATTAAACCTTCTTCCGGGGATAACGTTTGCCACAAATTGCCAAAAATAAATTGGCTTACCGATGCGCTGAGGTGTGATGATCCTGTTGAAGAAGTTTCCACTGGAATGACTTTGCCCTAGAGAGAGATTATTCTGCTCATGGAACTTCGCTGAGGATGAGAACTTTCTGAATGAAGTTCTGCTGAGGAAAAAGAGTGATTAAAACTCTGCTTGGGGACCTATCAAACCCAAGATCCTTTGCTAGAGATAACCAGCCTTCTGACTCAGCTGAGGAATCAACCACTATTATCGACACAGAAAAGCTTGTAGTTGTTGGAAGTTCTGAATGAAAGAATCGACTTAATAGGATATAACGATACCCAGTGGAAATTAATTTGTTGATATTGAATCGTCGTGAGCGACCGTCAGCTGATTGATGGACTCCACAGTCAAAGTTGTGACAAAAGGGTGACACGAGAACCCTTTCCTGAACATGATTGCCCCGGTGTTCTGCATAGGGATAAGTGATTACTCGTTTGGAAGACACGATCCATGCTCTCGTGTTTTTGAAACTGCTTCAATCTTGCTTTTGAGCCTAATATGAGGTTGCTACCTGCAAGCAAAAGATATGCACATATGCCCCGTGCTGGATACGACTTCTGCAATTGAAAAATCTAACCTTGAACCATCACTTGTTGGGGAAAGCACCCAACAATGCCTTGTGCTGAAGATGACTTCATGTTGGGCTTCTGAATGTGAACCTGCAACAAGAGAAATGCACACATATGTCCCGGAGACTGCATGGTTTGAATCCACCGTCCGGAGTTAATCAACATTCAAAACAATTTTAAATGTTTTCCCTGTGCATGTTATTATAAAGCCTCAATGTTTTCAACAATGCAATGTTTTTTATCAAAAATTCGGACGTTTTTTGCAAACAAAACAGTAAAATGAAAACAAATACGAAGCTTTTTGACTGAATAACCAACTTTATTGATTGAAATGCCCAGAATAGGCAAGTACATCAAGAAGCAATCCCTGGAAAGAGGTGATTGCTGAAAATTGAGAAAAGAAACTATCCTAATGGCAACGTGAAAACGACATTTCACTGAGTTTCAATTCTGCTATGACCAGTATGTCTTCAAGACTTTTCGATTATCTTCACTTTCTGAAGAGGATGATTGGACTGATTCTTATCCTTTTGGAGATTGCCAGTTTGAGTGAAACGATGAGGCAGTACAGATGACTCAGATCACAGTCTTCGCTTAATCCCTCTTTTGCGTGGACCGCCCTTTTCGGGTTTTCAATCCACCGGGATACCCTTTCTTGCCTGAGTTGTCCTTGCGGATTTTCAACTCACCGGGTGTACAATTTTTTTATTTATCCCTAATTTTTGCCCGAACCTATTTATTCTGTTTTTATGGTTCGCCGGGATGCCCTTTTTTGCCTGGACTTTTTCTTTTTTCGTCCAGCGGGTCTATTTATGCGAAGTATTTTTTGACTGCGTCTGAATTGACAGGGGATGGAAAATCTTCACCATCCATGGTTGTAAGCATTAAGGCTCCGCCAGAGAAAACCTTTTTAACCACAAATGGATCTTCATAGTTCGGTGTCCATTTTCCCCTGTGATCTGTGTTTGGAGGATGGATCTTTTTAAGTACCAATTCACCAACTTGATACTCCTGAGGTCGCACTTTCTGATCAAATGCCCGCTTCATCCTTCTCTGATACAATTGACCATGGCAAATAGCTGCTAATCTTTTTTCCTCAACTAAGCTCAGCTCATTGAATTGGGTGCGAACCCATTCTGCCTCATCTAATTTGACATCCATCATAACCCTCAGTGAGGGAATCTCAACTTCAACTGGTAGGACTGCCTCCATACCATACACAAGTGAGAACGGTGTTTCCCCAGTAGATGTCCTTACTGATGTTCGGTACCCATGCAAGGCAAACGGTAACATCTCATGCCAATCTTTGTAGGTCACCACCATCTTTTGCACAATCTTCTTGATGTTCTTGTTGGCCGCTTCAACAGCGCCATTCATCTTTGGACGGTACGGCGAAGAATTGTGATGCTTAATTTTGAAGTCCCGACATAATTCTGCCATTATTTTGTTGTTGAGATTAGAACCATTATCAGTAATGGTTCTTTCGGGCACTCCATAGCGACAGATGATATCTCTTCTCAGAAATCTGGCTACCACCTGCTTGGTGACATTAGCATAAGACGCTGCTTCCACCCATTTGGTAAAGTAAGATGAAGCAATGGTCGTTGGAAGCAGTTGGCTCAATCTTCTCAATCATATCAATGCCCCACATTGCAAAGGGCCAAGGGGAAGACATGACATTCAACGGATTCGGAGGTACATGCACTTTATCTGCATAAATCTGACATTTGTGGCATTTGTGGGCGTATGAACAACAGTCTGCATCCATAGTCATCCAGTAATACCCTGATCTCAACAACTTCTTTGCCATTGCATGTCCTCCGGCATGGGAACCGAAAGAGCCTTCGTGCACTTCTTGCATCAACATGTTTGCTTCGTGTCTATCCACGCATCTGAGCAAAACCATGTCAAAGTTTCGTTTGTACAACACATCCTCATTCAAGAAGAAACTACCAGCTAACCTCCTCAAAGTCTTTTTATCGTTGTTGGATGCTCCAGCCGGATACTCTTGACTCTTCAAGAAGCATTTGATATCATGAAACCACGGCTTGTCATCAGACACTACGTCAACAACAAACACATGTGTAGGCCTGTCAAGACGAGACACCTCAATTTTGGGCACATGGTTCCACCAATTCACTTGAACCATGGAAGATAATGTTGCCAAAGCGTCAGCCATTTGATTTCCATCTCGAGGTATATGGTACAACTTCACTGTTGTAAAGAAAGTCAACAACATCTTCGCATAGTCTCTGTAAGGAATCAAGTTTGGTATATGGGTATGCCAATCTCCATTGATCTGATTGATCACTAGAGCAGAGTCCCCAAATATTTCAAGAGTCTTGATCCTTAAATCAGTGGCTTCTTTAATGCCCATAATGCAAGCTTCATATTCTGCTTCATTGTTGGTAACATCAAAAGTTAATCTGGCAGTGAAAGGTATATGAGACCCTTTCTGAGTGATAAGAACTGTCCCAACGCCACTTCCATTCATATTAACGGCCCCATCGAACATCAATTTCCATTTGTCATCAGGATCCGGTCCTTTGTTAAACTGCGGTTCTTCACAATCTTTGGCCTTAAGAAACATGATGTCCTCATCAGGAAAATTAAACCTCATCGGCTGATAGTCATCAATTGGTTGCTGCGCAAGATAATCTGACAAAATACTTCCCTTGATGGCTTTCTGAGAAGTATACTGGATATCGTATTCAGTCAGCACCATCTGCCAACGTGCAACCCGTCCGGTCAATTCTGGTTTCTCAAATATGTACTTGACAGGATCCATCTTTGAAATTAACAAGGTTGTATGAGTGAGCATATATTGCCTCAATCGCTTAGCAGCCCATGCCAGTGCACAGCATGTCCTCTCAAGCGTTGAGTATCGTGATTCACAATCATTGAATTTTTTGCTCAAGTAGTAGATGGCGTGCTCTTTCTTACCCGTCTCGTTATGTTGACCGAGAACACAACCCATGGATCCTTCAAGCACAATCAAATACATGATCAATGGTCTCCCTGGAACTGAAGGCATGAGAATTGGAGGTTCCCGCAAATATTCTTTTATTTTCTCGAAAGCCCTTTGGCAATCGTCATTCCACCTGACCGCTTGTTCTTTTCTTAACAGCTTAAATATTGGTTCACAAGTGGCTGTGAGGTGAGATATGAACCGTGCAATGTAGTTCAATCTACCCAGGAAACCACATACTTCTTTTTCTGTTCTTAGTACATGCATTTCTTGTATCGCTTTTATTTTGGCAGGATCAACCTCAATTCCTTTTTCACTTACGATGAAACCCAGCAATTTACTGGACCGCACTCCGAAAGTGCACTTGTTCGGATTTAGCCTTAGTCGAAACTTCCTCAACCTTTCAAATAGTTTCTGCAGGTTGACCAGATGCTCTTCTTCTGTTTGAGACTTGGCAATTATATCATCTACATAACACTCGATCTCTTTATGAATCATGTCATGGAATAGTGTTACCATAGCTCGCTGATACGTTGCCCCATCGTTCTTCAACCCAAAAGGCATCACCTTGTAACAGAAGGTACCCCACGGGGTAATGAATGTGGTCTTCTCCATACCTCAAGTGCCATCTTGATCTGATTGTACCCAGAGAAACCGTCCATGAATGAGAACACTGAAAACTGAGCTGTATTATCAACCAGCATGTCGATATGAGGCAGTGGAAAATCATCTTTCGGGATGGCTCTGTTAAGATCCCGGTAATCAACGCACATTCTGACCTTACCATCTTTCTTCGACACAGGAACAATATTTGCAACCCATGGTGGGTAATTGGTGACGGCCAGAAATCCCGCATCTAACTGTTTTTATACCTCCTCTTTGATCTTGAGAGCCATTTCTGGTTTAGTTCTCCGAAGCTTCTGTTTGAGAGGAGGACAACCCTCTTTCAACAACAACCTGTGCACAACAATATCTGTATCTAACCCCGACATATCTTGATATGACCAAGCAAAGATGTCGACATATTCCCGCAGCATACTGATCAGCTCTTTCTTTACCTCGGCCTGCAGACTGACTCCAATCTTAATTTCTTTCTTTGCGTCCTCGGAACCAATGTTGATAACCTCAATTGTCTCTTGGTGAGGTTGAATGACCCTCTCCTCCTGCTTCAACAATCTAGCCAATTCTTCGGGAAGTTCACAGTTTTCTTCATCCCCCTCTTTGGCTTGATATATTGGATTATCAAAGTCATACTTGGCCATATCAGAATCGTTATCAATGAAATCCGGGTGATTAAGTCTGCATGATTGACGGTCATGCTTTATTTTAGAATGTGACTTTTTGAAAAGGAAACAAAAATAAAACATTGCCATATTATTGTTTTTTTCTGTAAAAATAAAAAGGCTTAATTGCAACTATGGTCCCCCTATTTTGTGTTTTTTTGGATTTTGATCCCCCCATTTTAAAAACCACGATTTTGGTCCCTTTTTTAAGTTTTGAGTTCAATTTTGGTCCCCTCTCCAATTTTGATCCAACTGTTCATGCACTGTTCATGTACGGACATGCACTATTCATGTACGGACATGCACTGTTCATGTACGGACATGCACTGTTCATGAACAGTACATGAACAGTCAACGTTAAAATTGGGATGGGGGACCAAAATTGAACTCAAAACTTAAAAAGGGGACCAAAATCGTGGTTTTTAAAATGGGGGGATCAAAACTAAAAAAAACACAAAATAGGGGGACCATAGTTGCAATTAAGCCAAATAAAAATGAAAGGCAAGGAACACAAAATTTGCATGTAAAACGTCCTTTATTAATGATAAAAAAACTTGCAAATGCAATTATGAGGCCCTACAAATGGATCTACACGCCTTGGTCAGAGCGCGAGATTTTAACATGCAACAGAGAAAAACAAAGAAAATTACTCTGTCTGGAGAGTAACTTGAACAATTTCTTCAATAGACCAATTACAAAGCTCTTGACCCGGTACACACGGGCGCACCCAATTGTCGAGATCACAATCACTGTCGATGCTATCTTCACTTGCAGCACACATCTGATTTGGATTAATGACTCCCCCGCTATAGAAAGTAATCGGCCCCTTGCGCTCTGTTGCAGCAGCCTGATACGGATTATAGCCTATACCGAACTTATCTTCCTTTGTAGAGACTTCAATAAATTTGCCCCAGCCTTGGGCATTACATGCTCTGACTACTTCCACTGCCTGTTTGTAAGAAGCAATAGAAGTACCCAGCTGTTCTTCGCTCTGAGAAGATACTGCCTTTGAAGATGAATCACCAATATTGACTGCCTCAAATGCTTGACACAACATCTCATGGATCTCTCCATCTATTTCCACGTACTTAAAGGTAGACACCTGACTGACGAAGATGTCTTTCTCTCCACATACAGTCACCACTTGACCATCAACCACATATTTCAACTTTTGGTGCAACGTAGATGTAACTGTCCCAGCGGCATGAATCCACGGTCTGCCTAAAAAGCAACTATATGCGGGTTGAATGTCCATCACGTAGAACACGCACTTAAACACTTGAGGACCAATATTTACTGGGAGCTCTACCTCTCCGAATACAGAACGCTTCGAACCATCAAAAGCCCTCACTACCAAATCATTTGGTCTTAGAATAATTCCATCAGTGTCTAACTTCATTAAGGCCTTCTTTGGTAACACGTTCAGGGAAGACCCCGTGTCTACCAGCACATGAGATAATACTGCCCCTTTACACTCCAGGGTGATGTGTAATGCCCTGTTGTGATTGCGACCCTCAGTAGTCAAATCATAATTTGTAAAACCCAGCCCATGGCTAGCATTGACATTAGAAACGACAGAATCCAATTAATTCACAGTAATCTCTTGAGGTACATAAGCCCTATTCAAGACCTTCAAAAGTGCCTCTCTATGAGCTGCAAAACACATAAGCAACGACAAGATAGAAATCTTTGATGGTGTTTGGTTCAACTGATCAACCACTTTATAATCACTCTTTTTGATAAGTCTCATGAACTCCTCGACCTCTTTCTCAAAAGTACCTTTATGTACAGATTCAGGAAAAACAACCTCCTCTGTAGCCACCTGTTTACCCTTGGCTTTGGCTGCTGCCTCAGCTTCAGCATTAGTTCTCAAAGTCTGTGGAGCAAACAAGCGTCCACTTCTGGTGAAGCCACCAAGACCTCCAACATTATCAATACTGGAACTACCCCCAGCTAGAGTTTCCACTTCTTACTTTTCTCCTTGGTAGTAAACATCTGCACCGTAGTGCCATGGGATAGCCCGCCCACTAGTATAAGGAACTGGTCCTGGTATCATAATAGTAACAAGACTCACTACATCAGGCGCAATGCCAGCAGCAAGCGCTGGCACTTGAATTTCAGCGGGCGTAAAATAAATGGTAACAGCCGACACCTCATCGTCCTCTTTGTACCCTTGATCAAACTGTAGACACCCTTCATTAATCAAACTTTGAATGCCGTCCTTCAGTTTATCACACCCATTACTCTGATTCTCACAATCAACACAACCTTCTTCACAGCCAGGGAACACTTGCCCCTTCAACAACCGAGTCTTCACAAAACTCAAAGGAGTCTTCACCCTGTTCACATCGATTACCAAATTCAAAACTTTCCCAACTTCAATGGCGTTGACCTTTGACACATCATGATTTGGCATGGGATTCTGAAGCACATTCGGTGGAGTTGAGAAATTAATTGCCTTGGCATCAATCAAATCCTGTACCTTATGCTGAAATGCCTGACACTTTTCAATAGTATGACCTGGAGCCCCAGAATGAAACTCACAGCGGGCATTAGCATCATAACCCTTTGGTAATACAGCAGGAGCCGGGCCCATCGTACGAAGCTCCACCAGATTAAGCTTCAAAAATTGAGGTAACAAAACTGCGTAAGTCAAAGGCAGAGGGTCCATATGCCTGTCAGTTTGTCTCTGCTGATATGATCTTCGTGGCTGTTGATTATTCTGTGGCTGAACATTCTGTTGTTGTGGCTGTGATTGAACTTGTGGACTAGGAATGGTAACAGCAACAACCTGATTATAGTAATCTTGATAGCCTCTACCTCTTCCTCTATTCTTATAAACAACACTGGTCTCCCCCTCTCTCTTTCTGGTAGCTCTGGCAAATGGCTTCCTCACTCCTGAAGAGCTAGCACCACTGACGTCTTGTATTTTTCCGAGCTTCAACAAACTTTTAATCCTTTCTCCAGTGATTACAATATCCGCAAACCCAGTTGAAGGTCAAGCAGCCAACCTATAAAGATAAGCTCCCTGAAGAGTACCCATAAACATGTCGCCCATTCCTCGGTCCTGCAGTGGCGGTTGAACCATGGCAGCCAACTGGCGCCATCTTTGAGCATATTCCTTAAAACTCTCCTTCGCATTCTGAGCCATACTCTGCAGCTGAGTACGGTTTAGAGCCATATCAATGTTGTATTGATACTGCTTGACGAAAGCATGAGCTAACTCCTTCCAGTTCCTTACAGAAGTCCTGCTCAACTTCATATACCATTCTTGAGATGCCCCAGTAAAGCTGTCTTGAAAATAGTACATCCACAATTTCTCATCATCAGTATGAGCGGCTATCCTCCCCACATAGGATTGAAGATGAGTTTTAGGACAAGTAGTGCCATTGTACTTGTCAAATGATGGTGGCTTGAACTTATGTGGGATTCTTACTCCAGGTACCATTCCCAAGTCGGAAACATCAAAACCCAGAGTGTTTTGGGATTCAATGTACCTGATTTTTTCAGCGAGCTCTTCGAATCTGCGAGTGTTCTCATCTTCAGCATCTAACAGAGTGAACTGCTCATCTTGGTTGTCTTCCACAACATGACGAACCCCCGTATTTCTAGGAGGGTCACCGTCTGCATTAACGCCAGTCTGATTACCAATATCTCTGTTATTACCGTTGCCATTCTGCACCTCTACTTCTGGCCGCTCGACCATTGCCCTGAGTCTTTCCTGATTTTGAGCCATGCCAGTCATTAATGTCATGAACTGGTCCATCCTGTTCCTCAGCTCAGCCAATTCAGTCTGCATCTGCTCCATTATCTTAGCTTGGTTTCTGCGAGTTGCATACCGGTGAATGTGGATATCAGCTATAGTGCCTGAAACCAAATAAAGGTTAGAGGACCCCTGCGATGAATACCTGCTATGCAGAATGATATGTTATGAGGATGCAAATGTAAATGAACATGCTTGCGTCTTTACAGGGCGATCCACCCCTTGATTCCAGTTTAAAGACCAGATGAAATAAAACTTATGCTCATATATCAGAGAAAAACACTGTCAGGAATTACAACCCAAGATAATAAGTCTGAAACAGGAGAAGACAAAGATCCCAGCCAACAATTCTGGTGGTGACCCAAAATACAATAAAGAAAAAAAAAACAAACTACCGAGTGTGACCCCCTGCCTAAGCTAGAGCCTTCACCTTTAGGCTTCTTCACTTCAGCTCGTATCTTCAGCTCTTCTATGGTTGCTATGGCCTCATTCAGTCGCTCCTCAACTATGTGTCTTTGGAACATCCCTGATAAGATCTCCTCATCTTTCTTCCTGAGCTTCGACTTCAGACTCTCAATCTGCTTTAAATACTTATCCTCTTTCTGCTTATTGGTTGCGATTGTAGTGTTTCGATTAGCATTGAACCTTTGAATTCTTAGTGAAGCTTTGGCCAAGTCTTCCTTCTTAGTTTTCAAAACTCTGCTAACACTTTTTAAGGCTTGTCCCACCTTCTGTCTGGATGCGATTTCATCGGCCAACTCCTTTCCTTTCTTGGAGAGCGACTCTGTTTTCAATTTAGCAACGTGAACAACTTCACCTCGCTCACGCTTCAACTGGTAGATTTCTCTTTGCAGCTCACCGTTCTCCTCTCGAAGCTTCTCCTTTTCAGCCCACAGTTTATTATATTTCTCTATCTCAATTGTGGTCAGAGATTCAATCAGCAAGGGGTAAGATGGAGGTTCTCTGCAGAACGGCAGAAGTACATTCTTTACTCTCCTCTGAATCCAGTCCTCGTATGTAGGGAAGGATTTTTTGTTACACTTTCCAAAAGAAGTATTTCCTTTCTTGTGGCGGTCTCCCCAAGTGTCTGCAGCTTCTTTTAACATTTCCAAACTGGCTTCCCAATTCACATATAGAGACTCTCGAACATCTTGGTCCTTCGGCGGCTCTTTCAAAGCATACCCAAATTGCCTAATAGCAAGAATAGGGTTGTAGTTAATTCCCCCTTTCCTTCCTATTAGAGGTACGTTTGGGTAACCTCCATAGCTGATAAGGATCTCTTGGCCTAACAAATCACGATTGATCTAAACCAAGTTGTCAGCCCTTAATCCCATCCATCTCTTTGACCAATCCAATGTTTCTCTGGTGTCTACGAATGCCCCAGAGTCAGGAAGGTGATCGGCAAACCACTTGTACAGAATTGGAGCGCAAAAGTAAAGAGGTCCTCCTCTCCTCTTCTCATTCTTATAGTGCATCGAATAGTACAGATCCCCAAGCAAGGTGGGTACCAGATTCTTCTTGGTGAAAATCCAGACAGCGTGCACATCTACAAAATCCTTCACATTAGGAAACAATGTCGTTCCATAAACACACATAGCCAGGATTGCATTGAACACCGACCAACACTTAGCCTTAGCACAAATAGCAGCCTGCTTAATCAAAAACTTCGTGTGAAAGCCTTTATAACCTCCTTTACTAGCAACATTCTTCTTCAACAAAGACTGATCCAAACGTAAAGCAGCAGAAACCTTTTCCAGATCAGGAAACTCCTTAGAAGGGTAGAAGGGAACTTCTTCTTTGACAGAAACATCCAAAATGAGGGCATACTCTTCCAATGTCAGAGCTAAAAGATAACCCGCAAATAGAAAACACCGCAGGTGAGGGTCATAGAACTGCACCAGAGTGTGCAGAGCCCTGAACTCATAACTGGTAACATCACGGGCGAAACTCAGAATTCTTCCATATTCTCCTCTAAAGTCTGCCAATACCCCGAGTTTTGCCATAGCCAAGATCTTGTGAACAGCGTCTAAATGAAGCTCTGGGAACTTGTACGGGATGATATTCTTTCTCTCTTCAGTACCAGTATTCATCATGGACAGCCTTCGGACAACCGGAATCAAAGTTAGGATGTAACCCCGCAAATGAACAAACATGTTAGAATGCAAAATGATGATGCAAACATGGGATCAAGGTACCTATGATACACCAAACTGCTGTTGTTCTACTGACTGAATAAGACCCCAAATATCAGAAACCCAGAAATCTAGAATAACGGCTCACTCAAACTGCCAGAATATTAGAATAACAACAGTATACTGATGATAAATCCAGAAAACCAGGTAGGTTGAAGGTCAAAGTCACCTGCAAACCTGCAAACATCCATCCCCTCTCACATGTGAGTTCTAGAAAACGGGATCCTCAGCCTCGGATTCTCGATTTGAGAAGCAGTAGTACATTCATCCCTCGGGGTACAATACTATCGCCAAACAAAGAGGTCGTCCACTGATTCCCCCAAAAATAAGATCATCCTATAGCAAGTTCTCAGCATTGGCTCCTCGGATCGACAAGTGTAATGGGTTTGCCATTTCTGGTCTGCCATTATCACATGTCGGGAGGAGAGGCGTTGCTGAGTCCTCGGGAAACGGTCGCTAGAGTCGACAGTTTTCCAGGTTACATTCCATCGTCTGCTCCAAATGCGCAGGATAGAATATTACCAAAGAAAACCTCGTCTGAATGTGGAGTTTTCATGTAACTACGTCTGGCCAAATGCCAAACAAGTCACACTACTTTCCATGCTAATTATAGGTGTATGCTCAAGCCTGGGTATTGGGATTTTCTCTCAGGAATCCAACCCACCCTACAAACAAAAAATCCAGCAGCAGAACAGTACAACATAAAAAATGAAATGCAATGTTATAAATGCGATAAATATAGTAATACAGTAAAGCAATAGTGCAGTAAATAGCAATACAGTAAAATAGTGAAATAGCAAAACACGGCACCACAGATAAACACCCAATGAAAGAAAAACAGACAAGCGCTAGGATCGACTCGCTTAGGAAACCAGAGATTCTGGTGTCTTAAGTCCCCAGCAGAGTCGCCAGCTGTCGCTCCCCGGGATTTTCATCCAAGTACAAACGCGAAAGTGGCGCGGAAAATAGAGTTGCCGGCAATGTGTATTTATCCCAAGAGAGGGAAAGGAAACACAGCGTAAACCTAAGGGGAAAGGAAAAGCATGGTCTCACGACCAAGAGAAACGGGTAAGGGAGTCGGTTACGCGAAGGGAAGGTGTTAGCACCCCCACGCGTCCATCGTGCCTGATGGGATCCATGCTTGTTGTACGATCAAAGGGTGTCGTCGTCTGGAGCTCCACTGCTACTGGAAAGGAGAAGGAACAGGAACGGAAATGAAAGGAGAAACAAAGAAGAAGAGGAAAAGAAGTGACTCGATAGGACGTCCTCGGAGTCCTAGGCCTACGTATTCCCTTAGTGCAATGGGAAAGTCAGAGTCAACGTAGTTCGATGGACTACGGGGAAAGGTTGCTCGTCGAGATATCGCATCTCGTGCCTACGTATCTTTAATCAGACGAGAAAAAAGAATCAGAGCAAACATAGTTCGGCTCAACAAAGGTTGCTTTGTTTGTGTTTTTTAATGGAAACGTCAGAGTGCGCATTCCAGCAGTTAGGTGTTGCAACTCGTTGTATGGAGACTTAGGCGTTACCTATTTGCGATAGAACGGATATGACAAATCCCTTTTAGAAAGGAGGGAAGGAGATGAGAAGATAATTGTTGTTTGTTTTTGTATTTTAAGAAGAAGTGTTTTGAAGTTAGTTCGTAACTTACATTGCACCGAAGTTTGCCATGAGGGAACGAGTGAGTCGCATGGTCGCCCCCAAATGGGACGTATGCTACGCACTCTAGAAGAGGAGGGGAGACCCATCGTTCTTCATTTCCTAAACTTAAGGCTCGAGCGCAATATACGTTAATCCTTTATTAGAATTTTTGCTTTTTTGTTTTGAGGTGAGGAGAAGAGAGACTCAAAGGTTAAGAAAGGTAAAAGTCTAAAGGGAGACTAATAATCCTAAGAGTTATCATGCTTGGATGTTCCTAATGGTTAAGTGTGGTTTAGAAACCTAAGTCTAAAAGAAAAGAGAAGAAGAGTGAGCTCTAACTTACTTCAAAGATTGAAGTTAAGTTAAGAACTCAAAGGGATGAAAGCAATGAAATGTCAAAGAAGCATAAGATGCTTATCACAATCAAACTTGAAAGCTTAAAAGAGATAAGAGAAGAAGTTGTGTGTGGGTGCTCTCCCTCACACTTGACTTACCATAAGCCCTTGAAAATGTTAGCAAAACAACTTACAAGTAAAGAAATAAGGAGAGAAGAACAAGTAAGGATCAAACAAGTTAGGAACTAAGCAAGAAGGATCCTAAAGGCGTGAAGAAAATTCTACACCAAACACCATATCATGCTATCTAAATAAGAAAATAAAATGGAAGGAAACAATGAAAACAACAACAATTACAGCTCATAAGTGCAATGCAGCAGTAAAATATATCATCATGTACCAAACAGCAATCAACAGCACATGTTCAGCCTACAAAATGGGTGTAAAAAGCAAATAGCAACACATACAACAGCATATATGTGTATAGACAACAATGAAAAATCAGAGACAGCATGCATTCACAAATGATTCATTCATAAAAGAACAAACATGCTTCAAGCCTTGCACATTATTCAATTAACACAACATGATCACAATCTCATTATAAATCATGGTGAACAAGTCTTGAAAGAAACATGGAATGATGCACGTTTAAAAAGAATACACATTGTTAAGCATGTGAACAAGTTAAAACAAGTATGCATCTCTTGAAACCAAAAGTAAATGAACATGCACATAGCTATTCCAGCAATCACCAACATCAATTAGCAATTAACAAGCTCAAAGTGTGTGCGTTACGTGATCATCACTTCAATTAATCAAATACAAGCATAAACATTCATCGATAAAAACCAAGAATCGCATGTCGAAAAAATCATGTTCATGCCATGGTATGAAATAAAATAACTCAAGAACAATCCACCAATCATCAACATATTGATTCATGAAGTTTAGACATGCGAAGGATCTCAAACAAACAAGAAAATGCAAGAAAATCACACTCTGCTCCAGTGCTAACCGGTTACAGCATAACTGCTAACCGGTTACACAGTTCAAAATTGCACAAACTACGCAAAAAACAACATGTTAACCGGTTACAGCATAACTGATAACTGGTTACACAACAACAGAATTAAAAAAAACAGTTCCAAAAGCACTTTTCAGCAGCAAATGACTTATTCAAACAACTCCAATGATCATGTAATCACTTATGCACGAAAATTACGTTCAAACACAGTATTCAAACATCATTTAGATCCAATAATCATCAACAACAAGAATCAAATTCGAGCAAAGTGGATCCAAAATCAAAATCATCAAAAGTCTACCTAGAATAAGCTGCAAATAAGCTAAAAACAGCGTAGATTCAAGGAAAACAAACCTACAAAGCCGAGACTTGCTTTGGTAATAGTTGCAAAGTGACCTTGATGTAGCAAACCAAAGAAAACCAGAGATTCCTCGATCGATAGACGAAACGTGTCGAAACCGAACAAAAAATCGCGAAAATCACCAAAAATAAGCTTGCACCAAAATAAATGGTGTGAAACCCTTGGATTGAAGTAGAATAAGCTCAGATCCAGAAATCCAACCAAAGAAAGCCGAATGATGGAGTTTAAGCTCAAGAATTAATCACTTTTCGATGTAAAAAGTGATTGTTCTTCAAGAAGTAAGAGCTTTTGGTGAGGGTTTGGAAGAGAGAAATGAGATAAAAGTGTTGAAGTTGCAGAAAATTCAGAGAGAAAATGAGAGTGAAGTGTGTGAAAAAATGTAAAAAAATGAATTCCCCTTGAAAAATGAGTGGAGGGTTTCTTATATAGACTTTAGGCTTGGAGTGTGGGTGGCTTGGGATTAGCTTTGGTTTTTGCTTTGGGTTAGGAGTTATGTTTGGAGTTAGTTGCACTTAACTCACCTAGTCAAGGCGGTTAACTCGGTTAGTTAGAACCAACTCGGTAACAATCTCAAGGTGAACTTCAACATCCAAAGGTGGAGATGCTTGGAAAACAAGGAATATGGTGCACTTGATTTGAAATGAAACATTAGAATAAATGCCCTTTGAATTAATTGAATAGCCTTGCAATGTCTAGAAATGTCTAGAATATTCCACTTACTGCTATAACACTTGTAGAATCAAAGACCCAAGTGTGTGCAATGGTGCTGTCCCAACAATGCAGCAAAATCTGCAACTTTGTATAGAGTAACCGGTTACAGCATATATGCTAACCGGTTACATGCTTGAAAACCTGCGTTTCTGGTGAAAAAATACACTATGTAACCGGTTACAGCATAACTGCTAACCGGTTACTGCAGCCCAATTTACCCAAATTTGCTTGGAAATGATGTTGAAGTCCCGGTTTCGATTTTCCACCTCTTGTCTTGATGAGTAAACCTGGAAACCTTTATTTTGAGCTTGTTTTGATGATGAAATGATCTTGTGACTTGTTTGAAGAGCCTTGGCTCGTGTTCTCTTGCTTTGAGTAGTCAATGCTCTGAAATCAACTGATCACATACCCCAATGCAACATGTATGAGATATGAGATGAAAAGAGATGTAAATGCAATGCAATGAAACATAAGCTAGGCAACAACAAGAGGGAAAATTTTGGGGTGTTACAAGGTGGATCAGACTTGCCCTTACCATCAAGGAGGACCAGGGCATAACATAGAAAATTGTCTCAGTTTCAAATCCGACGTGCAAAAGCTTGTTAGGAGCGGGGTCTTATCTTTCAAAGATACGAATCCGAATGTTCTCACAAACCCGCTGCCTCAACACGAGAAGGCTATAATCAATTTGATAGAGGGAGAGTCTAACAACATCAAATTCATGATGTACTCTTGTTAAGGGCCAACTTAGTCAAGATGCATTATAGACAGAGTGGATATGGCCATGTGCCACCTCATAATTATCGCCAGTGTGATATCTGCTCTAAAAGCAATCAAGGATGTTCTGTGGTGCAATAAGCTCTACAGGAACAGATGGATCTCGGATGGATCCAGGAGCACCGAGTTCGTAGAGTTAACATGGTTTATATGAATTCCAACACCATTCAGAACCACGATATCCGTGCGATGAATGTCAACCTGGTGGCAATGCACTCAAGGCAAAGCCAGTATCATAATCTGTCGTGTCACGATTATAATTCCTATCTGACTTGCTCGGTAAACAAACAGGGATGCTCTTTTATACAAGAGGCCCTCCAGCGTCAGATGGATCTTGGATGGATCCAAGACTACCATGATAGGAATCATTATCAAATCAACATGGATCAAATCTTCGATATTCGCTTGATGAATACCAGCCTGGTGGAGTTACATGCTAAACAGGCCCGGCTCGGGTTCCTGGTATCACATGATTATCAGAACTGTAAAGCAGGTTGCCAAAACGATCAGGTCTATGCCCTTGTCCAGGAAACACTTCAGCACTTATTTAACCACAGGTGGCTTCCAATCTATATGGATGAAGACACCCAACAAATTAGTATCACTAACGGGAATCCTACTAGATATCAAAGTCAGGATGTTCGGTCGATGGAAACAGATCTAGTAAGGTTACACTGTATTCAAAGCGGACGTGGCCAGGTGCCACTACACAACTATGAGCGGTGTGGAGTTTGCTCAGTGGATAATCAAGGATGCTACCTCGTGCGAGCAGCCCTTCAAAGTCAGTTGGACTGCAAAGAGATTCAACCATGATCAAGTTCTGGACCAGTCAACTATTTCACTGATCAAATCGAGGAAGTCTTCGTAATCTCTGATCATCAGAGGGCTAGGGATGTTTGTACCATTATCCCTCTACTTGACAAATCGAGAGTTCCTAACCGGGAACGGATCAAAATTACTTACGATGGTCAGAAAAATCAGAAGGCTCCCATAGTCATCTATCTACCGAGACTGCTACCGTATGAATCAACTAAGGCTATCCCTTACAAATACGGTGCAACAACAGTTGAGAATGGAATGGAAATTCCATTACCCTCCGTCGTGAATATTGCAGACATCAGTCGAGTAACACGGAGTGGTAGAATCTTCAACCGAGGGGTTGGGGAACCTAACAAAGAAAAGGAACTTCAGACGGAAGCTCCTGATCCACCAGTCGGGCAATCCAGTAATCCCGAACTTTCAAAAAACAATGATGAGATGCTGATGCTCATCCAAAGGAGTGAATACAACATTGTTGATCAGCTGTTACAAACTCCTTCAAAGATATCGGTATTATCACTGTTACTTAGTTCAGAAGCGCACAGGGAGGCTCTACAGAAAGTCTTGGAGCAAGCCTTTATGGAATAGGATGTAACAATCAGACAGTTCGATATCATTGTCTCTAACATCACTTCCTGCAATAACTTGGGATTTAGTGATGAGGAATTACCTGAAGAGGGTCGCCGTCATAACATGGCGCTCAACATTACAGTCAACTGCCAGGACGATGCTTTAGCCAGTGTACTAGTAGACACAGGGTCAGCCCTGAATGTTATGCCAAAATCTACTCTAATGCGACTATCATTTCAAGGATCTCCGATGAGAGGCAGTGAGGTCATCGTCAAAGCATTTGACGGATCCAGAAAAATGGTTATCGGTGAAGTCGCCTTCCCATAACTATTGGTCCTCACACTTTCCAAGTCACTTTCCAGGTCATGGACATCCGGGCAACATACAGTTGTTTATAAGGAAGACCTTGGATACATCAGGCTGGGGCGGTCACTTCGACCCTCCACCAAAAGCTAAAGTTCGTCCAGAAGGGCCAACTCGTCACAGTCTGTGGAGAACAAGGCTTGCTAGTGAGCAACTTGTCATTATCTACTTGCGTAGAACCCGAGGAGGTTGTTGGAACGCAGTTCCAGGCACTTTCGATGAGCGATGAGAATCAATCAAAGAAAGGAACCTCGATTTCCTCATACAAAGATGCTATCAAAGCGGTTGAGAATACCAATACAACACGATGGGGACAGCTTGTCATTCCTACTAACAATAAGAAAAAGAAAGGTCTTGGGTTTTCCTCAACCTGTACACAGGCTGCTACCAACGATGAAAGTCTTCGTCCCATTCATAACTTCTCCCACAGTGGAGATTTCCTTCACCCAGTGTCTCAAGAAGTACATACCATCAATGAAGATGATTCCTCCGATACAGATGAGGAATGGAAGTCCTATCTCAACAAGGACGGTTACACATCTCAGGGTGAAACACAGACTCCCTTTTGCTTTCCTGCACAGAGCCCGAGATTTATACCGAGGTCAGACGTCAAAATGGTATATGGAGATTGTGATCCTGAAGGATTCCGTGCTCCGCCAAACTCATTAGAGGAGGACACTCTAATGAAAGACAACTTTGACACCAGCTACTATGGCCCGATGGATGGTCTGCCTATCTGGCAGCCTTACCCAAGAAACTTGGGGCAAGAAAATCAGCTGAGCATCATTGAAAAGAATACCTGCGTCCCCACCATGTCATGGGATCAACACCCAGTTTATCCTGAAAATACCCAGCACGACGATGAATTCGCAACGTTTGCAGGACTAGAATTCATTAACTATGCTTTTCCCGAGGTCAACGTCATCGAGAGGGATGACTCCTCCAGTTCCAAAGAAGTGTGGGACACCTTGGGACAACCAAGCGGAAAATTTGACTTCATGGTCAAGTACACTACTCCTGAAATATCTCGTATCAGGCTTAAAGACATCCAGCCAACTGGATTGGGAGATACAGCTGAGAGTACAAATACTACGTGAAATACAACTGAGGAATCCTCCTACGACAACTCTGCCTGGGAGACAGATTCCAATGATCCTGCTCTGCCAGAAATCAGTATCATTTCTAAAGATAAATCAAGGAAGGTACCAGACTTTGTGATTCACCAAGGAGTTCTCCGCCAATGGGTCGCTGTCGATGTTCCGAAGATTGTTCATAAGTCTAAGTAATTGCCATCTTTACTTTAACCTTTCACCCTGCCCAGGTGAAACGGATGTTTTGATAGGGCTCACTTTCTGTAAATTTCCCTCTTCGCTTCGCCCAAAGCGACAGAGTTTTCTCTCTATCTCTTCTAAACACAAATCATCACGTCATGCAGATTGCTTGTTTTAAACCCCGTTGAAACATACGATCCAATGCCTTCTCCCAACTTTGAGTTCCTGGTATTTGAGGCTGAAGAAGAGAATGACGACGAAATTCCAGAGGAGATCTCCCAACTACTCAGACAAGAGGAAAGGTCCGTTGAACCTCACAAAGAGCCACTGGAAACAGTAAACTTGGGATTGGAAGAAGAGAGAAAAGAAGTCAAGATTAGGGCACTGCTCAGTCCAACTGTCAAAGAAAGTTTGATAAAGCTTCTCAAAGAGTTTCCCGATGTGTTTGCTTGGTCCTACCAGGACATGCCAGGGTTGGATACCAGCATCGTGGAGCATCATTTACCATTGAAATCAGAGTGTCCTCCAGTAAAACAGAGGTTGAGACGGACTCACCCGGACATGGACATCAAAATCAAAGAGGAGGTACAAAAACAGATTGACGCGGGTTTCCTCGCCACGTCAGAATATCCTCAATGGTTAGCCAACATTGTACCCGTTCCGAAAAAGGACGGAAAGGTCAGAATGTGTGTCGACTACAGAGATCTAAACAAGGCTAGTCCAAAGGACGACTGTCCTTTACCACACATTGACATGCTGGTAGACAGTACAACAAAGTTCAAGGTTTTCTCCTTCATGGATGGATTCTCAAGCTATAACCAGATCAAAATGGCGCCGAAAGACATGGAGAAAACTTCGTTCATTACCCCATGGGGTACCTTTTGTTACAAGGTAATGTCGTTCGGTTTGAAGAACGTCGGTCAACAGTCTTGGAAGACTCCATGGGCTGTGTGCTTGGTCAACAAGACGAAACGAAACGGAAAGAGTCTGCCATCTACTATTTGAGCAAGAAATTCATCGACTGCGAGACTCGGTACACTATGCTCGAGAAAACTTGCTGTGTTATGGCTTGGGCAGCCAAACGTCTTCGCCAGTACATGATTCGTCACACTACTTGGTTAATCTCATAAATGGATCCAATCAAGTACGTATTTGAAAAACCTGCTCTCACGATAAGGATTGCCCGTTGGCAGATGTTGTTATCAGAATATGACATAGAGTACCATGCTCAAAAAGCCGTTAAAGGAAGTGTTTTAGCCGATCATTTGGCTCATCAACCGATTGATGATCAAGAATCAGTCGTATTTGACTTCCCAGACGAGGATGTCATGTATTTAAAAATGAAAGACTGCGATGAACTGCTACCTAATGAAGGGCCAGAACCAGGTTCCCAATGGGGACTAATCTTTGACGGAGCCGTCAATCATTACGGAAATGGAATTGGGGCAACCCCTTTCTATGGCATGGAGGCAGTGCTCCCCATAGAAGTAGAGATCCCATCAATTAGGGTATTGGTGGAAGCTAAGCTAACAGAGGCTGAATGGTGTCAAAGTCGACACGATGAGCTGAATCTGATTGAAGAAAAGAGAATAACAGCTCTATGCCACGGTCAGATGTATCAACAAAGAATGAAGAAGGCGTTTGACAAAAAGGTCCGACCTCGCGTCTTCAGGAAATGAGACCTTGTGCTAAAAAAGATACAATTATTTCTCACTGATTCCCGGGGCAAATGGACTCCAAATTATGACGGCCCCTATGTGGTCAAGAAAGCTTTCTCAGGCGGTGCCTTGAGACTTGCAACCATGGATGGAGAAGAATTTGCCTACCCCACGAATGTTGATGTAGTCAAGAAATACTTCGCCTAAACTAAAAAAAAAGAGAAAAAACGTCTCAGTGGATTGAAAACCTGAAAAGGCGGTCCAGGCAAAATTTAGAGACATAATAAAAAATCATCCCGGTGGATTGGAAATCTCAAAGTACAATCCAGGCAAAAGTTAGGGATAATGGCAAGTAAATACGTTCAACAGGGGCAAGTCCCTCAGCAGCAGTCATGCCATCCGTCAGGAAAACTCCAGTCAGGGTCATCTTCGACAGAAGCTCAG
The DNA here is from genome assembly GCA_022829125.1 of Lathyrus tuberosus. NCBI lineage: Eukaryota > Viridiplantae > Streptophyta > Magnoliopsida > Fabales > Fabaceae > Lathyrus > Lathyrus tuberosus. The sequence goes on from JALAZF010000882.1 coordinate 68,705, forward strand.
GATGCCCAGAATTCAAAGTTGGTAGAAGGATAGTGGTCGTTATGTTTCAATATAGCCCTTTTCCCTTAAATTACCATTTTCTAACTTTGTAAATACTTTATGGAATCACGCGCTTGGCTGATTTCCATCCTATCAATAAAATTTGAGCCCTTGTGCTTTTATTTGTAATTCTTATTTGTTTTAGCTTTACAGAACGACATTTAAACATGATTAACGATTCTTGAAACGAAACAAAAATGAATTTACTTGTCAAACTTTTTTCTGCTTTTTAAACTTAAGATGGCAATTTCTTTTGACTGTTGAACATCAAAAGAACATCAATCGCTTCTCCAAAAGTAAGCGAGCTTCAAAGTGCAGAATCAAAGTACTCCTTCTAAACCAGTGTTCTTGAATGAAGGATTAGCTATGTCAGATGCGAATACTCTGCCTGATATCCTCGTCTGAGTTTTCATCTCCTAAGCCCGATCAACGTAGCTCCCCGCAGGGACTATTTCTCCTAAGCAAGGCAGAATTGCTGTCTTGAGCCAACGATACTTTTTATTTCCCACTGTGGCCGAGTATCTAGTCATGTTCATCTACTAGTCTGTATGGTGTGTCAGTTGTGTGAGCATAAATATACATACATCATGCATTATTTCTTTGCATTTGCACTCATATTGCATCACTATCACTTTAGTCGGTCTTATCCCCTAGTGATAATAGTCCTCTCAATCGAGTTGTCAGTTCTTTCCTCGTCAGGAAATGTCGTGTCTGAACAATCTCTCCTCCAGTTTATTTCTGGATTGGAGACGGTCCTCGACCACTTTGATAACTTGAACCTCTGAGAAAACCAGAGAAACTTTCGGCAAATGTCACTCTTCGCCATTGAAGATGATATATTCGCTTTCCCGGATTAAGGAAAATCCCCAGAGAAAGCCTCTTAATTAGAGATTCGGCAATACAGCAGTTTTTCTCCAAAAAATTCACTGACAAAAAGGTCATCGACACCTCAAAATCGGGGTACATCGTATGGCATTTCTCTGAGAAGATCTCGAGAAAAGTATGATGTAATGAAAGTAGTCTCTCAAGAAGACTCGTTTTCCCCAGTAGAGTTGACAAATGGAGTCTCAAACAGAGAAGTTTGTGCTTCTCTACAATCAAAACTTTTTCCATCAAATGGCATCTCCACAGGAAAATTCGGCGAGAAGTTTGAGGAGAACCACTACAAGTAGCGTCCCTGGTCAATAAAGTTTATTGACAAAAGAAACTTAGACCAGTTCCTTGGTAGGAAACCAAGATCGAGGGGAAGTTTACAAAAGAAACTTAGACCAGTTCCTTGGTAGGAAACCAGGATCGAGGGGAAGTTTACAAAAGAAACTTAGACCAGTTCCTTGGTAGGAAACCAGGATCGAGGGGAAGTTTGTATCAGAAACTGAGACCAATTCCTTGGTAGGAAACCAGGATTGAGGGGAAGTTTACCTTTTCTAAGTATAATTGCTTAGCAAAAGAAGGGGGATGCGTGATCTACCATTCATAACCACCATCAAAATTTCGGGTATTCCGATATTTAATCCTCTTGCACCCCGAATGCCCGAATACCTTCGCCATTCACACCCTCGGGTCCAAGAAGATTAAATAGGGGCATCTGTCATACCCCAAATTTTGACCACTAAGATTTTCCATCATTGTGCAAATCATCATCACAATATGGATGAACTTTCATACTCATTAGTCTCCCCAAAGATGGGTGAGCATTCTCTACACTCAAAGAATTAGGGTTCCAAACCCTCTCTGAGCTTTAGACAAAGGATCAATTAAGAAATAACATGATCTTCAACTTGTCTAACCTCTTAAACCTCTACAATGGATCAAAAGGACTCCCGCTTCAAGAATTAAGCACAAGAGTGCAACATTTCAAGTGGATCAAGCCTCAAGTTCATCTAATACAAAGTCAACTGACGCAGAAAGTCAAAGTTTGACTTTTGGTCAACTTTGAGCTTCACAAGCCATTACTCAAGAAAATATGATGGATGATTTAATTTGATCAAATTTAAATCAAGGAATCATGCAAAATTGCAAAATTGATCAAATTGAAAGAAACTTAGAAATTTTTTCTAAGTTAAAATCATGTTCAAGTGCACAAGTTTTCAAGGTTGTAACTATTGATCCAAGCATCCATTGATTTTGCTTAAGGACTACTTTTAAAGAGGGTATTTGATACTTCAACATTGTAGAAGGAATCAACTCAAAATATCATAAGGATTGAAAGATATAAGTGACCAAAGTTGGGAATTCTTAATGTCAAATGTTCCGACTTTTCATAAGACATCCTTAATATTTTTCCAACAAGAATGCCCCAACTTCAGGGACGTTTTTCTCCATGATCCAAGTTGATTCAAGCCATTTCATGAACATGAAAGTTGAAGCACGTCATCTCACCTTTCCAGAAAGTCCTAGAAAGCTCATTTATCATTCTCGAGCAGAAAGTTATGATCTCTGCAAAAGGCATTGATAAAACAGAATTTTTAAGACAGCTTTTAAGACAGACTTGATCACAAAAGTTCAAGGTCATTTTTGACAACTTTACAAGTCTTATCTTCACAAACCTTGAACATAAAAGTTGAAGTACGTCATCTCAACTTTCCAGAAAGTTGTAGAACATCCATTTATCATACTTGAGCAGGAAGTTATGGACTTTACAGTAAGGCTTACTGCAGCTGTTTTTTAGGACAGATTTTGTACACTTTTTCTTGTGCCACACAATTTTCAAGCTTTGTCACCATGCAGGACAAGCATCAAAGGTGCAATTCACTTCAACTCAAACTATCATAGTGGATTAAAAGATATAAGTGATTTGAGTTTGGAATTGTTAATGTTCAAAGTTGTCAAATGTTTCAACATTTCATAGGTCATCATTAATATTTTTCCAGCAAGAATGTCCCAACTTCAAGGATGTTTTTCTCCATGATCCAAGTTGAACCAAGTCTAGGGTCAAACATCAAAGTTGAAGTATGTCATCTCAGCTTTCCATAAAGTCCTGGAACAACCATTTATCATTCTTGAGCAAGAAGTTATGGATTTTACAACAAGGTTTGCTGCAGCTGACTTTTAAGACAGGTTTCAGGACAGATTTGCACATTTCTTGTGCCACACGAATTTTTAAGCCTTGTCATCATTTTGGACACATCTGAGTATCAAATCCAAGGGGGATGATCTGATCTCCAAGCCTCCAAAGTCCTTGGAACCAAAAGTAGCATGTCAAACCTAGAAAACCCTAAAAGAGGGACAAGACTCCAATTTTGGTTTGGAGCATTTAATGGATGCTTAGAGTTGGCATGAACTGAGCTTCCTCTAACTGAATTCAGTCAAGATTCCTCCAACAACTAGGGAACCAGCAGCCTGTGCCCTAACCTCTAGTCAATGGCTAGAGGAGACTTGGATTCTCATTGACCAACATTTGCCAAACCTCTGCTGCAGCCACCATTCACTGTTTATCCCAAAACAAACTTGCTCTACTATAAAAAGAGCTCATTTGTGATCAGTTTGAGTACACCAAAGCCATCAAACAGTTGCTTTCCTCAAAACCACTTCTTTCACTCCAAAATGCCTTCTTTAGCAAGGTAATTCTGAGTTTTTGAGTTAGAGAGCATTTCCATCACAGCTCATGATCCAAACATATCCAATATGTCATATCTAAGCTGTCCAAACTCTCACAAGTGACCTATAACACCAAAATCACAAAGTCACCTCTCAAAACCTCCAAAATTGGACTTTTTTGCATTTTTCAAGCCATGTCTTGATTCAGTCACTTTCCAAACCAAATAAAACCTCAAACACACTCCAAATATCATCCTTGAACTGTCCCAAATGGTTCTCCCCATCCGGAACACCATTTGAGAGAGTTGGCATTTTGGCCACTTTTACCCATTTTGCAAGAAAGAGCTCCAAATTGCTCCAGAGGTTTCCAGCTGATTCCAACCATCCTAAAAGCTTCTAAGAGGTCATTTGAGGGTGTCCAAAGCATCAAATCATTTCTGGAACAAAGCACTTGGTAGGTTGCACAAAATCTCCAAAAAAGAGGTAAAATTCACAACTTGAATTATTTGAATCATGCTTTCCTTTGTTGTCCACATACATGCATCATATTGAACAATTCTTGAAGAAAAAATGTAGTCTTTAATGTGTATGTTGTGATCATCCTACTGTTTGCACTTTAACATGTTTATATGTGGAGTTTGTGTTGTTTTAAAACTCATGTCCAGTTCTGGTTTTTTGCTTCGTGCATTCTGTACATTAATTTTCAGTATGTATGAGTGATACCATTGGATTCCTTGCGAAAAATCGGTCAAGATAGGTTCTTACGAATTTTAATTTCGTTAAAAATTGAGAGAGTTATGCGTGCTGGAAGTTTGACGACAAAAGATGTCGAAAACTACATGTGCAGTTCGGTTTTTTTACTTTGTGTGTTCTGTACATTAAGTTTTAGTGTGCATGAGTAATACCATTGGATTCCTTGCGAAAAATCGGTCAAGATAGGTTCTTACGGATTTTAATTTCGTTAAAAATTGAGAGAGTTATGAATGTTTGAAGTTTGATAAAAAAGATGTTGAAACTAAAGTTTCAGTTCTGATTTTTTTAAGATGTCGAATGTGATGTTGTGACTTCTTTCCTTTTTCTCTTATCTTCAAAACTCATGAAAGATGTCGAATGTGATGTTGTGACATCTTTCCTCTTTTTCTTAGTTTATTTTCAAAAACTCAACCAATTCTTTTACATAGCAAAAATCATCATTTTCCAATTTTGCTTTGAACACTTCTTATTCATACTCCATAATATTTTAATCCACAAAAAAATATTATTATTTGATATATTTTTAATATATTCAAAAATATTGTTTTAAATTGTTTTAAATGCTTTTAAAATGATTTCTTTTTCTTAATTTTTAAAACCAAAATGATTTTAAATATTCATGTGGATAAAATACTTTTTTATAAACCTTAATCATTGTCTATAACATGATTAATGATTTTATTTGATATTTTTATCATTTTTACTTGATTTTTCTTTGAAAAATGCCTTTAAAAAAATGAAATTAGGGTTTTATTGATTTTCTCCCTAACAAACTTTTCCAAACACTCATGGGCCTCTAATAGAGTGTAAGACCCAATCCTTTGTAAATACAAACCTATTTTGGGCCTCACTTATTGTATAAGTCCCGTTGTATTTCAAAAGTTCGGCGCGATCATCGCCTGTTTAAAACAAACCATCTGGGCCTCTCTTCGAGCTATAAGACCCATTCAAAATCATTTTTGCGCCTCTAATAGAGTGTAAGACCCAATCCTTTGTAAATACAAACCTATTTTGGGCCTCACTTATTGTATAAGTCCCGTTGTATTTCAAAAGTTCGGCGCGATCATCGCCCGTTTAAAACAAACCATCTGGGCCTCTCTTCGAGCTATAAGACCAATTCAAAATCATTTTTGGGCCTCTAATAGAGTGTAAGACCCAATCCCCTTTTAACCAAAACAATTTTGGGCCTCAGATATTGTATAAGTCCTTCTGCGTTAAAAGAAAAGCTCGGCGCGATCGCTAGTTCAAAAGAATCATCTGGGCCTACCCTCGTGTTATAAGCCCCATTCTTTTTTCTTTCAATCATTTTGGGCCTCTTGAGAGAGTGTAAGACCCATCCCTTTGTACAGAAAAACTTTTTGGGCCTCAGTCACTTGTATAAGTCCCTGTACAAAACTACAGTGCGATCACTGCTAAAACCCTGGGCCTCTCCTTGAGCTGTAAGCCCCAATTTTCCTTTCAAAAACACTTTCTCCTTTGATTTTGAATATAATATTGTTATCAAAGCTTTCTTTGTTGAACAAACTAGCCAAACAGCATGGAAGCTCTACAACTGAGTAAGTGTTTATCCGCTTTCATTTACTGCTTTCATATATATAACTGTATTGTGGGGCTGCTCACTGTAAGTCTTATTTCATAAACCTTTATATACCTGTCAAATATCTACCGTGTAATACTAGTATAGCTATTTAGAGTTTTCCCCGGCAACTACGTCTAGCACTAGGTAAAGCCCTGTTGATCAATCTTAAATGCAGATAAAACTAGATCCCACATAGGATTACCAGATACAGTTTTCCCTCCTATTGGGATTAAAAATATGGAGACGTGAAAGGAAACATTCTAGGTGAACCCTTTCTCAGACTGTCACCCTTAGAAATTGTCAAAGAAACTCTAACTCCCCAGAGATGATCTTTTCTCCGTGAATGGCATCTCTTGAGTTTCTTCCAAATTCTTGAACTTTCCTGGCTTGATCTATTCTATGTGAATATCCCGTCTTGAATTTCTCGGGGTTTGGGGACCCACAGGCTTCTTAAAAGCATCCCCGCCTCCTCTTGGGCGTTGTACAAGGACCCATTGGCTTCTTAGAAGTTTTCACAGCCTCCTCTTAGGCTTCGTATAATGATTCTTCCTTCGGGAAGATAGCCTCCTCTTGGGCTTCGTACAAATTGTCCCTCGGCTTCTTAAAAGTTTTCTCGCCTCCTCTTGGGCTTCGTACAAATTGTCCCGACGACCTCCTAGAGGTATAGGAACAGAAATTAGTCATCTTAATAGAATAATCTTTCAAAGAGTCTAAATCTTACTACTACTGTTTCTTAAGCATAGTACAAAAGATAAAACCCGTAGACTCGGACAGTCTAAAGCTCCTTTGGATTCCCCGTTCCTTAGAGAACAGGAAATAATCTCGATCCTCAGTTCAAATCCATGAGTCCAACATTACCCATATAAGAACTAATTTTCTCTTTTAACCAACATGCTGGACCTGTCACTCAACTGAAACAGTTACCCTAGCCTTCTCTTGGGCTTTGTACAAATGATTCTCCCCAGTGGAGCAAACCTTCAGCCTCCATCTCGAGCTTCGTACGAGATACAAAATCACTCTCTTGTTGAGTCAAACACCTTTAGCCTCCATCTCGGGCTTCGTACGAGATACAAAAACACTCTTTTGTTTAGTATAAGAGACTCTCTTGTTGAGTCAAACAACCTTTAGCCCCCATCTTGGGCTTCGTACAAGACACATACAAAAGTACTATCTTGTTGAGTCAACCCTTTTAGCCTCTCTCTCGGACTTCGTACGGGACACATAAAAGCACCCTCTTGTTGAGCCAATAGCCTCCTCTTAGGCTTTGTATAAGAAAACCCCGGTTGAGTCAATCAACCTTTTAGCATCAAAGATGTGCCTCGTTCACAGTATACAAACATCAACAACTCCTTTCCCCTTCATCTATTGGTTGTAAGCGGCAAGCCTCTAGATTATTTACATCCACGCCACTGTCCCTCTTTTAGCATGAGAAATTCCTAAGGAAAGATGACATTGCTCTAAACTGAGTTAAAGTCTTCTCCTTCAGGTTAAAAATACCTTATAAAGGAAATTATGGCATTGCTGGATTCACATATCCCAGTTAAAGTAATTCTCCTTTATAACCAGTCACGCAACAGCTGTGACAAACAGATCAAATACCCCTCTTTAGAGATGACAAATTCTCTCTAAAGTCAAAACCCTTTAGCTTCATATCTTAGACTTCGAACAAGATACAAATAGACCTTTCAGCTTCACATCTTGGGCTTTGAACAAGATAAAAACCACCTTTAGCTTCATGTCTTGGGCTTTGAACAAGACACCAAAACACCATTTCCTCCCATAGAATAGGAGGAACTACGATCACTCTGATTTCCCTATTTTGGTAAATGGGAATACGTAGGCATAAGATTGAAAGAGAAATCTTAGCGAGCACACTAATCAAAAACCCAAAATCCCGTACCTTCATACATCAATCGAAAAGCATCAGTCCTAACATCCTACCAATAGAACAGTCCCGTCATTTCATTCTTAACAAAATAAGCAGAGAGAGGCCCCACTTCCAGATAGCATCCGTAACCTAACAGACCGCTGTTTAAACTCAGTATGCAAGCAGGATTAGTTGGAGACATCTATTTCCCTTCCTTCATCAGCTTCAACAGAATAAAAAATGAATCGACCTGTAGTACCCCAGAGCGGCAGTGCTTAAGAACCACGTCCAAAATCGCTCGCTACAACATGGGGTGTATGTCAATGATGCAGACAGGGTCATTCTAATCATCATATTCCTGTATGTAGATGATTTGTTAATTACAGGCGCATATGAATCAGAGATAAGAAAAGTCAAGTCAAAGTTGAAGCAAGAGTTTGAAATGTCTGACCTAGGGAATTTGTCATATTTATTAGGGATGGAGTTCAAAGACACAAGTGAAAGGGTGTTCCTGCACCAAAAGAAGTATGCCCAAGATATCTTAAAGAGCTTCAAGATGAGAAACTATAATGCAGCTTCTACGCCATTAGAAACCGAAGCAAAATTGAAGAAGGAGACACATGATGAGTTTGTGAGTGCAACACTATAAAAACAAATCATTGGATCCTTGAGGTATCTTTGCAATGTCAATCCAGACATTTGTCAAAGTGTCGGATTGTTAAGTAGATTCATAGAGAAACCCCAAGAATATCATCTCACTGCATTTAAAAGGGCGTTGAGATACATAAAGGGTATGATTGATTATGGTGTGATGATGCCAAGGCAGATGAAAACCAGCACAGATGCAGAAGTATATGGCTAGACTCATTCAGATTTTAGTGGAGATCAAGACGAAAAGAAGAGTACCGCAGGCTACATATTTATGATCGAAGGCGCTCTAATATCATGGAGTTCAAAGAAGCAAAGCATTGTGGCTTTGTCCTCTTGCGAAGCTGAGTATGTGGTTGCATCATATGCAGCATGCTAAGCAACATGGATAGAGATGTTGCTCAAAGAACTCATGATAATGGAACCTAGGAAATGAAGTTGTTTGTCAATAACAAGTCAGCTATCGACCTGGCAAACCATTCAACGTGTCATGGTCGAAGTAAGGATATAGAGAGGAGATATCATATTCTGAGGGATCAAGTCAACAAAGGAAAGCTTCAATTTAAGCATTGTAAGATAGAAATGCAACTAGCTGACATACTCACCAAACCTCTGAAGAAAGTCAGGTTCAATGAGTTGAAGAGTAGCATCAGGATGAGAAGTCTCGACAACATGAATTAGGGTGTGTGTTAGAAGTTGTAATTCGATGTTCTGATTCAAATCTTGCATTTGACTATGTCGAAGGAGCTAGTCAATGTTCAAGAGTCAAATGTATTCGACGGACTCGAATACAACATATAGTCGTATCGAAATGTAACATGTAATTTTGTATTTTACATTTTTACGTTTTGGGCTTGGGTTGGTTTGTGTAGATTGGGCACGGGCTTAAGTTGCCTATATAAAGGGCTTTATATGATGTAAACACATAACTTCACTCAATTCTATTTTTCATAATTCAATTTACAGTTTTTTCTCTTTTCTCTCTTCTTCTTCTCCGTCTTTCATCTTTCTTGAAAACATTTGTTCCAACAAGAGAGAGAGAGAGAGAGAGAGAGAGAGAGAGAGAGAGAGAGCAACAAAATTAAAGATTAAAAAAGGTCAAAAGGATGATGATGATATGCAAATGTGTCCTTCATATGGTTATACATAAATTGTTTTTCATGTGAGATTGATTTAAATATCTAAGAATTTTGTAGACGATCTCAAAGTATTCTTCATATAGGGTAAGCATAAATTGTCTGACAATGCTAATAGAGTAAACAATATCAAGTAAAGTATGTGACAACATCACCATTAAGAAAACCATATTTTCTTTTTCTGTCTTAAGATAATTCGAACACTTTAGGATTATTGTGTCTAGATTATGCCATTTAGACACTAAATATTAATATGGAGAGAATTATTGAGAATCCACCTCCTTAGTATAAAGGTTTTGTGTTGTCGTAACCACTGCCATAGCAACAACCATAACCATAGCCTTGATAGTTTTTTATTGTCTATGCCATAACCATATCCACAACCAACTCCTGACTAAGGTACAATCATTTTTGTACACGACAAAGTCTATTATCCCACTGTTATCATCTTTTCAGCCAGTGTGGTCTCTCCAACTACCATTACTAGTAGAACTGTTAGTGATGAAAGATCTGGTGAAGGCCTAAGCTTGTTAAGTATTACAAGTGTGAGTAGTATGGATAATAGTCCCATATTGGATAGGAATGTGGTGACTTGAGCATTTATAAGTGAGAGAACCCACCTGTCATACCCCAAATTTTGACCACTAAGATTTCCCATCATTGTGAAAATCATCATTACAATATGGAGGAACCATCATACTTCATCAGTCTCCCCAAAGATGGGTGAGCATCCACTACAATCAAAATTAGGGTTTCAAGCCCTCTCAGAACCTTAGACAAAGGATCAATCAATGAATGACATGATCTTCAACTTGTCTAACCTCTCAAACATTCACAATGGATCAAAAGGACTCCCACTTCAAGGATCAAGCACTGGGCTGCTCCCTTCTAAGTGGATCAAGTCTCAAGATCGACAGTGTCACCAAATTAGGGTTTTGGTCGACCAGGGCCTCCAGATGGAAAATTTTCATCTGGGCACAAGCCAATGATCCAAAACATAACCTAATATACTCCATGGAACCTCATGGACCCAATCATCAAGTCAATTTTGCCTCAAGGGATGCATTCATAAAAAATCAGGAATTAGGGTTTCTTGACCTAATTCACCCCTAAGTTGACTTTTGGGAAAAAACATGAGCCAAGACCTCAAAGGAGGATTTGAGGGTCTCTAATATACCATATTGATCCATTTGGAACAATGGATTAATCCAAGAAGCTTGAGCAACAAGTCTCAATTTCATACATACCACAATTAGGGTTTCGCAAGGAAAGTCAACTGTAACTTTGACTTTTGACCAGGACATGCTCCCAAGCCCTAAGACATGATTCAATATACCCTATGACACCCATGGAACATGTCCATCAAGTTTGATTTTGGTCAAGGACATGATTTCCTGAAGAATTGCACAGTTTGGAATTCATCTGATAAAAAGTCAACTGTGCACAAAAGTCAACTTTGACTTTTTGAGATTTTTCACATAAATGGATTTTTAACCCTAAAATGATGTTAATGTATGATTTGAATCATCATTCATCAAGAAAAATCAAGAAAAGTTGGATAACTTGTAAAAGGGGTAACCATAAAAACTTAAAAAAATTTCTAAGTTAAAAATAAAGTGGCTAGGGTACCAACTTTGGAGGGTCATAACTCCTAAACCACAAATCCATTTTCTCCCATCCAAGGCTTGATTTGTAGATCTCATTGCCCTCTACAAAAACTTCAACTAGACCTAACTCCAATTCATTGTGGATTTTGAGATATGAGTGAGCCAAAATGGATGAAAACATGAAAGTACCACTTTTCCAACACTTAGAAAAAATTCCTGGAAACACCAAAACTTGTGAGGTTTTTTCACACAGTTACAAGCTGAATCAGTTCCAAAGATAAACATCAATGTTGTTGTAAATGTTGCCAAGAATCCAAGCAACTCAATAGCATGAAACCAATCCACTTGTGCCAAGAATTATGGCTGCCACAACACACCATGTCAAGGCTCCCATAAAAAATCAGTTTGGGAGTTTTGTGCCATCCACAATTTCTGAGTCAAAAGAAATGATCACTATGCCATATGCCTTCAACCTGATCATGAACCAACTGATCCAACTGATAGGGTTGAGTCAAAAAGCCAAGGAATCTTCCAACTTGAAATTCATCCACTTTGGCACATTTTGCCTTGAATTCAAAGGGCATTAATGTGGAATAGTGCATTTTCAACAAAGCTACTCTACTTAGTCAATTTCTCTGATTAAACAACAATAAAAACATCTGAAGAATGTGATTTTGGTCAAGGCATAGCCCTGCTCTTGGGAGTGGCTAGTTTGCCTTGCTTGAGAAGAAATCCCCCAAGCCAATCCATACGAATGTGATCTGATCCAGTAGCCATTCACTATTCCTCCAAGACAAAAGTTGATCACCTATAAATAGAGGTTCTAATGGATCATTCAACTCACACCAAAGCCAGTTACAGCACTGCTTTCTCTCATTCTTCCTTAAACCTCAAGTTTCTTGGTTTTTGAGTAACCACTATCGGGTTTTGAGTTGTAGCCTTAGGTAATCAATTCCAATTGCTCAAACATATCACATATGATGTATTTGAGGTGTCCAAACACTTAAACACTGACTGTAACACCTCAGGCTCAAAATCACCCTTCAACCAAGCCATTATGCCTCAATTATGCAGGTGGAGGTCTCCAGCTTGATCCAAAGAGTTTCAAAGTGATCCAAAGCTTGCAACACACTCCATAACATCCATTGAAGTTGTAGGGATCATTAATTCACAATTGGAACAAAGTTTGTGCAGAGTTCCATTTCAGCTTGCATCAAGGTAAGCCTCAAAACTCCAACTCCATGATCCATGCATATTTCCTCGCATGATATATTTGCCAATTGCTTACCATCATATGTTGATTGTTTTCCCTTAGAAAATTTGGTCATAGGACTCATAATCATGTCTGCACGATTGCTTTTGCAAAATTAGGGTTCATACAGCCACAAGGATATAATTTGTTATACACTAAAAATGAATGAAATTGGGTATTGCCATCTTCTTCCTTGTGAAAAAACGCATGAGTTTGGTGTTTGAATCATGTCAAATGGTTGAGAGATGAGTGAGATAGAGGGCTTCACGCATCAGAGCTTGAGGAAGAAGATGGCCATGGCGCCATTTTCAGAAAATCCAACTAGTTTGATATATATTTTTCACTTGCCATGTTATTAATGAATAGACATTGCGCCCCAGTGGTTGATCAACTGGTTTGTGTGTACTAGCGAGCGAAAGGTCTGGGGTTCGAATCCCCCTCGCCCCAGACCTTTTTTTATCACTTTTCCCATTTTCTTATTTTTCATATTATTTTGTTAGTGATTTGAAAAATTAATAACTCACTCAATTTTAATTATTTTTTACTGATTCTTTTTGTAAAAAATCATAAAAATGTTGAAATATTTTATTCCACAAAAAAATTAGATTTATATTATTTATTTAATATAACTAGTATTTTTGTGAATAAATTCATTTTTAATTGTTTTTAAACATTTTAAAAGTGAATATTTACTTTGAAAATCAAGACCTAATGAGTTTAAATATCTCTTGTGATTTATACCTTATTTTTCAAACCTTAAACAAAAATCACAAGTGGTTTATTCAAACCTATTTGGTATTTTTTTCATTTTCTTTAAAATATTTACTTTTAAAGATTAAAATTAGGGTTTCTTTGACTTTCAACCCTCATAAATCATTTTCAAAACCTTTTGGGCCTCTAATAGAGTGTAAGACCCAATCCTTTTTTTGACCAAATCATTTTTGGGCCTCAGTGTATTGTATAAGTCCCGATACCGTCAAAAACAAACGGCGCGATCGTCGCCTTTTAAAAAAAATCAACTGGGCCTCTCCTCGAGCTATAAGACCCATTCAAAATTTTTGGGCCTCTAATAGAGTGTAAGACCCAACCCCCTTTTAACCAAAACATCTTTGGGCCTCAGATATTGTATAAACCCCTTTGCATTAAAAGAAAATCTCGGTGCGATCGCCATTTTAAATGAAAAATCATCTGGGCCTTCCCTCGTGTTATAAGTCCCACTCTTTTTCTTTAAACCTTTTGGGCCTCTTGAGAGAGTGTAAGACCCAAATCCCTTTGTACAGAAAACAATTTTTGGGCCTCAGTCACTTGTATAAGTCCCTCTGTACAAATTCAAACTGTGCGCTCACTGATAAAACCCTGGGCCTCTCCTTGAGCTGTAAGCCCCAAATCTTTCTTTTTCAAAGCACTTTCTCCTTTGATTTTGAATATACTGTTGTTTTCAATCTTTCTTTGTTGAACAACTAACTAAACAGCATGGAAGCTCTACAACCGAGTAAGTGTTTATTGCTTTCATTTACCGCTTTCATATACATATAACTGTATTGTGGGGCTGTTTCGTTGTAAGTCTTCTTTCATAAACTCATATCAACTGTGTAATAATAGTATAGATATTTAGAGTTTCCCCGGCAACTACGTCTAGAACTAGGTGACGCCGTTTCGTTTATTCATAGAAATAGACAACTAGATTCCCAATAGGATCACCAGATACAGTCTTCTCTTCGGCTGTCCTCATTAGGAATTGTCAAGAAACTCTACTCCCAGAGATGAATGTATTCTCCGTGAATGGCATCTTTGAGTTTCTTCCAAATTATCGAACTTTCCTGACTTGATCTATTCCTTGTGAATAGCTTGCCTTGAATTTCTCGGGGTTTGGGGACCCACGGGCTTCTTAAAAGCATCGGCCTCCTCTTGGGCATCATATAAGGACCCACAGGCTTCCTAAAAGCAACCCCGCCTCCTCTTGGGCTTAGTACAAGGACCCTACGGCTTCTTAGAAGTATTCACAGCCTCCTCTTAGGCTTCGTATAAATGATTTCTTCCTCCGGGAATGATAGCCTCCTCTTGGGCTTAGTACAAATTGTCCCTCGACTTCTTAAAAGCTTCCAGCCTCCTCTTGGGCTTCGTACATATTGACCTGACGACCTCCTAGAGGTATAGGAACAGAAATTAGTCATCTGCATAGAACAATCCTTTCATAGAGTCTACTACTGTTTCTCAAAGCATAGTACAAAAGATGAAACTCTAGACTTGGACAGTTTAATTTCCTTGAGTCTCAAAGACATTCTCAAGCACCCTTCAAGAATAGAAAGGAACCCCGTAGACTCGGACAGTCTCAATACCCTTTGGATTTCCCAATTCCTCAAAGAGAAGGAAATATCCCTGATCCTCGAATCAAATCCCTGAGTACAAACAGTACTCATATAAGAACTGATTTTCTCTTTAAATCAGCATACTGGACCTGTCACTCAACTGGAACAGTCGCCATAGCCTCCTCTTGGGCTTTGTACAATGATCCTCCCCAGCAGAGTCAAACAAATTTTAGCCTCCATCTCGGGCTTCGTACAAGATACAAACAACTCTCTTGTTAAGTCAAGTAGCCTTCATCTCGGGCTTTATACGAGATACCAAAAGACTCCATCGTCGAGTCAAAACCTTTTAGCCTCCCTCTCGGGCTTTGTACGAGACACATATTAGCCTCCTCTTAGGCTTTGTATAAGAAAACCACTGGTTGATCCAATCAACCTTTTAGCATCAAAGTTGTGCCTCGTTCACAGTACACAAACATCAACAACTCCTTCCCTTTCATCTAATTGCTGTAAGCGGAAAGCCTCTGGATCATCTATATCCATGCCACTGTCCCACTTTTAGCATGAGAAATTCCTAAGGAAAGATAGCATTGCTCTACACTGAGTTAAAGTCTTCTCCTTCAGGTTAAAATCCCCTATAAAGGAAATTATGGCATTGCCGGATTCACATATTCCGGTTAAAGTAATTCTCCTTTATAAAACAGTTATGACATACAACCCCCTCTTTAGAGATGACAAATTCTCTCTAAAGTTGAGACCTTTTAGCTTCATATCTTGGGCTTTAAACAAGATACAAATAGACTCTTCAGCTTCATATCTTGGGCTTTGAACAAGATACAAATCACCTTTCGCTTCACGTCTTGGGCTTTGAACAAGACACCAAAAATAACCATTTCCTCCCATAAAATAGGACGAACTACGAACACTCTGATTTCCCTATTTCGGTAAACGGGAATACGTAGGCATAAGATTGAAAGAAAAAATCTTAGCGAGCACACTAAACAAAAACCCAAAATCCCATACTTTCATACATTCGTCCTAACATCCTAACCGATAGCCTAAAGCACCCCTTTCGTCAACAAAATAACCTAGGACAAACCCCGAATCTTTGTAGCATCTGTAAACCAACAGTTTTGACTGTTTAATCTCAGTATGCAAGCAGGGTTAGTTGGAGACATCTATTTCCCTTCCTTCATCAGCTTTAATAGGATAAAAAATGAATCGAGCTGTAGTACCAGAGCGATCGTGCTTCGCAACCACATCCAAAAATCACTCGCTACAGAAAAATAGCGACTCTGCTGGGGAGGATCACATGTCTCTTTAGGGATCTTGTTCTTTTTTTTATTGTCCCCTAGGTAGAAACCTTGACATCATTAGGATCTTAGGTCAAAACGCCGTTAATTTGGAATGAAACCACAGATTGGGGCCTCCGCCGGGGAACCGTTTTCTGTCAGGAACTTAGGACTCATAGCTTTAAAGGTCTAGGATGATTAGGACAAATATATATATATATATATATATATATATATATATATATATATTGCTTTTCCTAATTGCTATACGTGTTTATTTTTCTGCTAATGGGAATGCGTGTGATGCCGCATGTGGAAAGATTGAGTATACACTTAAGATAAGTGATGGCGACGAGGTCGACCATCAACCTCAGTGGAGGCTGACCAATGCAACCCATTCTCTCACCTAGACAATGGGCCGATTGTGATTTCTGAGAAGCTGAGGAGCCAAACCCTTTTGTAGTGCGAAAACTATCGGGAATAGTTGTTACGCGATACTACCCTCATTTGAGGCTGGTGATCTATTCTCGGTGAATGGCACTTACTCTAAGATCGCTCTACAACTCGCTGGCGATCCGCTTGTTGTTTTGCTTTCCTGGGAGGAGCTGATGATAATGAGTACAGGTACAAAAATCACCTTAGTATAAACCTTTGGGGATGGGTAGAGCCTTGACTTCATGACAACGACCCTTTGACCCCATGTTTTTTCCATGTTTTTGTGTGCTGCATTCATGCATTCATTTAAGAAACATTAAAACATTCAAAAAAATTTCTCTTCTAGTCTCTCTGTTTTTCAAAATAAACTAAGACTGTGATTACAAATATCAGAGAAAAGGATTGCGCTAATGGGTTTTGGTAGAAGGATAACTCATAGGTAGACCTTCAAGGTTCCAAAGCTAGAGGATTTGATAAGGTTAGTGAGGATGATCACTAACCCTGAGGCTTTCAGAGCCAAGCACGGAGCTTTGCTACCACTGTTAAGAGTCCATGTGATTGAGGGAATCATGGATGCGCTCATTCAGTTTTATGATCCAGTTTATCACTGTTTCACATTCCCGGATTACCAGCTCGCACCAACGCTGGAGGAGTATTCTCATCTGATCGATTTACATATCACTGATCGAGCTCCATTTTCTGGACTGGAAGAAATTCCAAAGAATCAGACCATTGCAAGAGCAATTCATTTGGACGAGTCTGAGGTTAGGACTCACATAACCACTAAGGGTGGCATCCAAGGTTTGCCAGCCCAGTTCTTGACAAAGAAGGCCCTGTATTTTGCCAGTATAGGAAACGTGACTGCTTTTGAAAGCAGCTTTGTCTTGCTCACCTACGGGTTATTTTTGTTTCCCAACATTAATAACTTCGTCGATATCAACTCCATTAAGGTTTTTCTCATTGGAAACCCTGTGCCGACTTTGCTCGCAGATGCGTATCATTCTGTACATTTGGGAAATTTGTACAGCGGAGGGGAGATCACATGCTATGTACCTTTGCTTTACAAGTGGTTTATCTCCCACTTGCCCAAGTCTGCTACTTTTTGGTATTGCAAGAGTGCCTTACGTTGGTCGCAGAAGACCATGTCTCTTACCAACTCTGATATAGATTGGTATAATAGGATTTATGATGGAATCAGAATCATTGATCGTTGTGGAAACTTCCCCAACGTACCCCTTATAGGAACTAAGGGAGGAATCAACTATCATCCAGTTCTCGTTCATCGTCAATTTGGATACCCGATGAGGCATATTCCGCTGAATGCTCATCTGGAAGGTCTTTTCTTCAAGGAAGGAGAAAACGACAGGGCACTAAAGATGGAAATAGTGCACGCTTGGAAACACGTTCATAAGAAAGGACGAGAGTCTCTAGGAAAACCGGACTGTGTCTCGGTGGAGCCTTATCTCCAAGCTAAAGATGCCTTATCCTCATTACGGAATTCTTCCGCCGAGGGAATCTGTCATGTACTTCATGACGGAAACTGAAAAGCTTCAGGTTACTCTCAACAAAGTTCAATGGGAGAGGAGGTCTTGGAAGAACAAGTACCGCACCCTCGACATAGAGTGCATCAAAATACAACAACTCCTGAAAGAGAAAGATGATCTGATTGAAATTTTGGAGCAACATGTTGTGGATAATCAAGATGACCAAAGGAATCTGCTCGCTCCTTTCACCTGGCAAAGGAATGACAACCCGACAACGGCTCAAGAGCCCCGATCAAAGAAAAGGAAAGTACGAGAGTCAGCACCCGATTTCTCTTCAGAGAGGACTCGGGACCCATTAGCTTAGGTTTCTATTTCTGCACCTTGTAATCTACTGTATTTCCATTTCTATAATCCTTTGAATTTCAATAAAAAGGGGTTTCCCCACCATTTGATATTTGCAATCTAATTGTCGAAGTTTATTTTGATTAAACCAAAAAACAATTAATATAATCATTGCATTCATCATTCTCACATCACGTAATTCTTCTTCCCTACGAACCTCACGTTTGTCTCTCGATTCTAGAGTCAAACTGTCTCATTTGTACAATACTCGGGCCAATCGTCAGAAAAGGATGGATGATATTGAGGAAGAAAACAGAGAGTTGAAGGAAGAGATCGACGCTGAGAGAGGATATGAGAAAGCTTCGTAACGACATGCAAGCCATGGCAGAAGCTCAGCTACAAAGGACTGTGATCTCAGATATCACCTCAACGCCCATAGTGGAGAAGTATGATCCTAGGTATCAGATGCCGAAAGATCGTCCTTGGGGAATGCCTGTTAACTATATCTGGGAAGGATATGTTCCGCCGATCACTGAAGATCAGGGAATCTCAACAGAAGCCGCTGGGCCTGAAGGTTACAAACTTCGGGAAAGAGAAGATGCTAGGGGAATACTAAAGACTCCTGAAGGTTACAAACTTCAGGAAACGCCAAGATTTACTGTCGTAGTCACGGTACCACCCCCTGTGGTGCACACTGTCTCGGAAGGACAGATTCCACAGATACCTGCTGGTAAAAAGGAAACTATGTTTGACCGAATGGAGGAATTCCAGGAGCAGTTCCTGGAAATGCAGAAGGAGTTGCAAGCCATTCGCGGTCAGGATTTATTTGGAAAGGACGCCGCAGACCTCTGCTTGGTCCCCAATGTGAAAGTCCCGCACAAGTTCCAAGTGCCTGACTTTGAAAAATACAAGGGTAACTCTTGCCCTCAAAGCCATCTGGTGATGTACGCTCGGCGAATGTCAGCTCAGACGAAGAATCAGGACCTACTGATTCACTACTTCCAGGATAGTTTAACCGGTGCCGCACTCAAATGGTACATGGGTTTAAACCGTGCCACGATCAGCACATTCAGAGATCTTGGTACTGCCTTCGTCCAACAATACAAATACAATTTGGACATGGCACCCGACAGAGATCAACTCAGATCAATGTCGCAAAAAGACAAGGAAACCTTTAAGGAGTATGCTCAAAGGTGGAGTGAGATTGCCGCTCAAATTTGTCCACCTCTTGAGGAAAAAGAGATGACAAAGATCTTCTTAAAAAACTTAAGCTCATTTTACTACGACCGAATGGTTGCCAGTGCACCCAGTGACTTCACCGAAATGGTCGGCATGGGCATACGTCTTGTGGAAGCCGTCCGAGAAGGACGTTTGGCAAAAGACACTGGATCGACGAGCGGTACTAAAAAATACGGTAGTGCTTTCCCTAAGAAAAAAGAGCAAGATATTGGGAATATCTCTCTCGGAAAGCAAAGGCGACGTTATCAACCAGTAGCAGCTGTAACTCCTGCTATCGGCCCTGTGCCTATTCCTACGTATCAACCTCAGGTTGCACAGAGCCGACCTGATCAGCAAAGGACACAACAGCCTCTTCAGTAGGCTCGTCCTCCATATAACAACAACCGTACAACACGACCATCAGGGTTTGATCCTATACCCATGTTGTACGCAGAACTATTTCCATTACTACTGGCCAAGGGGCACATTCAGACTAAATCTCCTCTTACAGTACCGAAAAATCCGCCTTTCTGGTTTAAGGTGGATCAAACTTGCCCTTACCATCAAGGAGGATCAGGGCATAACATAGAGAACTGTCTCAATTTCAAATCTAACATGTAAAAGCTTGTTAGAAGCGGGCTCTTATCTTTCAAAGATACGAATCCCAATGTTCTTACGAACCCGCTGCCTCAACACGAGAAGGCTGCAGTCAATTTGATAGAAGAAGAGACTAACGATGTTTATCAAATTCACGATGTACTCTTGTTGAAAACCAATCTGGTCAAGATGCATTGTAGACAGAGTGGATATGGCCATGTGCCACCTCATAATTATCATCAATGTGATGTCTGCTCTAAAAACAATCAAGGATGTTCGGTAGTGCAAGCAGCCCTACAGGAACAAATGGATCTCGGATGGATCCAAGAGCACCGAGTTCGTGGAGTTATCGTGGTTTACATGAATTCTAACTCCATTCAAAACCACGATATCCGTGCAATGAATGTCAACTTGGTGGCGATGCATTCAAGGCAAAGCCAGTATCATAATCTACCGCGGCACGATTACAGCTCTTGTCTGACTTGCTCGGTAAACAAACAGGGATGCTCTTTTGTACAGGAGGCCCTCCAGCGTCAGATGGATCTTGGATGGATCCAGAACTACCATGATAGGAACCCTTATCAGATCAACATAGTTCAGATCTTTGATATTCGCGTGATGAATACCAACCTGGTAGAGTTACATGCTGAGCAGGTCCGACTCGGATTCTTAATATCACACGACTATCAAAGCTGTAAAGCAGGTTGCAAAAATGATCGAGGTTGTACCCTTGTCCAGGAGGCACTTCAGCACTTGTTAAATCACTGGTGGATGCCAATTTACATGGATGAAGATACTCAGCAAATTAGTATCAATGACAGGAATCCTACTCGGAGTCAGAGTCAGGATGTCCGATCTGTGGAAGCTAACCTAGTAAGGTTACATTGTATTCAAAGTGGGCGTGGCCAGGAGCCACCACACAATTATGACCGTTGTAGCGTCTGTTCGGAAAGTAACCAAGGGTGTTACCTTGTGAGAGCGGCTCTTCAGGGTCAGGTGGATCGTGGAGAGATTCGTCCATATCTGGGTTCTGGACCCATCAATTGGTCGCCGAACTACCTTGCCAATCAAATGGAGGACGTTGTCGTCATCTCTGGTCGTCACCAGACTAGGGATGTTTTTGCCATCATCCCTCTACTTGAAGAATCTAGAATTCCCAACTGGGAACGGATCGAGATTACTTATGATGGTCAAAAAAATCAGAGGGCTCCCGTAGTCATCTATCTGCCGGGACCACTACCGTATGAATCAACTAAGGTTATCCCTTACAAATATGGTGCAACGACAATTGAAAATGGAAAGGAAATTCCATTACCCTCCGTCGTGAATATTGCAGACATCAGTCGTGTAACACGGAGTGGTAGAATCTTCAACCGAGGGGTTGGGGAACCTAACAAAGAAAAGGAACTTCAGACAGAAGCTCCCGATCCATCGGTCGGTCAATCCAGTAATCCCGGCCTTTCGAAAAATGATGATGAGATGCTGAAGCTCATCCAAAGGAGTGAATACAACATTGTCGATCAACTGTTACAAACTCCTTCAAAGATCTCGGTATTATCATTATTACTCAGTTCAGAAGCCCACAGGGAGGCTCTACAGAAAGTCTTGGAGCAAGCCTTTGTGGAACAGGATGTAATGATTAGACAGTTCGATAGTATTGTCTCTAACATCACTTCCTGCAACAATTTGGGATTTAGTGATGAGGAATTACCTGAAGAGGGTCGTCGTCATAACATGGCGCTCAATATCACAGTTAACTGCCAGGACGATGCTTTAGCCAGCGTACTGGTAGACACAGGGTCAGCCTTGAATGTTATGCTGAAGTCCGCTTTGATGCAATTATCATTCAAAGGCCCTCCGATGAGAATCAGCGAGGTCGTCGTCAAAGCGTTCGACGGATCCAGAAAAACAGTTATCGGCAAAGTTGATCTTCCTATAACTATCGGTCCTCATACTTTCCAAGTCACTTTCCAGGTCATGGACATCCGGGCAACGTACAGTTGTTTATTAGGAAGACCTTGATACATCAGGCTGGAGCGGTCACTTCGACCCTCCACCAAAAGCTAAAGTTCGTCAAGAACGATCAACTTGTCATAGTCTGCGGGGAGCAGGCCTTGCTGGTGAGTAACTTGTCATCATCTGCTGGTATAGAACCCGAGGAGGTTATTGGAACGCAGTTCCAAGCACTGTCGGTGAGCAAGGACAATCAATCCCAAGGAGGAACCTCGATTTCCTCATACAAAGATGCTATCAAAGCGGTCGAGAGTACCGATACGACCGGATGGGGACAGCTTGTCATTCCTATTGATAATAAAACAAAGAAGGGTCTTGGTTTTTTTGTAACTTGTACCCAGACAGCTGCCAACGATGAAAGTCTTCATCCCCTTCAAAACTTCTTCCACAGTGGAGGTTTCCTCCACCCGGTGTCTCAAGCAGTACATGCTATCAATGAGGAAGATCCCTCTAACACAGATGAAGAGTGGAAGTCCTACCTGTACGAGGACGGTTATATGAATCAGGAAGAGGTGCCTATACCATTTTGCTATCCCACACAGAGTCTGAGATTTATACCCAGGTCAGATGTCGAAATGATATACGGGGATTGTGATCCGAAAGGATGTCGTGCTCCGCCAAATTCATTAGAGGAAGACACTCCGATGAAAGACAACTTTGACCACAATTACTATGGCCCAATGGATGGTCTGCCAATGTGGCAACCTTATCCAGGAAACTTGGGGCAAGAGAGTCAGCCGAACAATGAAAATCAGCTGACCGTTATTGAACAGAATACCTGTGTCCCCACCATGTCATGGGATCAACACTCAGGTCATTCAGAAACTACTCAACATGAAGATGAATTCGCAACGTTTGCAGGACTTGAATTCATCAACTATGCTTTTCCTGAGGTCAACGTCATCGAGAGAGATGACTCCTCCAGTTCCAAAGAAGTTTGGGACACCTTGGGACAACTGAGTGGAAAATACGACTTTATGGTCAAGTACACCGCTCCCGAAAGCTCTCGTATCAGGCTCAAAGATATCTAGCCAACTGGATGGGGAGATACACCTGAGAGCACAAATGCTATGTGAAATACAACAGAGGAATTCTCCTGCGACAACTCTGCTTGGGAGACAGATTCTAATGATCCTGCTCCACCAGAAATCAGCGTCATTTCTGAAGACAAATCAAGGAAGGTGCCAGACTTTGTGATTCACCGAGGAGTTCGCCACCAATGGGTTGTCGTCGAGGTTCCGAAGGTCGTTCATCAGTCAAAGTAATTGCCATCTTTAACCTTTCACACTGCCCAGGTGAAACATATGTTTTGATAGGGCTCGCTTTCTGTAAATTTTCCCTCTTCGCTTTGCCCAAAGCGACAGAGTTTTGTTTTATAGGGTTGTAGTTTCAAGAATCGACTTGTTCATTAATAAAATAATGTCGTTTTGTAATTTCCGCATTAATCGCTGTTTTCTCTTTTTGCTTTTTCAGAAAATGGTAATCCTAAAAAACAATTCAATAATAAAAACAAGCAGTAAAATAAAACACTGCACACACTTGCATTTTTCTCTATCTCTTCTAAACACGAATCATCACGCCATACAAATTGCTTGTTTTAAACCCCGTTGAAACATACGATCCGATGCCTTCTCCCAACTTTGAGTTCCCGGTATTTGGGGTTGAAGAAGAAGTTGACAACGAAATTCCAGAAGAGATCTCCCGACTACTCAGACAAGAGGAAAGGTCCATTGAACCTCATAAAGAACCATTGGAAACGGTAAACTTGGGTTCAAAACAAGAGAGAAAAGAAATCAGGATTGGGGAACTTCTCAGTCTAACTGCCAAAGAGAGTTTGATAAAGCTTCTCAAAGAATTCCCCGATGTATTCGCTTAGTCCTATCAAGATATGCCAGGGTTGGATACCAGCATCGTGGAACATCATTTACCGTTGAGATCGGAATGTCCGCCAGTAAAGCAGAGGTTGAGACGGACTCACCCGGACATGGCCATCAAAATCAAAGAGGAGGTACAGAAACAGATTTATGCGGGTTTCCTCGCCACGTCAGAATATCCTCAATGGTTAGCCAATATCGTACCCGTTCCGAAAAAGGATGGAAAGGTCAGAATGTGTGTCGATTACAGGGATCTAAATAAGGCTAGTCCAAAAGACGACTTTCCTTTACCACACATTGACATGATGGTAGACAGTACATCAAAGTTCAAAGTCTTCTCCTTAATGGATGGATTCTCGGGCTATAACCAGATCAAAATGGCGCCGAAAGACATGGAGAAAACTTCGTTCATTACCCCATGGGGTACCTTTTGTTACAAGGTAATGCCGTTCGGTTTGAAGAACGCCAGGGCAACCTATCAAAGGGCTATGACATGATACACAAAGAAATCGAGGTATATGTCGATGATATGATTGCAAAATCAAAAACACAGAATGGGCACGTTGAACATCTGTCAAAATTGTTCGAACATTTAAGAAAATTCAAGCTCCGCTTGAATCCTAACAAGTGCACCTTCGGTGTCCATTCAGGGAAACTACTAGGGTTCATCGTCAGCCAGAAAGGAATTGAGGTTGATCCTGACAAGGTCAAGGCCATTCAAGAAATGCCTTCTCCGAAAACTGAAAAACAAGTCAGAGGATTCTTGGGACGTTTGAACTACATCTCCAGATTCATATTCCTTATGACCGCCACGTGTGCGCCGATTTTCAAATTACTCAAAAAGAACCAGGATTGCGTTTGGTCAGAAGATTGCCAAACCGCCTTCAACAGTATTAAGGAATATCTATTGAATCCTCCGATTCTATCACCTCCAGTGGAAGGAAGACCACTGATCATTTACCTCACAGTCTTGTAAGACTCAATGGGGTGTGTACTTGGCCAACAAGACGAAACCAAACGGAAAGAGTCTGCCATTTACTATTTGAGCAAGAAATTCACCGACTGCGAAACTCGGTACACGATGCTCGAGAAAACTTGTTGTGCTTTGGCTTGGGCAGCTAAACGTCTTCGCCAGTACATGATTTGTCATACTACTTGGTTGGTCTCCGAGATGGATCCAATCAAGTATGTCTTCGAGAAGCCTGCTCTCACGGGAAGAATCGCCCGTTGGCATATGTTATTATCAGAATATGACATAGAGTACCACGCTCAGAAAGCCGTTAAGGGAAGTATTTTAGCCGATCATTTGGCTCATCAACCGATTGACAATCAAGAATCAATCGGGTTTGACTTCCCAGACGAAGATGTCATGTATCTAAAAATGAAAGATTGTGATGAACCGTTACCTGGTGAAGGGCCAGAACCAGGTTCCCAATAGGGACTTATCTTTGATGGAGCAGTTAATCATTATGGAAACAGAATTGGGGCAATCATTGTTACCCCTCAGGGTACCCACATTCCTTTCACTGCTCAACTTACATTCAAATGTACGAACAACGAGGCCGAATACGAAGCATGTATCATGGGTCTCGAAGAAGCAATTGATTTAAGGATCAAAAACTTGGACGTATACGACGATTCAGCCTTGGTTATCAATCAGATAAAAGGAGATTGGAACACATACCAATCAGGACTGGTTCCTTACAAAGACTATGCAAGAAGGTTGCTACCCTTCTTCAACAGAGATGAGTTTCATCATATCCCTCGTGAGGAGAATCACATGGCTGATGCATTAGCCACTCTCTCTTCCATGATTAGTGTAGGTCAATGGAACGACTTACCTAAGATCGACATAATGCGCCTTGAACGGCCCGCTTACATCTTCACGATTGAAGCAGTCCTAGACGACAGACCTTGGTATCACGATATCAAATGCTTCCTTCAGAAACAAGAGTACCCACCTGGGGCACTAAGAAAAGACAGGAAAACCCTCAGAAGATTGGCTGGAAACTTCTTCCTGAGCGGTGGTACTCTTTATAAGAGAAATTTTGATTTGGTCTTGCTCCGATGCGTAGACAGACCAGAAGCAGACATGCTTATGAAAGAAATTCATGGAGGATCCTTTGGAACTCATGCCAATGGACACACAATGGCGAGAAAAATTCTAAGAGCAGGGTACTACTGGTTGACCATGGAATCCGACTGCTACAAGTACATGAGGAGGTGTCACAAGTGTCAGATATACTCCGACAAAATTCATGTACCGCCATCACATCTCAAAGTTCTTTCTTCCCCGTGGCCTTTTTCCATATGGGGAATCAACATGATTGGCTTGATCGAACCTAAGGCTTCAAATGGACATCGGTTCATCCTGGTAGCCATTGACTATTTCACCAAGTGGGTCGAAGCAGCGTCATTCGCCAATGTAACCCGACAAGTGGTGGTCCGATTTATCAAAAACAATATCATCTGCCGTTATGGTGTTCCAAGCGAGATCATTACTGATAATGGATCTAACTTGAACAACAAGATGATGAAGGAGTTGTGCGCAGAGTTCAAGATTGAACATCATAACTCATCTCCCTACCGACCCAAGATGAATGGAGCGGTAGAAGCGACCAATAAGAACATCAAGAAGATCGTTCAAAAGATGGTTGTAACCTACAAAGATTGGCACGAAATGCTACCCTTTGCTCTTCATGATTATCGAACATCTGTTCGCACTTCAACAGGGGCAACCCCTTTCTCTCTAGTGTATGGCATGGAAGCAGCGCTCCCCATAGAAGTAGAGATCCCATCAATCTGAGTATTGATGGAAGCTAAGCTCACCGAAGCTGAATGGTGTCAAAGTTGACACGACGAACTGAATCTGATCGAAGAAAAGAGAATAACGGCACTATGCCATGGTTAATTGTATCAACAGAGAATGAAGAAGGCGTTTGACAAAAAAGTCCGACCTCGTGTCTTCAGGAAAGGAGACCTTGTGCTCAAGAGGATACAATCATTTCTCACTGATTCTCGGGGCAAGTGGACCCCGAATTATGATGGCCCCTATGTGGTCACGAAAGCTTTCTCAGGAGGCGCCTTGAGACTTGTAACCATGGACGGAGAGGAATTTGCCTACCCCACGAATGTTGATGTAGTCAAGAAATACTTCGCCTAAACAAAAAAAAAAACGTCTCGGTGGATTGAAAACCCGAAAGGGCGGTCCAGGAAAAAGTTAGAGACATGAAAAAAATCATCCCGATGGATTGGAAACATCATAGTACAATCCAGGAAAAAATTAGGGATAATGGCAAGTAACTATGTTCAACAGAGGCAAGTCCCTCAGCAGCAGTTACACCATCCATCGGAGGAAAACTCCAGTCAAGGTCATCTTCGACAGAAGCTCAGGATGTCCCGAATTCAAAGTTGGTAGAAGGATAGTGGTCGTTATGTTTCAATAGCCCTTTTCCTTGTAAATTACCATTTTCAAACTTTGTATATACTCTATGGAATCACGCGTCTGGCTGATCTCCATCTTATCAATAAAATTTGAGCCTTTGTGCTTTTGTTTGTAATTCTTATTTGTTTTAGCTTTACAGAACGACGTTGTTAACATGATTAACGATTCTTGAAATAAAACAAAAATGAATTTACTTGTTAAAACTTTTTCTGCTTTTTAATAAAGATGGCAATTTCTTTTGACTGTTGAACATCAGAAGAACATCGGTCGCTTCTCCAGAAGTAATCGAATCTCAAAGTGCAGAATCAAGGTACTCCTTCTAGACCAGTACGCCTGAACGAAAGATCAACTATATGAGATGCGGCTCTACCATCTAATACCCTCGTCCCAGTTCTTATCTCCTAAGCCCGACCAACGTAGCTCCCAATAGGGACTATCTCTCCTAAGAAAGGCAGAGTTACTATCTGGAACCAGCGATACCTTTCATCTTCAGCAGTGGCCAAGTATCCAGTCGTGTTCGTCTTTTAGTTTGTATGTTGCGTCAGTTTTGTTAGCATATACATACATACATCATGCATTATTGATTTGCATTCACATTCATATTGCATCACTATCACTCTAGTCGGTCTTGTCCCCTAGTGATAAAAGTCCTCTCAATCGAGTTGTCAGCCCTTTCCTCATCAGGAAGTGTTACGTCTAAACAATTGCTCTCCTCCAGTTTTATTTCTGGATTGAAGTTGGGTCCTTGACCACTTTGATAACTTGAACCTCTGAAGGACCAGAGAACCTTCGACCAATGTCACTCTTCGCCACTGAAGATGATATCCTTGTTTTCCCGGATTAAAGAAAATCCTGAGAGAAAGCCTCCTAAATCGGAGATTCGGCAGTACGGCAGTTTTTCTCTGAAAAAACCACTGATGAAAAGGTCATCGGCACCTCAAAATCGGATCATATCATATGGCATTTCTCCGAGAAGATCTTCGAGAAAAGTATGATGTGAAGACCCCGAACGAAAGCAGTCTCTCAAGCGACTCATTTTCCCCAGTAGATTCGACAAATGGCGTCTCCATACAGAGAAGTTTGTGCACCTCTACAACTCAGACGACTGGGTTCCCCAGCAAGTCTGACATCAAAACTTTTTCCACTCAAATGGCATCTCCCCAGGAAAATCCGACGAGAAGTTTGAAGAAAACCGCTACAAATAGCGTCCCTTGTCAATAAAGTTTATTGACGGAAGAAAACTAAGACCAGTTCCTTGGTAAGAAACCAGGATCAAGGGGAAGTTTAAATCAGAAACTGAGACCAGTTCCTTGGTAGGAAACCAGGATCGAGGGGAAGTTTACTTCAGAAACTGAGACCAGTTCCTTGGTAGGAAACCAGGATCGAGGGGAAGTTGACAAAAGAAACTAAGACCAGTTCCCTGGTAGGAAACTAGGATCGAGGGGAGGTTTATTTCAAAAGAAAACTGAGACCAGCTCCTTGGCTGAAGACCAGGATCGAGGGGAAGTTTACCTTTTATAAGCATCATTTCTTAGCAAAAGAAGATGAATGCGCAAGCTGCCATTCATAACCACCATCAAAATTTCGGGTATTCCGATATTTAATCCTCTTGCACCCCGAATGCCCGAATACCTTCGTTATTCACACCTTCGGGCCCAAGAAGATTAAATAGGGGCATATGTCATACCCCAAATTTTGACCACTAAGATTTCCCATCATTGTGAAAATCATCATCACAATATGGAGGAACCATCATACTTCATCAGTCTCCCCAAAGATGGGTGAGCATCCACTACAATCAAAATTAGGGTTTCAAGCCCTCTCAGAACCTTAGACAAAGGATCAATCAAGGAATGGCATGATCTTCAACTTGTCTAACCTCTCAAACATTCACAATGGGTCAAAAGGACTCCCACTTCAAGGATCAAGCACAGGGCTGCTCCCTTCTAGGTGGATCAAGTCTCAAGATCGACAGTGTCACCAAATTAGGGTTTTGGTCGACCAGGGACTCCAGATGGAAATTTTTCATCTGGGCACAAGCCAATGATCCAAAACATAACCTAATATACTCCATAGAACCTCATGGACCCAATCATCAAGTCAATTTTTCCTCAAGGGATGCATTCATCAAAAATCAGGAATTAGCGTTTCTTGACCTAATTCACCCCTAAGTTGACTTTTGGGACAAAACATGAGCCAAGACCTCAAAGGAGGATTTGAGGGTCTCTAATATACCATATTGATCCATTTGGAACAATGTATTAATCCAAGAAGCTTGAGCAACAAGTCTCAATTTCATACACACCACAATTAGGGTTTCGCGAGGAAAGTCAACTGTAACTTTGACTTTTGACCAGGACATGCTCCCAAGCCCTAATACATGATTCAATATACCCTATTACACCCATGGAACATGTCCATCAAGTTTGATTTTGGTCAAGGACATGATTTCCTGAAGAATTGCACAGTTTGGAATTCATCTGATAAAAAGTCAACTGTGCACAAAAGTCAACTTTGACTTTTTGAGATTTTTCACAAAAATGGATTTTTAACCCTAAAATGATGTTAATGTATGATTTGAATCATCATTCATCAAGAAAAATCAAGAAAAGTTGGATAACTTGTAAAAGGGGTAACCATAAAAACTTAGAAAATTTTCTAAGTTAAAAATAAAGTGGCTAGGGTACCAACTTTGGAGGGTCATAACTCCTAAACCACAAAGCCATTTTCTCCCATCCAAGGCTTGATTTGTAGATCTCATTGCCCTCTACAAAAACTTCAACTAGACCTAACTCCAATTCATTGTGGATTTTGAGCTATGAGTGAGCCAAAATGGCTGAAAACATGAAAGTACCACTTTTCCAACACTTAGAAAAAATTCTGTCCAAGACAGATTTTGTTGGAAACACCAAAACTTGTGAGGTTTTTTCACACAGCTACAAGCTGAATCAGTTCCAAAGATAAACATCAATGTTGTTGCAAATGTTGCCAAGAATCCAAGCAACTCAATAGCATGAAACCAATCCACTTGTGCTAAGAATTATGGCTGCCACAACACACCATGTCAAGGCTGCCATAAAAAATCAGTTTGGGAGTTTTGTGCCATCCACGATTTCTGAGTCAAAAGAAATGATCACTATGCCACATGCCTTCAACCTGATCATGAACCAACTGATCCAACTGATAGGGTTGAGTCAAAAAGCCAAGGAATCTTCCAACTTGAAATTCATCCACTTTGGCACATTTTGCCTTGAATTCAAAGGGCATTAATGTGGAATAGTGCATTTTCAACAAAGCTACTCTACTTAGTCAAGTTCTCTGATTAAACAACAATAAAAACATCTGAAGAATGTGATTTTGGTCAAGGCATAGCCCTGCTCTTGGGAGTGGCTAGTTTGCCTTGCTTGAGAAGAAATCCTCCAAGCCAATCCATACGAATGTGATCTAATCCAGCAGCCATTCACTATTCCTCCAAGACAAAAGTTGATCACCTATAAATAGAGGTTCTAATGGATCATTCAACTCTCACCAAAGCCAGTTACAACACTGCTTTCTCTCATTCTTCCTTAAACCTCAAGTTTCTTGGCTTTTGAGTAACCACTATCGGGTTTTGAGTTGTAGCCTTAGGTAATCAATTCCAATTGCTTAAACACATCACATATGATGTATTTGAGGTGTCCAAACACTTAAACACTGACTGTAACACCTCAGGCTCAAAATCACCCTTCAACCAAGCCATTATGCCTCAATTATGCAGGTGGAGGTCTCCAGCTTGATCCAAAGAGTTTCAAAGTGATCCAAAGCTTGCAACACACTCCATAACATCCATTGAAGCTGTAGGGATCATTAATTCACAACTGGAACAAAGTTTGTGCAGAGTTCCATTTCAGCTTGCATCAAGGTAAGCCTCAAAACTCCAACTCCATGATCCATGCATATTTCCTCGCATGATATATTTGCCAATTGCTTGCCATCATATGTTGATTGTTTTCCCTCAGAAAATTTGGTCATAGGACTCATAATCATGTCTGCACGATTGCTTTTGCAAAATTAGGGTTCATACGGCCACAAGGATATAATTTGTTATACACTGAAAATGAATGAAATTGGGTATTGCCATCTTCTTCCTTGTGAAAAAATGCATGAGTTTGGTGTTTGAATCATGTCAAATGGTTGAGAGATGAGTGAGATAGAGGGCTTCACGCATCAGAGCTTGAGGAAGAAGATGGCCATGGCGCCATTTTCAGAAAATCCAACTAGTTTGATATATATTTTTCACTTGCCATGTTATTAATGAATTGGCATTGCGCCCCAGTGGTTGATCAACTGGTTTGTGTGTACTAGCGAGCGAAAGGTCTGGGGTTCGAATCCCCCTCGCCCCAGACCTTTTTTTTATCACTTTTTCCCATTTTCTTATTTTTCATATTATTTTGTTAATGATTTGAAAAATTAATAACTCACTCAATTTTAATTATTTTTTACTGATTCTTTTTGCAAAAAATCATAAAAATGTTGAAATATTTTATTCCATAAAAAAAATTAGATTTATATTATTTATTTAATATAACTAGTATTTTTGTGAATAAATTCATTTTTAATTGTTTTTAAACAATTTAAAAGTGAATATTTACTTTGAAAATCAAGACCTAATGAGTTTAAATATCTCTTGTGATTTATACCTCATTTTTCAAACCTTAAACAAAAATCACAAGTGGTTTATTCAAACCTATTTGGTATTTTTTTTTATTTTCTTTAAAATATTTACTTTTAAAGATTAAAATTAGGGTTTCTTTGACTTTCAACCCTCATAAATCATTTTCAAAACCTTTTGGGCCTCTAATAGAGTGTAAGACCCAATCCTTTTTTTGACCAAATCATTTTTGGCCCTCAGTGTATTGTATAAGTCCCGATACCGTCAAAAACAAACGGCGCGATCGTCGCCTTTTGAAAAAAATCAACTGGGCCTCTCCTCGAGCTATAAGACCCATTCAAAATTTTTGGGCCTCTAATAGAGTGTAAGACCCAACCCCCTTTTAACCAAAACATCTTTGGGCCTCAGATATTGTATAAACCCCTTTGCGTTAAAAGAAAATCTCGGTGCGATCGCCATTTTAAATGAAAAATCATCTGGGCCTTCCCTCGTGTTATAAGTCCCACTCTTTTTCTTTAAACCTTTTGGGCCTCTTGAGAGAGTGTAAGACCCAAATCCCTTTGTACAGAAAACAATTTTTGGGCCTCAGTCACTTGTATAAGTCCCTCTGTACAAATTCAAAGTGTGCGCTCACTGATAAAACCCTGGGCCTCTTCTTGAGCTGTAAGCCCCAAATCTTTCTTTTTCAAAGCACTTTCTCCTTTGATTTTGAATATACTGTTGTTTTCAATCTTTCTTTGTTGAACAACTAACTAAACAGCATGGAAGCTCTACAACCGAGTAAGTGTTTATTGCTTTCATTTACCGCTTTCATATACATATAACTGTATTGTGGGGTTGTTTCGCTGTAAGTCTTCTTTCATAAACTCATATCAACTGTGTAATAATAGTATAGATATTTAGAGTTTCCCCGGCAACTACGTCTAGAACTAGGTGACGACGTTTCATTTATTCATAGAAATAGACAACTAGATCCCCAATAGGATCACCAGATACAGTCTTCTCTTCGGCTGTCCTCATTAGGAATTGTCAAGAAACTCTACTCCCAGAGATGAATGTATTCTCCGTGAATGGCATCTTTGAGTTTCTTCCAAATTCTCGAACTTTCCTGACTTGATCTATTCCTTGTGAATAGATTGCCTTGAATTTCTCGGGGTTTGGGGACCCACGGGCTTCTTAAAAGCATCGACCTCCTCTTGGGCATCATACAAGGACCCACAGGCTTCCTAAAAGCAACCTCGCCTCCTCTTGGGCTTAGTACAAGGACCCTACGACTTCTTAGAAGTATTCACAACCTCCTCTTAGGCTTCGTATAAATGATTTCTTCCTCTGGAAATGATAGCCTCCTCTTGGGCTTAGTACAAATTGTCCCTCGGCTTCTTAAAAGCTTCCAGCCTCCTCTTAGGCTTCGTACAAATTGTCCCGACGACCTCCTAGAGGTATAGGAACATAAATTACTCATCTGCATAGAACAGTCCTTTCATAGAGTCTACTACTGTTTCTCAAAGCATAGTACAAAAGATGAAACTCTAGACTTGGACAGTCTAATTTCCTTGAGTCTCAAAGACATTCTCAAGCACCCTTCAAGAATAGGAAGGAACCCCGTAGACTCGGACAGTCTCAATACCCTTTGGATTTCCCAATTCCTCAAAGAGAAGGAAATATCCCTGATCCTCGAATCAAATCCCTGAGTGCAAACAGTACTCATATAAGAACTGATTTTCTCTTTAAATCAGCATACTGGACCTGTCACTCAACTGGAACAGTCGCCATAGCCTCCTCTTGGGCTTTGTACAATGATCCTCCCCAGCGGAGTCAAACAAATTTTAGCCTCTATCTCGGGCTTCGTACGAGATACAAACAACTCTCTTGTTAAGTCAAGTAGCCTTCATCTCGGGCTTTATACGAGATACCAAAAGACTCCATCGTCGAGTCAAAACCTTTTAGCCTCCCTCTCGGGCTTTGTACGAGACACATATTAGCCTTCTCTTAGGCTTTGTATAAGAAAACCACTGGTTGATCCAATCAACCTTTTAGCATCAAAGTTGTGCCTCGTTCACAGTACACAAACATCAACAACTCCTTCCCCTTCATCTAATTGCTGTAAGCGGCAAGCCTCTGGATCATCTATATCCATGCCACTGTCCCTCTTTTAGCATGAGAAATTCCTAAGGAAAGATAGCATTGCTCTACACTGAGTTAAAGTCTTCTCCTTCAGGTTAAAATCCCCTATAAAGGAAATTATGGCATTGCCGGATTCACATATCCCGGTTAAAGTAATTCTCCTTTATAAAACAGTTATGACATACAACCCCCTCTTTAGAGATGACAAATTCTCTCTAAAGTTGAGACCTTTTAGCTTCATATCTTGGGCTTTAAACAAGATACAAATAGACTCTTCAGCTTCATATCTTGGGCTTTGAACAAGATACAAATCACCTTTCGCTTCACGTCTTGGGCTTTGAACAAGACACCAAAAACAACCATTTCCTCCCATAGAATAGGAGGAACTACGAACGCTCTGATTTCCCTGTTTCGGTAAACGGGAATACGTAGGCATAAGATTGAAAGAAAAAATCTTAGTGAGCACACTAAACAAAAACCCAAAATCCCATACTTTCATACATTCGTCCTAACATCCTAACCGATAGCCTAAAGCACCCCTTTCGTCAACAAAATAACCTAGGACAAACCTCGAATCTTTGTAGCATCTGTAAACCAACAGTTTTGACTGTTTAATCTCAGTATTCAAGTAGGGTTAGTTGGAGACATCTATTTCCCTTCCTTCATCAGCTTCAATAGGATAAAAAATGAATCGAGTTGTAGTACTAGAGCGATCGTGCTTCGCAACCACATCCAAAAATCACTCGCTACACCACCCACCTATCACCTTAAGGTTTTGGGTGAGTATGTGGTGTGTCTCTCACAAAGGTGTTGCTCAATAAAGAAAGTCCCACAATGTTCAATGCTCCCTAGTTGAAAATCTTCCCCAACAAACAAAGCTCAGGAATGATACATTTCACATTCATTTTGTAACATTCATGATCGTGGTCCTATCGCTGATGGATTGTCACAGGCCCTAGATGGATGTAGAGACAGAGCCATGTTCATTAGTGTGGGGGTCTTGTGCCCCCACTATGCTTTTTTTTAAAACTAGCTACTATAATTTACATAACTATTAATATAAAAAAAATATTTAATTAAAATAGTATGATCAATGAATTTATTGAAAGAATACCAAGAGTATGAATCTATTATTAAAAATTAGATATAAAATCACATGGTATATTAATAATAATTTAGAATGTCGCTCGAGGTAATTATGAATTTTGTATTTTGAAATTTAATTATAAACCAAAACATGTCAGACTAAAATATAATATGATTGGGTGTGTTTATTTTAATAACATCTCTTGACTAAAATTTAAATCTTTTTATTTTAATATTATGACGTTATGACCAAGGATTTAAAATAACTACTTATATCATCATTAGTTATTTATAAATAGAGATAAATAAATATAAATACTAATAATAAAATTAAGAAAATAACATTAAAAAATTGAAAAAATTATTTAATATTTTTTTAAATTAAGTATATATATATATATATATATATATATATATATATATATATATATATATATATATATATATATATATATATATATATATATATATATATACTTGATGACACAACCCTTTTTTCAGGTTATTTACGGTGAGAGTGTACTGTGGCTAAATATTTATCTGAGAGGTGTCTTCTACAGTTTAGATATGTTCATGGCATCCCTAGACCAGTCCATATTGTGCCATGTGAGGGCATTGATAGATGGTTTAGGTCAAACATTGTCAATAATGTCGTTGCTATTAGAGATAATGTAGTGGGAGTGTCTTTTCCTGGGTGGTGTCTGGAAGGTTATTTATAGTGGTACTTTAGAGTATTCCATCCTCACATTATCCCACATGTTCATGATGTAGATGATGTTAGACCTTTCAACGATGGAGGACCTTTATATGACATGTCACCGCCTCTACCTCCTCCACCTAATATGACTGACCAGCAGCGGCTGCAGTGGATAACACTTATTTTAAATAACTTCATGGGTTTAGTAAACCTATATGGTGAGATTTCACTACTACAGAAAATTTATTTCACAACAGTTGGAAAAAAGATACCACCAGGTCTGAC
Source organism: Lathyrus tuberosus (assembly GCA_022829125.1). Classification (NCBI taxonomy): domain Eukaryota; kingdom Viridiplantae; phylum Streptophyta; class Magnoliopsida; order Fabales; family Fabaceae; genus Lathyrus; species Lathyrus tuberosus. The sequence goes on from JALAZF010000882.1 coordinate 104,972, forward strand.
CAACCGTTGTGATGTAAGGAGTGGTTGTATATATGATGCTTTCCACCATGGTCATGTGGCCATGATCATAAGCTATGTAGTGCGCTACCTATCACAACAGTTACTTTAAACAACCATTGTGATATTATTTAATGCATAACATTTAACAACGGTTGTTCTAAATAATCATTGTGATATATACACTAAGTTTATTATAAATTATGTATTTAATCTTTTGCAAGTATCTTTGACAACCAAAATATTGAGATACCAAGACAGCCACTCTTGACTCAAGTAACTAAGATTCTCTATGAACGAACTCTATTTACCTCAACAATTCTGAAAACTCCTATCAGATTGGATCCTCCCTTAGGATTAAGAGGGAAGAATCCTTCCTTGCTGTTTTTGGATAGTGAAAATAAATCACCTCCACTTTCTTTAGGTTGTGTTTCATAGAAACACCTTCTAGTGAGAAGAGTAACTAGAAGACTCCAGATGCACGACTGAGTTTCCTTTATGAGTGGACTTGAGAGAATTCTCAAGTATCTTTGACAACCTAGCCGATCAATACACTACAACATTTTTGACTTTAGGCAACGGAACTATAGACAACGGCTAAAAAACTGTTGCTTAAAGTTGTATAGGCCGCGCTTTTCCACACGTTGACAAATTCTTAATTTTTTTGACAAAAACCATCGTGTAATCAGTATAAACTACGATTTTAAAATTGTGGGTATAACAAAACCGTAGCTTATTCATTTTAACCTACGGTTGCAAAACTGCGGCCATTTCTTATTAAAAAAGACAACGAGTATAAAGTGCGGCCTAATCTTTATTCAACTCTAAAGCGTGTTTCTCGTTTGTTATTATTAAATTTAAATGATTTTAATGTGCTTTTTAAAAAACAGAAGTTTAAGGGATCGTTTTAAAAATAAATTTATAATTCAACCACTAGACCGTAAGGCATTAATGAGATTTCAACCTTGTAATAATAAATATTTAATTGTTTAATATATAAAACTTTTTTTTGTAGATTTTCATCCTTATAATTTTTTTAATAGTTTAAGATAATTGTTCATTATTTTGAGGATTGTGATAAGAAATTGATTAATTTAATATTATAAGTTTCATGTCCTTTTTTATTTTAAAATAATTTTTAAAGTTTTATAGAATTTAGTTAATTTTTTTAGAGAAATTTGTAAAATAAATTTCAAATAAAAAATTAATTTAAATAATTTATTATAAAAAATTGTTTTAATGTATATCACACATTTTGAAATGCATATTGTTGAAATAAATTTTAAACTTTAAAATAATTATGTTAATTTAAATTAAAAAACTATTACAAATTTATTTATTTTTTTAAAATATAAAAAGAGAAAATGTTTTGTTTATGTCCTTTTTTTTATCATACGTAAATATTGGTGTATATTAGAATAGGTTTTTATAATATGTATATATTATTTATATTAATCATGCCATTAATGTTAAAAGAAATCAAATTAATTATTTAATATAATGAGAGAATCAATTTCATAATGGTTAAAGTAAAAGTACAAAATTGAAAATATAATTTTTTTACTGATAAGGATAATCTCAACCATCCAATCTATTATATTAATTTTATATTTGTATTGAATTTAAATTATCAGGATTGTTTCAGCCACATATTCCAAATCCCAAATCTAAACCTAAAAACAATAAACTTGAATCATATATCGTCTCTTTAACGAAAAATCTGGATAATCCTCTCCAAGCATTCGTTCTCACCCGACTCCTCTCTCGATCCAATCTCAATCTCCAGATCCCAACACCGACGTTGCTCGTTGTATCGTATTTTCTTCATCCTTCCTTCTTTCAATCCTCACTTGTCAGGAGGAGTCCGCGTCAATCTTCAAAAAAGAAAAGAAAAGCAAATGAAGAAGCAAATCAATCTAAGAAGGTAATTTCCTAATAAAATGATTGTTTTTATTCGTTTATGGAAACAATTCGTTTTAATTTATATGTTTTTCAAATCGATTTGTTTTTTATTTGGTGATTTCTTTTCCAGATTTTCCTTCTTTTGATAATAAGTTGGTCTTTTTGGTACTAATTCCTATTGGTGTTATTGAATAAGCTACTATATGTTTAATCATATTTGGTTTCTGTTAGTGTTTATAAAGACTTGACTATAAGAAATGTTATGTTAATTTCACTAATCCTCTAGATGTTTTGTTTATTTTTTTTTTTGAACTATTTGTTTTTTATTCAAATTAAATGCTTCATGTGAATAAGATTTTGGTTAATTGAAGAGTTTTGATTTGTGCTTGTTTTTTTTTTCTTCAGTGACATTGGATGTGTATTTGGTTTGTCTTTTTTATGGTCTCATTTGGAGTTATTAGGGCAATATAGTTTGTAGTCATATATATAACAAAATTTCATATTTAACTCAGGTAGATCTCAAGAGATACATATTCCATTATACAGAAAGTATTTCATCTGGATGCCTAAGATAAAGAAACGTTATAGATATCACATCTTAAGGTATGTTGTTCTAATTTTGTCATGAGTTAGGAAATCCTTATGCAAGTGGTTTTGACGAGTGTTTATGCATGGAAGGTTGGTCTGAAAAATTGGAGGTTATGGTTTCTTTCATATTCTCAATAACCTGTTATATTTAGAGTTGTTTGGTGTGCAATTGGGATAAAATCATTAAAAAATTAACTTTATTTAGAATTGATTTAATTTAATTTTCATGCTTTGTTTATATTGAAAATCTTGTTGTATTGATTAGCTTTTTGTATCAGGGAAACCTTCATAAAAAAAGCAAATGAATGGTTATCTAAGGGTAAATTAAACCCTGACATAGTTGACATCATAAGAAGAAAATGAATGGTTCAGGTATTTTTCAATTTCATATTCAAGAAAGCTAATTATTATTCGATTCAAAATAAATAAATATTTTTTAGGATGTCTATACAGTGGTGAGATTCTTTAAATTTTTGAACAATTGATACTTACTCTAGTCTGAGATGATTCTTACTTAATGTTAAAGGATCACATCCAGTTAGAGTTGGTTAGTTTTGTGTTAATTGGTTTTACAATCAGTAGTTTTTTCATTTCATAGTTAGTAGTATTGCGCATATTAAAGGTTTCATAGTTAGTTTTATACATAAAAGGTTGTCATGGTTAGTAATCACTATAGAGAAATGTATGAATTACTTTCATTGATAAATTGGCAACATGATATTTGAAACAAGAATGAAATGTGAATCTGTCAGTAATAAAAAACAATAGTAGTTAGTGGCTTATGATTGGTCTTCAAATATCACTACACACAATAAATTATTAAAAATACAAAATTTAAAACTTATTTATATGTAGAATATAGTGGAAGCATGAAATTATTTTTATTGAAGTGTTATTTATTGAAATAATTTTAATGTGTTGCATCAAAGTATACATATAATTAATTATTTTAATAAGTTCAATAGTATAACTTAAATTACAGTGGTTCTAAAATTAGTTTCTTTAATAGTTTTGATAATTTTCCAGTTATATTCATTATTCAGCTTAACTTTTGAATTTTAAGGAAGTTTTAAATTATTTTTTGCAGGTAAATACTCGGTATGCGTTTTAGCTTTAAAAGGGTGAAGAAAATAAAGGTATAACACTCTTATTAATGTTATGTTATCAGAGTAAATGAAATAACTATTTTAAGACTCTTGTTTATAATGTTGTTTTAATTTTGATAATATGTGTGTGTCATTTAAATTTGTAGGACATATGAATTGGAATAAGGAAGAAATGATATTGGAGGAATGCACTTGTAAATATATGGGAATACAAGCAGGCTTAAGAATGATAATACAACTACAAGTTAGAGATATTGTTACAAAGATGATTTATTGTTGTAAATTTAACTTTTAAATACAGTTTAACTTTAAATAATATATTAGCAATATATTGTTAGTAGTGAAATTCTTTGAAGTATATAACAAAAATGAATTTAATCGTTACTTTGTTCAAATTTAATATTATGAATACTTTACAAATTATAAAGTGCACAACATCGAAATTATAAATAAATTTGTGATTTATTTTTTAATCTATAGACCACGGTTTTTTGACGTGGTTATGTGTGTTTTTTTAAAATGAAATTATAGATTAGGCTACGGTTTACATCAGTTGCTTATTAAAAACCGTTGCCTTTTTACATGTTTCAGGGACGGTTATTTTATGTTGCTATTTAAAAACCGCGGCTTAAAACTCTAACTAAAACCATGGACTTTTGATATTTAAGGCAACAGTGTTCATAATCCGTGGGTAGAAATCAAAAAACCGTCCTCTAAAGGAATAGGCAACGGCGGTTTATTCAACGCCCGCAAAACCGTCCCCTAAAGCTTTAGGCTACGGTTATCACACTTTAAATCGCAGTTTTCTGTTGTTGCCAAAAGTCATTTTTGCTGTAGTGATAATTTATCAAACTCCCAGAGCAAGAACTTGATAAACCTAAACTCAACTCCTCTCCTACTCAACTGACTTCAAGCTGCACCCTGGAACCAAGCTTCTAAGTACCAAGTCACCATAATAGACATCTTCCAACAACTCTTTCCATTCCATCGCTCCCAACTTTGGAATAAAAGATGCAGATATCTTCACATATAGAGGCTGACGATTGAGATCTTCCACCATCTGTCTTCAGTAATAACTCCAGAATCCCATAATTCTGGAGCTCTTCCATCAGAAACATATGCAGGGGAACCACCAAGTAACAAATTCTTCTTGCCCTAATAAGATGTCAGAACATCTTATAAGACACCCCAACAAGAGAACTAGCCACTTCTCCTGCAGTTGTTGTAGAACCTCCTCAGCAACATGAATAACCACCGGGTTGTTACCTTCGATCCAGAACATCTATCCCATCCATTAATACCTTTGAGTATGTCTGAGTTGATTGATCTGATCTTCAAAACTCCTCCTTGTTTAAACGCCAGAAATTATCTCCCAAAGATCTCATCCAGAAACAGACAGGATGCCTGCTCTGATACCAATTGAAATTCTGGCATTGTAGACAACAGATGTCCTAACACATGTCAAGACATTGTTCTGCATAAACATTTAAATAAGAACAGAACATCAGACTGATACCTTGAATATCAGAACTGGAGAAACACACAGATGTTACGACATCTTATCCAACATGTTTATCAGGAACACTAACAGAATAATTAAATCTGCAGAATAATAAAAGACACAATAATTGTTAACCCAGTTCGACGCACTTCACCTACATCTGGGGGATACCAATCCAGGAAGAAGACTTCACTATCTGTAGAATTAGCATAAAGCTAAACTCCCCCGTTTACAACTTTATCTCCTAATCTCTACCCAATGAAATCCTTATCAAAGAACACCTTCTTTGATATGAGATACGCCACTCACTTCCCTTAATCATAAACTGTGATATCTACATCATCCCTATCAATACAAAATTCTATCAGGCATACTTGACCAACACGCTAACTTGAATTTGCTTAAAAGCATCATCCAAGAACAATACACAATCCAATACCTCAAGGCTTATGGATATGTGCAGTACATATGTCTTCCACACTGTATCAAACCGATACAGAGGGAGACTTACAACCTAGAGAGCCAACGATTCTCAAAACCCTAAACCCCTATTTTTACACAAGAGAACTAGGTTACAAACGTTACATTCAAGGTACTTCCAAGACCTTAGGACTAAGCCTTCTTTTATAGTCTTTAGTTGGGCTTCAAATCTTTCCTTGATCCACTACTGAGTGCGCATAGGATCTTGGAACAGATTTGAAACAGATTTAAAACAATCTGTTATAGTAGTCCAGGATGTCGAATCTTCAAGTTGAGACATCTTCTTCAACATCTTTGTTCTTTGGCAGAATTCTTCAGCTTTGGTCTTCATGTTGGAACATCTTCTTCAGCACTGAGTTTTACCAAAATCTTATCCAAATTATTTGAGCTTTCATACATCACTACTGGGACACTAATCTATACTCAAATTGAATTAAGGGTTTATTGGAGTCACAACATGCTTTGAATTCGACATACCATACTTTTCGAGAATCTTCCGTAGGTATGCCTCTTGAGATAAGCATAATTTTGACTGCTTTCTATCTCTTCGGATGTCAATTCCAAGAATCCTGGACGCAGCTCCCAGATCCTTCATGTCGAACTCCTTATTGAGTTCAGCCTTCACCCCCATTACATCTTCGACATTGTTGCTTACTATTAGAATATCATCCACTTAAAGCAAAAAGTAACAAATGAGTTACCATGTCGAAATCTGAAGTAAACACAATGGTCAAACTGACTTCTAATGAAACTTATGTGTGCCATGAACTTGTCGAATCTCCTATTCCACTGTCGAGGAGATTGTTTCAGTCCATATAAAGATCTCTTCATCTTGCACACCTAATCTTCCTTCCCCTTTTTGACATACCCTTCAGGTTGCCTCATCAGGATTGTTTCATCTAGATCACCATACAAGAACGCAGTCTTCACATCCATCTGTTCTAGTTCAAGGTCGAACTGTGCCACCATGGCAAGCAACATTTGAATGGATCTGTGCTTCACAATAGGAGAAAACACATCATTGAAGTTGACACCTTCTTTCTGAGTGAACCACTTAGCGACCAATTCATTTACAACTGACTAACTTGGCTCTAGTAAGTTTCTTGATCAACTCACATATGTTGTTGTTATGAAGAGATTTCATCTCATCATCCATGGCCTTCAGCCATTTAGTCTTCTTTCGACTCCTCATAACTTCCTTATAGTCTCTAGGTTCTTCGTCGAGAACCTCACTTGCAGAGATTAAGGCATAAGCTATAAGATCTGCATACCCAAGTCTCTAAGGTGGCTTGATGACTCTCCTCGACCTGTCTCTTGCTAGCAAGTAGTCATTATCAGTCTCTTCATCTTCGAAAACAACTTCTGCTTCTTCTTCGACTTCATCTGGGATACGCAATTCAATATTAACATGCTCCACCTCAATAGGAATTTCTCTCTGTTCCAGCTCTTCATCAGCATCATCAGTTTTCTTGAAAGCCATCTCAGCTTCATTGAAAACTACATCTCGACTTGTGATACACCTTCTATGACCTGGCTATAGGCACCATAGCCTATAAGCTTTGACTCCTCCAGGGTATCCCACAAACATACATTTTAGAGCTCTAGGTTCGATCTTGCCTTGCCTAATGTGAGCATAGGCCACGTAAGAATATACTCTTAGTCTTTCGAGACTAGGTGGATGTCCTGACCAAACTTCTTCAGGTGTCTTCATATCTAACGCATTCGATGGACATCTTTTTATCAGATATATTACTGTCGAAATAGCCTTAGCCCAAAACACCTTCTTTAACCCAGCACTAGTCAACATGCATCTTACTCTTTCCAAAATAGTTTGATTAAACTTTTCTGCCAAACCATTTTGTTGTGGAGTACCTATAGTAGTTTTGTGCCTTGCAATACCTGAGGCAGCACAAAAGTTGTCGAACGCCTCATTGCAAAATTCAAAGCCATTGTCGATTCTCAACCTCTTGACCTTTCTGCTAGTCTGATTTTCGACCAGAGTCTTCCAACCTTTGAAATTCTCAAAAGTTTCATCCTTAATCTTCTAGATGAATACCCATAACTTTATGGAATAATCATCGACTATGGATAGAAAATACCTTGCTCATGAATGTGATGGACACCTTGCAGGCCCCCAAAGATCAGCATGGATGTAATCAAGGGATCCATGAGTTCTTTGTTTGCCTTTGTTGAACTTCACCCTGCAAGGTTTTCCAAGTACACAAGGTTCACAAAATTTCAGCTTTTCAACTTTGTCTCCTCCAAGCAGATTTTGTTTCCCTAATTCGACTAGACCCCTTTCATTGACATGGCCTAATCTTATGTGCCAAATTTCTGTCTTTGACAAAGGCTTCGTGGATGCAACATTTGTCGAACCACTTACAACTTCATCCTCAAGGGTATACGAGCCTTGTTTCTTCACGCCTCTCAAGACTTCCTTTGACCTCTTCATGACTCTTAGGATACTTTTCTCTCCTTGAAAAACATATCCCTTCTTGTCGAATTCACCAAGAGAAATCAAATTTCTCTTCAAATCAAGTACATACCCAACTTCAGTCAATAACCTTATTGACTCGTCATGGAGCTTGAATCTCACAGATTCAATACCTGCAATTTTGCAAGCTTTGTTGTTTCCCAGCAGCACTGATCTACCATCTTAATCACATAGCTCCTCGAACAATTCTCTGTTTGGAGTTATGTGCCAAGTGCAAGCTAAATCCATAATCCACTCCTTTCTTGAGTTACCACTTGAAACTACAAGAACATCAGATGATTCGAAGTCATCTTGAACAATGGCTACGTTGCCATTATCTTTACCTTTATGATCTTTTAGGCATTCAGGGCACACTTTTCTTCTGTGATCCTCCTTCTTATAGTGATAAAATCAAATACCAGATGCCTCGCCACTATAAGACTTCTGCCGGCTTTTACTTTTCTTCTTGTCGAACTTACCATTTTTTCGCAAGAATTTTCCCTCAACGGCCAAACCTTTGCCCACCGTCGAAGGTTTATGCTCCTTTCGTACGTTCAGGTCCTTAGAATACAAGGCTGATTGAACTTCTTCAAAGCTCAGGGACCCCCTTCCATACATGAGAGTTTCTTTGAAGTGAGCATGTGTTCTGGGCAAAGAACACAATAGGAACAATGCTTGATCTTCATCATCGATCTTCACATCAATATTTTCAAGATCAAGAATCAGTTTGTTGAACATATCCAACTGCTCAGCCAAAATTTTGTCTTCACTCATCTTGAATGAGTATAAAGCTTGCATCAGGTAGAGTCGATTCACCAGAGATTTGGTCATGTACAAACTTTCAAGTTTCAACCATAACCCCGGTGTCGTAGTCTCCTTTGATACCTGTCGGAGAACCTTATCACCAAGGCTCAACAATATTGCGTTGTGGGCTTTCTCTATCATGGCTTTATTTTCTTTTTCTGTTAATGCAGTGTCCATGGCTGCCTCTCCCTTCAATGTTTCCAAACAACCCTGCTGAACCAGTAGGGCTTTCATCTTCAAGTGCTACAGACCGAAGTCGTTCACTCCGGTGAACTTTTCAATCTCATACTTTGTTGAAGGCATCTTCCTCCATGCTCACCGCACCAATTTGTTGTGAATTAGGATGCCTTAAAACAAAATATACTCGATTTCTTTATAGGCAAGAAACACACAAGGGTTAGGGCTAACAAGAAAAAACAACAAGGATTGGTTATAACTGTTATTCTTTACTTTCTCTTCAAATCATATTACAAGTACTCAAGAATAACAAATAACCCTCTCACCCTAATTAGGATTTGCACCACCCTAATAATGAGAGACTAGTATGCTATTTCTAATAAACCTAACATACTAAACTAATGAGCTTTTTAACAATTATCCATTACAAGCTAACTTAGGGTACAAGCTAACTTAAATAATTGGATCCTTAACACAAGGCCAATTCGACAACATACTAGAACACAATTTGACTATAACATGTAGGTCTTCGACAAAAACATGTGAGCAGACCTCGACGACATGCTTAACTAGAGTTCGATCCAAAATCTCACAAAAAGGTTAGGCCTCAGGCCATAAAAAAGGCGTTTTAAGGCTAACAGACCGACCTATTTAAATAAATATGAATAATTTTTTATTATCATTATGTTATGTTTTGTACTTTGAATTAAAATACATAAATAAAAATTGATTATTTTGGAGAACTTATGAAAATAAGATAAAAACACCTTATGAACAAGGTTATAAGTTATTTTCATAAGTTATATTAAACAAATAATCTCACAAAATTATGCCAATAGGTAAGTTAAAGTAAGTCAATGTAAATAAAATTTTAGTCTCATTGATTTTTTTTAGTTTGTTAGTTTATTTAAAATAACAGGCTTTTATGTAGGCTAATAGGCTAACCAGGTCTTAGAAAAGGCCAGACTCAGACCTAAAAATAAGCCTATAACAGGCTACAGGCCAGACTTAAACTTCAATTATTTTGGCAGCCAGACTTAAGCTTAACAAAGTCTAACTCGACACAACCTATTTCCACCCTTAGATGGGAGTACATTACCTAATATAAAATCACCTATTCGGCTAAGAGATTAGTACTTATTTTTAGAAGTAAATATGTTTAAAATAAATAGGTCTTTGTCATAAATGGGTTGTCACCTACTCAGTTGTTTTATTTTAGCAGAAAACAACCAAAGTTGTCATCTTTTTTTATTTTGATTCTCTCAGCTTTTAGTTTGGAAGAAGAAAGTGGAGATTTTGTATATGGAAAAATGGACCCTTTTGGAAGATAAAAAATAGGTCTTTATCATAAATGGGTCTTTGAGCAGAGTCCTAATTTATGGTGGAGCTTGTGGTATTGATAGCAAAGTTGAAGTTGAAGGATTTGTTGACTATGATTATGCAGGTTGTATGGATTCAAATAAATCTATTTCTGGATATGTGTTCACTATGTTTGTCACAACAGTCAGTTGGAACGCAACACTCTAAAATGTTGTTGCCTTATCAATCGCTGAAGCAGAGTATATTGCCCTTATTGAAGCTGTGAAAGAAACATTAAGGCTTGAAGGTTTTACTAAGGAGCCGAAACTTCAAGGTCAAGCAATCACTGTTAAACATGATAGTCAAAGTGCAATACATATGTCGAATAATTCAATCTATCATGAGCGAACCAAGCACATCGATGTGAGGCTAGATTTCATCAGAGAGATAATTGAGCGTGGAAAAATTCAAGTGCTAAATGTTTCGACTGATGACAATGCTGCTGATATAATCAGCAAGACATTATCAAGTTGCAAGTTTTCTACGGTATGTAATTGATAAAGCTGTATAATAAAAGATAGTTTATTTCTTTGTTAGTGTAGTATTTGTTCCAAGGTAAAGATTTGTAATATTTGGAGCAAAGTTCAGTGTGATCCAAATAACTTTCTTCTTCACTTATTTAGTTTGGATCCAAATAGCTTTCTTTCACGCTTCAATGTTTGGATTCACTTTTATAAATTTCAAGAGCACTTTTGTTTCACTTCAATGTGAAAATTGATTTATTTGAGTTTTTTTTTTCAAAAATTATTATTCTTCTTTAAAATTGATTTACAAAGTTACAATTCCTAACTTCTAGAGGTCAGGAAGAATCAATTCTACGTTTATTATATTTTGCTTGTTACAACTCATTTTCATTTTCTTTTTTTACCCAACTTAATTTTTATCAATTACATATTTTCTTTTTTTATTAGAATTTATTATCATTTTATTAATTATACATTCAAAATCAATTTTGATAAAAACTATCTAAATTATTCTAAACTCAATTCTATTAAAATTAACTCAATTCTATTAAAATTAATTACACCAAACTCATTTAAATAAAAATCAATTTTATCTCCCACCAATCAAAACATGCACTAAGTTGGGTTGAATTTCAACTCATTTTTAAAACATTGGTAACCCATGATAGACTTTGAAAAAGATTTAGCTTCTTCACATTTGGGTGTACTTTCCCCTCTTTAACCTTTTCTTAAATGGGAGTACATTACCTAATATAAAATCACCTACTCGGCTAAGATATTAGTACTTATTTTTAGAAGTAAATATTTTAAAAATAATCACAATTAATTAGCATTTATAAAAAAATAAAACAAAATAAATTAGTTTCCTAAAACATACATACCCCTACTATTAAACAATTAACAAAGATACATAGTATACTAAAATGTGAAAAAGTTGAAAAAGAAAAAAACAGCACAGGCTCAGTAATTAACTCACATTTATTAATCTTTATAACAGTGCCTCAGTAGATGTTTTGTCCAAAATCAATTGTCATGTTCCATATCCAAATATAAAGAGCCAAAGATTCTTATATTATCTTTCAAATCACTTAACTCACCCGTGCTTTTTTACTTAACCATTTTACTCTCTTTTGTCTCATTTGCTTGTTCATCTTCTAGATACCATCTTACCTACGGATATTGCATAAATCCTTGATGCATGGTTGAGTTTTTTCATGGAAAGTTGAAGGAAATTTCATATAACATAAAGGGTTGTTTTCTTTTAGCAGAAAACAACCAAAGTTGTCATTTTTTTTGTTTTTGATTTTCAAAGAAAGTGAAGATTTTGCATAGAGAAAAATGGACCCTTTTGGAAGATAACAAAGAGGAGCGAATCAGAAAAAGAGAAAGAGAAGGAGAAGATTGAAGGGTAATATGCCAACAGTGTGGTTTTCTTTGAAGAAGTCACTACATTGCAAATCAGAACCCTCAGATGTACATGATCCAAAAACAAGGAAGCATTTAAGCACAATCTTGACAAAAAAAGGAGGTAGATCAGGTTGTTCAAGGTCAATAGCGAATCTAAAAGATGTTATCCATGGAAGCAAACGCCATCTCGAAAAGCCACCGAGTTGCAGTCCAAGATCTATAGGAAGCAGTGAGTTTCTCAACCCAATAACTCATGAAGTCATTTTGAGTAACTCAAGGTGTGAGTTGAAAATCACTGGTTTTCAAGAAGGGGTTAATAGTGGTGGAAGCAATGCTAGTGGAAGTAGTGGTGGTGGTTCTTCAACTTTTGTTGGTACTTTGAGACCTGGAACTCCTGGACCTGGAGGACACCCTACGATGCATTATTTTAACCCTTCTTTTAGGACATCTTCTACTCCTCCAAGGAAATCTCCTTTTCTTTTGTCAGAAGGGTCTGGTTTTCATGGTGGTGGTGGTGTTCATTCGAGTAATAGGATGTCCCTTGAGACAGATTCTAATGGCTCTTCAACTGTTACTTGTCACAAATGTGGAGAACAGTTTAGCAAATGGGAAGCTGCTGAAACTCATCATCTCTCAAAGCATGCTGGTATGAATATTTTTTTTAAATTTTTTTAAATTTTTTACTTTTTCTTAGGATTTTGTTATCCAATTTTTTTTTCTGACCACAAACTTTTTGGTCAGTCTTTATCAGATATGCATAGTTTTTTTAATGGTGAGGTGATGAATCTTAGTAATCAAGATACTGCTTTTTGAATTTGGGGCTGTAAAGCTGATTTTGCTTTCTTCCATTACCTTTTTAATTTAGAATTCTGTTAGTATTATCCAACACATTTTATCTTCAAAATATCTAGGATAATTAATAGTGTCTATCACTTTTTCAACCTACTTTATCCTTAGCAAGGTTTTAAATAACAGTTGCGATGCTGTCGTGTAAAGAACTTTGCGATTTTGATAGATACAGTTGTTGTAATAGTGATTGCAGTTTTGTGATGTGACTTAATCATAGTTTGTTCTTTATCATAAAAACGATGAATAACGTGTTAGTATCGGCACCTTTTGATATATTTTGTTGCGGCCATTTTCGTGTTAACGGACCGATTTTTAAAACCTTCCTGGGCTGGTGATAGTAATCAAAATTCATGATTGGTGATTTCACTTTGTTGTATTTTGTATATAGTTTTGAAGATTTGAAGTTTCATGTATTTTGAATTCAAGATCAAGTTTTTTTTTTCCCTTGACAGTTACTGAACTTGTGGAAGGAGATTCATCAAGGAAAATAGTAGAGATAATATGTAGGACAAGTTGGTTAAAATCTGAAAACCACTGTGGTAGAATTGAGAGAGTTTTGAAGGTGCACAACATGCAAAAGACATTAGCAAGATTCGAAGAGTACCGAGAAATGGTGAAAATCAAAGCAAGCAAACTCCAGAAGAAGCATCCTCGGTGCTTAGCTGACGGAAACGAGCTTTTACGGTTCTATGGTACCAGTGTTGCTTGTTCTCTTGGTCTCAACGGTTCATCAAGTCTTTGCCTCTCCGAAAAATGCTGTGTTTGTAGAATTATCAGGAATGGTTTTTCTGCTAAGAAGGAGCTGAAAGGTGGTATAGGTGTTTTCACAACTTCCACAAGTGGAAGAGCTTTTGAGTCTATAGAGATTCTTGATAATGAACCATCGCTAAGAAAGGCGTTGATAGTGTGCAGAGTAATCGCTGGCAGGGTTCATAGGCCACTAGAGAACATTCAGGAAATGGCAGCTCAAACTGGATTTGATTCATTGGCTGGAAAAGTCGGTCTTTACTCGAATATTGAAGAGCTCTATTTGCTTAATCCTAGAGCTCTTCTTCCTTGTTTTGTCGTAATTTGCAAACCATGAACCCGAAAAAAGATCCGTGTCTTCACACACGTCTGGACTCACGGTGAATTTGACATAATCACTGTGTTTTTGTTAAACTATCACGGTGAATTTGACAGAATCACTGTGTTTTCGTTAAACTATCGGCGGTTTCCAACATGCACTTGCATATTGTGTAGTTTTATGAACTCTTACCACTCTTCTATTTTGGCCTTTTTCTCTTGAGGTTCTTTGCTTTACATATTTTGAAGAATTTTGATTCTTTTTTCACTTGTGCTTGTTCATGTTAATTGTACTAATATGTATGAACCTCCTATTCATACATTTGTATTTTTTTCCATCTTCTTCTTAAATGACAGTGAATATTTTTACATCTGAATCAGAAAACATGAATTGTCACAACCAGAAATAAATTTAGAAGACTTGTAAAATGATGACATCAAATTTATAAATTTTAGCAATAATTATCCATACTTTATTTCTATTGGAAAGCACAATGTAGTTGCTTGCTTGCAGGTTCTATCTTTGTGTCAGTGTTAATTAATTGAAGATGTATAAATAAAATAGTCCTTCAAATGAACCAACTAAGATGATGAATTCAAATTCTTGCATAGGACAAAATATGAAAATTATTTGGTTTAATTTAATACAATCATATATTAGATTCCATAAGTGGTCCAAATGTGTTAAAAAATTTGTAATATAACTAATCAGTTACTTCTTGGCCTCAAACTGTGAAAGGTCCTACATAGTGCATATATGGCAAGATGTCATATTTTGAATTTAATATTGCTAGCCAAATTTATGGCATGTGACCCTTCTTAGATGGTTATGGTTCAAGTAGGATAAAGGTTGTTCTAATCTTTTGGACAAATATGAACAAAACTTGGAACTCAGAAGTATGATTATTCATGGTTTAGGCATATACATGCCTTGTCTCTTCTTTCTTTGGTTTTGTAAATGTTTAATTTTCAACCATCATTTCTAGGATTTTATTGGACCATCATGATGAGAATAATTACCTTTTAAGATAAGGTGATCGAGACGTTGGACCCGTCTTGTCCTAATTCACTCAATTTTGTTGTCGCAAATTTGAACCATCTGATTTTGATCAGCCTAACCATATTTTGACTATGATAACGCAATTGCAAGGTCATCAATGCAACAATGTATTCAAAATTAGATTCCCAAACCACTAATCTGGTGTTGTATCCAACGTACTCAAACCAATCTGGTGCTGCATGCAGAATCTGTGTGATACTGCATGCAGAACCATAATTAAGGTCTAACATATACGCATATTCAGCGATTAAGGTCCAACATATACGCATATGCGGTGACGAATAAATGAGTATAATGTGAACAAGGTAAATTACTTGGTCACTTTGAGGGCAATAACTCTCAAGAGCGTGTACCTGTCTTACAAAGAGGTGAGGGGGTTGGTAATGTCAATTCATTGCTGTAAACATCTGCACAGCTTTCAATTTCTCACGGCACATGCATCTCATAAATGAGTGTACTGACCCTCATTACACTTCCCTGGTTTGGTATTGAATGAAACACCATTAGATATTTCAAATTTGATACTACTTCACTAAGGTTGGTGCAGTTAACTTACAAATTAGCCTGCAAATCTTACACAACAATAAAACCTCTTTTATGGTAAATCTTCTGAGTTCTGATAGGTTTCTCTTTTTAATATTTGATGCAGACTTCACTAGTTGTTGATAGATAGTAGTATTCAATAAAGACAAAGGAAAAAGTAGGGAAAGATAAAGACATCAAAAGTTACCAAAAACTAGTAGTGGATTTACCAACTTAACCTTTCTCCTTGTGTTTATACTTGCCTATATAGCTAAGTTTTAACCAAATTTTTTAGCTCTATCTTTAGGATCATATTTACAAAGCATGATAGCAAAGTTTGCAATGATTGCTAACTTGTCAGTATTTGCTCAATTATTTTTACCAACATTATAAACCAAAATTAGAGATGAGAATTTGAATAGTCTTGGCAAGACCTAATATTTTTTACACTTCCAAAATCTTTAATCACCAAATTAGTCAATGAAATATTTAAGATGTCGCGAAAAAACATTTTGTTAAGAAATGTGATTGGGCCTAACTCAACCCTACAAAACCGGTTGGTAGAGTGAGGATTACCCCCACTTATAAACACATGTTCATGCCATATATTGTCCGATGTGGGACTCTTAACACATTTGAAAGATCAGACGCATTCAAGTATAGCTGGTCGTATAATTGAGATCAGACGGTTCTAATTTAAAACTAGTGATTTTGAAAAAATCAAAGCATTTTTTCTGAGCTGTGCTATCGAGATCGTGTGATGTAAAACACTTTAACAACGTGAATGCGGCAAAAACAAGACTGCAGGGAATTTGATTTCCACACCATATTTGATTTTAAGAACTACTAATATAATTTGGCCATAAGTCAAATATTTGAGACTAACTTGTTGATAAAAGCTTTTCAACATTAATGTATTTGGATGACTAATTTTAGGGTTCTAACTAAAATAGAAAAAAGAAAAAACTTGAAGAAAGTGTGTGTGAATGAAGTGAAGGATTCAAATGACAAAATCAGCTACTACCTAATAATGGTGAAAACGATTCATATCTACTCATAATATAACTTGCATTACCAAAATCATGCAGAAATTAGTTGATAAGCTATTACTTAATCAAATTACTTTAGGTTTTTTTTTGAAGTGATTTCTATAGGGTTAGTCTTTTCTGTGAGACTTTGGTCCCCATTCTAAGAACTATAGTGATGAAAGTACAATAAAATTAGGTCACATTTACTCTACACAAACAAAACATATGGACCAACCATCATTTATTTTTGATGATTCACATTAGACCAGACACAACTATAAGTTCTTGGTGCTTTTGAGTCCATCAATACCTTCCTGGAACCACCATGAATCATGCCTCAAATTTTTGGCATGAGGGTTCTATTTATGTTGATAAATAATTAATGTTAGCTATGAAATGTTATTGTAGCTAGGGTAAGAGATAATGAAATGTACTAGAAATGTTTTTGAACTCATCAATACCTTAGTTGTTGATTGAATGAGGGTTCAATTTCTATTGATGATTAATGATAACTATGGAATTCTATTCTTGTAACCAAGGTAATAAGAAATGAAAGTATACAAAGCTAGAAAAGTAAAGGTAGTGGTTTGAAAGTTTACTTCATTTATTTATTGGCAAATAAATATGTTCTCTAATTTAAAATTTTAAATAAGTGTACGTTTGGTTTACCTTTCGAGGCAAAAACAATTTTAGAGGTGTAGAAGTGATTTTAGAATGATTTTGAAGTGCTTGCTTTTTATAAAGTAGAATTGGTTCTGCTTTCAAAATTTATTCTACTTGAAGTTAGAATTTATAGTTTTTGAGTTTAAAGTGATTTTTACATTGAAATTTAGTGTTCAACTCACTTCTATATTAATATATCCAAACATAAATATTAATATATTCAAATTTAGTGTTCAACTCACTTTATCTTTAACTAACTTTTAGTTAGAATCAGTTTTACAGAATCGATTTTTTTATGTAGCGCCCTATATAATAGATATCTAGAATAATACTATACAAGTGTTTTATTTGGTACTGACACCATCATAAATACATATTGGCATAATTCACATATACTTGACCATTTCTAAATCATAAAACACAATCTATGGCACAAGACATGAAAATTTGCCAAAACAATAATATCTAAGATTAAGATACAATGTCCTTCATTGTACAAGAAAATAATACACAGGGGAATAAACTCAAACTAAGCTTCTCTTGAAACATCCAAGCATAGCTCCATTTGTAAAATCATACCTGCAAACAATACCTGAAAACAATAACAATAATGGGGTGAAATAATAATCTCAATGGGTTCCCCTATCTTATGCATTCACTCGGCTCTACAAGGTTCTATCCGATTTCTATCTCAATTCAAAAGGGAAAGGGAATAAGACTTGAGTTCACACAATTCGCAATATATGGAAACATGTCTCTTGAGTCCACCAACTCAAACAATCACTAGTCGGGAAACCTCATCAAGGCATCCCCTTTTCCCGTCCTCTCCTACGTATAGGACTTTCGGCGCGGGCCATAGATCCTTGTACTGTACTTTGACATACGAAATGGATTCGGATTCAATGTGCCTTTCTTGAATCGTCGTTTCTCATGGGTCTACCCCATCACAAGCCTTTACCCGTAGGTTCCATTCGTACTCACACACGAGAATCAAACCTGTCAAAGTAATGGTGAGTAACATTCTAGAGGAGTGCTCTACATGAGACTCAACTCTTGGAACGACACACTCAAGGGATTGTTTTCGACTACGTGATAAAGAATAACATAACATTGAATGGATTCAGATTCTAATGGACACATAATCGACCTTACGAATCGTCACGTCTCATACTTATTAGTATTGGCCCGTCTCTTTTATTAATATTAATTGATCTCTTCAGGGTCTGCTATTTACTCTATTGCTCCCAACTGATGACACTTAGAGCACTTAAAAGTTTCAATAAATCCAACTGACACCCAATTGAGCATTTAAGGAAAATGTGGGATATTACACTCTCCCCCCCCTTAAATTGAAATTCGTCCCCAAATTTCCTCTTCTCAATGAACACTACTCCTCGTACGACCGTCAAGGATCAACATTTGACTTAATCTCAGTTAAACTTCTGACGTACTCAACTCTTTTCAACTTATCTTCACAGATCAAATTCCTTGTTTTCCACAACTCTTGCTCTATCTTTCAACACAAACATCTCTTGCTCATACCGTTAGAAATTCCATTATCATAAAGTGTAACATAACATCGCATGGATTTAGATTCTAAGGGACACATAATCGACCTTATGAATCGTCACTTCTCATACTTATTAGTATTGGTCTGTCTCTTTTATTAATATTAATTGATCTCTTCAGGGTCTGCTAGTTACTATATTGGTCCCAACTGATGACACTTCGAGCACTTAAGAGCTTCAATAAATCCAACTGACATCCAATTGAGCATTTAAGGGGAATATGGGGTATTACATTTTACCACATAACCAAACACACGCTAAGTCTTTTATCATTTTTGTGTGTGTATAAATTGGTCTTTTATCTTTCAAAATGTTTGCATTGTTGAACATCCTTTCACTCTTCATCAATTATTGTTATACATTTGTGTAAATGAACATTGAATAAATAAAGTGCTAGAGATAATGTTTTACCACTTAGCACCACAATTAGACAATAAGATCACAATCTTAGATAAAAATTGTCCATACTTGAGCTCACGAAGTTGATCACCCGAGTTAATGATGTGACCTTTATGCTTGATAGTTTGGTCTCCACCTCTCTGGTCGTACACTCCTTCTCCAAATTATGAGGACGTACTTGCAAAGATACTTTAATGTCAAAATAAAATTGGGTGTAAGTGGTGATCCCCCTATGTGTAGTGATTTCGATTTCCAATTTATTCTTGGTGTTGCTATATTTGCTAAGATGATTATTAAAGTCATATTATAATAGATGTTACATGTTTGTAAATCTAATGACCGAGTTAGGTGGAGATATATCTCTGAATCAAATGAGTTCCTTACTATGTATTAGGTGGAGGCACGTTTGGCTTGCCAATATTATTATCTCAGGCTTGCTTATTTTGAGGACAACATATGAGCTAACTTTCGAGCCACAACATCCCTTTAAGATGATGTTTCTGAATGGAAATCACCAATAAGCAAAGTAAACACAACAATTAAAATTACAAAATTTTATTTGTGACGAACTCATAAGAATGATCATGAAACAAGGATTAGTTACCTCTTGTATCGCATAAAGATTGATTAATGAAAAACAAATTGATGATGAGCGTTGCACAAATGATATTGTCTAACGTTGTACAAGAGTCTTCCGCCTATAATGCTAGCTCTGAACAAACAAAAAAATTGTTGAAAAACTGTTAGAATAACTCAAATCAATTAATATGAGTTATCCATAGTTCAAATACACCAAAAAATTTCACTACAACAAAAATGCATTTAGGCAACAACTAAAACCCGTAGTCAAAAGTATAAAAACCGTAGCTTATGACTTTAGACTACGGTTTTCTTGGGGTGGAATAAACGGTCGTTGCCTTTTCTCATAAACTACGGTTTTTTCACTTTTGCCCACAAATTCTTAAAAGCGTTCCCCAAAGTATGCGGACTTGCTGCAGTTTTTACACAAATTTGAGACCACGGTTTTGGTTAAGCTACATTTTTAAAACCGCGGTCTGTTGATTATGCTACACTTTTAAAACTGTTGCTTTTTCTTGACATATTTATTTTAATATTAAAAATAATATTGGAAATTACAAATTTTACCAAAAACAATAATATTAAATTCATACTAAGATTCATATTTGTTATTTATAATAAATAATTATACTAAAACTAAAAATAAGCTAAACTCTATTTAAAGCTAAATATACAATAATAAATACATTCATCAAATTTTAACAAAATATTTTTTCTGTTTTAGACAATATATATTTCAATATTAAAAATAATATTGAAAATTACAAGTTTTATTAAAAACAATAATATTAAATTAACAATAAGATTCATTTTTGCTATTTACAATAAAGAATTCCAATAAAAATATTCTAAACTCTATTTAAAACTAAATATAATAAATACATTCATTCATCAAATTGTAACAAAATCTTTTTTCCCAAACTTTGTTGTAAATAAATACATTCCTCCAATATATTTCTTCCATGTTTCATTTTAAATCAAAACCATAGATAATAAATACAAAGGAGAAAATCACATTTCATATAGATCACTATTCTATTAAGTTGTTGTAGATGAAAAAAAAACAAAATTTTATGATTTAACTATCAAAAGTCAAACATTTTCCAACCAAAGTCAGCTTGACATAGAGAAGTTTCTAAGAAAGATGGATAAAATGAGGACTTTCCTAGACTGCAACAACTCTCAAATTCACTTGAAGCATCTACATACACCAAACAATTATAAATCATAAAAATCAATACTAACTCTATGTGATCCGAATTCATTAATTCTAAAATAAACTATCAGTGAATTCCTTTTCAGAAGAGACTACAACTAACAACCCATTCAACTTAGGGCCAATTTTGTTCCAAATCAAATTCTCAATTCTTGATTTTGCATCTCTTGCTAGGTATTTCTCCATAACATCCATTGCTAACATATCTACTTTCCACTTAATAACATCAACATCTATGGCAGAAACAAAGATATTTCAAGAATTTTCACAAACATAAATAAACATAGAAAATCATTCAAAATTCATAAGAGACAATAAACAAAAATATTGTTAAATCAAAGTTATTAACTTAAAAAAAACAGAAATTGATAAAAGAGAGGAATTAGGGATTTGAACCAGAAACGTTAAAATTGTCAAACATTGAAATTGTCATGATGCTAAGGGATTGCAGAAACCAGATTCATGAGCCTAGATCTGAAAATCCAAATCGAATAAGTATAAAAGACAAAATACCCATTCATTGTTAAAGAGAGACGAAGAGATAATGTAGATCGAAGAAGGAGTAATGATAAAGTACCCCAAATGAAATACAGATCTTGTAAGTAGCAGGCAAAATGATGAAGAAGAAGTGAGAGGCGCTACAAAGAAGATGAATATGACGGCTAGGGTTTTATGAGGAAAGAACTTGAGAAAGAAGCCAACTACGTTTCTTTTTGCTGAAATGCGTCTACGTTTTTTCAATTTATTAAAATATTTTTAAGTTAAAACTTATTTATTTTATATTAAATTATTCATTTATAATAAAATCATAATAATAAATTAATACAAAATTTTAATATTTAAGGATAATTAAATTTTAAATCAGAGTAATAAATTGCAAAGATTTAAATCTCATTAAAGGGTAATCTTAATCATATTTGAAATATTTTAATTTTTAGTTAATCTCATTATTTTAATATATTAAAATTTCTATTGATTTTTTTTCTTAAACCTCTTTTAATATATGATATAAGAAAAACATGTGTTTTAAAAATATGTTAAATTGCAAACAATCTATAATTTCTTTTTTTATTTTTATTTTTTTTCAATTTTTTTATATATTTGTTAAACATATAAAAAATTATTATAGATGTTAGTAATCAAATTTAACAACTTTACAATTAATTTGTAATTAAATACTTTAATGATGATTATAAAAAAAAATTAATATAATAAATCAATAATATATAAAAGTTTTTTTCTCTGCAGTTTCTTATAATTTATATCGTTGTTTTAACTTATTAATAAATAAACAAATAAAAAAAATACATTAAATCATATATTCGTTTAAATACTTTTAGTGATTAGGGGATGGTTTTGTTACGCCCACAGGTGCAAAACCGTAGCTTTTAGCGAATAGGGGACGGGTTTGTTACGTCCACAGGTGTAAAACCGTAGCTTTAGTGAATAGGGGACGGTTTTGTTGCGCCCACAGGTGCAAAACCGTGGTCAAAAGAGAATAAACTACTGTTTTCAACAAAAATTTGTAAAGTTGTCAACGCATAAAAATGCGTCGCTTATTATAACTTTAGGCAACGATTTTCTGGCCGTTGTCTATTGTTCCGTTGCCTAAGGTCAAAAATGTTGTAGTGTTTGATGTGTGTATACAAAGAAAAATGACAACAAAAATAAATGGCTAAAGCAACACAATAACCTGTCAAAAGTGAAGAAAAACCGCAACAAGATAGAAGAAGATAAAAGATAAGAACATGGTAACTTGTTTACCCAATTCGATAAAACAATATACTGAGAGGGAGAGAGAAGTTCTTTGATTCACTATACTTCCAAAAATTATTACAGGAGATTACAAATTTGTTACAAGAAAAATCCTTTTGATTTGCTATAATCAAAACCCTATTTCTAACAAGTTTCCAAAGGTTTTCCAAATTTCAAGAACTCCAAGGATTTTTAACCCTTGCCTCTCTAAGTTTACCGAGGATTTCTAGCCTTTCTCTCTATCTTCAGCTACTAAAGTTCTGAAGGATGTCAAGACAAATCTGATAGAAATACATATTTGTAACTGCTAAAACTCAACCGATTCTTAATGGACCCAAAACATAACTCATTAAATGTTAGAATAAAAATATTATAAATATTTTATTCTATTATGGAACTATAAATGAAAAGGTGAACTACGGTGATGGCAAATCGTAGCTTCCAGCGCGATGGAACAGGGGGACCTACAAGGTTAGCACTCGAATGCTCAAGTCAATATACGAGGAAGAATAGTGAAATGAAATTGAATTTGAAATTTATTACTATGAGCGCACTTTTCTTTTAAAAATGTTTTGAATGATGTCAAGACTAGGACACTTCGTATTTGTGTATATTGAACCTTATCCTTTGTGTCTATATGGGCATTTTCATCTTAGGAAACTTAAAATCAGGTTAGAAGTGTTTTTACAAGTTAAAATTAAGGTTTTATATGAAAACACTAGTCTATAGATCAACACATTTAAGCTAGAGGTCGACACATACTAAAGATTTTACAAAACCGAAGTTGTTGTCAAGCATGTGTCGACACATAAGCTACTCAGGTCGACACATAACACTTTCAGGTCGACGCATGCCAAACTTTAGGCAAAGCCAAACTCATTGCCCACTCGAGGTCGATACTTAGGCTCTTTAGGTATGCTTCTATGGGTTGACACATTCATGTTTGATGTCGACATATACTGTCCTTAAATTCAAAATCTTGTAAAATTTTCTAAGTCCTGTTTTTCTGTTAGTTTTCTCTCTCTCTCTCTCCCCCTCACACACACACACACACACACACACACACACACACACACACACACTCACACACACAGACACACACACACACACACACAGACACACACATATTCATGTATCTTTTTCAAACACTTGAAACCAAAGAATATAAAAATCAATCTTCATCATCTTCGATCTTTTTTTATGCATACACACAACAATTACACATAATAACTTTTGTTGGGTGGTGTCACACCCCAATTATCATGACATTTGCATCATCTGCATTTCATCTCACATAATGCTTAAAATGACGAAAATAAATTTGCGGTTCTATAAACAAACTAGTTGAACCAAATTTTAAATGTACGTAAAATTAACGGGCGAAAAATTTCAAAATCGAGCTTGCAGACCTAGCGTACTCGTTTTATTTTTCGGTTCATTTCCCGATCGCACATTGATCAACTTGAGCCTTTTAACCGGTCATTTTTTACTTTAAAATTTGATCAAAACATATAAGTTTTCTAGAGGTTTATTTCATTCTGATCATTTTGATGCATTCATTTTAATTTTTCGAGCATTTTTTGTCCAGTTTTAATTTATTTTGAGTCCTTTTATTTTTGCGTTTTTGTCAAAGTGTTTAGAAAAAAAATAAATGGAATTATCAGTGTTCTTATTTTGATTTTATTTTAATTATTTTAAGTGTTTGATTTTATTTTACTTTTAACTAGTATTGATTAATTTTGTCTCTAGAATAGACATTAAGAGCAGTGTAACAAAAGAAATTTAAGGGAGTTTCTTAATACACCACCCAAGTTTCTTAGGCACCACGTGAAATTTCTTTTTTGCCCCCCGATTCCGGATGTGCACATCCGAACGCACCGTAACCTTAAAAAAAAAGTCGTTCCGGATGTGCATATCCGGAACACCTCCGGATCTGTATATCTGAAATAATTGCTGATATATTTGAAGCTGCATGATCACTCCCCCTTCGCATAATCAACCTTTCTTCTTCCACACTCGCTCTCACCAACCCAAAAACCCTACTTCATCAATACCATTTCTCACTCAAAAAGTTCAAATTTTTGGTGCAACAAATCAAAGGGAGCAAGAAAAGATTGAATTTCAGGTAAATATTCAACTTCATCCACTACATTGCTCACATTATCAATCTATTTTTTTGAAAAAACAAGTTACGCTACTTCCGGATGTGCACATCCGGAACGAATTCAGCATGAACATTTTCGGATGTGCACATCCAGAGAAGTGCCTGGAACTAATTAATTTAAAATTTCAGCAATTTTTAATATGTTTTATTTATATATATTTATTGTTCTATTCTTATTTATAAATAGATATGGTGCACCCCGATAACATGTCAAAAGAATTAGTTGTGCCGATTTCCCCGAAAGATGAAGGCATGCTCGTAAAGTCGGTTGATATCGGCAGTGACTTTAACAACAAGCAAGACTTTGATGATCGTGAAAGCATGCTCGCATACATTCGTAGGACGGCTATTGAGCTTGACTTCGGTGTAAATATCGGAAGATCGGATAATGGTTTAGAAAGAAGAAAGGCTTTTGTAATTTTGGGGTGCAAAAGAAACGACAAATATCATGCACCTCTACGGAAGTTAAAAAAATACGAGACCGGTACTAGAAAATGTGAGTGCCCTTTTAAGATTGGTGGTTACATGTTAACTTCCAAGAAATAGAGATTTACCGTTCGTTGTGGTATACATAACCACGAAATGTGCTCAAAGTTTCAAGGCCATCCAAGTGTATGTCGGCTCACGGGGGAAGAGAAGACATGTATAGCCAACATGACCTTGAATCTTGTCCAACCGAAAAATATACTTGCCACGTTGATCAAGTGAAAGAAAATATTGTTTGTGCGTGGATTGATAATGTACGACATCTTGGAAACACTACCACCAATAGAGTTGAGTCGGCACATGCCACTTTGAAGAATTGGTTGGGGAATAGCAATGGGGATTTATGTCGAGATTGGGACTCCGTGCATATAATGATTAAAAACCAACACAATGAGATACAAACCACTTTTGGTCGGAGCATTACGGTTTTGGAATATCGGTTTAAAGGTAACTTCCTCTACTCTCAATTGATTGGCAACATGTCTCGGGCGGGGTTGGGCTATATTTTTCACGAGGCCAACTGAGCCGAAACGGTAGGTTCCGATAGCGCAAAGTGTGGTTGCACTATTGTGAAAACCTACGGTCTTCCTTGTGCTTGTGCCATTGCTATAAAGTTGAAACTAGGTGAGCCAATACAAATTGACGAAGTTTGCCCTCATTGGATGAGACTTAGTTTTGATGATGATGGTTGTAAGGAAGGAGATAAACCAGATATCTCTATTTTGGCCGAATTGGAAGCGATTCAAGCGAGATTTTCGAAGGCCGATGACAATATAAAGCTACACATTAAAGAAGAGTTGAGGAAGATTGCCTTCCTCGAAACAACCTCAATGATACTGCCGTCTCAACCGGTTAAGACAAAGGGTGCTCCGAAGAAGTTGAAGCCTACGCCAAATGACAACTCGACAACTCGGTCTCCTTCATATTATGAGCACGTTGACAAACTCTTTTCGGACTCTCCGACTCCAAAATCTCTACAAAGTGTCATGAAAGGAGCTCGCATTTCGAAACCGGCTCCGACACCGATTCCACGAGTTCCGACTCCGACTCCGACTCAACGTATAATTTCCTTTATCGACGAGATGCCGGTTTTTATGCACAAGCATATCGACGGTATCATCGATGTTGTAGGGGATGGTAATTGCGGTTACCGAGCCGTGTCGGCTCTACTCGGTAAAGGAGAGGAAGGTCATGCACTTGTCCGTCATCAACTTATCCTAGAGTTAGAGAGTGTTAGGTGTCAAGAAGTGCTTATTTTCATAATTGATTTTGATGCCTTTAAGCTCTTTTAATCGCTTTAATTGGGAAACGACTTATTAATTAAGCGATTCCTGCATTTTTGTGAATATTAGTTGTTTTGATATGTTTGTGTATTTTTGTTTCAATTTAGGTGAAAAGATTGCAACTCGAATTGCACGGAAACGCTAAATTTGGAAAAGCTGCGTGTCGCAAATTAGGCCCTTGCATCGCCCGGCCCTGCTAAGGCGCAGGAAGGCCTCATCGCCCGACGCTGCTGGGGCGCTGCTTCCCCATTTTTTATCAAAGTTCCAGAATTATTCCTGGCTGCGCCTCTTGAAGACCACCCGGCCGTGGAATGATCGCCCGACGCTCTGATCTCATCGCCCGACGCTCTCAGATATTTTGGGAGGTCCGCGTGACACTGTAGCTGTCACGTGGCCTCACTTTTAGCCACCGCCCGACGCTCTTTTCTGGGTTGAAAATGTATTTAGGCACATTTTATAAATATTTTGGGGGAAATCATCACTTTTCATCTCACTCTTTTGTAACCTAGAACCTTATTTGAAGAGAAAAAACTCCATTGTTAATCATTTTCTTAGTTTCAAAGCTTTTGTGCTTCAATCCTTGAATCATTGAAGATTGATGCTCCAAAAGCTTTGCAACATTACTTGTTGATCAAGCTACCATGAAAATGAGTAGCTAAACACCTCTTGTGTTAAGGTTAGATGTAGTTGATCTTGATTATATGTATTTCTTTTGATCTTTTGTATATGAACAAGGTTGATGATCAATATATGACGAAGTTATTTGTGCTTAATGATATATTTGTGGTTTGAATCACTCTAGACATAGATTTTCTAAATCTTGCCCTAATATCTTCATCTATTAAAAACCAAACTCTAGACATAGATTTGGGATTCATTATTCGCATTGTATTGATCTTAACGGTTGTTGTTTCGATTATTAACGTGAGACATCATCTAACGGTCTAAACAACAACACTCACGAATTTTCTTTAGAAATAAACTTATTCGCTAGGATACGCGATTGTATTGGTCGGAACTAAGTTCATATGCTTGATTAATCGGATATGTATGAAAAGGATTAGCGAAATCTAATCTTGACATGCTTTTCTAAAACTTACAACATCTTTGCTCTAATTTACCCTTTGCTACAAATTTATGTTAAACAAAACCAAGAATCATTTGAAACCTCTTAACTTAAAACTTTTCGACTATTGAATGGCAGGCAACAAAATATCGCACAATCCCTGGGGATACGATAAAAACACCCCCCGAAATACTGTTTTAACAAAATGGCGCCGTTGCCGGGGATCGAACTCGGGTCACCCGCGTGACAGGCGGGAATACTCACCACTATACTTTGAACATTTTTTGATGAAAGTAGTGGTTTAGTAGCTCCAAATGATTGTTTTTCCCATTTTGCCCTTGTCTTATTAAAAGGCTTGAGAGAAAGTTTTGAAACTTTTCTCTCATTCTTTCATTTTGCAAGCCCTAGCTCTTGTTCTCTCTCTCTTTGCTCTCTCGCGTACCCTCATCTCAAAACTTTCAAACTTCAAGGTATTGCATGTTTTCATTTTTTTGTTTGTTTTTCTTTTCTTCTTCAAGATTCATAAGTATAAATATGGTTAGGTTTGTGTGATTGTTTGATATAGATGATTGTTAGCTTGATGCCCTTCTTCAACCTTGCATGCCCTTATTGTTGTTATCTTCGTTGTCTGCTAGTATTGGGTTTGAAGAAGGATATGTAAGAAAAGAACAGTGTTGCACTTAAAATTTTTTCTGATGTCGCAAGTACCGCCCGACAGTAGAGGGGCGCAACAGTGCCCTAGCTTCGCCTGACGCTGCTAAGACAGCAGCTCTTTTTTTCCCAATCTGGGTTTTAACTGTTTGTTATCAACCATGAGGGTGACTACCGACAGATTTAGGCAATTTTTGAGAAGAAAAAGTGGGGTATTTTGATGAACCCGGCTGACCGAATTTGCTACCAATTGATTAGAGAATGTTATGCAAATGCGCTGCAGCCTGAAGGTGAATTCTACAGATTTAAGACCTTTGTAAGGGGTTGAGAAATCAGCTTCAGCCGGGACGCAATTAACAGGATCTTAGGCAGTCCTAGTTCTTTAGGAAGTCTTCAAACTGATGACTTTGTGAAGCTTTCCAAAGTAGCCCACGATCACAAAATGGTTGCAAAAATGATTCTCAAGCCGGGATGTAAGGTGGATCGAAATGCAAAAAGGGAGCCTATTAAGTATAGTCGTAAGAACATGACTCCGGAGGCTCAAGCCGTCCTTCTCTTGCTATGCTATAATGTGAGGCCGCGGTTTCACCGTTCTTTTGTCCCTCTTGATACAGGACTTCTCATGTACTGTATCATGGAGGACAAGGAGGTGGACATCGCCCAAATAATTGCTCAGGAGATGAAGACTTTTGTTGACAACACACGGAGACCTGGAGTTCATGATGATGCTCCAATCATTTTCCCTTGCATGGTTTCAAGCTTTGATTGATCAAACTGACATTCTCATTCCGGGAGTGATTAATGAGAAGTTGAAATATCTGGTTAATGATGACTACTTGGATCGTTTTTGCAAGTCCAAAGAGGAGAGGAAGAAGAAGAAAGCAGCTGAAATAGGTAGTAGCTCAGGAGGTCAAAGAAGTGGGCAGGCGGACGAAAGTGACTCATCCTTTTTCGATATAAAAGAGACATTTAATTACACTTGGGATATGGGTGAGTCACTGCACAGATCTAATCAATTTAATTTTGATTGTATGCAGCAACTTTATCATTTTCAGACACATCCGGTGGAGTACACTCCTTTTCCTACAAGGGAGTCGTTCGATGCTTATGCCAATTGGCCTGGGGACAGACGCCCGTTCTATTCGGAGGGGGCAAGCACTGGTGGTGTTACTGTGGATGATGATGATGATGATGATGATGATGATGATGATGATGATGATGATGATGATGATGATGATGATGATGGTGACGATGATGGTGACGAGATGGAAGATGATCTTAATGAAATGGTGAATTAAAGGAGCTACAAAGTGAAGGATTTTTTTTTATGTTGTTTTGCTATTTATTTCATGTAGTTTATTTTCAGTTTTTTTTATGATAGTAAGTACTTTTGGATCGCTTCGGCGAGAATTTTGGATCGCTTCGGCGAGAATTTCTGTTGTAGTGTTTTGTCGCTTCGGCGAGTACAATTTTGGTGTTTTTACACCATAGTTTATAATATTTCCAATTTGATTACATTGTGTTTTAGTTAAATTCTGTTTTTATTTTATGTGGTGGTTGCGCAATGAAAATGATGGTTGTCCTTAAAATTTTGAAAATTTTGTGTGTTAGCACAAGAAGAGAAAAGAATACTTTGTTGACCTTAAACATTGATGGTGATGATATAATTCTTGGGTGTGTGCACAATCAAGGTATGGAAAGGTATGGAATTGAGTTTGTAGAATCATAATGTGAATGTGAAATTTTTACTTTTTGTAAAATTGGTCAATGCAATGTGTTAGTTTCTTGGATTGGCTGGAATTTTGGTAAAACAAAGTTTGTTCAATGTTGAAGTCAAGGTGGTGATGTTGCAACATTGAGTCTTAACACTGGGCTGTGTTAAGTAGTGAAGTTGTTCAATGTTTGATGTCATATGGGTGATGTCACAACACTGAGTCTTAACACTGGGCTGTGTTAAGTGAGTAGTTGGATGTCTGATGTCACTGGCGATGTTGTGACATTAGATCTGCAGAATTAATAACATCAGGTTTTGTGATGTTGTTAGGGTTTACGTTTTAGCTGGAATTGTGGAGAGCAGGGTGTCTCATTTGATGCGAATATCTTGGGATAGATATTCTCTGTTGCATAGAGATTTGATGCAGATTTGTAGGAGATTTAAAAGGTTGAAGATTTGAAAAGATTTTAGGAGAAAATCTGTTTTGAATATTCAGTTTTAAATAACAAATCAGGTCAGATATTGTAGCAGGTCCAAGTCCAATTCAAAGAGCTATATAAAGCGCACCAGTACTGAAGGAAAAGCAACGAAGAAAAAGAGCTAAAGACTGAGTGTCATTTGTGTCTTCGTGTATGATTTGTAAACCATTCGAGTGTGAATTGGTATTGTTGATTTGAGTTGTTCTTGATCAAAGCTGTGAAGCAGAATCAAGTAGTGCTGTTCAAAGTGTGTGATCTTTGAATTGTATCACTGAAGTGTTTTAGGGATTGAGTAGGGTTCTCATACTTAAGTGGTCTCTTAAGTAGAAGGTTCATTGGGTAGTGATTAAGTTTAGGAGATGTCAACTGGGTTGTTGAGTCTGTAAATTAATACTACTGATAATGAAATTCATCCCTGGCTTGGTAGCCCCCAGACGTAGGTAGTTGAAACCGAACTGGGTGAACAATTTCATTGCGTTGATTGCTGTTATTACATTGTCCATTGCAGAGTGTGTTGTTGTAATATCGTGTGTGACATCACACATCTGATACCAGAATTTCAATTGGTATCAGAGCAGGCATCCTGTCTGTCTCTGGGTGAGATCTAGGGAAGTTACTTTCTGGTGTAAAGATGGACAAAGAAGTTGGAGGATTTGTCAACAGACCCCCTATTTTGGATGGCTCGAATTATGATTATTGGAAGCCAAGGATGATCACCTTTTTAAAATCCTTGGACAACAGGGCTTGGAAGGCCATCATTAAAGAATGGAAAGCACCTGTTGTGTTTGAAAAAGATGATGCTAGAAAAGATAAATAGGGCACCTCAAAGCCGAAGCCTGAAGAAGAATGGACCAAGGAAGAATATGAGCTTGCCCTTGGAAATTCCAAAGCTTTAAATGCAATTTTCAATGGAGTGGATAAGAACATATTCAGGTTAATCAATACCTGTGAGGTTGCTAAGGAAGCGTGGGATATTTTGAAGGCTACACATGAAGGAACATCTAGAGTTAAGATGTCAAGACTTCAGCTTCTAACATCGAAGTTTGAAAGTCTGAAGATGAAACTATCCATGACTTCCATATGAGTGTGCATGAGCTGGCTAATGCATCCATTGCTCTTGGTGAAAAGATGTCAGATGAAAAGCTTGTAAGGAAGATCCTTAGGTCTCTTCCTAAGAGGTACAAGATGAAGGTGACTGCAATTGAAGAAGCTCAAGACATCAGCAAGATGAGAGTTGATGAGCGCATTGGATCTCTTCAAACTTTTGAGCTTGGTTTGAATGAGGAAGAACCAGAAAAGAAGCCTAAGAGTACAACCTTGGTTTCAAATGATCAAGAAGAGAAAGGGAATAGTTCTGAATCCCAGGAGGATCTATCTCAAGCCATTGTTATGTTGGGAAGGCAGTTCAACAAGGTGTTCAAAAGAATGAACAAGAACTTCAAGCCTAATGACAAGAACATCGCTTCTGACATCAGCAAGTCTAAAGAGAAGGATGAGGAGAAGACTGCTCAAGACAAGGGTATTCAGTGCTTTGAGTGTGAAGGTCATGGACATGTCAAGAAAGAATGTCCCACATTCTTGAAGAAGCAGAAGAAGGGCATGTCAGTTTCCTGGTCTGACTCCGATAGTGAAAGTGAAGGTGAGTCAACAAAACATGTTAGAGCTTTAACAGGAACTGTTGTTTCTGATGATGACTCTAGTGATGGGGAAATAAATTTTGAGGAGTTAGCTTCTACTTATCAAGAGCTTTGTCTGAAGAGTGCTAAAATCTGTCAAGAAAACAAGAGTCAAAAGAAACAGATTGCTTAGCTTGAGACTGCTAAAGCTGATTTGGAAAATGAAGTCTCACTGGTAAAAGCCCATCTTGATCATATGACTAAATCTGTTAGGATGCTGAACAGTGGTACAAACACTCTTGATAAGATTCTGCAGTCAGAGAAAGCTGCTGGTGATAAGTCAGGTATAGGATTTGTGGCTGAGAAAAAGGTTTCTGCTGAAGCAAGCACTTCAGGAACAAAGAAGGAG
This sequence comes from Lathyrus tuberosus, assembly GCA_022829125.1. Classification (NCBI taxonomy): domain Eukaryota; kingdom Viridiplantae; phylum Streptophyta; class Magnoliopsida; order Fabales; family Fabaceae; genus Lathyrus; species Lathyrus tuberosus. Next base: position 137,802 of record JALAZF010000882.1, read on the forward strand.
GTGTCCCAACCAATGTCTCAACATCAAACAAAGAGACAGGATCCTACACCTGATAAGGGTGTTCATTCACAGCCTCAGAATGTTGAGAATAAGAGTGGTCCTCATCAGAGGAAGATGCAGCCCCAAGGAGCTAGTCAGTATATGCCTCCCCAATATCACAAGAGCATGCAAGCTACCAAGTTCAAACAGAACATGTCTCATCAGATGTCTCAACATCAGGGAAACTGGTATGGATATGGATATGAATACAACAATGCTGTGCCTCATTACTATGGAAGAAGGAAGCCTCATCACCATAGGAGACAACATCCTCAGTACAGGAGAAGACAACCGCACCATAGAAGACAGGCCAACTATGGTAGAAGGAGACATCATTATGGGGGGCAGCACCAACAGTATCATCATCAAGGTGGCAGAAGGTTTAACCACTTCAGAGATGACAGAGTCAGATGCTTCTTTTGTGGCAGGTTTGGACATATGCAGTCCTCTTGCTTCAAGCTTCATGGTTATCCAAATTCTTCTCCTCAACCCAGACAGAAGGAAGTCAGGCCCAAGGTGGTGAAACAATGGGTCCCTAAAGCTCAGGTCACATGTCTATTGGCTCATACCTCAGATGGACATTTTGCCATGGATGCATGGTACTTTGACAGTGGGTGTTCAAAGCACATGACTGGATCCAAGGAGCAGTTGGTGGAGTTCAATCCTTGCCATGCAAATGAGGTTGTGTTTGGCAATGGAGAAAAAGGAGTAGTAGAAGGAGTTGGAAGAGTGAAGAATCGTGATGGTCTTACTCTGGATAGTGTGATCCTTGTCCAAGGTTTGAATGCTAATCTGATTAGCATAAGTTAGCTATGTGATGAAGGGTACAAAGTCAGCTATTCCAAGGATGACTGTCTGGTGACAAATGAGAAGGATGAAGTGGTCATGAAAGGAGTCAGATCCAGAGATAATTGTTATCTATGGATACCTATAGAAGTCAGCTCAACTGTTGATGTTAAGACTGATGTTTTAACATTAAACTGTGACATCAAGTGTGAAGAGATGCTGAAAGGTCAATCAGAGTTAGTGAGTTCTGATGTGAATCCTTTTAAACTTTTAAAAGGAAAGTTTTTATGGAGGGAGAAAATCAGTGATTGGTCATTAAGAGGTACTCAAAATCAGGCGCCTTACCATATTGATTCTATATCAAGATTCATCAAAGCCTTCTCTTCTCGACTGTTCATCTCCCTTAATCTCAACAGAATAGAAAAATCTTCTCTAAGCCTAGTCTGGTACAAAGGAACAATGTCTTCTCCATCCAAGAACTCTGATTCTCAAAGACCTGCGCATGAACGAACAAGGGTTTCATCGGAACAAGAATATGTTGACAAATAACACATTCCTATGGCACTTCCAGATTCAGGTAACTCTAAACCTTCAACCAAGTTGAATAAACCTGAAACTAGGTCATCATCCTCTCAAGCTGTTGAGGAGAAGTATGATGTGGACATGCATTTGGAGCAGATTGCCACCAAAATTCTTGAGAAGGGAATACGTGTGAAAGGGATTTCTGTCCCTTTAAGGCAAATGCCTGCTGAACAGGCGGGCTCTCAAAGTGAGGATACCAATCTTCATAGACTGGCATTGTCTGTGATTCAAGATGCTGAAGGTGGTAGTAAAGAAGAAGATCTTAAAGATACTAATGTCATCCCTGATGTCAAAACATCTTCCCCTAGGGTTGAAAGTCACAGTTATAAAGGGAAGGATCAGGTTGAGGTTATAGATGTTGAGGACTCATCTGATAGTGATATCATTGGTAATGTGATAGCAAGAAGGAGGGAGGATAGGAAAGGGAAAGGTGTGGAGTCACATCCTAATGAAAATATGGTTAAGGATAAGAAAAGGACTTCAGTTGCAGGCCCTCCCAAGTCATGGAGCAAAGTTGACATTTCTGGAAAAAAGAGGAGAATCAGGGAAGAATCAGATTCAAAGTTTGATGTTCAAGACATCAACCCTGTGAGGAACAGAACTGTTGATCAAGTTCCTGATGACATCTCATTTCACTGTGCCAGTAGCGCACCCAGGTGGAATTGTGTGAGCCAGAGAAGGATAGCTCTGGAAAGGGAGCTAGTTACAGATGATTTAGAGTCTAATGAAATTGTAGATCTAATTAAGTTTGCTGGTCTCATGAGGACTGTATCAGGATTGACTAGTTTCTATGATAGACTGGTCAGAGAATTTATAGTGAATATCCCTGAGTCTATTAATGACAGCAAAAGCCTAACTTTCAGAAGAGTTACTGTTAGGGGTAAGTGTGTCTGGTTCTCTCCTAAGGTGATTAATGCCTACTTAGGAAGAAGTGAGGAAGAGTATGGAGAATTAGGAGTTTCTAATAATGCTATCTGCAACGAAATCACAGCTGGTCAGGTAGAAGTGTGGCCCTCAAATGGAAAGTTGGCAGTAAGTTTATTAAGTGTGAAATATTCTATTCTTCATAGAATAGGTGCTGTTAACTGGGTTCCTACAAACCACAAAACCTCTATTTCTGCTTGTTTGGGAAAATTAGTTTATTCCATTGGAACAAAGAGATTGATTGACTATGGCACTTACATTTATAATCAGACTATCAAGCATGCTGCAACAAGAGCTGTGAAATTGCCTATTGCATTTCCATCCCTCATTTGTGGGATAATTTTGTCTCAGCATCCTGGGATTCTTCACCAGTATGATAGTGTTTGTAGAAGGAAGCCTAACTTGTCTTTTCATCAGAAGTTGTTTGAAGGAAAACATGTTGCTGATCATGTCAAGACGTCTGCCTCAACATCTACTCATCATACTCATGTCAAGACTGATATGATTTCTGAACTGGAGGAAGCCTGTAAAGAATTAGATGAAGCTATCAGAGTAAGCACTGAAAGAAAAGAGAAGTTTAAAAGATTACTTATGACTCTGAAGATAACAGAAAAAGAAAGTGTGGAAGAAGTTGCCGATAAGAAAGCTGAGTCTGAGAATGATAGCTCAAAAGAAGATGATGATGATCTCAGCTCAGATGATTAAAGCTTTTACTGTTTTTCTTAGTTAGTAGTTTTAGTTTTGTTTCTGTTTCTGCACTGCTGTGCATGGTTTGTAGCATGAATATTGTGCTGTATATGCACCCTTTATATTTTGTTCTATGATTTGTTATGCCCAGTTGCTAACTGTGGGGCTAACAATGAGAGCTAGGGTAGTACTAACTGTAGTTAGTAGGGCTTCTGGTTGAGGGTTGTCAAATTGTGGCTAAAAAGGGGGAGAAGTAGACAAGGAGTAGGAGCTGATCGTTGTTGCTGCTAAGGAATGAAGTCAAGAAATATGCAGCTGGGGTTGTTGCTGATTGCTAATGTTATAGTATAGAAGTGCAGAAATTAAGGGCAGAAATTGAGGGGGAGTAATTGCTGTATAGCTGTTATGCTGGTTCATGATTGAGGGGGAGCACCATTTTGGTTGTTGCCAAGTTGCTGTTGAAGATTGTGCTGCAGCAGAGTTTTGTGTGAAGAGAAGTCTTTATGTATTGAAGATGCTGCTGATTGAAGGTTCAAAAATTACTCAAGTTTATTCTGCTGCTGAATTCTCTGAAGGTGCAGAGATTGTTTTAGCCAAAATTAGCCAAAGGGGGAGATTGTTGGTTTCTTGGATTGGCTGGAATTTTGGTAAAACAAAGTTTGTTCAATGTTGAAGTCAAGGTGGTGATGTTGCAACATTGAGTCTTAACACTGGGCTGTGTTAAGTAGTGAAGCTGTTCAATGTTTGATGTCATATGGGTGATGTCACAACATTGAGTCTTAACACTGGGCTGTGTTAAGTGAGTAGTTGGATGTCTGATGTCACTGGCGATGTTGTGACATTAGATCTGCAGAATTAATAACATCAGGTTTTGTGATGTTGTTAGGGTTTGCGTTTAGCTGGAATTATGGAGAGAAGGGTGTCTCATTGGATGCGAATATCTTGGGATAAATATTCTCTGTTGCATAGAGATTTGATGCAGATTTGTAGGAGATTTAAAAGGTTGAAGATTCGAAAAGATTTTAGGAGAAAATCTGTTTTGAATATTCAGTTTTAAATAAAAAATCAGGTCAGATATTGTAGCAGGTCCAAGTCCAATTCAAAGAGCTATATAAAGCGCACCAGTACTGAAGGAAAAGCAACGAAGAAAAAGAGCTAAAGACTGAGTGTCATTTGTGTCTTCGTGTATGATTTGTAAACCATTCGAGTGTGAATTGGTATTGTCGATTTGAGTTGTTCTTGATCAAAGCTGTGAAGCAGAATCAAGTAGTGCTGTTCAAAGTGTGTGATCTTTGAATTGTATCATTGAAGTGTTTTAGGGATTGAGTAGGGTTCTCATACTTAAGTGGTCTCTTAAGTAGAAGGTTCATTGGGTAGTGATTAAGTTTAGGAGATGTCAACTGGGTTGTTGAGTCTGTAAATTAATACTACTGATAGTGAAATTCATCCCTGGCTTGGTAGCCCCCAGACGTAGGTAGTTGAAACCGAACTGGGTGAACAATTTCATTGCGTTGATTGCTGTTATTACATTGTCCATTGCAGAGTGTATTGTTGTAACATCGTGTGTGACATCACACATCTGATACCAGAATTTCACAATGTTTTGTAAACTCTTGTTCATTTTGAATCAATTAGGACATTGCCACAAATGTGAGTTGCCTCCGTTGTTCACAAATTCTTGAGGGATTCAAGTAGTTGTTGCTTACTCAAATGGTTTATGTTTAATCTTGCTTGTTGTTTTGAAATTATGGAAACATAGAAATGATCAAGGCAATTTTTGAGGACTATGAGTATAACCAATTTTACAAAAACACTTCAAATCACCTTGTGAGTGTGTGCGCATTAGAAACCTCTTTTGAGCCAAAAGCGAAAAATTTGTTATTTTTGAAGCATGAACCCGAACTTTAACCGCTTTGAAGAGCATTTTGATTTAAGTATATAGTATTGTTAAAGTTGGGAAGATTGGTTCATTGTGAAAGGAGAAAAAGGAATTGTGGATACAATGCATTCTCAAATGAATTCAAAAAGAAAAAAAAAAGAGAAGGAAAAATCAAAAGAAAAAATTTATGGGAATCAAAGTAAGAAAAGAGAATGCATTGTGAGAATAAGAGTTGGAAGTTGAGCAAGAATGGTTGGGTTTAAAAAGAAAAATGCTCTTCATGAAATTTACCCTTTCTTGATTCAATGGCCGTGTACATACGTCCCTTGTTTTTAACCCCGACCAAGTTACAACTGATAAAAGACCTTTTGTGATCTTTGTTTCCGTAGTTTTCATGAGTAGTAAGATGATTGCATAAATTATTTTGGATGTGGCACGATTACTTATGAGTGTGTTTTGTCCTGTGTAAATAATGCGTGTAAATATTTAGGTGATTCAATTCGAGCTTGAGGGTACTTGGTGTGGCATTGTATAATTTTATGATTAGGATTTGAGTCATATTCATGTTTTGATCCTATGAGTGCTTAGAATTACTTTGTGCGTGTATTTGTCGAATTTGAACCAATAATGTTTTCGGTTGATTTGGTGTTTGAAATCTTGCTTGTTGTTGTTGTTGAAACTTACTTTTGTTTGAGGGCAAACAAAGATGCAAGTTAGGGAGAGTTGTTAGGTGTCAAGAAGTGCTTATTTTCATAATTGATTTTGATGCCTTTAAACTCTTTTAATCGCTTTAATCGAGAAACGACTTATTAATTAAGCGATTCTTGCATTTTTGTGAATATTAGTTGTTTTGATATGTTTATGTATTTTTGTTTCAATTTAGGTGAAAAGATCGCAGCTCGAATCGCACAGAAACGCTAAATTTGGAAAAGCTGCGTGTCGTAAATTAGGCCCCTGCATCGCCCGGCCCTGCTAAGGCGTAGGAAGGCCTCATCGCCCGACGCTGCTTCCCAATTTTTTATCAAAGTTCCAGAATTGTTCCTGGCTGCGCCTCTTGAAGACCGCCCGGCCGTGGAATGATCGCCCGACGCTCTGATCTCATCGCCCGACACTCTCAGATATTTTGGAAGGTCCACGTGACACTGTAGCTGTCACGTGGCCTCACTTTTGGCCACCGTCCAACGCTCCTTTCTGGGTTAAAAATGTATTTAGGCACATTTTGTAGATATTTTGGGGGAAATCATCACTTTTCATCTCACTCTTTTGTAACCTAGAACCTTGTTTGAAGAGAAAAAACTCCATTGTTAATCATTTTCTTAGTTTCAAAGCTTTTGTACTTCAATCCTTGAATCTTTGAAGATTGATGCTCCAAAAGCTTTGCAACATTACTTGTTGATCAAGCTGCCATGAAAATGAGTAGCTAAGCACCTCTTGTGTTAAGGTTAGATGTAGTTGATCATGATTATATGTATTTATTTTGATCTTTTGTATATGAACAAGGTTGATGATCAAAATATGATGAAGTTATTTGTGCTTAATGATATATTTGTGGTTTGAATCACTCTAGACATAGATTTTCCAAATCTTGCCCTAATATCTTCATCTCTTACAAACCAAACTCTAGACATAGATTTGGGATTCATTATTCGCTTTGTATTGATCTTAACGGTTGTTGTTTCGATTGTTAGCGTGAGACATTATCTAACGTTCTAAACAATGACACTCACGAATTTGCTTTAGACATAAACTTATTCGCGAGGATACACGATTTTATTGGTCAGAACTAAGTTCATATGCTTGATTAATCAAATATGTATGAAAACGATTAGCGAAATCTAATCTTGACATGCTTTTCTAAAACTTACAACATCTTTGCTCTAATTTACTCTTTGCTACAAATTTATGTTAAACAAAACCAAGAATCATTTGAAACCCCTTAACTTAAAACTTTTCGACTATTGAACGACAGGCATCAAAATATCGCACAATCCTTGCGGATACGATAAAAACACCCCCCGAAATACTGTTTCAACAGAGACGCATAAAGAAGCATACTTGCGTCTCTATGAAAATCAAGAAAATTACGACAAGGTTTACGAGTCACTTGTTCCGTGGTTGAGTGGTCCGGCTCCGATATCGAAATGGATGAGCTTCCCCGAGATGGGTCGTCTTATCGCATGCGCCTACGATATGGTGTGTATCGACTTGATGCGATACGATTTTCGGAAACCTTTTTTCCACTCCACACCGCACCTCCGTCCAATCCAAATGATTGCATCATGTGTATCAGATGGCTTGCAAAGTCAAGATATTTTGTACAAGTTATCATGAAACTCGGATGCCCCATACCACCTAAATCACCGCAATGGGTGACGCATGCAACCTCAATTGCCGAGTCGTGGCCGGATAGTTTTGTTGGAAGGATGCTTGAATTCGAAAGATTGAACGCAATTGAAAAGGCATCAAATGCGGAAAAGTCGAAAGTTCAAGCTCCGATAGATTTAGACGGAGATTTTTGTTTTAACTCTTTTGTATAATCATACGACAAAATATACATTTTTGAAGTGAAATATATTGAATTTTCATTCATATGTCTTTTTAATACTCTTATGAATTTTATTGCAATGAAAGCATTCCAATTGGTTGCATAACGTGTTCAATTCTGTTTGAAAATGTATCAGTAAAATATTCTGATTTGTAGATCCGGAAAATTTCCGGATGTGCACATCCGGAACCAATATTTGTAGGGTTTTTCCGGATCTGCACATCCGAAAAGAACTTAGGCAGAAATAACTTTACCCTAACTTTTGTATAAATTAGGGGTTTCATTTGATATCATTCACACAAACTCAAAATGTCTCAATTGTATGAAATCAAGTTCCGTGGTATGTCGCAAGTGTCTCCTACACCGACGGAAAAACACGCGGTAGCACGTTTAAGCTAACGAGGGACATCTCCAACGGCGAGATCATTGACGACATCGAACATCTCCTACCTTACAGAGACAAACGGAAGGTTGCGAAGCTTCAGTATCGTTCACCTTTGGTTGACAACGAAGGGAACGTCGCTTACAGCCTTGTTGGCTCAAGAATCAAGACGATGTTAAAGCGATGTGGCAAAATTTTTTCGGTTACGAAGAACGATTCCCACTCGAGTTCGAGGCGACCATCAAAATTCAAAGAACGGTCGATGACATCTTAGAGATGTGCAAGCGTCCACCGGGCTATTGATCTTGTAATATTTAAATTCTGTCGATGTAATGACGATTTTCTAAATGTAATCCCGATTTTATTTTATGAATGTGAGAAACATTGTTGGATTTTTGGTGTTCTGTATCAGGATTTATTCCGGATTTGCAAATACGAATTTCTTCCGGATGTGCACATCCGAAAAAAACAGAAATTTTTTTAAAAAATGGTGCATCCGGATTTGCACATCCGGAACGCAGGGGTATTTTCGTCAGCGCGCATGGTGCCTTAGAAGGTTGGGTGGTGTGTTAAGAAATTCCCAAATTTAATACTGTGCCGCTTCCTGAGATTTTCTTATGAGTACCTTTCCTTATTTTTCATATGTTTTGGTTTGTCTTTATTTTTTACTCATTGTGTTTTACTGTTTTTTTTTCTTAGTCTCGTTTTTTATTTTTAATTTTGGTAGTACTAGGACGATATATATATATATATATATATATATATATATATATATATATACTTCTATATTGTAAATGCTGTTTTGTTTGATTTTTTTAGTTCGGTTTAATTTTGTAATGATGCGAAATTTTGTTGGGTAGTGCATGTGTGTGTTATGATGTTTCTCTATTTCGATTATGTTGATCTGGTGTAAAAATATTGTAACACTCATGAATAATAAAAAAATATAATCTGTGTGTGTTGCTGCTATTTTATTTATGTTTTACTTATGTTGTTCGGATCGAATCATGTCAATACGATATTTGCATGTATGTGTGCATGATGCATTACATTTGTTTTAGTTTGATTCGGTTGCGATGATCACATTCTTGCGTTAGTAACATTGTTGAAATCCAGAGACGGGTCCAATATGTGTTGGGGAATCCCAAAGGTATTACTATTTCTGTGGATCAAAGGGGAAAGTTACAATATCAGATACCATGAGGCTCTGATTCTGTTAGGGTTTTGTTGATGGTAAATTGACCCTGGCTGGGGATTTTTAAGGTGGAGGTTTAAAGATTGAGTTTGAAAACCTATGGAGGTTTTAACTCTGTTGGAGATTAGTATGTTGATGAAATAATCAAGGTTTTTCCTGTGCTTTTAGGAAACTTGAGGTTCTCTGTGTGAGATTCAAGAGGAGATGAGACTTTCCAAATCTACTTGAATGAAGAGGTTGACTCTTAGTTGGAGAATAATCTTTATATGATGCCCAAGAGTAGGCTGAGACTGTCCAAGTCTCTCTAGAAGTGGTAGGTTCTAGTGTAGAGAGGGGACTTTGTATGATGCCCAAGAGGAGGCTGTTGGTTTTAAGGGATGAAAATCAACCCTATGATGGTCTGATGTTTAAGAATTCTGACTCTCCTGAGGATTGTACTAGTGAAGATGAATAATTTCTGTCCTATACCTGTAGGAGGCCTTTGGGTCCTTGTACTAAGCCCAAGAGGAGGCTCAGAACTTCTAAGAAGCCTGTGGGTCCTTGTTCTAAGCCCAAGAGGAGGCTGGGGATGCTTTTAGGAAGCCTGTGGGTCCAAACATAAGAAAAGTTCAAGAAAGGTTTCACCGGGGATAAGCCCTTTCTCTACAGAATAGTTCTAGGGGGTTGAAGAAATTCAAAAGAGGTTTCACCGGGAATTAATCCTCTATGGGAAAATGAATTTCTTGTACACATATATTTCAAAGTTTGGATAGTCTTGAGAAAAGTTTCACCGGGAATAATGCCTTTCTCTGTTCCATATTGTATAAGCCCAAGAGGAGGCAAGACTGTATCTGGCATTTCCTATGGGTAACTAGTTTTGACTATGTTGAAGGAGTAACCTCTGGTTTGATCTAAACCTAGACCTAACTGCTGGGGAAAACTCTAAACAAGTATGTACAAGCATATATATATATATATATATATATATATATATATATATACAAATGAAACAAGTATGTATTGAAGAGATAGTGGGACTTACAGTCTGATGAAAGCCTAAGCATATTAACTACAGCTGTACGGTTAGGTTTTCAAGAAATTGAAGAAAGTTTTTGATAAAAAACTTTGAATTTGAATTTGAATAAAAAACAAAGTTATTTTAAAAGGTATTTTGGGGCTTATACTCTAAGAGAGGCCCAGATGAACTCTTTCGAAAAGGCGACGATCACGTCGTAGTTTTGAAAACCACAAAGGGACTTATACAATGACTGAGGCCCAAATTATTGTATTTACAAAGAGGATGGGTCTTAAACTTTATTAGAGGCCCAAAAGTGTTGTTTTGATACAAGGGTTGGGGCTTATAACTCAAGGAGATGCCCAAATGAAAAACAGTGATCGCACCGTTTATTTTGAAAATCGTATCGGGATTTATACAATAACTGAGGACCCAAATTATTTATTTACAAAAGAGGTGGGTCTTACACTCTATTAGAGGCCCAAAAGTGTTTTTTAAAGAATAAAGATGGGGCTTACAACTCAAGAAGAGGCCCAGATGAATATTGTTTTGAAAACGACAATCGCGCCGAGATTTTTTTTAATGTATTGGGACTTATACAATAACTGAGGCCCAAATCAAATATTTACAAAGGGATGGGACTTACACTCAACCAAGAGGCCCTAAAGTGTTTGAAAAATTAAAATTAAAATAATCCCTAATTTTAATTAAAAAACATAATTTTTTAAAGGAAATTAAATATAAAATGATACAAAATATCAAATATATCCAAAAACAAGTTGTCAACTTTAAAAAATATTTTGAAAAATCATGTTAAATCACATGAAAACTTGAAATCCAATTGGTTTTGAAAAATCAAGGTGAGAATTTCATTTAAAAATGTTTAAAACAAATAAAATTAAATTAAATTAAAAAAATCAAACTATATTAAATAAATAATATAAATGTATTTTTTATAGAATAAAATAATTTAACATTTTTGTGACTTTTAAAAAAAAAGAACAAAAAAAAAAATGATGAAAAATGAGTGAGAAATTAATTTTTGAAATCATTTAATAAAAATATCCAAATTATTCAAAAATTCAAAATTTTGAAAAAAGGCGCCAAGAACACATTCTTCCTCGCGCGAGCTCTGTTTTTGCAGATTTGCAAAACCTCTCATATCTTTCTGATTACTCAATGAAAATGACTTTTGTAAATATGAAACTTGCTCGTTTTTGAACAAGGATTACAGTCATATAAATTAATTGCATTTATATTAAGTGTGGAGTGAGAAATCAAATGATGAGCTCAAGAACCCTAATTTCTGCAAGAACACTATGAAATCCTATACACGATTCATACATAGCAATTGATTGAGGGGAATCACTCTACATAAGTGCATAAACATGTTTGTAACTTGAAAACACATTTATGATGCATGGATTATAGAGTTTGAGAGTGTCAGACTTACCTCTTGCAAGGAGAATTCAAATTCTATGTTGGAGGTGTTACAGATGTTGTGTAATGGTCTGGACAGCTTTAATGGACCTCAAGTAATGTGTTTGAAAGCTTGGAATGGATTGAATCAGCTTGGAACTTGTTGTGGCACCTCAACTGCAAACAGGCCAAAAAGCTTGAGCAAATGGGGGTGACTTTGTGATTCTGATGTTCCAGATGAGTTTTAAGGTTATGGATCACTCATATATGATACATGTGAGGTGTTGGCATGATTGGTTTGGATTGAATTTCCCTCGAATTGAAAATTCGATAGTGACTTGAAAGAGAAACAAAAATCTGGTTTTTTAGTGAGATTTGGAGGAAAGCATGTATTGCTATGCTTTGGTGTACTTGAATTGATCAGAAAGAAGCTCTATTTATAGTAGAGAAAGTTTGTTTTGGGAGCAATAATGAATGGAGGATGGATCACTCCATTATCCATTGAACTTTGTCTTGTTGCCAAATCTCCTCTAGCCATTGACTTGGGTCAATCTTGCAGGCCTATGGTCTTCTGATGCTTGAGTTTATCTTGACTCATTTGGTTGATCATGGAATGATACATGCCAGCTCTATGCATCCCTTAAATGCCTCATGAAAAAATTGGAGTTTTTGGATTTTGAACTTTGAATGTCACATGCCAAATGATGAGGTTTTTGACTTGCAAGGCTCTATGGTGTTGTAGCTCTGCAGAGATCATGTTCATTGCACTTTAGAAACTTGTCTTGTATGGTGACAAGGCTTGCCAATTCATGGAAATGACAAAATCATGTGGCATGTACAAGGCTATCTTGTAAAACCAGTCTTGGAGGTGTCATGTTTCCATGCTTGTAACTCCCTACTCAAGTTGAATTAGGATGAGTTCTGGCACTCTTTGTAAAGCTTGTATATCCTACTTTAACTTTGATGTTCAACATTGGTCTTGAATCAAATTGGATCATGGTGAAAAATGGCCTCAAAGTTGGTGAAAACTCAAGACAGATTCTGTCCAAAATTTTCACTAAGTGTTGGAAAAAGTGGTCATTTTCATGTTTTTGTCATTTTGATCAACCTATAATTCAAAATCCACGAGGATTTTGAATCTGATGTAGTTGACAATTTTGAATTATGTAATGAGAGCTTTCATTTGAGCTTTGGATGGAGGCAAATGGGTTTGTGGTTTGGGAGTTGTGGCCTTGCAAAGTTGGTACCAAATCACTTTTGTTCCATAACTTAGAAAATTTTAAGTTTGTTATGGTTGCCCCTTTTTAAAGTAACCCTATTTTTCTTGATTTTTCTTGATGAATGATGATTAAAACCATGAATTAGAATTGTTTTGACTTAGGGAAGCCATGTTTGTCAAGAAATTCAAAATGTCAAACTTGGTTTCTTGGCACAGTTGACTTTTTGTCAGATGAATTCCAAACGGTGTGATCCTCTATGCAATCAAGTCCTTGGCCTGATTCAAATCTAGTGGATGGATTCCATAGGTGTTTTAGAGTATATTGAATCATGTCCCAAGGTTTGGGATAATGTCTTGGTCAAAAGTCAAAGGTACAATTGACTTTTCATCAGGAAACCCTAATTGGTCCAGATGAATTTGAATCTTTGTATTGCTCATGAACCAAGTTCTTTGAACCAATCTAATCTTGTAAATGGGTCAATATGATGTATTGGAGGCCTTCAAAACACTTCTTGAGGTCTTGGCTCAAGTCTTGCTCCAAAAGACAACTTAGGGGAGAATTAGGTCAAGAAACCCTAAATTCCATATTTTTGATGAATGCATCCCCTGAGGCTATTTTGACTTGATGATTGAGTCCATTAGGTCCCTTTGAGCTTCTTGACTCATGTTTTGAAGTATTGGGTCATGCCCAAATGAAAATTTTCATCTGGAGGCCTTAGTCGACCAAAACCTTAATTTGGTGACACTGGCGATCTTGAGGCTTGATCCACTTGGGGTGTTGCAACCTTGTGCTTGATCCTTGATGTGGGAGCCCTATTGGTCCTTTAGGGGTGTTTGAGAGGCTAGACAAGTTGAGGATTATGTCAATTCTTGTTTGATCCTTTGTCTGAGGACTCTGAGAGGGCTCAAAACCCTAATTCTTGATTGTAGTGAATACTCAACCATCTTTGAGAGGATTGATGAGGTATGATGTTACATCCATATTGTGGTGATGATTTTCACAATGATGGGAAATCTTGTGGTCAAAATTTTGGGTATGACACATCCAAGCTCTCGCCATCACTCAAAACTTTCAACGTGACTTCTTCAGACTTTTTCTTAATTAAAACCTCAAAACATCTAAAAATATCAAATCCTTTTACAAATAAGATGGAAAAGGAACGTGGTCGATACCAAGAGCTCTAGAGGCTAAGATACGAAATTGATATCTCGCCCATCTAAGCTCTTGCCATCACTCAAAATACATCTAACCCATCAAACTCCTTTTTTCCGCCGCACAATGAATATTCAAACCCTTTTCACAAACGAAATGTATTTTGTCTCGAGACGATACAAGATAACTCTTCATCTACTTATATGTGTGAGTAAGCTAGCAACGTTTTCTTGCGAATGTTGACATATCTATCCATTCGGGCGAATGTAAATGTTTCCTTCTCCACTTGTTTTGGGTAGCAAGAAATGTTTTTGGCTGGTTGAGACAAAATAGCCTTAGCTAAAATCAACCAACAAAGAACATTTTCTACCAAGAACTACATAGCCTTGAGTTCTCCATCGCACATGGAGATACGTAGGAGTGAGATTTAAAGTCTCGTTAGACACCCTACTAAAAAATAAACCTTTTTTGTCCCATCCTTTATCTTTTAATAACACGAGAATTCTAACATTTTAAGCTAACACTAATGCGCATGACTAACCAAATAATTCCTGTTGAGTGCAATAAACTTGAGGGATGTTAATACTTTCCTCTTGTGTAATTGACTCCTAAACCCTGATTTTCTTGCGGTGACCATATCATTGTCGTTCTTTTAGGGGTTTTATCCATATTTTCCCTTTCCCCTCTTTGGGAATAAATTAAGTTCGGTGGTGACTCTACTTAGTCCTTCCCACGGACGTACAAATGCATTTTGCGAGTGTCGTGTTCTCTTTTCTGAGGTACGACAGATGGCAACTCTTCTCGGGATCACTCCACTCAAGTGAGTCAAGCCTAGTTTGGTTTTGTTGTGTGCTTATGATTGCCTTACTTGTGTGGCTTTTCTTTATCTTATGCTTTTGTTATTTCTATATTATTAATAATCTATTGTATGGTTCCATTATGTTGTGGTATTGGATTGATACTTTGATTTCAAACCTTGTGGGAAAGACTCTCTACCAGAGTCTATAGTGAAAACATAAGACATGAAGATTTATGATTAATGCAGATTCCCGAGGTGAATACCTCGTAACATTCGCAACGAGAACCCTACTTAGAGTAGATCATTTTAAAAGTGTTGTCGTCCGACAAGTATTTTCCGTAAGCTTCAATATTTTAAAGGGGTTCGTGGCTCTAAGAACCTTTGTTGAACATTGAACTCCTTGTCCAAATTGGAATGATGGTTGCATATTATGGGTCCCCGAGGTGGATATCTCGTAAGGGTCGATACGAAAACCTCAGTTAGAGTATACTCTCTCGAAAGAGTTGACGCCCGACAAGTATTTGTTGGAAGCGGAAAGTATTCTTGCGAATCCATGACTCTGGGAACCATGTTTAGAACTAAAGTCGATGGTTGTGTAGTAAGGATCCCCGAGGTGGATACCTCATAAGGGTTTGTATGGAAACGTCACCCAGAATAGATTCCCTTGAAGGAGTTGACGATTGACAAGTATTTTCCGTAAGCGGAAAACATTTTTATGAATCTATGACTCTGGGGTCCTTCGTAAAACCCTAGATCATACCCGGTGAGAACATTTTTTTTGTAAAAAATTAGATTCATCAGTTACCTCGGACCTTTGAACCTATACGCCAAAAAAATGCATTACATTCATCCACATTCATTGTATATGCATAGAAAAAGAAAAGCTCTTAGTTGTCTTCCATTTGTTCCATGAATCTAAGACATTTGCAAGCAAAAAAAGAATCCTTAAAGGAGAAGCACATTTCATTTCAAGTACAAGAAGTTGGAGATTGACAGTTTGAAGACCTTGAGTTCTAAAGTGATTCCAATCAAGCTCAACAACTTTGTGAAAGATCATGGGAATATTCTGAACATTTTGAATGAAATGATAAATTTGATGACTGCCGTGACTATAGCCCAGTTCTACAATCCACCTCAGCCTTGTTTCACTTTCTTTGACTTCCAATTAGCTCATACATTGGAAGAGTTCAAGAGGATTGTGGGTCGAAATTTAAGGATCTTGACCCGTTTCCCAAATTTTATGAAGGCATCACTCTTAAGAAGATAACATTGGCTTTGGGGTTTGGATGTCCATATTGTTATAGCAAATTTGGATACAATGGAAGTCTTTAGTGGTTTTTCTAGAGAGTTTTTGGAAGGTCAAGTCGTGAAGTTGGAAAAAAATGGAAAGTGGAAAGCATTCTACGCTGTGCTAGACCTTTTGATTTATGGGATAATGCTTTTCTCAAACATCGACAACTCTATGGATCATTTAGTTGTAAGAATTTTCCTCCCTAGCAATCCGGTACCCTTCCTCTTAGGTGATATTTATTATTCTCTCCACGATCGTAATGAGTAGAAAGAAGGAACCCTCTGGTACTATGCATCGTTGTTGCATGCTTGGTTCATGTCTCACATGCCAAAGGAAGGTTCCTTCATCCGCAAAGAGCTTAAACCTTCCCAGAAGCTAGCCTCCTTTACTGCTATTCATGTCAAATGGTATATCAAGGATTGGGAGACCAAAGATATTATTGTCAGCATTGGGGATTTCTCCAATAAACCTTTGATAGAAACCAGGGGTTGTATCAACTACAACCTTGTGTTATCCTTAAGGCAGCTTGGTTATCCCATGAATGGTCCTCCTGAAGCCGAAGCGTTAGAGCCTTTCCTCCTGCACGATGTTGGGGCAGATAACCCAATCGTGAATAAAGTTAAGAGATCCTGGAAGAAGGTCATCAGAAAAGATAAAGAATTAGGAAAGAGAAATGTTATTGCTAATGAAATCTACACTCGTTGGGTGAAAGAGAGAGTTCAAGTGGTTAAACACCCTTTTCCATTTAATCCCTCTATTTTTCCTCAGGTTCTTGAACCAGAGCCTATCTTACCTACATATGTCGAAAATCTCAAGGCCAAAATCAAAGAACTTGTATTGGAGAATGTCGAGCTGCAACTCAAGCTTTATCGGACTACTCAGGAAAACGAAGACTCGGAGTTTGATCGTCAAGAGAAGGACAAAGAGCTCTAGACTTGAAACAAAAGAGCTAGAGAGGTTGAATACGAGAAGGATAGGTTTGGCGATGTCCTCATTAGTACCAAATCTAGATTCAAGACCAAAAATCAAGAGCTCCATCAGGCCAAGTACATAATCCAAGCACTGAAGAATATGGTGAATAGAGCTCTCTAAATTAAGAGAGAAGCTAGGTTGATCTCTAAAGCCCAAATCCGTAAACTTGAGGCTACCCTTCAAAAGTATAAGGATGAATTAGCCATGAGCAGTTGCGAACAGAAGAAGCTGGGAGAAGTTGTCTCAGCCCGAGGTATCAATTGGAGAAAGCCAATAGGAGAATTGAGATCCTTGCGAATTAAGATTGAGATGAAGCTTACATGGTTTTGATGAATAAGTGCCAATATTAGGAACCTATATTGGAATATTTAGGCAACCAAAGCTGAAGACCAATGCATCATCAGAGATTTCCAAGGACTCTATATTGATTAGAAGGGCAAATTCCTAAGAATATCAAGATTCGCCAACTCCATCATCCAAGATCTCCCTGAGAAGCTGCAAGAAGCCGATTGGTGCATGTGTCATAAGAACACACCACATCAAGTCTTTAATTTTGTAAAATTTTGTAAGATAATGTTGAAAGGTCTTACCACTGATCTTGTAACAATTCGGAGGGCCCAGATGCCTTAGGCGTTCTTTTGTACTTGAACTTGAAATTTGAATGCATGAAAAGTTGTCTTTATGAGTTCAAATATTTGTGTCTTGATCTTTTATTGTTATAAATGCTTAAAAACAAAAATGTTTTAACATTACTGAAATAAATGATGAAGATAACCAATATTTTTGCAAAAAAAAAAAAGAAAAAAAATACATCAATACTATCATACATGCAATTTTCAAATAAAATCTCACTCCGTCTTTATTTCTCCAGTTCCACACTAAATCCTTAACACCGATACAATAATCGAGCACGCGCTCGTCAAATAATGGTTAATCAGAAATAGGAAAATGTAAGAATTAGGTCCGAGCTTGTCAACCTTCGAGAAAACGTAAGCCAACTAATGGAGATGCTTCAAACTATAATAGCTAGAAGCGAGTGTTAGAATAAGATTTGTTCTTGATATTTTCTATTTTATTTTTGAGAATAACAAAAGTATTAAAAGAACAATGGTATATTTGATGTGTGTTTTATTTATGGTGGTTCTTGTACATAAATAATCAGAATCGGTTTATTTCATTGCTAGCTTCTGGTGACAGAGTTTGAAGAACAATCTCAAAGTGTGGCTGAGCGCATACTCTGAACTCAAGGCCTCAGCATTTAGACGAGTTTCTACACTTAGTAATTGTATATCAGCTTTTGGTACCATTCAGAGTTGGTGATAAAGCTGTGGATTATCCATACTACTAAATGTATATTGTATTGTCTTATCATCTTGTCAGCTCGAGTCTACAGTATTGCAAGGATCAAGAAAAGCTGGTACGTTCTATGGATGTCTACTCCCAACTGCTCTTTTAGTACAGAACCTCTTGAAGACTCAAAGGTTAAACGTGGTACACAATGGATTCAGAAATCAGTTGTGCATCCATCTTCAACGTCTCTTGTACTTTGGAGCAGAAGCAAAGACACTTGATCAAGTAACCTTCTAAACGACTAGTTTCTGGAAAGGCTATATATATGGCTGAAGATTCAAGCTTGAATTTTTAACAAGGATTCTTCTGTTGAAGGAGTAGCAAGATCAAGCAATTATCAACTCTATGTAATAGGCAGATTTTCTGTTGTAGGTTGTAATTGTAAAAGCCTTAAGATTTCTCACCCCTGTATATATTTAAAAATCTTAAGTGCTTTAGGTCTTTGTTATGGTGATCTCCCGTACCTCTGATGCTTGCATCATGTACACCTTGTTCTCTATTCTGATGAGCCTTCAGTAGTTTAGATTAAGTCTTCTGCTATGTGCTAGAGCAAAAAGTCTTGTCTCATTGGGATTCAAGCATCAAGTCTTGAGCCAAGATGCTTAAGTCATATATGTCTCATTGCTTAAGTGCTTAAGCTGTGAAAGTATTATTCAGCAAGTCTAATTGAGAAAAAGTAAAGTCTTATACATGTGCTATAAGTAAAGGTAAGTCTCAGCCAGAAGACAGATGAGCAGGTGGCTCAGTCTGAAGGTGAGAGCAATGAAAAGTCTTAGACATGTGCTCTAAGAAAAGGAAAGTCTCTGCCAGAAGACAGATGAGCAGGAGGCTCAGTCTAATGGTGTGAGCAATGGAAAGTCTTAGACATGTGCTCTAAGCAAAGGAAAGTCTCAACCAAAGAGCAGATGAGCGGGCGACTCAGTCTGACGGTGTGAGCAAAGGGTAAGTCTTAGACATGCGCTACAAGCAAGGGAAGTCTTAGACAGTTGGTCTGAGCAGTTGTAAAAGTCTTATGCAGAAGAATAAGCGATTGTAATCATAAAGTGGTTATAATGAAAAGCTCTTGTGAGGCAAGGGGACTGAAGTACTCTCTAGTATAAATCTTTTGTGTCTTCTGTTGTATCCGCTGCCAACTGAATTAACTCAGAATCTAAACATCAGCTCTGATTCTGAAACTCTGATCAGAAGCTAAATAATAATAAAACGCGAAACACAATTCAACCCCCTTCTTGTGTACTTTTCACACCTTCAATTGGTATCAGATCATGGTCTGTGCTTAACACTTAATAGTGGTGCGGATATTGATCCAATAAGAAAAGTATATCTATTCTTCAAGAAGTAATCAAGTGCCACATGAAAAATATCATACGGCTTTTCCTACCATATTCAAATGGGTGATTCCATTGAATTTAAATGATGGAAAAGCTAAACATATTTTAACTCATTGGACTTGATAAAGGGTTGTTGAAGGTCTATAGAATATCCTTGGAAAAGTATTACTATAGAAGTTGATGGTGTTAATAGATGATCTTTTTCACCAACTCACAAGATGCATATCGAATATCTTCAGAGATAGCTGCATTCTGGTAGATGCACTATCTCACTTCAAAGTATAACAGCATCATTGATATGTATGATGCTTAGACTATCTTTGAAGTCTTGTGCTTGGATTTGTGGGAATCAGTTTGTGAAGCTTGAAGTAGTTACACTTCATCTAATCTTTTCAACCAAATTCTAAGAGGACTGTTTCTTGACTTAAATCTAAAGTCACAGTTTTTTTTTATGTTTACATCCAAAATCTACTGTGTTCTGAAGATTTGTCTGGCAGTCTTTAAAGAAAAGAAATGAAGTTGGATGATGAAAAATTATTCAACAGATCATCTTCTCTTCTTTATCTTAAGTTCTTTGGAATGACTAATGATGAGAAACTTAGGTTTCTTGTCAGAAGGACTTTCATACTGGCTGAATGGATTGTGATATCTGTTGATAGAAGAGTAACTTCAAGAGCTTCTGAACTATGTGTATTTCAACTGATTTCCCAAATCTGAAGCAAGAAGAAAATTCTACCAGAACCTAATATCAGATGTTGTTCAATGCTTAATTGTTTGAAACTGATATTAGTGCAGAATGCAGATGAAAAGAAGCATATGTGTTCTGAAATGAAAATCAAGTATTGAGAAGCAAGAGATGTTGTTAAAGCTATCTTGTTTGAAAATATTTGATTATATGGAGTTTGTTCTTTAAGGTGATATCTTAAGAAACTCCATTGCTTCTTGATTGAGGACCATCATGGAAGTTGTTTTAAAAGACACTTCTATGAGAAATCTTCAACTTCTCTTTGAGCTCTGTTAGCCATACTAAGATAGTACTCTGATCTGCTTTATGTCAATATCTAATAACTATTGCCATCTGGTTCTGAGCTTGTCAATGGTTTCAAAGTCTAAAGATTTATTCCAAGATAATGAGATTGCCATTGCTTAGAACAAGATTCTGTTCATATCTCATTCTAGACTTACACTCTGGATTTACTTATGATCTGCTGTTAGATTGAGATGTAAGGCTCTGAAGAGTCTGTTTGTTCTTACATGTATGGTCTTATAGAAATATGAGTATCCTAATGTATCTGCTACAGATATCAAGGAAAGAAGTAGAGGCATCTTCCATAAGGTTGTTTACAACATTGATTGGGAGAAGAGCCAACAACCCATATTCAAGTAGTGGTGGTACTGAATTTGGTGAGAGTAGTGGAATCAGTGGCCAGACAACCATTAAATCAGAATCCACTCAAAGCTGTGTTCAGACTCTATTGGTCAAGTCTGAATATTAAATCGAGTCTGACCGAACAAAAAAAAAGTGGTATGTTTGTTCTTGTATGTCTTATCTTTTGATTCAATAAGTTATTTGTTTAGATATAAATGCAAAGTTTCTATTAGATCTCTAGAGAATTTTTTCTTTTGAAAAAAGGAGAACTTCAGAAATCTTTAAGAGGAAACTCTGTTGTGTTTGTCTATATTGAATGTCTTATCAAGCCAGATGATGATCACATTTATGAAAACAGTTTTCTCACGTTTGTGTTGATATTATTGCTTGTTAGTTGTCAAAAGAAGACAATTCAATATTCTCTATCACTCATGACTCTTGTTTCAAGATAAAGTGCTAGTTCTGAATAGAATCTTAGAGACTTGTAACTGACAGATGATATCTCTATCTTAGGCTGGACTTACTAGACTTTGATGGTTGATAGCTTATGAAATTTGTTAGTTTCTGAGATTCAGAAGAAGATTCTTTAAGTCGAACATAGCAGTTTAAGAAAATAATTTCTAAAAGCTTTTATAATACTTAATCTTTCATAAAGGTGAAACTTATCTGGTGGAATTGAATTATCAGTTGGATAAAGAACCCTTGGGTAATGATGTTTTCTCTTTTAGTGCTTGATGTTACTATTCCCTGTCTTGTGAAACATCATTGTGTCATTTTCTGACAAGATTCTTATTTTTTTTGGAGATTCTTGTTCAGTTTCTTTTTCTTCTTCTTCTTCTTCTTCTTCTTCTTCTTATTCTTCTTCTTCTTCTTCTTCTTCTTCTTCTTCTTCTTCTTCTCCTTCTTCTTCTCTTTCTTTTTCTTCTTCTTGTGTGTGTGCTGATCAAACCAAACCTGAGATGAGTTCTTCAGTTTATTCTCCTTTGAATCAACTGGTTGTCATCAATGAAAAGTTTGTGGATTTTGATGAGTTGCTTAAGATTGGTTTCAACTTCTGGGAGACTGTGTCTAAACAAATGTGGAGTGGCTACTTTAAGATGCTATGTGGTTTCACTTATCCAAGTCTTGTCAAAGAGTTTTGGATTAATGCCTCCATTGTTGAGTTAAATTCTGAGTATGCTATTCTGTCTAAAGTAACTGGTGTTTCTATTACAGTAACCTCTAAAGCGATTGCAAATGTGATCAATTGTGAGGAGATTGGAGAAATTCCAGGAACTCTTGTTTGGGAACACTATCTTCCTACTTGGCGTATCTTTGTAGATCCATCTAATACATCAGTGGTTTCTAATCTTCTTCCTGATGCTTTTGCTTGGAATCAGATTCTGAGTTCAAACTTACTGCCAAAGGATCAAGATTTAGACCAATTGGACCCTATTGAAAAAGATTTTCTACTACTTCTTAATTCAAATTTGAAGATTGATCTTCCTCAAGTTATGTTTGACCATCTGAAGAAGTCTCTTTCTTCTTTTAAAAGGGAAATACCTTCTTCATACCTTTTGGACGAGTTATTTCTGAATTACTTGTTCAGCAAGGGGTTAACATAAGTTCTGAGGCTAGTTCTTCCAAGATTTGGAGAGACATTTGAAGTTATCTATGAAAGATTCTGATGTTAGATTTTCTGCTTAGTTATGCTTTGTATTGTTGTTAAAATCTTTGTATTAAGTATCTTATTAATATATTCAGAAGTTTGTTCATGCTTGTGTTCAGTTTTAACTGATTAATGTTTACTCATGTTGTTCACTAAGTATCTGATATAGATGAAAGAACTCAAATGTTTGCAACTTATTTTATTACTAAAAGAGGAAGATATTACAAGACAATTAGATTTTTCTAGTCTAATGGATGTGTCCTAAGGAACTCCCTAGGATCATCTGACATGTCTAGTTTGTCTAAGAAATCTTGCCATTCTTCCTTAGCAAACTCTAAAGCCTCCTTCCTCAGTTTGTTTCTGTGTCTGGATCCAGAAGACTTCTTTCCTCTGCGTGTCTTCACAAAGGATGCTGAAGAGGAGAGCACTCCTGAAGCTATCTGCTTGCTTACAGGTTCTTCAGCTGGTGTCTTGCTTTGAGTTGCTTGATGCATTCAATAATTCTGCCTTCCTGTAATATCTCTTTGCAACCCATATCTGCTTTTGCTTGTACATCTTGGTGTTTTAGAGATTAAGTGATGATGGAAGAAAGCTTACTTGAGTCCTTTTATAGACATATTACGTTTATTATATTGAGTTTTATATTATTTAAGTCCTAATTAAATCAGCATTTTAATAATGACTCTTGGTAATGTAATCTAATATATTAAGATTCTCTGAATTAGTGTGAGTTTCTGACTGATCTATTCTAACTGTCGTTTCTGTGTCAGTTTCACTCTTTTAAGTGTACCTTCAGATTATCTAAAGTAATATTCTGGAATGTAAATGTGTGATTGTAGCGAGCGATTTTTGTCGGTGACGCGACCACCTTATCACTGGGTTTTCCTCACTGCAATGGTAGGAGGGGGTGCTACTTTCTGATTTCTTATTTATCCCGTGAAGTTGGAAGGGAAAGGGAAGCTATCTAAAACTAAACTTGCACGTGATTGTTCAACTGAACAAACGTTTAAAAGAGATTGGGGGGTCCGGGGTCAGGTTATACAATGGGTTGTTGTCAATTACCCATCCTGTATGTGGTTATCCACAGGATATTAGCTTTAGGTTTCGCTTTATACTTGATGGTGTTTATCCGTTAATGGGTTGGGAAAGTTTCTTGGGAAATGTGATAGAGTGAGATTGAGTTTTTTATGATGTTTTTGGTAAGGTACTGAACCTAAGGATTGATTGGTTTGAAGGTACTGGACCTAGGGTTTTTGATTAGTATGCTCGCTAAGATTTCGCAATCTTATGCCTACGTATTCCCGTTTAAACGAAATAGGGAAATCAGAGCAATCGTAGTTCCTCATATTCTAAGGGAGGAAAAAGATGTTTGGTGTCTTGTTCAAAGCCCAAGATTGAAGCTAAATGAGTATTTGTGTCTAGTTCAAAGCCCAAGATTGAAGCTAAAAGGTTTTGACTGAGAGAGAATTTGTTATCTCAAAAGGGGTATTCTTGATTTTTGTGTGCCTTGATTAAAGCCCAAGGTTGAAGCTAAGAGGTTGATTGACTCCACTGGGGAAATCCTTACCCCTAGCCTAAGAGGAGGCTGGATAAGGCCAGCTTAACAAGAGAGGGTATATATTCGTGTCTTGTACAAAGCCCAAGATTGAGGCAAAAAGAGACTGACTCTTTGGGGATATCATTATACAAAGCCTTAGAGGAGGCTAAAAGTTTGATTTTTTCGGGGAAAATGTTCTATTTTTCTTGTACAAAGCCCAAGATTGAGGCTAAAAGGATTTTGACTCCGCTGGGGAGGTTTGTATGTATCTTGTACAAAGCCCAAGATAGAAGCTAAAAAGAAGACTGGCTCTGCGGGAAAGAAATCTTTATATGTCTTGTACAAAGCCCAAGATTGAGGCTGAAATAAGCTTTACTGACTCGGCTGAGGATATTTTAAGTGTCTTGTACAAAGCCCAAGATAGAGGCTGAAATGAGTTTGACTCTACGGGAGAGTATTATCTGTCTTGTACAAAGCCCGAGATTGAGGCGGAAACGAGTTTGACTCTGCTTGGGAAATCATTCCTCGAAGCCAAACATAAGGGTGGGAGGAATTGACTCTGCTGGGGAAGTTATTTGTCCCGAGCTTAAGAGAAGGTTATGATGTTTTATGTCTTGTACAAAGCCCAAGATTGAGGCTAAAATGGTTCGACTCAACAAGAGAGTGCTTTTATCTGTCCTGTACAAAGCCCAGGATTGTGGCTGAACAAGCTAGAGAAATCATTATACAAAGCCTAAGATACAGCTGACTTATGCTAGGGGAAATCTTTTTTCCAAGCCAAATGGAGGTTGGAAAAGATTCACTCAACAAGAGAGCATTTTTATCTATCTTGTACAAAGCCCAAGATTGAGGCTAAAAGGGTTGACTCAACAAGAGATTCTGGAACGTGATTGACTCAACAAAAGAGTCTGAAAAGTGGTTGACTCAACAAGAGAGTCTGAAAAGGTGATTGACTCAACAAGAGAGTCTGAGAAGTGGTTGACTCAACAAGAGAGTCTGAAAAGGTGATTGACTCAACAAGAGAGTCTGAAAAGTGGATGACTCAACAAGAGAGTCTGAAAAGGTGATTGACTCAACAAGAGAGTCTGAAAAGGTTAGCTCCGCTGGGGAGAATAATTGTACGAAGCCCAAGAGGAGGTTGACTTCACTGAGGAAAGATCATTATACAAAGCCTAAGAGGAGGCTATCTTCTGCTGGGAATTATTGAGATCCCGAGGCAGGTCCAAGTGGGGAATCAACTCTTGATGAGGGTTACAAAAGAGTTTAGATATCATATGCCTTGAGGTTCTGATTTGGGATAGTGTTATGATGATGATAAACCGACCCTGGCTTGGGATTTTTAGGAGAGAGACTGGGCTTTAAGTTTGTTGGAGATTTATCCAGAATGACCGAGGTTTCTTCCTATGTTTGTAGGGAACTTGAGAATGTCTTTGAGACTCAAGAGGGGATTTAGACTGTCCAAGTCTATTGGTGTGGAAGAGTTTTATATTTTGTATGATGCCCAAGAGGAGGCCGACTCTTTTAAGGGATGAGTATCAACCCTGAAATTAGTCTGAGGTCTTGACTCCTTTTAAGAAAGACAGCTCTAACGAAGGATGACTAAGTTCTGTCCTATACCTTTAGAAGGTCTTCAGGGTCCTTGTATTAAGCCCAAAAGAAGGCATGAGAACTTCTAAGAAGCCGAAGAGTCCTTGTACAAAGCCCAAAAGGAGGCGGGGATGCTTTTAGGAAGCCTGTGGGTCCCAAACCAAGAAAAGTTCAAGAAATGCTTTTCATCGAGAATAGATCATTTAGTGAAAGTTCTGAGGTTTGAAGAAACTCAAGAGATGCTATTCACCGAGAATAGATCAACTCCGGGGTATAGAATTTCTTTGACAGTTTCTAGGAGTGACAGTCTGAGAAAAGGTTCACGAGGAATACTGTCGTTCTCTTTGTTCCATATTGTTTAAGCCCAAGAGAAGGCAAGACTGTATCTGTAAATCCTATGGGGATCTAGTTTTGACTGTATTTAAAGAGTGACCAACATGGCTTTACCTAGTTCTAGGCCTAGTTGCCGGGGAAAACTCTAAATAACTATACTAGTATATATACAGTTGATATATGACGAGTATTTAAAAAGGGTATGAAAGATGACTAACCATGCGCAGCTTCCCACAATACAGTTATATATATATATATATATATATATATATATATATATATATATATATATATATATATATATATATATATATATATATATATATATATATATTTGACATGTATTTAAAAGAAGGAAAGAAGACTCACAGTGTGCAGCTTCCCACAATACATTTATATATATTAAAGCAGGTCAATGAAAGCAGATAAAAACTTACAGGTGAGCAAGCTTCCATGCTGTATTGTTAGTTGTTCAAAGAAATTAAAGAAAGTTTTGATAACAACTGTATATTTGAACCTAAATCAAAAGGGAAGTTATTTTGATAAGATTGTACTGGGACTTATGCAATGACTGAGTCCCAAAAGGTTATTTGTACAAAGGTATGGGGCTTACAACTCAAGGAGAGGCCCAAAGAGTTTGAAAATGAATAAAGATGGGTCTTATAGCTCAAGGAGAAGCCCAGATGATTTTGTTAAAAAGGCAACGATCACGCCGTTGTTTTGAAAAAGTACAGAGGGACTTATACAATAAGTGAGGCCCACAATGGTTTATTTACAAAGGGGTGGGACTTACACTCTATCAAGAGGCCCAAGGATGTTTTGAAAAAGATGGGACTTACAACACGAGGGGAGGCCCAGGTTATTTGATTTTTGAACTGGCGATCGCGCCGAGGTTTTTGAAAATGTGTTGGGACTTATATAATACCTGAGGCCCAAAAATGGTTTTGGTTAAAAAGGGATTGGGTCTTACACTCTATTAGAGGCCCATGAGTGTTTGAAAAAGATTGATGAAGGTGGAATCAACCAAAACCCTAGTTTTGTTTAAAATGTAATTAATTTTGTTAAAAAATTAATAAAAATGATTGAAAACATGTGAAAAATGAGTGGTGATCTTGGATAAATGTTTCTAAAATCATTTTTTTGTCCACAAAATAATTGAAAACCATTTAAGTTTGGAAAATCAAGAGAAAGAAAATTTTCAAAATGTTAAAAAACAAATAAAAATTAATTCTTTGCAAAAATATCAAATATATGAAATAAATAATATTTTTGGGAAATTTTTGTAAAATAAAATATTTTAACATTTTTGTGAATTTTGAAAAAAAAAATCAACTCAAAACCATTAAAATTCAGAGAGAAATTAATTTTTGAATCAATTAAATAAAATAACAAAATTCATATATTCAAATTTCAAAAAAAGGCGCCAAGAACACACCAAGAACACACGCGTGTTCTGATTTTTGCCTGATTTGCATTTTCTCATCAATCTCACTAAATACTTGATGAAATCACATAATCCACATATCAATCTGCTCGTTTTCAACTCACGATTATGTCTATGGTCTTTAATTTCATTTATTTTAAGTATGGAATGATAAATCAACGAGAAACCTCAAGAACCCTAATTTCTGCATGAAGGCTCAGAAATTTCATACACGATTTATACAAAGCAATTGATTGAGGATAAACACTCTACACATGATTATGAACATATGGTAAAATTATTGTGCAGTAAAATATGCATGCATCATGGAGTTTGAAGAGTTCAGGCTTACCTCTTGCAGCTGGTGATTGTGTTTTGTGTTAGAGGTGTTGCAAGCTGGTTCCAATGATCTGGACAACTTCCTTAGGTGCCAAGTGACGTGTCTGAAAGCTTGGAGTGGCTTGAAACAAGCTGGAACTTGAGATGGTACCTCAACTGCAACTCTATCAAGAACTTGAGCAGTTGGATGGTGATTTTGTGAATTTGGTGTTCCAGATGTTATGTGAGTGTTTGGATCACTTTTATATGATGTTTATGAAGTGTTAGAATGATTGGTTTGGTTTGAATCACTCTCAATTTCAAAACCCGATAGTGACTTAGTTTTGTCATACCCCAAATTTTGACCACTAAGATTTCCCATCATTGTGAAAATCATCATTACAATATGGAGGAACCATCATACTTCATCAGTCTCCCCAAAGATGGGTGAGCATCCACTACAATCAAAATTAGGGTTTCAAGCCCTCTCTGAGTGCTTAGACAAAGGATCAATCAAGGAATGACATGATCTTCAACTTGTCTAACCTCTCAAACATCCACAATGGATCAAAAGGACTCCCACTCCAAGGATTAAGCACAAAGTTACTCCCTTCTAGGTGGATCAAGCCTCAAGATCGACAGTGTCACCAAATTAGGGTTTTGGTCGACCAGGGCCTCCAGATGGAAATTTTTCATCTGGACAGAAGCCAATCATCCAAAACATAACCTAATATACTCCATGCAATCTCATGGACCCAATCATCAAGTCAATCTTGCCTCAGGGGATGCATTCATAAAAAATCAGGAATTAGGGTTTCTTGACCTAATCCACCCCTAAGTTGACTTTTGGGACAAACCATGAGCCAAAACCTCAAGAGAGGGTTTGAGGGTCTCTAATGAACTATATTGATCCACTTGGAACAATGGATTAATCCAAGAAGCTTGAGCAACAAGTTTCAATTTCATCTGCACCACAGTTAGGGTTTTAAGGAAAAAGTCAACTGTAACTTTGACTTTTGACCAGGACATGCTCCCAAGCCCTAAGACATGATTCAATATACCCTATGACACCCATGGAACATGTCCATCAAGTTTGATTTAGGTCAAGGACATGATTTCCTGAAGAATTGCACAGTTTGGAATTCATCTGATAAAAAGTCAACTGTGCACAAAAGTCAACTTTGACTTTTTGAGATTTTTCACCAAAATGGATTTTTAACCCTAAAATGATGTTAATGTATGATTTGAATCATCATTCATCAAGAAAAATCAAGAAAAGTTGGATAACTTGTAAAAGGGGTAACCATAAAACTTAGAAATTTTTCTAAGTCATGAAAAAGTGCCACTAATGCACCAACTTTGGAGGACCATAACTCCTAAACCACAAGGCCATTGTGCCCCATTCAAAGCTTGATTTGTAGATCTCATTGCCATATACAAAAACTTCAACTAGACCTAATTCCAATTCATTGTGGATTTTGAGTTATGGAGTGATCAAAATCAAGAGAAAACACTTTGTTCCAACACTTAGTGAAAATTTCACTAAGTCAGATTTTGCCTTACTTTTTGCCAAATGTAGGGGGATTTTTCACTTGGATTCAAAAGAGATCAAAACCAAAAATGTTCAAACAGTTGTTGTATCATGTAAGGGCTTTCCAAAATGGTCAAGAACATTACCAAATTCAACTTACACCATGAGATATGACATTGGCAAGTTGCCTTGCTGAAATCTGTCAAAGGCAAGGCAGAATTTGCAATTTTGGTCGATTTTCGAAAATCAGCCAAATCCACATACTCCTATCCACTTGGACACATCTGAGGATTGAATCTAAAGGGGACAATCACTGAGCCAAGCCTCCAAAGTCCATGGAACAAGAAATAGCATGTTGAACCTAGAATGGCCAAAATAGGGACAAGACTCCAAATTTGGATTGAAGCATTCAATGGAAGCATCAAGGTGGCATGGACTGAGCCATTCTCATCTGAAATCAATCAAGACTTATCCAAGACCAAGGGAACCAAAGCTCTGTGCCCTAACCTCTAGTCAATGGCTAGAGGAGACTTGGATTTCCATTGGCCAACATTGAACAAACCTACTAAGCAGTTGCCATTCACTATTCCTTGCAAAACAAACTTGCTCTACTATAAATAAAGTTCAATTGTGATCAGTTTAAGTACACCAAAGGCCTACAACACTTGCCTTTCTTAAAATCTCTTTCTCTTGGCAAAAATGCCTTTCTTAGCAAGGTAACTATCGGGTTTTGAGCTAGAGGGCAATTCCACTCAAACCAATCACTCACACACCTCATATACATCACATATGAGCTGATCAAACACTTAAACAACAACCACTAGTACAAAAATATAAATTTACACCCGTTTTTTATACAATTTACACCCGTTATTGGAGGGTGTAAATTCAACGGGTGAGAAATGTCTAACGAATTTACACCCGTTTAAAAACGGGTGTAAATACATGCTAAATTACACCATTTTTTAATAGAAAACGGGTGTAAATTGTTATATATACATTTAAATCAAACAAATTTATACCCAATTGCATAAAATTGGGTGTAAATACATACTAAGTTACACCATTTTTTTAATAAAAATGGGTATAAATTGTTACAATCAAACAGATCTACACCTCATTTGATAAAAGTCGAATGTAAATACTTGCTAAGTTACACCCTTTTTAATAAAAAAAATGGGTGTAAATTGTTATATATACATTTAAACCAAACAAATTTACACCACATTTAATAAAAATCGGGTGTAAAATAAATAATGCTTACTACAAATGTCAACAAATTTACACCTTATTTCTTTAAATATAGTGTAAAAATATGATATATTACACCCTATTTTATTTATCACGGGTGTAAAATATGATTATTATATTGTATTTAATTTCATTTACAACCTATTTCATAAGATACATTACACCCTTTGAAATGTAACTATAACACATGAACATAAATTTCAAAAATACAAACAATTAACTAGCAAGAGGCTCCTTAGCTAGTTGCAATTGTAATGGAGAAAAAACAAACTTTCTCAAACTGAATTGGATTCATCCTGAATGTTGGGGTCAAATTTGTTCAGCACCTCTCTAACTTAATTATTAGATCATTAATAACTTTTGCATCATCTACAATTTGTTTTATTCATTATTTGATTCATCTACAGTGAAGTTAAGAAATAATCTGGCAGAGGAGAAACTTTTTGCAATACAAGCTATAAAGAAGGATCCAAAGTTTTGATCATGGGGCAGTAAACGCATGCATAGCTCTAGTGGGAAATCAGAAACTATCTCAGTAAACTCTTGCATCACAGGATTCTCTTTTGCTTAAACACCATCTTCAGGATGTCCGTTAACATCACCATTACTGTTACAGTCAATATCTCGATAGCTTCCGCCATTTGGAAACATGCTGGGCAGAATGAACCTTGGTAACCTCTTTGTAGGAAACCAAGGACTTTCCCGTGTCAGGCACCTGCATCGCCAAAGACAAAGCCACACCTTTAAACATGTTTAAATGCATAGAGCTTCATGACAAAGTCAACACTTTCTAGTCTTCTAAATTAGGAGAATATGAACATTTTTACATGCATAATCCAACATTTGCGGCTGGAAAAACAAGTTCAAGTTGGATAAAAACATGCTAATTTTCCATTGAGAAAGATTGAAACTCAATGTTTTCCTATGAACATGAACATATGAATAACTAGATGGACACCCAGATAATACAAATGGAAAAAAAATCAACAGCTAATTCACATTTCAAAAACCTAACGGCCAAAGTCTATAGTCAGAAATGAATAATATCTTTTACTGATAAAACATATCAATCAAGCTGTGGCAAGAGTTGTAAGAGATAACTATTAGGCTAAGCAAGATTTTTTGCCAACAGCTACTATATGAGGAGTATACTATATTCAAAAATTGATTATATTAGAGAGGGAAAGCAGAGGAAACATGGACAACCTCAATTACACAACTTTTTAAACAATTCCAGTTGACACATGCTCAACTTTCCTATGTGTAAGCCAATCAAGATATTCCTTTCTTGTAACTACATGTAGTACCTTCAAAATACTACAATTGAAAGCAATAAGGGTCACATAAAACACAAACCTTTCATCTCTTCAGACCCGACCTACGTATAAGATGGGGAAGCTCACTAGAGATATCAACAAGTTCAATAGATCCTTTGCACCTCCACAAAACCTGCAATTGATTATAAAAGTAGGTAAGAGGGAATCAATTAAGCATAACCCGTCACTGTATAACATACTAAAATAGCCACAAGCAGTGTTTAAAAATTTCTCTAAGAGATATCACAACCACAAAATGTTCTATTTTAGCTGTGGTAAGAATGATGAGTTGACATTGAGCTAGAAATAACAACAGTAGGAATGAGGCACAGGGTCAGATAAGATATATGCAAGTAACAAATTGTAATGTTGATAGCTTTCTCCAGACTATAGTTTTCAATTAGTTAGCTTCCATTAATTAAATTACACATTTCTATCAAATACTCGTTCAAATCTAAGTCTAAGTTTCATAAATGTCCCGTTCAGTTTTTAAAATAATACCAACAAATTATTTTCCAAAATAGAAAGGAATAATAGTGTCAATTGTGAAAGAAGTTTCACATGATGAAGATTTACTTGAAGTTGGTTGATACTGACAATCCTGTCAGTTGGCATTCTTTGATCTGTCACAGCCTAGCAAGACCAAGGGCTGTTCAAAACTTATGGGTTGCGTGTCATGGTCGGCTGGCTACAAAAACTAGACTGAAGAAGTTTGGGTTAATCCATGAGGTGATTTGCAGCATATGTAAGGATAAGGAGGAGACTATTGATCATTTGTTATTTGAGTGTAGTGATACAAGAAGCATTTGAGAATATTTTCTTGATTGGTTAGAAATTCAGCACAGGCCGCTGAATTGGAAGGATGAACTTCCATGGCTAGTGAGAGCTACTAAAGGCAAAGGCTAGAGGAAAGAGATCCTAAAGCTTGTTGCGACTGAAGTAGTGTATGGGATTTGGGGGTATAGAAACAAAATTACTTTTGAGGGAAATTGTGATAAAAATACTGTTATTAGAAACATAAAGGATAGTATAGTTTTTAGAGGTTGGCAAAAAGCCAAATATAGAAGCCAATTAGCAAAAATGCTTTTGTAATTAGGTTGGTTTTGTTTTACTTGTCTTGCTAAAGTGGCTGGACCGTTTGGTCGCCTTTGGACTTTGTAATGTTTTTTTTTGAGATATATAATATTCTTTATTTCAAAAAAAAAATAATAAAAAAAATAGTGTCAATTGTGAAAATCAATCATCAAACGATATACATGTAACACGTAATTGAGCGAAGCATAACGAAGTACCTGGGACACTGGCTATCCAACACGTTTCGGATACTCCCCAGCAATCCTCACAGCTTTAATAACCTAAGCAGCATAGAATCAAATCCTTAAATTTCAATCAGTGTGTCCAATGCACAACCTTAATATAATACAGTTAAGTGAAATTAGCTGATAAAATTCATTTAATAAAACTAAACACAACTCCACGAGTTAAAAGCATTATAACTATTTAAAGCTTAGCTCTACCAAACTACATACAAATACAAGATCATACACATTCATAGAAAATATCATTACAATTTTAGCTATAAATGAAATTACTACAAAGTTAGCAATTCCTTGAAAGAATAAGAAATTATGAAGTTAAAATTTCTTGCAGCTTGATGTGTTATTGTAAGAAGACCTTCATCAGAACTACCATGAGATCTTTGGACAGCAATTGCAGACTTAGCAGTATGCCCTGTTGTATATCCTCTAAAGTAATGTTAGTATTAGTGGAGTCATCTAGGTATTTTGAATCATCTGCGATAGAAAATTAGTGTAAAATAACATGTTTTCGAATCACAATTATAAATACTTGCAGCTATTTATGTAAAAGTATATTCTAAAGTAGAAAATTGAGAATAAACCAAACAAATCAGGTGAAATTACAAAATCTCGTCCAAATAAGTTGAAGAATTTATACTAGACCGAAAGAGAATTCACAAAATAAAAACAAATAGCATGTCTCATAGTAATGGCTACAAAGCACAGGGCAATGTCATAGTGACGTTATGAGAGGTTCCAACATGAACGCACAATAGGTCGCATAAACTATTCATCTACTTCACTCTCATTACATTGCTCTTAGAGAAGTTTGGGTGCAAGCTAGAGGTAAGTTCAAAGATGCATATATTTTGCCTTAATGGTCCAAAGATTTTTTTAGTTATAGCACCTCCAGTTAGTAGTGTCATCATCGTACTTTAGATGTAAGATAACCAACCCAAATCCTCCAATTGAAAAGTCCTTAAACAAGTTTAATCATTATGCTTATCTTATTACCTCGTTTATCCCTTTAACTACCAAAATGAGTAAAAATGAGACTAGAAGGTCACACCGTTTAAGACCCCTCTAAATATTGATCTCCTCAATCGAGTAACCATTAACAACAACATATAGGATATAGAGAAGATAAAGCTATGATCTTGGATCTCCAACTATCTTCAACACTAAACTTATAATCCAAAAAAGCAATTAATCAAATCCTAAGACTTCAAAGTCCACCTTAAAAATAAGGTGCTCTGTCCTAGACTTCTTTGCCAAATATATGTTCTCATTCTCAACTATCACCATATAAACTAATATATAGTTTTTAAGCTAATCTAAACTTCAAAGGTATTACCAAAAAGGTAACATACAATAAATTAAATATAAAATACATGTTCATCACTGTTAATGAAACCTTGAGTTACTTTTTCAAATGCTAAATTCTAAGTTAATGCTAATGAAATCTATAGCTACTTTATCAAATGCGAAATTCAAAGTTAACTCTAACTAAGCCCAGAAAAGCAAATTAATTGGGTTTCTTAAAAAATTTATTCCTAAAATATTAAACATGATAAAAATTAACTTAATTTTAACTAATTAAAAGATGAGTTTGATATTAATACATTGTAAAAAACCAAAATTTATCATCATCCACAAAATACGGAATCCAAGAATTTTAGAGGAGTAATATTTAGGCAAGTTCATTAGATAGATTAGAACAATATAACAAGATTCAAGGATTATAATCAAGGAACATACCAATTTGAAGGAAAAACACATGAAGATATTGAAGTAGGAGGTGGAGTTGGACTGGTACAACGCGGTCAGAATAATCATAGCTTCCTTGAGTATGACCCTTTTCTGGAAATAGTTGTTAAAAACATAATTAGAGTGATATTTCATAGCATTAGGCTACAATAGATGAGCAATGGTTTTAAGAATGCCAGTTTTATTTGTCCCAACTTCATAGCTCCTAATAATGAACTTCTCTTTATGCTTATTGTTGCACTGTCTTGGTTGATGCCACATCCTGAACCCCACATGTCTTTGTGAAACATGATCGAAAATTGTCATTCTTCATTCCCGGTGCAATCACGCATGGATCTCTTTAATAAATATCGTACCAATATAAGAGACACTGCCTGAATCGTATCCTTCAACCACGTAGGATAGTGCAACCAATATTTCCCCTTAGATAGGTAACAAGTTTCAGAAGCTCCGTCGTGGTTTGGATTCAATGTTCGGTATCATATGAAGATTACGCCCCCAATCTGGAATAAGGTTGAGCAGTTGCATTCCCAATCAGGAATAAGATTGAGCGGTTGCGCCCCAATACACTGTGTCGAGGTAGAGTGTTTTAGAAACGCATGAAAAGAATCTATTATGAATCGGTGAGTTAACACCAACCGTTTCCGAATATTTCCCTCGATAGCTATGAGTTCTTCCAATACATAATCAAATTCAACTACTGAACTACTACTTCGATCCAAAGGCTACTGATTCAAATCAAGCTCCATATTACACACAACCTTAACTCCTCTGTTTTTAGATTTAAGCCATTAACAACAGTTTCAAAATTCTATTACAAATCAAAACAAATTGATCTGTATAAAATTTATTTAAAAAAACAAATAAATATAAAATTAAATACCGAATAAAACATTGATAATTGAATTGAGAGAGAAATTTACATACCTTGTTCAAACTACCGTGATATTGTTATACCTATAATATATAAATATGCACTTATTTTTAAAAAAGACTAAAATTTATGAGCGAAAATAAAAATTGAAAAAAAAAAACTGAATCGGGACGAAGAACATTAACTGAAAAATGTTGTGATTGGAAAAAAAAGAAGCGAAATTGAATGAAAGAGGAGTGAGGAATTACCATGGAAATGATGAAGATGAATCGGGTGATTGTTCATTCTTGAGAGTTTGGAAAGTCGACGACGATGAGATTTGGGGATTTGTTTACTTGTTTGGTAAGAACGATGATTGAAAGAGGATGAAAGAAACGATGAAATGGAGTTCGGCAATGAGATGAACTCGCGATGATTGAAAGGATGAAATCGTGAAGATTGAAACCCAGAAAAGGAACTATGAAGTCGCGAAGATGAAACCCAGAAAAGAAAGGATGAACAGAAACGAGAAATGGTTTAAGAGAGAAAAAGGGTTTAGAGAGAAATGAGTTTAGAGAGAAAAAGGGTTTAAGTTATTTCAGTAATTAAATTTAATATGTTGATATGTGTTTTTTTATTATTTTAGTTACAAAATATTAATTAATCAATTTACATCCATTAATTTATTTACTTCACTAAATATATCACTTAATAAAAGTTAATTTGGTTTATTAATATGCTTAATGTTAATATTGAGAGTTATTAAATTAAATAATTATTTTTCAGCCAATCTTAATTTACACATGTTTTTCCTATAACGGGAGTAATAGAGATATTGTTATAGCAATGATTTTAATTTATTATAATAATATTTTCAATTTACACCCTTTTTTTTTAAATAGGGTGTCTATTGTCATGTACTGCTACTACAAATGACATTTTATTTACAAGTTTGCCACCGCGTTTATTATTTACACCCGTTTTCAGTATAATGGGTGTAAATTTTAAAATTATATTCGTCACTTTGCACTAGTGAACTGGAACATTGATTTCTCAGAATCACCAGTCAATTGCTCAAGGTTTTAACCAAAGTGCAGTTGAGATGCCATAAAGTGATCCAGCTAATTTCCATCAAGTCCAAGCATTCAAACACACTCCATAGCACCTAGGGAAGCTGTTCAGATCATCACAACACAACTGTAATACCTCCTACACAAATCACGATCACCAGCTGCAAGTGGTAAGCATGAGCTCTTCTAACTCTATGATCCATGCAATTTTTGCTGCACAATAATTTGGCCATATGTTCATAATCATGTATGGAATGTTTTCCCTTAATTAATTGCTTTGTTTGAATCGTGTATAAAAAATCCTAGCCTTCATGCAGAAATTAGGGTTCTTGAGGTTTCTTCGTGATTTCATGTTTTATGTTTAATTTAAATGAAATTAAGCGTTATAGACATGATCGTGAGGTTGAAACGAGTTGATTGGTATGTGGATTGCATGATATGGTTAAGTATTCAGTGAGATTGGATGGAAAACACAAATCTGGGAAACTCAGAACACGCGCGTGTTCTTGGCGCCATTTTCAGAAATTTGAATATTTGAATTTTGTGATTTTTTGTTTAATTGATTCAAAAATTAATTTCTCTCTGAGTTTTAATGATTTTGAGTTGATTCTTTTTTTAATAATTCACAAAAATGTTAAAATATTTTATTTTATCAAAAAATTCCAAAAATATTATTTATTTCATATAATTGATATTTTTGCAAAGAATTAGTATTTTAATTGTTTTTGACATTTTAAATATTTTTTCCACATTGATTTTGCAACTTTTAATGCTTTCTAATTATTTTGTAGGTCAATAATTAATTTTTGAAGCATTAATCCAAGATCACAATTTTTTTTCATATGTTAAACAATTTTGATCATTTTAATTGAATTTTTATTCAATTAAATACATTTTTGAAAACAAATTAGGGTTTTTGGATTAATTCAACCCTCATAAATCATTTTCAAAACTTTTGGGTCACTCTAATAGAGTGTAAGACCCAATTCTTTTTTTG
This sequence comes from Lathyrus tuberosus, assembly GCA_022829125.1. Taxonomy (NCBI): domain Eukaryota; kingdom Viridiplantae; phylum Streptophyta; class Magnoliopsida; order Fabales; family Fabaceae; genus Lathyrus; species Lathyrus tuberosus. The sequence continues at coordinate 175,647 of JALAZF010000882.1, forward strand.
ACCAAATCATTTTTGGGCTTCAGTGTATTGTATAAGTCCCGATACCGTCAAAAACAAACGGCGCGATCGTCGCCTTTTAAAAAATAACCTTTTGGGCCTCTCCTTGAGCTACAAGACCCATTCAAAACTTTTTGGGCCTCTAATAGAGTGTAAGACCCAATCCCCTTTTAACCAAAACCTTTTGGGCCTCACTTATTGTATAAGTCCCTCTGCGTTAAAAGAAAATCTCGGCGCGATCGCCATTTTAAACGGAAAAATCAATTGGGCCTACCCTCGTGTTATAAGCCCCACTCTTTTTCTGTAAACTTTTTGGGCCTCTTGAGAGAGTGTAAGACCCATCCCTTTGTACAGAAAACTTTTTGGGCCACAGTCACTTGTATAAGTCCCTCTGTACAAATTCAAACAGTGCGCTCACTGATAAAACCTTGGGCCTCTCCTTGAGCTGTAAGCCCCAAATCTTTCTTTTTCAAAGCACTTTCTCCTTTGATTTTGAATATAATGTTGTTTTCAATCTTTCTTTGTTGAACAACTAACCAAACAGCATGGAAGCTCTACAACCGAGTAAGTGGTTATTGCTTTCATTTACCGCTTTCATATACATATAACTGTATTGTGGGGCTGTTTCACTGTAAGTCTTCTTTCATAAACTCATACCAACTGTGTAATAATAGTATAGATATTTAGAGTTTCCCCGGCAACTACGTCTAGCATTAAGCCCGTTGATCACTCTTAGAAATAGTCTAAACTAGATCCCCATAGGATTACCAGACACAGTCTTCCCTCCTATTGGGGTTAAATAATATGGAGATATGAAAGGCAACATTCTCTGTGAACCCTTTCATAGACTGTCACTCATAGAAGTTGTCAAGAAACTCTATTCCCCAGAGATGATCTTTTCTCCGTGAATGGCATCTCTTGAGTTTCTTCCAAATTCTCAGACTTTCCTGGCTTGATCTATTCTCGGTGAATGGCAAGTCTTAAACTTCTCGGGGTTTGGGGACCCACAGGCTTCTTAAAAGCACTTGTCAAGAAACTCTACTCCCCAGAGATGATCTTTTCTCCGTGAATGGCATCTCTTGAGTTTCTTCCAAATTCTCGAACTTTCCTGACTTGATCTATTCCTTGTGAATAGCTTGCCTTGAATTTTTTGGGGTTTGGGGACCCATCGGCTTCTTAAAAGCATCAGCCTCCTCTTGGGCATTATACAAGGACCCACAGGCTTCCTAAAAGCAACCCCGCCTCCTCTTGGGCTTAGTACAAGGACCCTACGGCTTCTTAGAAGTATTCACTGCCTCCTCTTAGGCTTCGTATAATGATCTCTTCCTCCGGGAATGATAGCCTCCTCTTGGGCTTAGTACAAGGACCCGTCGGCTTCTTAAAAGTTTCCAGCCTCCTCTTGGGCTTCGTACAAATTATCCCGACGACCTCCTAGAGGTATAGGAACAGAACCTAATCATCTCCATAGAACAGTCCTTTCATAGAGTCTACTACTGTTTTTCAAAGCATAGTACAAAAGATGAAACTCTAGACTTGGACAGTCTAATTTCCTTGAGTCTCAAAGACATTCTCAAGCTCCCTTCAAAAATAGGAAGAAAACCCGTAGACTCGGACAGTCTCAATACCCTTCGGATTTCCCGCTTCCTTAAAGAACAGGAATAACCCGGAGCCTTGAATCAAATCCTTGAGTACAGTGTTGCTCATATAAGAACTTATTTTCTCTTTAAATCAGTATACTGGACCTGTCACTTAACTGAAACAGTAACCACAACCTCCTCTTGGGCTTTGTACAATGATTCTCCCCAGCGGAGTCAAACAACGTTTAGCCTCTCTCTCGGGCTTTGTACGAGACACATAAGAGACTCCCTCGTTGAGTCAATCACCTCTTTCGCCTCCATCTCGGACTTTGTACGAGATACAAAAACTCTCTTGTTGAGTCAAATAGCCTCCATCTCGGGCTTTATACGAGATACCGAAAGATTCCCTCGTTGAGTCAAAACCTTTTAGCCTCTCTCTCGGGCTTTGTACGAGACACATATTAGCCTCCTCTTAGGCTTTGTATAAGAAAACCACTGGTTAATCCAATTAACCTTTTAGCATCGAAGCTGTGCCTCATTCACAGTACACAAACATCAACAACCCCTTCATCTAATCGCTGTAAGCGGCAAGCCTCTGGATCATCTACATCCATGCCACTGTCCCTCTTTTAGCATGAGAAATTCCTAAGGAAAGATAGCATTGCTCTAAACTGAGTTAAAGTCTTCTCTTTCAGGTTAAAACCCCTATAAAGGAAATTATGGCATTGCTAGGATCCGCGTATCCCGGTTAAAGTAATCCTCCCTTTATAACCAGTCACCCAACAGTTGTGACAAACAGACCCCCTTTAGAGATGACAAATTCTCTCTAAAGTCAAACCCCTTTAGCTTCACATCTTGGGCTTTGAACAAGATACAAATCACCTTTCGCTTCACGTCTTGGGCTTTGAACAAGACACCAAAACAACCATTTCCTCCCATAGAATAGGAGGAACTACGAACGCTCTAATTTCCCTGTTTCGGTAAACGGGAATACGTAGGCATAATATTGAAAGAAAAATCTTAGCGAGCACAGTAAACAAAAACCCAAAATCCCATACTCTCATGTATCTATCAAAAGCATCAGTCCTAACATCCTAATCCTTGTTCCCCGCCAGAAAATCCTAGAAAGAGAGAAAACCGTATTGGCAAAAATACAAATAACCAGTACAAAGGCCCCCCCACATTGATAGCATTCGTAACCTAACAGACCGCTGTTTAAACTCAGTATGCAAAGCAGGGTTAATTGGAGACATCTATTTCCCTTCCTTCATCAGCTTTAATAGGATAAAAAATGAATCAACCTGTAGTAAGCTCAACCGCAGAGAGCGACCAACGCTTAAGAACCGCGTCCAAAATCGCTCGCTACAGAAAAATGGCACCCACCGTGGGGCCAGTCTCTCTTTTTCTCCTTTTTTCTCTTCACTTATGTGAAAACCACAGATTGGGGCTTCCGTCGGGGAACCCATTTCTGTCAGGAACTTAGGATTCATAGCTTTAAAGGTCTAGGATGTTTAGGACAAATATATATACTGCTTCTCCTAATTGCTATACGTGTTTATTTTTCTGCTAATGGGAATGCGTGTGATGCCGCGTGTGGAAAGATTGAGTATACACTTAAGATAAGTGATGGCGACGAGGTCGACCATCAACCTCAGTGGAGGCTGACCAATGCAACCCATTCTCTCACCTAGACAATGGGCCGATTGTTAAGTCTGAGAAGCTGAGGAGCCAAACCCTTTCGTAGTGCGGAAACTATCGGGAATAGTTGTTACGCGATACTACCCTCATTTGAGGCTGGTGATCTATTCTCGGTGAATGACACTTACTCTAAGATCGCTCTACAACTCGCTGGCGATCCGCTTGTTGTTTTGCTTTCCTGGGAGGAGCTGATGATAATGAGTACAGGTACAAAAATTACCCTAGTATAAACCTTTGGGGATGGGTAGAGCCTTGACTTCATGACAACGACCCTTTGACCCCATGTTTTTTCTATGTTTTTGTGTGCTGCATTCATGCATTCATTTAAAAAACATTAAAAACATTCAAAAAATCTTCTCTTCTAGTCTCTCAGTTTTTCAAATTAAACTAAGACTGTGATTGCAAATATCAGAGAAAAGGATTGCGCTAATGGATTTCGGTAGAAGGAGAACTTATGGTTACACCTTCAAGGTTCCAAAGCTAGAGGATTTGAGAAGGTTAGCGAGGATGATCACTAACCCAGAGGCTTTCAGAGCCAAGCACGGAGGTTTGCTACCACTGTTAAGAGTCCATGTGATTGAGGGAATCATGGATGCGCTCATTCAGTTTTATGATCCGGTTTATCACTGTTTCACATTCCCGGATTACCAGCTCGCACCAACGCTGGAGGAGTATTCTCATCTGATTGATCTACACATTACTGATCGGGCTCCATTTTTTGGACTGGAAGAAATTCCATAGAATCAGACCATTGCAAGAGCAATTCATTTGGACGAGTCCGAGGTCAAGACTCACTTAACTACCAGGGGTGGCATCCAAGGTTTGCCAGCCCAATTCTTGACAAAGAAAGCCCTGTATTTTGCCAGTATAGGAAACGTGACTGCTTTTGAAAGTATCTTTGTCTTGCTCACCTACGGGTTATTTTTGTTTCCCAACATCAATAACTTTGTAGATATCAACTCCATTAAGATTTTTCTCATTGGAAACCCTGTGCCGACTTTGCTCGCAGATGCGTATCATTCTGTACACTTGGGAAATTTGTACAGTGGAGGGGAGATCACATGTTGTGTACCTCTGCTTTACAAATGGTTTATCTCTCACTTGCCCAAGTTTGTTGCTTTTTGGGATTGCAACAATGCCTTACGTTGGTCGCAGAAGATCATGTCCCTCACCAACTCTGATATAGATTGGTGTAATAGGATCTATGATGGGATCAGGATCATTAACCGTTGTGGAAACTTCCCCAACATACCCCTTATAGGAACTAAGGGAGGAATTTAATATCATCCAGTTCTCGTTCATCGTCAATTTGGATACCCAATGAGACACGTCCCACGGGGTGTTCATCTGGAAGGTCTTTTCTTCAAAGAAGGAGAAATCGACAGAGCACTAAAGATGGAAATAGTGCACCCTTGGAAACAGGTTCATAAGAAAGGACGAGAGTCTCTAGGAAAACCGGATTGTGTCTCGGTGGAGCCTTATCTCCATTGGGTACAAACTAGAGCTCTCAAGCTAAAGATGCCTTATCCTCGTTACGGGATTCTTCTGCCGAGGGAATATGTCATGTACTTCATGACGGAAACTGAAAAGCTTCAGGTTACTCTCAACAAAGTTCAAAAGGAGAGAAGGTCTTGGAAGAACAAGTACCGCACCCTCGATGTAGAGTGCATCAAAATACAGCAATTACTGAAAGAGAAAGATGCTCTGATTGAAATTTTGGAGCGACATGCTGTAGAGAATCAAGATGACCAAAGGAATTTGCTCACTCCTTTCACCTGGCAAAGGAATGACAACCCGACAACGGCCCAAGAGCCCCGGTCAAAGAAAAGGAAGATACCAGAATCAGCACCCGATTTCTCTTCAGAGAGGACTCTGGGCCCATTAGTTTAGGTTTCTGTTTCTGCACCTTGTAATCTACTGTATTTCCATTTCTGTAATCCTTTGAATTTCAATAAAAAGGGGTTTCCCCACCGTTTGATATTTGCAATCTAATTGTCGAAGTTTATTTTGATTAAACCAAAAAACAATTAATATAATCATTGCATTCATTATTCTCACATCGCGTATTCTTCTTACCTACGAATCTCACGTTTGTGTCTCGGTTCTAGAGTCAAACTGTCTCATTCGTATAATACTCGGGCCAATCGTCAGAAAAAGATGGATGATCTTGAGGAAGAAAACAGAGAGTTGAAAGAAGAGATCGACGCTCTGAGAGAGGATATGAGAAAGCTTCGTAACGACATGTAAGCCATGGCAGAAGCTCAGCTACAAAGAACTGTGATCTCAGAGATCACCTCAACGCCCATAGTGGAGAAGTATGATCCTAGGTATCAGATGCCGAAAGATCGTCCTTGGGGCATGCCTGTTAACTATATCCCGGAAGGATATGTTCCGCCAATCACTGAAGATCAGGGAATCTCAACAGAAGCCGCTCGGCCTGAAGGTTACAAACTTCGGGAAAGCGAAGATGCCAGAGGCATACTGAAGACTCCTGAAGGTTACAAACTTCGGGAGACGCCAAGACTCACTACCGTAGTCACGGTACCACCCCCTGTGGTGCACACTGTCCCGGAAGGACAGATTCCACAGACACCTTCTGGTAAGAAGGAAACTATGTTTAACAGAATGGAAGAATTCTAGGAACAGTTCTTGGAAATGCAGAAGGAACTGCAAGCCATTCGCGGTCAGGATCTATTTGGAAAGGACGCCGCAGACCTCTGCTTGGTCCCAAATGTGAAAGTCCCGCACAAATTTCAAGTGCCCGACTTTGAAAAGTACAAGGGTAACTCTTGCCCTCAAAGCCATCTGGTGATGTACGCTCGGCGAATGTCAGCTCAGACGGAGAATTAGGACCTACTGATTCACTACTTTCAGGATAGTTTAACCGGTGCCGCACTCAAATGGTACATGGGTTTAAATCGTGCCACGATCAGTACATTCAGAGATCTTGGTACTGCCTTCTTCCAACAATACAAATACAATTTGGACATGGCACCCAACAGAGATCAACTCAGATCGATGTCACAAAAGGACAAGGAAACCTTTAAGGAGTACGTTCAAAGGTGGCGTGAAATTTCCGCTCAAATTTGTCCACCTCTTGAGGAAAAAGAGATGACAAAGATCTTCTTAAAGACCTTAAGCTCATTTTATTATGACCGAATGGTTGCCAGTGCACCCAGTGATTTCACCGAAATGGTCGGCATGGGCGTACGTCTTGAGGAAGCCGTCCGAGAAGGACGTTTGGTAAAAGACGCTGGATCATCGAGCGGTACTAAAAAATACGGTAGTGCTCTCCTTAAGAAAAAAGAGTAAGATATTGGGAATATCTCTCTCGGAAAGCAAAGGCGACGTTATCAACCGGTAGCAGCTGTGACTCCTGCTATCAACCCTGCATCTATTCCTACGTATCAACCTCAGGTTGCACAGAGCCAACCTGATCAACAAAGGACACAACAGCCTCTTCAGCAGGCTCGTCCTCCATATAACAACAACCGTACAACATGACCATCAGGGTTTGATCCTATACCCGTGTCGTACGCAGAGCTGTTTCTATTACTACTGGCTAAGGGGCACATTCAGACTAAATCTCCTCTTACAGTACCAGAAAATCCGCCTTTTTGGTTTAAGGTGGATCAAACTTGCCCTTATCATCAAGGAGGATCAGGGCATAACATAGAGACTTGTCTCAATTTCAAGTCCGACGTGCAAAAACTTGTTAGGAGCGGGGTCTTATCCTTCAAGGATACGAATCCTAATGTTCTCACGAATCCGGTGCCTCAACATGAGAAGGCTGCAGTCAATTTGATAGAAGGAGAGACTAACGATGTCTATCAAATTCACGATGTACTCTTGTTAAAAACCAATCTGGTCAAGATGCATTGTAGACAGAGTGGATATGGCCATGTGCCACCTCATAACTATCATCAGTGTGATGTCTGCTCTAAAAACAACCAAGGATGTTCTGTGGTGCAAGCAGCCCTACAGGAACAAATGGATCTCGGATGGATCCAAGAGCACTGAGTTCGTGGAGTTAACATGGTTTACACAAATTCTAACGTCATTCAAAACCACGACATCCGTGCGATGAATGTCAACTTGGTGGCGATGCACTCAAGGCAAAGCCAGTATCATAATCTGCCGCGGCACGATTACAATTCCTGTCTGACTTGCTCGGTAAACAAACAGGGATGCTCTTTCATATAGGAGGCCCTCCAGCGTCAGATGGATCTTGGATGGATCCAAGATTACCATGATAAGAGCTCCTATCAGATCAACATGGTTCAGATTTTTGACATTCGCGTGATGAATACCAACCTGGTAGAGTTACATGCTGAACAGGTCCGACTCGGATTCCTAATATCACATGATTATCAAAGCTGTAAAGCGGGTTGCGAAAACGATCGAGGTTGTACCCTTGTCCAGGAGGCACTTCAGCACTTGTTAAATCATTGGTGGATGCCAATTTATATGGATGAAGATACTCAGCAAATTAGTATCAGTAACAGGAATCCTACTCGTCGTCAGAGTCAGGATGTCCGATCTGTGGAAGCTAACCTAGTGAGGTTACATTGTATTCAAAGTGGGCGTGGCCAGGTGCCACCACACAATTATGAACGTTGCGGCGTCTGTTCGAAAAGTAACCAAGGGTGTTACTTTGTGAGAGCAGCTCTTCAGGGGCAGGTAGATCGTGGAGAAATTCGCCCATATCCGGGTTCTGGACCCATCAACTGGACGCCGAACTACCTTGCCGATCAAGTTGAGGATGTTGTCACGATCTCTGGTCATCATAGGACCAGGGATGTTTTTGCCATCATCCCTCTACTTGAAGAATCTAAAGTTCCCAACCGGGAACAGATTGAGATTACTTATGATGGTCAGAAAAATCAGAAGGCTCCTGTAGTCATCTATCTGCCGGGACCAACACCGTATGAATCAACTAAGGCTATCCCTTACAAATACGGTGCAACAACAATTGAAAATGGAAAAGAAATTCCATTACCCTCCGTTGTGAACATTACAGACATCAGTCGTGTAACACGGAGTGGTAGAATCTTCAACCGAGGGGTTGGGGAACTTAACAAAGAAAAGGAACTTCAGACAGAAGCTCCTGATCCACCAGTCGGTCAATCCAGTAATCCCGGCCTTTCAAAAAATAATGATGAGATGCTGAAACTCATCCAAAGGAGTGAATACAACATTGTTGATCAACTGTTACAAACTCCTTCAAAGATCTCGGTATTATCACTATTACTCAGTTCAGAAGCCCACAGGGAGGCTCTACAGAAAGTCTTGGAGCGAGCCTTTGTGGAACAGGATGTAACAATCAGACAGTTTGATAGCATTGTCTCTAACATCACTTCCTGCAATAATTTAGGATTTAGTGATGAGGAATTACCTGAAGAGGGTCGTTGTCATAACATGGCGCTCAACATTACAGTTAACTGCCAGGACGATGCTTTAGCCAGCGTACTGGTAGACACAGGGTCAGCCCTGAATGTTATGCCGAAGTCCACTTTGATGCAATTATCATTCAAGGGCCCTCCGATGAGAATCAGCGAGGTCGTCGTCAAAGCGTTCGACGGATCCAGAAAAATAGTTATCAGCGAAGTTGATCTTCCCATAACTATCAGTCCTCACACTTTCCAAGTCATTTTCCAGGTCATGGGCATCTGGGCAACGTACAGTTGTTTATTAGGAAGACCTTGGATACATCAGGCTGGAGCGGTCACTTCGACCCTCCACCAAAAGCTAAAGTTCGTCAAGAACGATTAACTTGTCACAGTCTATGGAGAACAGGCCTTGCTCGTGAGTAACTTATCGTCATCTACTTGTGTAGAACCCGAGGAGGTTATTGGAACTCAGTTCCAAGCACTGTCGGTAAGCAAGAACAATCAGTTCAAAGGAGGAACCTCGATTTCCTCATACAAAGATGCTATCAAAGCGGTCGAGAGTACCGATACAACAGGATGGGGACAGCTTGTCATTCCTATTGACAATAAAACAAAGAAGGGTCTTGGTTTTTCTGCAACCTGTACCCAGAAAGCTGCCAACGATGAAAGTCTTCATCCCCTTCAAAACTTCTTCCACACTGGAGGTTTTCTTCACCCAGTGTCTCAGGCAGTACATGCTATTAATGAGGAAGATCCCTCTGACACAGGTGAAGAATGGAGGTCCTATCGTAACGAGGACGGTTATATGTCTCAGGAAGAGGTTCCTATGCCATTTTGCTATCCCGCACAGAGTCCGAGATTTATACCAAGGTCAGACGTCGAAATGATCTATGGAGATTGTGACCCGGAAGGATGCCGTGCTCCGCCAAATTCTCTCTAAAGTCAAACCCCTTTAGCTTCTCATCTTGGGCTTTGAATAAGATACAAATACCCTTTCGCTTCACGTCTTGGGCTTTGACCAAGACACCAAAACAACCATTTCCTCCCATAGAATAGGAGGAACTACGAATGCTCTGATTTCCCTGTTTCGGTAAACGGGAATACGTAGGCATAAGATTGAAATAAAAATCTTAGCGATCACACTAAACAAAAACCCAAAATCCCATACTCTCATGTATCTATCAAAAGCATCAGTCCTAACATCCTAATCCTTGTTCCCCGCCAGAAAATCCTAGAAAGAGAGAAAACCGTATTGGCGAAAATACAAATAACCAGTACAAAGGCCCCCCCACATTGATAGCATTCGTAACCTAACAGACCGCTGTTTAAACTCAGTATGCAAAGCAGGGTTAATTGGAGACATCTATTTCCCTTCCTTCATCAGCTTTAATAGGATAAAAAATGAATCGACCTGTAGTAAGCTCAACCGCAGAGAGCGACCAGTGCTTAAGAACCGCGTCCAAAATCGTTCGCTACAAGTTTAAAAGGCAAAAAATGGAGTGAAAGTGTGTTTATGAGAAAGGCATTTGTTTGGGGCCTTTGGTGTGCTTAAACTGATCATAAATGAGGTCTATTTATAGTGTGTCAAGTTTGTTTTGGCATCAATAGGGAATGACAACTGCAGCAAGCCTTTGACCAATGTGGATCAAATGGAATCTCAAGTCTCCTCTAGCCATTGACTTGAGGTTAGAGCACAGGCCTATGGTTCTTTGATTCAAAGATAAACTTGGACTGAATTCAGTTGGAATAGGCTCAGTTCATGCCACCTTGGTGTATGCATTGAATGCTTGGAAACAAAATTGGATATTTGGTATCTTTATAGCTTTTTAGGTTTGGAATGCTACTTGTGGAATCTTGGACTTGGGAGGCTGATAGATCAGTGCTTGTCCCTTGTTTGTTCCCCCTTGAGGTGTGAAGATGGATAACCATGCTTGTTGTTGCACAATTTGATCAAATCGAGCCCTTATGCACAAATCTGCCTTGCCAAGACAGTTTGCAGCAAGGCATGTTGCAGCTGTCATAACTCCTAGCTTAAGTGGAGTTTCATGGAGTTCTTGGGCATTTTGGAAAGCCATCATATGACATAACACATGTGTGATCATAGTTTGTCTTGAAACTTTTTGGATCCAAGTGAAAAACGCCCCTACATTTTGAAGAAAAGTAAGACAAATTCTGACTTAGTGGAAATTTCACTAAGTGTTGGAAAAAGTGGCATTTCATGTTTTTAGCCATTTTGAACACTCCATAACTAAAAATCCATGAGGAATTGGAATGATATGTAGTTGACACTTTTAAATTATGCCATGAGAGCTACAAATCCATCTTTGTATCATCCAAAATGGTTGCTTGGATCTCAAGTTATGATCCTTGGAAGTTGGTACTCTAACCACTTGGTTTCATAACTTAGAAAAATTTTAAGTTTTTTATGGTTACCCCTTTTACAACTTAACTCACTTTTCTTGATTTTTCTTGATGAATGATGATTCCAATCACACATTAACATTGTTTTAGGGTTAAGGAACCTTGGTTGACCAAAAAATAAAAAAGTCAAACTTTGACTTTTTGTACAGTTGACTTTTTATTAGATGAAATCCAAACTGTGCGATCCTTTGTGAAATCAAGTCCTTGACCTAAATCAAACCTAATGGATGGACTCCATAGGTGATATAGGGTGTATTGAATTATGTCCCAAGGTTTGGGAGCATGTCTTGGTCAAAAGTCAAAGGTACAGTTGACTTTTCCCCCAAAACCCTAATTGTGGTCCAGATGAAAGTGAAACTTGTGAATCAAGTTTGTTGAGTTAATACATTGTTGTAAATGGATCAATGTAGTGTATTAGAGACCCTCAAATCATGTCTTGAGGTCTTGGCTCATGTTTTGTCCCAAAAGTCAACTTAGGGGTGAATTAGGTCAAGAAACCCTAATTCCTGATTTTTGGTGAATGCATCCCCTAGGGTTAAATTGACTTGATGATTGGGTTCATGAGGTCTCTTGGAGTATCTTGAGTTATGTTTTGAAGCATTGGCTCATGCCCAGAGGAAAATTTCCACCTGGAGGGCTTGGTCGACCAAAACCCTAATTTGGTGACACTAGCGATCTTGAGGCTTAATCCACTTGGAATGTAGCAACTTTGTGCTTGGTTCTTGATGTGGGAGTCCTCTTGATTCTTTATGGGTGTTGGAGAGTTTAGAAAAGTTGAAAATCATGTCAATTCTTGATTGATCCTTTGTCTAAGTGCTCTGATAGGGCTCAAAACCCTAATTCTTGGTTGTGGTGAATGCTCACCCCTCTTTGAGGAGATTTGTGAGGCATGATGGTTCATACATATTGTGATGATGATTTACATAATGATGGGGAATCTTGGTGGTCAAAATTTGGGGTATGACAGTTACCCCTATTTAATCTTCTTGGACCCGAAGGTGTGAAGGGCGAAGGTATTCGGGCATTTGGGGTGCAAGAAGATTAAATATCGGAATACCCGAAATTTTGACGGTGGTTATGAATGGAAGTTTTCTCATCCATCTTCTTTCGCTAAGCAATGATGCTTAGAAAAGGTAAAATTCCCCTCGATCCTGGTCTTCAGCCAAGGAACCGGTCTCTGTTTTCTTTTGAAATAAACTTCCCTTCGATCCTGGTTTCCTACCAAGGAACTGGTCTAAGTTTTCTTTTGAAATCAACTTCCCCTCGATCATGGTTTCCTACCAAGGAACTGGTCTCAGTTTTCTTTTGAAATAAACTTCCCCTCGATCCTGGTTTCCTACCAAGGAACTGGTCTCAGTTTCTGTTGAAATAAACTTCCCCTCGATCCTGGTTTCCTACCAAGGAACTGGTCTCAGTTTCTGGAATAAACTTCCCCTCGATCCTGGTTTCCTACCAAGGAGCTGGTCTTAGTTTCTATTGAAATAAACTTCCCCTCGATCCTGGTTTCCTACCAAGGAACTGGTCTTAGTTTCTTTTGTCAATAAACTTTCTTGACAAGGTGTTGCACCCCAAAATTTGCCCTCCTTACTTTATTACTAACTGGCTTATGTTTCATTTCATTTTTTGCATTATTATGTGTGCATATCATTGGTTCTTAGCATGGGGTCAAGGTGCTTGAGGCAGTTCAAGAAGGTCCAATCTAGTCTATCACATCATCAAGAGTTCACAAGTGGCAAGGGATCTCAAGGGATCACTCTCTCCTAACCAGTGCATGAATTAGGGTTTTGAAATTATTGGGTTTATTGCTCCAATGGGCAAGCTCCTTGGGTTTTTATCATCACCAAATGTCATATCTTATCTTTGTTGGAGAGGATACACATCATATTCAGAGGAATTTGGATTTGGAGACTGTGTTATTTCCTCCTAGACTGAGGGTACCAAAACTAGGGTTTGCTATAAAGTCAGTTTATTTCTGATTTTTTTGGCATGACTTGGTTCTATGGCATTCCTTGGGTCCCCAAGTATCTAGGGATGGGAGGTTGTCCCTCAGTTTGGTTCAGGAGAAGTTCAATGGGCCAATGGATTGGAAATCAGGTGAATGGGGTAAAAGTCAACAGTGAGAGGAGAAGTCAACTGTGGAATTTTGAGGTTCTCTCCAAGGTCTTCAAGGTCTCACATCCTCATATGGTCATCAAGAGTCAAGTTTCACATATTTATCAGGAATCAGGAGTTGGTGCAAAGTTTCTAAATTTGGAAAGTGACCTATAATGAAAAGTTTCCATTTTTGGCAAGTTCCTGCACTGCATTCAACTTGACTTTTCACCATCAAGAAAGCTTCAAATGAATTTCTATACAACATGAAAATTGAAGATCTTTTTCTCATCTTTCCAACAAATACTAGTGGGTCTCCATATTATTTGTGAAACTCCAGTTATAATCAAAAGAAGGCAAAGTGGTTTTTAGGGTTTTTCATGGCTCCATTTTCACAACTTTGGGCATAATGACCTATAATCAATTCCATTGTTTCATGCCACATTCCAATATTAAAAGACATTCCTTGAGGATTATTTTGGGCCCAAGAATGAAGTAATTCCATGGTTTATTCTTCATTTATTCTCCATTATTCAAAATTCCCATGTTATTTAAAAGTCATGAATCAAAAAAAGTTTCAAGGCCCAATTTAAATGTGGCGTGATTAGCAATTCAGATGCAAGTGATCTATCATGAAACATTTAAATATCCATGCATGGAGGGGGTGTACTTAACAAAATGTGATTTTTCAAAATAATTCAAAAACTCATTACACAAATAATTACCCAAGCCCAACTCATTATCAGTGAAAAACCCTAGTCTATATAAGCTCGTTCATGCACTGGTTAGGATTGATTCACGTGACATTTGGAGGATTGGAGAATTTGAACCCTAAAACTCTCTTTCAACAAATCTCACGAATTACAAGGAGTTTCTTCAAAGTTCTTCCACAAAACTTCTCCTGGTGATCTCTAGAACACAACCCAACCACCATTTGCAGCCAAAAGCAAGGAGTGGAGTTGCACCATCTCAGGTTGATGGATTTTTTCGTGCTCTTAAAACTCCTATTTTTTACGTGTATATTGTTGTGTGACTGTCACTGATCATGCTGATATAATTGGTTTTTAATATGGATGCGTGTATGGCTTGTTCTATGCGTTTGGAGTTTTATGCCCTAACCTTGTTTTGTTCGTTTTTTATTATTCATTGGTTGTTTGCAAATTTGGATGCCATATTTGGATTCCTTGCATTTTTCTGGGTGGGATAGTGTATTCGCACGTGTGTTTTGGTGCCCTCCTTGTTGCAGGTGACCGGAGCAGGGGGCCGGAACCCTAACTCCGGTGGTGGCCGAAGAACCAGTCTGGCGAGATGGTCCAAGGAAGGAGAAGAAGTCCTGGCCGTTGATTCTCCCAATCCAACGGCTCAGATCGTGCCATGTGCTTTTTCTTTTTTTATTTTTATGAATTTTATTTATTAATCAAGTGTTTATTACCCCACTAAACTTACCGTGTTCCACCAATTGCTTTATTCCCTTTTAATTACTTTTTCGCTAGTTGACCAAGACAGGTGCGTTGGATCAATCTGACGGAGGGAGGTGAGTCAACTGGTGGACTGAGGTCCACACATGGGTCCTTTTTTTTATTTTTTTCACTGATGGGTTGGGCTGCTATTCGCACCCCCCATCTTCAGCCCAATTCATTTCCAATGTATTTTTTTACTTAACGCACCCTCAGCCCATTTTATTTCTCTTTTATTTTATTTAATTTAACATTTTCATTCTTTAATTTTAAAAATACATAATTGCATTAAAAAATTTCTAAAAAATTCATGCATCATATTTGTTACTTTATAAAATTTTCACAAATTTTATTTTTTATTTTTATTTTATTTTTATCATCTAAATGAATTGTTTAATTCAACTTTTTTTTGCATCACACATTTCATGCATACCCTAAATTGTTTATTTTATTTCTCCTCATCTATAATACATTTTTAATCCGTTCCTTTGGCATCTGTTAGATAACATCCTAAAATTTATTAAAATATTTTTATATCTTTTTTAATTATTATTTCATATTGCATTCTGATCCTCTTTTTTCCCCATTAAACCCTATTTCTCACCTGAGCTTTGCCCAATTGTTTGAATGACTAATATCTTGATTTTTTGCAGGGATTTTTGGGATTTGGTTTATCTCTGATTGAATAATATTGATATTTAATTTGATGATTTTAGGATTTGTTTTGCTATTTGTTTAAGGGCCCCTTGCATGAGACTTTCTTGTATGCGTATCTTTGATCCTGTCTGATTATCTGTGTGAAGAGGCACTTGTGCCATTTGCTTTGGGGTTGTTTCTTTGTTTTTTGAATTCATGTTTGGATTATAATCACTATGGTTTGCCATTGTTTTATTTTCATTTGCCTTGATATTATTTATGTTCATTTCGTACTAACCTTTTATGCAGGGACTAAGGTAAATTCTTTAAGGGTATGGATAAGTATCCATGGTCACCCTTACTCTTTCCTTCTCTCATCTTCTTCTTCTTCCTTTAGGATTTAGGTTGTCTTCAAACCTCTCTAACCGTAGGTTACCCATGCATGATGACTTTAGGACTCATAGTCCCCTTTAGAGTCACCCTTGTGTCTTCCTTCTTCTCATCTCAAATTTCTTTAAAACACTTAATAAGAATAAGGTGTATTGCACACGAGCCTTAAGCGTGGGGAATGAGAGATGAGGGGCTTCCTCTCATCTTTCTAGAGTGCTTAGCGAGCGTCCTGTCTTGGGACGATGCGTTAAGTATTCGCCCCTGTGCCCTAGACTTTGGTGCAATGCAGCTTAGGAACTAACTTAAGCCACTTCTGTCCTAAAAAACACAAACCAACTTCAAACCGTTTTGTCCTTCGGGATTTCCAAACTTAAAGGCTATTTTCAAAAAGGGCATATTACCTTCCGTCTGAGTCGCAAACAGGCATCGACCCTAATTGCCGGACGCGAACTTAATGTCGCTCATAAAAAACACAAGAAGAACTTGGTCTGAACTACGTTGACTCTGAATTCCCCATTGCACAAAGGGGGTACGTAGGCCTAGGACGTCGACGTCCTACCGAGTCTGTCTTTGTTTTCCCCTTCCCCGTTTTAGTGCAGCCATAGATGTTAGGATAACTCACCCTTAGAATAGACAACAAGTGTGGATCCCATCGAGTACGATGGACGCGTGGGGTGCTAGCACCTTCCCCTCGCGTAACCGACTCCCGAACCTAGGTTATGGTTGCAATGACCATTCCTTTCCCTCTTCCTCAGGTTTATGCGGTGTTCCCTTTCCCTCTCTTGGGATAAATTTACACGGCTGGCGACTCTGTTTTTCCGCGCCACTCTCGCGTTTGTTCCTGGATGAAAATCCTGGGAGCGACAGCTGGCGACTCTGCTGGGGATAACAGTTGACCTATGCTGGTCCATCCCTAAGCGAGTCAATCATAGCGCTTACTTGTCTTTGTTCTCTTTGGGTGCTTTGTTTTTGTTTTGCTTTACGTGTTGTATTTTATTTTTATTTTTACCGCATTTTCTGCATTTCATTTTTTATTACTGTCATGCTGCTGTGCTGTGCTGGCTGTTCTTTGTTTTGCAGGTTGGGTGGGACTGAGAGCTAAGCCCAATACCTAGGCTTGAGTATACCCTAGGACTAGTGTGGAGAGTAGTGGGACCTACGTGCCTGCTTGGTACGTTTGTGTGTTCACAAAATTCACAACCAGACGAGGCTATCTTGGGATGCATTCTAACGTGTGTGTCTTGCGCATGTTGGGGTGTTGATCTAGAGAGCTGTCGACTCTGGTGACCGATTATTGAGGACCTTAGTGGAAACATCCCTCTTTAGTGGTGATAGTGGCAGACCACATCCTGTGGCAAACCCATTCGCACCCGAGGGCCCGCTTTGGAACTCGCATAGGATGGCCCCTACGTTTTGAAGAGAATCAGTGGAGGCACTCCTCGATTGACGATAGTACTGTACCCCGAGAGATGAATGTACTATTGTTTCTCGACCTCAGTGCCAAAGCTGAGGACCTTCCGTTTTTGGAGAATCAGTTGAGGCCTCCTCGATTGATGATGATGCCAAACCAGAAATGGTGAACGTATCATCATTTCTCGACCTAAGAGCCCGGGATACTGAACATCCTAGTACCCACACGTGAGAGGGGATGGGTGTTTGCAGGTTTGCAGGTAACCGAAACCTTCAACCTACCCTGTTTTCCGGATTTCTCATCAATGTCTGATTATTTGGGTTCCTCAGTGGTTCAGAATTCTAGTTTTATGGGTTGTGGTTCTCGTTCAGTTAACAGCACAGCACATCCAGCAGTGTGCCTTGACCCCATGTTTGCATGAGCATATCATTTTTCTTGCATTCTGACATGTTTGACATTTTGTAGGGCTTGCATCTTACTCTTGATTCCGGTTTTATGAGGTTACTTCAGCATGGATGTTCAGAGAAAGAAGACTGTTGCATATTCGTTCCCAGAACCGACTTTGACACTGATTCACAAACTGATTAATATGGATGGTTCTGGAGTTCGTACAGAGTTCAGTGGAAGGTATGGAAGACTTCTGAAATTTGTCTATAATATCTCCAAGTATGAGAAGGATGTCGTTCACACACTTCTTCAGTTTTACGATCCGTCTCTGCGTTGCTTCACTTTCCCGGACTACATCTTGGCTCCAACGTTGGAGGAGTTCTCATTTATTTTGGGAATCCCCATCAGGCATGATATAGTTTTCTTTTCTGAAGAACACCCCGGGGTAAAAGAAATGGTTGTTGCTCTTCATATCAATGAATTCGTTCTTAACAGTAATATTGAAGAAAAACAAGGAGTTAAGGGTTTCTTGTTGAAGTTCTTGTTTGATCAAGCTTGCATACAGATCAAAGAGAAGAATTGGACTGCCTTCCAAGCTATTTTGGCTATATGTATCTATGGGATTGTCCTGTTTCCGAATATTCCTGATCTGGTGGATATGCATGCCGTCAGAATCTTTATTTCGAAGAATCCTATACCTACCTTGCTAGGTGATGTGTATCACTCAGTTCACTACAAGAATGAGAATAGGCGTGGGAAAACTGTGAGTTGCTGTGCACCGCTCTTAGCTACTTGGTTTCTGAGTCGTCTCCCCGAATCTGGCGCTTTCGTTGATACGAAAGATTCTCTAAAATGGTCAAAGAGGGTTATGGGCTTGACTGCTGACAACATTGTTTGGATCAATCATGATTTGCTAGGAATGGAGATTATTTACAAGTGCGGAGAATTCCCTAATGTACCCTTGATAGGGAGAAAAGGGGGAATTAACTATAATCCTTCCCTTGTTATCAGACAGTTTGGTTATCCTTTGAGAGGTCCACCTGACGAGAGAGATATCAGAGAGTCCTTATTCTTCAATGGTATTAAGGATCAGGAGATGATGAGGAAAATTGTGAATGCTTGGAAACAGGTGACCAAGAAGGGTAAAACTTCGTTCGAAAAATGTAATAACCGGGCTTTTCCTCCCTATAAAGAGTGGATCAAGAAGAGAGTAGAAGAAGAGCTTCTTCCATTCCCGGTGGAACCACCTTTGTATCCTTTGGTAATCGAGCCTCCTACCACAGTTGAGTTGGAGAAGTATAACAAATTATGGGCTGAAAAGGAAAGGTTGAGGGAAGAAAATAATGAGCTAAAGAGAGAGATTTATCAGTGGAAGCATGAGCGGGGTGAAGCTGTTTATACCGCCAAGTTGAAGACAGAGCTCCTTGCTAAAGCAGAAAAAGAGCTTGCTGACATGGTCGCATCCAGACAAAGGATGAAGGAAGCGTTGGATGGTATCAGTAAGGTTCTCAAGTCCAAGGAGGAGGAATTAGACAAGGCTTTGTTGAAGATTCACAGGTTCGATGATCACCGAGAAACTGCCATGGCTGAGAATAAGAGAAAGGAAGACGACTACATAGCTAAGATTGATCAGTTGAAGTCGACGCTCAAGAAGAAAAACGCTGAGATTCTGTCAGGGATATTCAAGAGACAAGCAGTTGAGGGTCGACTTAATCAAGCCATAGCCTCCATAGAAGAACTGAAGGTCCAGGCTGAAGTGAAGAGATCTAGACATGAGGGGCCTAGCATGGGGGGTGTTTTTGGAGAAGACGCTTGGGAATTACATTGCAGATACTTGGATGGGATCATACACAGGAGAGACCTTCTCATTCAAGGACTAATTCAGAGACCCAAGCATCCCCACACCAGAAAGCTGTTCGAAGAAATTCAAGACTGGTGCAGAAAGCATAGTGGATGGGGAGGATTGACGCTTGTAAACTTTGATGATATGCCATAGTTTTCTGTTTTCTTTCATGTGGATCACCACCAGGCTTGTTGGTTGGGACCTATGGTTTTTATATTCAGACTTGTTATCTTGGATTCGTGATTGTTGACGTTTGGCTTTTCTCTGGTTTTCTTAATATATGAGCAGAAGTTCCATTATATCTTTTATTAAACCGGAATCAAGGGGTGGATCGCCTTGTGAATTTTCAAACATGTCCATTTGCATTTGCATACTCATAATCATTTTGCATAATCATTTTGCATGACAGGTGTTTATCTCCGGTATTCTTATCTTGTTCTCATCTCAGAATTGCAGATCAGCACATTCACCGGTATCCTACCAGACAAAATCAGAAGGGACTCATGGATCATCTACAGAACGAGATCATTGAGATGCGGACTCGCATGAACCAATTCATGGAATTAATGCAAGGGGTTGCTCAGGGACAAGAGCAGTTGAGGACTCTCGTTCAGCCACTGATTGCGAGGGTTGATGATGACGGTGTCCTTCATGGAGGACTTCAGACTGGTGTTACTGGTAATAATGGTCAGAATGGTCCTACTGGCAGAGGTATTCCTGTTTCTGGCGTTGTGATTCCTCCGGGCGGAGCTGAAAATGCTGGGGGAGGTGGTACTGGTGCTGGCGCAGTTCATGGCCGTCAGTATGATGATGTTTAAGATGATGCATTTTCTATGCCAGGCGGGGATGTTGGTCCCCAGATTGACAATGATCAGAGAATCAGGTTGATTGAGGAACAGCTAAGGGGTGTTGTGAATCAGGATTCTGTGGGAATGGATTTAGAGGATTTTGGGCTGGTGCCAGGCATTGTTATTCCGCACAAGTTTCAGACCCCCACTTTCGAGAAGTATAATGGTATGACTTGTCCGAGGACCCATGTGAGGGCATACGCAAGCAAAATGGTTGCGCATGCGAAGAATGAAAAGCTGATGATGCATTGCTTCCAGGATAGCCTATCTGGGGCATCTCTGGAGTGGTACATGCAATTAGAGAGGAAGGATATGCGTAGTTGGAGAGATCTGGCAGGGGCATTTATCAGACATTACCAATATAACACTGACATGGCTCCTAACCGAACACAGCTACAGAATCTGTCACAGAAGAACAATGAGAGTTTCAAGGAGTATGCTCAGAGGTGGCGTGAACTGGCGGCTAGGGTTCAGCCTCCCATGTTGGAACGGGAAATGATAACTATGTTTATGGCCACCTTGCAGGGTCATTACTATGAAAAGCTAGTACCATGTATGACTGGAAAGTTTGCTGATTTGATCTTGGTAGGAGAAATGGTGGAAAGCGGAATCAAGGCGGGAAAGATATCAGGTAGTGATGGGTCCTCATATAGAGGAAGTAATAAGCCTTATGCTAGTGGTTATAAGAAGAAGGAGGGAGATACAAACTCTGTGTCGTCATATCGTGGTAGAGATGGACCTCGTCAGAACTACAATCAGCAGGTGGCTTCTGTAACCATCCCAGCAGCACCTCAGTAGCCAGCAGTGACTCAACAACAAAATCAGGCTCCTCGCCGGTCTCAGCCTCTGACTAGGCGGAATAGGCATTTTGACACTCCACCTCTTCCCTACGCTCAATTATTTCAGTACTTGCTAAAGCTACAGTTAATCCAGAAGAGAACATTGGCTCCACCTACTAGTAATCCACCTCTCGGCTATGACGCCAACGCCCACTGTGAGTTTCATTATGGGGCACCCGGACATTATATTGAAAACTGTAAAGCTTTTAAGCATCAGGTTCAAGATCTGCTGGATTCCAAGGCCATCAATTTCTCCAATGATGTTCCAAATGTGAATCAGAACTCGATGCCGAATCACGATGAGCCGAGGGTCAATGCTATTATTAAAGACTGTGAAGACTTAAGTTTGATTTCAGATGTGAACGAAGTCCAAACTCCTTTGGCTGTGGTGAAGGAAAGGCTATTGAAGGGAGGGGTATTCCCCGGTTGTGATGAAGGTTGTGCAGAATGTGTGTCGCAGCCAGGCGGTTGTGACTCTTTGAAAACAGGTATTCAGAAAATGATCAGCGAAGGGGTATTACAGTTTGACAGGGGTTGTAGATAGAGTAATGCTACTGACAGAGAGATTAATGTTGCCACGATAACGATTTCGTTCAAGACAGTAACTATATCAGCGCCGGTCACTATCACTGTTCCTGGACCAGTCCCGTATGAGAGTACCAAGGCCATCCCATGGAACTATGTGGCCGAGGTGTTTGTTAATGGTAAGAAGCTGGAATTGGAAGAGACATTAGCTGTGAACACAGGGGTTGAAAATCTTGTTGAAGCAGGGGCTATCACTAGGAGTGGTAGAGTCTTTATTCCGTCCGAGAATCAAGCCGGTAGTTCAAGACAAGACAAGGGTAAACAGATGATGGATGAGTCCGTACAGAGGCAAGAAGCAAATAATTCTACGACAAAGCAAGGTGGGGATACTCTCTCAGAATATGTAGAAGAGTTTATGAGGTTGATCAGAAAAAGTGATTACAAGATTGTCGACCAACTTCACCAAACTCCCTCGAAGATTTCCATTATATCCTTACTGTTGTGCTCTGAGGCACACCGAAATGCATTGCTGAAGGTTCTGAATATGGCTTATGTACCATAGGAAATATCCGTCAATCAGTTAGAAGGGGTTGTGGCTCATGTGAGTGCTGGTAATGGTTTGGGTTTCACCGATTTGGATCTGACTCCGGCTGGGAGGAATCACAATAACGCTCTGCATATTTCAGTGGAATGTCGTGGCTCCTTAATGTCACATGTGTTAGTCGATACTGGGTCGTCTTTGAATGTGTTACCAAAGAAGGCTTTGATGAAGTTGGATACTCGTGGGTTGATTTGTACACCAAGTGACTTGGTGGTGCGTGCTTTTGATGGCTCCAAGAGGTCAGTTTTTGGAGAGTTAGTTTTGCCGATCAAGGTGGGTCCTGAGATTTTCAACACCACCTTCTACATAATGGATATTCAGCCTGCCTATAGTTGTTTGTTGGGCCGCCCATGGATCCATGGTGCTGGGGCAGTAACTTCTACGCTGCACCAGAAGTTGAAGTATATGGTGGATGGCCACGTTGTAACTGTTTGTGGTGAAGAAGATATCATGGTGAGTCACCTATCGACCTTCAAGTATGTAGAGGTAGATGGTGAGATACATGAAACTCTGTGCCAAGCCTTTGAAGCTGTGAAGATTCCCGAGGAACCCCCAAAGGCAGTCAGTCAGCCTGAGGTGGTTGCCCAACCTGAAGTCATCGGACAACTAGAGGTTCCAATGTCCTCTTTCAAAGAGGCGCGTGCTATAGTTGAAGCTGGTGGTTCTCAGAAGTGGGGCAGTGTTATTGATGTTCAAAGGAAGCAAGATACTCATGGACTGGGATACAAGCCACCTAGGCGTTCTGAAGAGCCTCCTAAGTTCTATGGTCCAGTCCGTTTCACCAGTGCCGGTGTTTTCTTCGACAGAGTCAATGCTATTGAGGATGAAAGAGATAGTGATTGTGACATGGATGAATGGATCCATCCCTGCATTCCTGGTCAGAGTCTAGGCAACTGGTCCTCCGAGAAAGTTATCCAAGTGTCGCGCCCGGAGTAATTTACTTTTGTTTTCTGTTATGTTGAGTCCTACGTTCTGCCCAAGACGTAGTGACATTTATTTGTACGGCTTGGATGTTTATTTGCTATTTTTATCATCAATAAAGGACATTTTTTCATTCAAATATTTTGATCCCTGTCTTTCTGTTTTTACTATTTGCATTAACCCACATCAAAATGGCAATGTGTTTTCTTGTTTTTTGCACTCATAATAAACATAAAACATCCATCATGCAGGTTCCTTTGTTCAGATTCCACCCATGACTTAGCTATGGCTCGATATGACTTCAACAATCCCATCTATCAGGCCGAAGAAGAGACTGGCGAAGACTGTGACTTGCCAGAAGAATTAGCCAGGCTACTGAAACAAGAGGAAAGGGTTATTCTACCTCATCAGGAGGAAGTTGAGACTGTTAATCTGGGAATCGAGGACGTCAAACGAGAAGTAAAGGTTGGGGCTGCCCTGGAAGACACTGTTAAGGGAAGATTGATTGAGCTACTCCGAGAGTATGTGGATATCTTCGCCTGGTCTTACCAAGACATGCCTGGGCTTGACACTGACATTGTTTCACACCGGCTGCCACTTAAAGAGGGTTGCACTCCAGTCAAGCAGAAGTTGAGAAGGACGAAACCAAATATGGCTGTCAAGATCAAGGAGGAGGTTCAGAAACAGTTGGACGCCGGATTTCTTGCTGTGACAAATTATCCTCCGTGGGTTGCTAATATTGTACCTGTACCTAAGAAGGATGGGAAGGTCAGGATATGTGTTGATTACCGAGATTTAAACAGGGCGAGCCCGAAGGATGATTTCCCGCTCCCCCACATTGACGTGTTAGTGGACAATACTGCTCAATATTCTGTGTTTTCCTTCATGGATGGCTTCTCTGGGTATAACCAAATCAAAATGGCCCCAGAGGACATGGAGAAGACTACTTTCATAACACCGTGGGGAACATTTTGCTATAAGGTAATGCCCTTTGGATTGAAGAATGCTGGGGCAACCTATCAGCGGGCGATGGTGACTCTCTTTCATGATATGATTCACAAGGAGATCGAAGTCTATGTTGATGACATGATTGCGAAGTCACAGACAGAGGAAGAACACTTAATAAACCTCCAGAAGTTGTTTGAAAGGTTGAGGAAGTTCAGATTGAGATTGAATCTGAACAAGTGCACTTTCGGCGTGAGGTCTGGTAAATTGCTGGGATTCATTGTTAGTGAACGAGGTATCGAGGTTGATCCTGCAAAGATAAGAGCTATACAGGAGATGCCTGAGCCAAGGACAGAGAAAGAGGTTCGTGGGTTCCTGGGGAGGTTGAATTACATTGCCAGGTTCATCTCTCATCTGACAGCTACATGTGAACCAATTTTCAAGTTGTTAAGAAAGGATCAGGAGGTCAGGTGGAATGAAAATTGCCGAGAGGCGTTTGAAAGGATAAAGATGTATTTGCAGGAACCTCCAGTCCTTATGCCACCGGTGTCCGGGAGACCGTTGATTATGTACCTTACGGTTCTTGAGAATTCAATGGGTTATGTGCTCGGTCAACATGACGAGACAGGTAGGAAAGAGCACGCCATTTACTACCTGAGTAAGAAGTTCACTGATTGCGAATCAAGATACTCTATGCTGGAAAAGACATGTTGTGCACTCGCTTGGGCAGCCAAGCGCCTAAGGCAGTATATGTTAAACCACACAACCTTGTTGATTTCGAATATGGATCCGATTAAGTACGTGTTTGAGAAGCAGGCACTTTCTGGAAGGATAACCCGTTGGCAGATGGTTTTGACAGAGTACGATATTCAGTATTTTTCTCAGAAGGCCATTAAGGGAAGTGTTCTGTCAGAATATCTTGCTGAACAGCCAGTCGAAGATTATCAGCCTATGAAGTTTGAGTTTCCGGACGAGCATGTTATGTTTCTGAAAATGAAGGATTGTGAAGAGCCTTTGCCTGACGAAGGACCAGAGATTGGGTCTCAGTGGAAGATGATTTTTGATGGGGCTGTCAACTCATATGGTAATGGAATTGGGGCAATCATTACAACCCCGAAGGGTTCTCATATACCTTTCACTGCCCGGTTAACGTTCGTATGTACCAACAACGAGGCGGAGTATGAAGCATGCATCATGGGGTTGGAGGAGGCAATTGATTTGAGAATTAAGAACCTCGATGTCTATGGTGATTCCGCGTTGGTAGTTAATCAGATTACAGGAGAATGGGAGACTCGTCAGGCGAACTTGGTGCCTTATAACAACTATGCCAGAAGGTTATTACCGTTCTTTGATAGGGTGGATTTTCATCACGTGCCTCGAGCTGAGAATCAGATGGCTGATGCGTTGGCAACATTGGCGTCCATGTATAAGGTGAACCGTTGGAATGAAACTCCGTCGATTAGAATCATGCGTCTGGACAGACCAGCTTTTGTGTTTGCAATTGAAGATGTGTCTGATGGTAAGCCGTGGTATCATGATATTAAGGTTTTTCTGAAGAGACAGGAGTATCCAGAGGGTGCCTCCACCAAAGATAAGAAGACTCTGAGGAGGTTGGCAGGAAACTTCTTTCTAAACGAGGATGATGTGTTATATAAGAGGAACTTCGATATGGTCTTGCTACGCTGTGTTGATGAACACGAGGCAGGTCTGTTGATAGAGGAAGTTCACGAGGGTTCTTTCGGTACTCATTCCAGTGGACACACCATGGCTAGAAAGTTGTTGAGGGCAGGATATTATTGGATGACTGTGGAGTCAGATTGTTTCAAGTACGCACGGAAGTGCCATAAGTGCCAGATTTATGCAGATAAGATGCATGTACCGCCTACGCCTCTAAATGTGTTGTCGTCTCCCTGGCCTTTTGCAATGTGGGGCATTGATATGATTGGAAAGATTGAGCCTACTGCTTCCAATGGGCATCGTTTCATTTTGGTTGCCATTGACTATTTCACAAAGTGGGTGGAGGCAGCCTCGTATACCAACGTCACCAAGCAAGTGGTAGCCCGGTTTATAAAGAAGGACATCATCTGTCGTTATGGGGTCCCGGAGAGAATCATTACTGATAATGGCTCAAATTTTAACAACAAGATGATGAAGGAACTATGTTAGAGTTTTAAGATCGAGCATCATAATTCTTCTCCCTATCGTCCGAAGATGAATGGTGTTGTTGAGGCGGCGAATAAGAATATCAAGAAGATTGTGCAAAAGATGGTGGTAACGTATAAAGACTGGCATGAGATGTTACCTTATGCTCTACAGGGTTACCGTACTTCGGTGCGTACGTCAACTGGGGCAACCCCTTTCTCGTTGGTGTATGGTATGGAAGCAGTCTTACCATTAGAGGTCGAGATCCCGTCCTTGAGAGTTCTGGCAGATGTGAAGCTTGATGAAGCTGAATGGGTGCGTTCCAGATTGGATCAGTTGAACCTTATTGAAGAAAAGAGATTGGCATCCATCGCACATGGTCGCTTGTATCAGAGTAGGATGAAGCACGCCTTTGATCAGAAAGTGCGTCCTCGGAGTTTTCAGACAGGCGAATTGGTTTTGAAAAGGATCCTTCCTCCTCAGACAGATCACAGGGGCAAATGGACTCCAAACTACGAAGGTCCATATGTGGTGAGAAAGGTTTTTTCTGGCGGAGCCTTACTCCTTTCAACCATGGATGGCGAAGATTTTTCATCCCCTGTGAACGCAGACGTAGTCAAAAAATACTTCGCATAAGAGACCCGCTGGACATAAAAAGAGAGTCCAGGCAAAAAAGGGGCATCCCGGCGAACCCTAAAAAAGGAAAAAGGTTCAGGCAAAAATTAGGGATAAAATGTAAAAAGAAATGTGTAAATCCACAAAGTTGAAAACCTGAAAAGGCGACTTTGACAAAAATGGGTATCCCGGTGGATTGAAAACCCGAAAAGGGCGATCCAGGCAAAAGTTAGGGATTTGTAAGCGAAAGGCTATAGTCTGCGTTCGATCTGTGAAACACTCTCAATACCTGGAAATTCTGAAAGAAAAGGATCAGTACAGTTGGTCTCTACGAAGGTCAAGACATTTGTGGATAAACAAGCCATATGGGTCATAGCTGAGTCGAATCATGGTGGATATCTGTTCCCACATTGCTGACATGTGTATTTTCTTTTTGCTTTTGCGCAATTACCTCTTTTTAGGAATTGCTTCCTATTGTAAATGCATATTTACAGGCCACTCTTCTCAATAAAATATTCATTTCACTCAAAGAGCTTTCTGTTGTTTTACTTTTGCTTTTACTGTTTTGTTTGCAAAAACGTCCGATATTTTTTATAAACATTGCATATAAAACTTTGAGCTTTGCGAAGCATAACGAAAAGCAGTAGAAATTACTTAGGCGTTAACAGTGATATTTACGTTGTGGCATGCTCCCTTTGTTGTTATTTGACTTGCAGGGCAACAGCATTGTACTCCCCAGCAGTGAGATTGCTCCTTCCCCAGCAGGACAAAACTTTCCTCCGCAGGGCAGAATTTCCCCAGCAGGAGGCTCTTGGAAAGTATTCTCTCCGGACCAAGACGTTATTCCCCCACAAAATCATGGTTCTCACTTCCCCCATCCAGCCAGGAAGTGTACTTTTACCAACGATGTCATATTCTAATCCCCAGCAAGGTGGGAGTAAAGTCATTCTCCCCACCAGCAGGCCAAGTTCAGCAGTATCACCAAGCAGGATGGTATTATGGGCTGTTTTCCCCAAGCAGGATGGTATTATGGGCTGGCATCCCCCAGCAGGTCCTGAGCCCAATTGGTTATCAACAATCCTCAGCAACGGACTTCCGGTTCCGTCATTGGCGTTCGTTCTTAACTCCCCTAGTAGAGGAGAGATCTCAGGTTGGATGTTACCTTAAGACAGGTGGGGTCCCCGGTAGTTTCTTTTGGGATTTCATCCCCAGCAGAAGTTGTTGATCCAAGGAGTCGATCAGTGTGATCCCTCTCAGCAGAGTTCCTGGATTCAGAGGACAATTTATTTTTGTCATCCGCAGCTGAATTGGTTTTTTCTCTCCAGCATTTATTTTGCTGGAGGGACCTCTTTTGAATATCATAAGCATTTGCATTGCATCCTCAAAACACGTAGCATTTCCACTTCGTGTGGAGCATTACAACAAAATTCAAACATTTGCATTCAAGGCATAAGCCAGGTTTGACGCTTTCCTTGCCAATTCTCTTTCCCAGCAGAGATGGCATAACTCAGGAGATTTTGGAGGGATGCGTTCCTCATGTTTGTGCTCCTCGGCAGAGTCTTTTATTTAGACTTCTCCTTTCCCCAGCGGAGTCATCCTATCTGTGGATCTTGAGTCCGTTAGAAGTTTGCTTTTGTTTGGCCTTTCTCTTTTGTGAGACACAGTTTATTAGTATCATTTTCTCAGTAGGGGTGGTATGAACCAGAAGTTTTGTTTCAAGTTATCCCCAGTGAAGTCCTCACTTTATGTTGGTTATCCTTTGAGGGTACAATTAAGGTTGTATTCATTTTGTGGATGAGATCGAGGTCGTATTCGTATTTTCTTTGCGGGTAGAGTGATTGAGGTCAGTCTTCCTTTGTGGGTACAATTGAGGTTGTATTCGTTTTGTGGATGCGATTGAGGTCGTATTCGTCTTTTCTTTGTGGGTAGAGTGATTGAGGTCAGTCTTCCTTTGTGGGTACAATTAAGGTTGTATTCGTTTTGTGGATGCGATCGAGGCCGTATTCGTATTTTCTTTGTGGGTAGAGTGATTGAGGTCAGTCTTCCTTTTTGTGGGTACAATTGAGGTTGTATTCGTTTTGTGGGTGCGATTGAGGTCGTATTCATGTTATCTTTGTGGGTAGAGTGATTGAGGTCAGTCTTCCTTTGTGGGTACAATTGAGGTTGTATTCGTTTTGTGGATGCGATTGAGGTCATATTCGTATTTTCTTTGTGGGTAGAGTGATT
Organism: Lathyrus tuberosus; assembly: GCA_022829125.1. Lineage (NCBI taxonomy): Eukaryota > Viridiplantae > Streptophyta > Magnoliopsida > Fabales > Fabaceae > Lathyrus > Lathyrus tuberosus. The sequence goes on from JALAZF010000882.1 coordinate 204,607, forward strand.
GAGGCCAGTCTTCCTTTTGTGGGTACAATTGAGGTTGTGTTCGTTTTGTGGATGCGATCGAGGTCGTATTCGTATTTTCTTTGTGGGTAGAGTGATTGAGGTCAGTCTTCCTTTTGTGGGTACAATTGAGGTTGTATTCGTTTTGTGGGTGCGATTGAGGTCGTATTCATGTTTTCTTTGTGGTTAGAGTGATTGAGGTCAGTCTTCCTTTGTGGGTACAATTGAGGTTGTATTCGTTTTGTGGATGCGATTGAGGTCGTATTCGTATTTTTCTTTGTGGGTAGAGTGATTGAGGTCAGTCTTCCTTTGTGGGTACAATTGAGGTTGTATTCGTTTTGTGGATGCGATTGAGGTCGTATTCGTATTTTTCTTTGTGGGTAGAGTGATTGAGGTCAGTCTTCCTTTTTGTGGGTACAATTGAGGTTGTATTCGTTTTGTGGGTGCGATTGAGGTCGTATTCATGTTTTCTTTGTGGTTAGAGTGATTGAGGTCAGTCTTCCTTTGTGGGTACAATTGAGGTTGTATTCGTTTTGTGGGTGCGATTGAGGTCGTGTTCGTGTTTTTCTTTGCGGGTAAAGTGATCGAGGTCAGTTTTCCCTTTGTGGGTACAATTGAGGTTGTATTCGTCTTTTGAGTGCGATCGAGGTCGCATTCTTATTTTTCTTGTGGATATGGTTGAGGTCATATTCCTTATTTTTCAGTACGCTCCATTTCGTTACCATCAGCAAATTTCTGCGTTCTTTCGGTATTCAATCCCCGTGTATCCTAGAATGTCTGACAACCGTTGCTATCCTACCTTCAGGACCAAGTTGATTGAATAGGGGCAGCTGTTGCACCCCAAAATTTGCCCTCCTTACTTTATTACTAACTGGCTTATGTTTCATTTCATTTTTTGCATTATCATGTGTGCATATCATTGGTTCTTAGCATGGGGTCAAGGTGCTTGAGGCAGTTCAAGAAGGTCCTATCTGGTCTATCACATCATCAAGAGTTCACAAGTGGCAAGGGATCTCAAGGGATCACTCTCTCCTAACCAGTGCATGAATTAGGGTTTTGAAATTATTGGGTTTATTGCTCCAATGGGCAAGCTCCTTGGGTTTTTATCATCACCAAATGTCATATCTTATCTTTGTTGGAGAGGATACACATCATATTCAGAGGAATTTGGATTTGGAGACTGTGCTATTTCCTCCTAGACTGAGGGTACCAAAACTAGGGTTTGCTATAAAGTCAGTTTATTTCTGATTTTTTGGGCAAGACTTGGTTCTATGGCATTCCTTGGGTCCCCAAGTATCTAGGGATGGGAGGTTGTCCCTCAGTTTGGTTCAGGAGAAGTTCAATGGGCCAATGGATTGGAAATCAGGTGAATGGGGTAAAAGTCAACAGTGAGAGGAGAAGTCAACTGTGGAATTTTGAGGTTCTCTCCAAGGTCTTCAAGGTCTCACATCCTCATATGGTCATCAAGAGTCAAGTTTCACATATTTATCAGGAATCAGGAGTTGGTGCAAAGTTTCTAAATTTGGAAAGTGACCTATAATGAAAAGTTTCCATTTTTGGAAAGTTCCTGCACTGCATTCAACTTGACTTTTCACCGTCAAGAAAGCTTCAAATGAATTTATCTCCAACATGAAAATTGAAGATCTTTTTCTTCTCTTTCCAAGAAATACTAGTGGGTCTCCATATCATTTGTGAAACTCCAGTTATGATCAAAAGAAGGCAAAGTGGTTTTTAGGGTTTTTCATGGCTCCATTTTCACAACTTTGGGCATAATGACCTATAATCAATTCCATTGTTTCATGCCACATTCCAATATTAAAAGAAATTCCTTGAGGATTATTTTGGGCCCAAGAATGAAGTAATTCCATGGTTTATTCTTCATTTATTCTCCATTATTCAAAATTCCCAAGTTATTTAAAAGTCATGAATCAAAAAAAGTTTCAAGGCCCAATTTAAATGTGGTGTGATTAGCAATTCAGATGCAAGTGATCTATCATGAAACATTTAAATATCCATGCATGGAGGGGGTGTACTTACCATAATGTGATTTTTCAAAATAATTCAAAAACTCATTAAACAAATAATTACCCAAGCCTAACTCATTATCAGTGAAAAACCCTAGTCTATATAAGCTCGTTCATGCACTGGTTAGGATTGATTCACGTGACATTTGGAGGATTGGAGAATTTGAAACCTAAAGCTCTCTTTCAACAAATCTCACGAATTACAAGGAGTTTCTTCAAAGTTCTTCCACAAAACTTCTCCTGGTGATCTCTAGAACACAACCCAACCACCATTTGCAGCCAAAAACAAGGAGTGAAGTTGCACCATCTCAGGTTGATGGATTTTTTCGTGCTCTTAAAACTCCTATTTTTTACATGTATATTATTGTGTGACTTTCACTGATCATGCTGATATAATTGGTTTTTAATATGGATGCGTGTATGGCTTGTTCTATGCGTTTGAAGTTTTATGCCCTAACCTTGTTTCGTTCGTTTTTGATTATTCATTGGTTGTTTGCAAATTTGGATGCCATATTTGGATTCCTTGCATTTTTCTGGGTGGGATAGTGTATTCGCACGTGTGTTTTGGTGCCCTCCTTGTTGCAGGTGACCGGAGCAGGGGGCCGGAACCCTAACTCCGGTGGTGGCCGGAGAACCAGTCCGGCGAGATGGTCCAAGGAAGGAGAAGAAGTCCTGGCCGTTGATTCTCCCAATCCAACGGCTCAGATCGCGCCATGTGCTTTTTCTTTTTTTATTTTTCTGAATTTTATTTATTAATCAAGTGTTTATTACCCCACTAAACTTACCGTGTTCCACCAATTGCTTTATTCCCTTTTAATTACTTTTTCGCTAGTTGACCAAGACAGGTGCGTTGGATCAATCTGACGGAGGGAGGTGAGTCAACTGGTGGACTGAGGTCCACACATGGGTCCTTTTTTTTATTTTTTTCACTGATGGGTTGGGCTGCTATTCGCACCCCCCATCTTCAGCCCAATTCATTTCCAATGTATTTTTTTACTTAACGCACCCTCAACCCATTTTATTTCTCTTTTATTTTATTTAATTTAACATTTTCATTCTTTAATTTTAAAAATAGATAATTGCATTAAAAAATTACTAAAAAATTCATGCATCATATTTTTTACTTTATAAAATTTTCACAAATTTTATTTTTTATTTTTATTTTATTTTTATCATCTAAATGAATTGTTTAATTCAACTTCTTTTTGCATCACACATTTCATGCATACCCTAAATTGTTTATTTTATTTCTCCTCATCTATAATACATTTTTAATCCGTTCCTTTGGTATCTGTTAGATAACATCCTAAAATGTATTAAAATATTTTTATATCTTTTTTAATTATTATTTAAAATTGCATTCTGATCCTCTTTTTTTCCCATTAAACCCTATTTCTCACCTGAGCTTTGCCCAATTGTTTGAATGACTAATATCTTGATTTTTTGCAGGGATTTTTGGTATTTGGTTTATCTATGATTGAATAATATTGATATTTAATTTGATGATTTTAGGATTTGTTTTGCTATTTGTTTAAGGGCCCCTTGCATGAGACTTTCTTGTATGCGTATCTTTGATCCTGTTTGATTATCTGTGTGAAGAGGCACTTGTGCCATTTGCTTTGGGGTTGTTTCTTTGTTTTCTTAATTCATGTTTGGATTATAATCACTATTGTTTGCCATTGTTTTATTTTCATTTGCCTTGATATTATTTATGTCCGTTTCGTACTAACCTTTTATGCAGGGACTAAGGTAAATTCTTTAAGGGTATGTATAAGTATCCATGGTCACCCTTACTCTTTCCTTCTCTCATCTTCTTCTTCTTCCTTTAGGATTTAGGTTGTCGTCAAACCTCACTAACCGTAGGTTACCCATGCATGATGACTTTAGGACTCATAGTCCCCTTTAGAGTCACCCTTGTGTCTTCTTTCTTCTCATCTCAAATTTCTTTAAAACACTTAATAAGAATAAGGTGTATTGCACACGAGCCTTAAGCGTGGGGAATGAGAGATGAGGGGTTTCCTCTCATCTTTCTAGAGTGCTTAGCGAGCGTCCTGCCTTGGGACGATGCGTTAAGTATTCGCCCCTGTGCCCTAGACTTTGGTGCAATGCAGCTTAGGAACTAACTTAAGCCACTTCTGTCCTAAAAAACATAAACCAACTTCAAACCTTTTTGTCCTTCGGGATTTCCAAACTTAAAGGCTATTTTCAAAAAGGGCACGTTACCTTCCGTTTGAGTCGCAAACAGGCATCGACCCTAACTGCCGGACGCGAACTTAATGTCGCTCATAAAAAACACAAGAAGAACTTGGTCCGAACTACGTTGACTCTAAATTCCCCATTCCACAAAGGGGGTACGTAGGCCTAGGACGTCGACGTCCTACTGAGTCTGTCTTTGTTTTCCCCCTCCCCGTCTTAGTACAGCCCTAGGTGATAGTAACTTACCCTTAGAATAGACAACAAGCGTGGATCCCATCGAGTACGATGGACGCGTGGGGTGCTAGCACCTTCCCCTCGCGTAACCGACTCCCGAACCCAGGTTATGGTTGCGATGACCATTCCTTTCCCTCTTCCTCAGGTTTATGCGGTGTTCCCTTTCCCTCTCTTGGGATAAATTTACACGGCTGGCGACTCTGTTTTTCTGCGCCACTCTCGCGTTTGTACCTGGATGAAAATCCTGGGAGCGACACAAGGGACGCTATTCGTAGCGGTTTTCCTCAAACTTCTCGCCGAGTTTTCCTTGGGAGATGCCATTTGATGGGAAAAACTTTTGATGTCAAACTTACTGGGGAACCCATTCATCTGAGTTGTAGAGGTGCACAAATTTTCCTGTTTGGAGACGCCATTTGTCGACTCTACTGGGGAAAATGAGTCTCTTGAGAGACTACTTTCGGCTTGGGGATATTACATCATACTTTTCTTCGAGATCTTCTTGGAGAAATGCCATGTGATGTAATCCAATTTAGAGGCATTGATGACCTCCTTGTCAGCGAATCTTTCGGAGAAAGACTGCTATACTGCCGAATCTTTGATTAAGAGGCTTTCTTTGAGGATTTTCCTTAATCCGGGAAAGCGAAGATATCATCTTCAATGGCGAAGAGTGACGTTTGTCGAAGTTTTTCTTGTCTTTTAGAGGTTCAAGTTATCAAAGTGGTCAAGGGTCGTCTCCAATCCAGAAATAAACTGGAGGAGAGATCACTCAGATGATTTGCTTCCTGACGAGGAAATGACTGACAACTCGATTTAGAGGAGTTTTATCACTAGGGGATAAGACCGACTAGAGTGATAGTGATGCAATATGAATATGAATGTAAATCAATAATGCATGATGTATGTATGTTTATGCTGACAAAATTGACGCGACATACAGACTAATAGATGAACACGACTAGATACTCAGCCACTGCAGGGGATGGAAAGTATCATCTGGTCCAAAAATAGCAATTCTTCCTTGCTTAGGAGAGATAGTCCTTGTGGGGAACAACGTTGGTCGGACTTAGGAGGTAAGAACTCTGCCAAGGATGTCAGATGGAATATTCGCCTCTGACATAGCTGATCCTTCATTCAGGTGTACTAGTTTAGAAGGAGTACTTTGATTCTGCACTTTGAGGTTCAAACACCTTTGGAGAAGCAATCGATGTTCAACAGTCAAAAGAATTGCCATCTTTATTTAAAAAGCAGAAAAAGTTTGACAAATAAATTCATTTTTGTTTTATTTCAAGAATCGTTAATCATGCTAAAATGTCGTTCCGTAAAGCTAAAACAAATAAGAATTGCAAACAAAAGCACTAGGGATCAAATTTTATTGATAGGATGGAAATCAGCCAAACGCATTATTCCATAGAGTGTTTACAAAGTTTAGAAAATGGTAATTTAAGGGAACATGGCTACATTGAAACATAACGGCTATTATCCTTCTACCAACTTTGAATTCTGGACATCCAGAGCTTCTGTCGAAGATGACCTTGACTGGAGTTTTCTTATGGATGGCATTAGTGCTGAGGAGTTGAACTGATCAGACGTAGTTACTTGCCATTAATCCCTAACTTTTACCTGGATTGTACTTTGAGATTTCCAATCCACCGGGATGATTTTTTATTATGTCTCTAATTTTTTCCTGGACCGCCCTTTCGGGTTTTCAATCCACCGAGACGTTTTTTTGTTTCCTTTTTTTTTAGTTTAGGCGAAGTATTTCTTGACTACGTCAACATTCGTGGGGTAGGCAAAATCCTCTCCGTCCATGGTTGTGAGTCTCAAGGCGCCGCCTGAGAAAGCTTTCTTGACCACATAGGGGCCGTCATAATTCGGAGTCCACTTGCCCCGAGAGTCAGTGAGGAATGATTGTATCTTCTTGAGCACAAGGTCTCATTTCCTGAAGACGCGAGGTCGGACCTTTTTGTTAAACGCATTCTTCATTCTTTGCTGATACTACTGACTGTGGCATAGTGCCATTATTCGCTTTTCTTCGATCAAGTTTAATTTGTCGTGTCAACTTTGACACCATTCAGCCTCTGTTATCTTAGCTTCCATCAATACCCGAATTGATGGGATCTCTACTTCTATGGGAAGCACTACTTCCATGCCATATACCAGAGAGAAAGGGGTTGCCCCTGTTGAAGTGTGGACAGATGTGGGATAATCGTGAAGAGCAAAGGGTAGCATCTCGTGCCAATCTTTATAGGTTACAACCATCTTCCGAATAATCTTTTTGATGTTCTTGTTAGCCGCTTCTACCACTCCGTTCATCTTAGGTCGGTAGGGAGATGAGTTATTGTGTTCGATCTTGAACTCAGCACATAATTCTTTCATCATCTTATTATTCAAGTTGGATCCATTAACCGTAATGATCTGGCTAGGAACACCATAATGGCAGATGATATTGTTTTTGATAAATCGGACCACCACTTGTCAGGTTACATTGGCGTACGATGCTGCTTCGACCCACTTGGTGAAATAGTCAATGGCTACCAGGATGAACTGATGCCCGTTCGAAGCCTTGGGTTCAATCATGCCAATCATGTCAATTCCCCATATGGAAAAAGGTCATGGGGAAGAGAGAACTTTGAGATGCGTTGGCGGTACATGGATTTTGTAGGAGTATATCTGACACTTGTGACACTTCCTCATGTACTTGTAGCAGTCAGATTCCGTGGTTAACCAGTAGTACCCTGCTCTCAGAATTTTTCTCGCCATTGTGTGTCCGTTGGCATGAGTGCCAAAGGATCCTTCGTGAATTTCTTTTATCAACATGTTTGCTTCTGGTCTGTCTACGCATCGAAGCAAGACCATGTCGAAATTTATCTTATAGAGTGTATCACCGCTTAGGAAGAAACTTTCTGCTAGCCTTCTGAGGGTTTTTCTGTCTTTTCTGGATGCCCCATGTGGGTACTCTTGTTTTTGAAGGAAGCATTTGATATCGTGATACCAAGGTTTGTCGTCTATGACTGCTTCGATCGTGAAGATGTAGGCGGGCCTCTCAAGGCGCATTATGTCAATCTTAGGTATGTCATTCCATTAACCTACACTAATCATGAAAGAACGAGTGGCTAATGCATCAGCCATGTGATTCTCTTCACGAGGGATATGATGAAACTCGATTCGGTTGAAGAATGGTAACAACCTTCTCGCGTAGTCTTTATAAGGAATCAGTCCTGATTGGTATGTGTTCCAATCTCCTTTGATCTGATTGATAACCAGGGCTGAGTCGCCATATACATCTAAGTTCTTGATCCTTAAGTCGATCGCTTCTTCGAGACCCATGATACAAGCTTCGTATTAGGCCTCGTTGTTTGTGCACTTGAACGTTAATCTGGCAGTGAAAAGAATGTGGGTACCCTGAGGTGTTATGATGATTGCCCCAATTCTATTTCCGTAATGATTTACAGCTCCGTCAAAGATTAGTCCCCATTGGGAACCTGATTCTGGCCCCTTACTGGGTAGCGGTTCATCACAATCTTTCATTTTCAAGTACATGACATATTCGTCTGGGAAGTAAAACCCGACTGATTTCTGATCGTCAATCGGTTGATGAGCTAAATGATCGGCTAAAATACTCCCTTTGACGGCTTTCTGAGCATGGTACTCGATGTCGTACTCTGATAACAACATCTGCCAACGGGTTATCCTTCCCGTGAGAGCAGGTTTTTCAAAGACATACTTGATTGGATCCATTTCGGAGGTTAACCAAGTAATGTGACAAATCATATACTGGCGAAGACGTTTGGCTGCCCAATCCAGAGCACAACAAGTTTTCTCAAGCATAGTATACCGAGTCTCGCAGTAGATGGCAGACTCTTTCCTTTTGGTTTCGTCTTGTTGGCCAAGTACACAGCCCATGGAATCTTCCAAGACTGTTAAGTAGATGATTAGTGGTCTTTCTTCCACTGGAGGTGACAGAATCGGTGGATTCAATAGATATTCCTTGATACTGTCGAAGGTGGTTTGGCAATCTTCTGTCCAAACGCAGTCCTGATTCTTTTTGAGTAATTTGAAAATCGGCGCACATGTCGCGGTCATGAGGAATATAAATATGGAAATGTAGTTCAAATGTCCCAGGAATCCCCTGACTTGTTTTCAGTCTTTGGAGAAGGCATTTCTTGAATGGCCTTGACCTTGTCAAGATCAACCTCAATTCCTTTCAAGCAGAGTTTATACTTTCTCAACCGCTAGAATAGCTTTAACAGGTGGGTCACATGCTCCTCCTCTGTTTTGGATTTGGCAATCATGTCTTCGACATATACCTCGATTTCTTTGTGTATCATGTCATGAAACAGAGTTGTCATGGCCCTTTGATAGGTTGCCTCGGCGTTCTTCAAACCGAATGGCATTACCTTGTAACAAAAAGTACCCCATGGGGTGATGAACGAAGTTTTCTCCATGTTTTTCGGCGCCACTTTGTTTGATTATAGCCCGAGAATCCATCCATGAAGGAAAATACTTTAAACTTCGTTGTATTGTCTACCAGCATTGTAATGCGTGGTAAGGGAAAGTCGTCCTTTGGACTGGCCTTGTTTAGATCTCTGTAATCCACACACATTCTGACCTTTCCGTCCTTTTTTGGAACTGGTACGATGTTGGCTAGCCATTGAGGATATTCTGACGTGGCGAGAAAACCCACGTCAATCTATTTCTGTACTTCCTCTTTGATTTTGATGGCCATGTCTGGGTGAGTTCTTCTCAACCTCTGCTTTACTGGCGGACATTCTGATCGTAATGGTAGATGATGTTCCACGATGCTGGTATCCAACCATGGCATGTCCTGATAGGACCAAGCAAATACATCGGGAAATTCTTTGAGAAGCTTTTTCAAACTTTCTTTGACAGTCGGACTGAGCAGTGCCCTAATCTTGACTTCTTTTCTCTCTTCTTCTGAACCCAAGTTGACCATTTCCAACGGCTCTTTGTGAGGTTCAATGGACCTTCCCTCTTTGTCGCTCCCGGGATTTTCATCCTAGTACAAACGCGAAAGTGGCACCGAAACAGAGTCGCCAGCAATGTGTATTTATCCCATGAGAGGGAAAGGAAACACTGCATAAACCTGAAGAAAAGGAAAGAGCATGGTCTCGCGACCAAGAGAACTGGGTTCGGGAGTCGGTTACGCGAGAGGAAGGTATTAGCACCCCCTCGCGTCCATCGTACCCGATGGGATCCACGCTTGCTTGTCTCGATCAAAGGGTGATAGAAAAAAGGATACTGGAAAAGGAACTGAAAGAAAGAAGGGAGAAAGAGAAACAAATGTAGGGAAAATAAAAGAAGTGCTCGCATGGGCCCTACCCCACTGCCTACGTATCTCATCGGGAGCATGAGAATCAGAGCGACGTAGTTCCCCTCACTAGGGATGAATTGTTTGTATTTTTAAGGAACGGATAACGTTCTAGCTCAGGTGTTGCAGGCTCGCTGGTCCGAGTGCGTTACCATCTTGCAAGAGAACGAGTAGAAGCGCGTTCGTGCGTTGAGAGTGAATGAGGGGAGAAAAGAATTCCCGAAGGAAAGACGTTATTGTTTGTTTTTTGTCTTTTAGAAGGAAGTGTTTTGGGTTTGTTTGCATACGACAGTGTATCTGGATCTTAGTCATTGGAATGGGTAAGAAAGCACACTAAGGGTGAAGAAGACCCTCACACTTAGTTCCAATTATCAAGGTTCAAACACACTAGCATACTTGTGTTTATTAAGTGTTTTGTTGATTGTGAAGTGAAGAAGTGTTTTTTATTATTTGCACCTTCAACAAGTATTGCATTTAAGTTCCTCATACAAGATCAAATGTTTAACACATTGACCCAAGATGGGCTATATGCTACACATTCTAAGATTACAAGAGAAGACCCCTTATAATCTTTTCTTTATATGAAAGGCCTAAATGCAATAAATGCCTACCTTTATTATATGTTTTGAATTTTCTTTGAGATGAGAAGATGAAAGACTCAAGAGAAGGTAAAGGTAAAATCTATATGGACTAAGACTCAATCCTAATTGATTAGTTAAGGGAGTGATCCTAAAGTTTGTGAGGTTTCAACCTAAAGTCTAAAGAAAGAATGAATTAAACAATTCACTTCTAAAGTAGAAGATGAATTGTAATTCACAAAGGGAAAGTGATGAGTTATTAAAAGAAAGCACATAAGTGCTTAACAAAACACAAAATGGAATTGTAAAAGAGAAAGGATAGAAGTTGAATGTGGATTCCTTATCCACACTCAATTGAAACTTACCAAAGCCTCTACATGGTTAGTAAACATGTATAAGAAGTATAAGAAGTAAAAGAACATGTAATGCATCATAAAACTCAAAAGAATTAAATGAGAAAACAAATCCTAGAACCACAACCAGAATGGGCATCATATGGACAACAAATGAATATCATCATACAAGTGCAAGTGAATAGGCAACAAACATCATCCATTAGCATTTAAACATGTTACAAGAAGAAAGGGTAGATGAAAGATGGAAAGAAATGAAGAGGACATGCATAAATGGAACATGTAAATCAACAACCAGAATTGAAAATAAATGAAAAATGGTTTATAAACATCTCAAAAGTATTTATGAATCAACCATCAAGACTTTCAAGAAGTAATAGAAGAAGAAGTGAGATGAAAACTCAAAAAGAAGGTGCAAACAATACATGTTAATGATGCACAAAGTTCAAATTGAAATGAACATGTAAAGATGACCTATAATGTGTATCAAAGACCTATAATATCATATGAATGGCTCACACAACTATGCAAATGCTCATACAAATATGCACAAAAGAACTCATGCAAACATGCACTAAAGATTACAATGATATAACATGTTATAATGCTTTAAATGAAATGCATCAAACAAAAATCACATGGCCTCATGAAAATTATGAAAACATGGTATTGGAGTTCACTAATCAGAGATGAATCACATACCAAAATAGCATATCAAAATTCAAAGCAAAATGACTTCAAACAAAGCAATTAGGTCAAGTTGAAATGTCATGCAAAGTGGTACAAATATAGGCCTCAAGACATGTAATAAAGTGACCTAAAAAATCAAACAAAAATTATATAACATGCTTCAATGTATTAGTGAATCAATGCAAAAAGAATCATGTCAAAACAGTTTATAATGAGCAAGAACAAAATTAAACAAATTCAAGTATCATGCTTAGGATGCATCTAAATGGAAATTCAAAGAAAATTATGGAACAGGGGTAAAAAGGTCATAAAATCAGAAAATAAAATCATGAAAAATTTCCTAAATGTTTTAAGAATACACATGAATTTTTGTAGAATTTTCCAATATCATTTGATATTTTTAAAAATCAATTATGAAACGTGTAGCAAAAATGAAAATAAAATATGAAATGCAATATGAATGGGGGTGCAACCATAGCAAATCCATAGTTCAATTTAATTGGGCTTTAGAAGCGTGGGGTGTAAATAACAATCTGTCATAGGTCCAATTACGCGCAAAACACCATAGTAACCATGCACTCCAGTCAACAAAATTGACTCATCAATAGCCATTAGATCAAGTCAAGGTCAAGCCAAAGTCAAGGTACGCAGATCCAACACACGTGGATGAGGACACACACTCACTACCATGTACCATGCCACACAATGTTTAAGTGGATTCAGAAAATACGCATGTGACCAGCACATGCCTTTTAATGTGCTGTCACCATACAAGCCACACGATCGCGCAAAATGAATGGACACGATTAAAACGTGAAAAAACCCTAGCTATTGAAGTCACCGGCCGGAGATGACCTCCGGTCACCTTCTCCGGTCACACCACCACCGTCTGCAACTCACATGTTCACCAAAACACACAATACGCATACCAAAATGAAGCTGAGATAATGGAGATCAATAATACGCAGTTATTTTTCACACAACAAGCATGCACACAAAGAACAGAGAGGATCAAACCAAGCCCTAACTTTTGGATCTAAGCCTCTACAAGGCCTATCAACTAGCCGGAGTAATCAGAGCTTCTATCAAGCTTAAAACACAAAAAAACAAGTAAAAATAGACAGAGATCGTGCAAGGTAATTTCAAGAGTTCAAACCTGAATGATGATGAAACTTGGAATGCACAAGAATACCAGAAGGAGATGCTTCTTCCTTGAGCTTCACTTGGCCAAATAAAGGCTTGAGAGCTTGAATTCGTGCAAAGAATCAACCAGAATTTCAACTCTCTTGATCCTGAACTTCTTTAACTGAACCTATGCACTCTTGTTCTTAATCTCCAAAGTAGAATCAAGATGAAGATGGAGATGAAATGTAGGAGATGATGATGAAATTCGTGTACAGAGAGGGAGAAAAAATCAGAGAATGTGGAAAGAATTTGAAGTGTTTTTGAGAGAATGTGGCTGGGAATGAAATTTGAGTGTGAGTTTTCTATTTATAGTATGAACTAACCATGGTTTAATGAGTGGAGTTAACTGAGTTGGATGAGTTAAAGTGAGTGCACCCTAACTAACTGAGTCAAGTTAGTTAGGGGCGAGTTATTGAGGCTGAGTTATGGTGAGGTCAAGCTCATGACAGTTGTAGTAAGGATGAGAGCGAGGTTGTGTTTTGCAGCAGTGGCTTGTGGTGGAAGCTTTACAAATTTCCCTTCTCATGTAAGAAGTAACATGGTGAAAGCACGTGCATGACTTGTTTGGTTTAATGAGGAAAAGAAACAGCTGGTAATGTGAAGTGTTTGTTGAATGACTGAACCAAAAACAATGCAGCATGTATCAATGTGTCAGTGCCAACATAGGGCTGTTTATGGAAGTTTTTCTCTCTAACCATTGAACCATTTGATGAGATTTTGGGGTCTTTGGAAAGAGGATGCATTGGAGCACAATATTGGTTTGAAAATTGAAGTGAAATGAGACTTGCAACATATTGAAAATGAGCTTCAAACATAGGAACTCAATACTGGCTTAAAAATGCTGCAGAACGCGCGCATGTGTGGCATGACCTGGTTGTGACCTGGTCAAATTTCAGTTACATTGACCATACTTTGAGCCATCATAACTCCTTAACCTTTGATCAGATGAAAAATTGATAAACACCAACTTTGAAGATCTCACATAGAGGAACAACTTTGATGTTGAAAGATTTTCCTTTTGAAGCCTCTAATCATGAGTAATTGATCAATACATTTGGCCCACCATGTGTTTGTGAAAATGACTGCGCGCGTGCCTTGAAAATCTTGGTCATGACCTAGTTTTGAACCTACTTTGCTCAAACTTTGATCAATCATATCTCACTCAATTTTTATCCAATGGAGATGTTCCACACATGGATTTGAAGCTTAAAGCAAGGCCTTTCATTGAGGCAGAGTGGAATTTTCATTTGGTGCTCCAAATTTAAATGGCCTTGGTTCAAACTCTGATGCAAAATGGCCAAAACTTGCTATTTTAGTAACCCTACTTCATCCAAAAATGGCAACTTTTTACATCTTGATTTTTTCATGATTCCTTTGGAATTTCTTGATCAAATTTTGTACATTGGACATATGTAACATGAATTTCATGAATTTGGCCTCAAAAAGTCAAGAGTTGACTTTTTCCTCTGATTATTTGACTTTGCCCCAATTTCTCTGATTCTTGATCTTTCTTCCAATTGAACCACCTCCAAAACTAATTGAGATGCAATCTTCCACATCCATATACCTAGGGACATATAGAAAACCATGACATCAAGTCTTGCCCAAAAAATCAAAGATTCCCTGATTTAAATGGAAACCCTAATTTTGGCCCCCTTTGGTTAGGAGGTAAAAGTGCAGTCTTCAATTTCAAATTCCTCAGAGTATGCTGTGTGTCCCCTTAAAGGATGATGAGAAATGCCACTTGAGAATGATTTTGGATCAATGAGCTATCTCTTTTGAGGGTTTTCCTTCAATTTTTGAACCTCTTGCATGATGAAAGATGTATTGCTTCAATCTCCCATTGGATTTCACTTTCTTGAGATTTTGGAAGATCAATTGAGATAGTATGAGACATGAGAGACCTCTTGGCTTGCCTAGAGCCAACTTGATTGACCTTTTTGTGCTTTGAATGATTCCTTGATTATCCACCTTCCACCTGATCACATGCCCTGATGGTAAGAAGGATGCCATGCTTCATTTTTCTATGTTAAATGCAATGTAATGTTAATGAGGTGGATATGATATGATAAATGATAATGCCATGCTATTATGACAAAAGGGGAGAGCAAATTTTGGGGTATTACAGCTGCCCCTATTCAAGCGCTGTAGACCTGAATGCCTGAAAGCAAATGCTTTCGGACTTTCAAGGTATATAGTGATTGAATACCAAAAATAACCAAAAATTTGCTCTGGATGATGAAAAAGAAAAGGGATGTAAACCCAATGAGACTGCTGGATTGAATCTTCGATGAAACGTCGGAGAGATCTGTCTTTTGAACGATGCCAGACGACTGCTGGCTTGCCACGCTACTGGCGGACTTTAATAATGTCTTTTATGCAACTCCAGACGACTACTGGCCTGCCACACTGCTGGTGGACTTTGATAACGTCTTTTGAACGACGCCAGACGACTACTGGCTTGCCACACTGCTGGTGGACTTTAATAATGTCTTTTATGCAACTCCAGACGACTACTGGCCTGCCACACTGCTGGTGGACTTTGATAACGTCTTTTGAACGACGCCAGACGACTACTGGCTTGCCACACTGCTGGTGGACTTTAATAATGTCTTTTATGCAACTCCAGACGACTACTGGCCTGCCACGCTACTGGTGGACTTTGAAATATGCCACCCTTAGATGGACTTTTGCCAATCCACTGTTGGACTTTTGCCACCCGAAGACGGACTTTTGCCACCCGAAGACGGACTTTTGCCAATCCACTGTTGGACTTTTGCCACCCGAAGACGGACTTTTGCCAATCCACTGTTGGACTTTTGCCACCCGAAGACGGACTTTTGCCAATCCACTGTTGGACTTTTGCCACCCGAAGACGGACTTTTGCCAATCCACTGTTGGACTTTTGCCACCCGAAGACGGACTTTTGCCAATCCACTGTTGGACTTTTGCCACCCGAAGACGGACTTTTGCCACCCGAAGACGGACTTTTGCCAATCCACTGTTGGACTTTTGCCACCCGAAGACGGACTTTTGCCAATCCACTGTTGGACTTTTGCCACCCGAAGACGGACTTTTGCCAATCCACTGTTGGACTTTTGCCACCCGAAGACGGACTTTTGCCAATCCACTGTTGGACTTTTGCCACCCGAAGACGGACTTTTGCCAATCCACTGTTGGACTTTTAGAATTTTAAAATCGAATTACTCTCTGCCTCTGCGCCAGACATCTCTGCCGACTCTGCTGAGGAACCACAATCAATGATTTAATCTCGGAGACTCCTAAAAGGATAATATCTCTGCTGGCGAATGGATGAACAATCCGTCTGCTTCGAATTGTCAAGCTTGCCAAAAATAAATTGGACTTTAAGATATGAGGGAATGACGACTCTGCCAGGAATTATTCCATCTGTTTGGGGGAACGAATTCTGGTCACAGCGATTCCGCTGGGGATGAGAATTTTTAAATGACGTCCTGCTGGGGAAATGAGCCATTAAAACTCTGCTTGGGGATTTATTCAACCCAAGATCCTTTATAGGGATTATCAACCTTCTGACCCGGCTGGGGAAAGGCTGTACCATCCTTGTTGAGGAATAGATTCTGTCGATCTGATAAACCTCTGCGGAGAGAACAACAACTCAGCTGGAAGTTGCTGACAAGATTCGATGCTGACCTCTGTGAGGATACCATGACCAGAGATACGATCTTGCTGGGTATCAGGGCTACTCTGCCAGGGATATGCAAATCCTGGTTAGAACATTCCCCTGCAACTTACTAGGAAAGAGTCCTTTGGGGAAACTCAAAGCAAATCCACAGTAGTCTGCCGCAGCATATGACTGTCAAGCTTAGGATGAGTACCACAATACCCCATGTTAGGCGAGCTTTCCCTTTGGACAATTCCGTTGGGGATGACGAGTTTATAACAAACTCTGCTGGAGAAAACTGCTTTAAAGCGTCTCATGTTGGGGAATGCCTTTCGAGAGGATTTTACAGAAGACCAACTGTCCTCAAACTCTACTGGGGGTGACCAACACTTCATGCTGGGGAAACAATCATGCCCCATGCTTGGACAACACAACAATTCGTCCCCGCAGAGGATGTCATAAGAGGATTTTACAGAAGATCTAGCCTCTTCAAACTCTTGTGACTTCGCTGGGGATAATGACCATCAGTTTCGGTGTCGACGAGACCACTCTTTTGGGGAACCTGTGACCGTTATCGACATAGAAAAGCTTGTAGCTGTTGGAAATACTGTATGAGAGAATCGACTTAATAAGATGCAACGGTACCCAGTTGAACTTAATTCACTGATATCGACCCGTTATGAACAATCGTCGACCGAACGATGAACGCCGATCTCCTTACCCATAATTGCCCCAGTCTTTTGCGTGGGGTGATTTATTGCTGGTCTTGTGCTTAAAATCATCTGCACCTGCTACCTGCAACAAAAGAATATGCCCACATGCTCCGAATATTGCGTGGCTAGAATCCACCATCCGGGAGTATTCAACATTCGAAGTAATTTCAAATGTTTTTTCTGCGCATGTTATTGCAAGGCTGCCATGTTTTCAAATGCAATGTTTTATCAAAAATTAGGACGTTTTTGCAAACAAAGCAATAAAACAAAAATAGAAAGCTTTTTACTGAAATTCAATTTATTGACTGAGAGCCCAGAATAGGCAATTACATCCGGAAGCAATCCCTGGAAAGAGGTGATCGCTAAAAATTGAGAAAAGAAACTATCCTAATGGCAATGTGAAAACGGAATTCCACTGAGTTTCCATTCTGTTATGACCAGTATGTCTTCAAAACTCCCCGACCTTGCCTTCTGAGGAATGATCAGACCGATTCCTATCCTTCAGAACGTCAGTTGTTCAAACGGTGATAGGGTACAGATAACTCAAACCGTAGTCATTCGCTTAAATCCCTCTTTTGTGTGGACCGCCCTTTCAGGTTTTCGATCCACCAGGATACCCTTTTTTGCCTAAGTTGCCCTTTCGGGTTTTCAACTTACCGGGTGTACAAAATTTTTTCAATTATATCCCTAATTTTTGCCCGAACCTTATTCTGTTTTTGGTTCGCCGGGATGCCCTTTTTTGCCTGGATTTTTTTATTTTTATTATCCAGCGGGTCTATTCATGCGAAGTATTTTTTGACTACGTCCGAGTTGACAGGGGATGAAAAGTCTTCGCCATCCATGGTTGTAAGCAATAAAGCTCCGCCCGAAAAGACCTTTTTAACCACGAATGGACCTTCATAATTAGGAGTCCATTTGCCCCTGTGATCTGTATTGGGAGGAAGGATCCTTTTGAGTACCACATCTCCGACTTTATAAACCCGAGGACGCACCTTTTGGTCAAATGCCTGCTTCATTCTGCGCTGGTATAGTTGCCCATGACATACAGCCGCCAATCGCTTTTCCTCAATAAGGCTCAGCTGATCAAATCTGGCTCGTACCCATTCAGCCTCATCTAGCTTAACATCCATCATAACTCTGAGGGACGGAATCTCTACTTCAACCGGTAGCACTGCCTCCATACCATATACAAGTGAGAATGGGGTTGCCCCAGTGGACGTGCGTACCGACGTTCGATACCCATGCAAAGCAAACGGTAACATCTCATGCCAATCTTTGTACGTGACAACCATCTTCTGCACAATCTTCTTGATATTTTTGTTGGCCGCTTCGACCGCGCCATTCATCTTTGGGCGGTACGGAGAAGAATTGTGGTGTTCGATTTTGAAGTCCCGGCATAACTCAGCCATCATCTTATTGTTCAAATTAGAACCATTATCAGTAATGATTCTTTCGGGAACTCCATATCGGCAAATGATATCCCGTTTTAAGAAACGAGCGACCACTTGTTTTGTAACATTGGCATAGGATGCGGCTTCAACCCATTTGGTGAAGTAATCAATTGCCACCAAGATGAAACGATGACCATTGGAAGCTGTAGGCTCAATCTTTCCGATCATATCAATGCCCCACATGGCAAACGGCCAAGGCGACGACATGATACTCAACGGATTTGGAGGCACATGCACCTTGTCTGCATAGATCTGGCATTTATGGCATTTGCGGGCATATTTGCAACAATCTGACTCCATAGTCAACCAATAATATCCCGACCTTAACAACTTTTTAGCCATTGCCTGCCCTCCGGCATGAGTACCGAAAGAGCCTTCGTGCACTTCAATCATCAACAGGTCTGCTTCATGTCTATCCACACATCTAAGCAGGACCGTGTCAAAATTTCTTTTATACAGCACGCCATCTTTGTTCAAGAAGAAACTACCAGCTAACCTTCTCAACGTCTTCCTGTCTTTGGACGATGCCCCTGACGGGTACTCTTGACTTTTCAAGAAACACTTAATGTCATGAAACCATGGCTTGTCATCAGACGTTGCATCGACCGCAAACACAAATGCTGGTCTGTCAAGGCGGGATACCTCAATCTTAGGTACATGGTTCCATCCTTGCACTTTGATCATGGAAGACAAAGTGGCCAAGGCATCAGCGAACCTATTCTCATCTCGAGGAATATGGTACAGTTTCACTGTTGTGAAAAATGTCAGCAATCTCCTCGTATAATCTCTATACGGCACTAGATTTGCTTGGTGCGTGTACCAGCTCCCTTTCACTTGATTGATTACCAAAGCTGAATCACCGAATATATCAAGGGTTTTAATCCGTAGATTAATCGCCTCCTCGATCCCCATTATACAAGCTTCGTACTCTGCTTCATTGTTGGTGCATCCGAAAGTTATTCGTGCAGTGAAAGGCATATGAACACCTTCCGGCGTGATAAGAACTGCTCCAACTCCGCACCCATTCATATTGACAGCCCCATCAAACATCAAACTCCATTTGGATTCAGGGTCTGGCCCCTCCTCCGGAAGTGGTTCCTCGCAGTCTTTAGCTTTGAGAAACATGATGTCTTCATCAGGGAAGTCAAACTTCATGGGTTGGTAATCATCAATCGGCTGTTGCGCAAGATAGTCGGACAAGATACTTCCTTTGATGGCCTTTTGTGAAGTGTACTGAATGTCATACTCTGTCAAGACCATTTGCCACCGTGCAACTCTGCCTGTCAATGCTGGTTTCTCGAAAATGTACTTGATAGGATCCATTTTTGAAATCAACAAGGTCGTGTGCCTAACCATATATTGCCTCAATCGCTTAGCGGCCCATGCAAGTGCACAGCATGTCTTTTCAAGCATTGAGTATCGGGATTCACAATCATTGAACTTTTTGCTCAGGTAGTAAATAGCATGCTCCTTCCTACCTGTCTCGTCATGTTGACCGAGAACACAACCCATGGAACCTTCAAGCACTGTCAGATACATTATCAGCGGTCTCCCTTCAACTGGAGGCATTAGAATCGGAGGTTCCTGCAAGTATTCTTTTATCTTATCGAATGCCAATTGGCAATCGTCATTCCACCTGACCGTTTGGTCTTTCCTTAACAATTTAAATATTGGTTCACATGTGGCTGTTAGGTGAGATATGAACCTTGCAATGTAGTTCAATCTACCCAAGAAACCACGAACCTCTTTTTCTGTTCTCGGTTCAGGCATTTCTTGTATTGCTTTCGCCTTGGCAGGATCGACCTCGATTCCTCTTTCGCTCACAATGAAACCTAGCAATTTTCCAGAACGTACCCCAAACGTGCACTTGTTTGGATTCAATCTTAGACGGAACTTTCTCAACCTTTCAAACAGCTTTTTCAGGTTAACCAGATGTTCTTCTTCTGTTCTCGACTTGGCAATCATATCATCTACATAACATTCGATCTCCTTATGAATCAAGTCATGAAACAATGTCACCATCGCCCGCTGGTACGTTGCCCCTGCGTTTTTCAACCCAAAAGGCATTACTTTATAACAATATGTACCCCACGGAGTAATGAACGTGGTCTTCTCCATGTCTTCAGGTGCCATCTTGATCTGGTTGTACCCGGAGAAACCGTCCATAAATGAGAACACTGAAAACTGAGCTGTATTATCGACCAGCACATCAATATGAGGTAGTGGAAAATCATCTTTCGGGCTAGCTTTATTGAGATCTCGATAATCCACACACATTCTCACTTTTCCATCTTTCTTCGGTACTGGCACGATGTTGGCTACCCATGGAGGATACTTTGTCACAGCAAGAAAACCAGCGTCCCACTGCTTCTGGACTTCCTCCTTAATCTTTAAGGCCATGTCGGGGTGAGTCCGACGAAGTTTCTGCTTAACTGGCGGACATTCTTCTCTCAATGGTAGCCTGTGCACAACAATATCTGTATCCAACCCCGGCATGTCTTGATACGACCAGGCGAAGATGTCAACATACTCGCGCAACATTTCCGTCAAAGTTTGCTTCACATCTGCTTGCAAGCTGGCACCAATCCTGATCTCTTTTTTGGCGTCCTTGGTACCAATATTGATGATGTCTACAGTCTCCTGATGAGGCTGGATGACCCTTTCCTCCTGTTTCAACAATCTGGCCAGTTCTTCAGGGAGTTCACAATCTTTCTCATCCCCTTCTTCGGCTTGATAAATCGGATTGTCAAAGTCATACATAGCCATATCAAAATCGTTATCAGTGGTATCCGGAGGATCAAGTCTGCATGAACGGGTTCATGCCTTATTTTAGAATTTATTTTTAAGCAAAACAAAAGAAAATGAAACATTGCCATTTTATATTTTTTGTGCAAAAATAAAAACTGAAAGACAGAGAACACAATTTGATTGCAAAACGTCCTTTATTAATGATTAAACATTGCAAATGCAACCATGGTGGCCCTACAAATGAATCTATACGCCTTGGGCAGAGCGCAAGATTTTGTCATGCATTATGGTTAGAAAAAACAAAGAAAAATTACTCTGTCTGAAGAGTAACCCGGATGACTTCTTCAACGAACCAGTTCTGCACTTGTTGTCCCGAAGCATGAGGGCGTACCCAGTTGTCCAGGTCACAATTACTGTCAACACTATCCTCCGTGGCTGCACAAGACTGGTCCATGTAGATAATTCCCCCACTATTGAAAGTAATGGGTCCCCTGCTCCCCGCATCTGAAGTTGTAGAGGGATGATAACCAATACCAAATTTGTCTTCCTTCATTGGGGTCTCTATCAACCTGCCCCAACCTTGGGCGTTGCCTGCCCTGACGACTTCGACAGCTTGTTTGTAAGATGAAATGGATGTACCAGCCCCAACTGGTACAGAAGAAGACTCAGGTGCATCGTCAATATTGACTGCTTCAAATGATTGGCACAGCATCTCATGAATTTCCCCATCCATTTCAATGTACTTGAACGTGGACAAGTGACTCACAAAGATGTCTTCTTCCCCACACACTGTCACAACCTGCCCTTCAAACTCATACTTCAGCTTTTGATGTAGAGTGGAAGTAACAGCTCCAGCTCCGTGAATCCAAGGGCGTCCCAATAGGCAGCTATATGCAGGTTGTATGTCCATTACATGGAACGTGGATTTGAATACCTGTGGTCCAATTTGTACGGGCAATTCCACCTCACCAAACACAGATCGTCTGGTCCCATCGAATGCTCTGACCACCAATTCACTAGGCCTTAAGATCAAACCATCAACTTCCAGCTTCATTAATGCCTTCTTGGGCAAGACATTGAGTGACGAACCAGTGTCTACCAGTACATGAGATAACACTGCGCCCTTACACTCCATCGTGATATGCAAAGCCTTATTATGGTTTCTTCCTTCAACAGTCAAATCTCTACTTGTAAAGCCCAAGCCATGGCTAACATTAACATTGGAGATTACGCCCTCGAGCTGATTAACAGTAATTTCTTGTGGCACGTACGCACTCTTCAACACTTTCAACAACGCCTGTCGGTGCGCATCAGAGCACATCAATAGTGACAAGATTGAAATCTTTGAAGGGGTCTGATTCAGTTGGTCCACAATCTTATAATCGCTTTTCTTGATTATCTTCATAAATTCTTCCATTTCCTTATCAAAAGTAATCTTTGTCTCTGCTTCAGGTGTAGGCGCACTTTCAACCACCTGTTTACCCTTAGCCTTTGCTGCAGCTTCTGCCTCTTTATCACTTCTCAAGGTTTGGGGAGCGAACAACCTTCCACTCCTTGTAAAGCCCCCTACGCCCCCTACGTTATCAACATTTGGGCTGACTGACGACTCAACTTCCTGTTTTTTACCTTCGTAATATACATCTGCCCCATAGTGCCATGGGATAGCCTTCGTAGACGTGAACGGAATTGGTCCTGGCACCGTGATAGTGACAGGACTGGGCCTTTCTGGCGCAACACTCGCCACGGGAACTGCATTGACCGGCATTTGAATCTCAGCGGGAGTGTAATAGATGGTCACGGTTGATATCTCATCAGTGTCTTTCACGACTCTGTCGAACTGTAGACATCCTTCATCGATCAGATTCTGTAAACCCATCTTCAACTTATCACAGCCGTTCTCCTGATTCATACACTCAAAGCAATCTTGATTACAGCCCGGGAACACCTGTCCCTTCAATAAACGATCTTTTACAACCAACAAAGAAGTTTTCACTTGACGGATATCTGTCACCAGATTCAATCTCCTCCCATCTTCAATAGCGTACACATTTGCTGCGCTATGATCAGGCATGGGATGCTGAGTAATATTAGGAGCGGGAGAGAAATTGATGGCTTTAGCATCAATCAAATCTTGTACTTTATGATGGAAAGCCCAGCATTTTTCAATGGAGTGCCCCTGAGCACCTGAGTGGAACTCACAACGAGCATTAGCATCGAAGTTAGGTGGCAGGTTTCCAGCAACCGGAGCTTTCATAGTACGGAGTTCTACCAACTTTAACTCGAGTAGCCGGGGCAACAGCGCGGCATAAGTCATAGGGAGAGGATCCATCTTACGATCCCTCTGTCTAGACCTTTGCTGGAAAAAAGGTTGTTGCTGTGGAACTTGTTGTTGGGGTTGTTGTTTCTGAACAGACGGTGTGGGGATTGTTACAGCATCTACCTGATAATAAGCTCGAGAACGCCCTCTGCCTCGTCCTCTAAACACAGCATTCGTATCACCTTCTCTTCTTTTCTGGTTACTAGCAAACGGTTTCTTCGTCCCCGAAGAGCCAGCCCCACTCACATCCTGGATCTTTCCAAGCTTTAACAGACTTTCTATTCTTTCTCCCGCAATCACAATATCAGCAAATCCAGTTGACGGACAAGCAGCTAATCTATCCAGATAGGCCCCTTGCAATGTGCCCATGAACATATCTGCCATTTCTCTGTCTGACAAGGGAGGTTGAACCTGGGCAGCCATTTCCCTCCACCTCTGTGCATATTCTTTGAAACTCTCCTTGGCATTTTGTGACAATCCCTGCAATTGGGTGCGGTTGGGCGCCATGTCAATATTATATTGGTATTGCTTCAGGAACGCTTCTGCCAGATCTTTCCAATTCTTCACAGCAGCTCTATTCAACTTCATGTACCAGGTCAAGGATGCCCCAGCCAGACTGTCCTGAAAATAGTGCATCCATAGCTTCTCGTCATCCGTATGGGCTGAAATCTTCCCAAAGTAAGCTTGAAGATGCGTTTGGGGACACGCATTGCCGTGATACTTATCAAAAGTAGGAGGTTTGAATTTAGGGGGAATTCTGACTCCTGAGACCAGCCCCAAGCTGGTAACATCAATACCCATAGAGTTCTTGCATTCTATAGCCCTGATCTTTTCTGCTAACTCATCATACCTTCGATCACCTTGATTACCCACATCAGCGTCTAGTATAGTAAATTGGTCTTCCAGAGTATCTTCAAGAGTAACACCGGCATGCCTACCATTTCCATTACCCCGATTGTTACCACCAGGAGGAGGGTTGCCACCGGGAGGAGGGATGCCGTGTCCCTGTGAATTGTCATGATGATCACCTTCGGGCCCATTGTCGGGACGCTCTACCAGAAGCCTCAGTCTCTCCTGATTTTGCGCCATGCCAGTCATGAGGGTCATGAACTGGTCCATACGCGCCCTCATTTCCGCCAAATCACTTTGCACTTGATCCATGATTCTTACTTGATTCCTTCGCGTCGAATATCGGTGAATATGACTCTCCGCTATACTGCCTGAAACCAAATAAAGGTTAGAGACCCCGCAACGAGTACCTGAAAAGCAAGTAACAAAAAATGCAAAATGATATGCAATGCCATGCAATGCCATGTTTGTCATTTCCGAGGTGCTTTATACCCTGATTCCAATCCCACCACGGAAATCTGAAGACCAGAAATTGTGATATAAAGAGACGTGTCGTGGTCATGTGCTTGTGTGCAGCTATCTGATAAGGAATAATTCTGAATAAAACTGCTCATACTCATTCAACAAAGTATTCAAGTACATTTAAGAAAGGCTCATCCGCAAATGCAATACAAGGAAAAATGGATCCATCAACAAGCCTGATGGTAACCATTAATAACAAAATATAAGGAAAAGAACATCAGTCTGACAATTCCACACCCTTCAGCTTATCACTTGAGTATTTGATCTCCTCAAAAAGTATACGGGTACGCTGGTGATTCGGCTTTTCAATCATTTCTTTGATCAAGACATCCCTTTTCTCAAGAGCTTCAGTTAAAGAACCCATGTGCAGCATCAGAGCCTCGTCATCACACACTCCTTTGTGTCTCTTTATGCCGGCTTGCGTCTTGAGTATCTCCCTTTCTATCATGACTTCTTCAAGCTCTTTCTTGGTATTCCTCAGCTCACCTCTAGCTTCTTCTAGCTGTTCCTGACTCTTACCGAGGCTTTCCCGATACTTTCTCCTCTGCTCATGCGCCTTTTTAAGCTCCTCGTCTTTAATCTGCAACTGTTCCTGTAATTCGGCATTCTCTATCCTAACTTCGTCCCAAGCGTGCTGAAACTTTGTTAACTTTTCTTTGGTCTGTGCTAACGTCTGTTTGGTTTGCTTGTGGGCTTGAGTAGCATCATCAGCACCTTTACTAATCTTCCGGAAATGTTGGGCTCTTCCAGCAAAGTCTTTTTCTTTTGCAGTTAGGATTTGTTCAGCATCTTGGGCTTTCCGCTCCAGCTCTTTGTTGGCATGTAGAGCATTCTGAAGACAGCTATTCAACTCGGAATTCTCTCCTTGGAGCTTTTTCACCAAGGCTTGCAACTTGTCAACTTCTTCCACAGTAGCAGTGCTTCTTGCTTTCTCATTCTTCGGATACAAAAGGGGTGCCTTACCAAAAGGCAAGAGAAAATCTTCAACTCTTTTCTTCACCCACTCTTCATATGCTGGATAAACCCGGTTATTAGGCTTTCCTAGAGTAACTTTCCCCTTTTTCAGTATGCTACCCCAGCTTTCAGAAGCTTTCTGTGCTGCTTCCCAACCATCTGATGTATGAAAATAGAGGGACTCCTCCACATCTCTCTTGATAGGCGGACCTGTCAGGGCATATCCAAATTGCCGAATGGCCAAAGAAGGATTGTAGTTAATCCCACCCAGTCTTCCTATCAGTGGAACGTTAGGGAACTTACCACAGCTGTGGATAATATTCTTACCAATCAGCCCATGATCTACCCATACGATGTCCTTGGCCACCAATCCCATTAAACGCTGTTTCCACTCTAGAGAATCTTTGGAATCCACAAAAGCCCCTGATTGTGGTAAACGGCCCGCAAACCACTTATAGAACAAGGGTGCACAACAACGAATTATCCCTCCTCTTTTCTTTTCGTTTCGGTTGTACAATGAGTAGTGAAGATCTCCCAGTAGCGTTGGCACCGGGTTCTTCATCATGAATATTCGTATAGCGTCCGTATCAATAAAATCCGGCTCGTTGGGAAACAACACTATGCCGTATATACAAAGGGCTAACAAAGCATTAAAAACAAGCCAATTCTCGCCTTTAGCTGCTTCCTGGGCCTTCTTAATCAGATATTCCAGCTTGTAACCACGAATCTTTCCTTTGTTGGAGACATTGTCACTTAGCTCTGATTTGCTCAAATAAAGAGCACCAGCCAACTTCCCAAAGTCAAGATCCCCCACTGATCCAAAGAAAGGGGGCTCCTCCTTGATAGCAATCCCCAACATGTTGGAATACTCCTCCAGGGTAGGAACCAACACATAGTCTGGAAATACAAAACATCTCAGAGGCGGATCATAGAACTGCATCAACGTATGGAGACCTCTGGCTTCATAATCACTGACATTACGGACCATAGATAAAATCCACCCATATTTCTCTTCAAAAGCTTCTCGTGCTGCCGGGCTCGCCATTCCCTTCAGCACAACAATAGGGCCCAAAGTAGGCGTAAGGAACTTGTAGCTGATGATATTCTTCCTCTCTTTAGTGTTCATCTTTGCAGGGACCTGATGACTGGAATCAAGGGTAATATATGCACCTGGAAATGAATAAACATGTATGTTAGGATATGATAATGCAATGCAAAGGGCAATGTGATCAGGTAATCAGGTGTCTGTGCTGAACTGTGAACGGTGTCAGTGTAGCTCTGAGACTAATATAGAACCATAGATAAGAACCATCTGAATACAATAGGATGAAACTTCCTTTTTGTGCAATGATGATAGAAAACCGGGTATGTAGGAGGTCATGGTTACCTGCAAACCTGTAAACAACCCGCCCTTCTCACATGTGGGTACTAGGATGTTCAGTATCCCGGGCTCTCAGGTCGAGAAATGATGATACGTTCACCATTTCTGGTTTGGCATCATCATCAATCGAGGAGGCCTCAACTGATTCTCCAAAACAAAAAGGTCCTCAGCTTCTGGCACTGAGGTCGAGAAGCAATAGTACATTCATCCCTCAGGGTACAGTACTACCGCCAATCGAGGAGTGCCTCCGCTGATTCTCTTTCAAAAAGGGATGTCCTATAGTAAGTTCCCAGCATTGGGTCCTCGGATCGAGAATGTGCAATGGGTTTGCCACGGAATGTGGTCTGCCACTGTCACAACTCGGGAGGAGTGCCGCAACTGAGTCCTCGGGAATGGTCACCAGAGTCGACAGTTCCTCAAGAGAATAACCACTGGCCTGCATAACATGCAGTAGCAGAAAGCTCCTGATAGAACCTCGTCTGGTTGTGGGTCTCATGAACAACAATACGTGGTCACCACCACGCAAGCGTCATGACTATCCACTCTAATACCTATGTATGTACTCAAGCCTTGGTAGTGGGCTTATCTCTCAGAACACCCATCCCGCCAAACAGACAAAACAGTGCAACACCATATAATATGTGATATGTAATGCTAAAATGCGGTAAATACAGTAATGTACAGTAAAACGGTAAATAACCATACAATAAAACAGTAAATACAGCACAACAGTAATCACCCAATGAAAGAAAAGCAGACAAGCGCTAGGATTGACTTGCTTAGGATGGACCAGCAATAGGTCAACCTCTTATCCCCAGCAGAGTCGCCAGCTGTCGCTCCCGGGATTTTCATCCTAGTACAAACGCGAAAGTGGCACCGAAACAGAGTCGCCAGCAATGTGTATTTATCCCATGAGAGGGAAAGGAAACACTGCATAAACCTGAAGAAAAGGAAAGAGCATGGTCTCGCGACCAAGAGAACTGGGTTCGGGAGTCGGTTACGCGAGAGGAAGGTATTAGCACCCCCTCGCGTCCATCGTACCCGATGGGATCCACGCTTGCTTGTCTCGATCAAAGGGTGATAGAAAAAAGGATACTGGAAAAGGAACTGAAAGAAAGAAGGGAGAAAGAGAAACAAATGTAGGGAAAATAAAAGAAGTGCTCGCATGGGCCCTACCCCACTGCCTACGTATCTCATCGGGAGCATGAGAATCAGAGCGACGTAGTTCCCCTCACTAGGGATGAATTGTTTGTATTTTTAAGGAACGGATAACGTTCTAGCTCAGGTGTTGCAGGCTCGCTGGTCCGAGTGCGTTACCATCTTGCAAGAGAACGAGTAGAAGCGCGTTCGTGCGTTGAGAGTGAATGAGGGGAGAAAAGAATTCCCGAAGGAAAGACGTTATTGTTTGTTTTTTGTCTTTTAGAAGGAAGTGTTTTGGGTTTGTTTGCATACGACAGTGTATCTGGATCTTAGTCATTGGAATGGGTAAGAAAGCACACTAAGGGTGAAGAAGACCCTCACACTTAGTTCCAATTATCAAGGTTCAAACACACTAGCATACTTGTGTTTATTAAGTGTTTTGTTGATTGTGAAGTGAAGAAGTGTTTTTTATTATTTGCACCTTCAACAAGTATTGCATTTAAGTTCCTCATACAAGATCAAATGTTTAACACATTGACCCAAGATGGGCTATATGCTACACATTCTAAGATTACAAGAGAAGACCCCTTATAATCTTTTCTTTATATGAAAGGCCTAAATGCAATAAATGCCTACCTTTATTATATGTTTTGAATTTTCTTTGAGATGAGAAGATGAAAGACTCAAGAGAAGGTAAAGGTAAAATCTATATGGACTAAGACTCAATCCTAATTGATTAGTTAAGGGAGTGATCCTAAAGTTTGTGAGGTTTCAACCTAAAGTCTAAAGAAAGAATGAATTAAACAATTCACTTCTAAAGTAGAAGATGAATTGTAATTCACAAAGGGAAAGTGATGAGTTATTAAAAGAAAGCACATAAGTGCTTAACAAAACACAAAATGGAATTGTAAAAGAGAAAGGATAGAAGTTGAATGTGGATTCCTTATCCACACTCAATTGAAACTTACCAAAGCCCCTACATGGTTAGTAAACATGTATAAGAAGTATAAGAAGTAAAAGAACATGTAATGCATCATAAAACTCAAAAGAATTAAATGAGAAAACAAATCCTAGAACCACAACCAGAATGGGCATCATATGGACAACAAATGAATATCATCATACAAGTGCAAGTGAATAGGCAACAAACATCATCCATTAGCATTTAAACATGTTACAAGAAGAAAGGGTAGATGAAAGATGGAAAGAAATGAAGAGGACATGCATAAATGGAACATGTAAATCAACAACCAGAATTGAAAATAAATGAAAAATGGTTTATAAACATCTCAAAAGTATTTATGAATCAACCATCAAGACTTTCAAGAAGTAATAGAAGAAGAAGTGAGATGAAAACTCAAAAAGAAGGTGCAAACAATACATGTTAATGATGCACAAAGTTCAAATTGAAATGAACATGTAAAGATGACCTATAATGTGTATCAAAGACCTATAATATCATATGAATGGCTCACACAACTATGCAAATGCTCATACAAATATGCACAAAAGAACTCATGCAAACATGCACTAAAGATTACAATGATATAACATGTTATAATGCTTTAAATGAAATGCATCAAACAAAAATCACATGGCCTCATGAAAATTATGAAAACATGGTATTGGAGTTCACTAATCAGAGATGAATCACATACCAAAATAGCATATCAAAATTCAAAGCAAAATGACTTCAAACAAAGCAATTAGGTCAAGTTGAAATGTCATGCAAAGTGGTACAAATATAGGCCTCAAGACATGTAATAAAGTGACCTAAAAAATCAAACAAAAATTATATAACATGCTTCAATGTATTAGTGAATCAATGCAAAAAGAATCATGTCAAAACAGTTTATAATGAGCAAGAACAAAATTAAACAAATTCAAGTATCATGCTTAGGATGCATCTAAATGGAAATTCAAAGAAAATTATGGAACAGGGGTAAAAAGGTCATAAAATCAGAAAATAAAATCATGAAAAATTTCCTAAATGTTTTAAGAATACACATGAATTTTTGTAGAATTTTCCAATATCATTTGATATTTTTAAAAATCAATTATGAAACGTGTAGCAAAAATGAAAATAAAATATGAAATGCAATATGAATGGGGGTGCAACCATAGCAAATCCATAGTTCAATTTAATTGGGCTTTAGAAGCGTGGGGTGTAAATAACAATCTGTCATAGGTCCAATTACGCGCAAAACACCATAGTAACCATGCACTCCAGTCAACAAAATTGACTCATCAATAGCCATTAGATCAAGTCAAGGTCAAGCCAAAGTCAAGGTACGCAGATCCAACACACGTGGATGAGGACACACACTCACTACCATGTACCATGCCACACAATGTTTAAGTGGATTCAGAAAATACGCATGTGACCAGCACATGCCTTTTAATGTGCTGTCACCATACAAGCCACACGATCGCGCAAAATGAATGGACACGATTAAAACGTGAAAAAACCCTAGCTATTGAAGTCACCGGCCGGAGATGACCTCCGGTCACCTTCTCCGGTCACACCACCACCGTCTGCAACTCACATGTTCACCAAAACACACAATACGCATACCAAAATGAAGCTGAGATAATGGAGATCAATAATACGCAGTTATTTTTCACACAACAAGCATGCACACAAAGAACAGAGAGGATCAAACCAAGCCCTAACTTTTGGATCTAAGCCTCTACAAGGCCTATCAACTAGCCGGAGTAAGCAGAGCTTCTATCAAGCTTAAAACACAAAAAAACAAGTAAAAATAGACAGAGATCGTGCAAGGTAATTTCAAGAGTTCAAACCTGAATGATGATGAAACTTGGAATGCACAAGAATACCAGAAGGAGATGCTTCTTCCTTGAGCTTCACTTGGCCAAATAAAGGCTTGAGAGCTTGAATTCGTGCAAAGAATCAACCAGAATTTCAACTCTCTTGATCCTGAACTTCTTTAACTGAACCTATGCACTCTTGTTCTTAATCTCCAAAGTAGAATCAAGATGAAGATGGAGATGAAATGTAGGAGATGATGATGAAATTCGTGTACAGAGAGGGAGAAAAAATCAGAGAATGTGGAAAGAATTTGAAGTGTTTTTGAGAGAATGTGGCTGGGAATGAAATTTGAGTGTGAGTTTTCTATTTATAGTATGAACTAACCATGGTTTAATGAGTGGAGTTAACTGAGTTGGATGAGTTAAAGTGAGTGCACCCTAACTAACTGAGTCAAGTTAGTTAGGGGC
Organism: Lathyrus tuberosus; assembly: GCA_022829125.1. NCBI lineage: Eukaryota > Viridiplantae > Streptophyta > Magnoliopsida > Fabales > Fabaceae > Lathyrus > Lathyrus tuberosus. Next base: position 236,148 of record JALAZF010000882.1, read on the forward strand.
GAGTTATTGAGGCTGAGTTATGGTGAGGTCAAGCTCATGACAGTTGTAGTAAGGATGAGAGCGAGGTTGTGTTATGCAGCAGTGGCTTGTGGTGGAAGCTTTACAAATTTCCCTTCTCATGTAAGAAGTAACATGGTGAAAGCACGTGCATGACTTGTTTGGTTTAATGAGGAAAAGAAACAGCTGGTAATGTGAAGTGTTTGTTGAATGACTGAACCAAAAACAATGCAGCATGTATCAATGTGTCAGTGCCAACATAGGGCTGTTTATGGAAGTTTTTCTCTCTAACCATTGAACCATTTGATGAGATTTTGGGGTCTTTGGAAAGAGGATGCATTGGAGCACAATATTGGTTTGAAAATTGAAGTGAAATGAGACTTGCAACATATTGAAAATGAGCTTCAAACATAGGAACTCAATACTGGCTTAAAAATGCTGCAGAACGCGCGCATGTGTGGCATGACCTGGTTGTGACCTGGTCAAATTTCAGTTACATTGACCATACTTTGAGCCATCATAACTCCTTAACCTTTGATCAGATGAAAAATTGATAAACACCAACTTTGAAGATCTCACATAGAGGAACAACTTTGATGTTGAAAGATTTTCCTTTTGAAGCCTCTAATCATGAGTAATTGATCAATACATTTGGCCCACCATGTGTTTGTGAAAATGACTGCGCGCGTGCCTTGAAAATCTTGGTCATGACCTAGTTTTGAACCTACTTTGCTCAAACTTTGATCAATCATATCTCACTCAATTTTTATCCAATGGAGATGTTCCACACATGGATTTGAAGCTTAAAGCAAGGCCTTTCATTGAGGCAGAGTGGAATTTTCATTTGGTGCTCCAAATTTAAATGGCCTTGGTTCAAACTCTGATGCAAAATGGCCAAAACTTGCTATTTTAGTAACCCTACTTCATCCAAAAATGGCAACTTTTTACATCTTGATTTTTTCATGATTCCTTTGGAATTTCTTGATCAAATTTTGTACATTGGACATATGTAACATGAATTTCATGAATTTGGCCTCAAAAAGTCAAGAGTTGACTTTTTCCTCTGATTATTTGACTTTGCCCCAATTTCTCTGATTCTTGATCTTTCTTCCAATTGAACCACCTCCAAAACTAATTGAGATGCAATCTTCCACATCCATATACCTAGGGACATATAGAAAACCATGACATCAAGTCTTGCCCAAAAAATCAAAGATTCCCTGATTTAAATGGAAACCCTAATTTTGGCCCCCTTTGGTTAGGAGGTAAAAGTGCAGTCTTCAATTTCAAATTCCTCAGAGTATGCTGTGTGTCCCCTTAAAGGATGATGAGAAATGCCACTTGAGAATGATTTTGGATCAATGAGCTATCTCTTTTGAGGGTTTTCCTTCAATTTTTGAACCTCTTGCATGATGAAAGATGTATTGCTTCAATCTCCCATTGGATTTCACTTTCTTGAGATTTTGGAAGATCAATTGAGATAGTATGAGACATGAGAGACCTCTTGGCTTGCCTAGAGCCAACTTGATTGACCTTTTTGTGCTTTGAATGATTCCTTGATTATCCACCTTCCACCTGATCACATGCCCTGATGGTAAGAAGGATGCCATGCTTCATTTTTCTATGTTAAATGCAATGTAATGTTAATGAGGTGGATATGATATGATAAATGATAATGCCATGCTATTATGACAAAAGGGGAGAGCAAATTTTGGGGTATTACACTCTTGTCTGAGTAGTTGGGAGATTTCTTCTGAAATTTCTTTGTCATTTTCTTCTTCAGCCTCAAATACCGGGAATTCAAAGTTGGGAGAAGGCATTGGACCGTATGTTTCAATGGGGTTTAAAACAAGCAATCTGCATGACGTGATGATTGATTTTAGAAGAGATAGAGAGAATGCAAGAGTGTGTGCAGTGTATTTTTTAATAACTGCTTGTTTTTATTATTCGAAATGTTTTTTAGGATTACCATTTTCTAAAAAAGCGAAAAGAGAAAACAACAATAAAATGCAAAAATTACAGAACAACGTTATTTTATTTATGATCTTGCCGATTCTTGAAACTACAGCCCTATAAAACAAAACTCCGTCACTTTGGGCAAAGTGAAGAGGTACATTTACAGAAAGTAAGCCCTATCAAAACATCCGTTTCACCTGGGCAGGGTGAAAGGTTAAAATAAAGACGGCAATTACTTAGACTTATGAACGACTTTCGGAACATCGACAGCAACCCATTGACTGCGAACTCCTCGGTGAATCACAAAGTCTGGCACCTTCTTTCTTGACTTGTCTTCAAAAATAACGCTGATTTCTGGTAGAGTAGGATCGTTGGAATCTATTTCTCAGGCAGAGTTGTCGTAGACGAACTCTTCTATTGCATCTTGCACAGTGTTTGGGCTTTCAGGAAAATCTCCCCATCCAGTTGGTTGGATGTCTTCGAGCCTGATACGAGAGCTTTTGGGAGCGGTGTACTTGACCAAGAAGTCGAACCTGCCACTTGGCTGTCCTAAGGTGTCCCACACTTCTTTGGAACTGGAGGAGTCATCCCTTTCGATGGCGTTGACCTCAGAAAAAGCATAGTTGATGAATTCTAGTCCTGCAAGCTTTGTAAATTCATCGTCGTGCTGGATATTTTCTGAATGCCCTGAATAATGATCCCATGACATGGTGGGGACGCATGTATTCTTTTCAATAATGCTCAGTTGATATGCATCGTCGGGCTAACTTTCTTGCCCCAAAACTCCCGGGTACGGCTGCCAGATAGGAAGACCATCCATTGGGCCATAATAGTCGTGGTCAAAGTTGTCTTTCATCAGAGTGTCTTCCTCTAATGAGTTTGGTGGGGCACGACATCCTTCTGAATCACAATCTCCGTATATCATCTTGACATCTGACCTCAGTATAAATCTCAGACTCTGTGCGGGATAGCAAAATGGCGTAGGCACCTCTTCCTGAGACATATAACCGTCTTTGTTAAGATAGGATTTCCACTCTTCATCTGTATTGGAGGGATCACCCTCGTTGATGGTATGTACTTCTTGAGACACTGGGTGAAGGAAGCCTCCACTATGGAAGAAGTCTTGAATGGGATGAAAACTTTCATCGTTACTAGCAGTCTGGGTACAGGTTATGGAAAAACCAAGACATTTCTTTGCTTTGTTATCAGTAGGAATGACAAGCTGTCCCCATCCTTTTGCGTTGTTACTTTTGATCACTTCGAGTGCATCTTTGTACGAGGAAATCGACGTTCCTCTTTCTAATTGGTCATTGCTCACCGAAAGTGCTTGGAACTGGTTCCAACAACCTCTTCTGGCTCTACACAAGTGGACGATGATAGGTTACTAATGATCAAGGCTTGTTCTCCCCAGACTGTGGCTAGTTGGTCGATTTTGACGAACTTAGGCTTCTGGTGAAGTGTCAAAGTGACTACCCGAGCCTGGTGTATCCAAGGCCTTCCTAATAAACAGCTGTATGCTGCCCGGATGTCCATGACCTGGAAAATGACTAGGAAAGTGTGAGGATCGATAGTTATGGGAAGGTCGACTTCGCCGATAACTTTTTTTCGGGATCCGTCAAATGCTTTGACGATGACCTCACTGCCTCTCATCGAAGATCCTTTGAATGATAGTCGCATTAACATAGACTTTGGCATAACATTCAGGGTCGATCCGGTGTCTACCAGTATGTCGGCTAAAGCATCGTCCTAGCAGTTGACTGTAATACTAAGCGCCATGTTGTGACTTTTTCCTTCTTCTGGCAATTCCTCGTCACTAAACCCCAAGTTGTTGCAGGAAGTGATGTTGGAGATGATGTTTTCGAATTGTCTTATTGTTACATCTTGTTCCACAAAGGCCTGCTCTAAGACTTTCTGTAGAGCCTCCCTGTGAGCTTCGAAACTGAGTAAAAGAGATAACATAGAGATTTTTGAAGGAGTTTGCAACAGCTGGTCTACAATGTTGTACTCACTCTTTTGGATGAGATTCAACATCTCATCATTGTTCATTGAAAGGTCCGGATCATTGGGCTGACCGACTAGTTGATTGAGAGCTTCTGTTTGAGGTTCCTTTTCTCTGGTAGGTTCTCCAACTCCTCGGTGGAAGATTCGACCGCTCCGTGTTACTCGACTGATGTCTGTAATATTCACGACGGAGGGTAATGGAACTTCTTTTCCATTCTCAACTGTTGTTGCATCGTACTTGTAAGGGATAGCTTTATCAGACTTGTACGGTACTGGTCCCGACAGATAGATAACTACAGGAGCCTTCTGATTTTTCTGACCATCATAACCGGCATCAATTGGTTCGAGATTGAGAACCTTTCCACCATCAAGATGAACTCTTGATTCATGGAGTAAAGGGATTATGGCACATATATCTTTGGCCATTTCTCGTTTAGGGATTAAGACAACATCTTTGCCTTGATCATGATGATAGTTTGACATTGAACCAGAGCTTGACCATGGTTGAATTTCATTATGGTCCAACTGACCTTGAAGGGATGCTCGCACGAGGTAGCATCCTTGATTATTCTCCGAGCAGACTCTACAGCGCTCGTAATTGTGTGGTGGCACCCGACCACATCCGCTTTGAATGCAGTGTATCCTTACTAGGTCGGTTTCCATTGATCGAACATCTTGACTTTGATGCCTATTAGGGTTCCCATTAATCATGCTGACTTGTTGTGTGTCTTTATCTAGATAGATCAGAAGCCACCAGTGGTTTAACAAGTGTTGCAGTGTTCTTTGAACGAGTGCACATCCTTGGTTACTCTCCCGAAACACTTTACAGTTTTGATAATAGTGCGAAGTCAGGAGACCGAGATGGACTTGCTTAGCGTGTAATTCCACCAAGATGGTATTAATCAAACGAATATCGAAGATTTGAATCATATTAACTTGACAGTGACTTTTATCGCGGTAATCCTGGATCTACCCGAGATCCATCTGACGCTGGAGGGCCTTCTGTATAAAAGAGCATCCCTGATTGTTTACGAGTAAATCAGACAGGAATCGTAATCGTCCCGTGGCAGATCATGATGTTGGCTTTGCCTTGAGTGCATTGCCACCAAGTTAACATTCATCGCACGGATGTCGTGGTTTTGAATGATGTTGGAATTTGTATAAGTTATGTTGACCTCACAAATTCGGTGATCCTGGATCCATCCGAGATCCATCTGTTCTTGTAGAGCTGATTGCACCACAGAACATCCTTGATTGTCTTTCGAGCAGATATCACACTGGTGATAGTTATGAGACGGTATATGACCGTATCCACTCTGCCTGCAATGCATCTTGCCAGGTTGGTTCCCAATAAAAGTACATCGTGAATTTGATAGCTGTGCTTAGACTCTTCCTCAATCAAATTTATTGCAGCTTTCTCGTGTTGAGGCAACTGGTTCGTCTGAACATTTGGATTTGTATCCTTGAAGGATAAGACCCCGCTCCTGACAAGCTTCTGTACATCAGATTTGAAGCTGAGACAGTTTTCTATGTTATGCCCCGGTCCTCCTTGGTGGTAAGGGCAAGTCTGATCCATTTTGAACCAAAAAGGCAGATTTTCTGATATTGTAAGAGGAGACATGGTCTGGACGTGCCCCTTGACCAGTAGTAACAGAAACAATTCTGCGTACAACATTGGTATAGGGTTGAACCCCGGTGGTAACGTTGTACGGTTGTTGCTGTACTGAGGATGAGCCTGCTGAAGAGGCTGGTGTGTCCTTTGCTGATATTGTTGTTGATTCGGTTGGCTCTGAGCAACCTGAGGTTGATACGCAGGAACAGGCGCAAGGTTAATAGCAGGAGTTATAGCTGCTACTGGTTGGTACCGTTGCCTTTTCTTTCTGAGAGAGATATTGCCAATATCTTGCTCTTTTTTCTTAGGGAAAGCACTACCGTATCTTTTGGTATTGCTTGATGGTCCATCATCTTTAATTAAACATCCTTCTCGGACTGTTTCTTCAAGACGAACTCCCATGTTCACCATCTCGGTGAAGTCACTAGGCGCACTGGCGACCATTCTGTCGTAGTAAAATGGGCTCAAGGTTTTCAAGAAGATCTTTGTCATCTCTTTTTCCTCAAGAGGTGGACAAATCTGAGCGGCAATTTCATGCCATCTCTGAGCATATTCCTTAAAGGTTTCCTTATCCTTCTGCGACATGGCTCTAAGTTGATCTCTGTCTGGTTCCATGTCTAGGTTATACTTATACTGTTGAACAAAGGCGGCGCCAAGATCTCTGAAAGTGACGATATTAGTGCGGTTTAAACCGATGTACCATTTGAGTGCGGCACCAGTTAAACTGTCTTGGAAATAATGGATCAGTAGCTGTTGGTTCTCTGTTTGTGTTGACATCCTCTGAGCGTACATCACCAAATGACTTTGAGGGCAAGAGTTACCCTTGTATTTTTCAAATTCGGGTACCTTGAATTTATGCGAAACTTTCACATTGGGGACCAAACAAAGGTCTGCGGCGTCCTTTCCAAATAGATCCTGACCGCGAATGGCATGCAGTTCCTTCTACATCTCCAAGAACTGTTCCTGGAACTCATTCAATCTGTCGTACATACTTTCGTTTCCACCAGAAGGTATCTGTGGAATCTGTCCTTCCGGGACAGTGTGTACCACGGCAGTGACTCTTGGTGCTTCCCTCTCCCGAAGTTTGTAACCTTCAAGAATTGTTGTCATGCCCCTTGCATCTTCGCTTTCCTAAAGTTTGTAACCTTCAGGCCCAGCGGCTCCTGCTACAGTTTCTGGATCTTCTGTGATCGGCAGAATATATCCTTCCGGGATAAAGTTGGGTGGCATGCCCCAGGGCCGATCTTTAGGAATGTTGTACCGAGGATCATACTTTTCCACTATGGGCGTCGATGTGATCTCTGAGATCACAGTCCTTTGTATCTGAGTTGCTGCCATAGCTTGCATGTCATTGTGAAGTTTCCTCAAATCTTCTTTAAGAGTGTTGATTTCTTCTCTTAACTCTCTGTTCTCTTCCTCGAGATCATCCATTTTATTTTGTCAATTGGCCCGAGTATTGTACGAATGAGACAATTTGTCTCTAGAATCGAGACACAAACGTGAGATTCACAGGGAAGAAGAATGCATTATGTGAGAATGATGAATGATATGCAATGATTAATTATTAAATTTTTTGTTATTTAATCAAAAGAAACTTTGACAATTAGATTGCAAATATCATACATTGGGGAAACCCCGTTTTATTGAATTCAAAGATTGCGAAAATGGAAATACAGTAATTTAGAAAGTGCTGTAAAAAGAAATGCCTAAACTTATGGATCCTGAGTCCTCTCTGAGGAGGGCTCAGGTGTTGGTTCTGGTATTTTCCTTTTCTTTGACCGGGGCTCTTGAGCCGTTGTCGGGTTGAGATTCCTTTGCTAATTGAAAGGAGCGAACAAATTCCTTTGGTCTTCTTGATTTTCTACAGCATGTTGCTCTAAAATCTCGATCAGAGCATCCTTTTCTTTTAATAGTTACTGTATTTTGTTACACTCCACATTGAGAATACGATACTTGTTTTTCCAAGACTTCTTCTCTTGTTGAACTTTGCTGAGAGTAACTTGAAGTGTTTCCATTTCAGACATAAAATAAAGAACAAATTCCTTTGACGGAAGAACTTCTTGATGAGGGTAAGGCATCCTCAGCTTGAGAGCCCTAGTTTGTAACTGAAATTCTGGCCTATGCAGACAGCAGATGTCAAGACATTGTGCTGCATAGTCTTTTAAACTTGGAGGAGAACTGCAGACTGATACCTTGAATATCAAAACTGAACACTCTCAGATGTCACGACATATGATCCAACATGTTTATCATGAACCCTAACAGAAAACATAAATCAGCAGAATGATAAAGAACACAGTAATTATTGACCCAGTTCGGTGCAATTCACCTACATTTGGGGGATACCAATCCAGGATGAAGACTTCACTAACTGTAGACTGTTACAAAGTTAAACTCCCACGTTTACAACTTTATCCCTAACATCTACCCCATGAACATCTTTACCAAGGCTAAACTCAATGATTTACAACCCTGATATGAGATACCCCACTCATACCCTAATCCAAACCTATGATATCTCTGTCTTCTACCAATTCAGAACTGTCGCAATTTCTTGACCTACACGTTATCTTGGACTTGCTTCAAAGCTTCGTCCAAGAACTATACAACAACCATTACCTACAGGTTTCTGGTTGTGTCCCTGTACCTATGCCTTCCACTCTGCATCCCATATTACAGAGTGGAGACTTACAACTCCTAAGAGAGCCAACGACTCTCAAACCCTAAACCCTTATTCAACACAAGAGAACTAGGTTAGAAAGTTATAAGTGATACAAAATTTAGAGTCACATAAACCCTAGGTCTAAGTCTCCTTTTATAGTCTTCTGTTGCCTTGGGCCTTTTATCGTCTCTCCTTTATCCACTATGCAAATTTGCACCAAATCTTTTGACAGATTTGTTAAGTAATTAAACCTGCTGTATTAGTAAGATGTTAGAACATCTTTGTCGACATCTTTAATCTTGAGCAGATTTCTTCATCTTTATCATAATCATGTTTTACCAAAATGTCGTCAAACCACAGGAGCTTTCAATGTCCCCCTTTTGACAAATTTTGGCTAAAACATTCCCTTATGTGCTGGATGAGCGAGATTGATAAAGGACCTTGAGTTTCTTCATCTTGAGAGTTTACCTTCTGATATCTTCTTCCTGAATTCTAGAAAGAGCTTAAATAGTCGTGACATGGAGTTCATACAATATGCAACTCAGATCACAAGTCACAACCTGCTTTTCAACTCAGATCACAAGACACAAAAGAAACTAGTTAAGACGTCAGAGCATCTTATCCAGCATTCTTGCAGAACACCTGCAGGAATGTACCCAGAAAACAACACAAGAAAAAAGAACAACAGAAAAATAACTTTCCTTCTTCTCCCCTTTTTTAGCCAAAACATGACAAAAGTGACCAAGACAACTCCAAATCCAGACACAACTTACCCAGAATTTGAAAAATGCCATCGATCACTAAACATGAATGATGAGACTAGGAGGAATCGATACAATCTTATTTATAGCCAAGCAATTTTCTTATGAAATAACGAACCGCATAAAATAACTCTGGTCCATTCAAAGATCCATTAATCAGGAAAATCACTCCACTAAATGCTCACCGGCCAAGACTGTTGACTGTTTCTTCTTTTAAGAATACCAACCAACAAACCCATTACATGCACACATGTTTAACAACAATGTCCTGACATTGTGTCAGACATTGTCTATAAGAGCTTTTCTGATTTTGGTCTATACAGAGATTTCTTCACAAATTCTAATCAAAGTCTGTAGAGAAAAATAAATTCTCCCAGACTCATCAATGATTCTTAAGCATCCAATAAGAACCATTCAAGTATGCATTGCCAAGTTTCCCACAACTTGCAGCAACACTCTAATGTCAAGACATCCTCCTTGACATCTCAGTTTGCTTGACGCACAAATGCAAACTGGAATTTCCACAATAATGTCAAGCCATCTTGACATCTCATTTTGCTTGACGCACAAATGCAAACCGGAACTTCAACAATATTGTCAAGCTATCTTGACATCTCAGTTTGCTTAACGCACAAATGCAAACTGGAACTTCATCTTAGATCAAGAGGCCTCTCCCCCTGACTAAGGTAACTGGTGCTCCTCCACTGAACACCTAAGCTAATGACTGGAAAACATAAGACGCATCTTCATGTCTTCAAGAGCGCACCCTCTGTTCAACACACCTGCTGAACACAACCATTAACTCATTATTGTTCCCTCTGACAAGAAACAATAATTACTCACACAAGATCAAAGTCATGCATCCCATGAGTACGTGTATACCAACCATAACAAACTCTTGGCTTGAGATCAAAGTCCCATTGATCCCCCTCATTCCACAATCATCTTATACACCACACAAACTCCTCTTGAATTCTCATGTATAGATATCCCGTTGCTTGAGGAACAAACCAATTGAATTAGAATGCTTCACATTCCTCAAAGAGACGCACAAGGCCCCTTAGTTTGTTACCACGATGTTAGCTGTCGTCTGCATGCTCCAGAACTTCACAGCTGCTAAACTGATCCACTACTAGCATGACTTGCTCCAAGGGCTCCAATGTCGTATGCAAGATTTTCCACTGACCTCACCCAGCCAGTAATAGAGATAAACCCCACAATCCAAGACAGTCATTCCTATCATTCTCCCGTATGATAACCTGGAATACTTCTGATATATGGTAAATCTCCACTTCTGAATGCATTCAGGAAACAGACTTCCATGCAATCAACATATGATCCACTTCAGTCTTCACAAATACTTACGTCCTCCTTCCAAGGGACCCTTCTACTCCATCATTCTCCCGGATGATCATGTAGATACTTCTTGGGCACGATGCAAGTAACCAGTTCATCACAGAACCTGAAATCCTTCACTAAGGATAGCTAACCCAAAGATGTTATAGCATCAGTTAGGACATCCTCCACACATCACAGACACCACACACCATGGTTCTTGATATGTTCCACTACTGGACTTACTATTAGCATAGTAATCCACACTGAAGATCTTCAACCAACACTGCGCCACCAGCTTGAACAAAGAAAACTTCAGAAATCCAGAGATAAATAAACTCTCAACCACCAAGAAGGTATGCTTCCATTATCAATCCAGAACTTCTGCCACAAGCTCCCAGAGAACTAGAACCTTCAATAATTTCAACTAACTACTCTTCTACAAAAGAGCAAGCAGTTTCAAGCATCCTGCTTGAACACACATTGTGAAACCCATCAAATGCCACTTTTTGATTGACCTCACTCATCTTCAGAACTCCCACAAGATACCCTGATCTACTAATGAAATCAAATCTTCAAGTCACATGAACTACTTGCCCTATAGCAAGACATCTTGGATCCACCAAGCCTCTTAGTCATGTAACATCTTCTCATCCACACCTCCCGCAAACTGCATGAGATAGACCTTTTTGAAGAATCCATCACTCCCATTCTCCTGTAGATCACCTTATCTTAAGCTGATGTGCTACATCACCAGCTGAGACTTCTGATGTTAAGCTAGATGTCAGAACATTTTGATATGACATCCAACTATTGAATTCAGCTCTTCCTTCAGCCACTTAGAAGAACCTCCTCCCTTTGCAGAAACAGATTTCCATGCTCTCACAGACTTGATTTAACAACCAAGTTTTGAGTAGACAACCTCCATTCTGCTTTGAAACTTCGAAGACTTCAAACCTGCCACATCTGAATCTTTAGAAACTAAGTAGTCCAAGACTACCCCATAGCAATACCAAAGAATGCAACTTCCCTTTAGTAGAGCCGTCAGTAGAAAGCCAGAGATAACTGCCACTTATCCTCGACCTTCACAACCAGAGCAAACACTATGCTCCAAAGCACCTAGATCAGAAATAAACTGATCCAAGTTGTAATCACCAAGATTATGATGTCTTCATAGTCTTCCATCTCCATCTTCAACAACATCACCATCTGGACAAGTCATTCACAATACTTTCCAGGAAACAGACGCTAAGCCAATAATCCCATGTCAACACCTATGAGACTTTTGAGCAAATGCAAAAGCCCTCCCATGATTCTACAAGCCTCTGATGAAAAGATGTTAGAACATCTGACAGAACACCCTCAATCTTGACTTTCAAGGATAATCAATTAAATACTTGTGGATTCCACAAATAGCAATTGATCTTAAATCCTTGTACCACTGCCGTAGCTAAGCTCCACCAGATCATGTCATGAATACTTATACAGTATTCAATCTTTTTGCAAGTATCTTCTTCAATGACAATGTTGAGATACCAAGGCTGCCACCCTTGACTCAAGTAACTAAGACTTTCTCTGAACAAGTCTTATTTACCTCAACATCTCTTCAATCATATTGGATCCACTCTTAGGGTCAAGAGAGATGAATCCTTCCTTGCTATTTTTGGATGGTGAAAATAAATCACCTCCACGTTCTTCAGATTGTGTCTCAAAGAAACACCTTCTAGTCAGAAGAGTAACTAGAAGACTCCAGATACACGACATAGATGTCTTTATGAGTGGACTTGAGAAAATTCTCAAGTATCTTTGACAACCTAGCCGTCCAAACATTTATCAAACTCCTAGAGCAAGAACCGGATAAACTTTAACTCAACTCCTCTCCTCTTCAACTGACTCCAAACTGCACTAAGAAACCAAGCTTCCAAGTACCAAGTCATCATACCAGATATCTAACCACAACTCCCTTCACTCCATCGTTCCCGACTTTGGAATAAAAGAATGCATATATCTTCAAACATAGAGGCCGACGATTGAGACCTTCCACCAACTGTCTTTAGTAACAACTCTAGAATCCCATAATTCTAGAGCTCTTCCATTAGAAACACATGCAGCAGAACCACCAAGGAATATATCCTGCTTTCCCTAATAAGATGACACAACATCTTATAGTTGTTGTAGAATCTCCTCAGCAACCTGAACAACCTCCGGGATGCTCCCTTCGATCCAGAACATTCATCTCATCCATTAATACCCTTGGGTATGTTTGAGTTAATTGATCTGATCTCCAAAACTCCTCCTTGTTTAAACGCCAGAAAGTATCTCCCAAAGATCTCATCCAAAACCAGACAGGATGCCTGCTCTAATACCAATTGAAATTCTGGCCTATGCAGACAGCAGATGTCCTAGCAGATGTCAAGACATTGTGCTGCATAATCTTTTAAACTTCGAGGCACAACTGCAGACTGATACCTTGAATATCAAAACTGCACACTCTCAGATGTCACGACATCTGATCCAACATGTTTATCATGAACCCTAACAGAAAACATAAATCTGCTGAATGATAAAGAACACAGTAATTGTTGACGCAGTTTAGTGCAATTCACCTACATCTGGGGGATACCAATCCAAGATGAAGACTTCACTAACTGTAGACTGTTACAAAGTTAAACTCCCACGTTTACAACTTTATCCCTAACATCTACCCCATGAACATCTTTACCAAGGCTAAACTCAATGATTTACAACCCTGATATGAGATACCCCACTCACACCCTAATCACAACCTGTGATATCTCTGTCTTCTGCCAATTTAGAACTCTCGCGGTTTCTTGACCTACACGTTATCTTGGACTTGCTTCAAAGCTTCATCCAAGAACCATACAACAACCATTACCTACAGGTTTCTGGTTGTGTCCTTGTACCTATGTCTTCCACTCTGTATCCCATATTACAGAGTGGAGACTTACAACTCCTAAGAGAGCCAACGACTCTCAAACCCTAAACCCTTATTCAACACAAGAGAATTAGGTTACAAAGTTATAAGCGATACAAAAGTTACAGTCACGTAAACCCTAGGTCTAAGTCTCCTTTTATAGTCTTCTGTTGTCTTGGGCCTTTAATCGTCTCTCCTTTATCCACTCTGAAAATTTTCACCAAATCTTTTGACAGATTTGCTAAGTAATTAAACCTGATGTATTATTAAGATGTTAGAACATCTTTGTCGACATCTTTAATCTTGAGCAGATTTCTTCATCTTTATCATAATCATGTTTTACCAAAATTTCGTCAAACCACAGGAGCTTTCAGTAGGTTCCACAGAGATACAGTCTGGTTTTCCTAGAGACTCTCTTCCTTTCCTCTGAACATGTTTCTAAGCATGCACTATTTCTATCTTTAGCGCCCTGTCATTTTCCCCTTCCTTGAAGAAAAGACCTTCCAGATGAACATTACGCGGGACATGCCTCATCGGGTATCCAAATTGACGACGAACTAAAACTGGATGATAATTGATTCCTCCTTTAATTCCTATGAGGGGTACATTAGGGAAGTTTCCACAATGGTCAATGATCCTGATCCCGTCATAGATTCGATTGTACCAGTCTATGCCAGAGTTGGTAAGAGACATGACTCTCTGCGACCAACGCAAAGTACTCTTATGATCCCAGAAAGCAGCAGACTTAAGCAAATAGGAAGTGAACCATTTGTATAGCAGGGGTACACATCATGTGATCATTCCTCCGCTGTATAAATTCCTTAAGTGTACAGAATGATAAGCGTCTGCGAGCAAGGTTGGTACGGGGTTTCCAATCAGAAATATCTTAATGGGATTGATATCAACGAAGCTATCAATGTTGGGAAACAGAAATAACCCGTAAGTGAGCAAGACAAAGATGCTCTCGAAAGCAGTCACGTTCCATATACTAGCAAAGTACATGGCCTTCTTTATCAAAAACTGGGCTAGCAAACCTTGGATTCCACCCTTAGTGGTCATGTGAGCCCTGATTTCTGACTCGTCGAAATAGATTGCTCTTGCAATTGTTTGATCCTTTGGAATTTCTTCCAGTCCAGAAAAGGGAGGTTGGTCACTAATGGGTAAATTAGTCAGGTGAGAGTACTCCTCTAGTGTTGGTGCTAGTTGATAATCCGAAAATGTGAAACAGTGATAGACCGGATCGTAGAACTGGATTAGTGTAGACAGGATTCCTTCAATTACATGGACCCTTAACAGAGACAGCAGTCATCTGTACTTAGCTCTGAAAGCATCAGGGTTGGTGATCATCCTTGTCAATCCTCTTAAATCCTCTAGTTTTGGAACCTTGAAGGTGTACTTGTGAGTTCCCCTTCTACCGAAATCCATAACGCAATCTTTCTCTCTGACATTTGCAATCATTATCTCAGTTTAATTTGAAAAAGAGAGACTAGAAGAGAAAAATTTTCTTTGTTTAAGAGCTTTTTAGATGAAATGAATGCATGAATGCAGCACACAAAAACATAGAAAAAACATGGGGTCAAAGGTTCGGTGTCATGAAGTCATGGCTCTACCCATCCCCAAAGGTTATACTGGTGGTTTTTTGTACCTGTCCGCAAAATCATTGACCCCTCTTGGGATAACAACAGTAGGTTGGTTCACCCGAGTGAGCTGATGTATCTTAGAGTAATCTCAAATGAGGGTAGTATCGCGTGACAACTATTTTCGATAGCTTCCGCACTACAAAATAGTAACATGGTCTCAGCCTACTAAATCCTCAGTTTCATGGACAACCACAATCGAACAATCTGCTTTCAACAACCGAAGTCGTATAGGCATTGAATCCGCAAAGGGTGTCTCCTCTGATTCGATTGTCGACCGGGGTCTCTTATTTGGGAGTCACTCCCTGTAAGATTACCCGTCTAGTGCTATTACTTATCTTAGGTGGTAGTCAAACTTTCCAGATGCGACATCACCCGCAGTCCCATTATCAGAAAAATAAACACGAATATAAAGTAGGAAAAGCGATATATATATATATATATATATTTATTCCTAAAACTAACATCCTAGACCTCTTAAGATCTATAATCCTAGTCCTAAACATAAAATGACTCCCCGGCAGAGTCGCCATTTTTCTGTGGAAAATGGGGGCGATGATGACTAGATCTTACAATCATACTCCCCAGCAGAGTCGCCATTTTTCTGTAGCGAGCGATTTTTGTCGGTGACGTGACCAATTTATCGCTGGGTTTTCCTCACCGCAATGGTAGGAGGGGGTGCTACTTTCTGATTTCTTATTCATTCTGTGAAGCTGGAAGGGAAAGGGAAGCTATCTAAAACTAACCTTGCACGCGATTGTTCAACTGAACAATTGCTTAAAAGAGATTGGGGGTCCGGAGTCAGGTTATACAATGGGTAGTTGTTAATTACCCATCATATATGTGGTTATCCATAGGATATTAGCTTTAGGTTTCGCTTTATACTTGATGGTGTTTATCCGTTAATGGGTTGGGAAAGTTTCTTGGGAAATGTGATAGAGTGAGATTGAGTTTTTGTTGATGTTTTTGGTAAGGTACTGGACCTAAGTATTGATTGGTATGAAGGTACTGGACCTAGGGTTTTTGATTAGTATGCTCGCTAAGATTTCACAATCTTATGCCTATGTATTCCCGTTTAAACGAAACAGGGAAATCAGAGCAATCGTAGTTCCTCCTATTCTAAGGGAGGAAAAAGATGTTTGGTGTCTTGTTCAAAGCTTAAGATTGAAGCTAAATGAGTATTTGTGTCTTGTTAAAAGCCCAAGATTGAAGATAAAAGGTTTTGACTGAGAGAGAATTTGTCATCTCAAAAGGGGTATTGTTGATTTTTGTGTGCCTTGATCAAAGCCCAAGGTTGAAGCTAAGAAGTTGATTGAATCCACTGGGGAAATCCTTACCCATAGCCTAAGAGGAGGCTGGATAAGGCCAACTTAACAAGAGAGGGTATATTGGGGTCTTGTACAAAGCCCAAGATTGAGGCAAAAAGGGACTGAATCTTTGGGGATATCATTATACAAAGCCTAAGAGGAGGCTGAAAGTTTGACTTTTCCGGGGAAAATGTTCTATTTGTCTTGTACAAAGCCCAATATTGAGGCTAAAAGGATTTTGACTCCGCTGGGGAGGTTTGTATGCATCTTGTACAAAGCCCAAGATAGAAGCTGAAAAGAAGACTGACTCTGTGGGAAAGAAATATTTGTTTGTCTTTTACAAAGCCCAAGATTGAGGCTGAAAGAGGCTTTACTGACTCGGCTGAGGATATTTTAAGTGTCTTGTATAAAGCCCAAGATAGAGGCTGAAATGAGTTTGACTCTATGGAAGAGTATAATCTGTCTTGTACAAAGCCCAAGATTGGGGCGAAAACGAGTTTGACTCTGCTTGGGAAATCATTCCTCGAAGCCTGACATGAGGCAGGGATGAATTGACTCTGCTGGGGAAGTTATTTGTCCCGAGCTTAAGAGAAGGTTATGATGATTTATGTCTTGTACAAAGCCCAAGATTGAGGCTATAAGGGTTTGACTCAACAAGAGGGTGCTTTTATCTGTCTTGTACAAAGCCTAGGATTGTGGCTGAATAAGCTGGAGAAATCATTATACAAAGCCTAAGAGGTGGCTGACTTGTGCTAGGGGAAATTGTTTTACCAAGCCAAAGGGAGGCTGGAAAAGATTGACTCAACAAGAGAGTATTTTTATCTATCTTGTACAAAGCCCAAGATTGAGTCTAAAAAGGTTGACTCAACAAGAGAGTCTGGAACGTGATTGACTCAACAAGAGAGTCTGAAAAGTGGTTGACTCAACAAGAGAGTCTGAAAAGGTGATTGACTCAACAAGAGAGTCTGAGAAGTGGTTGACTCAACAAGAGAGTCTGAAAAGGTGATTGACTCAACAAGAGAGTCTGAAAAGTGGATGACTCAACAAGAGAGTCTGAAAAGGTGATTGACTCAACAAGAGAGTCTGAAAAGGTTAGCTCTGCTAGGGAGAATCATTGTATGAAGCCCAAGAAGAGGCTGACTTCGCTGAGGAAAGATCATTATACAAAGCCTAAGAGAAGGCTATCTTCTGCTGGGAATTATTGAGATCCCGAGGCAGGTCCAAGTGGGGAATCAACTCTTGCTGAGGGTTACAGAAGAGTTGAGATATCAGATGCCTTGAGTTTCTGATTTGGGATAGTGTTATGATGATGATAAACCGACCCTGGCTTGGGATTTTTAGGAGAGAGACTGGGCTTTAACTTTGTTAGAGGTTTATCCAGAATGACCGGGGTTTTTTCCTATATTTGTAGGGAACTTGAGAATGTCTTTGAGACTCAAGAAGGGATTTAGACTGTCCAAGTCTATTGGTGTGGAAGAGTTTTAGCTTTTGTATGATGCCCAAGAGGAGGCCGACTCTTTTAAGGGATGAGTATCAACCCTAAAATTAGTCTGAGGTTTTGACTCCTTTTTAGAAAGACATCTCTAACTAAGGATGACTAAGTTCTGTCCTATACCTTTAAGAGGTCTTTAGGATCCTTGTATTAAGCCCAAGAGAAGGCATGAGAACTTATAAGAAGCCGAAAGGTCCTTGTACAAAGCCCAAGAGGAGGCGAGGATGCTTCTAGGAAGCCTGTGGGTCCTAAACCAAGAAAAGATCAAGAAATGCTATTCACCGAGAATAGATCATTTAGTGAATGTTCTGAGGTTTGAAGAAACTCAAGAGATGCTATTCACCTGAATAGATCAACTTCGGGGAGTAGAATTTCTTTGACAATTTCTAGGGGTGACAGTCTGAGAAAAGGTTCACGAGGAATACTGCCTTTCTATTTGTTCCATATTGTTTAAGCCTAAGAGAAAGCAAGACTGTATCTAGAAATCCTATGGGGATCTAGTTTTGACTGTATTTAAAGAGTGACCAACATGGCTTAACCTAGTTCTAGACCTAGTTGCCAGGGAAAACTCTAAATAGCTATACTAGTATATGTACAGTTGATATATGACGAGTATTTAAAAAGGATATGAAAGAAGACTAACCATGCGCAGCTTCCCACAGTACAGTTATATATATATTTGACATGTATTTAAAAGAATGAAAGAAGACTCACAGTGTGCAGCTTCCCACATGTCGCTCCTGAAAGATTCGCATCCAACTGTACAAACGCGAGAGTGGCGCAGAAAACACAGAGTCGCCAACAATGTGTATTTATCCTGAGAGAGGGAAATGAAACACTGCATAAACCTGAAGAGAAAGGGGGAAAGACATGGTCATCGCAACCATAATCCGAGTTCGGGAGTCGGTTATGCGAGGGGAAGGTGTTAGCACCCCACGCATCCATCGTACTCGATGGTATCCACGCTTGTTGTCTAAACGGAGGGTGAGCTGTCCTACTATCTATGGCTGCAAAGAAAAACGGGGATGGGGTGACTAAGACGGACTCGATAGGACATATTCGATGCCCTAGGCCTACGTACTCCCTCAGTGCAATGGGAAAGTCAGAGTCAACGTAGTTCGGACGGGAACTGTGGGGGAATGTTGATCGCCAAGACAATCACTGTCTTGTGCCTACATATCCTCAATCGGACGAGAGAGAGGAATCAGAGCTAATGTAGTTCGTGGGTACGACCACGGATGGGTAAGTGTTTTTTACGTGAGCGACGAGCTCTTTTCTGAAAAAAGAAATTTGAAACCCAACAATCCCGAAGGATAAAAGGATTTGAATTTGTTTTGTGTTTTTTAGACAGAAGTGTTTTTTCAGCTAGTTCATAACTTGCATTGCACCAAAGTCTAGGGCACAGGGACGAATACTTAACGAATCGTCCCAAGACAGGACGCCCGCTAAGTACTCTAGATAGATAGAGGAAGCCCCTCATTTCTTATTCCCCACGCTTAAGGCTCGTGCGCAATACACTTTATCTTTATTAAGTGTTTTCAAGAAGTTTTGAGATGAGAAGAGAGAAGACCTAAAGGAAACTCTAAAGGGAAACTAAGAGTCCTAATGTTATCATGCATGGGTAACCTATGGTTAGTGAGGCTTAGGAGAGACGACTACCTAAAACCTAATGCTAATCCTACTCCAAGCTTAATCAAAAATTAAGTTGGACTAGGTAGCTCTAAAGGGAGAGAATCCAAGACTTAAACAAGTCTTGAGATTCATGGGAGGAAGAGAGTAAAAGAGAAGAAATGAGAAAGAGAAGGAGAAGATGAGATACAATAAATGGCAGCAAGTACATCACATCATAAATGTCCAACTCAAATCATCAAAAATGTTTCAAAGATCAATGCAAAACAATCTCAAGTAAGCATGCAAAGATAATCATGAAAAAAAATGCAAGCATACTTATATGAAATGCACAACTAAGCACCAATGAACTTCATACCAAGATGAAATGAGAAAGATGAAGATGAAAACAAGTCAGAACCAATATCCTATTTTCATCAACAATTCACATATTCAAAAGTGATTCATATCATGAAGCATTATGATCCAAAGAAGTTGCAAAGCAAATGGTAAAGTTCCAACACTTAAGCATACTCAAACATGATTAAAACATGATCCATAAATGGAAAAACTTGGTCACAAGGAACCTCAACCAGGGGTAAACATCATATCAAATGCACATATAAAGAATCAATAAGAAACTCAAGCAAATAGGCATGGCAAGTCAACTTGTGTAAAGAGGTGTCAAGATATAGTCATGCATAAGTCATTTATGCATAAATAAACAAACATATATCAAATGACACTAAAAAATTGTGAGATTAAAAATCCAATGACCTAAGTCAGAAGCCAATCACATGTCAAAAGATCTCACAAAAATTCAAATTTTAAGTACCTCAAACAATTAGGCAAAGATCACATAAGAAACATGACATCAATATGCAAAAGATAGGGACTAAAATGCAATATGAAATGATTTTAAAAATATGAGAAAAATGTTTTTAAGGACCTCAAGATATTCTCTGAAAAATACAAAAATAATGAGATGCAAATCATGTATAGATGATGAGAACAAAAATCAACAAGACAGGGTGTGCATATATGAAATAATCCAAAAAGAAATTAATTAAACAATTAAATCAGATGCACAAAATAAAAAAAAATGAAAAATAAAATTTGACAAAATTTTATAAAACTCTAAATATGCTTCATGATTTTTTTTGGGATTTTTGGATGCATTTAATTAATTTTAAAAATTAAAAATGGAAATGCAACAATTAAGAAAATAAAAAGAAAGAAATAAACTCAAGGGGGTTCAGATAGCAGCCCAAACACGTTATAATATGAATTGGATAAAATAAGGGGTGTGCAAGTAGTAAGCCCAAATCAAAAAGTCCAAGAGCGAAGTCAAACATGAAACACATGGAACCCAGTCAATCATCTTGACCCACACACACCACAAGACCAATCCAACGCATGATATTCAATCAACCAAAATCAAAGTAATCATGATTAACGCATCAGATCACAAGGCACACAATAACAATGATACACACGCGCATACCAAATCATCAGAAATTAAAATATAGACACGTGAACAACACATGGTTTTTTTAATGTGTTGGCATAATCCAAACCATCAGATTAAATCAACGCACCAGATCAAGTCAATCAAACATAAAAGCATGCAAGATCAAAGGTCAGATCTGAATGTACACAATAACAAACATGGATCAACAACACGCAAGCAATAAAATAAAAACAAGTTTTAAAAGACGTGGCTACACATGAACCCTCAGATCTGGACCACCAACGGTCCAAATTTCATCTCCTTCATCCAGCTTCCGGTGACCTGCAAAACAAACCAGACGTCGGAGCCCTAGCTCCGGTCGTCTTCTCCGGCAACCTTAACATGAAAATCTCCAGAAATCACACATGAGCATACTATCTTAACCAGAATTCAACAAGGATCTCATATATGCAATTATTTTTCACAAACAACCAACACACAAGCCAAATCGAAGAGAAGAAGTTTAGATCCAAAACTTTCAAACTCAAAATACACACATGTTACACGTCTAAACTCAAAACAAAATACATCAGTATGCTCAGTACACATCACAGATCATTATGCACACAATAAAATCAAGTTCTCTAATGGTGAAAATTAAGCTTACCTGAAAGTTGCAGAGCTCGAATTACACCAAGAACTCCTTCCAAAAGCTGCAGATCTTCCTCTTTTGAGCTCTATTTGCAAAATAAATGCAAATAGAGGCTTGAAATGGACTGGATCTAGGATTTTGAAAGTGAAGAAACTTGAGATGCACTTGCTGAAAACCTTGCTTAAAGCTTGAAACAGTGGTAGATTCACACTCCTTTCAACTCACTGATCAATAATATGCCAAGAGATTTTCAAAATCCCTCAAGGAATGAGAGATTCGAAGAGAGAAAAGTGTGAGATGAAAATGGAATTCTGAGCCAGAATGAGTGTATGACCTAGCTTTGTGCGTGTGAGTTAGCTTATATACACCTCATTAGACCTCTGATCACAATTAAAACTTGATTAATCCCCTGGTTAATGAAATTGGATGGTTTATGCCAAAATGCACTTTGTGTTGTACCCACTAATCCACACGTGCATGGGTCATGAAATTAGTATGATTCACTCACATTCCACTTGCTGATCACAATGGAATTGAAATTGGGACTTGTGGTTGATTGGTTAATGAGATTTGGATCAATTTGCAAATTGTTTATTTGTTAAATACACCATGAATAAGGCACGGTTTGGCATGAAACAAGGGTCAAAATTGGTGCTCATGGCTTGTACTTTGATGGTACAATATGACTTGAAGCAATTGAAGTGATTACAAGTCCTTTTGGATGAAAATGCAAATGGTGGAAAATTGGTACATGTGGAAAACCTCAAAATGCACCTTGCCTTGCCTTAGCCATATCTTGAGTTCTACAAAAGGTATGAACATGTTCTAGTACTTTTTGGAAAGGGGAGAGAATGATCTTTAACTTTCATGTTTGAGGAAAATTCATTTGAAGCTTCTTTGATGATGAAAAGTCAAGTTGAATGTGGTGAAAAAGCTGCCAAAAATGGAAAGTTCTCATTATAGGTCATTTTCCAAATTTAGTAACTTTTGTACAAACCCTTGATTCTTGATACATGGTATGAAATTTGACCCTTGAAGACCATATGAGGATGTGAGACCTTGAAAACCCTGAAGAGAACCTCAAAATTCCACAGTTGACTTCCCCTCTCACTGTTGACTTTTGCTTACTTCACAAGTAACTGATCCACTGAGCATCTTCCACAATGAACCACTAGCCAAGCCTTTACTCCATGAGTACTTGTAAGCATATAGAACCTCATGAGAATGTATTTGAACAAGCAAAACCCATCAAGAAGCCTTTTGGAACCAAAACCCTAATTTGGACCATCTGATCAGGAGAGAAAGATTCACTTGAAATCCTTTGCCATTCTTGATCTTATGAAGATATGATGAACCCCTCAAACCATCTTGAGGCTTGAGACTCCTTTGAGATAAACCAAGTACCTTGATCCCATGTTAAGAACCAATGCTATGCACAAATGCTAATGCAAGAAATTCAAAGAAATATAAGCCAATTAGCTAAAATCAAGAAGGCAAATTTTGGGGTGTTACACCACAATACAATTATATATATTAAAGCAGGTAAATGAAAGCGGATAAAAACTTACAGGTGAGCAAGCTTCCATGCTGTATTGTTAGTTGTTCAAAGAAATTAAAGAAAGTTTTGATAACACCTGTATATTTGAACCTAAATCAAAAGGGAAGTTGTTTTGATAAGATTGTACTGGGAATTATGCAATGACTGAGGCCCAAAAGGTTTTCTGTACAAAGGTATGGGTCTTACAACTCAAGGAGAGGCCCAAAGAGTTTGAAAATGAATAAAGATGAGTCTTATAGCTTAAGGAGAAGCCCAGACGATTTTGTTAAAAAGGCGACGATCGCACCGTTGTTTTGAAAATATACAGAGGGACTTATACAATAAGTGAGGCCCACAATGGTTTATTTACAAAGGGGTGGGACTTACACTGTATCAAGAGGCCCAAGGATGTTTTGAAAAAGATGGAACTTACAACACGAGGGGAGGCCCAGGTTATTTGATTTTTGAACTGGCGATCGCGCCGAGGTTTTTGAAAATGTGTTGGGACTTATATAATACCTGAGGCCCAAAAATGGTTTTGGTTAAAAAGGGATTGGGTCTTACACTCTATTAGAGGCCCATGAGTGTTTGAAAAAGATTGATGAGGGTAGAATCAACCAAAACCCTAGTTTTGTTTAAAATGTAATTAATTTTGTTAAAAAATTAATAAAAATTATTGAAAACATGTGAAAAATGAGTGGTGATCTTGGATCAATGTTTCTAAAATAATGTTTTGTCCACAAAATGATTGGAAACCATTTAAGTTTGGAAAATCAAGAGAAAGAAAATTTTCAAAGTGTTAAAAAACAAATAAAAATTAATTCTTTGCAAAAATATCAAATATATGAAATAAATAATATTTTTGGGAAATTTTTGTAAAATAAAATATTTTAACATTTTTGTGAATTTTAAAAAAAAGAATCAACTCATAATCATTAAAATTCAGAGAGAAATTAATTTTTGAATCAATTAAATAAAATAACAAAATTCAAATATTCAAATTTCAAAAAAAGGAGCCAAGAACACACCAAAAACACATGCGTGTTCTGATTTTTGTCTGATTTGCATTTTCTCATCAATCTCACTGAATACTTGATGAAATCACACAATCCACATATCAATCTGCTCGTTTTCAACTCACGATCATGTCTATGGTCTTTAATTTCATTTATTTTAAGTATGGAATGATAAATCAAAGAGAAAACTCAAGAACCCTAATTTATGCATGAAGGCTCAGAAATTTCATTCATGATTCATACAAAGCAATTGATTGAGGGTAAATACTCTACACATGATTATGAACATATGGCAAAATTATTGTGCAGTAAAATATGCATGCATCATGGAGTTTGAAGAGTTCAGGCTTTCCTCTTGCTGCTGGTGATCGTGTTTTGTGTTAGAGGTGTTGCAAGCTGGTTCCAATGATCTGGACAGCTTCCTTAGGTGCCAAGTGATGTGTCTGAATGCTTGGAGTGGTTTGAAACAAGCTGGAACTTGAGATGGTACCTCAACTGCAACTCTGTCAAGAACTTGAGCAGTTGGATGGTTATTTTGTGAATTTAGTGTTCCAGATGTTATGTGATTGTTTGGATAACTTTTATATGATTTTTATGAAGTGTTAGAATGATTGGTT
Source organism: Lathyrus tuberosus (assembly GCA_022829125.1). Lineage (NCBI taxonomy): Eukaryota > Viridiplantae > Streptophyta > Magnoliopsida > Fabales > Fabaceae > Lathyrus > Lathyrus tuberosus. The sequence goes on from JALAZF010000882.1 coordinate 260,723, forward strand.
TGGTTTGAATCACTCTCAATTTCAAAACCCGATAGTGACTTAGTTTAAAAGGCAAAAAATGGAGTGAAAGTGTGATTCTGAGAAAGGCATTTGTTTGGCGCCTTTGGTGTGCTTAAACTGATCAGAAATGAGGTCTATTTATAGTGTGTCAAGTTTGTTTTGGCATCAATAGTGAATGGCAACTGCAGCAGGCCTTTGGCCAATGTGGATCAAATGGAATATCAAGTCTCCTCTAGCCATTGACTTGAGGTTAGAGCACATGCCTATGGTTCTTTGATTCAAAGATAAATTGGTCTGAATTCAGTTGGAATAGGCTCAGTTCATGCCAGGTTGGTGTATGCATTGAATGCTTGGAAACAAAATTGGATATTTGGCATCTTTGTAGCTTTTTAGGTTTGGCATGCTACTTGTGGAATCTTGGACTTGGGAGGCTGGTAGATCAGTGCTTGCCCCTTGTTTGTTCCCCCTTTGAGGTGTGTAGATGGATAACCATGCTTGTTGTTGCAAAATTTGATCAAATCGAGCCCTTATGCACAAATCTGCCTTGCCAAGACAGTTTGCAGCAAGGCATTCTCCAGCTGTCATAACTCCTGGCTCAAGTGGAGTTTCATGGAGTTCTTGGGCATTTTGGAAAGCCCTCATATGACATAACACATGTGTGATCATAGTTTGTCTTGAAACTTTTTGGATCCAAGTGAAAAATGCCCCTGCATTTTGAAGAAAAGTAAGACAAATTCTGACTTAGTGAAAATTTCACTAAGTGTTGGAAAAGTGGCATTTCATGTTTTTAGCCATTTTGAACACTCCATAACTAAAAATCCATGATGAATTGGAATGAGATGTAGTTGACACTTTTAAAGTATGCCATGAGAGCTACAAATCCATCTTTGGATCATCCAAAATGGTTGCTTGGATCTCAAGTTATGATCCTTGGAAGTTGGTACCCTAACTACTTGGTTTCATAACTTAGAAAAATTCTAAGTTTTTTATGGTTACCCCTTTTACAAGTTAACTCACTTTTCTTGATTTTTCTTGATGAATGATGATTCCAATCACACATTAACATTATTTTAGGGTTAAGGAACCTTGGTTGACCAAAAAATCAAAAAGTCAAACTTTGACTTTTTGTATAGTTGTTTTTTTACCAGATGAAATCTAAACTGTGCGATCCTTTGTGAAATCAAGTCCATGACGTAAATCAAACCTAATGGGTTGACTCCATAGGTTATATAGGGTGTATTGAATCATGTCCCAAGGTTTGGGAGCATGTCTTGGTCAAAAGTCAAAGGTACAGTTGACTTTTTTCCTGAAAACCCTAATTGTGCTCCAGATGAAAATGAAACTTGTGAATCAAGTTTCCTGGGTTAATCGATTGTTGCAAATGGATCAATGTAGTGTATTAGAAACCCTTAAATCATGTCTTGAGGTCTTGGCTCATGTTTTGTCCCAAACGTCAACTTAGGGGTGAATTAGGTCAAGAAACCCTAATTCCTGATTTTTGGTGAATGCATCCCCTGGGGTTAAATTGACTTGATGATTGGGTCCATGAGGTCCCTTGGAGTATCTTGAGTTATGTTTTGAAGAATTGGCTCATACCCAGAGGAAAATTTCCACCTGGAGGCCTTGGTCGACCAAAACCCTAATTTGGTGACATTGGCGATCTTGAAGCTTAATCCACTTGGAATGTAGCAACTTTGTGCTTGGTTCTTGATGTGGGAGTCCTCTTGATCCTTTATGGGTGTTGGAGAGTTTAGACAAGTTGAAGATCATGTCAATTCTTGATTGATCCTTTGTCTAAGTGCCCTGATAGGGCTCAAAACCTTAATTATTGGTTGTGGTGAATGCTCACCCCTCTTTGAGGAGATTAGTGAGGCATGATGGTTCATCCATATTGTGATGATGATTTACACAATGATGGGGAATCTTGGTGGTCAAAATTTGGGGTATGACACTGATAAAGAAGTATTAGTATGAAATAAACTTTTCATTAATTACATGAGGATTACAACTTTTCAACAAAAAATGGGTACATGATGATGTCTAGAATTCATCCCTAGCCATTGCATCGCATGCCCAGCAACGTCCACTATTGTTGTAGTCTACCTCCTCATCTTTTGAATCAATCTATTCTTCCTCTTCTATATTTGGAAGAGATTGGTAGAACCTCTTGTTTGCCCTCCTTTTCTTCTTCCTTGATTTCTTCATGCTTCTTCTCTGAGGCTTCAAATCAGTCACTGTTGAACATCCTGCTAAAGGTTGTTCAGGTGTTGCTGAAGTGGCTTCTTCAGAAGCAAGTTGTGTTGAGAGCACATGGACTGTTGTAGAGGACTCAGAAGCAGCTCGCTTCTGAGGGGATTGGACTGGTATGCTTGTAGAGCTCTCAGTCGTGTCTGTTATGACAGATGCCTTATGACCCTCAGATGCCAACTCCATATTCTTAGGATGGGTGATTGATGAAATTGATTTAGGAGTGAGATGTTTTTATAGCAACTTCTGTGGATCCCAAGCGTCTAAATTTAATCCTTGTTTAATTCTTGGAACAAGTAACGACCACTAAGACTTCAATGCGTTCACTTTTCAAACCTTAATGACTCTTATTACTTGATTACTCTTCCTTCTTAGAAACTGATCTTGTAATGATGATCTGAGTTACATTTATTGGTGATATTTTTTTCTCTTTCCTTCTTTTCTTTTTATTCTTTTTTATGTGACAAAATGGGGAGAAATAATAGTAAGTATTTAAGTGGAAACTGAACCCATTGAATACATATTGGTAATTTATTTTCTTGTCGTTTATTTTTTCTGTTACTTGCCTAGGGTGCATTTTGACTTTCTCGTACTTAGGTCTGAATATGAGCTTACAAACCTCAGACTTAGCCTATCAGGCCTAGAAGGAGCTTACAAACCTCATATTCTGGTGTTTCCAAAGAAAGTTAAAAAGGGCGACATATTTTAACTCTATGGTACATAGTGTTAAGATAGAGCTCACAAACCTCTGACTTAGCCTATGAGACTCAGAAGGAGCTTACAAACCTCATATTCTGGTGTTGCCAAAAGGAGTTAAAATGCAGTCATTTTGGTGTTCTTAACTATGGAACTAAGGGGGAGCTTACAAAACTCAACCTTGGAACTGATTGAATCAGGGGGAGCTTGCAAACTTCAGACCCTGATGTTGTTAAGAAGACTAGTTTATTTTTCTTGAGAAATAGTTCTTAAATCTAGAACAAGCTCTGCTGTGAACTATCATACTCGGTGGGAGCTTACAAACCTCATACCTTGTTGTTGCAAAGAAAATTAAATGCCCAACATTGTCCTTTAAATACTTGTGTTTGTCATCATCAAAAAGGGGGAGATTGTTAGAACAAGATTTGTTCTTGATATTTTCTCTTTTAGTTTTGATGATAACAAAAGTATTAAAAGAATAATGGTTTATTTGATGCGTGTTTTATTTATGCAGGTTCTTGTTCTTTACATAAATAATTAGAATCTTTTTATCTAAGATACACTTGGAGTTGCTTCATTGCTAGCTTTTGGTGGCAGAGTCTGAAGAACAATTTCTAAGCGTGGCTTAACTTAGACTCTGAACTGAAGGCCTTAGTAATCAGATGAGTTTCTACACTTAGTAATTGTATATCAGCGTTTGGTACCATTCAGAGTTGGTGATAAAGTTATGGACTATTCGTACTACTAAAAGCATAATGTATTGTCTTATCATCTTGTCAGCTCAAGTCTACAGAATTGCAAGGCTCAAGAAAAGCTGGTACGTTCTATGGATGTCTACTCCCAATGGCTCTATTAGTACATAACCTATTGATACACAAAGGTTAAACGTGTTACACAATGGATTCAGAAATCTATTGTGCATCCATCTTCAACGTCTATTGTACTTTGGAGTAGAAGCAAAGACACTTGATCAAGTTACTTTCTCAACGACTAGTTTCTAGAAAGGCTATATATATGGCTAAAGATTCAAGCCTGAATTTTTAACAAGGATTCTTCTGTTGAAGAAGTAGCAAACACTACTACAAAACGCGTAAACAACAACGCCATGGTCACCACGCTTATTCCCTACACCGTTGTGACATCTCTAAACTAAGGCGCTATCATAATATTATTGTTTTTTTATTAAAAATTATTTGTATATAACAACTGTTAAGGAGCCAACCATTGTGATAACCTCAAGCTTTCATGGGTTCGAACTTCAGGGCCCTCATATATGTTATTCCTTTAATGTTAAGTGGCGCCTTTTCTTTTTTAATTATTTTTAAAGAAAAAACTTAAAAGTTTATGACGACATTTCAAGAGTTCCACCGTTGTTAAGTTGTGCCTTTTCATTTTTATTTATTTTTAAATAAAAAACTTAAAAGTTTAAGACTACGGTTGACGAGTCAACCGTTGTTAAGTTGCACATATTCATTTTTAATTATTTTTAAATAAAAAACTTTAAAGTTTATGACTACGGTTGATGTTTACAACCGTTGTGATATATTTTGTTTTTTATTGAAAATTTTTAATTGTTAATACTCTGGCGCTTTTTTATGAAATTTCGCCATGAAAGTAAAATATCACTACGGTTGCGTGTGTTGGCCGTTGTGGTAGCGTGATAATATTATACACTCCTAGTTAGCTTGTCTCTTCAGTATCCTTTTTTCCATTGCAAATAGAAACTAGACGAAACAATACACGATTTCAACTAAAACCCTAACGTTCAATACTGTGAAACATTACACGATTTCATTCAAAACACCATCGTTCCTACTTCACTGTGTATTTGCCATTTTCGTCATCATCTTCAACCAAGTTGACAAGACTATCACGATCAACCAAGTTTTTACCGTCTAGAAGCAAAACAACAACAACACCGTCGTCAACACAAGGAAGGAAGACAACACCATCACCAACACCAACATCATTTACTTAGTCATCACGTTTAGGGTACGTAAAATATTTTTCCCCATGCATCTACAGTAAACTTCATTTGCCATTGTTGTGGTTGTTGCTGTTTTATTTTGTGGTTGATGTTTATGTTCTTGTTGATTATGTTGTTGTTGTTGTTTTTGAACTTAGATGTCAACCTTGTTGATTTCTTCATCAGAAACCAGCGACGAAACTCAAACAAATGAGATGTTAGACAATGATACTCAAACAACTGAAAGTCAAACAAAAAAATCACAAAGAGGTGTCACAATGATGCCCCAATTCACATCTGTTCGGAACGCATCAGGTGAAAAAAATCCTATCCAGTTTGATTCGTTGTATAGAGTAGTGGATTGTCAACACTACTCTACTTTTAAGAGTTATGTTTCGTTCCTTGTACGTAGCAAGGTCAGTATATTGATTGATGATTGGAAACAAGTTGATAATAAGGTCAAAGAAATCATATGGACTAATGTTAAGGTATTACATACTATAATTTTCATATATCGCTGATATCAATATCTATAATTTCTAATACATACTTATATATTGATTTAAATGTAGTTGAATTTTGAGTTTACCGATGACTCAAATTTGAAAAAAAAAGTGGATATCATATGCTGGTACACGTTGGAGGGGATTTAAGGCACAACTCATGGCTGACTACATTAGGAGGCCTAAGAGCGATCTTGCTCATCCATGGATTCGATATAGTTTTATATCGAAGAAACAATGGAAAAGGTTTGCAAAGATACGTCGTTCTGAGGAATTTAAGGTTAGTACTATTCTCATGTATTATGCTAATGAGTTATAGATACTAATCATATATTTTTTTCACTATGTTCATAACAGGTTAAAAGCGAAGTCGGAATACTCAATAAGGCCAAGAACATGTACCCCCATAGATTGTCTCGTGGGGGTTATAGGAATCTTGAGAAAAAAATCATGCTTGAAAGACAATAAAAAACAGGAAATGATCGCATCCCATCTCCACCTTCAAGACATGATAAATGTAAGAGGGCTCGATTAAGACCAGATGGAGAGTACACTTCTGAGGCGTCAAACGTAGTTTCCAAAAAAATTGTAAGTATGATTTGTGGTGCTTATGTTATTTTTTATTTAAATGCGTTGGTAACAATATATGTAAGTTTCTCATGTTGTGTAGGATAAGTTGGTTGAGGTAGCCCGTGAAGGCACATTTATTCCGCAAGCACGACATGACATATTAGTAGAAGCTATCGGAATAGATGAGCATGGTGGACATGTACGTGTTGTTGGAGAAGGTGTCGGTTTGAGGTCATTCTTTGGGTCTCAAAGAAAAAGTATCGAAAGCCCGGAAATTATTGCACAACGACAAAAGATTTAAAATTTTGAGAAGCAATTAGAAGAACAACGGAGAATGTTAGAACAGGAGAAGGAAAAAAGGGAGAAAGATATGGAAAGGTTCCAAGAGTTATATTCGGTATGTACTTTACTTGAGATGTTAGTGTTTTATCGGAAATGTATGATATATATTGTGCATGCTTTTGTTTTATGTTTTAATTGAATATTATGATGTAGAGATTAAGTGAAAACTTAGAACAACAAACAAATGTAGATCACCGTAATGTTGATGGTGATGATGATGATCGAACTCCTAGTAGAAGTGTTATACGTCATGCTTCTACAAAAGGAAGTAATTGTTCAACCCATCCCCCCTACGGGTAACCGCAATGATATAATGGACCCTAATTCAAATGAAATCACAATGTTATACTTGAAAGTTGCGGTGATAAATGAATCGCAACATCTCCCGCTAGAACATTGTCCATGTTTGGGTTTATTCTATTATAATCCTGATGATGTAAGGGATTTTCTTGGTGGGTATAAGTGGTTGGACATCGGGATATTGCAAGTTTGGTGCACGTAAGTATATATAGTTAAATATACATGTCATTATAGAACATTATCATTTATAGAATATCACCCCTAATTTATTCATTTTAACCATTTAGGTACATTCACCGTCTCTGTATAGAGTTGAATAAATCGAGTACTTATAAAATCTTGGATCCACTTTTTATTCGTTGGACTTTTAATGAACCAAAAGATATCTGAGAGTACTTGATAACACGATTAAATGACGGAGGAAAAGAATGTTTACTTAGCATCATTCCTCTGCACGTAAGTATTTTTGGAATTGATGTTTATGTATTCTATATTTAGTTTTGTTTTAGCAAATACCATTAACCTATATATGCTCTTGTTTATTCAGTGTCCATTGGCAATTGATCATCATATCATTTAGGACAAATACGATAACTTTTCCATGTTCCTTGCATGATCCACTGCAAAACAAAATGAAAGATATGATTAATTCGTAAGTGTATGCTTAATTCATTTTCTTTGACATTGTAATTAGTTTATCATGTAATATGTTTAATTCAAATTCAATGTACAGTGTTGTGGAGCAAGTGAATATGATGAACAATGTTAGAAGAAAGCCCATATGGATATGTCTTAAAGTAAGTGGCACAATTATGTTTCTTTCATTTACATTAATATGTGGTTGTATTCATGTCATTTTTGCTTAAATTTGTAGACAAGGAAACAACCCGGGAATTACGAGTGTGGTTATTATGTCATGAAACACATGTTAAACATTGTCCTTGCCGAAATTGTTGATTCATGGGATAAGGTATACATGTCATAAAATGTTTACATATATTAATATATAAGTTGACTATTGAATTATTATCATACATGTTATTGCCTCTTTCTTATGTAGATGTTTAACGACGAAACCCCATTTCCTGTTGAGGACTTCGTAGATCATCAGAAACGTTGGGCATATATCCACAATGTTCTTAAGGGTCCTGCTGATTGATGATGTCAATGACACTTTTATGTAGAGATGATGTGAAAAACACTTTTTTGTATTGATGACATGAATAAAGTGTTTGGTGTAAATATGGTTATAATAGTTACAATACTTACAGAATGTATACCTTATCTGTTAGTTGTATTTTAGGTTATAATAGATGTGTAAATATGGTTATAATAGTTTCAATACTTACAGAATGTGTACCTTATACCTTATCTGTTATGGTTAAAATGGTTAGAGGTTCAAAAATGGGATGAATTTGAATTGCTGAGAAATGCATATTTAAAACATAGGAAGTATTTTATGCTCTTTATGCATGTATACCTTATATGTCATGGTTAAAATGGTTACAGGTTCAAAAATGGGATGAATTTGAATTGCTGAGAAATGCATATTTAAAACATAGGACGTTTTGACATCAGTTGTAAAACCTAGTCGTGGTTGTATATTTGTGTCTGCAGAATATATAACGACGGTTATATAATACAACCGTCATAATATCTCGCGCGCAGCACAAAAAAAATAAATATCAAAAAGGCGCTGCTAGGAATCGAACCTAGGACCATTATATTTATCACAACGATTCGTTTGAATAACCATTGTGATAGGCCGCGTTGTTTCCAGGTTATTACAACGGTTTACTGGGCCGTGATTATAAGTATCAATGTACAACGACACTCTAAATATCAACACCTGTGCCAGCATCATTATATGCCTTTCCCAATCGTTGTTAATTGGTATTTACGTAGTAGTGAAGATCAAACAATTATCAACTCTATGTAATAGGCAGATTTTCTGTTGTAGGTTGTAACTGTAAAAGCCTTAAGATTTCTCACCCCTGTATATATTTAGAAATCTTAAGTGCTTTAGGTCTTTGTTATGGTGATCTCCCGTACCTCTGATGCTTGCATCATGTACACCTTGTTCTCTATTCTGCTGAGCCATCAGTAGTTTAGATTAAGTCTCCTGCTATATGCTAGAGCAAAAAGTCTTGTCTCATTGGGATTTAAGCAACAAGTATTGAGCCAAGATGCTTAAGCCACATAAGTCTCATTGCTTAAGTGCTTAAGCTGTGAAAGTCTTATTCAGCCAGTCTGATTGAGCAAAAGTAAAGTCTTAGACAAGTGCTCTAAGTAAAGGTAAGTCTTATCTAGAAGACAAATGAGCAGGAGGCTCAATATGAAGGTGTGAGCAATGAAAAGTCTTAGACATGTGCTCTAAGCAAAGGAAAGTCGTAGCCAAAAGACAGATGAGCAGGCGGCTCAGTCTGATGGTGTGAGCAATGGAAAGTCTGATATATGTACTCTAAGTAAAGGAAAGTCTCAACCAGAGAGCAGATGAACAGATGAGCAGGCGGCTCAGTCTGACGGTGTGAGCAAAGGGTAAGTCTTAGACATACGCTCTAAGCAAGGGAATTCTCAGACAGTTGGTCTGAGTAGGTTTAAAAGTCATATGCTGAAGCGTAAGCAATTGTAATCATAAAGTAGTTATAATGAAAAGCTCTTGTGAGGCAAGGGGACTGGAGTACTCTCAGTTAGGGGAGGAACCAGTAAAAATCTTGTGTCTTCTGCTGTTGTTTTATTTAATTCTGCTGTATCCACTGCCAACTAAATTAACTCAGAATATGAACACCAGTTCTGATTCTGTAACTCTGATCAGAAGATAAATAATAAGAAAATGCGAAACACAATTCAACCCCCTTCTTGTGTACTTTACACAGTTTCAAAGAGCCTCCTTAAGTTACCGTCATTTCAGAAATCTCTGGTCCTAGGTTCGAACCCCAACCTGCAATAATTGTGTCTTCCACGTGGCCACCATATGGGATACCTCCTAACTACTAATCGCCATTCGAGGAAACCCCAGGTGCTATGAAGCCTACTAGTCCATAATTTTACCACTCTTCGCATAAGCACATCCAGTCGTCCATATTACTGCTCAGCTTGTTATCCATCCAATGGTACAACCATATTTTGAGAACCCTCATCATGTGTACCATGCCGATGAAACTTCAGAAGAAGAAGATGAGAGGGATGAAATCAAGGGCATGAAAGAGAGCTTCCAGGTACTCGAGAAGAGATTAAGAGCCATGAAAGAGATAAAAACCCTATAATTTTACAAATATAAGGGCCACTCTTCCTCCAAGAGCCATCTGATAATGTACTATCGCAAGATGGCTGCACATGTGGAAAATGACAAATTGATGATACAAGATTTCTAGGACAGTCTGAGTGGGGCATCTTCCAAATGAATCTGGTGCTTTCAAGACCTATATGACGCCTTTATCAAACATTACAAATATAATATGGATATGGCGCCAGATAGGAGGCAACTACAGAACATGTCCCAAAAAGCTAAAGAGTATTTTAAGGAGTATGTGCAAAGCTGAAGAGAATTAGCCTTTACGGTTCAACCTTCTCTTGCTGAGAAGGAGCTTGCTGAACTATTAATGGACACGGTGCAACCTGACTTTTATGATTAGATGGTAGGAAGCACATCTTTAAGATTCTCTGAACTCGTTGTTGTAGTGATAACACTGAAATACACTGCGTATTTGGCTCGGATTGCACATGTTTATTGTCGTTTAATTGTTATTTTGTTGCATTATGCTTGTGTTTTGTCTTGCTTTCAGGTACATTACCTAATAAGAGGCTTTCACGAAGAAATGGAGCGAAAAGAGCAGAAAACAGATTTTTTGGTGAAAATTACACACATGGCATTCCACATGGTGTTGGCCATGGGGGTAGCCATGACGTGTAAGGTTCCTCCCACGTTCCAAGGGTCACAAGACCATGTTCACCACATCTTGCACACATGGCGGATGCCATGTCTAGATGGAGGGCGCCATCTTTGATTTTCGTGGACCAGTAAAGGACGGTTAGAGAATAAAGGCATGTCTAGAGATTTTCTCGCCCACGATTTTTGAAGGCTCAGCTTGACGTCCAAGGCATTGTTTCACTATAAATAGAACTTAGTTTTTCATTCTAGCATCCACTCTTAGTTGCAGCATATGCCATAAATTCACTTTGTTAAAGCGATAATTCTTCACATCGAGGAATTATCGCACCGTTGTTGTAATCGATTTGGAACATCGTAGCGTAGAAGTTTAAATATTGCCGCCATTTTTCTTACAAGTTTGTACCAGATTCAAGTCTCAGATTTGGAGCAGATTCTGAATACAATTTGCATTATTATTATTTATTTCTCGCACTGCTTTTAATTTGTTTATTTCCCGCATCACTTTACTTTGTTATTACCTGGACTGCCTTTAATTTGTTTACTTTATCGCTATGTTTTATCTTCTTTATTTTCTCGCACGCATCACTTGATTTATTTTATCGTAAAAGATTATTTTTCGAAACCGAACCTTAGCGTATCATTCTTGTTATTACTTTTCAAAATTAATTGCACACTTAACATGCATTTTCCCTACATGACTTATTCTGATAATCAATTTTATGCTATGTTGTTTATCGTAGTCATGTCCAACTAAATTATTAGTGCTGGAATATGAGGATCGTCATTTCGACGATACTCTGTGTGTTGTATCTGTAGGAATGCTTTAGGGGCTATTTTGGTTTTAATACAATTTTTCTGTGGTTTATTTGACCTGGCACTACGAAAGTAGATCTGTGATTAAGTCGGGTAAGATCGAAAGTCGTTCGACATTTAAGATAAAAATTGGTTAGTTTTTGATTAAGAAAAACAGCGGAAGCAGTTTGTTAATCAATTAGGAAGATTTAATATTATTAGAAAGTGATTTTAAAACTATTTTTGGACGCGTTCATAGGTTTAAGATCTGGTTGGCCGAGCATATGCCGGAAACCGTTTTGTGTTAAAAGTTTCCAAACAAAAGCACTTTTTAATTGAGTCTTAGAGGTACATATATAAAAAAGGATTTTTCACTTTAACGCAATACGCGACCGGTGTAGCGTGAGCGGATGGTATATATAAGAGGTCAAATCTGGTTCCGATTACGCTAACCCGACGATTCCTTTTTAATTAACTCTTTTTCAAGGAAGAAAATATGGCCCCATAAGTAATTCTATTTAGACACAATAGGAGTATTGTCTGATCGATGTGAATTGCATTCCAGTATTGTTTCTCTGAATTTATTCTATCTTCATTATTTTAATTTTCCGTGCACTTTACAATCTTGTTTGATTAGACTAAAATAGAACGCCGTAAAAATAGTTATAGATAGCTGGGCATTGGTCTCTGTGGGAACAATAATCTTTTATATTACTCTGGCGTACTCCGTATACTTGCGGAAAACACGCGATCATGTAGGTACCATAATTGAGCATGGTATGAAAAACATCAAGATTGTAAATACTGCTGAAACCTCCATAAACTATGAGAAGAAATATCCAGGAGGTTTCCAAAAGAAGAAGAAAGGAGAAGCAAACGATGTATGTGCTTGTCAAAAAAGAAACCAACCAAAAAGGAAACATCAACAATAATTTGTTTGTCAACAACAAGCCTACCCCATGCAGATTTCTTAGCAACCGCATGTGTCAGTTGTTGCACCGACCTTCAATCAACAACCTGCACCAGTCTATCACTATGCTCGGGCTGCTCCCGCATATCAACAAGCACCTACAGCACTAGTTTATCAACAACCAATTATTAAGGCTCCATGCCAAAATGCTCCCAATCAGAATATAAGATAAGGGAATAGAGCCACCTTCAATCCAATTCACATGACATACAATGAGTTATATCTCTCTATACTGCAAAAAGGACTAGTGGTTCCAAGACCTTTGGGTGTTGATGAATGCATTTGATATGATTGACCTTTGAAATATTGTATATTTTCTAGGGGTGGAGACTTTGCATTCTAAAAAGGGAATTATTGTGCACCAATTGAAGTATGAACTTGAGCCGCTGAAGAGATTCGAGCTAATGGATTATAAGTCAGAAGTCACATCTGCTATGACAAATCGTAAGTTGGACTCTGATTCTGATGGTGAGAATGTAGATGCTACAAAATTCAAATAGATAGTTAGCTGTTTGAGATATTTGTGTAACACCAGACCTAAAATTTGTTATGCAGCTGGAATGGTGAGTAGGTTTATGAGTAATCCAAAGTGGACACATTACCAAGCTGCAATCAGGATTATGAGGTATGCAAAAGGAACTCTGATGCATGGAATTTTGTTCCCAAAAGGAGTGTCAAATGCTACTGAGTTGATATGCTACTCAGGCTCTGACTGATGTGGGGACAAATTAGATAGAAGAAGCACTACAGGATACATGTTCATGTATCTAGAAGCCCTTATTTATTGGTGTTCAAAGAAGCAACCAATAGTTGCATTGTCAACCCGTGAAGCTAAATACATAGCTAGTGCTTTGTCAGCTTGTCAGGCTGTTTGGTTGATGAGTTTGCTGCAAGAATTGAAGTTCAAGGTGAGCAAACCAGTCAAGTTAATGATAGAAGACAAATATGCTATAAGTCTTGTTAAGAATCCAGTGTTGCATGGAAGAAGCAAGCACATTGATACAAAGTATAATTTTCTACACAATCAGGTTTAGAATGAAGTACTTGAGGTTGTTCATGTTAGCACTCAGAAGTAGCTTGCAGATGTGTTGACCATGGCAATCAAAAATGAACACTTCATTAATTTGAGGGATGAAATTGGTGTTGTGGATTTTTAAACTTGAATGTGAATTAAGGGATGTTTTTAAATGTAATTCATCTCTAGTTAGTTTCATTTGCATTTGAATTTAAGTTTGCATTTAATGTTCATTTGTGTTGAATCTGGGTGAATCTATATAAACCCAAAGTAAGATGAATTTGTAACTGAATTCTGCATTTGAGAAAGTTTTGGAAGTTAGTTACAACTCTTTCTTTCTATCCTCTCATTCTTTCATCTTCATCTTCTCAATTTCTTGCGCATTGTTAATGGAGGTTCATTGTTGAACTCCAATAAACCTGACTTCCTAAATTTTGTATTTTGGCACACAAGGATGACTGATAAACTTTGTTTAATACATTTGATTCATGTTTAATCTTTTAATTATTTTGATTTTGTGGAAGCATTATAAATGATCAAGGCAATTGTTGATATTGAGCATAACCATGTCCCAAAAAAGTAACTTACCCGTGAGTAGTGAGAATTTGCTAACCCCTTTGAGCTTAATAGTTTAGATCTTAATTTAGTGAAGAACTTGGTGTATGTACATAAATTAAAAGATAGTTCATCATTGAATTTTGTGGTATTCTAATTTTTTTTCTTGAACCTTTGAACATTGTTCTAAATTATTTTTCTTGCCATAAAAAGCAAGGAGCATTCACTTGAGGTTTGGTTGAATTCAAGTTGGGGAGAGTGAAAAGAAAAGTGGTAGGTTACTCAAAATTTTGAAAAATTTCAAACAAGCATTGAAAAGAAAATTATGAATATGAATGTAAAAAAAATCATGCTTGTTTGAAAGAGAAAAATAGAGAATGAATAATGTACATAAAGGAAGTTTGGAAGGGTAAACAATTGAGAAAAGAAAGTATTGGATGAAGTTGTAGTGTGTACGTAACCTTCTATAGTGAATGATTCTTTTGCATTGACAACTTTGATTCCATGGCCTTAGAAATGTTCCTTTGTTGTGAACCTAACCAAGCTACAACCTTAAAAGCCCTTAGTGGTCTTCTTGCTTCCATGATTTCATTTTTTATTGATTAGATGAATGTATGAATTGGATTGTTATTTGCATTGTTTGTCAGATGAGTGAAATTGCCCCGCGGTTGCAATCGTGCTAATTTCTTCATTCTTATTCGAAGAGGAGTGTTAGAGTGATTCAAGCATGAGAATTTAGTTGTTATTTGAAACATTACATGATATCTGTTTAAGAACTAAATTATTTTTCATTGTTCGATTCTAGGAAGTGGTGATCATTGCTTGTGCCCATTTGTATGTTTAATTTGAGCCATAAATCCATTCTTGGTTGAATTAAATGCTTGAGCAAATCCTCTTGTTATCAATGAGAGGCATACTTTGTTTGAGGACAAGAAAACATCTAGTTGGGGAGAGTTTGTTGAATGCCAAACATGTCTTATTTTGATCCATATTTCTTGGCATTTTTTAACTCATTTGTTATGTTTCAATGGATTTATTCTATGTTTCAATGCTACTCTTCAATCATGTTGTAAATACCTTTGGGTGCTTTGATATGTGTGTTATTGTGCATGATTTAGGGATAAAACATTAAAGATTAAGAAACAAGTGAATTGACAAGGAAGCCAAAGAAAAGAAGAGGAATCAGCATGTTTGCTGTGCGAAAACCAGCGAGGTGAAAGCGAATGTTCGCTGTGCGAGCTCCTGGCAAAGCCCCAGCGAACCATCTCAGATTAGAGGCAGTAAGAAAAGGACCCTAAGTTCACTGTGCGAACTTGTAGTGAAGAAGCTCATTGTGCGAAGAAGTGTTTGCACTCCGAACTTAGATATTTTCTCAAGGGCGGTTTAACTATTCAGAGGCACTTCAGGTGCCATAAGGGGGCCTTTGCAGTGTAAAAAAGGTGTTTGCTAGGCGAACTTGACAGATTTTGAAAGTACTATATATGTACTTTCACACTTTTTTGGGATCATAACCCCATTTTCACATAGAAACTCATTTTTCAGCATTTCTTCACAAAAGAGTGATATTTTGCAAATAGAAGCTGAATTTGCATCCAAGATCGATTCTTCGAAGTGGATGCTCATTCATCTTCTCTCATTACTTGTAAAGCAAGCTATCATAGTTATGGGTAGCTAATTTTCTTTGTATCAAAGGTAGAGGTAGTCTACCTTAGCTTTATGTATTTCTTTTGATAGGCCTTGTATGTGAACAAGTGATGATTAATATATGATAAATATTTTTGTTCTTAATGATCCATTCTTGTTTTGTAAAACTCTAGAAATAGATTTTATGGAGCTTGACCTAAAATATTCATCTATCAATTCATAGATTGGAGAGATCGGTCTATGGCTGATATTTGCTTTGTGTTGAACTTAAAGCTTACTATATTGATTGTTATATGGAGAAATTGTGTAGCGATGAATACGGTATTTCTCACGATGCCGCTCTAGACTTAAACGGTATTAAGAGAATACACGATGATATTAATTGGACCCGACTTCACATTAAAGATTAAGAGAATACATATAAGTTAGAGTAGATGAAAATTACTTTTGATATACTTTATTAATCAAACATCTAGAATTTAAAGCTTTGCTACTAAAATCGTGACAATTTATGAAACAAACTTTGAAAACCCTTTTCTTGAAATAGTAAACTATTGAACGCCAAGCATCCCATATCAAAATAATCTCTGTGGAGACGGTAGAAAAAAACCCCTCTTTAACTATGATTCGAACACATTTTACATTCATGTAAAAGTGTACAACATTGAAACACATTATTGTAGTTTTTTAGTTTAGGTTCTGCTTTCATTATTTTTTAATCATTTACTTACTTTTACTTTATCATATTATCAAGTCTTTATCAATATTCATGTTTATGGCCCCCTTTATTATGTGCAAGAAGTTGTATTATAGACTTAGGACAATGAGGATTGTCTAAACGATAGACTTCGTGTAGACTCTTAATTCAAAATTTGTTATGAGAAAGTATGAAATTGCTTTGATCTTTTAAGATTTATTGTATGTATCTCTACAGAAGTAGAGGTAGTCTAAGATATCAGTCGATACACTTAAAGGGTAGGACTGATAACTGAGCTAAAAAGATGATACTGTTAAACCATGGCTAAGAAAGTGTATGGTTTAAACGAGAAAAGTCATTTAAAAAGTAGTTTCGGTTAAAGGATTCTTAACGAATGAATCACACTACAAAAGTAGGTGATTCATTGGTTTAGGACAAGATCCTATGTTCTGAAAGGATATATGATCATTTTTATCTATATTATTTGTGAAAGAACATAAATTCTCATAATTTTACATGAGTGAGTCATATGCGTAAATCAGAGTTCTGAGTCTATATTTTATACATATTTTAATGGGTTAATACCTATTTTACCCCTTACACTATGAGTGATTTTTGAAAAACCCCTTGCAAAAAAAATTTGATGCCCTATTTGCTTTATTAAGATTTCCTTGTTTTGTCCCCTCAAGAAATCTAGTCATCAAAAATAATGATGTGAGAAACTTTTTTTTTTTTAATTTCTTATAATGACATGGCTTTCATTGACTTTTTTATTATATTATTATTTTTATTAAATGATACGTGACTTTTATTTATTCTTTATTTAGGCTATGAGTTTTAATTTCTAAATAATAAAAATATTATGCATTTACAAAGACTTGAACTCAAGTTCCTTCACACATACATAATGCCCTATCCACTAGATCATGTGGCTTGCTTTATATTTTTATCCAACTTAAATATACATATTGCATATATATACATATAGTTTGATTACTATTTAATTTAAATTAAATGTGATTTACTTGATTAATATTTAATTGAATTAAAAAATAATATTTAATTGATTAATATTTAATTGAATTAAAAAATAGTATTTAATTGAATTAAGATTTAATTTAATATATTAATTGGACATATTTACTTAGTTAATTAATATTTAAATATTTTAATCATTAATTAAATTTTATGAAATAGTAATCATTTAAATTATGGATTTAATTGAAATACACTAACAGTGTAAAGAAGTTTTACACTGTCAGTAAATTATAGCCGTTAGATGTTAAAAGTGGTTTGACTTTTTTTTTAAAAACTTATAAAGTCATATAAACAGATGATGGTGATGAATTGACAGTGTAAAATTTTTTACACTGTCAGTGCATAGCAATTAATCCCTTAAATTATTTAATTAAATCAACATAAATTGTAATCAATGAAATTATTTAATTAATTAAAATTAAATTTTAATCGAATAATTTAATAGAAATTAAGCTTATATTGTAATAAAAAAGCATTTCACAGTTAAAAAATAAAAAATAATTCTATTTTATTAATCAATAATCAAATTAAAATATTTAATAATATATAGGGTTTATATTTGATTTTAGGGGTAATAACTATTTTGCCCCCTGCCATATAGGCGCTTTTTGAAAAAATCCCCTATAAAAAAAAAAACTTGCAAAAACTACCATAACATTTGAAGATTCTCTAAATTTTGACCTTCATCATATTCAGTCACCAAAAGAGCTGATGTGGCAGCGTTTTTTTTTTTTTTTTTTGATGTGGAAGGCCATGTGGCTTTTTAATTTTATTTTTAATTTATTTAAATGCCACGTTGGCATTTTGTGTTGTACATAGGAGTAGAACTCATGACCTCTCATCACAAAGCATGACTCATTACCACTAGGCCATATTGTGTTTTGTGATATTTTTTGCAACTATAATATACATAATACATAACTAACTAGTTAAAAATTTTTACTAAACTAAAATCTATTAAATCATTTTTGTTAAACTATTTAATTTTTTTTCTTAATATACTGCAACTATTAATAATATAATTAAAATGTTAAAAAATAATTATTATTTATTTTAAAAATGTTAAAAAGTAGGTTAGTTTAAAATTGTTTTAAAATGTTTTAGTATATTAATTTAGTAATAAAATGTTAATTTATTATGTAAATTTAGTATATTAATTTAATATATTAATTTAGTATATTAATATGGTACAATAATTAACATTTTAATTAGATTATATAAATATTAAGCTACAGTAAATTAAATTAAATAGTTAAATAAATATTTTAATATATGCTACAGTAAATTAATATTAATATTGACGTAAATTAATATTTTAATATAAGCTACAATAAATTAAATTAAATAAGTAAATGAATATTTTAATATAAGCTACAGTAAATTAAATTAAATAGGTGAATGAATATTTTAATATAAGCTACAGTAAATTTAATTAAATAGGTAAATAAATATTTTAATATAATTACAGTATATTTACGTTATTACTGTTAAAAATTAAATTAAACTAAATTAAAAATTATAGATATAAATTAATAAACTGGAATTATTAATAACCTAATGTTAAAATAATTTTGAAATAAATTAGTATATAATTAAAAACGAAATTGCTACACAAAAAACCGAAACTAGTACACAAATTAATAAACTAATATTAAAAAACGAAATTAAAATATATAAAAAAACGAAAGGTAAAAATACACTAATTTGCAAAATTAATAATTGTAGCATTTGAATAATCGCTACAGTATAATTAAAAATAAATAAAAAATAATTAAAAATTGCTAGAGTATAATTACTAAAATGATTTAATATAATTGCTAAAAATTGCAAAATTAATGAACGAAATGATTTAATATAATTACTAAAAATTGCAGCATTTTAATAAACGAAATGATTTAATATAATTACTAAAAATTGCAAAATTAATGATTTAATATAATTACTAATAAATAATTAAAAAATGCTAGAGTATAATTGTTAGAGTATAATTACTAAATTAATATACTAAAACATTTTAAAACAATTTTAAACTAACCTACTTTTTAACATTTTTAAAATAAATAATAATTATTTTTTAACATTTTAACTATATTATTAAATAGTTATAGTATATTAAGAAAATAAATTAAATAGTTTAATAAAAATGATTTAATAGATTTTAGTTTAGTAAAAATTTTTAACTAGTTAATTATGTATTATGTATATTATAGTTGCAAACAATATCACAAAACACAATATGGCCTAGTGGTAATGAGTCATGTTTTGTGATGAGAGGTCATGAGTTCTACTTCTATGTACAACACAAAATGCCAACGTGGCATTTAAATAAATTAAAAATAAAATTAAAAAGCCACATGGCCTTCCACATCAAAAAAAAAAAAACGCTGTCACATTAGCTTTTTTGGTGACTGGATGTGATAAAGGTCAAAATTGAGAGAATCTTCAAATGTTAGGGTATTTTTTGCAAGTTTTTTTTTTTATAGGGGGTTTTTCAAAAAGCGCCTATATGGCAGAGGACAAAATAACTATTAACCCTTGATTTTATTTTCAAGTATGGGCAAATGTAATTAATTAAATTGAAATTAAATTAATAAAATGTAAATCTTAAATATAATTAATCATAAAAATTATTTATATGTTATTTTTAAATATTTATTTGTGTATTATTAAAAATAAGTAAATATTTATTTATGTCTTATTAAATAATAAATAAAGTTCAAATATAATAGATTTCATATTAAAATTAATATTTATATAATAAATTAATATTATTAAATAAGAAATATAAAATAATTAAAATAAAAGTATAATTGAAAATGAAAGGAAGAGGATTGAAAGAGTGGTAAACAAATATCGTAATATATAAAATTTAAGGAGTTCGTAAAAGAAATTGAATGTCCTAGTGGTAAGGGCGTTAGAGATTGGAGTGATGGGACTAGAGTTTAACTCATCTTAGTTGTAGACGCATGATAACAAGTAGTAAGCATATTGCTGCTGGTATAGCCTGAATGTGAATGTCAAATTGTCAAGAAAGAATAAGTTAGGCTTGAGGGGTTTGGTTTAAAGTCATAATCTTAGGATTAAGGGTCTTCCTCCCCCTGGGGTGGATTCAATCTTTCTTTATGTTCTTGTCCGTTTGTAGTGAAGTGATTCTCAGCTAATTTTCAGTAACTAGGTGTTTTGGTAGAGTAAGTGCATCAAGAATAGTGGTGTTTAAGTGCTTATTCTTTGTGTTCTTTATCACCATGGGAGATGACGAACAAGGTTGGCAGAAAGTGAATTACAGAAAATAGAACAAAGTTAATAATAAATGCTCTATCTGGACTGATCGTCGGGGCAAAAATGTAATGGAGAATGAAGTTATCACCTCCTTCTTCTTTACTGAATTTCTAGAAGATTCTGAGGCAAAAGAGATGTATAATGTGTTCAGGGAATATGGACTAGTTTCAAAAGTTTTTATTCCGGCTAAAAGAGATAACAGGGGAAAGAAATATGGTTTTGTAAGGTTCAGAAATGTTAAAGAGGAAAGAATATTAGCAGTTAAACTGGACAATATTCAAATTAGAGGAAGAAAACTATTTGCTAACAAACCAAGATTTAATCGTAGGTTTGACAACTTGAAAAGGAAGAATGATAATACTACAACATTCATTAAGAGTGGGAATTTGAGGCGTCAGAACACTTATCAGCTTAGAAATTTAGACGTACAAAGCAAAACAAATGCCCAAAAATTGAACAGAAACAATGAGAGAAACAAAGGGGAAGTTAAACCCACTTTTGCACATCTACGTTTCAACATAGAAGAAGGGGAGCTGAAGAGATTTCACAATGCGTTTGTGGGAGTGGTAGCTAAGGAAGGAGCAACGTATAATCTACAAGAAGTGCTTAATGCTAAAGGTTTCTTTTCAATAAAAGCAACACCAATGGGAGCAAATATGTGTCTGTTAGAAGAGTCGTATCCAGTGGAGATTGAAACAATTGTCTGAGAAGAAGAAAAATAGATTAAGGTGTGGTTCAATGAAATCCGCCCGTGGTCACCGAATGATGTGGATGGTGAACGATTGACATGATTCGACCTACCTTGTCACACGTGGAGGAATGATTTTTTCAAGTTCATAGCAGGAAGGGTGGGTGAGTTTATAGCGTGCGACGAAAACACAGAGAAACATAAAGTATTGGAGGTTGCAAGATTCTTGATCAAGACTAAGTTCTCTATGAACCTTAATGAATTGTTCAATGTTGAAATCAACAAAAACATATACAAAATTAAATTCATTGAAGATTTTTATGGGCCAAAACAGTTAACTGTAATCAGGAATGATTGGAGTAGCAACACCTCAGAAGGTGAAACATCAGAAGAAACAGAAGATGAAGAGGAAGTACCAAAAACTACAGATGAAGAATATGACGATGAAGGAGATGATGATAGAAATTCCAAACATCGAGATAGTAATGATGATGCAGAAACGATAGATGGAAAAGTAACAGGTGAATCTAAACTTGGGAAAGGTGGAAAACCTAAGGAAGTGACACAAAAGGGGAAGTTGGAAAGTCAATAAAAAAGGCTACGTTTGGAAGCAATAGAAAAGCAAAGAGGGCCTGCAAAGGAAGACAATATGGGGAAGTAGCGCGTGCTAGGGATCTAGTGTGCAGAGATAATCATGAAAAGGAGATAAACAATACAACTGATTAGTTGGAAAGAGTAACAAGTATAGCCAGGAAGAAAAATGCTGATATTATCGTGGGCCTTCAGTCGAATAATCAAATACAATAAACAAACAATACTAGCCCAATTGCACTTATTCAAGGGAATATTGGGCCTGATATTGAGCCCAAAGTCATGAAAAAAAAAACTTAACTGAAATATATGACAAGATAAAAATACCATTCGCCCCATCCTACTATGTTGCACTTATCCATTCAGTAAACTTTAAAGAAAAACATACTGATGGAACGGATGGAGGAGAAATTTCGGGGAAGATAAACATTGATGTAGAAGATGAGAGCTCCAAATACTCAGGTGGGTCAATATTATGCTGTGAATCAATCAGTGATGGAGATGTAAATCAAGGCAACAAACGTGTGAGGAGATCACTTGAAGATGTTCCGATCAAAGTTTGGAAAATGATAAAAGAATTAGGATTTGAAGGCGATGAAGATGATGAAGTCTTTGAAGGAACAATTAGAGAGATGGAGGTCAGAGACAGACAAAATTATGAAGTAAATATAGGGGCAGCAATCCGGGTTCCATGAATATATTATCATACAATATAAGAGGGTGTGGATCTACCATTAAGAAGCGGAGGATTAGACAATTAATTTCAGAAGGAAAAGTTGAAGTATATTTCATTCAAGAATCGAAGTTGCAAGTTATTGAAGAGACTACAATCAAAAGCATATTGGGAGATGATGAGGTTGGGTGGTCTACTTGTCCATCAATTGGGCAATCTGGAGGTATTATTACAATATGGAAGTCACAAAGTTTGCTCTCAAACTTTAGCTTTAGAGGTAATGGCTTCTTAGGTATTAATTGTCATTGGAGAGGTTTAAAAATGTACTTGGTCAATATATACTCTTCATGTATTCTTGAGGAGAAACGAAAAATGTGGAAAGATTTGTTGGAGATTAAAAAGAAATATATAGATGGTGAATGGTTAATAGGAGGGGATTTTAATGCAGTACAAGTGATAGAGGAAAGGAAGGGAATGGGGAATGTAAGCAATACTGAAATTGAATAATTCTCTGGGTTTATAGAAATGATGGAACTTATTGATCTACCAGTTATTGGAAACAAATATACCTGGTATAATTCTAATGGGAAATGTAGAAGCAGGCTTGACAGATTCTTAATATCAGATCAAATTGCAAAGGAGTGGAACATTATGGCTCAACATGTAGGAAATCGTGGCATATCAGACCACCGACCCATTTGGCTGAAGAGCAACAATACAAACCGGGGACCAAAACTATTTAAGATATTTCGATGTTGGTTTAATCATCATGAATTCAAAGATTATGTGAGAATGGTTTGGAATTCGATAAATGTCAAGGGTAGTAGTACACATGTCATTGTTCAGAAGTTTAAATATTTGAGAGAGAAACTAAGATGGTGGAATCACAATGTCTTTTGATGGGTAGATCTAAAGATAAAAGAAAGGGGTGGATGTGTTGAATGAGATTGAAGGATGTATGGAGCATAACAATGGAGATATCTCAGAAGAACAAATCAAGTTGAGGAGTGAGGCTCAAAACAAAATGTGGAATAATCTAATGATCAAAGAAAGTATATTGCTGTAGAAATCAAGAATAAGCTGGATTAAAGAAGGAGATTTAAATTCCAAGTACTTTTATTCAGTGGTGAAACAAAGAACGAGAAGTAATTTCATTTCGTCGGTTAATTTTGATGGTAATAGATGTGAAGAAGTGAATACTATCAAGAAAACTGTCATGAATTTCTTTGCTGATAGATTTCGTTGCAGAACTGCACCTACCCATAATTTTGACTTATCAGATGTTTCAAAACTATCTGATGCTGAAGCAAAAATGCTAGAGGAGCCTTTTACTGATGAAGATATTCTGGAAGCATTAAATGGATGCGATGGTAGCAAATGCCATGGACCTGATGGGATGAGTTTTGAATTCATTAAACATTGCTGGGACATTATTAGTGCTGATATTACTGCATATATTTAGGAATTTCACATTAATTCTATTCTGCACAAGGTCATGAACTCTGAATTCATAACTCTGATTCCAAAGGATTTGAATCCACAAGAGTTACATGAATACAATCCAATCAGTATGGTTGGATGTATGTACAAGATTATTTCAAAGATATTGGCATCCAGAATGAGAAAGATAATTGGTAGGATGGTATCTCCATCTCAGACAACATTTATTCCTATCCGCGATAACTTCTTCACGGTGTTCTTGTGGTGAATGAACTTATTGACTTTGCAAAGAGGAGTAACAGAAAGTTCCTACTATTCAAAGTAGATTTCACCCAAGCTTACGATTGTGTCTAATGGGATTTCATGCTGAAAATTCTAAAGGCAATGAATTTTGGAAATAAATGGTTGCAGTGGATTCAAGCGACAATGTGCAATACTTTCTCTCCATATTAGTTAATGGAAGTTCATCAAAAGATTTTAAAAGTTCGAGAGGCTTACTACAAGGAGATCCACTATCTCCCTTTTTGTATGCTTTGGTTGCAGAAGGGCTAAATTTGTTAGTCAAAAGAGCTTTAAACATAAATATATTTGGTGGTTTTGGGTTAAATGACACAGAATCAGTAAGCATTACATAATTTGCAGACAACACTATCCTTACGTGTGAAGATGACTAGAGAAATCTGTAGGGGATTAAAGAAATACTTAGAGGCTTTGAAATGATATCGGGATTAAGGACGAACTTCAACAAGAGCTGCTTTTATGGTGTAGGGGTGGAATAATCATATATGAATGTTGCAACTCAATTCTTGGCATGCAAAGCTGGAAGTATTCCATTCAAGTTTCTAGGACTATGCGTAGGAGACAACCATAGACGAGCAAAATTCTGGAAACCGGTTATAGACAAATTCAAGACCAAACTTTCAAAATGGAAAATCAGATAGTTATCCAGGTAGAATCGCTCATAAATTCGGTATAAACTAATCTACCAATGCATCATTTTTTGCTGTTCAGAGCACCAGAAAAAATAGTGAAATAAATTATCTCGATCCAAAGGCGGTTTCTATGGTCGGGTGCTAAGGAAGAGACTAAAATGGTATGAGTAAGTTGGTCAAGAATATGTAAAACCAAGGAATAATGAGGCTTAGGGGTGAAAGATATTCGTATATTCAATCAATCTCTATTATCAAAATGGATTTGGAGGCTTATTCATGAAAAGGAGACAATTTGGAATTCGTTATTTTCATTCAAATACGACGATTTTGCACGTAAACTGATGCTGAACAAAACATGGCAGTGTGAAAGAAGATTTATCGCTATGTGAAAGACATTCTTTGATTCCTACTAAAGTCAAGATCTTCATGTGGAGGTTAATTTTGAATCGACTTCCAATCCGAACGAATCTGGCGGCCAATTGGGTATAATATCTAATTCTCATGATATAGTGTGTGTCTTTTGCTTTCAATGTGAAGAAACCATTGATCACTTATTCATAACTTGTCCCAAAACTCAAGAGATTTGAAGGGCTATTGATAGTTGGGTTGTGAAACAGGAGACGCTTGCGGATACCTATCGTGAACATTTGTTGGCGTGGTTTGTAAAGATGAATGTAGGGTCTTCCAAAGGAAATACATGTATTATATGGTTTTGTACAGTTTGGTGTATTTGGTGGCAACTTAACCAAATTATATTTAACGATGGAATATGATGTTCGATTGATTTATTTCATGGAATAGTATATATGTCAAGAATGTGGCTAGCTATTAGAGCTAACAATAGGATCCAATACAATTATTATGAATGATTTCTTCATCTTTTTGATTTCTTGTAAAGGATAGATTTTAGAAGGTTGGATAATATGTATCTTTTGTAACTAATTTTGGAATATTTCCTGTATTTTATATAAATAGTAGGGTTAATAGTCATTTTGCCCCCTGCCGTATAGGTGATGTTCAAAAAACCCTCATGTAAAAAAAACTTGCAAAAAAACCCTAACATTTGAAGATTCTCTCAATTTTGACCTTCATCACATCCGGTCACCAAAAAAGCTGATGTGGCAGGGGTCAAAATAAAAACGCTGCCAAAATGGCAGGGGTCAAAATGACAGGTTTTTGGTGACTGGATGTGATGAAGGTCAAAATTGAGAGAATCTTCAAATGTTAGGGTCTTTTTTGCAAGTTTTTTTTTACAGGGGAATTTTTCGAACATCGCCTATATGACAGGGGGCAAAATGGCTATTAACCCTAAATAGTATGAGGAGTATTGATTATAAAAAAAACTTAACTTAGTTGTAAAATTTTAATTTTTTAGGTATAAAAATTTCCAATCTTAAAAAAATTTAAATTTTTTATTTTATAATGGAGTTTTTTAAAAATCGTCGCTGGGCAAAATAGATAGTGGATAAGACCGTAGCTAAGACCATTAAAACTAAAAAAGACGAGTAAAAAAGACGAGACAGTTAAACGATGGCTCAAAAAGTGTATGGTTTAAACGAGAAAAATCATTTAAAAAGTAGTTTTGCTTAAAGAATCATTAACGAATGAATCAAACTACAAAAGTAGACGATTCATTAGATATTCTCATAATCTTACACGAGTGAGTCATAAACGTAAATCGGAATTCTGAATCTATCTTTTATACATATTTTAATCAGTCAAAAACTATTTTTAACCCAATTCTTACATTTTTAACTAATTACGAAATACATGAATTCTCTAATCTAATAAGTATTTCACGGAACGAAACGTTTTTACTACTTTCATAGAACACTTGTGGCCTATCAATTTTTAAACATAAAAGTTTAACTTGACACAAAAAAAAAAAAAGTTAAAAATGTGATTGAAAGTTAACTAAAATAAGGGACCATACAGAGAGTAGTTTTGCCTTATTATTTGTATGAGAAAACAAAAGCTCAATATATTTTTAGTTACATAGAAGCTCAACTACTTTGAATCATGTACAGAGTTGTATTGAAAAACCAGTAGCTAAACAGAAGGTAAATAACCATAATCTAGGCAACACATAATTGTTTGATGTACTGTTTCTTCAATGCTATGCTTGTAAATAAAACCCAAATCTTTTAGCTTCTTTGAGGAAATTTCCGAAGGAACCTTGTCATAATTTTTCTGACTCTTGCTGCAAGTTTATATGTATATGTAGGAATAACATCAGAAACATGAATTAAAAAAACCTGCAGAATTTAGTATACATATAGCAGAAACAAAAGAATGTTACCTTTGCATAGAGGGACTAGAATACTCTTTCGAAAGTTGAGCTGCCAAGTTAGACAGTGTACAACTTTGTGTGCTGCATATGTACCTACTTTCTGCATTAGCATGTTCCATTAAGAATATATGAGCATTGCATATATCTTCAATGTGAACTAAAGCAATTGACCCCATTCGCGCATTTACAGCGGATAATATCTTGTAGTTTTCAGTTTCACCTGCATACATTTCAAATTTTAAGCATGGAAGTTTAATACTTGTGTAGGTTCCGTTACGCTACAACGCTATAGATGATGAAATCACCTGTTAGTGGTGACAGTAGAACTTTAACACTTGCAGGAACATTAGCAGTGAAGAAAGGGCCTGCAACAGTGGTTGTTATGACTGAAACAAGATCAATGCCGTTCTTGTTTGCGAATTTAAACGCCGCTTCTTCTGTGAGAAGCTTTGAAAGTGCATAAACCTGTTGCCGCGAAACAAAACTCAAGAATTCAATTTTGAATTTTGCGAACAATGCTAGTAATAGTAATAACTAACTGAAAGAAGAAAAACATTTCTTACCCATCCACTTGCTTGTGTATTCCACAGAATATCAGTTTTTATTTGGCAAGATTCATCGACAATAGATTTCAACTTTCCATTGTTGTCTTTAGCAGTAATTGTACTTATCGAAGATGTGAAGACAACCCTTTTCACTGAATTGGATTTCAAGCATGACTTGAGAAGGTTTATAGTTCCTTTGATTGCAGGGTCAATTATATTTTCTTGAACAAAAGCCTCTGCGAGTTTAATGCAGAGTGTGAATGTCAAATGTGTTAGATTACCAGTATTTTCTTTGTCATTAACATTGTCAGTATCAATGCGTTACTTTACCGGTATTTTCTTTGTCATTAACATTGAATTGCATTGAAGCTGCAACATGGAACACACCAACACATCCTTTTACGGCCTCATCGAAACTTCCTTCTTCTTGCAAATCCGCGCGGAAAATTTTCAGTTGGTCACCACCTTTCCACAATGACAGGAGGTGTAACGACTTTTCTGTTACATACATCAGAGAATCTAAGGAAAAACAAATTAAAGACGACGACAACTACAAGCACAAAAAGTAACAAAAACTACTACAACCGAACTCTAAAAAATACGTCATCAAAAAACTACACCATAATGAAGAATAAGTTAGAACTCAAGTCAATAAGACCACCAACATCGGAATAAAGACCACCAAGAAAAAGCGAGAACCTGACCATAAATCTCAAACTCTTATTGGTTAATCCAAAGGATAATATTGTAACTTCATTTTGTGAAAATGCAATAATTCTCAGCTGATCTTCCCAAATCTCTGTTTGTTGAAGAACCAGAAAACATGACATAATTCCGAACTCTCCAATTTGTCACAAACCATAGCATGAAAAAACAATAGTTCAATTTAGAGGTCGAAAGCCGAGTGGCTTAGAGAGAGTGATGCTAATTATGGGTTTTTCATGATTGTATTAAGAGTAGGAGTAGGAGGAACGTTATCCTAGGCCTTAAGATGGACAATAGTTTGGTTGGTGGGGTTGGTAAGATACGTCAGGAGAGGGTGAATTTCTTCTCTAATCATATTAAGGAACCTATGGTTGATCATCCGTAGATGAATGGGGTTAGTTTCTGACTGTTATGCGAGAGAATGTTGCTCTTACTTCTCATTTCCTTAGTTATAAGATTGATACTGAGATCTCTTTTTATGATGGTAATAAGAGCATGAGGTCAGATGGTTTTACTTTATCCTTGCTGCCTCTCAAGGAAATATAATGAATGTTGGACCTCCACAGAAAAATTCTGCCGCCCCCAGGGGTGATACGCACAAGTTCAATTATACTCCCCATCTGAGGCACTTGGTGTTTCCTCAGGAGGAATCTAACATAAATTCTCTCCCAACGGTCGGAACCAATGTCTAGCCTGAGGGACTTAACTTAATGTCTTGTCTGAAGGCATGATAGAAGTTTTGCCCGAGAGATCCAACGCCTAGCCCGAAGGACTCAAATTCCCATTAGTCTGGCTTAGTATATAACTTCGCCTGAAGACTAAGGTCTCATCAAACATGCTTATCTAAACCCTCTTCCTGAGATACATAGAGTTTCCTCGAGCGGGATCAAACGTAAAGTCTCTTCCAAGGGACGCGACCGAAGTCTAACCCAAGAGACTTAACTTAAAGTCTTGTTTGAGGGCTTGATAGAAGTTCTGCTCGAGAGGCATAACGCCTCACCCGAATGACTTAGAATCTCATAACTCAGACTCGATAAATAATTTTCCATGAAGGACTATGAGTCATATCGAACATACTTATCTAAACTCCCCTCCTGAGGGACATGGAGTTCCCTCGGGCGGGATCCAATGTAAATTCTCGCACAAGGGGTGCGACCGAAGTCTAACCCCAGAGACTTAACTTAAACTCAAATATGAGGGCTTGATATAAGTCTTGTCCGAGAGGTCCAACGCCTCGCCTAAGGGACTAGGGGTCTAGTCATTTTGATTCAACATATGATCTTTCCCGGTAGACTTAGGGCCCTAGGACACCCCAACGCTATGTAGTTTAAAAGCCCTTTGCCCTTTATCAAAAACCCTTGTGCTTGAGGGCTTGTATAGTTATATATTTGAAAAATGTCTAGTAAAGGCAATCAAGTTGTAGTCCCGATGAGGGGCAATATCAATACGCCGCCCTTCGTTAGGAACTGCCTCGTCTTGAGTGCCCCCTACTCGCCGAATCACGGGAAACATGGGAAAAGACGTGTCTCAATCGGCGAAAAGTTAGGTTCAGCAAGTTTATCTACGTCTCCTTAGGAAATATGAACTTAACGGTCCATCATTGACTGAGTACGTGATTATCATTTCCAAGAAAACCATAGGTCGAAAAGCCCCTATAAATACCTTACCCTTTGAAGGGATGAGGACACATTATTACACATTCAACATACA
This sequence comes from Lathyrus tuberosus, assembly GCA_022829125.1. Lineage (NCBI taxonomy): Eukaryota > Viridiplantae > Streptophyta > Magnoliopsida > Fabales > Fabaceae > Lathyrus > Lathyrus tuberosus. The sequence goes on from JALAZF010000882.1 coordinate 290,803, forward strand.
CGCATAACGTAGACCTTCTCACCTCACGTGAATTTACTCTCTCTATGTCCATAGAACATCACAAAATAGGGTCTCTCACCAGGGTGAGCAAGCCCTACTAACCACCATTAACTACAAAGGGCCCTGGTTATTCTCTGCTCATGTAGGGATATCACTTTTTGCAAAGTACATATTTTAAAATAGATACTTATAAAATTCTATAATTTTTAATTTCAATAAATTATAAATATGTGTTCTTTGTGTAAAAGTCAATTTTTTTTAAAAGTTAATTTCTAAAATAATTCATATTATTTCAATAAAGTCCACTTTTTAAACAAGAAATCAATTTAAAATATTTATTTTTGAACATATTATTTTCCTTTTGAAACAAAATAATAGTTAAAAATAGATTTTAATATATTATTAACTTATTCATAATAATAAAAATAATAATAATAATAATAATAATAATAATAATATTAATAACAATAATAATAATTATTATAATAATAACAATAATAATAGTAATAGTAATAATAATAATAATAATAATAATTTATTAAATTTATTCATACAATTATAAAAGATAAATTAATTATTAATTAAGAAAAAGTAATAAATTTCAATGATATATAAAATAATATTATTGATTCATTGAAATTATAAAAAAAATGATAGATTTTAAAAAGCATAAAGTAGTTTGTTAAAAAAATACAGCTTCTGGTCACTATTATAAACAACAAAATTTTTTTTAGATTCATTAAAAAATCTATTATAATAGTGACCAGAGGGTGTATATTATTATGTATATAAAATAAAAACAGCATCAGTTGGTGGAAAGAAATTGTGGTCAAAAGATCCATTTTGATCGAACTGTACGTAGTTATTTGTCCATCCTAGTTGGTCCCTTTTATTGATTTTAACGTTGGACTTGTATTCTTTGCCCCCCACATTTAAAACCTTATGCCAATATTGAAACGTGTCGATTTCATCTCAAAATTGTACAACTCTCTGTTTTATAGTTTATCATCTTAATTTTTGTGTGAAAGATATCTACAATATTCTTGAAAAAATTCATGAATAAACATGAATTGATGCAACAACAAAAACTAAAACTCACAAAAAAAATTGTGGGAATGGAATTTCTGAAAAATTTTATACTAATTCTTTCTCTCCTATACTAGTTTCAAGAACAAACCAGAAAATAAAAGAAGATTGAAGAAAGAAAGGGTGGTAATAGAAAAAAACTAACCAGGATCTCTAACTGTAGCATGCACAGTGCAACCTCTTTGAAGAAGAGATTCAACTAGCCATGAACCAATATACCCAGTTGCACCTGTGACACAGTATCTGGCCCTAGGAACACTGTTTATCACCATAATTGAGAATCAATAATGGAAAACAAAAACACCAACTATTTATTTATTCTCTCCTCTTCTTATTAACGTTGTTATTATTGTATAATTTATATTAGTAGGCAAGCATTACCGGGCACGTAGACATTTGTGCTATCAATAAAATACGGCATCTATATATATATATATATATGGGTCATGCTAATACACACTCATGTAGGTATGCATTAGCAACATACACCTTAGTTTATTTTTGTGTGGGACCCACCAATTTTAGGTGGGACCCACATTAGAAAGATGAAGAAAAAAATAGAAAGAAAATAGATGTGGTGTATTTTTGTGTGTGACCCACCAATTTTGAGTGTGTATTAGCATTTTCTTTTATATATATATATATATATATATATATATATATATATATATATATATATATATATATATATATAGAAATTATGAAAAACAAAAACATTCTAAACCTGATTATTATCAAAAGGGTAAAAGGCCTTATAAAAAACCTTTTTCCCAAAGAGAAAAGAAATTTGATAAGAACAACAATAAAGATATAAAATGTTATAAGTGTGGAAGATTCGGTCATTATGCTAGCAATTGTAAAGTCAAAGATAAAATAAAACAATTAAGTAATTTAAATATATCTGACGAATTAAAAGATACTTTAGTTAATGCACTAAATAAAATTATGTTAAATTCAGATTATGAAAAAACCACTTCGTCTGAAGAATCTTCTTATGAAGATTTAAATCAAATTAACAGCTCGGAAAATTCTGAGTCTGAACATGAAGAATGCTTAGGAATTGATTTCTGTGATTGCAGAAATTGTAATATAAAAATTGTCAATGTTATATCTAATAGCCAAGCCAACACATTAATAACCATTTTAGATAAAATGGAACCATCGGAAACTAGGGATGCCTTTATGAGGCAAATAAAAGATATAATTGATGATAACGATCTTACTAAACATCACGTTAGCAAAATTGAATTTAAAGATGTTATGAGTATGTTCAAAAAACCCCTAGATAAACCGTTATCCATAAATGATCTGTATGAGGAAGTTAGATTACTAAAAAGGGAGATACAAACTTTAAAAACCCGGGAGGATGAATTAGAAGTTAAATATTTAGAATTACAAGGAACAATGATAATACAAAATCAAAATTTTGAAGATAAGCTAATAGTAAAAACTACCCAACAACAATTAAGAGATAATGCCGCCGACCCAGAAGGTGCGGCAAAAGAGGAAAACAAAGAAGAACCCTATATTTTTAATATGGGAAAAATAATCTCTCACAAATGGTACACCATGATAGACTTAATTATTCAGGATAAAGAATTTAAATTAGTCGCCCTAATAGACTCAGGAGCCGACCTTAATTGTGTACAAGAAGGATTAATACCAACCCAATATTACAAAAAGACAAAAGAAAGAATTAGAGGGGCTAATGGAGGTAGACTTGAAGTAACTTACAAGCTATCAAATGTGAAAATCTGCAAAGGAAAAGTTTGCTACAAAACCTCCTTTCTTTTAGTCAAGAACCTTCAGGAAGTCATTATCCTAGGAACCCCATTTTTATCTTTACTCTATCCTTTTAGTGTTAATGATCAAGCCATTACTACTGAAGCCCTGGGACACTCAGTTAGTTTTGACTTTTTAGACAAACCTAAAATAAGAGATCTTAATTCAGTTCAAAGTAAAAATATTACCATAGTTAATCTCATAACCAATAAGAAAAAACAGATTAATTTTATCAATAAAGAAATACACTACAAAAGAATAGTTGAACAATTACAAACCCCTATTATTAAAGAAAAAATTAATACCCTCCAAAATAAATTTATTAAAGATTTATGTTCTGAACAACCCAATGCGTTTTGGACTAGAAAAACTCATGAGATCTCGTTACCATACAATCCTGAATTTAAAGAAACTAATATACCTACTAAAGCACGCCCTATCCAAATGAATAAAGAAAATTTAGAATATTGTAAAAAAGAAATTCAAGAATTTCTAGACAAAGGATTAATTAGGCCAAGCAAATCCCCTTGGAGTTGCTCAGCCTTCTACGTAGTTAATGCTTCTGAATTAGAAAGAGGAAGTCCTCGTTTAGTGATTAACTACAAACCCTTAAATACGGCATTACAATGGATTAGATACCCAATACCTAAAAAAAAGATCTAATTAATAGGTTACACAATAAAAGTATTTTTTCTAATTTTGATTTAAAATCAGGATATTATCAAATACAAGTCAAAGAGGAGGATAAGTATAAAACAACCTTCACAGTACCTTTTGGTCATTATGAATGGAACGTTATGCCATTAGGATTAAAAAATGCCCCATCAGAATTTCAAAACATAATGAACGATATATTCTATCAATACTAAAGCTTTACAATAGTCTATCTAGACGACATCCTAGTCTATTCAGACTCTATTAATCAACACTTCCATCACTTAGAGCAGTTTTACAAAATAATTAAAGAAAACGGTTTAGTGTTATCTGAGAGTAAATTAAAATTATTTCAGCCCAAAGTCAGATTCTTAGGATTTGACATTAGTCAAGGTGAATACACCCCAATTACTAGATCCTTAGAGTTTGTCAGCAAATTTCCTAATGAAATCAAGGATAAAACTCAATTACAAAGATGTTTAGGTTGCCTAAATTATGTGTCAGATTTTATTCCTAATCTTAGAACTATATGTATACCCATGTTTAAAATATTAAGGAAAAATCCCCCACCTTGGGATGAGTCCATGACCCAAAGCGTTATCCAGTTAAAACAAGTTGTTAAGAAACTACCATGTCTAGGAATCCCAGACCCAGAAGCCAACCTTATTGTCGAAACAGATGCTTCTGACAGTGGTTTTGGAGGCATTTTAAAACAAATATTACCGGGTATTGATAAGGAGCAAGTAGTCAGATTTTATTCTGGAACTTGGTCTTCAGCCCAATTAAATTATAGTACTATAAAAAAAGAGATTTTATCTATTGTACTTTGTATTACCAAATTTCAAGATGATTTATTTTCAAAAACATTTTTACTTAAAACTGATTGCAAATCTGCTAAAAGTGTTTTACAAAAGGATGTTAAAAATTTAGTGTCAAAACACATATTTGCCAGATGACAGTCATTACTTGCATGTTTTGATTTTGAAATCATGCATATTGAAGGTATTAAAAATGCATTACCAAATTTTTTAACTAGAGAATTTTTACAGGGAAAAACATGAGTAGCAAATCTACTTCCAAAGACTCTTACGGACCTCCATTACAAAAGCCTAATACCCAGAAACAATTGATATTAGGATCCCCCTCCTATATATCAAAAATTACTACTCCCGTTTCTTCTCTAAAAGGAGCAGGAGCCAACCCTGCGTTGGTCTCACCTTCGCAGTTTGTGCAGGATATTACGTCATCTGCCAAGATGACACCCCTTAAGAGTAAATTGGCTTATTACACTCCTCCGCAAGGAGCCAAATCCAAATTTATTACCAAGAAATTAATCGTCCCAATTATTACTCTTGAAGATTATTACTGTCCAAAAGAAGGATCTTTACTTCAGACTGTTAGCAAGATTTTCCCTCTGGGAACTCATTTTATAAATAACGATATTACTAAAACTAGACCATTTTATGAATTTATTCTGGTTGACACTGACTCTATTACCTTGACCCATGTCCAAGACGAGGCTACGGGAAATATTAAGTTTTCTAAATTCAAAATTAATAAGGTACTTTCCCCTTCAGACTGAGGCTCTCATCCCTATCATACAGAAAGTTTTACCAGAGTTTTCCAGCCCCAACACTACTCTTATCTAGGTTACATGGACGCCTGGACTTACTTTCTTACTGTTAGGCCTTATGACCATACCTGGTTCATTTGGTTTAATAAAAACATATCCTTAAAATTTCCCAACTGGTTTATTAAGTGGTTTGAAGTTTACGGTTTAGATACCAGCATCTTCCCAGATCTGGCATCCAAAGCCTATCAAGAATTCTGTGATATTACCACTTGTCCAAAACATAAAAGTTTATTATCTTTCACCGCTACCTTTGGAATTACTTGGATTATGTCTTGGTCCTTTTCTACCGACCAGGTTTGGACAGAATCTACTGCAGCACAATTAGTCAGAAAAGTGTCTATTAAATGGTGGGATGCATTTAATCCAGCCCTCCTATCTCCAGAAACTAGGAATGCTTGGTACGCAAAGAACCCTCATCTTTGCAAGCAGGAACCTATCGCCTCACACGCTAGCTTCCTTACCGACAAAAGTAAATTGCTTGCCTCTCTAGCAGCAATTTCCGATCCTAAGAAATTTCAAGACAAATTACAAGAAGTTATGGGAGCCATGTCTGAGTGCGCCAGCTCCTCCAACTCTGTAGATCTTACCCCAGACAATGAAGATGACTGCTATGGAATCTTTGACTAAGGTCGCAGTCGGAATTATTGTGCTCAAAACTGACAAATTACTTTTGGCACATGATCTTATCTGTTAGTAGGTGTAATTACCTCCATTATCAGGCCAGGTGGGCCCAGTTACTTTCGGTCACTTTATTACTTGTATTATTAGGCCATGTGGGCCTTTCTACTTTATTGTCTAAAGATTAGATTACTTTACTTTAGGCCATTATCAGATGTCGGCCATTTACTTTTACTTTATGGGTTGTCTGGCCATTTAGTCTTGTCGGCCACGTTTGTAAATTATGTTGTGATTTTATTTCTTTGACGTCCGGATGCTATAAAAGAGTTCATTTGTGGTTTGTTAGAGCATGCTCAATTTCTCTCACACTTGAGAAACCTGAACACTGCTATATCTGTAAGTCTTTGTTTGTTATCTGTTGCTTTAATAAAATCATGACTATGTTTGTCACTATTTATGTTAACTATTCCGCTGTATTACGTTTTAGAAACTCTGAAATTTTACCCAACTTTAATTTACATATTCAAGCTTATGTTAATATCAATTCTACTATTCCTTCAACTATTTATATTACTTTTACCCAAGCTGGTCTTACACGATCCTTTAACTCTTTACTGGTATCAGAGCCTGTATAGGTGCTGATACGTGATTATTAAGTTATTTTTTTTTTCAAATTGTTTTATTTTCTCTAAGATTATCTTAAACCTTACCCTGACCTTTGTGTCTAGGTTGAAAGCTTCTAAATAGCAGGTGGTCCACGTAGTAAAACCCGCAGAGAGAAGGGTAGTAAATCGGTTGGTCAGCTTGTTGAGGTAATCACTCTTAGAACAAACTATAAGGGGGCAGAGAGATAGTAAAAAGAGAAAATATCTTAGTTTGTTTAAAAATTTCTGAAGTAATCATGTCCGACATCGTTAGGGCTTTGAGTTCACTAGGAAGTAGTAGGCGACACCAGCGTCACCAGAATGATATAGCTAGTACGTCTGAACCCAAAAATCTATTAGATCAAGATACGTTTCAGAATAAAGAACTAGAAATTCAAGAAATGGAAAATAGATTACTAAATTGGTCTATGCCTGAGGTTAAATTAAAAGAAATATATAAATTAGGAACGTTTGATTACAACGCTAAAAAGATTATACATACAATTGAAAATGCTAGGTCTATTAGTAATAAACAAGAAACTATAGAATTATTAGACATAAACTTATTAGAATCTCATTACCGTGAAAACTTTAAATATATACATCTAGGATTAATACAAATTGCTATAAAACCTTTACATAAATTAGGACTTAACACCCCTATATTACTAGTTTTAAGGGATACGAGAATTAAAGATTTTCATAATTCAACAATTGCAGTGATAGAATCTAATCTAAATGATGGACCAGTTTACTTTAACTGCCACCCTAACTACTCTATGAGTTTAGCTGATGAATTTACCAAAAGCTCATTAGTCGTTATGATTGCTGGGTTAGGAGATACCTTCGTTCAAGGTGCTTCGAACCTGAGTATGATTAGTAGAGTAACCTATAAAGTTTCAACGGTTAATTATGATTTTAAATCCATAAGAAGTACTCCTAAAAACCAAGTTTGTCTTTTAGAAGCTAACTTAAGACGTTCAAATGTTATCACTCCCAAAATACTAACTGCATCTGAAATTATGGATAAAATTCCAGAAGAATGGATATTAAAAGATGTAATAAAACCTGAGAAAATAGAGTCTAGATCAATTAGAAATGTTATACAAAGTACTAATGGAACTATAGCCATTAGAATGAATAGAAGTCAATCCTATAGGTACCATAACTCCCCTAGTATTAGTCAGGCTTCTAGTGCTAGACATTCAGTAGATTCTACTATTAGGCTTAACTTAGCTGGGGTTAACTTTAATCCTACTATCCCTCAATGTTTTTATGAAGAAAGGACTTCAAGGTCCCCTTCTCCAACTGAATCCCAAATAGTTAGCACTATTATTAGGGAAGAACCCTTTACCATAGATAAAGCCTGGATTAGAGAAGACTTTGAAGCAGAGTATAATAAAGACAAAAGAAAGTGGTATTTTGCAACTTTCTCTAAAAATCAAACACAAGATTATTTAAAACAATTTTACCAATTCTTGGAAACCCAAGAAATTAATACTTATTTTTTCGTTTGGTTTGAATTACTCTGTTTACAGGAAGATATTGAAAATCCGTTTGCCATAGACTTATTAATAGAAGTTAATAAAAGAATTAGTGTTAGATGGAAAACACTAAAAAGAGAGATAATAGTATCCGTTCATCCCCCTTTAGAATCCATAAAACTTTTCCCAGAAAAGAATTTAGAAATAGAGGCTACACCCTTTAAAGCCATTATTGCCCCTACACCGGAGAGAAGAGATTTAAATAATATACATAGTCAACTTAATTACTCAAATCAAATATTACACACCATGGCGCAGCAACTAGAAAGGATAGAAACTTCTGGGTTTAAATTTACAAAACCAGAAGAAAAACCAGATCCTACTAGACCCATATATCATTATGACATTCCCTCATCCTCAGAGTTACAAAAAATAAAACTAGGAAATTCTACGCATGATAAAATAGAAGAATTAGTGGAAAGATTAAAATTTTTAGATTTAAAACCTGACCCCCAGGTTAACACTCTATCAAGAGAAGAGGAATTCGATAATATGATTAATAAACTAGGAAGACCTCCTAGAAACCCTACTAGAAATTACTATCCTAGACATTCCTTTGCTGACGTCCAGTTTGAAGAAAGATCTAGTTTTGTAGAAAATAGCTATTCAGGAGAATCCATTGTAGAATGGAACATAGATGGAGCCTCTGAACAGCAAATATTAGATACAATCCAAAATATGACCATGGCAGCTACTGCCTTTATGCTAAGAAAAAACTCAGACAAAAAATCTAGAGAAATGTTAATAATGGGTTTTACCGGCCAGTTGAAAGGTTGGTGGGATAACCTTCTTAGTCCTGAAGATAAAAATCTTATAGACATAGCAGTTAAGTCTGAAACTAATGAACCAGCCAGCATTACGGCGTTGCTCTACGCCATCACAAATTTTTTTGTAGGAGAACCTTTGAAGCTCCAAAAAAGAGCTTCAGATCAATTGATGAATCTTTATTGCCCAACTATGTCTGATTATAGATGGTACAGAGATATGTTCCTCTCTAAGTTATGTTTAAGAACCGATGGCTCTGCAGCCTTTTGGAAAGAAAGATTTATTAGTGGATTACCCAGACTTTTTTCTGAGAAAGTCAAAATCAACATACAACAAAATTACAAAGGAGAGATTCCTTATGATAGTTTAACTATAGGTGAACTTTCTAATTACATTGTAGAAACTGGAATTCAAATCTGTACAAATTATAAAATTCAAAACAAAATTAAGAATGAACAAGCTAATAGTAAACGTGAAATGGGAACGTTTTGCGAACAGTATGGAGCTACTCCTTTAAGGGCTCCTAGTAACCCTAAGCACAAAAGGAATATTAGTAAAGGAAGAAGGAACTATAGAAATTATGAAAAACAAAAACATTCTAAACATGATTATTATCATATATTCCAAAAAATTTGATTTGAATTTAAAATTAAATTAAAAATTTTAATTAATTAGATTTGATCTTATTCAATCAGCTAACAAATTTAATTAATAAATTATTAAAAGATAGCAACAAAACTTCGTTGCGCACATTCAAAAAATACACTTATAACAACAATAATATTGGTCTGCTATCAAGGGGCACATGTTGCACACATGATGAAATATCTGGTCTCACATGTAACGCCCCAATTTTGTCAGTTTTTATTTAATCGAGTCGTTTTGATTATTTTATTATTATATTATTTTATTTCCGACTTTTATCTGAAAATATGTTATTTTTCGTCGTGATTATATTTTGTCGCGTTTTGGGAACGTTTGCGAGATATTTGAGTGTGGGGGTATTTTGGTCTTTTCATTTATTTTTCCTAAGTTAGTATGAATAGAAATAGAAAGAGAGAAAAATAGTAAGAAGAGACGAAAAGAGGACAAGAGAAAGAGAAGAGGAAAAAGGAGAAAAAGAGAGAAATCTTGGAAATCAAGAAAATCGATCAACCGACTTTTCTAAACACGATTAAATCGGGTAAGGGTGCGAAACTCGATTATCTTATCATTGTGTATGATTATGTAAGTGTGTGCATGTTGTCTTGCCTTTTTCCATAGTTTTTCGGTTATAGGTCGAAAACGCGTAAACGAGTAGAAATCGATGTTTTCACGGACGGAAATCAATACAAATCTTGTAGTATGATCATGTGATATGTATGAACAATTGTTGAGGTTTGTGTTGCTGTTGGAAATGGTTTGGTTGGGAAAAATGGGGGTTTTGGGGTTATGGAACAGTGTAACACGAAGCAGAATTTTTCTGCATCTGGTGTAAAGTGCCGGGCGGTTCTCTGATTTCGCTGGGCGGTTTTTGAGAGGCGCAGCCTTTACACGATTGTGACTCTATTGAGTCCTTGGAGAGAAATGGTGACGCCTCTGCTTCGCCGGGCGAAGTAGTGGCGAAGGGATTTCGCCGGGCGGTTTTTGGGTTTCGCCAGGCGGTCCTGGGGAAATTTCACATTTTTATTTTCTTCTAAATTCCATAACTTTTGATCTGATTATCCGTTTTGAACGTTCTTTATATCGTTGGAAAGCTTATGAAATGTTCTTTCTTGTAAAAATGATTTTTAAGATTGTTGGCCGATTAATTTATATCGGGAATTTGAAATAGTGACTTTGTCGACTTTTGCCGTTTAATTGTGTGAACTTGATGTGTATCATGCAATATGCTGTTGATGTGGATATTGTATGACTTGTGTGCTGTTATGTGATGAAAATGCATGAAATACATGTTGTGATGATGATTTGTGGCCTAAGGGCAAGTAAATGCCATGTGTTGTATTGGATGATATATGCATGATTATGGTTGCATATATGTGTGCATTAGAATGTCATGAGTCATTGTATGCCAAGCATCATGATATGCATTCTTGAGATGTCGTGTGCCCTAGTGGGTGTGAGCGATGAATCAATTCCAGAGGGAATCCGCTATAACATCGTGTGCCTTATACAAAGAGGTGTGAGCGATGATTATGGACGATCGTGTGCCTTATACAAAGAGGTGTGACCGATCGGGTCATGTGCCTTATACAAAGAGGTGTGAGCGATCCATAAACGTCGTGTGCCTTATACAAAGAGGCGTGAGCGACGGGGAACATCGTTTGCCCGACGGGGAGTTACACTAAGTAACAAGCGATGGTTCCAATAGTTCCTGAGTGAACTAGTGTTGAGATGATGGATGGATGGTACCGCATATGCATTGCCTAGAGTCGTTGTGTCGGTCTCTGTGCATTTGCATAAATCATGAATATGATTGACTATGTGTGAGAATTGTGAATGAATTGATATATGTTGGTGATAATTGTATTGTGTATGATTGATATGCATTGGTGATGGATAAATGAGATATGTATGGTGTTGTGTGGCATTTGGATTCGGTTGTACGTTGTGGTGAGAATATTTATGTGTGTAATTTTGTGTTATTATATAATTATATGCAATTATATTATGATTGTGTTTCTCACCCTTCTGCTGTTTTAATGCTCTATGAGGCATTGTAGATTAGATTGCTGGAGGTCTTTTTGTGAAGCTTATGTCTTCATTCTTTTGTAGGTCGGCTCTGATATGTGACACCGGGTAGTCGGGGTGATCGAGTGTGATTATTTGTATTATGTATACACATGTTTTGGATTGTACTTGTGTGGCTTTGTATATGACAGATACACTTGTATGATGTATATATATGAGAGTCAGTACAGATTTTCCGCTTTTATTCTGTACCTAAATTTGTGGGTATAAGGAACTGAATTCCTTGTTAATTGCTACCTGAGAATGTTGCATATCTTTATGGGCAGGTTTATTTGTGTTGTTTTCAATTGATGTGACCCCTCGGTCTATGCTGTGAATGTTTTAATTATACTTTGATGAAATTTTGAATTTCTCTTTTATGGCTTTATGTAATTGGGGGTATAGATTAGGGGTGTTACATTAAGTGGTATCAGAGCCAGTTTGTGTCAGTCCTTGTTGGTCGTTGTGTTTGGGTGAGTTGTTTGTTTGACCATAGTTGCTGTTATTGGAAATGAACAGAATATGGCTGGTAGAAATGACGCTGCTTTGGCTGCTACTATGCAAGTTATGGCTCGGGCTGTGCAGGGTGCACCTAATGTTGCAGGTAATGATGAGTTCAGGAAGAACAAACCGCCTGTCTTCAAAGGAAGATATGATCCTGATGGTGCTCAGATTTGGCTGAAAGAGATTGAAAGAATCTTCCGAGTGATGGATTGTGCTGAGGATCAGAAGGTGAGACTGGGTACTCACATGTTACTGGAAGAAGCTGATGATTGGTGGGTTAGTACACGTCATGTGTTGGAAGCTGCAGAAGAAGAGATCACTTGGGCTGTGTTTAGCATTGAGTTTCTGAGGAAGTATTTTCCCGAAGATGTAAGAGGAAAGAAGGAAATTGAGTTCTTAGAATTGAAACAAGGTAATATGTCTGTTGTTGATTATACTGCTAAGTTTGTGGAGCTTGTACAGTTTTATCCACATTATGCCGAAGCGACTGCAGAATTTTCTAAGTGTGTAAAGTTTGAGAACGGATTGCGTCCTGAGATAAAACAGGCAATCGGTTACAAAGGATTAGAAGGTTTTCTGATTTGGTTGATTGCTGTAGGATTTTTGAAGAAGATAGCAAAGCCGTTCTACTCACTATAAGATTGTGAACGAGAGGAAAGGGAAGCAACCGTTTCGCAGTGGTACTTATGTAACACCAGCTGATAAGGGTAAACAAAGGGGGAATTTTGATAAAAGGCCAAGTGGGGGAGAAATGTCTAATCCTCCGAGATGTTATAGGTGTGGTGACCTAGGACATCATCAGTTTGAATGCATGAAAGATATGAGGAGGTGTTCCAATTGTGGAGGTTTAGGACATATTGCAGCTGATTGTAAGAGGAACGTGGTGAAGTGTTTCAATTGTGGTGAACCTGGGCATGTTAGTACAAAGTGTCTGAAACCAAAGCAAGCTCCAGCAGGTGGGAAGGTTTTTGCATTGGCAGGAACTCAGACTTCAAATGCAGATCGTCTGATTAGAGGTACTTGTTTTATTAATAGTACGCCTTTAGTTGCTATTATTGATACTGGAGCGACTCATTCGTTTATTTCGTCTGAGTGCGCGAAGCGTTTGAATCTTGTGTTATCTTCGATGGATGGAGAGATAGTTATTGATACTCCAGCAATAGGGTCAGTAACTACTTCTTTGGTTTGTTTGAGTTGTCCTTTGACCATTTATGGTAAAGACTTTGAGATGGATTTGGTGTGTTTGCCGTTGGAGGGTTTAGATGTGGTTTTGGGAATGAATTGGTTGCAATTCAATCGGGTTCATATTGATTGTTATCATAAGCTAGGAAGGTTTCCTTCTCTTGAGGAAGATGAAGACTCGAGTTTCTTATCTACCAAAGAGTTGAAGACACTTTTGGAGGATGAAGCTCAGTTGTTTGGGTTGTTTGCCTCGTTGACTGTGGATAGTCAAGTTTCACTTGATGTGTTTCCTGTTGTGTGTGATTTTCCAGAAGTGTTTCCTGAGGATATTTCAGATGTGCCGCCAGAGAGAGAGGTGGAGTTTTCTATAGATCTAGTTCCTAGTACTAGACCTGTATCAATGGCACCATATCGAATGTCGGCATTTGAGTTGGTTGAGTTAAAGAAGCAATTGAACGAATTATTGGAGAAGAGGTTTGTAAGACCTAGTGTGTCTCCTTGGGGTGCTCCAGTTTTGTTGGTGAAAAAGAAAGATGGAAGTATGCGATTGTGTATTGATTATCGCCAGTTGAATAAGGTGACGATTAAGAATAAGTATCCTCTTCCGCGAATTGATGATCTGATGGATCAGGTAGTTGGTGCTTGTGTGTTTAGTAAGATTGATTTGAGGTCAGGGTATCATCAGATAAGGGTGAAGAGGAAGATATTCAGAAGACGACCTTTAGGACACGATACGGTCATTACGAATATTCTGTGATGCCGTTCGGGGTTTCTAATGCCCCAGGTGTGTTTATGGAATACATGAATCGTATTTTCCACGAGCATTTGGATCGTTTTGTTGTTGTGTTCATTGATGATATCTTGATTTATTCTAAGTCTCGGGAGGAGATGCAGAGCATTTGCGCATTGTGTTGCAGGTTTTGAAGGAAAGGAAACTTTTTGCCAAGTTGTCCAAGTGTGAATTCTAGTTGTCGGAAGTGAGTTTTCTTGGTCATGTGATTTTAGGTAACGGTATTGCTGTGGATCCATCTAAAGTAGACGCAGTTCTCCAATGGGAGGCTCCTAGATCTGTTACTAAAATTAGAAGCTTTTTGGGTTTAGCCGGATATTATCGAAGGTTCATTGAAGGTTTTTCTAAGTTAGCACTTCCATTTACCCAGTTGACTTGCAAAGGTCTAGCGTTCGTTTGGGATATTCGGTGTGAGGAAAGTTTTAATGAGCTGAAGAGAAGATTGACGACAGCTCCGATTTTGATTTTGCCGAATCCTACTGAACCGTTTGTGGTGTTTTGTGATGCGTCTTTGATTGGTTTAGGTGGAGTGTTGATGCAAGAAGGTAAGGTTGTGGCTTATGCTTCGAGGCAATTGAGGATTCATGAGAAAAATTATCCTACTCATGATCTTGAATTAGCGGCTGTGGTTTTTGTGTTGAAGATTTGGAGGCATTATCTCTACGGTGCAAGATTCGAAGTCTTTAGTGATCATAAAAGTTTGAAATACTTGTTTGATCAGAAAGAGTTAAATATGAGGCAACATAGATGGTTGGAATTTTTGAAGGACTACGAATTTGGCTTGAATTACCATCCTAGTAAAGCTAACGTGGTAGTCGATGCGTTGAGCCGGAAATCGTTGCATATGTCGGTGTTGATGGTTAAAGAGTGGGAACTTTTGGAATCGTTTAGAGATTTGAGTTTGGTATGTGAAGTGATGTCGGATAGCGTAAGGGTTGGAATGTTAAAGGTTACTAACGATTTTCTGTTGACCATTAGCGAGAAAAAAAAGTTGGATGTGAAATTTGTGGATTTGATGACGGTTGGGGATAAAAGTGTGAATGAGGACTTTAAAGTGGATGATAATGGTGTTTTGAGGTTCTGCGGTAGAATTTGTATTCCTGATGATGCGGAGTTGAAAAGGATGATTTTGAAGGAAGGACACCGGAGTAGTTTGAGTATACATCCGGGAGCGAATAAGATGTATCAGGATTTGAAGAAGATTTTCTGGTGGTCTGGATTAAAGAGAGATGTGGCTCAGTTTGTGTATTCATGTTTGACGTGTCAGAAGTCGAAGGTAGAACATTTGAGACCTAGTGGTTTGTTGTAGCCGTTGGATATTCCTGAGTGGAAATGGGATAGCATTTCGATGGATTTTGTGACAGGGTTGTCGAACACTCAGCGGGGACATAACGCGATTTGGGTGGTTGTGGATAGACCGACTAAATCGACGCATTTTATTCCGATTGACATCAGTTTTTCTTTGGAGAGGTTAGCTGAGATTTATATCAGTGTGATTGTGAAGCTGCATGGTATTCTGTTGAGTATTGTTTCAGATCGAGATCCGAGGTTTACCTCGAGATTTTGGGAAAGTTTACAGAAGGCGTTGGGTTCTAAGTTGAGGTTGAGTTCTGCTTATCATCCTCAAACGGATGGACAGACAGAGAGAACGATTCAGTCGTTGGAAGATTTGTTGAGGGCTTGTGTTCTTGAACAAGGAGGTGTGTGGGATAGTTATCTTGCATTGATTGAATTCACGTACAATAACAGTTTCCATTCGAGTATTGGAATGACACCGTTTGAAGCATTATATTGACGAAGATGCCAAACACCGTTGTGTTGGCATGAATCTGGTGAGAGGACGGTGGTTGGACCGGAGTTGGTACAACAGACTACGGACAAGGTGAAACTTATTCGTGAGAAAATGAAGGCTTCTCAGAGTAGGCAAAAGAGTTATCATGATCGAAGAAGGAAAGATCTTGAGTTTCAAGAGGGCGATCATGTATTTTTGAGAGTTACGCCGGTGACGGGTGTTGGTCGTGCATTGAAATTGAAGAAGCTTACTTCTCAGTTTATTGGTCCTTACCAGATATCCGCGAGAGTGGGTGCTGTGGCTTACAGGGTGGCGTTGCCGCCGAGTCTGTCGAATTTGCACGATGTGTTCCATGTTTCACAGCTTCGGAAGTATGTTCCGGATCCGTCGCATGTGATTCCGATGGACGAGGTCGAGGTAAGGGAGAACCTTACGGTTGAGGCATTACCGGTTAGGATTTTGGATCGCGAGTTGAAGAAGTTAAGGGGCAAGGATATTTCACTTGTGAAAGTAGCGTGGGGAGGCGCTGCTGAGGGCAATTTGACTTGGGAGTTGGAAAGTCGGATGCGGGAGTCGTATCCAGAGTTGTTCGTCTCAAGTAATATTTTCGGGGACGAAAATTTCTAAGTGGGGGAGAGTTGTAACGCCCCAGTTTTGTCAGTTTTTATTTAATCGATTCGTTTTGATTATTTTATTATTATATTATTTTATTTCCGACTTTTATCTGAAAATATGTTATTTTTCGTCGTGATTATATTTTGTCGCGTTTTGGGAACGTTTGCGAGATATTTGAGTGTGGGGGTATTTTGGTCTTTTCATTTATTTTTCCTAAGTTAGTATGAATAGAAATAGAAAGAGAGAAAAATAGTAAGAAGAGACGAAAAGAGGACAAGAGAAAGAGAAGAGGAAAAAGGAGAAAAAGAGAGAAATCTTGGAAATCAAGAAAATCGATCAACTGACTTTTCTAAACACGATTAAATCGGGTAAGGGTGCGAAACTCGATTATCTTATCATTGTGTATGATTTTGTAAGTGTGTGCATGTTGTCTTGCCTTTTTCCATAGTTTTTCGGTTATAGGTCGAAAACGCGTAAACGAGTAGAAATCGATGTTTTCACAGACGGAAATCGATACGAATCTTGTAGTATGATCATGTGATATGTATGAACAATTGGTGAGGTTTGTGTTGCTGTTGGAAATGGTTTGGTTGGGAAAAATGGGGTTTTTGGGGTTATGGAACAGTGTAACACGAAGCAGAATTTTTCTGCATCTGGTGTAAAGTGTCGGGCAGTTCTCTGATTTCGCCGGGCGGTTCGGGATTTCGCCGGGCGGTTTTTGAGAGGCGCAGCCTTTACACGATTCTGACTCTATTGAGTCATTGAAGAGAAATGGTGACGCCTCTGCTTCGCCGGGCGAAGTAGCGGCGAAGGGATTTCGCCGGGCGGTCCTGGGGAAATTTCACATTTTTATTTTCTTCTAAATTCCATAACTTATGATCTGATTATCCGTTTTGAATGTTCTTTATATCGTTGGAAAGCTTATGAAATGTTCTTTCTTGTAAAAATGATTTTTGAGATTGTTGGTGTTAGGTGCTAAAAAGTGTTAATATTTAGATTAGTTTTTAGCACCTTTTTGTGAGCTTTATTTGTAAATCTTAGCTTTTTCCCATTGTTTCTGTTTATAACCGTTTTCTAGTTAATTTCGTTATTTGCCGTATCTATTTAACTTTTGTGTTTTTATTGCATATTTTTGCATGGAAGGGTGAAGAATGGAGCTATGAGGGCCCCACAAAAACAGTTTTGCAAAATATGCATTTTTGGAGCATGCTTTGAGCACGCTCAGCACGCTCACAACGCGAGGATGGAAGCAATTACAGGAGCTTGCGCACTCAGCGGGCTCCATAGCTCACTCAGCGCGCTTTTAGGCGGTTTAACTTTAATGTGGAGCCCGCTCAGCGGGCGACTGCGCAATCAGCGCGCGCCGCGAAACTCAGCCCCTTTATAAGTTGTGTTGATCAGAATTTTGGCTCTCTCTTTGTTGCATTCTTAGATAAAAAGATATTACACTGTAGCACTTCATCTTTGGAAGATTGAAAGCATCATTTTGTCGATCAAATCATCGTTGATGCTCGGTTCTCTTCTCCCGATTCTTATTGATCAAGCTACCATGAATATGTGTAGCTAATTTCTCTTTTGTGTCAAGGTTAGATGTAGGTAAACCTTTTCTTTGTATGTATATGGATTGATTCTAGTTTGTGAACTCTTAGATGATAAATGTATGGTGAAAAACCTTGTTTCTATGTTTATTCTTTGTGTTGGTTCATGATTGAGAAATATGCTCCAACTCTTTACCTAGGTTTTTCATCCATCAATGTCCATTGGCTAGAGATAGTAATGTGTGTTGATGTTCATAAATATTGAACTTTAATGTTGTCATTTTGATAGTTTGTGTGAGAAATCAACAAAGGATCAAAATGATAAAACTCACAATATGTGTTAGAAATAAACATATTGGGAGGATATGTGATTGTATTTATCATTTAACCGAGTTCATTAGCTCTATCAATTATATATGTGCAAAGTGGTTTGTCGAACCCTAACCTTGACATGCTTTTATAAAACATTAAAACAATCTTTTTACCGTTTCTAATTAACTTTGAATGCAAACGCTACGAAACCAACCTAAAACCCCGGTTACTTTAAGGCTTGAAATGTTACGATTGTAGAACGGCTGCGATATCACCGAACAATCTCTGCGGAACGATAACTAAAACCCGAACTCTATTTGTATTTCAACAAATTGGCGTCGTTGCCGGGGATTGTTATTTGATATTGCAAGCATTGCAATAGTTGTGAAGTTTTAGACTTGTTACAATTTTTCTTGTGCTTGTTGATTTGTTTTGTTTAGTGTGCAGACTTTGTTTATGCGAGGGCAACTACCGGCGGACCAACTTCTATTCGATCCTGAGATTGAAAGAACCGCTCGTAGACACAACAGCAGAACTAGACGGAGGAGGCACCTTGCGAGACAAAGACAGGAGCAAGAAGGAAGTTCTACTACAACACCACCACCACCATTCACACCAATCATGGCGCAACCTCCACCTCCCGCATCCACACCTTGTGTGAACAGTACACGACACACCGCTCAATTTGCCAACAACAATCAAGGAAGGCAAGCCGAGATGAAAACTGGAACTTTGAACTTGTTGTATGGAAGTCCATTCACCGGAATGGACCATGAAGACCCTTTTGCGTTTCTCATGAAATTCTATGAGATTGCATTAGCGGCCGGTGTTGATCAAGCACAAGAGTTACCTCTCTTTAAAAGATTATTTCCGCATGCTTTGCTTGGCAAGGTAAAGGATTGGTACCTCAATCAAACTCCCGCCGTGATGACCGATTGGAACGTCTTGGAGGAAAAATTTATTGAACGGTTCTTCTCTTATAACCGTTTCATGGAGTCAAAAATAGCAATTTCAGTGTTCTCTCAAGGCATTAATGAATCCCTCAATGAAGCATGGGAACAATTCAAGTCCATGCTTCGCAAATGTAAAGGTCACGGGTTTGATGATTTAACACAAATTCATATCTTCAAGAATGGTCTCCAACCAAATTGCAAGACATTATTGGATGCCACTTCTGGAGGATCTTTGTTATCAAAGAATGCCGAGGAAGCAACTGATATTATTAATAGAATGGCTCTTAATGATCTTCAAAGTCAAAGCCGTGGAAGCTCTCAAAAGAAGCCCGGTGTCCTGGAACTAGGAACGAATGATGCGATCCTTGCGCAAAACAAGCTTATCTCTCAACAAGTGGAGCTTTTGACTCAACAGATTAAAGAATTGAAGGAACCTAGCAAGAGTAAGCAAGTAGCTTGTTGTGAACTTTGTAAAGGGGAGCATGACACCGGATTTTGTCCTCCTCCGGGTTTTGAAGAAGTGAACTATATGGCAAATCAAAGGGATTATCAAGGTAGACAACAACAACCTTACCAACAACAACACAATTCTCAACAAAATTATCAAGGAAATCAAGGATTTCAACCGCGAGCAAATTATCAACATAATCAAGGTTATGGTGCCGGTCCTGCAAACTGGAAAAATCCGTATCAACCTCCACCACCTCCGGTTGCTAGCTCTAAATTGGAAGACACTTTGACTCAATTCATGCAAATGTATATGGCCAATCAAAAGAGTAGTGATGCGGTGATTAAGAATCTTGAAAACCAAGTGGGGCAACTTGCCAAGCAAATTTCCGAACAACAATCGGGTCCTTCTTTTTCCGCGAATATTCATGTAACTCCTAAGGAGCATTCCAAGGCGATTGTTACTAGAAGTAGGAAGGAGTTGGAGAAAGAAAAGGAGAAAAATTTGGAGGAAGAAAAACTTGATGGTCTTGTGGAGGATTGTAGTGATGAGGAAGTAGTTGAAAATAAAAGTGAAAATGAAGGTGTAGTTGAAAATAAAAGTGATGAAATGGTTGAAGTTGAAAATAATAGTGGTGAGGAGTTGAAGAAAAAAGAAAGACTTAGGAGACTGAATAAGGGAAAGGAACTAGTGAGCGTTATTCCAATAAAAAACTTACCATATCCTCATGCTCCTTCAAAGAAGGAAAATGACCGGCACTATGCGCGTTTCATGGACATTTTCAAGCAATTACAAGTTAACGTTCCGTTTACCGAAGCTTTGGAACAAATCCAAAATATGCAAAGTTTATGAAAGACATTCTCACGAAAAAGCGGAGGTATTCGGAACCGGAAACTATTGTTCTTGATGCGAGTTGTAGTTCCATCATCCAAAGAACTCTTCCTAAAAAAGAAGTTGACCCGGGGCGTGTGACTTTGCCGGTCACCATTGGTGACGTCTATGTTGGAAATGGCTTAATTGATTTGGGCTCAAGCATTAATCTTATCCCATTGTCCATTGTAAAGAAGCTTGGGAACAATGAGATGAAAGCCATTCGTATGACTTTGCAATTGGCCGACAAGTCCACAACTCATCCTCATGGGTTAGCTCAAGATGTCTTGCTAAAAGTTGACAAATGTTTCTTCCCGGTTGATTTTGTTGTTATCGATATGGAGGAAGATGAAGATGCACCTTTAATTCTTGGCCGACCTTTCATGAAAACCGCCCGAATGATGATTGATGTGGATGACGGGTTAATGAAGGTGAGGGTTCAAAATGAAGAGGTTTGTTTTGATCTTTTCGAAGCTATGAAACATTCAAAAGATAAACATGATAGCTTTCGGATCGATGCAATTGAAGAAGCAACTTTGGAGGTTTCTTAGCATGTACATGAAATCTCTCCTTTGGAAATGGCTCTTAATGATTCTTTTGAAGTGTTTTCCGAAGAAGAAGAAATAGCTCTTGAAGAGTGCTTAAAAGAGCTTGAATCCTTCAAAGAGTTGCAACCATGGGAGGTAGAACCGGAAGAGTTAAAAAAGGATGTGAAAGATAAGAAGTCACCACTTGAGTTGAAGGTCTTGCCTTCCAATTTAAAATACGTGTTTCTTGATGACGGTGGTAACAAGCCGGTTATCATTAGTAACGTTTTGTCCAAAAACGAGGAAGGCCGTCTAATTATTGTTTTGAAGAAAAACCAAGATGCTATAGGTTGGGTCCTTTCCGATTTAAAAGGAATTAGCCCGGCTTATTGCATGCATCGTATCTTGATGGAAGAAGATTTCAAAGCGGTAGCCCAACCGCAACGCCGCTTGAATCCAACAATGAAAGAGGTGGTGAGAAAAGAAGTGGTTAAGCTATTGGAAGCCGGTATAATTTACCCGATTTCCAATAGCCCTTGGGTTAGTCCAGTCCATGTTGTGCCAAAAAAGGGAGGAATGACCGTGATTCGTAACGAAAAAATGAGTTGGTCCCGACAAAAACAGTGACGGGGTGGAGGATGTGCATTGATTATAGAAGGCTCAACACCGCGACAAGGAAATATCATTTTCCATTACCGTTTATGGACCAAATGTTAGAGAGGTTGTCCGGGCAGCAATTCTATTGTTTCTTGGACGAATATTCGGGGTATAACCAAATTGCGGTTGACCCGGCGGATCATGAGAAGACGGCCTTTACTTGTCCCTTTGGCATTTTTGCTTATCGTAAGATGCCTTTTTGTTTATGTAATGCGCCGACAACTTTCCAACGGTGCGCTCAAGCTATCTTCTCCGACCTTATAGAAAAGACGATGGAGGTGTTCATGGACGACTTTTCGGTTTTTGGAGGCTCATTTGATTTATGCTTGACAAATTTGGAAACCGTTTTAGAGAGGTGTGTGAAGACAAATCTAGTGCTAAATTGGGAGAAGTGTCACTTTATGGTGACGGAGGGAATTGTGCTCGGCCACAAAGTTTCGTCCAAAGGCCTTGAGGTTGATCGTGCGAAAGTTGAAGTGATAGAGAAGTTGCCTCCTCCGACCAACGTAAAAGGGATCCGAAGTTTCCTTGGGCATGCCGGATTATATCGGCGTTTTATCAAAGACTTTGCAAAGGTGGCTAGACCATTGAGCAACTTGCTAAGCAAGGAACAAGTATTTCTTTTTAACGATGAATGTCTTCATGCTTTCGAAATTTCAAAAGAAAAGTTAGTTACCGCTCCAATAATAATCGCTCCAAATTGGACTTTGAATTTTGAACTTATGTACGATGCGAGCGATTATGCTGTTGGAGCGGTACTTGGTCAGAGGAAGGAAAAAAGTTTCCATGCCATACACTATGCAAGTAAAGTTTTAAATGAGGCACAAGTTAATTATGCCACCACTGAAAAGGAATTACTTGCTATTGTGTATGCGCTTGAGAAATTTAGATCCTACCTCATCGGGTCAAAAGTTGTTGTTTACACCGACCATTCGGTGATCAAGTATTTGCTAGCCAAACCGGATTCGAAACAAAGGCTCATCCGATGGATCCTTTTATTACAAGAGTTTGATTTAGAAATAAAAGATAAAAAGGGTTCGGAAAATTTGGTGGAGGATCACTTGTCTCGCCATGTCAATGTTGAGGTCACCATAGCTGAAAAGGAAATCCAAGAGGAATTTCCTGATGAAAAACTTTTTAAAGTCCAAGTTAGGCCTTCGTTTACAGATTTTGCTAACCATAAGGCTACTGGTTGGGTGCCCGAAGACCTAACTTGGAACCAAAAAAGGAAGTTCCTTTCGGATGCTAATTACTACGTGTGGGACGACCCGTATTTGTTTAAATTAGGAAGTGACAACCTTTTGAGAAGGTGTGTCACGAGCGATGAGGCTCAAAGCATTCTTTGGCATTGCCACAACTCGCCGTATGGAGGCCATTTTAATGGTGCGAGGACGGCAACTAAAGTCCTTCAATCGGGCTTTTATTGGCCTTCTCTTTTTAAAGACGCACATCTCCATGCCAAAAGTTGTGACATGTGCCAAAGAACGGGTGGAATTGGACAACGTGATGAAATGCCTCTCCAAAACATACAAGAGGTAGAAATTTTTTATTGTTGGGGCATCGATTTTGTTGGTCCATTTCCACCATCTTTTGGTAATGAATACATGTTGGTAGCAGTTGGCTATGTTTCGAAATGGGTTGAGGCAATTGCCTCACCTAAGGCGGATGGCAAAACGGTGATCAAATTTTTAAAGAAATACATATTTTCCCGTTTTGGCACTCCTCGGGTGCTCATTAGTGATGGTGGGTCACCCTTTTGTAATACACCTCTTGAAAATGTCTTAAAACACTATGGTGTATCGTATAAGGTGGCGACCCCTTACCACCCGCAGTCGAATGGTCAAGCTGAGGTATCCAACCGTGAGGTAAAAAGAATCCTTGAAAAAACCGTGTCAAGTTCGAAAAAGGATTGGTCGCAAAAATTGGACGAGGCTTTATAGGCATATCGCACTGCTTATAAAGCTCCAATAGGTCTAACTCCGTTTCAATTGGTTTATGGTAAAACTTGCCATTTACCGATTGAATTGGAGCATAAGGCTTTGTGGGCTTTGAAAATGTTAAATTTTAACAAGGACTTGGTCGGTCACAAAAGAAAAGTGCAACTTCTTGAGCTGGAAGAAATGCGTAATGCCGCATTCCGCTCAAGTTGGTTGTACAAGGAAAAAGTGAAAGAATACCACGATAAGAAGCTCCGGCAAAAGGACTTCAAGGCCGGACAATTGGTGTTATTGTTTAACTCTCGGTTAAGACTCTTTCCGGGAAAATTAAAGTCAAAGTGGTCTGGGCCTTTTCGTGTGAAGGAAGGGAAAAACTTTGGAGCGGTTGTTATCGAAGACTTGGAAAAGAAAGACTGTTGGACCGTCAACAGTCAACGTCTGAAAATTTATCTCGTAGGGAATTTCGATCGCGCTTCCAGTTCTGTTCTCCTTGATGTTCTTAATTGAGCATCTTGGACTGTCGAGCTTATCCGACGTTAAACAAGCGCTCGTTGGGAGGCACCCCAACACTGTAAGTTTTTATCGTTTTTACTAGTGAATTTGCTGTTTAGACATGGTTTGTGAAAAATCGATGGTGTATGATGTTTAGGGTGATGTTTTGAACGTGTGGATGTTTCCTTTTTGCTGCTGGGAGGGTTTTTGAGGTTGCCCTGTGCGTTCATGAAAAAATTGACCCTTTGCTTCCAGAAGCTAGCGCGCTCAGCGCGCTCTTTGCCCGCTCAGCGCGGTTTGCGACTTTTTGAAAAAAAATATTTTGATTTTCTGGGCCCACAAAGCTGTACCCGGCCCAGAAAGATGTTTAAGTGGCTAGGGTTCAGAAACCTTGCCTCTTTTTCTCATTCCCCTTTTCTCTCCTCCAAATTTTTCAAAACCTCTTTGGATTTTCAGTTCTCTACATCATCTCCCTTATCATTTTCTGCTAAGCATCATCATCCTCAAGCATTGTAAGTCTTTGTTTTTCAATTTTTCATTTTCATTTAGAAACCCATTTTTGGGACATTGTTTGTAAATGTTGAATGTTCTTGTTCTTCTTCTTTCCTTTGCTTCTGTTTATGACTAAATTCTGTATAAGTATTTATTTAGTATGATTGCATGTTGGTTAGAAGTTAGAATTGTAGAATTTAGGGTATGAAATTTTAGAATTAGGTTTTGTAAAACGTTTAATTTGTTTTGATTTTTGTGAATTCAGTGTGGGCATTTCTCTGTAACAATGGCTGTGTAGTGGTAGTGAGGGTAGTGTTTATCTTTTGGAACCATCTGTTGCAGAGGGGGTTTTTTCTTCATTTTGCAGAGCGTGCTCAGCGCGCTCCTACGTGCTCTGAGATTTGCAGAAAATTCCCCCTTTTTCCTAATTCTGTTCTGCTGCGCTATGATTGTTATATATATTGTTTATATGATTTAGGAATTTTAGCATGCTGTTTTCACTAACGGGTGGTACTGTTTTGTGTATATGTTTTTTTTAATTGTTTTTCAGATGTCAGGAAGAAAGAAACAACGAGTCGTTGGTTCTACGTCAAATCCTAACAGAAGAGCTCCTGCTGGCCAATTCGATACGACGCGTTTTGTTGGCCTCGAGCAACAACAACGATATGTGCAGCTTGAAAAGAGAGCGATTTGGCCGGACAAGTTAATTATGATTGATCCAGATGGTCCCCATAGAAACATGAGTCATTTTGTCCAAGGTGGTGCGTGGGATAAGCTTGGTTCTCCTTTTCCTGAGTACCACATAGACATTGTGAGGGAGTTTTACGCTAATGCGTTACCCTCTGGTGGTGATAGGTTCACTTTCAAAACTTGGATTCGGGGGAAAGAAATTGATTTCTCAAGAAATTCCATCAATACCTACCTTGGAAACCCACTGCAGCTGGAGGAAGATGAGTTGTGTGACTTTGGACGGACGTTGGTTCGGCAGAATTGGAATGCCGACCAACTTAGGGAGTCTTTGTGCAGAACCGGTGGTACTTACACTTTAAGCGCTAGTGGAGCGCCTATAAAGTTTGCTAGGAGGGTGTTGGATTCTGTCACACAACTTGTCATGTCGGTTGTTCTATACAACCTTCGACCAAGAAGCCACACCTCCTCTATTCCAATGGAGACCGCGGCTCTGATTTTCCATTTGTGCACAGAGGGCCACACCGTGGATTTTGCATGGATTATTGCTAATGAGATGAAGAGAACTGCCACCAGCGGTACACCGCTTGGAGATCTTGTGGCTTGCGCCCTTATTTATCCAGGGTTGATTATGGCTTTATGCCATGAGGCGCAAGTTGCATTGCCTACTCATGGGAATGTGAAGCTCCAGGTTATGGATGATACTTATGTCACCCGTTATTGTATGGGGGCGATTGATATAGAGCAGACTGTCCCTGTAGCTGCTGCTGCTCCTGCTCGCGGCCGTGGACGCGGACGCGGGCACGCTTATGATCCAAGTGCTGAGGCCAATTGGGCCATGCACGAGGCTCATCAGCGGGCTTTCTTATTTATGCATGATTCTATGATGCAATTGCAGCTGCAGATTTGGGAACCGCATGTGGACCACCGGCTGAGGACTCGCGATGACCTCATTGCTTATGCTCGTTGGCCTGAGGGCAGGCCTGGTTTTCTGGAGGGGGCAGGCGAAGGCGACCTTGATGACGATGACGGTGATGATGGAGCGGATCATGGAGCGTCTAGCTCGAGTTCTGACTGATGTTGGGTTTGACTAGTCCTTTATTATATTTTGTTTTTTATTTTATTTGGTATAACTATTATGTTTGGATTTTGTATTGACTACCTTGTGTAGGCATTTTGTATTCTCCATCCGGGCGGATGTGAGTTTGACCATGTGTTAAAATTTTTGGTTGATTAATGAATTTAACATCCGGGTGGATGTTGTTTTATGCTTATATGGGTTGTTTGTACAGAAATTTTTTTGTTGTTTGCCCTTTATTTTTAAGGTAATGGATGGATGAAGCAAGTTTGTTTCGTTGAACATTAAGTGATGCACTTCACCATTCATTGATGGTGATGATAAAATTCTAAGTTGGTGCACACAAAGGTACTCTGTTTTGTGCTTTGTAGAATGTTAGTATGTTTTTGAACTTTGTGCTTTACATAATTTTCAAGCTTTTCTTCATTTTGCATTTTTGTTCATTTTGGAATCAATTAGGACAACCACAAATGTGATTCCCTCCATTGTTCATAAATATTGAGAGATTTTGTAATTGTTGTTTAGCTCGTATGATTCAAGTTTAATCTTGTATTCATTTGCAAACCTTGGAAACATTGAAATGATCTAGGAAGTTTTTGATTATGAGAAAAACAACTGATCCAAATAAACTTCAATTTTACCTTGTGAGAGGCGTGAGCACTTGCTAGCCATGTTGAGCCTTGAAATTGGAATGAATATTGCATCAACCCGTCGATTGATCATAGGAATGCACTTAATAGTGGTTGTTGATGCTAAAAAGAAAATCAATGTGATTCATTTTAGTTTTTTTTTATATATACACTTAACCCTTTGTTTGAACATACTTTTGAAGAACATTGCACATTAAATATGGTATGGTTTAAAGTTGGGGAGAGTGGTTCTAGTTTGTGAAAAAGAAAAAAAAGAAAAGGTGATTTGGTGCCTCTTGTGAAAAAGAAAAAGATACATGAAACATTATTTTGTACTATGCTCTGCACTCCAAAAGGAGTTGCTTGAAAAGAAAATGAAAGAGTGCACCATAAGAAAAAAAAGGATTGAATTGAATGGTTATGAGGTGTCTAAGTGGGTTAATGGCATGTTCTTCATTGTTGAAAATTTTTGTTAACCACTTTGTTTCATTGGCCTTTTACAAATATCCCTTTCTTGTTAAACCTTGCCAAGTTCCAACCTTTAGAAGCCCTTAAGAGATCTTTGTTTCCTTGGTTTTCTTGTTGAATTGGTTTGATGAATGCATGAATTGTTCTGGATGCTGACACTTTTGCTATGAGTGTGTTTTGTCCCTTGTATATATTGAGCTAGGCTCATTTGAATAAATTAGGTGATTCCAATTTGAACATTTGTTTGCTTATGATTTGTGCTTGTTAATTATGTTTAGAATTTAGTTCATTTACATATTTTCATTCTTAGTAAGGCCGAGCGGTACTTGCGTGCGTGTTTATTTGGTTTAAACCATTACTTTTTGTTGGTGTTTGTTTCCGGTTTTCCGCTTGCTTCTATTCTATTTTATCTTCGTTTGAGGACAAACAAAGAAACAAGTTGGGGAGAGTTGTTAGGTGCTAAAAAGTGTTAATATTTAGATTAGTTTTTAGCACCTTTTTGTGAGCTTTATTTGTAAATCCTAGCTTTTTCCCACTATTTCTGTTTATAACCGTTTTCTAGTTAATTTTGTTATTTGCCGTATCTATTTAACTTTTGTGTTTTTATTGCAGATTTTTGCATGGAAGGGTGAAGAATGGAGCTATGAGGGCCCCACAAAAACAGTTTTGCAAAATATGCATTTTGGAGCATGCTTTGAGCGCGCTCCCAGCGCGAGGATGGAAGGAATTACAGGAGCTTGCGCGCTCAGTGGGCTCCTTTGCGCGCTCAGCGGGCTCCTTAGCGCGCTCAGTGCACTTTTAGGCGGTTTAACTTTTAAGTAGAGCCCGCTCAGCGGGCGACTACGCGCTCAGCGCGCGCCGCGAAACTCAGCCCCTTTATAAGTTGTGTTGATCAGAATTTTGGCTCTCTCTTTGTTGCATTCTTAGATAAAAAGATATTTCACTGTAGCACTTCATCTTTGGAAGATTGAAAGCATCATTTTGTCGATCAAATCGTCGTTGATGCTCGGTTCTCTTCTCCCGATTCTTGTTGATCAAGCTACCATGAATATGTGTAGCTAATTTCTCTTTTGTGTCAAGGTTAGATGTAGGTAAACCTTTCCTTTGTATGTATATGGATTGATTCTAGTTTGTGAACTCTTAGATGATAAATGTATGGTGAGAAACCTTGTTTCTATGTTTATTCTTTGTGTTGGTTCATGATTGACAAATATGCTCCAACTCTTTACCTAGGTTTTTCATCCATCAATGTCCATTGGCTATAGATAGTAATGTGTGTTGATGTTCATAAATATTGAACTTTAATGTTGTCATTTTGATAGTTTGTGTGAGAAATCAATAAAGGATCAAAATGATAAAACTCACAATATGTGTTAGAAATAAACATATTGGGAGGATATGTGATTGTATTTATCATTTAACCGAGTTCATTAGCTCTATCGATTATATATGTGCAAAGTGGTTTGTCGAACCCTAACCTTGACATGCTTTTATAAACCGTTAAAACAATCTTTTTACCGTTTCTAATTAACTTTGAATGCAAACGCTACGAAACCAACCTAAAACCCCTGTTA
The DNA here is from genome assembly GCA_022829125.1 of Lathyrus tuberosus. NCBI lineage: Eukaryota > Viridiplantae > Streptophyta > Magnoliopsida > Fabales > Fabaceae > Lathyrus > Lathyrus tuberosus. The sequence continues at coordinate 319,783 of JALAZF010000882.1, forward strand.
CTTTAAGTCTTGAAACGTTATGACTATAGAACGGCTGCGATATCACCGAACAATCTCTGTGGAACGATAACTAAAACCCGAACTCTATTTGTATTTCAACAGTTGGCGATTAATTTATATCGAGAATTTGAAATAGTGACATTTGTCGACTTTTGCCGTTTAATTGTGTGAACTTGATGTGTATCATGCAATGTGCTGTTGATGTGGATATTGTATGACTTGTGTGCTGTTATATGATGAAAATGCATGAAATACATGTTGTGATGATGATTTGTGGCCTAAGGGCAAGTAGATGCTATGTGTTGTATTGGATGATATATGCATGATTATGGTTGCATATATGTGTGCATTAGAATGTCATGAGTCATTGTATGCCAAGCATCATGATATACATTCTTGAGATGTCGTGTGCCCTAGTGGGTGTGAGCGACGAATCGATTCCAGAGGGAATCCGCTATAACATCGTGTGCCTTATACAAAGAGGTGTGAGCGATGATTATGGACGATCGTGTGCCTTATATAAAGAGGTGTGAGCGATCGGGTCATGTGCCTTATACAAAGAGGTGTGAGCAATCCATAAATGTCGTGTGCCTTATAAAAAGAGGTGTGAGCGACGGGGAACATCGTTTGCCCGACGGGGAGTTACACTAAGTAACAAGCGATGGTTCCAATAGTTCATGAGTGAACTAGTGTTGAGATGATGGATGGATGGTACCGCATATGCATTGCCTAGAGTCATTGTGTCGGTCTCTGTGCATTTGCATAAATCATGAATATGATTGACTATGTGTGAGAATTGTGAATGAATTGATATATGTTGGTGATAATTGTATTGTGTATGATTGATATGCATTGGTGATGGATAAATGAGATATGTATGGTGTTGTGTGGCATTTGGATTCGGTTGTACGTTGTGGTGAGAATATTTATGTGTGTAATTTTGTGTTATTATATAATTATATGCAATTATATTATGATTGTGTTTCTCACCCTTCTGCTATTTTAATGCTCTATGAGGCATTGCAGATTAGATTGCTGGAGGTCTTTTAGTGAAGCTTATGTCTTCATTCTTTTGTCGGTCGGCTCTGATATGTGACACCGGGTAGTCGGGGTGATCGAGTGTGATTATTTGTATTATGTATACACATGTTTTGGATTGTACTTGTGTGGCTTTGTATATGACAGATACACTTGTATGATGTATATATATGAGATTCAGTACAGATTTTCCGCTTTTATTCTGTACCTGAATTTGTGGGTATAAGGAACTGAATTCCTTGTTAATTGCTACCTGAGAATGTTGCATATCTTTATGGACAGGTTTATTTGTGTTGTTTTCAATTGATGTGACCCCTCGGTCTATGCCGTGAATGTTTTAATTATACTCTGATGAAATTTTGAATTTCTCTTTTATGGCTTTATGTAATTGGGGGTATAGATTGGGGGTGTTACATCACATGTGTTATTTCTTCACCAAAATAGCTTGTACACTCCATGATATTTTGCCTAATGCAGTAAATCCAAAGGAACAACGATTTCTCCCTTCGAAAAATTTTGACAAAACAACTTTTTCAAAAATATAGAAGATGTGCATGAGTAATCATACAAACTAAGCAACATAAGCACATCACAAACATAACAAACAGAGTAAACAGTAGCAGTAGAAGTAACACATAAGAAAGGTGGTTGTTACACACTCAAAATAAAATCACAATGCTCCCAAATTCAGGTACACAATCAATCAGTATGCTCACAATCAAAGTCAGTAGTCAGTTAGGTTAGCCAGGTCATTGTGAACTACCGCTACCCATCAAACATCAACAAAGTGATCAACTCACAAACATCAGAGTTCAAACACATCGAGAGATCAGCTCACACATGCTCACAAAGTTGAAGGGCATATGTCAGGTAAGATACTCCAGCATTTGAGCACACATGCTCATATGTCATAAGAGAGCATAAGCAAAAGCAAATCAGATTATCAAAACATCAATTTCTATACAGAAGTAGCACAAACAAACCATTTACCCCCTCCCTTTGCCACAATTTCGCAAAGGTAGAGACGAGAGAACATAGACATAACGTCTTAGAACTTAGAACCTAATCTAGAGAATATCATAACAGATCCATGATTGTTAAGGATTTATTACTAAACTAGCACCAAAATAAAGTGTGAGTGCAACTTTCCGTTAGATGTATTTTACATGATGTCAAAACTAGGATACTTTAGGGTTTATGTATCTTGGAGTGTATCCTATGAGTCTTAATGTGCATCTTAGCTTTAGGAAACATAAAAACATTTTGGAAATCATCTAGAAAAGGTTCATGCATTTGAAAATGATTTAGAAAAGGTGTCATGCATTAAAAACATTTTTTTATTGTGAAAAACAACTTTATGTGTCGACACATACATGCTATGAGTCGAAAAATGTGGTCCATTATTAAAGTCTGTAGCTTTTGTTTGATGTGCTGCCTTTATGAGTCGACACATATAAGAAAAATTTTCTTTATAGTTCGACACATATGATTTTCAGGTCGACTAATGTACTCCATTTTTAAAGCCTGTAGACTCTATTTGATCTACCGGCCGGATAGGTTGACACATGACCTTTAAAGGTCAGCTCATGCATCAAATAGGTCGACCTATGACTTACATAGGTCGACACATACACTAAAAATCTTGAAAATTTGCATATTTTTCCAAATCTCTTGCATTCCTTTTGCCTCTTACTTGGTCATATATATATATATATATATATATATACTTCATACATGCATCATTCTTTTCAAGTGATTTTTGAGAAAAATCATAAACGAAACCGGTTCCAAAGAGTGCTCATCATCTTCAACCTTCATTCTATGTATACATATAAACAAAATTCACATAATCATTCATTGTTTGGGTGCCATCTAGATTTAGTATTGATAACGTCCAATTTAGGTTAGTGAACTGTAAATTGGGTTGAGATCTTTGAGGGTTTCAAATAAGAAAATCAAGGTGGGGTTTTCCTTCAAGATCAATTGGGGATTTTAAGATTTTGGACAAGATTACGCAATTTGGGTTCAATCAACTGAAGGCTTTGAAGAACAGAGGGTTCTTGCAAATGAGTAGCGTAAGATAGTGAATCATATTGGTAAATCTTGGTTACAACAATTTGCAATTTGGATTTGATTGAGTGAAGGCTTTGAAGAACGAGGGTTCTTGCAAAGGAGTAGCGTGAGACGGTGAATCAAATTGGTATTGTTGGGTGACTTGATCAAGCTTAGATCAAGGGAAAAGAAAGTGTTAAAATCAACATCAAACCTAGGGTTTGTAGAGTTGTATTGCTACATTTCTCTTGTAAGCTACATTTTCAAAGCAAGGTTAATTTACATTATCTAAATTCGAGTTCGAATTTAGGACAGACATACCCATAGCGAGGTCGATTAGGGAACTGCCTAAACAAATCCTTGTGTACTCTTTCTATCTCTTTTATTTGGATTCGATCGAGTGAAGGCTTTGAAGAATGGGGGTTCTTGTAAAGGAGTAGCGTGAGATGGTGAATCAAATATGTATTGTTGGGTGACTTGATCAAGCTCAAATCAAGGGAAGATAAAGTGTTAAATTCAACATCAAACATAAGGTTTGTAGGGTTGTATTGCCGCATTTCTCTTGTAAGCAACATTTGTAAAGTAAGGTTAATTTACACTATCTCAATTCGAGTTCGAATTAAGGGTAGATGTACCCATTGCAAGACCGATTGGGGAACTGCCTAAACAAATCATTAAGCTCTCTCTCTCTCTCTCTCTCTCCCTCTCTATCTCTCCCTATCTCTCTCTCTCTCTCTCTCTCTCTCTCTCTCTCTCTTTCTATCTCTTTTATTTTTCATTTGCAAAATATTGAATTCTTCGATTGTGTGATCTGTCACTCCCAGGATTTTCATCCAGGTACAAACGCGAGAGTGGCGCGGAAAACAGAGTCGCCAGCCGTGTAAATTTATCCCAAGAGAGGGAAAGGGAACACCGCATAAACCTGAGGAAGAGGGAAAGGAATGGTCATCGCAACCATAACCTAGGTTCGGGAGTCGGTTACGCGAGGGGAAGGTGCTAGCACCCTACGCGTCCATCGTACTCGATGGGATCCACGCTTGTTGCCTATTCTAAGGGTGAGTTATCCTATCATCTAGGGCTGTACTAAAACGAGGAAGGGGAGACAAAGACAGACTCGGTAGGACGTCGACGTCCTAGGCCTACGTACCCCCCTTGTACAATGGGGAATTCAGAGTCAACGTAGTTCGGACCAAGTTCTTTTTGTGTTTTTTATGAGCGACGTTAAGTTCGCGTCCGACAGTTAGGGTCGATGCCTGTTTGCGTCTCAGACAGAAAGTAATTTGCCCTTTTTGAAAATATCCTTTAGTTTGACAATCCCGAAGGACAAAAAGGTTTGAAGTTTGTTTGTATTTTTTAGGACAGAAGTGACTTAAGTTAGTTCATAAGTTGCATTGCACCAAAGTCTAGGGCACAGGGACGAATACTTAACGAATCGTCCCAAGACAGGACGCTCGCTAAGCACTCTAGAAAGATGAGAGGAAACCCCTCATTTCTCATTCCCCACGCTTAAGGCTCGTGCGCAATACACTTTATCTTTATTAAATGTTTTCAAGAAACTTAGAGATGAGAAGAGAGAAGACCCAAAGGAAACTCTAAAGGGGAAACTAAGAGTCCTAATGTTATCATGCATGGATTTCTATCCTAATGTCTCTCCTACCTCCGACTTAATTGAAAATTAAGTGGAGCTAGGAATCCTACGGGATCATGTCATCAGACAAGTAAACACATGATGAATCAATCACAAAATGAGATGAAAGCAACTAAGGAGTAAACAGTGTCAGTTAACAATAATATCACACAATCACAATAAGAAAGAGGAAGCTTTAGCCAAGGGGTCATATCAACCGAGGCAAACACGCTAGGTGTCGGAAGTAGGGGTGCTCACCCAATGGTATCAAGAACCATGGAGAGCAGAGTAAGAAAGGGGAAGATGTGAATCAGATCACATAAGCATCAGCATTGGTCAACGCGAGCTATAGACAACGTGTGGGGATTTGATTGTTAAACCCTTATTCCACTTGACCGACGCGATAACAAGAGTAGGTAATGTTCAAAGCTTCAATCATGTAATGAGAGCTAAGAACGACTCAACTAGAATAACGGGGGTCGATTGCGAATCCTACCTTCCGTCAATTGCCTCCTTGGAGGTCTTACAAGGGGAAATGGGGAATGGGATGCCTCTTTGGAGGTCTTTAGGCACAATATTAAACAAGCACAATCATGGCCTCACTTGAGGACTTTTCCAGAATGCCGACCAAAGAAAGGAACGAACTTTCAAGCATGCATCTCTATTCCTACTTCTCATGGCATCGAAAGCAGTAAGTGCGGAATGAGATAAAAGGGAAAAGAAACTATACCAAACGAATAACACTCCGTAGCAAAAGCAAACAAAGTAAGAAACCCGGAATACTTCGAGCAAGCTAGCATCACCAAACAAAGCAAGTCAGAAATCGTATATCCGACATAAGCGTCAAAGCATGGTCGGTGTGAAAATAAATCACAACCGGCATGTGGTGTGTATCGGACACAACCACCCAATCAGACAGTACACCTGCAAGAAACGCAATCCAGACAGAATACCACAAATACATATGCACGTCTCAAGAATGAGAGACAAAGAGAAAGCGCATCGGACGCGAAGTAGTATCCAACAAATAAAGTGGAACACCCAGCGGATAAGCACCATTAGAGACTCTTTCAGAAAAATTCCTTGCACACAAGTTAGTAATAACAAGCAAACGCATCTTTCGTATCACTATCAAATCAAGAAATCGCACGAAAAGTGACAATGGTTATGTCAAAACACAATATGTACATGGAGTCAATCCGAAATAAGCGAACATGAATGCAATAGTACACAAATCACTAAGTAAACATGAATATGCATCAAGTAGCAATTAGTATGCAAAGTACATCACAAACGGAGGCAAATAACACGAAATCGGAAAATAAGCGTTAAAAATCACCGACTCGGAATTGAACGAAAATCGCACGGTTGACCGCAAACGTGCCAACGGACTCAAAAACGAACTCGGTTTGAATTAATTCCGCTCGGAAGTGGGACTTTTAGGCCAATTTCGTCGGCTGGCAGTAGCCAAACGGTAAAAAAAAGTTGTCTGAAATCGACCAAAAAGTCGACCAACAGCTCCGGAATCATCAACAAAGTCAAGTTACATTATTCGCATTCGCAAAAACATGCTACGGTTAGGAAGTTATGACCAAAATGAGCTAGCATCAAGTATTAAAACCAAATTCATGAATTGACATAATTTCATTCGATTCAAGCTCTTCGTTTGCAAAAATGAAATAATCCATGCTTTGAATCGAATAAAAATTATATTAACTCATGAATTGCACAAGAATTAGTAAATGAACACAAACATCGGCATTTACATTAAATCAACAAAACCACACCGGTAGCACTATTCTCAAGTTTCGAAACTAAATATCATTCAACAACTAATTATCCAGAATCAAAATCCAACTCTTGGAAAGTGAACAACATCACAACCATTAATATCGAAACTATAATTCGATTAAAGAATCACGAACAATTCACGAAATAACTATCCAATTCCGGATTTAATCATATTTCACCAATTCAAGAATCAATTCACAAATTAATTCACCAATGCAAAGCTTAATCCAAAGTTTGATTCACAATTTTATCACAAGAAAATTAAGTTCAACAATATAATCTCAATTCACAATCAACTATCAATGAAATCCTAATTCACCCAATTCAACAATTATTCAAGAATTAAAGTGAATAATTATTACCAAAAAGTGAATCTGAGGAAGAATTGATGGAATCCGAAGAGAAACGTCGAAAGCGGACAGAGAAGACGCTCGAAAACTCACACGACGGAGGAAGGAATCCGCGGCGGCGCTCGCGGTTGAGGAGGGTGGCCGGAAATCGCGGCGGTGGTCTGGCCAAGGGAGATCGGATCGGAAGAGATCTTGAGATATTTGGAAATTTGCCTTTGAATGTCCTTGAAGATTGGTGAACTTGATGAATGTTCTTGAGAGAATATGAAAACCTTGTTGTTTGATCCTTGAGAGAAATTTAGGTTTGATTTTTGAGTGTTTGTGAATTATGAATCAGGGTTTGTGAAAATGAGAGAATTTTGAATATATAGTGTGATAAAAAACAAAGTGAAACGGTAAAATTCCAACTTGTCGGCAGCTTAAGCAAAAATAACACCTTGCCTGGTACAAAATTTCGACTCTGAGCCTCTTAAGAAATTGTCAGCGTCTGAGTCACGGACGTAACGCAAAAAGAACGGACATTATTCGATCAAAATTGAATGAGTTCGATACGCTTAAGCTGCAAGACGTCACTGAATAAGTTGTTTTTTTTCAGCTTATTTGGTGTCCGCTACTTGAAAACGTGACGAGGTCAACCTCTTCGGAGCATAATCTCGACTCGAATTTGTCAGTAAAGTTGTAGATCTATGAGTCAGTGACCTCGTGTCAAAAGATGAACATGATCGGACAAAGAACGAGCGAGATATGTATTTTCCCGTGAAACAACTTTCAGCATTTTTCTTCGGTTCAGCACTTCCGTTTTGCGAAATAAACCAAAATGATGATCTTCGGAGCATCGTTCGAACTCGAGCTTGTCTTATAACTTGAAGATGATAAAATTTGTGAACCAACGCTTTTAGAACGGACGCAATCCGATGAAAATTGGCCGAGTTATGAATTTTACAAAATCTGACAAACAGTGCACTGCATCAAAGAACCCCACTGGTAATTCACATTTTCGGGGTCCTTCCGCTCGGACCTGACCCAAACTGAATTCACGGCACGAAGATAACATCTAAACGGAATTTTAGGCACCAGAACGGCATCAATCCCATAAACGAGCTGAGAGTTATGAATTTTTTAGTGTCCGAAATACACCGGTTCAGCACTATTTTTCACTGTTTTTTGCACTGTATCGACTCTGAAAACTCGGGTGTTCAGAGATCTTCCTCAAAGAATCAGCCCTCGGTCCAAACACAAAAGTTGCATATAATTTCAATATGGAACTTTTTGGCATAGGAATAACTCAGAAATGATGATCCAATCAGAAGTTAAGCCCTTTTGAATACCGCTGACGCAATTATCCAGCGAAACCGAAATTCCAGAAACCAATAATTCCCACCACTTTCCTTGATGAATTGACTTCCGAGCCGAACATAAAAGTTGTAGAGAATACCAAGACGGTTCTAACTGTTGAATATCCAGCCAAAACGAGTTCCAGAGCAAGAGTTATGAATTTTGCAAATTTGCACAGCAAACTGATTTTCTGCCCAAACTGTTCTGAATCGGCTGAAAACGTCGACTTCCTCTGAGATTCTTGACATGAAAAATTATGTTTGATAAGAGCTTTGCTGACCCGTTGATTACGTAACCCGGAGAAATACTTTGCGCATATGTCGAATGACGAAATAAACGTCTGTTGCAACCTGACGATGCTTGAACAGAGAACCTTGATCCCATAACCACAGAGCTAAATGATATGCATGTATGTACCTGATGACCTAGCTAAAATGCAAATGAAGCATAAGACACTTGAGTTAGAAAAGTGAAGGCAAAGTTTGGGGTGCTACAACTGCCCCTATTCAATCAACTTGGTCCTGAAGGTATGATAGTGACGGCTTTCAGACATTCCAGGATGCACGGGGATTGAATACCGAAAGAGCCCCGAAAATTTGCTAAAGGTGAGAATAACGAAATGGAGCGTGCTGAAAAATAAGGAGTATGACCTCAACCATATCCACAAAAATAAGACGAATACGACCTCAATCGTGCCCGCAAAGGAAGACTGACCTCAATCACTCTACCCACAAAGAAAATAGGAATACGACCCCAATCGCACCCACAAAATGAATACAACCTCAATTGCACCCGCAAAGGAAGACTGACCTCAATCACTCTACCCACAAAGAAAATAGGAATACGACCTCAATCGCACCCACAAAACGAATACAACCTCAATTGCACCCGCAAAGGAAGACTGGCCTCAATCACTCTACCCACAAAGAAAATAGGAATACGACCTCAATCGCACCCACAAAACGAATACAACCTCAATTACACCCGCAAAGGAAGACTGACCTCAATCACTCTACCCACAAAGAAAATAGGAATACAACCTCAATCGCACCCACAAAACGAATACAACCTCAATTGCACCCGCAAAGAAAGACTGACATCAATCACTCCACCCACAATGAAAATATGAATACGACCTCAATCGCATCAACAAAACGAATACAACCTCAATTGTACCCACAAAGGAAAACTGACCTCAATCACTCTACCCGCAAGGAAAATACGAATACGACCTCAATCGCACCCACAAAACGAATACAACCTCAATTGTACCCACAAAGGATAACCGACATAAAGTGGACTTCGTCGGGGATAATGTGAAACAAAACTCTCCCAGGTTATGTCATCTCTGCTGATAAAGAGAATTGACAATGGAATCTCGAAATATGCCATCCCCGCTGATAAAGGGAACTGACGAAGGAAATCTTCAAAGGGTTGCTATCTCTGCTGATAAAGAGAACTAGCAGAATAAATGCCATCCCTGCTGATAAAGGGAACTGACGAGGAAAATCTTCAAAAGATTGCTATCTCTGCTGATAAAGAGAACTAGCAAAATAAATGCCATCCCTGCTGATAAAGGGAACTGACTACCAGGCGAGAACTGGGTTTACAAAAGAGATGTCAGGCGAGAACTGACTACCAGGCGAGAACTGGGTTTACACCAAATAAGTCAGTCGAGAACTGACTACCAGACGAGAACTGGATTTACAGAATAAGTCAGACGAGAACTGACTACCAGACGAGAACTGGGTTTCACCAAGTAAGTCAGACAAGAACTGACTACCAGACGAGAACTGGATTTACAGAATAAGTCAGACGAGAACTGACTACCAGACGAGAACTGGATTTCACCAAGTAAGTCAGACGAGAACTGACTACCAGACGAGAATTGGATTTTACAAAAGAGAAAGGCCAAACAAAGGCAAACTTCTAACGGACTCACAATCCACAGATAAGATGACTCCGCCGGGGGAAGGAGAAGTCTAAATAAAAGACCCTGCCGAGGAGCACAAGTATGAGGAACACATCCCTCCAAAATCTCCTGAGTTATGCCATCTCTGCTGGGAAAGAGAACTGGCAAGGAAAGCATCAAACCTGGCTTATGCTTCGAATGCAAATGTTTGAATTTTGCCGTAATGCTTCACACGAAGTGGAAATGCTACGCGTTTGAGGATGCAATGCAAATGCTTATGATATGCGAAAGGGGTCCCTCCAGCAAAATAAATGCTGGAGAGAAAAGACCAAATCAGCTGGGGATGACAAAAATAAATTGTCCTCTGAATCCAAGAGCTCCGCTGAGAAGGATCACACTGACCGACTCTTTGGATCCACAACTTCTGCTGGGGATGAAATCCCAAAAAAACATCCACGCTATCGGGGATTACATATGCCCTTTGCTGAAGGTAACATCCAAAACCTGAGATTTCTCCAATGCTGGGGAGTTGAGAATGAATGCCCATGACAGAACCAGAAGTCAGTTGCTGAGGATTGCTAATAACAAATGGGCTTAGAACCTGCTGGGGGATGCCAGCCCATAATACTATCCTGCTTAGGGATACTGCTGGACTTAACCTGTTGATGGGGAGAATGACTTTACTCCTGCCTTGTTGGGGACTAGAATATGACATCGTTGGCGAAGGCACGCTTCCTGGCCGGATGGGGAGGGTGAATACCCTGATTCTGTGGGGAGATAACGTCTTGATTCAGAGAAAATACTTTCCAGGTCTCCTGCTGGGGAAGGTCTGCTCTGCTGAGGAAAGTGCAATCTCAATGCTGGGGAGAACAAACTGCTGGGGAAATACAATCCTGTTGCCCTGCAGTCTGACTTGTCTTTATGGCCATGGACGACTCTTTGAACTTTTCACTTGCCCCAGACCACCCGGTCTAATGGAAGAAATCATCTCAAGAGGATTTTATAGAAGATCGGGCGCTCGCACTGCCCCAGGGTCTTCAAACTCTTGGAGAGATTTATCATATCTCGACATAGCTGCCCCAGTCTTCATAACCCATGAAGTACATTACCTCGAAAGGGATCGTAATGACTTAAAAATACTCTGCTTTAGTGCCTTGAATCTCGAGGAGGTGTTTTCAATTAACCATTTTCAGGAGTGGACAACCTCTCATGCTCTAGAAGTGGCCTGCCCCAATATGAAGTGACTTTGCCACTGATCTTAGAATGAATGCCCCAGAATAACTGAATTTCGGAGAGATTTCTCGACGTGACTGCCCCAAATTGGCTACATCTTAACACGACTTACTGGGGAGAGCCCACTCTACACTGAGTCTCTTGGCAGCCTGCCCCTTGATATGATTGTCCTTCAGAATTTCCAAGCATCCCAACTTGGCAGGATCAAGCTTCTTGACTGACTTTCATTGTGTAAGCTGCATTGATGCTTAGGCACATGTATGCAAGCAGAACAAGTTATTTATGAGAATGATAATTCTAATGCAACAAATATGCTAACCTTGAAGTTTTTATTGAAAATGCGTCGCCAAGCCTTGTGAACGAATCACTAGCTGGTATGCGACCTTGATTTTTTGAGTGGCAAAATAATGCGCACATGCAATACTAACCAATCTTATTAGCACAACTCATAGGAGTCAGGAACACTATCCTGTTGAAGTACGCTTTTGGAATAAACCCTGTTTCAATTAGGACTTTTAAGGGTTGTAACGTGGTCTGGTTCACGGTTTCAGAAGAAGGAATTATGGCTCAAAATTTATCGGTGCCCACCCACTCTTCGTGATGTTCTCCAGTCCTATGTTCAGTTAATCTGACCCAAACGCTCACCTCCCAAAAGGTTTATAATCTTTAAGGAACCTATGCCACTAATGGTTTGGCACCTAAGGGAGTTTCGAAATGACAGTCACCCCTTTTTATCTTGTGTCTGTAATCACACAAATTTGTTCTTTATCGAGGATTTTCTGTTGTAACGCTTTTCGCTTTTTCTTTCTTTTGCTTTTTTATGATCCCTAATTTTTGCCTGGACTGACTCTTTTGAGTTTTTCGATCTTGAAGTCCAGCGGGATGCCCTAACTTTTGCCTAAGTCACTTGTTTTCAAGTTTCGACTTAGCGGGCTTTCTCTTTTTTTTTATTCCCCTTTTTTGAACAAAGCGTGTGACACTGGTTGTCTTACTTGCTTGACAGGGTTGTGACTGCCTCACTTCTATGATAGTTGATGGATGACCATTGTGGTTTCACATCTCTTGACCTCTTGACGGTGGGATATAAGGTAATGGTTCCTCGGATGCACACCCTCCTTGGAATTTGAACGCTCGGTCAAACTAACTGACGCCTACCCTGCCCCTGGGTTAAGTATGAGGGTTTTTTTTTGTACGAAAGAAGCTCTCACTTCAAGGCTCAAAGGGGTTAACGAGGGTCTATCTCCCTTATATCTCCAGTGTTTGTGGGTTTGAAACAATGCCTGTACATCCTTAACAGGGTTTTGTCTAAATGCGCACCATTATAAATATACGCTCTTATTTCGTCATCCTCCCTCGAGAGTTCTAGACAAGAAAATTGGTATTGCAGTGCATATAAACATTTAAGAGTGAACACGAATGGATTACTTCAAGAAAAACATGCTCATTGTATTATGATTGTCATTAAAAACAAACAAGTTTCTACATGCATACAATGCTTTAACAAGAAATGAAAAACTACAAATGAAAATGCAGTAAAGAAACTGATGACTGCCGTTGTTGAGAAGACTTGACTCCTCTTGGACTATTGGCTTTAGGAGACGACCCTTGAAGTCTTCAAACAGATGAGAGGTCGACATGCACAACCAAGTCTCCTTCTGGAAATGATATGTACCCTTTGTCAATCAATTGTTGCACTTTGGCTTGGAAGGCTTTGCAATCTTCGATTGAGTGCCCCATAGATCCTCCATGATATCCACATCGCACATGGGGATTGTACCCTGGAGGGTATGGTTCTGGAACAGGTTTCAAAGTCTTAGGCTCCACCAATGAGTTTCAAACCAGGTGTGGCAATAGTTGACTGTACGACATGGGAACTGGATGAAGAGGAGCATTCCATCTTTCCAAGTTGTTGCGTGGCCTATGCTGATTCTGACGCTGATACTTCTGTTGTTGAGGAGCATAAGGTTGATGGTACTGAACGACATTAGTCTCTCATTCTTCTCCCCTGTAACGTTTCTTCGCATTTTTAGAATAACCGGGAGCAACTTGAATCTTTCCCATTTTGATGTCGTTTTCAACTCTTTCCCCTGCCAATACAAGACCTAAAAATCCAGTTGACAAACATCCAACCAATTTCTCATAATAATGCCCCTGAAGCGTATCCATGAACATCTCAACGAGCTCTCTTTCCAACATCTGAGGTTGAACTCGGGAAGCCAATTCACGCCACCTCTGGGCGTACTCTCTAAAGCTTTCATTGCTCTTTTGAGACATATTCTGCAGCTGTGTACAATTGGGAGCCATATCAATGTTATATTGATAGTGTCTAATAAATGCCCCTGCCAGCTCTCTCCAACTAGAACGTCTTTCCTCTCTAGCTGCATATACCATTCCAGGGATGCCCCAGATAGGCTATCTTGAAAGCAATGCATCATCAATTTTTTGTTCTTTGCGTGAGTAGCCATTTTACTAGTGTATGCCCTGACGTGAGTCCTTGGGCAAGTCATACCATTGTACTTTTCGAAGGTAGGAGTCTGAAACTTGTGCGGGATAACAACGCCTGAAACCAGCCCCAAATCCTCTAGATACATACCCAAAGCATCCTGATTCACAACACCCCTTAGCTGTTCCTCAATCAACCGGCACCTCTGATCATTGTCAATCTGGGGACCAACATCCCCACCTGGCACAGAAAATGCATCTTCCTGAAGATCATCATACTGACGGCCATGAATTGCGCCAGCACCATTACCTCCCCCTACTACAGTAGGAACCACAACATTTTCTCCTCCGGCCGGAGGAATCACAACACCAGCAACAGGAATACTTCCGCTCGGAGGGCAATTCTGAACATTATTACTAGTAACACCAGTATGAAGTCCTCCATGAAGGACACCCTCTTCATCAATTCTCGTAATCAGTGGCTGAACGAGAGTCCTTAACTGTTCTTGGCCTTGCGCAACCCCTTGCATCAAATCCATGAATTGGTTCATGTGAGTCCGCATCTCAGTCATCTCATTTTGTAGCTGATCCATGAGTCTCTTCTGATTTTGTCTGGTAGAATACCGATGAATGTGCTGATCTGCAATCCTGAGATTAGAACAAGATAAGAATACCAGAGATAAACACCTATCATGCAAAATGGTTATGCAAAATGATTATGAATATGCAAATGCAAATGAACATGTTTAAAATTTCGCAGGGCGATCCACCCCTTGATTCCAGTTTAACAGCAAGATAGAATGGAACTTCTGCTCATATATTAAGAAAACCAGAGGAAAACCAAACATCAACAATCACAAATCCAAGATAACAAGTCTAAACACAATAATCATAGATCCCAACCAACAAGCCTGGCGGTGGTCCAAACAATGAAAGAAAATAGAAAACTATGGCATATCATCAAAATCCACAAGTGTCAATCCCCTCCATCCATTATGTTTCTTGCTCCAGTCTTGAATTTCCTTGAACAGCTTTCTGGTGTCGGGATGCTTCAGTCTCTGAATTAGCTCTTGAATGAGAATGTCTCTCCTATGCATGATCCCTTCCAAGTATCGGCAATGTAACTCCCAAGCGTCTTCTCCAACAACACCATCCATGCTAGGTCCCTCATGTCTAGATCTCTTCACTTCAGCTTGGACCTTCAGTTCCTCTATGTAGGCTATGGCTTCATTGAGTCGACCCTCGACTGCTTGTCTCTGGAATACCCCTGATAAGATCTCAGCGTCTTTCTTCTTGAGCTGCGACTTCAATTGATCAATCTGAGCCAGGTAATCGTCTTCCTTTCTCTTATTCTTAGCCATTGCAGTTTCTCGGTGAGCATTGAACCTGTGAATCTTTAACAAAGCCTTGTCCAATTCCTCCTTCTTAGACTCGAGAACCTTACTAATACCATCTAAAGCTTGTTTCATCCTTTGTCTGACCGCGACCTTGTCAGCTAGCTCCTTTTTTGCTTCAGCAAGAAGCTCTGTCTTCAACTTGGCGATATAAACAGCTTCACCCCGCTCATTTTTCAACTGATAAATCTCTCTTTGTAGCTCACTGTTTTCTTCTCACAGCTTTTCCTTTTCAGCCCACAACTTGTTAAATTTCTCTATCTCAACTGTGGTAGGAGGCTCAATCAGCAAGGGGTAAGATGGTGGTTCTACTGGGAAGGGAAGAAGCTCCTCTTCTGCTCTCTTCTTAATCCACTCTTTATAGGAAGGGAAAGCCTGGTTGTTACATTTCCCGAATGAAGTTTTTCCCCTCTTGGTCACCTGCTTCCAAGCATTCACAATCTTCCTTATCATCTCTTGATCCTCAGTACCATTGAAGAATAAGGACTCTCTGACATCTCGCTCTTCAGGTGGACCTTTCAAAGGATAACCAAACTGCCTGATAACAAGGGAAGGATTATAGTTAATTCCGCCTCTTCTCCCTATCAAGGGTACATTAGGGAATTCTCCGCACTTGCAAATAATCTCTATTCCTAGCAAGTCACGGTTGAACCAGACAATGTTGTCAGCAGTCAAGCCCATTAACCTCTTTGACCACTTTAGAGAATCTTTCGTATCAACGAAGGCGCCAGTTTCAGGGAGATGGCTCAGAAACCAAGTAGATAAGAGCGGTGGACAACAACTCACGGTTTTCCCCGCCTATTTTCATTCTTGTAGTGGACTGAGTGATACACATCACCTAGCAAGGTAGGTATAGGATTCTTTGAAATAAAGATTCTGACGGCATGCATATCCACCAGATCAGGAACATTGGGAAACAGGACAATCCCATAGATGCACATAGCCAGAATAGCTTGGAAAACAGTCCAATTCTTCTCTTTAACATGTATGCAAGCTTGATCAAACAAGAACTTCAATAAGAAACTCTTAGCTCCTTTTTTCTCCTCAATATTACTGCTCATAACAGATTCACCAATATGAAGAGCAATAGCCATTTCTTTTATCCCGGGGTGTTCTTCAGAAAAGAATACTATGTCATGCCTGATGGGGATTCCCAAAATAAATGAGAACTCCTCCAACGTTGGGGCCAAGATGTAGTATGGGAAAGTGAAGCAACGCAAAGACGGATCGTAAAACTGAAGAAGTGTATGAATGGCATCCTTCTCATACTTGAAGATATTCTAGACAAACTTCAGAAGTCTCCCATACCCTCCACTGAACTCTGTACGAACTCCGGGACCAGCCATACTAATCAGCTTGTGAATCAACGTCAAGGTCGGATCTGGGAACGAATAGGCAACAATCTTCTTTCTCTGGACATCCATGCCAAGGTAACCTCAGAAAACCGGAATCAAGAGTAAGATGCAAGCCCTGAAAAATGTCAAACATGTCAGAATGCAAGAAAAATGATATGCTCATGCAAACATGGGATCAAGGCAACACTGCTGGATATGCTGTGCTGTTAACTGAACGAGAACCACAACCCAGAAAACCAGAATTCCAAAATACCGAACTACTGAGATAACCAGAAACCCAGATAATCAAACATCGATGAGAAATCCAGAAAAAACGGGTAGGTTGAAGGTTTCGGTTACCTGCAAACCTGCAAACACCCATCCCCTCTCACGTGTGGGTACTAGGATGTTCAGTATCCCGGGCTCTCAGGTCGAGAAATGATGATACGTTCACCATTTCTGGTTTGGCATCATCATCAATCGAGGAGGCCTCAACTGATTTTCCAAAACGGAAGGTCCTCAGCTTCTGGCACTGAGGTCGAGAAACAATAGTACATTCATCCCTCGGGGTACAGTACTATCGTCAATCGAGGAGTGCCTCCACTGATTCTCTTCAAAAGATAGGGGCCATCCTATGCGAGTTCCAAAGTGGGCCCTCGGGTGCGAATGGGTTTGCCACAACATGTGGTCTGCCACTGTTACCACTAAAGATGGATGTTTCCACTAAGGTCCTCGATGATCGGTCACCAGAGTCGACAGCTCTCTAGATCAACACCCTAACATGCGCAAGACACACACGTTAGAATGCGTCCCAAGATAGCCTCGTCTGGTTGTGAATTTTGTGAACACGCAAACGTACCAAGCAGGCACGTAGGTCCCACTACTCTCCACTCTAGTCCTAGGGTGTACCCAAGCCTGGGTATAGGGCTTATCTCTCAGAACAACCCAACCTGCAAAACAGAAACAGCCAGCACAACACAGCAATATCCAGTATGACAGTAATAAAAATGAAATGCAATGCAGTAAAAGCTGTAAAACGGTAATATACAACATAATACAGCACAACAAATAAACACCCAACAAAAAAACAAACAAGCGCTAGGATCGACTCGCTAAAGGGGATGGACCAGCATAGGTCAACCAGAGTCCCCAGCAGAGTCGCCAGCTGTCGCTCCCAGGATTTTCATCCAGGTACAAACGCGAGAGTGGTGCGGAAAACAGAGTCACCAGCCGTGTAAATTTATCCCAAGAGATGGAAAGGGAACACCGCATAAACCCGAGGAAGAGGGAAAGGAATGGTCATCACAACCATAACCTGGGTTCGGGAGTCGGTTACGCGAGGGGAAGGTGCTAGCACCCCACGCGTCCATCGTACTTGATGGGATCCACGCTTGTTGCCTATTCTAAGGGTGAGTTATCCTATCATCTAGGGCTGTACTAAAACGAGGAAGGGGAGACAAAGACAAACTCGGTAGGACGTCGACGTCCTAGGCCTACGTACCCCCCTTATACAATGGGGAATTCAGAGTCAACGTAGTTCGGACCAAGTTCTTTTTGTGTTTTTTATGAGCGACGTTAAGTTCGCGTCCGGCAGTTAGGGTCGATGCCTGTTTGCGTCTCAGACGGAAAGTAACGTGCCCTTTTTGAAAATATCCTTTAGTTTGACAATCCCGAAGGACAAAAAGGTTTGAAGTTTGTTTGTATTTTTTAGGACAGAAGTGACTTAAGTTAGTTCATAAGTTGCATTGCACCAAAGTCTAGGGCACAGGGACGAATACTTAACGAATCGTCCCAAGACAGGACGCTCGCTAAGCACTCTAGAAAGATGAGAGGAAACCCCTCATTTCTCATTCCCCACGCTTAAGGCTCGTGCGCAATACACTTTATCTTTATTAAATGTTTTCAAGAAACTTAGAGATGAGAAGAGAGAAGACCCAAAGGAAACTCTAAAGGGGAAACTAAGAGTCCTAATGTTATCATGCATGGATTGCTATCCTAATGTCTCTCCTACCTCCGACTTAATTGAAAATTAAGTGGAGCTAGGAATCCTACGGGATCATGTCATCAGACAAGTAAACACACGATGAATCAATCACAAAATGAGATGAAAGCAACTAAGGAGTAAACAGTGTCAGTTAACAATAATATCACACAATCACAATAAGAAAGAGGAAGCTTTAGCCAAGGGGTCATATCAACCGAGGCAAACACGCTAGGTGTCGGAAGTAGGGGTGCTCACCCAATGGTATCAAGAACCATGGAGAGTAGAGTAAGAAAGGGGAAGATGTGAATCAGATCACATAAGCATCAGCATTGGTCAATGCAAGATATAGACAAGGTGTGGGGATTTGATTGTTAAACCCTTATTCCACTTGACCGACGCGATAACAAGAGTAGGTAATGTTCAAAGCTTCAATCATGTAATGAGAGCTAAGAACGACTCAACTAGAATAACGGGGGTCGATTGCGAACCCTACCTTCCGTCAATTGCCTCCTTGGAGGTCTTACAAGGGGAAATGGGGAATGGGATGCCTCTTTGGAGGTCTTTAGGCACAATATTAAATAAGCACAATCATGGCCTCACTTGAGGACTTTTCCAGAATGCCGACCAAAGAAAGGAACGAACTTCCAAGCATGCATCTCTATTCCTACTTCTCATGGCATCGAAAGCAGTAAGTGCGGAATGAGATAAAAGGGAAAAGAAACTATACCAAACGGATAACAATCTGTAGCAGAAGCAAACAAAGTAAGAAACCCGGAATACTTCGAGCAAGCTAGCATCACCAAACAAAGCAAGTCAGAAATCGTATATCCAACATAAGCGTCAAAGCATAGTCGGTGTGAAAATAAATCACAACCGGCATGTGGTGTGTATCGGACACAACCACCCAATCAGACAGTACACCTGCAAGAAACGCAATCCAGACACAATACCACAAATACATATGCACGTCTCAAGAATGAGAGACAAAGAGAAAGCGCATCGGACGCGAAGTAGTATCCAACAAATAAAGTGGAACACCCAGCGGATAAGCACCATTGGAGACTCTTTCAGAAAAATTCCTTGCACACAAGTTAGTAATAACAAGCAAACGCAACTTTCGTATCACAATTTCAAATCAAGAAATCGCACGAAAAGTGACAATGGTTATGTCAAAACACAATATGTACATGGAGTCAATCCGAAATAAGCGAAAATGAATGCGATAGTACACAAATCACTAAGTAAACATGAATATGCATCAAGTAGCAATTAGTATGCAAAGTACATCACAAACGGAGGCAAATAACACGAAATCGGAAAATAAGCGTTAAAAATCACCGACTCAGAATTGAACGAAAATCGTACGGTTGACCGCAAACGTGCCAACGGACTCAAAAACAAATTCGGTTTGAATTAATTCTGCTCGGAAGTGGGACTTTTAGGCCAATTTCGTCGGTTGGCAGTAGCGAAACGGTAAAAAAAAGTTGTTCGAAATCGACCAAAAAGTCCACCAACAGCTTCGGAATCATCAACAAAGTCAAGTTACATTATTCGCATTCGCAAAAACATGCTACGGTTAGGAAGTTATGACCAAAATGAGCTAGCATCAAGTATTAAAACCAAATTCAAGAATTGACATAATTTCATTCGTTCAAGCTCTTCGTTTGCAAAAATGAAATAATCCATGCTTTAAATCGAATAGAAATTATATTAACTCATGAAATGCACAAGAATTAGTAAATGAACACATACATCGACACTTACATTAAATCAACAAAACCACACCGGTAGCACTATTCTCAAGTTTCGAAACTAAATATCATTCAACAACTAATTATCCGGAATCAAAATCCAACTCTTGGAAAGTGAACAACATCACAACCATTAATATCGAAACTATAATTCGATTCAAGAATCACGAACAATTCACGAAATAACTATCCAATTCCGGATTTAATCATATTTTACCAATTCAAGAATCAATTCACAAATTAATTCACCAATGCAAAGCTTAATCCAAAGTTTGATTCACAATTTTATCACAAGAAAATTAAGTTCAACAATATAATCTCAATTCGCAATCAACTATCAATTAAATCCTAATTCACCCAATTCAACAATTATTCAAGAATTAAAGTGAAGAATTATTACCAGAAAGTGAATCTGAGGAAGAATTGATGGAATCCGAAGAGAAACGTCGGAAGCGGACGAAGAAGACGCTTGAAAACTCACGCGGCGGAGGAAGGAATCCGCGGCGGCGCTCGCGGTTGAGGAGGGTGGCCGAAAATCACGGCGGTGGTCTGGCCAAGGGAGATCGGATCGGAAGAGATCTTGAGATATTTGGAAATTTTCCTTTGAATGTCCTTGAAGATTGGTGAACTTGATGAATGTTCTTGAGAGAATATGAAAACCTTGTTGTTTGATCCTTGAGAGAAATTTAGGTTTGATTTTTGAGTGTTTGTGAATTATGAATCAGGGTTTGTGAAAATGAGAGAATTTTGAATATATAGTGTGATAAAAAACAAAGTGAAACGGTAAAATTCCAACTTGTCGGCAGCTTAAGCAAAAATAACACCTTGTCCAGTACAAAATTTAGACTCTGAGCCTCTTAAGAAATTGTCTGCGTCTGAGTCACGGACGCAACGCAAAAAGAACGGACGTTATTCGATCAAAATTGAATGAGTTTGATACGCTTAAGCTGCAAGACGTCACTGAATAAGTCGTTTTTTTCCAGCTTATTTGGTGTCTGCTACTCGAAAACGTGACGAGGTCAACCTCTTCGGAGCATAATCTAGACTCGACTTTGTCAGAAAAGTTGTAGATATATGAGTCAGTGACCTCTTGTCAAAAGATGAGCGCGATCGGACAAAGAACGAGCGAGATATGCATTTTCCCGTGAAACAACTTTTAGCCTTTTTCTTCGGTTCAGCACTTCCGTTTTGCGAAATAAACCAAAACGATGATCTTCGGAGCATCGTTCGAACTCGAGCTTGTCTTAGAACTTGAAGGTGATAAAATTTGTGAACCAACGCTTTGAGAACGGACGCAATCCGATGAAAATTGGCCGATTTATGAATTTTACAAAATCTGACAAACAGTGCACTGCATCAAAGAACCCCACTGGTAATTCACATTTTCGGGGTCTTTCCTCTCGGACCTGACCCAAACTGAATTCACGGCACGAAGATAACACTAAACGGAATTTTAGGCACCGGAACGGCATCAATCCGATAAACGAACTGAGAGTTATGAATTTTTTAGTGTCCGAAATACACCGGTTCAGCACTATTTTTCACTGTTTTTTGCACTGTATCGACTCTGAAAACTCGCGTGTTCAGAGATCTTCCTCAAAGAATCAGCCCTCGGTACAAACACAAAAGTTGCATATAATTTCAATATGGAACTTTTTGGCATAGGAATAACTCAGAAATGATGATCCAATCAGAAGTTAAGCCCTTTTGAATACCGCTGACGCAATTATTCAGCGAAACCGAGACTCCAGAAACCAATAATTCCCACCACTTTCCTTGATGAATTGACTTCTGAGCCGAACATAAAAGTTGTAGAGAATACCAAGACGGTTCTAACTGTTGAATATCCAGCCAAAACGAGTTCCAGATCAAGAGTTATGAATTTTGCAAATTTGCACAGCAAACTGATTTTCTGCCCAAACTGTTCTGAATCGGCTGAAAACTTCGACTTCCTCTGAGATTCTTGACATGAAAAATTATGTTTGATAAGAGCTTTGCTGACCCGTTGATTACGTAACCCGGAGAAATACTTTGCGCATATGTCGAGTGACGAAATAAACGTCTGTTGCAACCTGACGATGCTTGAACAGAGAACCTTGATCCCATAATCACAAAGCCAAATGATATGCATGTATGTACCCGATGACCTAGCTAAAATACAAATGAAGCATAAGACACTTGAGTTAGAAAAGTGAAGGAAAATTTTGGGGTGCTACATGATCAATACGTTTGGTTAAACCTTTTGATAACCTTTGAAAAATGTTTTGTTGAGTTGATTACAATCTATTTTATTGTGGCTGGATTTACAAATCAACAAAAACGTACATAATTCTAAACGAAATTGATCGCACATAAGGTGTTTGATAATTTGTCTCAATTAAGTTTTTGTGTTTGTTATCATTGGAAATATCTTTACATGTTGAGTTGCTTTCAAGTGATTGTGATTAAAGCATATTAATTTATTTGTTTATCATTATCATTGATTGGTTTTCATATACACATATCTGAGCCTTTTGATAGTGGTTCGGTTTAGAGGATTCGATCCATGTCACTTCTACTAGCCGTTAATTTTTCAAAACAAGTTTTTGTAAAGCAATTTTTTAACTCGGGAACTATTCACCCCTTCTAGATAAGTCGCCTTCATCTAACACAAAGAACATACAAATTCAATCATACTAAAGTATAGACACCTAGAAGTATCCATCTTTAGAGTTGTTCTCCCGACCATCCACCTGATTCAATGAAAGTAAACCAATCTTCATTAACATCTAAGTCAGAATCAATGTTCGAACAAGTCTCTTCTTCAAAGACTTCATCTTTGTCACATACTTCTTTCCTGTCACAGATGCTCCAACCGATGGTCCAACATGTGTTTCCCACCTTGGTTTCATTCTATTTCTGGTCTGCCTTCTTGGACTCCGGAGCCCTAGAATTCCTAGTAATTGCCTTAACTTCTTCAGATTTTTGACACATATTTAAAGGAAATTGGAGAACTTGAGAGAAATAAAGAGAGTAGTTTTTATGAGACCAATAGAAAGAGGAATGTAAATTGCACTTGCTTATGACAAAGGACCAGTTAAAAGAAATTTTTGAAATGGGAAAAATCATCCTTATTTCAAGTGCAAAAAAGGTTTAAAGAGAGAGAAAAAAGGTATCTCAATTATTACACATCTACCATGAATTGATTGCTACAAATTATCACAAATGCAAATACCAAGAGCGCTTCTTAGTTTTTCAAACTGTGCTTCATCCAAAAGCTTAATGAATATCTTAACCAACTGTTTTTCTGTTGTTATATTCTCAAGATTGTAAATTTTGTCTTCCACAAGTTCTCTGATGAAATGATGAGGAAAGATGTGCTTGGTTCTACTGTGTTGAACATGATTATTTGAAATATTAATAGTACTCAAGTTGTCACAAAATAATGTCATGACATCTTGTTCAACATTGTACTCCTTCAACATATGTTTCATCCAGAGCAATTGAGTGCAATTACTCCTACAAAAATATACTCAACTTCAGCTATAGATAATGAGACACAATTTTGCTTTTTGCTGAACCAAAAGATTAAATTATTGCCAAGAAAGAAATGTCCACCGTATGTGCTTTTTCTTTCATAGCCCAATCAACACCAAAATTCCCAACTCGTAGTGAATTGGTACCATTACAATAGATAATACCATAGTCATAAGTCCCATTTATATACTTCATAATTCTCTTCACTTGAATAAGGTGACTAGCCTTGGGTTTAGCTTGATACCTTGCACAAACACCTACATAGAAATTAATGTCAGGTCTGCTTGTTGTGAGGTAGATCAGTATGCCAATCATGTTTCTATATAAAAGTTGGTATACACCAACACCCTTTTCATCTTTGGTTACTGTCACATGTGTTGCAGTAGGAGTTCTTTTATGACTTGCATTTTCAAGGCCAAACTTTTTCACTATACTCTTAGCATAGTTGATTTTAAATACAAAAATGTTTTCTTCCATTTGCTTTACTTGAAGACCAAGAAAGTAAGTGAATTCTCCTACAAGACTCATCTCAAGTTAAGACTTCATTTGTTGGACAAAATGTTCCACCATTTGGTCTTACATCCCACCAAAAACCATGTCATCAACATAAATTTGAATTATCACGAGCTTTCCTCCTTCATTCTGCACAAACAGAGTTTTATCTATTCCACCTCTTTTGTATCCATTATTGACTAGGAATTCACTTAATCTTTCATACCAAGATCTTGGGGCTTTCTTTAAACCAGAAAGATGTTTCTTTAACATGTATACATGATCTGGAAGACTAGGATCAATAATTCCCTTTGGTTGATTAACATAAACTTCCTCATTAAGATACCCATTCAGAAAATAACTTTTAACATCCATTTGATACAATCTGAATTTCATCATGCAAGCAATTCCAAGTAATAATATAATGGACTCAATTCTAGCAGCTGGAGCAAATGTATCTTCAAAATATACTCCTTCCATTTGAGTGTAACTTCGAGCAACTAACCATGCATTGTTCCTTGCCACATTACCATTTTCATCAGATTTGTTCTTGTAAATCAATTTGGTACCAATGACATTCACATATTTAGGTATTGGAACTGATTCCCATAAATTATTTCTTTTGAATTGACACAGTTCCTCTTGCATATAATTTATCCAAAATTCATCAGTCAATGCTTCCTTGATATTCTTGGGTTCAATTTTGGATATGAAACGTGTGTTAGCAATCATCTCTCTAGATCTGGTGATAACTCCTTCATTTATATTTTCTATGAAAATTTTAATGGGATGATCCTTTTAGATTCTGGTAGATGGTCTTTTTTTGTTAAGAGAATTTTCAAAATTTATGCTTTCAAACTCAATGTCAGACCCCTTGTATGGGATATCTGTTAGGACATCATTCTGTTGAGGAGATAAATCATCGTCTTCTTCATCTTCTTGCTTAAATTCAGAAGTATCATCAATGACAACATTTATTGACTCCATAATTGTCTTGGTACGTTTGTTATATATCCTGAATGCTCTCCTTTTGGTGGAATATCCTAGGAAAATACCTTCTTCGCTCTTGGGATCCATCTTCCTTCTTTACTCATGATCTGTTAAGATGTAGCACTTGCTACCAAATACATGAAAGTATTTGACAGTTGCTTTTCTCCCTTTCCACAGTTCATACTGAGTAGCTTTGGTTCCAGATCTTATTGTCGCACAATTTTGAATGTGTCAAGCTATGTTCATTGCTTCAGCCCAAAAATATTAACGTAAGGTTGTGGCATGCAAAATAACTCTAGATGACTCTTGCAATGTCATGTTTTTCCTCTCAATCACTCCATTAAACTAAGGTGTGATAGGTGCTGAGAATTCATGACCAATCTCTTCAGATGAACAAAACTCAGAGAACTTAGAGTTTTCAAACTCTATGACATGGTCACTTCTTATTCTCATTATCCCACTCCTTTTTTCTCTTTGGAGATGTTAACATAGCTCTTTGAAAACATCAAAAGTGTCATATTTATCTTTAAAATTTGATCCAAGAATAGCTTCAAAAATCATCCACACACACAAAGACACATCTTTTCCCACCCAAACATTCAACTAGCATAAGCCCCATGAGGTCCATATGAAGTAACTCTTAAACTTTGGTGGTGGCAAGATGCTGGAACTTCTTGTGAGACATCTTGGTCTGCTTTCCTATTTGACATTCTCCATATATTTCCCCTTCTTCAATCTTTAGTTTTGGAAATCCTCTGATAGCATATTCATATATGATCTTTCTCATACTCTTGATCTTGAAATGACAAAGTTTCTAGGGTTATAAATTAGTCGCATCAACCTTGAATGTCAGACATGATGAGGGTTGTGATATCTACATATAACAGTTGTCTTTGGACCTAGAACCCTTCATTAACATTTCTTGATCTTTGGTGTAGACAATGCATTTAGACTTGTTGAATTTTACATTCAAACCTTGATCACATAGTTGGCTGATACTGAACAAGTTAGTTGTTAGACCTTATACCAATAACTTATCATCAAGACAAAGGAAACCTAAATTAAATAGTGTGCCCGTGCCTTTGATTCTTCCTCTAATTCCATCATCAAAAGTAACATAATTATTATAGTAGGGATTTAACTTTTCAAGATAGTTATTTTCTCCAATCATGTCCCTAGAACATCCATAATCAAAATACCAATCTTCTTTTGAGAAAACTCTAAGAGATGAATGAGCTATGAGACAAGTGACAATTTCCTTGGGTTTCCACACTTTCTTTTCTTTAGTTTTCTTCCCTTACTTTCTGTTGAGCATTGGTTTACTATATAATTCAGGATATCCATACAATCTATAGCCGAAGGGTCTTATTAACCATATCTTCCACAATGGTGATGTAACACCCTAATTCCCCGACTCGACATTTAGTAAAGTAAATTTATTTTAACTCAAAACTTAGAGTGCCACGCATGTTTCACCAAACATAAAACCAACAAAATATAGTCTTGTGAATTGAGCAGTGGTAACAATAAAGTTTGACATATAACTTCTCAACAACAAATAAATAACAAAGTGGTTCAACAACTTCAAAGCGAATAAGACATGTAACAACAAAATATAGAGATGCTACATATCAGAGTGGCTCCACTAAAGACTCGAACGATTAATAACTAAAGAGGCCTCAACGCCATCCTCTAGCTCAAGCAGCTACTTCTCTACCTAATTTTCTATACTCCAGAGGAGCACAGACACCACAACAAACAAACAGGGGTGAGAATATGCTTAAATATATTAATGGTGTAAAACATAGCAAGGGTAACATATTTACATAAATACACGAACACGCCACATATTCACAACAACGAAAAAATTCACAATACTTTTATGTATGCAACGTGGCCAATAATATCAACTCAATGCACGCGGTACCAATTTGGACATCAGAGGTATGTTACTATTTTTTGTCCATAATCTCTCCCGACCCTATCTTCGAAACCAAAGCCCACCATAATCTATCCCGGTCCTATCTTTGGAACCAGAGCCCACCATAATAATCATTAGTCCCTACTACTAAATCAGTAACCCTTGACTGATCCCATTACTAAAATTAGTTACTCGCTCCCAATCCCCACTTGTGAACCAGAGCTCGCCCTAATCATCACTGATCCCCACTACTGAATTAGTAACGCTTCACTGATCCCGTCACTAAATTCAGCTATTCGCTACCGATCCTCACTTATGAACCAGAGCTCACCACCAAACCGAATTTAATACACCATGATGCATGGACTCAACAACAACATGGAAATATGATCATTCACAACTGGCCCCACTTATGACCGTGCACACTTGTAATAAGGCCATCACCTCAACACAACAAGTATGATATGCAAATATATTTAACACTGCCTAATCATACATTTGTATCCACATTCCAAATGTTATTCAATTTATAATAATATTTTATCACAGTAATATCATCTCAACATCAACATCAACATCAACATCAACATCAACATCAACATCCCTCTCACGGGTAATCATTAATTCAATCAATCACAACAATCAAAACAAAATGTTTTCATCATTATTAACTATTAATTAGCGTTACACAACAAGTAACACAATATAATTACATCCTTAAGTACACTATTAATCTCTAAGGAACTTACCATGAGGTATTACTATGCGTTAGCTTTCCAATGCTTCAAACCGCGCCTCAATTGAATCATGAAACTCAAGTTACGACGAAAACATTATCTGAACAAAAATCAACCTTGTTCGATTCGAATCATGTTGTTTTCCTGATTCAAATCAAATGGGTCAGAGGCGTTTGTTTTTTTTCTTTCAAACTTTGACCTGTGATTCGAATCAAACCCGAATGTAGTGTTTTTCTGCTAAACTTTCACGAGAATTTCACTCTAAAACCCAATTTCTCCAACCTAGACATATCCCGCTTCAGTTTGAACATGAGTAATCTCACCTACTCACATAACACATCAATTACCGCACATATTTGACATATTAACATCGATTTATCACAAAATCATCAATCTATTCCAAATCTAAGAACATGTTTATCAAACAAAAACCCCATGAACATAAACATTCAAACTCATATTTGCACATATATATCATACACGAAATTCATCAATTAAAGAAAGCACAAATTTCATGACAATCATAACAATTATCACAGATTTCACACATCATTCAAAACTCATAAAATACCAACAATGGAGAAAAACATGAGAAAAACCTAGAGGAGGGTGAAGATCCCTCTTTACCCTTCATGAAACTGACACCTATATTCATGTAATTACCCCTTACCTTAATTTCGAGCAATCTCAAAACTCTAGCAATGACTTCCGCTTCCTCACAAACCCTTACTTTTTCTTTTTGCCTCTTTCTCCTAATCTCTCAAATTCATCTACTGATAAAAACAAAGGCTCCACTAAACCTCCTTTTTAACCTTAACCTAATTTTTAGGTTTTAATTATTTCACTATTCCCCCAACTTATTCTTATTTTCACCTCATTCCCTTATTTTTCCAATAATCCTAATTTTCACCCAAATGTCATGAATTCTCTATTTTCTTATTATTTTAATCATTTAAAATTAACTAAAATTCTAAATAATTCTCATCATTCTCCATATAACCCACAAAATATCCAAACACACCAATCATTAATAAAACTAATATATAATGTAGATTCACCAATACTCAAAAATAAATAAATAAAAGAAAATTAAAACTAAAAATTATATATATATATATATATATATATATATATATATATATATATATAAAGTTGGGCTACGAAAACGAAACCACAACAATTAACAATGTAGAGAAAGAGAAAAAAAGACATCTTTCTATAAAATTAACAATGCAAATAAGACAAGTAAGTTCAGTAGAGTCAAAATGGAAAGTGAGGATAAATGAAATTTGGTATCTTCAAATTTTAAATTTTAAATGATGTTTTGAATAATATAAAATTGGCTGGTCAAGCCTGTCTCTATCTTGTTTATGTTTGGTGGAAAGGAAACAGGGAGATAAACTGAATTTCTTAATTCTGGGTGACATAATGGGGACTTATTGTCATATTCAATAATAAATCTAAATATTAGTATAAAAAGTTAAGACATGTATTTCAAAACATGGATTGCATTATTGCAAGGTGCAACTCTAGGGTTTGAAAAAAAGGCACACTTAGTAAACATTATCACCGAGGGAAGGAGCATGCGCATGATTTTTAAATTGCAGACAATAATTGATGTGTTCGTGGCAAATAATGAAACTGCCAAAGTGGAAAATAATATTCATACTCATTAACATAGATGTCTAATTGAATTGATATTATCTTTATACAAAGTTGGATTGATATCTATTATATTGTTAAAATTGTGGTGGAAGATAATTCATTATATGGAGGATGAAACGATTATCTCAATTTTGTAAAATTGATTTGTAAGATGAAGATTGTTCATTTTATAAACGCATGTTTAAGTCATGTATTGTCTGATGTGATATTATTAACACACTCTAATATGTCAAGAATTGGACATTTAGAGTGTGAAATAAATGATGGATGATTTGATAGCGAAAACTTGATAACACATGATCCATCGAATATAATTAAATGAGGTTCTTGATATCATGTTTAGAAAATGTGGTTGAGCCTAACTCAACCATACAAAACTGATTTGTTGGATGAGGATTCTCCCACTTATAAGCATATGTTCAAGTCATATATTGTCTTATGGGAGATTGTTAACACACACCCTCACACACATAATTGAACATCTAAAGCGTAGAAATAAATGGTGGATGATCTGATAGCAGAAACCTGATAGAAAGAGATCCATTGGATCTTAAATCAAACTCTGATATCATGTTAAGAAATGTGGTTGGCCCTAACTCAATCCTATAAAATCAACTTTTAGGTTAAGAATTACTCTCATTTATAAGCACATATGTCAGACCATGTATTGTCTGATGTGAGACTACTTAAATATTTACCTTTTTTTAGTAGTCTATGACTCAAATTTCACTCCTTAAAAATGAATAAGTATGAAATCACAAATTCAAATCTACATTCATGCAGTCAGATGTCTTTACACAACTACCAAATAAGATATTTCAACGTAACGATTTAGAAACCAAATAATTTTCAAAGATGGTATCAATTGCGTTGAAGGTTTAATCCAAAGAATTATTCACACTTCTTAGTGGTGGTTGGCTATTAGTTCTAGCACTAGAATTAGATGTAAATTTTACGAGTGGTTCAAACACCCTACAGATTTTTTTGTAAGAAGATTGTGGTTCTGTGGGAGTGTGTTTCATTGTCTGTGCCTTTTGCAATTTAATCATTGGTTTGGAATACTTCTAGTATTCCTTTTAAATATAATATTTGCTTATAAAACATGATATCTATTAATTCCTTTAATAAAATAAAAATTTGCATTATGTGTATCAGAATAAATAATTACACTTAAAAATAAGTATATATATATATATATATATATATATATATATATATATATATATATATATATATATATATATATATATATATATATATATATGATAACACGAAAATATATCATGTTTTTACTTTGATTTATGTTATTTTCTTAGTCCGTTTTCGTCTAATATCCGATTTTCTCGAGAGTATTTAAGTGTTTTTGCAGGTAATTCCATTTCCAAGTCAAAAGTATGCAAAGTGTGGAAAAGAAGCAAAACATGCAAGAAAAGAGCAGAAAAGAGAAGAAAAATAGCAGAATCCAAACTTTGCTGGTGTGACGATCGTCACAGGTCCACCACGACCGTGGCAGCTACAAAATTCATCACGACCGTCACAATGCTTCACGATCGTCATGCGTTCAATTTAACACGTTGAGCAAAAACGTGATTACGAAGTTTCAGAGAGTCAATTTTTTTTACACGATCACATTGCCTCCGAAGAATACTAGGTTCAAAAGTCGCGTAACTGTCAAGAGGAGTGCCTACATTCTCTCCAACCTCTACCTCAATTCAGTCTATAAATACGAGAGTTTTCGAAGAACAAAGGTGGACCTATTTTTTTTGCATTCTGAAGTACCGTTTTGCTGCCAAATTATTTCCAGATTTTGATTTGTTTTGTTTACCTTTACCTTTCCTTGTCACCCATTACCGAACAAAGTAATAGTTTCTCACATTGAGGAACTATTACACTGGATTTAGATTGTTTCTTTGCCTTCATCATTTGTTATTTTTATTCTAATCCAAGCAAGAACCTACCAGTCTGTGGAGGGATTGCTACTACTGCATTTACCAGGTTTCCGTTATTCAATTTATAGTATCGTTTATTTTCTTTCAATTATGTCTTTGGTTAATTGTTTTTCCGCTTTTACGTTTAAGTTCGTAATTATGTCAAGCTAAACCTATCTTATCGGTATGTAATGAAGTAACCAAATGGATTTAATAACTCTAAGCTAAATTCAATAATTAACTCTTCTTCTGGCTTCGATTTCTTAATTTCAAACCCAACTTTTATTACGAGAGTAAAAAGGTAACAAAGGTTAAGGTCAAGACCACGGGAGTGTGAGGCTTTACCCGGATAGCTGAAATCGGGCATTAGTTTTAAAAACAGCGGAAGCGCTTTAAAGTTAATTAGGTCTTATTAGTTTTCAAAAAGTATTTTTAACCTCATATGGGTTAGCGAGAGCAGACATATTGACTTAAGAGTATAGTCCGAAGCAATAACCACGGGAGTGTGAGGTGAGGGCTTTTAAACTGGTTCTTCGTACAGATGCATAGGGTGATAAATCTTTATACGCTTAGGTTTAATTAATTCCACGAAGGTTTACTAAATTATATACCGATATCTTATTCATAACTAGTATTCCCGAATTTTAATTTCTCTTTAATTTCCCGTTTGAACTTAAAACCAATTCTGATTAGCCTTAGATAAACATAGTAACGATAGATAACGGTGCGTTCAATTTCTAGTCTCTGTGGGATCGATAATCTTTTAAAACTACGTGATACGACTGTATACTTGCAGTTAGATTTATTTAGGCACACTAAATAGAGCGATCAAGTTTTTGGCGCCGTTGCCGGGGACTAATTAAGTCGACATCGTAATTCCTTTGTTACGTCGTATAGACTAAGGCAAAAACCAAAATTCCCGTTCTATCGATTGTATGCCAAGTACTCGCTCTTCTGGCGAAGACCTTATACGACCGACAGACGAACCTGAACGTCTTCTTACTGTAAAAAGACGTATCCAAGAATACTGCTTAGCTCATGAAATCCCTTTTCCTTTATCAGAACCTGAATCTCAATCAGATCTTGAACTTGAGTCTGAATCAGATTCCGAATCAGAAATAAACATGGCTGACTTACCACAAAACCGACCTCTTAAGTATTATGCTGCCGCATCTAAACAAGAACCTCACAACAGCATTGTCGCTCTAGCTATCAACCGAAACGATTTCGAGTTGAAACCCTCGTTGTTATTTGCTGTGCAACAAAATCAAATTTCTGGAAATCCCACAGAAGATCCGAACGAACATCTGACCAAGTTTATGCAGTACGCAGACACAGTGAAAGCAAATGGTGTAACCGCAGATGCCATAAGACTACGTCTTTTTCCTTTCTCATTAAGAGATAGAGCTTGAGCTTGGTTGCAATCCTTGCCATCCAACTCTATTGCTTCCTGGGAGGATTTAAAAAAGGTCTTTTTGGCACGATATTTTCCACCAAGCAAAACAGCTATGCTGAGAGCCCAAATCAACAGCTTCAGACAAAAAGACAACGAGTCTTTATATGATGCTTGGGAAAGATACAAAGATATGAGGAGGATATGCCCGCATCATGGTCTTGAGGATTGGTTAATTATCCACACATTTTACAATGGTCTCTTGTATAATACAAGATTGACAATAGATGCCGCCGCTGGTGGTACACTCATGGATAAACCCTATGATGAAGCCCAGCAACTCATCGAGAGTATGGCTCAGAATCACTACCAATGGGGAGGTGAAAGAACTCAAGTGGAGAAATCCCAACCAAAAGGAAGAATGTACGAAGTTTCTAGCCTAGATCATGTCCGTGCTAAGGTAGATGCAATAGCGCAAAAGATAGACAATTTGACCATAACACCCACAACCACTGTGGCTGCTGTAGCGCCAAACTGCGAATTATGTGGAACAGCTAGACACGCTGCCCCTGAATGCCAAGTTTTAGCAGGAGCCTCTACAGATCAAGTGAATTATGCTCAAGCAAACCCTTATGCAAATACCTACAATCCTGGTTGGAAGAATCACCCAAACTTCTCTTACAAAAACAACAATGCACTGTATGCACCTGGTCAAGCACCTGCTGCACCGCCAGGTTATCAAAAGGCTGCAACAGCTGCTCCAAATGTTCATAGGAAGTCTAACCTTGAACTGATGATAGAAAACTTCATAACTACCCAGACTCAGACAAACAAAGAGTTCCTGAATCAAAACGTACACACTAGTGAACATATTAAGCAGTTAGCAAACAAAGTAGACGCTTTGGCCACTCACAACAAAATGCTTGAAACGTAAATTTCCCAAGTGGCCCAACAACAAGCACCTACTGCTGCTCCTGCTGGAACATTTCCTGGACAGCTACAACCTAATCCAAAAGGGCATGCAAATGCTGTTATACTGAGAAGTGGAAAAGAATTAGATGAACCCATTGATCCAAGACTTCAAAATCCAGCCATGTACCAAAAGTCTTCTAACGACCCAACAACTGAGAAGGAGAATGAACCCATGGAAAATGAAGATAATGACCAAGAGGCCGTAAACAAAGAAAAACCTTATGTGCCTCCACCACCTTATAAACCACCTATTCCGTATCCTCAAAGATTGACAAATTCCAAAACTGCAGGGCAATTTAAGAAATTTGTTGAACTTCTGAAACAATTAAACATCACGATACCTTTTACAGAAGCCATCACTCAAATGCCCTCGTATGCTAAGTTCCTAAAAGAAATCTTATCCAATAAGAAAAAGATTGAGGAAAACAAAACAGTCACACTTACTGCTGAGTGTAGCGCAATAATTCAAAACAATATGCCTCCTAAGCTGAAAGACCCAGGTAGTTTCTCCATACCTTGTGTAATTGGGAAGTTCATCATAGACAAAGCTCTATGTGACTTAGGAGCCAGTATTAGTGTTATGCCCTTATCCATATGCAAGAAGCTTGATATGGGAGAATTAAGACCAACTAAGATGTCTGTTCAATTAGTTGACCGCTCTATTAAATACCCAGTTGGTATACTAGAAAATGTTCCAGTTCGTATAGGATAATTCTATATTCCTACCGATTTCATAATCATGGATATTACAGAAGACTCTACTACTCCTATCATATTAGGAAGACCGTTCTTAGCTACTGTTGGAGCAATTATAGATGTAAAGAGAGGAAGGTTAACTTTTGAAGTTGGTGAAGAGAAGGTTGAATTTATTTTGACACAATTCTTACAAGCTCCAGCTATAGACGACACATGTTATCTACTAGATGTCATAGATGAGTGCGTAAGAGAAATAGAGATGAAACCGACCACATATTCAGATATTCTAAAAATTCCAATACCCCCGATTTTCGAAGATGATAACTGGCGTGAACCTTATCAAGACGATAGCCTAAGCGAATGCTTAGCACTTACACCAGATCATCTACCTTGCTCGAAGAAACCAGCCCTAGAACTGAAAACATTACCCAAAAATTTAAGGTATGAATTCCTAGACGAAGATCTCGAACGACCTATAATAGTCAATGCAGACTTAGGACAAACCGAAACCAAGAAACTATTAGATGTCTTAAGAAAATACCCAACTGCGTTAGGCTATAACATCGCTGACCTTAAAGGAATAAGTCCTTCTATTTGTATGCATCGCATTATGCTGGAGGAAGACTGTAAATCATCTAGGGAACATCAGAGAAGGATTAACCTGATCTTGAGTACTGTAGTCAAAGACGAAGTGAAAAAACTTTTAGAAGCAGGAATTATATACCCGATATCAGACAGTAAATGGGTTAGCCCAGTACATGTCGTTCCAAAGAAGGGAGGTGTTACAGTTGTTAAGAACAAAAAAGGTGAATCTATAACAAAAAGGGTTGTAACTGGAAGTAGAATGTGCATCGATTATAGGAAGTTAAATAAAGCCACTCGTAAAGACCATTTCCCGTTGCCTTTTATTGACCAAATGTTGGAACGATTGGCTAAACACTCATACTTCTGCTATTTAGACGGTTATTCAGGATTCTTTCAAATTCCTATTCATCCTGATGACCAAGAAAAGACGACCTTCACATGTCCCTATGGTACATTTTCCTATCGAGGAATGTCGTTTGGACTATGTAACGCACCTGCCACATTCCAAAGATGCATGATGTCAATCTTTGCTGATTTTATAGATGACATTATGGAAGTGTTTATGGATGACTTTTCTGTTTGTGGGCAGAGCTTTGAAGGATGTCTATCGAACCTAGAAATGGTACTGGAAAGATGCGTAAAAGTTAATCTCGTATTAAACTGGGAGAAATGCCATTTTATGGTAAATCAAGGAATCGTACTTGGACACGTTGTGTCCGACAAAGGAATTGAAGTTGATAAAGCTAAGATAGAAATTATAAAAAATCTTCAACCTCCGAAAACCGTACGAGAAATACGAAGTTTCTTAGGACACGCCGGTTTCTACCGACGATTCATAAAGGATTTCTCGAAAATTACTAAACCTCTTACCGGTCTATTGATGAAAGACGCTGAATTTATCTTTGATGAGAAATGTCTAAAAGCGTTTGAACAGCTGAAAACAGCTCTTATTACCGCACCTATCATGCAACCACCAGATTGGAGATTACCTTTCGAAATCATGTGTGATGCAAGTGATTATGCTGTAGGTGCAGTTTTAGGACAGATGAGGGATAGAAAACTTCATGCCATTTACTATGCAAGTAAAACCTTAGATTCTGCCCAAATGAACTACGCTACCACAGAAAAAGAACTTTTAGCCGTGGTTTTCGCCCTTGACAAATTCCGTTCCTACCTAGTGGGAGCTAAAATCATCATTTATACAGACCACGCAACTATTAGATATTTACTCAACAAAAAGGATGCAAAACCTAGACTGCTAAGGTGGATCCTACTTTTACAAGAATTTGATTTAGAGATTAAAGATAAGAAAGGAACTGAAAACGTAGTAGCAGACTACTTATCCCGATTAGAGGGCGTTAAACCAGAGCCAGTACCCATTAATGAGGATTTCTCATATGAACGACTCATAGCCCAACTAAAAAGTGATATGTCTACTCTATAGTTGAATGACCCAAAGATGGAAGAAGTCGTGGAAGAAATTAACTTACCCACAACATTGCCATGGTATGCTGACATAGTCAACTATTTAGCAGCTGGAGTACTTCCACCAGACTTATCTTATCAACAAAAGAAAAAATTCTTTCATGATCTAAAACATTATTATTGGGATGAACCTTTGCTGTTTAAGAGAGGAGCCGACGGTATCTTCCGTCGTTGCGTCCCAGAAGAAGAAATAGAAAACATAATCTCTCAATGTCATTCTGCTCCTTATGGGGGACATGCTAGTACCTCAAAGACATGTGCTAAGATCTTGCAATCCGGCCTATTCTGGCCCAACCTCTGGAAGGATGTCCACACTGCAATACTAAACTGCGACCGATGCCTACGCACTGGTAACATATCAAAACGCGATGAGATGCCTCAAAAAGGTATATTAGAAGTAGAAGTCTTTGATGTATGGGGGATTGATTTTATGGGACCTTTCCCATCATCCTTTGGAAATAAATATATACTCGTAGCTGTCGATTATGTTTCAAAATGGATTGAGGCAATAACTTCTCTTACAAATGACGCACGAGTAGTCATAAAGCTTTTCAAAAACACAATTTTTCCCAGATTTGGTGTGCCGAGACTTGTCATAAGTGAAGGTGGCTCTCATTTCGTATCAAAAATATTTGACAAATTACTATCAAAGTATGGGGTAAGACACCGCATAGCAACACCATATCATCCACAAACAAGTGGACAGGTTGAGGTCTCGAATAGAGAAATAAAACAAATTCTAGAAAAGACCGTAGCCACCTCTAGGAAAGATTGGTCATCTAAATTCAACAAAGCTTTATGGGCATATAGGACGACCTACAAAACACCAATCGGAACTACACCTTTCAAGCTGGTCTATGGTAAATCTTGCCATCTACCAGTGGAATTAGAACATAAAGCCTATTGGGCTATTAAAACATTGAACTTAAGGTATGATTCCGCAGGTGAAAAATGTATCCTAGATCTGCATGAACTAGAAGAGTTAAGATTAGACGCTTACAAAAATGCTAAAATATATAAAGAACGAACTAAAAAATGGCACGATAAGCGCTTATATAGAAAAGAATTTAGTGTGGGAGACGTTGTACTCCTATTTAACTCAAGATTAAAACTCTTTCCTGGGAAATTAAGGTCTAGATGGTCCGGTCCTTTTGAGATTACAAAAAATCTACAAAGTGGAGCGATAGAAATAAAGGGGAGGAATAGTAATCCATTTTTAGTCAATGAACAACGTCTAAAACACTATCACAGCATTGAAAATAGAGATTATTTGAACTGCCTAAGACTTTTAGAGTTGCCCACTGAACCCCCTAACTAAGCATCTAATTGAATCTGTCAGGCTTTCGACGTTAAAAACAGCGCTTAATGGGAGGCAACCCATG
The DNA here is from genome assembly GCA_022829125.1 of Lathyrus tuberosus. NCBI lineage: Eukaryota > Viridiplantae > Streptophyta > Magnoliopsida > Fabales > Fabaceae > Lathyrus > Lathyrus tuberosus. Next base: position 357,788 of record JALAZF010000882.1, read on the forward strand.
ATTTTTGTTTTTCTTGCTTTATATGTGTTATTTCTTTACGTTTCATATGTTTTATTTTTATATTGCAAACTTTTAGTTTCATTTATATCATTTTAAATTTAATTTGGAAATGTTGTGCTGATCTTAAAATTGAAAAACTACAGGATTATAAAGTCTCTCTACTCTTTCTGTTCTCCTCTTCTGCTTACATTTTTTTGCAAAAAGTACTAATTAATGGCAAACGAGGATAACTTGTTAGTAGAATTCAGAGATGGAGCACAGTGGCATCGTTATGAGGCTTTGTCTCTCAGACCATTTGCCTTGAAAAAATTTGCCCACAGACCCACCATGACCGCCTTAGGTGTAGGTGAGAGCGTAGACTTTCTGTTTAACCAATTAGGTTGGGAGGGTTTTGCCAACAAGAAACATAAATGCTACCATAGGTTGACTTTAGAATTCCTGAGCTCTTTAAGCTATAACCCTCACTGTGGAAAAGGTTTAACCAGGGGAAGAATTACCTTTAGACTATTTGGATATAGCTGCCAGTTCACCATAAAGGAACTGTCGGATCTTTTAGGATTTCCTGAAGGACCTAATGTTTTCTCTGTGGTTCAAGAGGACTTAATGTTGGTTGGAGAGCTGAGTGATTTTTGGGGTAGAATTTCAGGGAAACCTGATTTTGACATGGACCCTATGCTTTCAACAGAAATACATAACCCCGCTTTCCGTTACTTTCATATGATCCTGGCCTATACTTTATTTGGTAAACCTGAGAATGATAACACTGTTTCGAGGGATGAGCTTTTCATCATGTTTTGTGCTTCTCAGTCTAGAGAGGTTAATGGACTCACTTTTATGTTGAACAACTTTTGCAAACTCATTAATAATGATAACAGTCCAATTCTGATAGGTAGCCTAGTTACAAAAATAGCTGATGCTATGGGATTCAGAACCCGACTTTCTAAGATTAACCCCTTTGGAGAATATAGACCCATGAATATCACTTTTTGTTTCAATAGGGCTATGATTAGGAACCAAGGTCCGAACCATTTTCAGCTTTTGATTAACAATGTTGTCGTACCACACTTTACACTTCCAAATCATGAACGCACAAGTGTGCACAATCAACATAATTGGCTATATGACCTTGATGAACCCGTGCCTGAACTGGAAGAAACCTTTCTTGAACCTGAGATCGACCCAAAAACACCCCCTCATTATCATGATCTTGATTATATGGAATTCCAAGAAGACATTGACATTCCTAAAGTTGATGCCACTAACTATGCTGCTAATCTGAATTCTATTCTAAAGACTATGGATGAGTATCATAAAGAAATCACTTCAGTAAAGGATGAGCTAAACACAATGCGACAAAACATTGTTGGACTCATGGATTTGACCGTTGAACAATTTGATCATTTAAATCAAGCCATCGCATCTTTGAAGAAACGCCTTCACTAGATTTATGAAGCACCTCTTTTTCAAGTTTTAATGCATTTACTTCAGAAACATTTTACTTTATTTCAGTTTTTCAATGTTTTATGTCGGGAATAAATTGATTTACATTCAGTATTGATACAATGCTAGCATTTGCTAGCACCTCTTTGTTTTTAATGGATGATTAAATTTGCTGCTAAATATTGATCTTTATGATTTCAATTTTATCCCTGTCATACTTTTTATTCTGTTTTTAATTCATGTTGTCATGTTATTTCTCTCTCAATATGCATTATAATGTTGTCTCTCTGTGCTAACCATTGCCTGTTATGAAAATTGTGTGTATGGAATGCTTGCTGGCAGAAACTTTTTATTTATTCCCCAGAATTTGTGACTGTCACGATCGTGACAGGCCCCGTGACGACCGTCACGCGGGTTTGGAACAGGTTCTGCGTTAAAACAGAACTGCTTCCTTCGTCTCCCTCTTCTTTCCCTCATTCAAAACACGGTCGTCCCACTTTCTTTTCCAATTCCATAACCGTCCCACCATTACCATTTGACCCCAATTCAACATTTTCCTTTACCATTCATCTTCCCCATTCACTATATATTCATACCGTGTACCATTTCTTTTCACAAACCCTCATTCTCCACAACCCATTTTCTTCCCTAATTTCTCTGTAACTCACCAATGGCACGACAAATTCCTGACCTATCAACATTGAACTTCAGAGATGGAGAAGCAGGAGAGCGTCAAAGGGCTAGGTACATCGATTACTACTGACGTTCCGTACAACCAACTCGCTACGTAGACGTTGCATGTCTAGAAGAACTCGGAATGCTTGAGGGAGTCAAATGGATGCTACAAAATGGTGGTCTATGGCAGCTCTGTACTCAGAGCCGGCCTACTTACGAAGCCCTAACGCTCAAATTTCTCAGTTCGTTCACATACGTAACACCTTCCGGCCAAACGAACCAACTCACCGGCGTAGCCACGTTCCGCATGTTTGGTACTGAGTATAAAATCGGCCAAAATCAACTCGCCGATATGCTTGGTTTCAACCATGGCGAGAATGTTCATTACCGGGTGCCACAGGAGAATTTCTTTCAAGCAGCATTTCAATTATGGAATCGGTTGACAGGAACAACAGTCGATAGCTGGGATAGCCTCAACGCAACTTATATCCACAACCCAGCCATCAGATATGTTCACCGCATATTAGGAAGCACTATTTTTGCACGGGATAGCAACCACAAGGTAAACTCTAAGGAACTATTTTTCCTCCATTGTATGTTTCACCCAGAGCCAATCAACGCCGCACCATTTTTGCTAGCATACATACAAGCAAAATGTGCTAGAGGTTCCAAACCTTTCTATTTTGGAGGGATTGTCACCTCTATTGGTCTAAGTTTGAATTTGGAAAACGAGCTTACCAGATTAACCTCCATGCCTCCGGTGTTCCTTGACATAGACTATTGCCACAACTCTCAGCTCATCAAGTTATGACGAGATGGGAAATACCATCCTATGGTCCACGCCAAAACCGTAAGAAGTATCATTATGCCGTGCAGGAGCCGCATTGACCCTCAAAATATGGCCAATTGGCTCTTTGATCTGAATGCTCCTGAGCAAAATGCGCCTGCCCATGATGATCAAGAACATGGACCTGTTGATGAGATGGAGCAAGAGATGGATAACGCCCCAGAAAACCAACCACCGCCTGCCAATGATGCTCCTTCGATCTCCAGACGTCGTCGCCGCCCCGACCAAGACCCCGTTACTAATGAAGAAATCTTGAGGGCTATATGGCAACAAAACCAGCTGGCTGCACAGAGAGAAGCACAACAACAGATGTAACACAATGAAATGATGACTCTCATGCATCAAATCCAGCAGGGGCAAGTTGACCAAGGTCATAGGCTTGACGGTGTCATCGATGAGATGGGTGCATTGACACTGCGAGTACAGGACTTACATGATTACATCCACCACGTGGGCATTCCAGATCATGTGGCACGACATGGACGCGGGTGCCCTAGAGGCAGAGGACGTGGAGCTCCCTGATTTTATTTTATTTTCCTTTTTAGTTTTTCTTGTTAGTCCCCTTTATATCGCAACATTGAGGACAATGTCCGATATAGTGTGGGAGAGTTAGTCTATTTTCGTTTTATTTCCCTTTTTGTATTTCCTTTTTTCTTTCCTTATCAAATTTAATATATGAGTATTTTCGTTCAGTATTCCGATTTCCCCATTTTATTCTGCCATAACGAAAAAAATTTTTACGATTAATGCACACCGTGACATACCAAGCTTTAAATTATGTTAGGAAGTTGGGAAAGTGCTAACAAGATCGATACCGTCTTGACACCTTAAACCTCTTGTGTATGCGATATCAGTTTCGATACTTATTATACGATACCTTGAGTTCAGTCCTAAAGTAACCCCTAGTAGTTTATATCAGCAGTCAGCACCGTCTAAATCACAAACCACGTGGGGAGCCGATGAATATAAGTGTTTGATGCCCAATCAAGAAAAGCAAAAAAAAACATCTTTCTTATCTATATGCCGAGAAAAATAGAATATGCAACAACTCTCACAGTTTTGAAAATTTACAAGAAAAGAAAGAAAATTCGTTGTCGATTGGTTCAGAGGTACCTGATTCTGGACTTGGTAGGGCGAACTACGGTTCGATCCCCCGCAATCTACGAACGCGATACCTAAAGGGTTACCACACTTGTGTATCAGGCCCCGTGAGAAAAAGGGATCAAAGTCACTAACCGGTTACTCCACTACGTGCGTGAATAAGGCAAATGGCTTAATGTGATTGCATTAGAATGAAGCCGGGTGAAATAGACACAAAAACTTATGGTTGAACTATAATAGAATGATTAGAACTGGATTGTACAAAAGAGAGGTCTATGACAAGCTTGTTGCTTTGTGTCATTAATGTATCCTTAGTGTTTTATACTAGTACCTGTCTTACTAAAAAGAAACTCTTTTTCCAAATCCATTGGTATACCAGGTATGTGCATTTGATGAAGTTTGTCCGATTTTAACAGATTGATTGCTTGAGGACAAGCAAAGATTCTAGTGTGGGAGAGTTTGATAACACGAAAATATATCATGTTTTTACTTTGATTTATGTTATTTTCTTAGCCCGTTTTCGTCTAATATCCGATTTTCTCGAGAGTATTTAAGTGTTTTTGCAGGTAATTCCATTTCCAAGTCAAAAGTATGCAAAGTGTGGAAAAGAAGCAAAACATGCAAGAAAAGAGCAGAAAAGAGAAGAAAAATAGCAGAATCCAAACTTTGCTGGTGTGACGATCGTCACAGATCCACCACGACCGTAGCAGCTAAAAAATTCATCACGACCGTCATAATGCTTCACGATCGTCATGCGTTCAATTTAACACGTTGAGCAGAAACGTGATTACGAAGTTTCAGAGAGTCAGTTTTTTTTACACGATCACATTGTCTTCGAAGAATACTAGGTTCAAAAGTCACGTAACTGTCAAGAGGAGTGCCTACATTCTCTCCAACCTCTACCTCAACTCAGTCTATAAATACGAGAGTTTTCGAAGAACAAAGGGGGACCTATTTTTTCTGCATTCTGAAGTACCGTTTTGCTGCCAAATTATTTCCAGATTTTGATTTGTTTTGTTTACCTTTACCTTTTCTTGTCACCCATTACCGAACAAAGTAATAGTTTCTCACATTGAGGAACTATTACACTGGATTTAGATTGTTTCTTTGCCTTCATCATTTGTTATTTTTATTTTAATCTAAGCAAGAACCTACCAGTCTGTGGAGGGATTGCTACTACTGCATTTACCAGGTTTCCGTTATTCAATTTATAGTATCGTTTATTTTCTTTCAATTATGTCTTTAATTAATTGTTTTTCCGCTTTTACGTTTAAGTTCGTAATTATGTCAAGCTAAACCGATCTTATCGGTATGTAATGAAGTAACCAAATGGATTAAATAACTCTAAACTAAATTCAATAATTAACTCTTCTTCTGGCTTCGATTTCTTAATTTCAAACCCAACTTTTATTACGAGAGTAAAAAGGTAACAAAGGTTAAGGTCAAGACCACGGGAGTGTGAGGCTTTACCCGGATAGCTGAAATCGGGCATTAGTTTTAAAAACAGTAGAAACACTTTAAAGTTAATTAGGTCTTATTAGTTTTCAAAAAGTATTTTTAACCTCATATGGGCTAGCGAGAGCAGACATATTGACTTAAGAGTATAGTCCGAAGCAATAACCACGGAAGTGTGAGGTGAGGGCTTTTAAACTGGTTCTTCCTACAGATGCATAGGGTGATAAATCTTTATACGCTTAGGTTTAATTAATTCCACGAAGGTTTACTAAATTATATACCGATATCTTATTCATAACTAGTATTCCCGAATTTTAATTTCTCTTTAATTTCCCGTTTGAACTTAAAACCAATTCTGATTAGCCTTAGATAAACATAGTAACGATAGATAACGGTGCGTTAGATTTCTAGTCTCTGTGGGATCGATAATCTTTTAAAACTACGCGATACGACTGTATACTTGCAGTTAGATTTATTTAGGCACACTAAATAGAGTGATCAATATATATATATGTATATATATATATATATATATATATATATATATAAGGCAAACAAACAACAAATTTCGCTGCTATTCCTTTTTTAATGATTAAACCAATCCTCTTAAAAATTATATTCATTGATCTAAGAGACACAATATTGTTATGTATGAGTCTTTGGACTATTTGTTAAAGATCAACTGCCATGTGCTAGAAAAACCATAAGTGTCAAAGACAATTGGTATGAAAACATGTTGATTATCAAGCTTTCTAGTGTTTTACCACTTTAGTTGAAGTGACTTTGAGGGCTGCCTGTTACACCTTAAAATCTATAGTCCTCAGTCAGACCAGTGGCGAAACCTAAATTAGGTCCACACATGCATGTTCTGTCTTACCCACTCATACATCAGAACATCTGTTGGCCTAAGTGTCGATATTTCATCCTTTGAGTTTGTAAATAAGTTTTTAGGTTCCTATTTCTTCACAGATACTCCACTCCTTTGAAATATATCAAATATGACATCCTTAACAAAGTCATATCAGTATTTGAAATCTAAAATCTCCTTACAATAAATTGTGTGTTCTCCGAATGTATCCAAGCATGCCTTGCAACAATCAGGGCAAAACTCATCAATAGAAAATGAATGAATAATAAGGTAATATCTAAGGATAGTACGATATTTTAACGGTGAAATATTTTAGGCTTAAATAGTGTTTTTGTCCCTGTAAGTTAGCGAGTTTTTGGTTTTCGTCCCTGTAATTTTTTTTGTTGGTTTTAGTCCCTATTTCTTACTTTTTGCATGCTGTTTATTCCCTAAAGCCAAAATCCGCAGGAAAATTCGAAGGATTCCTATTGATTTTCCTTGAGATTTTCCTGCGGATTTTGGTTTTAAGGACTAAAATGAACACGAATGTGAAATATAGGGACTAAAACAAAAAAAAAAATACAGAGATGAAAACCAAAAACACGCTAACTTACAGGGACGAAAACACTATTTAAGCCAATATTTTAACTTAGCCTATCAATAAGAATAGCAAGAAGAAAATTATGACCATGTGATACTTACAAACAACCAATTTTTTTATCTTGTAATCATGTCCAATTTTACATCCGTATCCTGAACAATTTTACTAACAAAGACACTTGTCAAAATATGTTATACTTGTTAAAAAAATCATTAAAGTAAAAATATGAAATCGCAACACTAAGACCATTAAAATATCATAATACCCATCACCGTGCTTTTAATTATATATATATATATATATATATATATATATATATATATATATATATATATATATATATATAAAAGACAACAAATCCACTTCAAGCACAAGGAGTGCTTAGAGGCACTTCAAACAAGAGATTCTAAGATGTCAAAATACACAGGAAATAAAGACAATCAAACAATTTTCTATACAAAATGCACTATGCCAAAAAAGACTTTTAGCAGCACTTTTTTTGGCTTTTAGCAGCGCTTAAAAGTGCTGCCAAAGGTGGCGCTGCTAAAGGTAAAGACAACGTTTTTTTTCCTGCAAAAGTGCTGCCTTAGGTCCCCTTTAGGCAGCGCTTTTCCACTAAAAACGTTGTCTTTTGTTCCCCTTTAGCCATCGCTTTTTAATGCGCTGCCTAATGTGTATTATTTTCCAACTTTAGGCAGCGTTTTTTTTTGGAAAAAGCGCTGGTCCCCCCCACCCCCCCCCTCTCGAGGAAGCGCTTTTTAAGATACTTTCTTTAGTATCACTTTTGGCAGCGCTTTTTCAGTAAAAGCGCTGTCTTTTGTACACGTAAATTGTTTTAAAAATTATTTGTTTTGCATGCGTTTTTTGTCAAAAGCGCTGCTAAAATTCCTTTTTTTAAGAAAACTTTTTTTAAAAAAACCTTATAATAGACCTGTATATTAACAAACCTGTATAACATAATTTTTTATCAAAACTTATCATAATTATATACTTCAATTCACAAGCCTTTAGTCAACATAGGCCTTCATAATTATATACTTCAATCACCATATATAGGCCTTATATTTCATAATTATACACAAGACTTTATCAATTAACCATTCTAATATTCAACTTATGGTCGACAACTTTCAAATTAATTAACCATTCTAATAACAACTATTCATACACCAAATAACCATTCTAATAACCATTCCACTTCCAAAATAAAATAACCATTCTAATAACCTTATACAACAACTTTAATCACCATATATAGGCCTTATATTTCATAATTATACACAAGACTTTATCAATTAACCATTCTAATATTCAACTTATGGTCGGCAACTTTCAAATTAATTAACCATTCTAATAACAACTATTTATACACCAAATAACCATTCTAATAACCATTCCAATTCCAAAATAAAATAACCATTCTTATAACCATATACAACAACTTCGAAACCTATACAAAGTATATACAACAACTTCCAACTTCCATACCTTATATGATTCTTTGCTCAATAAGGTATTGATACCAATCCTCCTTAATTTCTTCCAATTGTATTTTGGAGTAAGTAGCACACTTGAATTCATCAAAATACTACATAATATAACATAATATGCATGATTTAGTTAAAAGTAATTAATTATATCAAATATCCAATAAATATTAAAATAACTCATAAGTTATAAATCCATACCATGATTGGAATCTCTATTTGATCCAAATGAATGATTTCTTTTATAAACCTCAAAACGAAATAACCGCAATCTATACCATTTTTTTGATGAGGACACTACACAGTGAAAAAAAAAATAATATATATCAGGATATATAGTCTAACTTGTTTTACCAAGTATAGCATCACTATTATAAGCAAAATTGTGAAAATATACCTCCACTCTGATCCATGTAATGTTGGTTGACTTACTCTTTGATACTTGGGCTCCTCTTTGTGATCGAAATATTTGTATAGCTCTAACATAATATAAACGAATATTTAGAACAATCTCACTTAAATAAATTAATAAACAAATACACACGAATATTTAGAACAATTTCACTTACGTATCAATCGTCGTCTTCATATCCGGGTATTTATCTACATCACCATCTAACGAATCCATATAATACACTATTTCTCTTATCGGATTTATCGCAACCAACAACCTGTGTCCACTGTAAAATAAAACAAAAGTACCGATATAGTAATTTTATACGCAACATCAAAAAATGAAAAAATGATAATAAATGAAGTAAGAATGCAAATCTAACCCGTTGCCAGTATTATATGGTAAAAGATACAACTTTTCTGTATCTATGCTGGCCATAAATCTTTCGACTAAGTGAGATTGTACTGAAGTTGGATTCATCGCAATTAACGGGGCATTGATACAGTTGGCAGATAAGAAACCGAATCTTTCTGACAATTGATGCGGGCGCACCAATTTCTCATACAAGAACCTTAAATAAAAACATAATAAACATTAGATTATTCGTTGAAATGAGTAAATAAATTATTTAAATAATTAAAGAGAGTTAATCGGAATACCTGATGTATCTGTGCATAACACCGATGCCTAATTCAGAATGATTAAAAATTTGATCCAAATCCTCTTTAGAAATTGTTTCTGAATAGGAATAACCGAAAATACCTTCCTCCATAGGTACTGCACGAATACCTCCGTCCATCAAATTCGATGTTTCTACAAGTGTTTCAAGAGATGACCTAAATCGAGATACAATTGCTTTTTTTTTTCCCCGTCCTTGCAAGAGTCTTTTTTTGGTTGGACGTGTTGCCTAATTCTGGCTGCCTATTCTGACTTTTTATTATTTGCAACTCTTGGGCATGAATCTAAAAATCATATAAGTTAGTAAAACATTTGAATATAGAATTAAGACTTCTAATGTGTATATATTGAAAAATTTGTGCTAAATTAATTTCGTAATAAGCATATATAATTACCTCGGCAAGTTTCTGTTGACAATTGATACTACCTTTGTCACTAGTATCATTAAACTCTGAACCACGCCTTTCTGACATATATTTTTCCTTGTCCTTTTGTAATTCACGGACTTGAGCTCTTAATTCTTCCATGGCTTCCATCACTTGTTTATTGCTAGGATTTTGGCTCTTTGAACGATAATAAAAGGATGATGGAGTGACCCCAAAACCCTTACCCCTCACACGACCGGAATAGTCAGGAACATTTAACACTCGAGTAAGTATGCTCCTGCAATCCTGGTCTTCACCTAGAGTTGCGGACTGAGACAGAGTCTCCTGGAATTCATATGCATGAATATCAAAAAATATTAGCGGGGATTAAAAAGCATAAATATTATATATATGTCAATAAGTGGGATATAAAATGCATAACGTTATACTTACACATTGCTCAAAAACTTGTTGAACATTTTTCGCAACAACTCCATCCTTGCCCACACGAGCAGCCTTCCACAAAACATGTTCCGGAACACATGTTTCTTCACTTTTCTCTTCTTCTAACTACATATTAAGACAAATAATAAAATCAATTATAACACATGGGAAATAAACAAGTAAATCAAAGCATTTATATACTTACTATTTTTTTGTTGTAAGCGTGCATATCCCAAATGCCCCTTCCTGTATGGATACGCGGGTTTTGATGCTCTTTGGCGATTTACGCCACTCAACTCCTAGAATGCTTCGGTTCTTCTTTTGGCTACAAAATTTGCCCATTCTTCAGGTGAAATCAAATCCACATACTTCACTGGACGTTTTGCTTCAAGAAAATTTTGTTCGGTATCCCTAAGATACTTGTTTGATAGAAATGCTCGAAACCCTCTGTGTCTTTTTCTGGCTAATTGAATACGATACTTCTTTCGGTCATCACTAATATTAAAAGACCTCTACAAAAACAAATAACATAATTAGTAATTTAAAGACATAATCGGCAACAAAAACAAATAACATCAATATGGTATCTGTATCTCACTCCATATCTTTTCTTTGGTGGGTTTCAACGATGCATTTCTCCAATTATCACAAGTAATTGGAATATACGAACGGACAAGTGTACCAATGTAACTTGTCAACATTACTTCGTTAGGCTCAACAAGTTGGTTCGTATCATTCCAATAAACGTCATACTTTATTCCTTTATCTCTAGCACGAATGATGTTCTTCATGATAGTTACTCCTCGTGTAATATCTCCTTCCGCTTCTTGAATTTTTTCATGTCCATCATTTTTTGAAGTATCATGTGAATTTTCCACTTTACTAGCCATTTCACCTGTAATTAAGAAAAACATCAATATAAAATGACACGATTATTTTAAAGAACTTATAAAGCTAAACAAACTTAGAGGGATTAAGTTCAAAGTCATTTTAGACACAATTATAGACAATGAACCTGTGAGTGAAATCGATACAGATACGCAAACGGATAGGCAATCAAAAATCAAATAAAAAATCAACTAACAATACAACTAATATCATTTTCAATTAAATAAAAAATTAATCAACTAAATATCAAAAACTAATATCATTTTCAATTAAATCAAAAACTAATATCAAAAATCAACTAACAATACAACTAATATCATTTTCAACTAACAATACAACTAATATCATTTTAAATCAAATAAAATCAAATATCAAAAACTAATCACATTTTCAATTAAACACTAACAAACTTCTACAAACCAAAAGATCAAAACCTAACATCAACAACTAATAATACAACAAATTTATATCACAGAAACAGCAGAGAAACAATCAACACTGGAGAATATTAGGCATTTCCATTATTGGAGAGAAAACTAGAAAAAAGGAGAGTAAAAACCTCAAACGGCGGACGACGGTAGCACGGATTGAACTCACGAACGGCGGACGACGGTAGCTGTGAGGGTAGCCTCGAATGGAATAAAGTCACGAACGACGGACGACGGAGGACGGAGGGAGTTCGTTTGCAGAAGAAGAAGACGAAGATACAGTGTCGCGAGAGATTAGGGCGAAAATAGAGACGGTCGTAATGAAAATAGAGGGAGATCAGAATCTATTTTAATTTTAATATTTTAAAAGACCTTTAGCAGCGCTTTTAGAAAGCACTTTCATATGTTAATCCTTTAGCAGCGCTTTTGGGGGTAAAAGCGTTTTCTTATGTGGGATTAATGAAAGGCCTTTAGCAGCGCTTTCCAAAAGCGCTGCCTAAAGCGTGTTGTACGAAAGCCCTTTAGCAGCGCTTTTCAAAAGCGCTGCCTTATGTTACACCTTTAGCAACGCTTTTCATAAAACGCTTTCTAAAGTTCACCTGCCTTAGGGTTTTAGCAGCACTTTTCAAAAGCGCTATCTTATGTCCCCCATTTAGCAGCGCTTTTTTCTTTCGTTTTTTATTTTTGTTTTTAGCGAAACATGTAGCAGCGCTTCTGCCAGAAAGCGCTGTCTTTGTTGCGCTGCGAAAACTCATTTTTGGCGTAGTGATGGTGTATCCATTGATTACAGCAAGGTCAATCCACCAAGCTCCTAATTTGAGAAACGCATCCGCTTTTTGGTCTTCAACCACCAACAAGAGAGAATTTCGATCTTATCAACTAACGCTAGAAATGTTATTTCTTTTATTCCAAAAGTCCTCACATTTATTTCTTCTATATGACTTAGATACTCACTAACTAGATGACATGAAAGCACTTTCTAACCCCATTATTAAAAGAATGGGAGCATAAAATTTGACGAATATGAGAAGTAAATTTTGTTTGGATGAACGCTTAGAATCTCCAGCCCACTGTAGGACATAATCCAAATCTAACAAAATAACTCACACTTTTGGAATAGATGATTTGAATTTTCCTTATTTTGCAACTCCCTGTGTATCCTAACATATGAAACACTGACACTTCTAGGGGTAGGTGTGTCGCGGTGTCCGACACGCCTCGGTGTCTGACACTTATATGACACTCGTATGATACGTGTCTGTCGCTCCCGGGATTTTCATCCAGGTACAAATGCGAGAGTGGCGCGGAAAAACAGAGTCGCCAGCCGTGTAAATTTATCCCAAGAGAGGGAAAGGGAACACCGCATAAACCTTAGGAAGAGGGAAAGGAATGGTCATCGCAACCATAGCCTGGGTTCGGGAGTCGGTTACGCGAGGGGAATGTGCTAGCACCCCACGCGTCCATCGTACTCGATGGGATCCACGCTTGTTGTCTATTCTAAGGGTGAGTCATACTATCATCTATGGCTGTGCTAAAACGGGGGGAGGAAAATCTAAGACAGACTCGGTAGGACGTCAACGTCCTAGGCCTACGTACCCCCTTTGTGCAATGGGGAATTCAGAGTCAACGTAGTTCGGACCAAGTTCTTTTTGTGTTTTTTATGAGCGACGTTAAGTTCGCGTCCGGCAGTTAGGGTCGATGCCTGTTTGTGACTCAGACGGAAGGTAACGTGCCCTTTTTGAAAATAGCCTTTAAGTTGAAGGTCCCGAAGGACAAAAAGTTTGAAGTTGGTTTGTGTTTTTTAGGACAGAAGTGGCTTAAGTTAGCTCCTAAGCTGCATTGCACCAAAGTCTAGGGCACAGGGGCGAATACTTAACGCATCGTCCCAAGACAGGACGCTCGCTAAGCACTCTAGAAAGATGAGAGGAAGCCCCTCATTTCTCATTCCCCATACTTAAGGCTCGTGCGCAATACACCTTATTATTATTAAGTGTTTTAAAGAAATTCGAGGTGAGAAGAGAGAAGACACAAGGATAACTCTAAGGGAACTATGAGTCCTAATGTCATCATGCATGGGTGACCTACAGTTAGTGAGGTTCAACCTAAACCCTAAAGAATAAAGATAGGAGAGAAAAAGGTAAGGGTAACTATGGATACTTATCCATACCCTTAAGGAACTTACCTTGATCCTGCATAAAAGGTTAGTGAGAAATAGACGTGAATAAGAGAAATGAGGTGAATGGAAATCAAGCAATGATAAATAATAATGAGAATAATCCAAACATGAATCAAATAAACAAAGAACAGCCCCAAAGCAATTGGCACAAGTGCCTTTTCAAACAGATAACCATAGAAAGACAAAGATGCGTCTGCAAGAAAATCTCAAGTGAAAATAACTCCGATAATTAGAAAAATGATTCCTAAAATTCCCAAATTAATCACTAGGAATCCTCAACCAGAGGCAAACAACATATAAAAAGTCCCTGCAGAAATCCAAAATGTTAGCCATTCAAATAAACACACAAAGCTCAGGTAATGGATAGGGTTCAGTATGCCAAAGAGGGGGACCTAAATGCAATGTGAAAAATATTTAAAAATGCAAGAAAAATATTTTTAAACACTTTGGAATGTTCATGAATGAATTCAAAAAGAACGGATGAAAAACATTTTATGGATGAAGAGAAATAAAATCAAGAAGTTTAAGTATGCATGAGATGTGTAATTAAAAGAAAATGATTTAAAAAATTAATTTTAAATGATAAAATAAAATAAAAATGAAAAATAAAATTGGTAAAATTTTTATAAGATAATAAAGATTATGTGTGAATTTTATGATGATTTTTAGATTGAGAATGTATTTTTAAAAAATAAAAATGAAACCACTAATTAAAATGAAAATAAATGGCATAAATGGGATGGGGGGTGTACTCAGTAATTAAATCACGTAGGAAAAGAAGGTTGGGCCAGAGGGGGAGGGTGCAAATAGCACCCCCAGCCCACTAAACCAAATCAGCGAACAAAAATAAAAAGGTGAGCACCGTGCTCCTTCCACGTGCGAGGCGCGTGGTGTTTTTAATGGGTTGGCAAGGTTTTGGCCGTGTGATTCATCAGACTGTCCAGGGTTAGTCAACGCGAACAAAAAGTAAACGGAATGGAATGAAGTAATTGGTGGAACATAGTAGGGACGGTGGGGTGATATACATGGGATCATCAATTAAATTTCAGAAAAAAAATAAAATAAGAGCACATGGCGCGACCTGGACCGTTGGATTGGGAGAATCAACGGCCAGGACTTCATCTCCTTCCTTGGACCGTCCCGCCGGACTGGTTTTCCGGTCACCACCGGAGTTGGGGTTCCGGCCTCCTACTCCGGTCACCTGCAATAAAAATGGGACCAAAACGTGCGTACGAATACACTACCCCACCTAGAAAAATTCAAGGAATCCAAATATGGCATCCAAATTTGCAAAAAACCAATGAATAATCTAAAACGAATGAAACAAGGATAGTGCACGAAACTTTAAACGCACGGTATGGGCAATATACACATCTATATTCAAAACAAAATATATTAGCATGATCAGTGAGCATCACACAACGTTATGCATGTCTAAAAACCGAGTCCTATGATCGCGAAAAAAGACACTAACCTGAAGCTAAGCACTGCGTATCCTTGCTCTTTGCTCCAAAAGACGGTTGGTTTTAGTCCCAGAGATCCCTAGGGTTGAGTTTGTGGAAGAATTTTGTGATGATACCTCCTGAGTCGTGAGCTTTGATGAAGAATCCTCTTTTTGGTTTTTCTTGAGATCTCCTCTAATTTCACGTGCATGCCCTTCAACCCTAGCATGAATTGGCTTATAAAGACTAGGGGTTTTCTTCTGACCATGACTTGGGCTTGGGTAATTCCAAGTTTAATTATTTTTGAATTATTTCATTTATTATTGAATTTTAACTAAATAAATCCAATAAAAATAAAATAAAATGAGGAAAAACCAAATATATGCTCTTTGGGTCGTGCATGGCTTTATGCTTATGTTTGGTTTAAGAAACTTATGGGCCATTTGTCAAAATTTGGATTTTAGGCATAGTTTGCTTTGTGCACCTCCTCAAAATTGCCCAACTTTGACTAAGCATAACTCCTTCAATTTTTAGCTCCTCAATGCAAATTAATACTTTTTAGAAACCTCAAGATGTCCTCTAACCAACCCTTTTAGTCCCATGTCAATTTGATCTTCCATGTTCAAGTTATGAGCTTTTGAAGAAGGTTGACTTTTGTTGACTTTCAAAATGACCTATAATGTCTTAGGTCATATCTCCCAAATGAAGCATTTCTGGCCTTGGCTTGTGAGACACAAAGTTGTAGGGAATTAAATTTCCTTCAAAATGGGCTTTGGTTGAGGAATTTTTGATGAAGTATGTGGAAGTTAGGCCTGGTCAAAGTACAGTTGACTTTTCCTACAAGAACCCTAATTTAGTAACTCCTGATTCTTGATGATTCTGAGGTTTCCCTGATGAATTGTGATCAACCCTTGATCAAATGATGAATTTCACCCCATAATCTTGATGTTGACCAAAAATCTTGAGGTTTGACTTTGTGTTGACCACAGTTGACTTTTTTTACCAAGTTACCTGATTTTCAATCCATTGGCCAATTGAACTTCTCCTGAACCAAACCGATGGACAGTCTTCCACTCCTAGATACTTAGGGACCCTAGGAATACCATGGAATCAAGTCTTGCCCAAAAAATCAGAAATAAACTGACTTTATAGCAAACCCTAGTTTGTGGCATCCTCAGTCTAGGAGGAAATAGCACAGTCTCCAAATCCAAATTTCTCTGAACATGATGTGTATCCTCTCCAACAAAGATAAGATATGCCATTTGTTGATGATAAAAACCCAAAGAGCTTGCCCATTGGAGCAATAAACTTAAGAATCTCAAAACCCTAATTCATGCACTGGTTAGGAGGGAGTAATCCACTTGAAATCCCTTGCCACCCGTGAACCCATGATGATGTAGTAGACCAGATAAGACCTTCTTGAACTGTTTCAAGCACCTTGACCCTATGCTAATGATATGCATACATGATAATGTAAAAAATGAAATGAAACATAAGCTAGTTAGTAAAAGTAAGGAGGGCAAATTTTGGGGTGCTACAGCTGCCCCTATTCAATCCACTTGGTCCTGAGTGGTATGATAGCAACGACTCTCAGACATTCCGGGATACACGGGGATTGAATACTGAAAGAACCCCATAAATTTGCTAGTGATGAGAACAATGAGACGGAGCGCGCTGGAAAAAGGGAATATGACCTCAATCATGTCCACAAGAAAACGAATACGACCTCAATCGCCCGCAAAGGAAGACCGACCTCAATCACTCCCACAAATAAAATACGAATACGACCTCAATCGCACACACAAAACGAATACAACCTCAATTATACCCGCCAAGGAAGACTGACCTTAATCACTCCCACAAATAAAAAACGAATACGACCTCAATCGCACGAACAAAACGAATACAACCTCAATTATACCCGCAAAGGAAGACTGACCTCAATCACTCCCACAAATAAAATACGAATACAACCACAATCGCACCCACAAAACGAATACGAATACGACCTCAATCGCACCCACAAAACGAATACAACCATCAATTGCACCCGCAAAGGAAGACTGACCTCAATCACTCCCACAAATCAAATACGAACACGACCTCAATCGCACCCACAAAACGAATACAACCTCAATTGTACCCGCAAAGGAAGACTGACCTCAATCACTCCCACAAATCAAATACGAATACGACCTCAATCGCACCCACAAAACGAATACAACCTCAATTATACCCGCAAAGGAAGACTGACCTCAATCACTCCCACAAATAAAATACGAACACGACCTCAATCGCACCCACAAAACGAATACAACCTCAATTCTACCCGCAAAGGAAATACGAACACGACCTCAATCGCACCCACAAAACGAATACAACCTCAATTGCACCCGCAAAGGAAGACTGACCTCAATCACTCCCACAAATAAAATACGAATACGACCTCAATCGCACCCACAAAACGAATACAACCTCAATTATACCCGCAAAGGAAGACTGTCCTCTATCACTCCCACAAATCAAATACGAATACGACCTCAATCGCACCCACAAAACGAATACAACCTCAATTATACTCGCAAAGGAAGACTGACCTCAATCACTCCCACAAATAAAATACGAATACGACCTCAATCGCACCCATAAAACGAATACAACCTCAATTATACCCGCAAAGTAAGACTGACCTCAATCACTCCCATAAATAAAATACGAATACGACCTCAATCGCACCCACAAAACGAACACAACCTCAATTGCACCCGCAAAGAATAACCAACATAAAGTGGACTTTACTGGGGATAACGTGAAAACAAAACTTCTGTTTTAAACCACCTCGTTTCAGAACCTACTGGTAAGATGACTCCGTTGGGGAAGAAGAAGTCTAAATAAAAGACTCTGCCGGGGAGTACAAGTATGAGGAACGTGTCCCTCCAAAATCTCCTGAGTGATGCCACCTCCTGCTGGCAAAGAAAGTATCAAACCTGGCTTATGCTTCGAATGCAAATGAAAATTCCATGTTTTTGAGGATGCGATGCAAATGCTTACGATATGAAAAGGGGTCCCTCTAGCAAAATAAATGCCGGAGAGAAAAGACTGGCGACAAAAATAAATTGTCCTCTGAACAGGAACTCCGCTGAGAAGGATCACTCCAACCGAATCTTTGGATCAACAACTTCTGCTGGGGATGAAATTCCAAAAGAATATCTGCTCTACTGGGGATTATACATAACTCTTTGAAAGGGGAGGCCACGGCCTGAATCAGAAGAGTGCCAGATATCACTTGGATTTAAAACCTGCTAGGGATGTCAACCCCTGTTGGACAAACTGTTGCGAGGATCACTACAAAACTCTGCTTGGGGGAACGGTAAGTGCTGACATCCACCCTGCTAGCAGATAACATCAAGCTTACTTATCTGTTGAGGATTAGATTGCACCGTTGCTGCTGAGAAAAACATTTCCTGAAGCGTTCAGACTCTGTGGGGAAATATGTCTTAATCCGGAGAAAATACTTCTCAAGTCTCCTGCTGGGGAAGGTCTGCTCTGCTGAGGAAAGTGCAACCTCAATGCTGGGGAGAGTAAGCTGCTGGGGAAGTACGATCCTGTTGCCCTTCAACCTGACATGTCTCTATGTTCATAAACGGCCCTTTGAACTTTCCACTTGCCCCAGACCACTAGGTCTAATGGAAGAAATCATCTCAAGAGGATTTTACAGATGACTGGGCCTTCGCACTGCCCCAAAGTCTTCAAACTCTTAGAGAGATTTATCGGATCTCGACTTAATTGCCCCAGTCTTCATAATCCATGAAGTACATTAATTCGAAAGGGATTTGCAATGACCTGAAATATTCTGCCTTGAAGAGGTGCTTTCAATTAACCATTTTCAGGAGTGGATAATCTCCCACGCTCTGGAGGTGGCCTGCCCTAATATGAGCTTTGAAGTGACTTTTCCCCAGAATAACTGAATTTCAAAGGGACTTCTCGATGTGACTGCCCCAGATTGGCTCCATCTTAACACGACTTACTGGGAGAGCCCACTCTACACTGAGTCTCTTGGCAGCATGCCTCTTGATATGATTATCCTTCGGAATTTTCAAGCAACCCAACTTGACAGGATCAAGCTTATTGACTGACTTTCACTGTGTAAGCTACATTGATGCTTAGGCACATGTATGCAAACAGAACAAGTTATCTATGAGAATTCTAATGCAACACTCATGTTAACCTTGAAGTTTTTATTGAAAATGCGTCGCCCAACCTCGTGAACGAAACGCTAGCTGGGACGTGACCTTGATTTTTGAATGGCAAAACCATGTGCACATGCAATACCAACAAATCTTATTAGCACAACTCATAGGAGTCAGGAACGCTATCCTGTTGAAGTACGCTTTCGGAATAAACCCTGTTTCAATTAGGACTTTAGAGGGTTGTAACGTGGTCTGGTTCACGGTTTCAGAAAAAGGATTTATGGCTCAAAGTTTATCGGTGCCCACCCACTCTTCGTGATGTTCTCCAGTCCTATGTTCAGTTAATATGACCCAAACGCTCATTTCTCGAAAGATTTATGATCTTCAAGGAACCTATGCCACTAATGGTTTGACCCCTAAGGAGGTTTTGGAGTGACAGTCATCCCTTTTATCTTTTGTGTCTGTAATCACACGAATTTGTTCTTATCGGGGATTTTCTTTTTGCCTTTCGCTTTTTCTTTCTCTTTTTTTTTATCCCTAATTTTTGCCTGGACTGACTCTTTTGAGTTTTTTCGATTTCGAAGTCCAGCGGGACGCCCTAACTTTTGCCTAAGTCGCTTGTTCTCAAGCTTCGACTTAGCGGGCTTTCTCTTTTTATTCCCCTTTTGAACAAAGCGTGTGACACTGGTTGTCTTACTTGCTTGAAAAGGTTGTGACTGCCTCACTCCTTAGTTGTTGACGGATAACCATCGGGGTTTCATATGTCTTGCACACTCTCCTTGGAATTTGAGCGCTCGGTCAAACTAGCTGACGCCTACCCTGCCCCTGGGTTAAATATGAGGGTTTTTTCGTACGAAAGAAACTCCTACTCCGAGGCACAAAGGGGTTAACGAGGGTTTATCTCCTTATCTCTCCAGTGTTTATGGTTTTGAAACAATGCCTGTACATCCTCAACAGGGTTCTATCCAAAAGCGTACCATTAGAGACCTGCGTTTTTATTTCGTCATACTCCCTCAAGAGTTCTTAACAAGAAAAATTGATATTGCAGTGCATATAAACATTTAAGAGTGAATACGAATGGATTACTTCAAGGGAAACATACTCATTGCATTAATATCATCATAAAAACAAACAAGTCTTGCATACATAAGATGCTTTAACAGAAAATAAAAACTACAAACGAAAATGCAGTAAAGAAGCTGAAGATTGCTATTGCTGAGGAAGCTTAATTCTGCCCGGACGTACTTGCAGACTGAGTGTTCATTTGAGAAAGGAGGCTTCCATTGATGTACATATCATCTTTAGTGAATACAATGATCTCCGAGTCCACCAGGTCTTGCACCTTATGCCTGAATACATTACACTCATCAATCGTGTGCCCGAACGTTCCCAAGTGGAACTCGCACCTTGCAGTCATGTCATAATTGGGAGGAATAGGGTACGGTACTGGCGCGGTACCCCTTGTTTGAATCAAAGACTTCTTAAGCAGGAGCGTAAACAGCTGACTATAAGGGATAGGAACAGGATCAATTATCCTTTTGGGCCTTCTTGGTCTCGATTGCCCCTGTTGCTGATAATTCTGCTGTCGGTGCTGATTTGAGCGCCCAGTCTGGCCCTGCACTTTCCTTTCTGCACTCGGCTGAGGCACAAACAAGGGTTGTGGAAGAGATCCCTGACGCGAGGTGGATCCTTTGGCAAAAGAGGGAGTCATCAGTCCCTTTGCAACACTGGGAGTAACATCACTTTGTTTACCAGTGCCAACTGATGTAAACTTCATTGCCCCTGAGTCAATGAGCTCTTGGACTTTATACTTGAGCATCTTACAATCTTCAACATTATGACCAGGCGCCCCTGAATGGAATTCACACCTATCATGGACATTGGAACCCATACGAAACTTGGTGTGTGGAGGTCCCGCAGCAATCAATTCAATCAGCTGAAACTTGAGCAAGTGCTGAAGCAACTGAGCGTATGGCATCGGGATCTGATCAAACTTCTTTTCAAGCTTTTCTGGATTAAGACCCTCAAAAAATGGTTGTTGATGAAAAAGTTCAGACGGTGGAGAGGATCCACGAGGCAATCCATGGTCTAGAGGAGACCCCAAGGAGGTGGGAGAAATGAGAACCTCTGCTGTGGAAGCGGGCACAGGACTGTCTTCCTTCTTCAACACCCTATTCAACATTTCCATGACCAAACCCATCTGAGTCTTCAACTGATTGATCTCCTCCCTCATCATTTTCTGCTCCTGGAGCATGTCTTCCCCAAATTGCCCTATCTGGCTTCGCATTTCCCTCAACTCAGCTTGAACTCGTTCCATGATCAATTCTCGAACGGCCTGAGATGTCGGAACAAGATAAGAATACCGGAGATAAACACTTGTCATGCAAAATGATTATGCATAATGATTATGAATATGCAAATGCAAATGAACATGTTTGAATATTAGCAGGGCGATCCACCCCTTGATTTTGGTTTAATAACAAGATACAATGGAACTTCTGCTCATATATTAAGAAAACCAGAGAAAAGCCAAATGTTGACAATCACAAATCCGAGATAACAAGTCTGAATATAAAAACCATAGGTCCCAACCAACAAGCCTGGTGGTGATCCACATACAATGAAAGAAGACAGAAAACTAAGGCATATCATCAAAGTCCACAAGTGTCAACCCCCCATCCATTATGCTTTCTGCACCAGTCTTGAATCTCCTTGAACAACTTTCTGGTATCGGGATGCTTCGGCCTCTGAATTAGCCCTTGAATGAGAAGGTCTCTCCTGTGTATGATCTCATCCAAGTATCGGCAATGTAGCTCCCAAGCGTCTTCTCCAGTAGCACCATCTATGCTAGGACCCTCATGTATAGATTTCTTCACTTCAGCTTGGACTTTCAGTTCTTCCACGGAGGCTATTGCTTCCTTGAGTCGACCTTCGACTACTTGTCTCTTGAATATCCCTGATAAGATCTCGGCGTCTTTCTTCTTGAGCGTCGACTTCAACTGATCAATCTTAGCTATGTAGTCGTCTTCCTTTCTTTTATTCTCAGCCATGGCGGTCTCTTGGTGATCATTGAACCTGTGAATCTTCAACAAAGCCTTGCCTAATTCCTCATCCTTGGACCTGAGAACGCTACTGATACCATCCAAAGCTTGTTTCATTCTTTCCCTGGATGCGACCATGTCAGCAAGCTCTTTTTCTGCTTTAGCAAGGAGCTCTGTCTTCAACTTGGCGGTATGAACAGCTTCACCCCGCTCATGCTTCCACTGATAAATTTCTCTCTTTAGCTCATTATTTTATTCCCGCAACCTTTCCTTTTCAGCCCATAATGTGTTATACTTCTCCAACTCAACGGTGGTAGGAGGCTCGATCACCAAAGGATACAGAGGTGGTTCCACCGGGAATGGGAGAAGCTCCTCTTCTGCTCTCTTCTTAATCCATTCTTTATATGGATGGAAAGCCCGATTGTTACTTTTCCTGAATGGAATCTTACCCTTCTTAGTCACCTGTTTCCAAGCATTCACAACTTTCCTTATCAACCCTTGATCCTCAATACCATTGAAGAATAAGGATTCTCGGACATCTCGCTCTTCGGGTGGATTCTTCAAAGGATAGCCAAACTGTCTGATAGCTAGGGAGGGATTATAGTTAATTCCACCTCTCTTCCCTATCAAGGGAACATTAGGAAATTCTCCGCATTTGCAAATAATCTCCATTCCTAGCAAGTCACGATTAATCCAAACGATGTTATCGGCAGTCAAGCCCATAACCCTCTTAGACCACTTCAGAGAATCTTTCGTATCAACGAAAGCGCCAGATTCAGGGAGACGACTCAAAAACCAAGTAGCTAAGAGCGGCGCACAGCAACTCACAGTTTTCCCACGCCTATTCTCATTCTTATAGTGAACTGAATGGTACACATCACCTAGCAAGCTAGGTATAGGATTCTTCGACATAAAGATCCTGACGGCATGCATATCCACCAGATCAGGAATATTCGGAAACAGAACAATCCCATAGATACACACAGCTAGAATAGCTTGGAAAGCAGTCCAATTCTTCTCTTTGACATGTATACAAGCTTGATCAAATAGGAACTTCAATAGGAAACCCTTAACTCCTTGTTTTTCTGCAATATTACTGTTAAGAACAGGCTCACTAATGTGAAGAGCAACAACCATATCTTTTATACCGGGGTGTTCTTCAGAAAAGAAAACTATATCATGACTAATAGGAATTCCCAAAATAAATGAGAATTCCTCCAACGTCGGGGCCAGGATGTAGTCCGGGAAAGTGAAGCAACGCAGAGGCGGGTCGTAAAACTGAAGAAGTGTGTGAATGGCATCCTTCTCATACTGGGAGATATTATAGACAAATTTCAGAAGTCTTCCATACCTTCCACTGAACTCTGTACGAACTCCAGAACCAGCCATATTAATCAATTTATGAATCAGTGTCAAAGTCGGCTCTGGGAACGAATAGGCAACAATCCTCTTTCTCCGAACATCCATGTTGAAGTAGCCTCAAAAAACCGGAATCAAGAGTAAGATGCAAGCCCTACAGAATGTCAAACATGTCAGAATGCAAAAAGAAATTATATGCTCATGCAAACATGGGGTCAAGGCACACTGCTGGATGTGCTGTGCTGTTAGCTGAATGAGAAACCAAAAAACCAGAACTCTGAACCACTGAGGAACCCACATAATCAGACATTGATGAGAAATCCAGAATAAGGGTATGTTGAAGGTCTCGGTTACCTGCAAACCTGCAAACACCCATCCCCTCTCACGTGTAGGTACTAGGATGTTCAGTATCCCGGGCTCTCAGTTCGAGAAATGATGATACGTTCACCATTCCTGGTTTGGCATCATCATCAATCGAGGAGGCCTCAACTGATTCTCCAAGGCGGAAGGTCCTCAGCTTTGGCACTGAGGTCGATAAACAATAGTACGGTGGAGAAATGACTTTTTACTTTTGTTTTTTGCAAAACATGTTGCGGTTAGCAAGAGTCGCCACCGACTTTTCTTTTATCCAATTTATTTAGGAAAGGTGAAAAGAACAGGAAAGACCGTTTTGAAAAGATTTTTGAGTTCGGGGGGTAAGTTATGAAAAGGGAAGGTGTTAGCACCCCTTTTCATCCGTAGTTATCTACGGGCTCTTAATTGCTAGCTCACTTTAACTTGCTTTTTTTTGAAATGTGGTGTGTGTTTAGAAAATATTTCGTAAAAGTTGACTTTGTAATAATTCGTGTAAGAACGTATACAAAGTGTTTGTTTTTTGAAAATATTTTTGAAAGTGTGAGGTGTGAAAAGTATTTGTTTTTTGAGTTGTGAGCGAGCATTTAAAAGTTACCTACCCTTAATTTATGAGGTCTTTCTTGTACTTATCATTTTCCTTGAGAGATAACACTATCCATACCATTAGTGGGTAGGTAGTCCTATATATTGGATGTGGAGGGACAGCGAAGGGTCATCAAATGGTCATAGGAGGCAACATGTAAGGATACCTTAGCAATTCGTAGGGACTACCATCATTTTTCCGTAGGGTCATCGAGGGACAAGATCATTTTTTGTAGGCAACTTGAAGGGTCAACGAGGGACTATGATCTTTATATCGAAGGGACTGTGATGATATTATTCGTAAGCGTCTTTTGCTAAAGTATCCTTACGTTCGAGGGGCATTCATCCCTCGGGGTACAGTACTAAAGTCAATCGAGGAGTGCCTCCGCTGATTCTCTTCAAAACGTAGGGGTCGTCCTATGCGAGTTCCAAAGCGGGCCCTCGGGTACGAATGGGTTTGCCACAGGATGTGGTCTGCCACTGTCACCACTAAAGAGGGATGTTTCCACTAAGGTCCTCAATGATCGGTCACCAGAGTCGACAGCTCTCTAGATCAACACCCCAACATGCGCAAGACACACACGTTAGAATGCGTCCCAAGATAGCCTCGTCTGGTTGTGAATTTCATGAACACACAAACGTACCAAGCGGGCACGTAGGTCCCACTACTTCCACTCTAGTCCTAGGGTATTCTCAAGCCTTGGTATTGGGCTTAGCTCTCAAACCCACCCAACCTGCAAAACAAAGACAGCCAGCACAGCACAGCAGTATGATAGTAATAGAAAATGAAATGCAGAAAATGCGGTAAAAATAAAAATAAAAATACAACACTTAAAGCAAATCAAAACCAAACACCCCAAAGAGAACAAAGACAAGCAAGCGCTAGGATTGACTCGCTTAGGGATGGACCAGCATAGGTCAACCAGCAGTATCCCCAGCAGAGTCGCCAGCTGTCGCTCCCGGAATTTTCATCCAGGTACAAACGCGAGAGTGGCGCGGAAAAACAGAGTCGCCAGCCGTGTAAATTTATCCCAAGAAAGGGAAAAGGAACACCGCATAAACCTTAGGAAGAGGGAAAGGAATGGTCATCGCAACCATAGCCTGGGTTCGGGAGTCGGTTACGCGAGGGGAAGGTGCTAGCACCCCACGCGTCCATCGTACTCGATGGGATCCACGCTTGTTGTCTATTCTAAGGGTGAGTCATACTATCATCTATGGCTGTGCTAAAACGGGGGGAGGAAAATCTAAGACAGACTCGGTAGGACGTCAACGTCCTAGGCCTACGTACCCCCTTTGTGCAATGGGGAATACAGAGTCAACGTAGTTCGGACCAAGTTCTTTTTGTGTTTTTTATGAGCGACGTTAAGTTCGCGTCTGGCAGTTAGGGTCGATGCCTGTTTGCGACTCAGACGGAAGGTAACGTGCCCTTTTTGAAAATAGCCTTTAAGTTGAAGGTCCCGAAGGACAAAAAGTTTGAAGTTGGTTTGTGTTTTTTAGGACATAAGTGGCTTAAGTTAGCTCCTAAGCTGCATTGCACCAAAGTCTAGGGCACAGAGGCGAATACTTAACGCATCGTCCCAAGACAGGACGCTCGCTAAGCACTCTAGAAGGATGAGAGG
The DNA here is from genome assembly GCA_022829125.1 of Lathyrus tuberosus. Classification (NCBI taxonomy): domain Eukaryota; kingdom Viridiplantae; phylum Streptophyta; class Magnoliopsida; order Fabales; family Fabaceae; genus Lathyrus; species Lathyrus tuberosus. The sequence goes on from JALAZF010000882.1 coordinate 384,201, forward strand.
AAGCCCCTCATTTCTCATTCCCCATACTTAAGGCTCGTGCGCAATACACCTTATTATTATTAAGTGTTTTAAAGAAATTCGAGGTGAGAAGAGAGAAGACACAAGGATAACTCTAAGGGAACTATGAGTCCTAATGTCATCATGCATGGGTGACCTACGGTTAGTGAGGTTCAACCTAAACCCTAAAGAATAAAGATAGGAGAGAAAAAGGTAAGGGTAACTATGGATACTTATCCATACCCTTAAGGAACTTACCTTGATCCTGCATAAAAGGTTAGTGAGAAACAGACGTGAATAAGAGAAATGAGGTGAATGGCAATCAAGCAATGATAAACAATAATGAGAATAATCCAAACATGAATCAAATAAACAAAGAACAGCCCCAAAGCAATTGGCACAAGTGCCTTTTCAAACAGATAACCATAGAAAGTCAAAGATGCGTCTGCAAGAAAATCTCAAATGAAAATAACTCCGATAATTAGAAAAATGATTCCTAAAATTCCCAAATTAATCACTAGGAATCCTCAACCAGAGCCAAACAACATATAAAAAGTCCCTGCAGAAATCCAAAATGTTAGCCATTCAAATAAACACACAAAGCTCAGGTAATGGATAGGGTTCAGTATGCCAAAGAGGGGGACCTAAATGCAATGTGAAAAATATTTAAAAATGCATGAAAAATATTTTTAAACACTTTGGAATGTTCATGAATGAATGCAAAAAGAACGGATGAAAAACATTTTATGGATGAAGAGAAATAAAATCAAGAAGTTTAAGTATGCATGAGATGTGTAATTAAAAGAAAATGATTTAAACAATTAATTTTAAAAGATAAAATAAAATAAAAATGAAAAATAAAATTGGTAAAAATTTTATAAGATAATAAATATTATGTGTGAATTTTATGATGATTTTTAGATGTGAGAATGTATTTTTAAAAAATAAAAATGAAACCACTAATTAAAATGAAAATAAATGGCATAAATGGGATGGGGGGTGTACTCAGTAATTAAATCACGTAGGAAAAGAAGGTTGGGCCAGAGGGGGAGGGTGCAAATAGCACCCCCATCCCACTAAACCAAATCAGCGAACAAAAATAAAAAGGTGAGCACCGTGCTCCTTCCACGTGCGAGGCGCGTGGTGTTTTTAATGGGTTGGCAAGGTTTTGGCCGTGTGATTCATCAAACTGTCCATGGTTAGTCAACGCGAACAAAAAGTAAACGGAATGGAATGAAGTAATTGGTGGAACATAGTAGGGACGGTGGGGTGATATACATGGGATCATCAATTAAATTTCAGAAAAAAAAATAAAATAAGAGCACATGGCGCGACCTGGACCGTTGGATTAGGAGAATCAACGGCCAGGACTTCATCTCCTTCCTTGGACCGTCCCGCCGGACTGGTTTTCCGGCCACCACCGGAGTTAGGGTTCCGGCCCCCTACTCCGGTCACCTGCAATAAAAATGGGACCAAAACGTGCATACGAATACACTACCCCACCTAGAAAAATTCAAGGAATCCAAATATGGCATCCAAATTTGCAAAAAACCAATGAATAATCTAAAACGAACGAAACAAGGTTAGTGCACGAAACTTTAAACGCACGGTATCGGCAATATACACATCTATATTCAAAACAAAATATATTAGCATGATCAGTGAGCCTCACACAACGTTATGCATGTCTAAAATCCGAGTTCTATGATCGCGAAAAAAGACACTAACCTGAAGCTAAGCACTGCGTATCCTTGCTCTTTGCTCCAAAAGACGGTTGGTTTTCGTCCCAGAGATCCCTAGGGTTGAGTTTGTGGAAGAATTTTGTGATGATACCTCCTGAGTCGTGAGCTTTGATGAAGAATCCTCTTTTTGGTTTTTCTTGAGATCTCCTCTAATTTCACGTGCATGCCCTTCAACCCTAGCATGAATTGGCTTATAAAGACTAGGGGTTTTCTTCTGACCATGACTTGGGCTTGGGTAATTCCAAATTTAATTATTTTTGAATTATTTCATTTATTATTGAATTTTAACTAAATAAATCCAATAAAAATAAAATAAAATGAGGAAAAACCAAATATATGCTCTTTGGGTCGTGCATGGCTTTATGCTTATGTTTGGTTTAAGAAACTTATGGCCCATTTGTCAAAATTTGGATTTTAGGCATAGTTTGCTTTGTGCACCTCCTCAAAATTGCCCAACTTTGACTAAGCATAACTCCTTCAATTTTTAGCTCCTCAATGCAAATTAATACTTTTTAGAAACCTCAAGATGTTCTCTAACCAACACTTTTGGTCCCATTTCAATTTGATCTTCCATGTTCAAGTTATGAGCTTTTGAAGAAGGTTGACTTTTGTTGACTTTCAAAATGACCTATAATGTCTTAGCTCATATCTCCCAAATGAAGCATTTCTGGCCTTGGCTTGTGAGAAACAAAGTTGTAGGGAATTAAATTTCCTTCAAGATGGGCTTTGGTTGAGGAATTTTTGATGAAGTATGTGGAAGTTAGGCCTGGTCAAAGTACAGTTGACTTTTCCTACAAAAACCCTAATTTAGTAACTCCTGATTCTTGATGATTCTGAGGTTTCCCTGATGAATTGTGATCAACCCTTGATCAAATGATGAATTTCACCCCATAATCTTGATGTTGACCAAAAATCTTGAGATTTGACTTTGTGTTGACCGCAGTTGACTTTTTTTGACCAAGTTACCTGATTTTCAATCCATTGGCCAATTGAATTTCTCCTGAACCAAACCGATGGACAATATTCCACTCCTAGATACTTAGGGACCCCAGGAATACCATGGAATCAAGTCTTGCCCAAAAAATCAGAAATAAACTGACTTTATAGCAAACCCTAGTTTGTGGCATCCTCAGTCTAGGAGGAAATAACACAGTCTCCAAATCCAAATTCCTCTGAACATGATGTGTATCCTCTCCAACAAAGATAAGATATGCCATTTGTTGATGATAAAAACCCAAAGAGCTTGCCCATTGGAGCAATAAACCCAAGAATCTCAAAACCCTAATTCATGCACTGGTTAGGAGGGAGTAATCCACTTGAAATCCCTTGCCACCTGTGAACCCATGATGATGTAGTAGACCAGATAAGACCTTCTTGAACTGTTTCAAGTACCTTGACCCTATGCTAATGATATGCATACATGATAATGTAAAAAATGAAATGAAACATAAGCTAGTTAGTAAAAGTAAGGAGGGCAAATTTTGGGGTGCTACAGTGTCGAAAAGGTCAAAGAAGTGTCAGAAAATTCAGACAAGTGTCCACTAAAATATAATTTTTTTCTTTGTTTCGACACTCTTTGAATCAATGTTTGACACCGACATGTCATTCATTACACATATGTCACACAATTCAAACAAGTTTTTTAAACAAAAATCTGTTTTTCTCTTTGCTTCAACACACCTTTCTACATATTTTGGACAAATCTCATACAAATTTAAAATTGTTAAACGTGTATTTAAGCAGTGTTATAAATTAAGAATTAAAGACATTAATTTTGATTAGAATATTATCAACTTTTTAAATCATAGAAAGATAAATAAAATTGAAATACTCTCTTATATATAGAGGTGTTGGTGTCTTATGATTTGATATTAGTGGTGTCGGAGTGTCCGTGTCGTGTCCCGGTGTCCGTATGGGAATCCATGCTTCATAGATCCTAACGAATGTGTTAATATTATTCCATGTCTCTCAAAATTGTCGTTAGTATGAATCTTGTTATTGAGTAGCTTCCACGCAAATAAAGCAAATAAAAACACTTTCATTGGTGTGACAATGTTCCAAATGAGGTCGCATATTGGTCTGGGACAATATGATCCCCGTGGATTCGAATTTGAAACCACGGTTTACTGTAACCAATATCAAGATCAAGGATTCACCCCCAAACGATCAACAAAATTTTCATGTCAAATAACCTTATATGACAAAAAAAATAAGGATTTAATTTAATAATGATAGATACAAATTATAACATACTATAATATCGATAATAATCAAGAATAATAGGAACGATGTACCTTGTAGAATTGGAAAGGCGGGCGGTTGAGGCGAGTGAGTATGAGAGGATTACTATCCTCATTGTCGTCTAGGATTTTCAGAGTACGTTAATTGTCTAATGAGGAGACACTTAAATAGCTAAACGGTTGAGGGCAATGACCTCTCATTGGACTTAACTGAATGGTCCGACCTATCACGGTCCATTCAGACACAAAACACAATCAAACAATTCATCTATTTAGTGTTTAATAACAATAGACCATAATATAATTAATTAATAATTAATTATGTCAATCCATATTTGATTAATTAAATAATTAATCTAACAATCTCCCACTTGGATGACAATAATTAATTATTAAAAATATTATTTTAATATTATTATATCAATAATGGTCAAAACACTAATCAATAAAAAAAAAGTAAATTTCAACGCTGCAGAAATTGTATTCGATAGGGAAGACAAATCATATATGTTAAAACTCACAACTTTATATAAAGAATGATGACTTTAGAATAACGTATTTAACTTCAGAGTAATATGTTATAAAGAATGGCGCAAGCATATGTGTCATACCCCAAATTTTGACCACTAAGATTTCCCATAATTGTGCAAATCATCAGCACAATATGGAAGAACCATCATATCTCATTAGTCTCCCCAAAGGTGGGTGAGCATTCACTACAAACAGGATTTAGGGTTTCAAGCCCTCGCAGAGCTCTTAAACAAAGGATCAATCAAGGAATGACACGATCTTCAACTTGTCTAGCCTCTCAAATATCCACAATGGATCAAGAGGACTCCCACTTCAAGGATTAAGCACAAGGCTGCTCCCTTCTAGGTGGATCAAGCCTCAGGATCGCCAGTGTCACCAAATTAGGGTTTGGTCGACTAGGGCCTCCAGATGGAAATTTTCCTCTGGGCATGAGCCAATGCTTCAAAGCATAACCTAAAATGCTCCATGAAACATCATAAACCCCATCATCAAGTCAATTTAGCCTCAGGGGATGCATACATCAAAAATCAGGAATTAGGGTTTCTTGACCTAATTCACCCCTAAGTTGACTTTTGGGACAAATCATGAGCCAAGACCTCAAGACATGATTTGAGGGTCTCCAACATACCACGTTGATCCATTTGCAACAATGGATTGACCCAAGAAGCTTGAGCAACAAGTTTCAATTTCATCTGAACCACAGTTAGGGTTTCGCGAGAAAAGTCAACTGTAGCTTTGACTTTTGACCAGGACATGCTCCCAAGCCGTGGGACACGATTAAATATACCCTATAACACCCATGGAACATGTCCATCAATTTTGATTTAGGTCAAGGACATGATTTCCTAAAGGATCGCATAGTTTGGAATTCATCTGATAAAAAGTCAACTGTGCACAAAAGTCAAACTTTGACTTTTTGAGATTTTTCATAAAAATGGGTTTTTAACCCTAAAATGATGTTAATGTGTGATTGGAATCATCATTCATCAAGAAAAATCAAAGAAAGTGGGATAACTTGTAAAAGGGGTAACCATAAAAACTTAGAAATTTTTCTAAGTTATGGAATAAAGTGGCAAGGGTACCAACTTTGGAGGATCATAACTCCTAAACCACAAAGCCATTTTTTCCCATCCAAAGCTTGATTTGTAGCCCTCATGGCCCTCTACAAAAGTGTCAACTACACTTCATCCCATTTCATCATGGATTTTGAGTTATGGTTGGATCAAAATGGCTAAAAACTTAAAATTGACATTTTTCAGCACTTAGCCAAAAATCTGCCTTGTAATTTCAGCACAATGTCCCAACTTCAAGGCTGTTTTTCTCCATGATCCAAGTTGAACCAGGTCTAGTGTCAAACATCAAAGTTGAAGTACGTTATCTAAGCTTTCCGGAAAGTCCTAGAACGTCCATGTAGCATACTCGAGCAGGGAGTTATGGATCTTACAAAAAGGCTTGCTGCAGCTGAATTTTTCAGGGCAGATTTGCACATTTTTGGTGCCACACGATTTTCAAGCCTTGTCATCATTTTGGACACATCTAAGGATCAAATCCAAGTGGGATGATCTGATCCATGAACCTCCCAAGTCCAAGGAACCAAAAAAAGCATGCCAAAACCTAGAAATCCCTAAAAGAGGGACAAAACTCCAATTTTGGTTTGGAGCATTTAATGGATGCTTAGAGGTGGCATGAACTGATCTTCCTCCAACTGAATTCAGTCAAGATTCCTCCAACAACTAGGGAACCAGCAGCCTGTGCTCTAACCTCTAGTCAATGGCTAGAGGAGACTTGGATTTTCATTAGCCAACACTGGCCAAACCTCTGCTGCATCCACCATTCACTGTGGTTCCCAAAACAAACTTGCTCTACTATAAATAGAGCTCATTTGTGCTCAGTTTGAGTACACCAAAGCCATCAAACAAATGCTTTCCTCAAATTCTCTCTTTCACTCCAAAATGTCTTCTTTAGTAAGGAAATTCTGAGTTTTTGAGTTAGAGAGCATTTTCATCACAACTCATGATCCTAACACCTCATAAACATCATATGTAGGTGATCCAAACTCTCACAAGTGACCTATAACACCAACATCACAAAGTCACCTCTCAAAACCTCAAAATGGCACTTTTTTGCATTTTTCAAGCCATGTCTTGATTCAGTCACTTTCCAAACAAGATAAAATCTCAAACACACTCCAAATGTCATCCTTGAACTATCCCAAATGGTGCCACACATCTGGAACACCATTTGAGAGAGTTGGCATTTTGGCCACTTTTGACCATTTTGCGAGAAAGTGCTCAAACTTGCTCCAGAGGTTTCCAGCTGATTCCAACCATCCTAAAAGCTTCTAAGAGGTCATTTGAGGTTGTCCAAAGCATCAAATCATTTCTGGAACAAAGCACTTGGTAAGTTGCCCAAAATCTCCAAAAAAGAGGTAAAATTCACAACTTGAATTCTTTGAATCATGTTTTCCTTTGTTGTCCACATACATGCATCATATTGAACAATTCTTGAGGCAAAAATGTAGTCCTTAATGTTTATGTTGTGATCCTGCCACTGTTTGCATTTTAACATGTTTATATGTGGAATTTTGGTTGTTTTAAAATCATGTCCAGTTCTGATTTTTTTTATTGATGTGTTCTGTACATTAAGTTTTAGTGTGCATGAGTAATACCATTGGATTCCTTGCAAAAAATTGGTCAAGATAGGTTTTTACGGATTTCAATTCCGATGAAAATTGAGAGAGTTACGCGCGTTGGAAATTTGACGCGAAACGGCGCCGAAAACAACGTGCAGTTCTGTTTTTTTTTAATTTCTGCGTTTTGTGTGTTGATTTTCCATGTACGTGAGTAATACCATTGGATTCATTGCGAAAAATAGGTCAAGATAGGTTTTTACGGATTTCAATTCGGATAAAAATCGAGAGAGTTACGCGTGTTGGAAATTCGTCGCGGAACGATGTTTCAAAACAATGCAGTTCTGGTTTTTTTATTTCTTCATTTGGTGTGTCTATTTTCCATGTGCGTGAGTAAGACCATTGGATTCCTTGCGAAAAATCGGTCAAGATAGGTTTTTACGGATTTCAATTCGGATAAAAATCGAGAGAGTTACGCGTGTTGGAAATTCGATGCGGAACGGTGTTTTCAATCGATAATAGTTCTGGTTTTTTTAATTTCTGCGTTTTGTGTGTTGATTTTCCATGTGCATGAGTAATACCATTGGATTCCTTGCGAAAAATCGGTCAAGATAGGTTTTTACGGATTTCAATTCGGATAAAAATCGAGAGAGTTACGCGTGTTGGAAATTCGACGCGGAACGATGTTTTCAAAACAGTGCAGTTCTGGTTTTTTTATTTCTGCATTTTGTGTGTTGATTTTCCGTGTGCGTGAGTAATACCATTGGATTCCTTGCGAAAAATCGGTCAAGATAGGTACTTCCGGATTTTGATTCCGATAAAAATTGAGAGAGTTATGAGTGTTTGAAATTTGATAAAAAACGTGTTGAAAATTAAAGTTTCGGTACTAGTTTTTACCCCATAAGAAATGTCGGAGATGATATTGTGACATGTTTCCTCTTTTTCTTATTTTTATTTTCAAAACTCAACCAATTCTTTTACATAGCAAAAAATCATCATTTTCTAATTCATACCCCATAATATTTTAATCCACAAAAAATCACAAAAAAAAAGTATTATTTTTAATATATTTAAAAATAGTGTTTTAAATTGTTTTAAATGCTTTTAAAATGATTTCTTTTTCTTGATTTTTAAAACCAAAATGATTTTAAATATTTATGTGGATAAAATATTTTTTTCATAAACTTTAATCATTATTTAATGATTTTATTTGATATTTTTATCATTTTTTACTTAATTTTTCTTGGAAAAATGCCTTAAAAAATGAAATTGGGGTTTTCTTTGATTTTCACCCTAACAAATCTTTTTCAGACTCCTTGGGCCTCTATTAGAGTGTAAGACCCAATCCCCTTTTAACCAAAACAATTTTGGGTCTCACTTATTGTATAAGTCCCTCTACGTTAAAAGAAAACCGCGACGCAATCGCCATTTTCAAACGAAAATCAACTGGGTTTCTCTTTGAGCTGTAAGTCCCATTTCTTTTCATTTTTAAACACTTGGGCCTCTATTAGAGTGTAAGACCCAACTCTTTTTTTAACGAAACAATTTTGGGCCTCAGCTATTGTATAAGTCCCGATACGTTAAAAATCTCGGCGCAATCGTCATTTTCAAACTGAAAATATTTTGGGCCTCTCCCTGAGTTGTAACCCCCATCTTTTGTACAAAAATACCCTTTGGGCCTCTAGTAGAGTGTAAGACCCAACCCCTCTTTTTTTATCACTTTTTCATATTTTCTCATTTTTCATATTATTTTTTAATGATTTGGAAAATTAATAACTCCCTCAATTTTCATTATTTTTTATTGGTTCTTTTTCTGAAAAATCACAAAAATAGTAAAATATTTTATTCTACAAAAAAATAAAATTTATATTATTTATTTAATATAGTTGGTATTTTTGTGAATAAATTCATTTTTAATTGTTTTTAAACATTTTAAAAGTGAACATTCATCTTGAAAATCAAAACTAAATAAGTTTTAAATCATCTTGTGATTAAAACCTCATTTTTCAAACCTTAACCAAAAATCACAAGTGGTTTATTTAAACTTATTTGATTTTTTGTCATTTTTTATTAATTTTCTTTGAAAAATTACTTTTAAAAAGTGAAAATTAGGGTTTCTTTGATTTTTAATCATACTCAAATGTTTCAAGACTCTTTGGGCCTCTAATAGAGTGTAAGACCCAATCCCTTTGTAAATACCAAAATTTTGGGCCTTAGTCACTTGTATAAGTCCCACGGTGTTTCCAAAGCCTCGGCGCGATCGTCGCCCTTTTCAAAATTAACCATTGGGCCTACCCTTGAGTAGTTTGATAACACGAAAATGTATCGTATTTTGGTCTTGATTTACATTCAATTATTATATCGTTTTCGTCTAATATCCGATTTTCTCGAGAATATTTAAGTGTTTTTGCAGGTATTTCTATTTCCAAGTTAAAAGTATGCAAAGTGGAGAAAAGAAGCAAAACAAGGAAGAAAAGATGCAGAAAATAGCAGAAAACAGCAAAATCCAAATTCTGCTGGTGTGACGACCGTGGCAGTTGCGAAATCCACCACGACCGTCACAATCCATTACGATCGTCATGCGTCCAAAATGTGTTTAATCCGTTAACAGAGATGTGGTTACGAGTTTGCAGAATTTCAGTTATTGCACGTTCAACATTTTCTCCTACATTCTCTCCACTACTTCTCCAACTTCCCACTACTCCCACTTTCTCCACCACTCATTTATGCTCCATGGAAGTTGGAAAACGAAAATCCCCTCTATATATAGGATTTCCCTTGTCATTTTGGATCATCCAAGTTTCTGGGCGCGAAAGCGCTGTTCATAGTTTTAGGCAGTAAATTACCATTGTAAAAGTGGTAGTTATCTCACATTGAGGAACTACCACACCATTAGTATTTAGGCCTTTAATTTGTAACGCTTGGATCAAAGCTTGCCGTCATTATTAAAGTTAATTCAAGTTCTTTATTTCCGCATTCTACTTCAAGTCTTTACAGGTTCTTTATCGCATTGCTTATTATTATTATTATTATTTATCGCTTTCATAAATTAATTATCGCGATGCTTTCAAATTCAATTACCATTTCTGTGTTGTTTTCATTTAATTCCATGTCCGGCTAAATGTTTAGAGTCCGGTGTATGAGGACCGTCGTTATCAACGGGACTCGGTAGAAAATAATAGGTGCGAACTTATGATTAAAAATCCTGTTTTGGTTTTAATTTCCAAGTATAATTTAAATAACTTTGTCACTAGAGTGAGAGGTTATTTAACACGATTTTGTCACGAGAGTGAGAAATTAATTAAGGTTAGAGCCGACACTGCGAGAGCGTGGGGATCGAACCGGATTGTGGAAATTAGGCACCATATCTAAATACAGCGGGAGCGTTTTAGATGTTGGTTAGGATATTATCGGCTTTCAAAATGTATTTCTTAGTTACCGGGCGAGCGGGAGCAAAATCTTGGGATTAGGAAGTATGGCTTTAGTTAATACCGCGAGAGCGTGAGGCAGAGTCTTTAAGTTGGTATATCCTACGGAACTAAGTTATAGTCGTAATTAGTACCCGAATTCTACAAAGTCCTTTAGGAACGCGGAATCCATATTCCGGCCTCTCTTTATTATCATATTTTCTTAGTTTTATTTTAGTTCTAGTCTTAGTTTCCCTTTTATCAATTATCATTAGCCTTAGCTTTACATCGCAGCAATAGATAACGGTAGGTTGACATTGGTCTCTGTGGGTTCGACAATCTTTTATATTACTTCGATAAATCCGTGCGCTTGCGGAGCATCATGTTTTTGGCGCCGTTGCCGGGGACCAACAGTCAATATTGTGATTCTGTTGTTGCACCGTATAGACTAAGGCACTCCTATAAAAAAAATGATAATAATAAAAAAATTTAAAAAAAAAAATTATAAACTATGTATCACCCAAATTTTCTTTATGATAACCACTCACAATATCTTGAGGAGCCGCACCCAAATTTTTTCTACAATTACCAACCGCAATACTCCCCATATTTTGAGGAACCGCAACCAAATTTTTCCTATGATTACCATTCCCAAAATTTTGAGGAACCCCAAGAATCGTACAATTCCAACCTCGAAATACTAATGGAAGATTTCCACGCGACGCTATCTCATTTCCGCCCAAATCACCACTCTCAATATTTTGAAGAACCGCAAGAATTCGTTCAGTCCAACCTCGAAACATTAATGGAGGATTTCATTGAAACATCAACCAATGCTAGACTAGAATCTATGATGGAGCACTTTGTGGACGCACAAACTATCCAGAATGAAGAGCTTAAAAGACAACACCTCGATTATCATGAGACCCTTAGGCGGCTGAACACTGTGGTCGAGTCCCTTGTGACTCACACTGAGGCATTGGAGACCCAAACCTTACTGCTTGCACTGACACCTATAGGTCTCTCCCCTGAGGAGAATGCGTATGTTATAACAACCAGTAGTGAAGGACAACTCGAAAATCCTGAGGAGAGTGATGATGAGGCTGATGAGAGTTATGGTGAGAAAAGAGCTGAGATTGAGACAAATTCACCAACACCATCCACAAACGAGGTTATCGAAGAGGTAGAGAATGAAGCACGAATTGTTGATCACCCTCCATATACCCCACCATATCCTTTCCCGTATAAGTTTGCAGACTCCAAAATGTATGTGCATGTATGGAAAATTATCCACACACCCTTGTCTGGGGTCTTGCATAAAAAGAGAAAATTTGAAGACCAAACTAAGGAAAACATTACTGCTAAGAGGGTAAGGTTAAACTTTGAGGTGATGGATGAAATAACTAAACCCAAACTTGAAAAGCTCATACTTAGCATAGATCCAGAACCACCACCACAAGTTCAAAAGAATGAACTACCCCACAGAAGGAAGAAAAGAAAAGGTGAGGGATATGTGAGATGGCTTGATAAATGGCCATGGAAACCGAAAATCAACACTTCCATCCGTCGAGCTATCGATGTTAAACAAAGCTCTGCATGGGAGGAAACCCACAAGTTTTTAATTTAAATGTTTTTCTTTCATTGTTTGTGTTTGCAGAAAATAAATAATTGTATCGCTTGTCACGTCTCAACTACATTTAGGCGAACGATCTCTTGATGACAATCCCTTAAGATGAGTTGGTGCCCACGCACATTCCTACGAATGTCGCTGCTGGTGGTGACACCGATGATGAGTACTTCCTTCAAAAATAGGGAATATGATAAGCGGCTTCAAGAAAATGAAGTTTCAGCAAATTCAGATATCTCGTAGTACAAGACACCGGAGTAGAAGTGGTCAGTAAAGACAAGGACAGCAAGGGAAGAATCAGAGTAAATTTGGCTATGGTAGCACGCATTGGCAGTCATACAAGTTCTATCTTTCCTTTACCACCTTTTATCAAAACATTGAGGACAATGTTTGGTTTAAGTGTGGGAGAGGAACTCTACCGCTTTCATTTTAACGCATTTTAGTTAGATTTATTGCTTTCTAGCATGATTTTAAATTTTTTTTCTATTTTCGTTGCGTCTTTGCATGTGCTGTCAAGTCTTTATATACAATTTTGTGTTTATCGATTTCCCACTCCCTTGAGCCACACCAAATATTTTGAAAATTTTTGCGTTAAAAATAGGGTTTCTTTTGAAAATCTTAGGTTACAGACGAAATTAAGGTTAGATTGTGAGTCGTGGGAAAAATTCCGCAAAATCGATATCGTCTTAACACCGTGAGCCTCCTTATTATGAAAATCGATTTGAGTACTTGTTATGCCGTAGCCTTAAGTTCTCACCCCTTTAGTAGTCCCTAATTAGTTTATTTAGCAGTCAGCACCATCCTAAGCACGCACTACGTAGGAAGCCAATGCAAATAAGTGTATGATCTCATGTTTAAATGGTAAATTGAAAAGAAAAAAGAAACGAATGAAAAGAAATGCTCCTTCTAAGTTAGGTGATCCTCACCCGATCATTTAGCCCAACGGTGTAAACTTCTTTATTTTATTGATATTTAAGCCAATGTGCAAAAGAAAAAAAAATTGATAATAATAATGAGATCATAGTCACTAACAGGTTATCCTACCATAAGTGTGAAAGGATAACGGGCTTAATGTGATTGCGCCAGAATGAAAAGGGATGAAAGAAGGATGAGTTAGTTAGGTTTAGGTATAATGACATGATTCAGATTGGTTTGTATAGGAGGGAGGTTGATGACCGCAAAAGCGGAATTGTGTTGTTACGATATCCTTAGTGTGTAAGCTAGTACCTATGACACAAACTCAACCGAAGTAGAGTTGGTAGCCTAGGATGAGTATCCGTATGCACTATTTTTCTTACGAGTCATGGTTTGCTTGAGGACAAGCAAAGGTTTAAGTGTGGGTGTTTGATAACACGAAAATGTATCGTATTTTGGTCTTGATTTACATTCAATTATTATATCGTTTTCATCTAATATCCGATTTTCCCGAGAATATTTAAGTGTTTTTGCAGGTATTTCTATTTCCAAGTTAAAAGTATGCAAAATGGAGAAAAGAAGCAAAACAAGGAAGAAAAGATGCAGAAAAGAGCAGAAAATAGCAAAATCCAAATTCTGCTGGTGTGACGACCGTGGCAGGTCCACCACGACCGTGGCAGTTGCGAAATCTGTAACACCCCCTCTTTATGCCCCCAAATAATCAGATAAATCATTTAGGCACACATTGAAAATTCGCCAGAGTACGATTAAAACATGGCATAAAAAAAAGGCATGTCACATCATACACAAATTTACAACATACAACACCTGCTCATTTAATGATATGCAACAGTGGGGTAACTTTGCATACAGAGGAACTTTGTCCTTACACCCACATCTCAATATTTAGAATAAAAGCGGGAAATCTAAACATTGGACCACATTCAAACATATATACAGAGATATATATACTTCACCAAGTATTATCCACCAACATAATTCATGTTTACATCAAGATTTATCAACCAGATACATATACAAATGTATCACAAAAGAATAATATACATCCTAGCTACCCGGTGCTACATATCAGAGCCAACCGACCAAAAGAATGAAGACACGCTTCACAAAAAGACCTCCAGCATACCTACTCTGCAATGCCTCATAGAGCATCATAAAACAGCAGAAGAGTGAGAAATATTATCATAATAATAATGCATATAATTATATATATATATATATATATATATATATATATATATATATATATATTCATAAAGATACGCATATTCACATTCTCACCACAATTCACCACAATTCACCCATATACATTACAATGTATATATATATATATATATCAATCGAGCATATTCATCATGCACACTTTCACAATTCACAATCATTCCACATAAACATACACATTTATGTTTATTCATCAATACATCATTATAAAGATAATAAATGCAAATCATAGAGACCGACTCAGGACTCTATGCAAATGCAATGCGGTACCGACTCAATCATCTCAAGTTCACTTAGGAACTTCTGCTGGAACCATCGCTCGTTACCAAAGTAACTCCCCGTCGGGCCTATGATGTTCACCCATTGCTCACACCCCACTTGGGCACACAATGTTCATGGATCGCTCACACCCCTCCTGGGCACACGACCCGGTCGCTCACACCCCACCCGCGGGCACACGATCTGATTGCTCACACCTCACCTAGGCACACAATCCGATTGCTCACACCTCACATAGGCACACAATCCTTCGTAATCATCGCTCACACCTCACATAGGCACACGATGTTACCACGAATTCTCATTAGAATCGCTCAACACAAGAATGTATTTCATGATGCTTCACATGCAAAATGACACAAGACATTCTTGAAATGCATACATATTCACAATATATTCATGCATTCATCTCATACAATCACATACAATCTATATACATTCACATCAATGTACTATTGTATGATTCACATTCAAACACACCGTCAAAACGGTAAAAGTCGCTAAATAGCACTATTCCCGACTTTCCGACATAATTAAATCGGCCAACAATCTCAAAACCCATTTTTATAAGAAAGAACGTTTCATAAGCTTTCCAACGATATAAAGAACGTCCCGATCCGAGTTACAGATTAAAAGTTACAGAATTTAGAAAACAGATAAAATTTTGAAGTCCCAGACCGCGCTGAGCGGCCTCTCGAGCGCGCTGAGCGGGCTCGCTACTGCCTGGTGAGGTTACATTTTTTCAAAAGCGCGCTAAGCGGGCTCTGCGATTTTCAAAAAAATTCCTCTTCGCAAATCCACCCCAAAAATCCCATTTTTCACCCAAATTCAATTCTAACAGCAAAACAAACATCAACAATTGTTCATACACACAGTGTGATCATACAATACAGTTTATATCGATTTACGACCGTAAAATCATCGATTCCGAGTCATTTTATCGTTTTCGACCTAAAACTCCAAAAACCATGGAAAACAAGAAAACATCCAAGCAACTCATACATAATGATACACATTGATAAGATAATAAGATTTCACACCCTTACCCGGATTCCAAATGATCTAGCTCTTGTTCTTGATGATTTCCACTCTTTTTCCTTTTTTCTTCTCTTCTTTTTCTTTCTATCTTTCTCTATTTCTCTCTATTTCTCTTTTCTATCTATTTTCTTTCTTTTCTATTTCTTTTCTCTCATTTTCCACACAATCAATTAATTCATTTTTTTCTCACATAATTCTAATTCCACAAAATTTCTAACTTATGATTAATTATGAAAAGTCTAAAATACCCTCCATTCTAATTTCCCCGAAAACTCTCAAAAAGGTAAAATAACATTTACCACACCAATTTCACAATTAAAATAATTTATCACCCAATTAAAATAAAAGACTCAAGAATAATAGAAATAATCAAAATCGGGGCGTTACAACTCTCCCCCACTTTAGAAATTTTCGTCCTCGAAAATAATACCTGATTCAAACAACTCCGGATACGACTCTCGCATCCCACTCTCTAGTTCCCAAATCATATTGCCTTCCGCAGCGCCTCCCCACGCTACTTTCACAAGCGCAATATCCTTGCCTCTTAGCTTCTTAACTTCACGGTCCAAAATCCTAACCGGTAAAGTTTCCACCGTAAGGTTATCTCTCACTTCAACCTCGTCCATAGGAATAACATGTGACGGATCCGGAACATACTTCCGAAGTTGCGAAACATGGAATACGTCATGCAAATTCGAAAGGTTCGGAGGCAACGCCACACGGTAAGCCACAACACCAACTCGTGAAGTAATTTGATACAGACCAATAAAACGAGAAGTCAACTTCTTCGACTTCAAAGCACGACCCACACCCGTAACCGGTGTAACTCTCAAAAACACATGGTCGCCTTCTTGAAATTCAAGATCTTTCCTTCTCTTGTCATGATAGCTCTTTTGTCTACTCTGAGAAGCTCTCATCTTCTCCCGAATAAACTTCACTTTCTCCGTCATTTGTTGTACCATCTCCGGTCCAACTATTGTTCTCTCACCCGTTTTATTCCAACACAAAGGTGTTCGACATCTACGACCATACAAAGCCTCAAATGGTGCCATAATTATACTCGAATGAAAACTGTTATTGTAAGTGAACTCAATCAACGCCAAATAATCATCCCAAGCACCACCTTGCTCGAGCACACAAGCACGCAATAAATCCTCCAACGATTGAATCGTCCTCTCGGTTTGACCGTCCGTTTGCGGATGATAAGCCGAACTCAATCTTAGCTTAGAACCCAAAGCCTTTTGTAAACTCTCCCAAAACCTCGATGTAAATCTAGGATCTCTATCCGATACAATACTCTTAGGAACTCCATGTAACTTCACCACCACAAGAACATAAATCTCGGCTAACTTCTCCAAAGGATAACTAATATCAATTGGAATAAAGTGAGCAGATTTAGTAAGCCTATCAACAATTACCCAAATCGCATTATGGCCTCTTTGCGTATTCGGCAATCCCGTAACAAAATCCATCGATATACTATCCCATTTCCATTCCGGAATATCCAACGGTTGCATCTGTCCACTAGGTTTTTGATGTTCCACCTTAGACTTTTGACAAGTTAAGCATGCATACACACATTGAGCAACATCCCTTTTTAATCCGGACCACCAAAAGATTTTCTTCAAATCTTGATACATTTTGTTCGCTCCCGGATGAATACTTAAGTTACTTCGGTGTCCTTCCTCCAATATCATCTTTTTCAACTCCGCATCATCAGGAATACAAATACGACCACAGAATCTCAAAACTCCAAAATTATCAACCTTGAAATCCTCATTCTCATTCAACATCAATTCAATGAATTTTAAGTCCAACTTTTGCTTTTCACCTACCGTTGCAAGAAAATCATTTGTAACATGTAGCATACCAAGTCTCACACTTCTCGGCGTCATTTCACAAACTAAACTCAAGTCTCTAAAATCCTCCAAAAGTTCCCATTCTCTCATCATTAATGAGGACATATGTAACAACTTTCGACTTAAGGCATCGGCCACCACGTTTGCCTTACCCGGATGGTAATTCAAAACAAAATCATAATCTTTCAAAAGTTCTAGCCACCTCCTTTGTCTCATGTTCAATTCTTTTTGATCAAATAAATATTTCAAGCTTTTGTGATCACTAAAAACTTCGAATCTTGCTCCATAAAGATAGTGCCTCCAAATTTTCAAAACAAACACCACGGCCGCTAACTCCAAGTCATGTGTAGGATAATTCTTTTCATGCACTCTCAATTGTCTAGAAGAATATGCCACAACTTTTCCATCTTGCATCAAAACACCACCTAAACCTGTCAATGAAGCATCACAATACACAACAAATGGTTCATTAGGATTAGGCAAAATCAAGATCGGAGTCGTCGTTAACCTTCTCTTTAGCTCATTGAAACTCTCTTTACAATGAATATCCCAAATGAAAGCTTTTCCCTTACAAGTCAATTGCGTTAAAGGAAGTGTCAACTTCGAAAATCCCTCAATAAACCTCCGATAATAACCCGCCAAGCCTAAAAAGCTTCGAATCTCCGTAACCGACCTAGGAGCCTCCCATTGCATCACCGCATCAATCTTGGATGGATCAACACTAATACCACTACCGGAAATAATATGTCCAAGGAAACTTACTTCCGACAACCAAAATTCGCATTTTGACAACTTAGCATACAATTGTTTCTCTTTCAAAATTTGCAACACAATTCTCAAATGCTCTTCATGCTCTTCTTGAGACTTAGAGTAAATCAAAATATCGTCGATGAACAAAACCACAAAACGATCCAACTGTTCATGAAAAATACGATTCATGTATTCCATAAACACACCCGACACATTAGAAACCCCGAATGGCATCACGGAATATTCGTAATGACCATACCGTGTCCTAAAGGCCGTCTTTTGAATATCCTCTCCTTTCACACGAATCTGGTGATATCCCGATCTCAAATCAATCTTGCTAAAAACATTCGCACCAACCAATTGGTCCATCAAATCATCGATCCTTGGAAGCGCATACTTGTTCTTAATTGTCACTTTGTTCAATTGTCAATAATCAATGCATAATCGCATACTCCCGTCCTTCTTCTTTACCAACAATACCGGAGCACCCCAAGGAGAAACACTTGGTCTTACAAATTTCTTATCCAACAAGTCATTCAATTGCTTTTTCAATTCTACCAATTCCGATGCCGACATACGATACGGTGCCATCGAAATCGGCCTAGTACCCGGAACTAGATCAATAGAAAATTCAACTTCTCTTTCCGGCGGTACATCCGTAATATCTTCCGGAAACACTTCTGGAAATTCACACACTACTGGAAACACATCAAGTGAAACTTTACCTTCCACCGACAATGATGCAAACAAACCAAACAATTGAGCTTCGTCCGCTAAAAGTTTATGCAACTCTTT
Organism: Lathyrus tuberosus; assembly: GCA_022829125.1. Classification (NCBI taxonomy): domain Eukaryota; kingdom Viridiplantae; phylum Streptophyta; class Magnoliopsida; order Fabales; family Fabaceae; genus Lathyrus; species Lathyrus tuberosus. The sequence goes on from JALAZF010000882.1 coordinate 403,252, forward strand.
AGTGGATAGGAAACTCTCAAATTCATCATCTTCCAAAGAAGGAAACCTTACTAACTTGTGATAGCAATCTATATGAACTCGATTAAATTGCAACCAGTTCATACCCAAGATTACGTCCAATCCTTCCAACGGCAAACACACTAGATCCATCTCGAAGTCTTTACCATAAATGGTCAAAGGACACATCAAACAAACCAAAGAAGTAGTTACCAACCCCATTGCTGGAGTATCAATAACCATCTTACCATCCATCAGAGACAACACAAGATTCAAACGCTTAGCGCACTCAGACGAAATAAATGAATGAGTCACTCCCGTATCAATAACGGCAACTAAAGGTGTACTATTAATAAAGCATGTACCTTTAATCAAACGGTCTGCATTCGTAGTTTGAGTCCCCGCCAATGCATACACCTTTCCGCCCGCTTGAGCTTGTTTCGGCTTAGTACACTTAGTACTAATGTGACCAACTTCTCCAAAATTATAGCACTTCACCATATTCCTTCTACAATCAGTAGTAGCATGCCCAGTACCTCCACAATTAGAACATTTCACCACTGGCTTCCTACACTCAAATGATTTATGACCCAGTTCACCACATTTGTAACACCTAATAACACCGGAACCTCCTCCTCCTGACCTCCTATCAAAGTTTCCCCTATGCTTGCCCTTATCAGCGGGTGTCACATAAGGTCCACTTCTAGCTTGCTGTTTTCCCTTCCTCTCATTCAAACTTTTATAATGGGTAGAACGAGCCTTACTATCTTCCTCGAAGATTCTACAACATTCCGTCAAATCGGAAAACCTTCTTATCCTTTGATATCCCACAGCTTGCTTAATCTCAGGACGTAAACCATTCTCATATTTAATACACTTCGAGAACTCAACAGTAATCGCAGCATAATGAGGATGGAATTGAACCAACTCCACAAATTTAGCAGTATAGTCCACCACAGACATACTACCTTGTTTCAGTTCAAGAAACTCCATCTCCTTCTTTCCCTTCACACTCTCAGGGTAATACTTTCTCAAGAATTCAGTACGAAATAAATTCCAAGTTATCTCTTCATCATCCACCTCAAGAACTTCATGTATACCGACCCACCAATCGTCGGCTTCTTCCTTCAGCATGTGAGATCCAAGCCTCACCTTATTCTCCTCCGTACAGTCCATAACTCTGAAGATTCTTTCAATCTCTTTCAACCAATTTTGAGCTCCATCGGGATCAAACTTTCCTTTGAAAAACGGTGGTTGATTCTTCCTAAACTCGTCATTAGCATTCACGTTCGGCGCACCTTGCACCGCCCTAGCCATTGACTCCAAAGCAGCAGCCACCGCATTGTCGTTTCTACCAGACATATTCTGGTCATTCCCAAAAATAACAACAAGGTTAAACAACAGTTCACCCAACACAACAACAAGACAGACACAACTGACTCAACTCTGGCTCTGATACCACTTTATGTAACACCCCCTCTTTATGCCCCCAAATAATCAGATAAATCATTTAGGCACACATTGAAAATTCGCCAGAGTACGATTAAAACATGGCATAAAAAAAGGCATGTCACATCATACACAAATTTACAACATACAACACCTGCTCATTTAATGATATGCAACAGTGGGGTAACTTTGCATACAGAGGAACTTTGTCCTTACACCCACATCTCAATATTTAGAATAAAAGCGAAAAATCTAAACATTGGACCACATTCAAACATATATACAGAGATATATATACTTCACCAAGTATTACCACCAACATAATTCATGTTTACATCAACATTTATCAACCAGATACATATACAAATGTATCACAAAAGAATAATATACATCCTAGCTACCCGGTGCTACATATCAGAGCCAACCGACCAAAAGAATGAAGACACGCTTCACAAAAAGACCTCCAGCATACCTACTCTGCAATGCCTCATAGAGCATCATAAAACAGCAGAAGGGTGAGAAATATTATCATAATAACAATGCATATAATTATATATATATATATATATATATATATATATATATATATATAAATATATATATATATATATATATATATATATATATATATATATATATATATATATATATATATTCATAAAGATACGCATATTCACATTCTCACCACAATTCACCACAATTCACCCATATACATTACAATGTATATATATATATATATATATATATATATATATATATATATATATATATATATATATATATATATCAATCGAGCATATTCATCATGCACACTTTCACAATTCACAATCATTCCACATAAACATACACATTTATGTTTATTCATCAATACATCATTATAAAGATGATAAATGCAAATCATAGAGACCGACTCACGACTCTATGCAAATGCAATGCGGGTACCGACTCAATCATCTTCAGTTCACTCAGGAACTTCTGCTGGAACCATCGCTCGTTACCAAAGTAACTCCCCGTCGGGCCTACGATGTTCACCCATTACTCACACCCCACTTGGGCACACAATGTTCATGGATCGCTCACACCCCTCCTGGGCACACGACCCGGTCGCTCACACCCCACCCGCGGGCACACGATCTGATTGCTCACACCTCACCTAGGCACACAATCCGATTGCTCACACCTCACATAGGCACACAATCCTTCGTAATCATCGCTCACACCTCACATAGGCACACGATGTTACCACGAATTCTCATTAGAATCGCTCAACACAAGAATGTATTTCATGATGCTTCACATGCAAAATGACACAAGACATTCTTGAAATGCATACATATTCACAATATATTCATGCATTCATCTCATACAATCACATACAATCTATATACATTCACATCAATGTACTATTGTATGATTCACATTCAAACACACCGTCAAAACGGTAAAAGTCGCTAAATAGCACTATTCCCGACTTTCCGACATAATTAAATCGGCCAACAATCTCAAAACCCATTTTTATAAGAAAGAACGTTTCATAAGCTTTCCAACGATATAAAGAACGTCCCGATCCGAGTTACAGATTAAAAGTTACAGAATTTAGAAAACAGATAAAATTTTGAAGTCCCAGACCGCGCTGAGCGGCCTCTCGAGCGCGCTGAGCGGGCTCGCTACTGCCTGGTGAGGTTACATTTTTTCAAAAGCGCGCTAAGCGGGCTCTGCGATTTTCAAAAAAATTCCTCTTCGCAAATCCACCCCAAAAATCCCATTTTTCACCCAAATTCAATTCTAACAGCAAAACAAACATCAACAATTGTTCATACACACAGTGTGATCATACAATACAGTTTATATCGATTTACGACCGTAAAATCATCGATTCCGAGTCATTTTATCGTTTTCGACCTAAAACTCCAAAAACCATGGAAAACAAGAAAACATCCAAGCAACTCATACATAATGATACACATTGATAAGATAATAAGATTTCACACCCTTACCCGGATTCCAAATGATCTAGCTCTTGTTCTTGATGATTTCCACTCTTTTTCCTTTTTTCTTCTCTTCTTTTTCTTTCTATCTTTCTCTATTTCTCTCTATTTCTCTTTTCTATCTATTTTCTTTCTTTTCTATTTCTTTTCTCTCATTTTCCACACAATCAATTAATTCATTTTTTTCTCACATAATTCTAATTCCACAAAATTTCTAACTTATGATTAATTATGAAAAGTCTAAAATACCCTCCATTCTAATTTCCCCGAAAACTCTCAAAAAGGTAAAATAACATTTACCACACCAATTTCACAATTAAAATAATTTATCACCCAATTAAAATAAAAGACTCAAGAATAATAGAAATAATCAAAATCGGGGCGTTACAACTCTCCCCCACTTTAGAAATTTTCGTCCTCGAAAATAATACCTGATTCAAACAACTCCGGATACGACTCTCGCACCCCACTCTCTAGTTCCCAAGTCATATTGCCTTCCGCAGCGCCTCCTCACGCTACTTTCACAAGCGCAATATCCTTGCCTCTTAGCTTCTTAACTTCACGGTCCAAAATCCTAACCGGTAAAGTTTCCACCATAAGGTTATCTCTCACTTCAACCTCGTCCATAGGAATAACATGTGACGGATCCGGAACATACTTCCGAAGTTGCGAAACATGGAATACGTCATGCAAATTCGAAAGGTTCGGAGGCAACGCCACACGGTAAGCCACAACACCAACTCGTGAAGTAATTTGATACAGACCAATAAAACGAGAAGTCAACTTCTTCGACTTCAAAGCACGACCCACACCCGTAACCGGTGTAACTCTCAAAAACACATGGTCGCCTTCTTGAAACTCAAGATCTTTCCTTCTCTTGTCATGATAGCTCTTTTGTCTACTCTGAGAAGCTCTCATCTTCTCCCGAATAAACTTCACTTTCTCCGTCATTTGTTGTACCATCTCCGGTCCAACTATTGTTCTCTCACCCGTTTTATTCCAACACAAAGGTGTTCGATATCTACGACCATACAAAGCCTCAAATGGTGCCATAATTATACTCGAATGAAAACTGTTATTGTAAGTGAACTCAATCAACACCAAATAATCATCCCAAGCACCACCTTGCTCGAGCACACAAGCACGCAATAAATCCTCCAACGATTGAATCGTCCTCTCGGTTTGACCGTCCGTTTGCGGATGATAAGCCGAACTCAATCTTAGCTTAGAACCCAAAGCCTTTTGTAAACTCTCCCAAAACCTCGATGTAAATCTAGGATCTCTATCCGATACAATACTCTTAGGAACTCCATGTAACTTCACCACCACAAGAACATAAATCTCGGCTAACTTCTCCAAAGGATAACTAATATCAATTGGAATAAAGTGAGCAGATTTAGTAAGCCTATCAACAATTACCCAAATCGCATTATGGCCTCTTTGCGTATTCGGCAATCCCGTAACAAAATCCATCGATATACTATCCCATTTCCATTCCGGAATATCCAACGGTTGCATCTGTCCACTAGGTTTTTGATGTTCCACCTTAGACTTTTGACAAGTTAAGCATGCATACACACATTGAGCAACATCCCTTTTTAATCCGGACCACCAAAAGATTTTCTTCAAATCTTGATACATTTTGTTCGCTCCCGGATGAATACTTAAGTTACTTCGGTGTCCTTCCTCCAATATCATCTTTTTCAACTCCGCATCATCAGGAATACAAATACGACCACGGAATCTCAAAACTCCAAAATTATCAACCTTGAAATCCTCATTCTCATTCAACATCAATTCAATGAATTTTAAGTCCAACTTTTGCTTTTCACCTACCGTTGCAAGAAAATCATTTGTAACATGTAGCATACCAAGTCTCACACTTCTCGGCGTCATTTCACAAACTAAACTCAAGTCTCTAAAATCCTCCAAAAGTTCCCATTCTCTCATCATTAATGAGGACATATGTAACAACTTCCGACTTAAGGCATCGGCCACCACGTTTGCCTTACCCGGATGGTAATTCAAAACAAAATCATAATCTTTCAAAAGTTCTAGCCACCTCCTTTGTCTCATGTTCAATTCTTTTTGATCAAATAAATATTTCAAGCTTTTGTGATCACTAAAAACTTCGAATCTTGCTCCATAAAGATAGTGCCTCCAAATTTTCAAAACAAACACCACGGCCGCTAACTCCAAGTCATGTGTAGGATAATTCTTTTCATGCACTCTCAATTGTCTAGAAGAATATGCCACAACTTTTCCATCTTGCATCAAAACACCACCTAAACCTGTCAATGAAGCATCACAATACACAACAAATGGTTCATTAGGATTAGGCAAAATCAAGATCGGAGTCGTCGTTAACCTTCTCTTTAGCTCATTGAAACTCTCTTTACAATGAATATCCCAAATGAAAGCTTTTCCCTTACAAGTCAATTGCGTTAAAGGAAGTGCCAACTTCGAAAATCCCTCAATAAACCTCCGATAATAACCCGCCAAGCCTAAAAAGCTTCGAATCTCCGTAACCGACCTAGGAGCCTCCCATTGCATCACCGCATCAATCTTGGATGGATCAACACTAATACCACTACCGGAAATAATATGTCCAAGGAAACTTACTTCCGACAACCAAAATTCGCATTTTGACAACTTAGCATACAATTGTTTCTCTTTCAAAATTTGCAACACAATTCTCAAATGCTCTTCATGCTCTTCTTGAGACTTAGAGTAAATCAAAATATCGTCGATGAACAAAACCACAAAACGATCTAACTGTTCATGAAAAATACGATTCATGTATTCCATAAACACACCCGGCACATTAGAAACCCCGAATGGCATCACGGAATATTCGTAATGACCATACCGTGTCCTAAAGGCTGTCTTTTGAATATCCTCTCCTTTCACACGAATCTGGTGATATCCCGATCTCAAATCAATCTTGCTAAAAACATTCGCACCAACCAATTGGTCCATCAAATCATCGATCCTTGGAAGCGGATACTTGTTCTTAATTGTCACTTTGTTCAATTGTCGATAATCAATGCATAATCGCATACTCCCGTCCTTCTTCTTTACCAACAATACCGGAGCACCCCAAGGAGAAACACTTGGTCTTACAAATTTCTTATCCAACAAGTCATTCAATTGCTTTTTCAATTCTACCAATTCCGATGCCGACATACGATACGGTGCCATCGAAATCGGTCTAGTACCCGGAACTAGATCAATAGAAAATTCAACTTCTCTTTCCGGCGGTACATCCGTAATATCTTCCGGAAACACTTCTGGAAATTCACACACTACTGGAAACACATCAAGTGAAACTTTACCTTCCACCGACAATGATGCAAACAAACCAAACAATTGAGCTTCGTCCGCTAAAAGTTTATGCAACTCTTTAGTGGATAGGAAACTCTCAAATTCATCATCTTCCAAAGAAGGAAACCTTACTAACTTGTGATAGCAATCTATATGAACTCGATTAAATTGCAACCAGTTCATACCCAAGATTACGTCCAATCCTTCCAACGGCAAACACACTAGATCCATCTCGAAGTCTTTACCATAAATGGTCAAAGGACACATCAAACAAACCAAAGAAGTAGTTACCAACCCCATTGCTGGAGTATCAATAACCATCTTACCATCCATCAGAGACAACACAAGATTCAAACGCTTAGCGCACTCAGACGAAATAAATGAATGAGTCACTCCCGTATCAATAACGGCAACTAAAGGTGTACTATTAATAAAGCATGTACCTTTAATCAAACGGTCTGCATTCGTAGTTTGAGTCCCCGCCAATGCAAACACCTTTCCGCCCGCTTGAGCTTGTTTCGGCTTAGTACACTTAGTACTAATGTGACCAACTTCTCCAAAATTATAGCACTTCACCATATTCCTTCTACAATCAGTAGTAGCATGCCCAGTACCTCCACAATTAGAACATTTCACCACTGGCTTCCTACACTCAAATGATTTATGACCCAGTTCACCACATTTGTAACACCTAATAACACCGGAACCTCCTCCTCCTGACCTCCTATCAAAGTTTCCCCTATGCTTGCCCTTATCAGCGGGTGTCACATAAGGTCCACTTCTAGCTTGCTGTTTTCCCTTCCTCTCATTCAAACTTTTATAATGTGTAGAACGAGCCTTACTATCTTCCTCGAAGATTCTACAACATTCCGTCAAATCGGAAAACCTTCTTATCCTTTGATATCCCACAGCTTGCTTAATCTCAGGACGTAAACCATTCTCATATTTAATACACTTCGAGAACTCAACAGTAATCGCAGCATAATGAGGATGGAATTGAACCAACTCCACAAATTTAGCAGTATAGTCCACCACAGACATACTACCTTGTTTCAGTTCAAGAAACTCCATCTCCTTCTTTCCCTTCACACTCTCAGGGTAATACTTTCTCAAGAATTCAGTACGAAATAAATTCCAAGTTATCTCTTCATCATCCACCTCAAGAACTTCATGTATACCGACCCACCAATCGTCGGCTTCTTCCTTCAGCATGTGAGATCCAAGCCTCACCTTATTCTCCTCCGTACAGTCCATAACTCTGAAGATTCTTTCAATCTCTTTCAACCAATTTTGAGCTCCATCGGGATCAAACTTTCCTTTGAAAAACGGTGGTTGATTCTTCCTAAACTCGTCATTAGCATTCACGTTCGGCGCACCTTGCACCGCCCTAGCCATTGACTCCAAAGCAGCAGCCACCGCATTGTCGTTTCTACCAGACATATTCTGGTCATTCCCAAAAATAACAACAAGGTTAAACAACAGTTCACCCAACACAACAACAAGACAGACACAACTGACTCAACTCTGGCTCTGATACCACTTTATGTAACACCCCCTCTTTATGCCCCCAAATAATCAGATAAATCATTTAGGCACACATTGAAAATTCGCCAGAGTACGATTAAAACATGGCATAAAAAAAGGCATGTCACATCATACACAAATTTACAACATACAACACCTGCTCATTTAATGATATGCAACAGTGGGGTAACTTTGCATACAGAGGAACTTTGTCCTTACACCCACATCTCAATATTTAGAATAAAAGCGGAAAATCTAAACATTGGACCACATTCAAACATATATACAGAGATATATATACTTCACCAAGTATTACCACCAACATAATTCATGTTTACATCAACATTTATCAACCAGATACATATACAAATGTATCACAAAAGAATAATATACATCCTAGCTACCCGGTGCTACATATCAGAGCCAACCGACCAAAAGAATGAAGACACGCTTCACAAAAAGACCTCCAGCATACCTACTCTGCAATGCCTCATAGAGCATCATAAAACAGCAGAAGGGTGAGAAATATTATCATAATAACAATGCATATAATTATATATATATATATATATATATATATATATATATATATATATATATATATATATATATATATATATATATATATATATATATATATATTCATAAAGATACGCATATTCACATTCTCACCACAATTCACCCATATACATTACAATGTATATATATATATATATATATATAAATCGAGCATATTCATCATGCACACTTTCACAATTCACAATCATTCCACATAAACATACACATTTATGTTTATTCATCAATACATCATTATAAAGATGATAAATGCAAATCATAGAGACCGACTCACGACTCTATGCAAATGCAATGCGGTACCGACTCAATCATCTCAAGTTCACTCAGGAACTTCTGCTGGAACCATCGCTCGTTACCAAAGTAACTCCCCGTCGGGCCTACGATGTTCACCCATTGCTCACACCCCACTTGGGCACACAATGTTCATGGATCGCTCACACCCCTCCTGGGCACACAACCCGGTCGCTCACACCCCACCCGCGGGCACACGATCTGATTGCTCACACCTCACCTAGGCACACAATCCGATTGCTCATACCTCACATAGGCACACAATCCTTCGTAATCATCGCTCACACCTCACATAGGCACACGATGTTACCACGAATTCTCATTAGAATCGCTCAACACAAGAATGTATTTCATGATGCTTCACATGCAAAATGACACAAGACATTCTTGAAATGCATACATATTCACAATATATTCATGCATTCATCTCATACAATCACATACAATCTATATACATTCACATCAATGTACTATTGTATGATTCACATTCAAACACACCGTCAAAACGGTAAAAGTCGCTAAATAGCACTATTCCCGACTTTCCGACATAATTAAATCGGCCAACAATCTCAAAACCCATTTTTATAAGAAAGAACGTTTCATAAGCTTTCCAACGATATAAAGAACGTCCCGATCCGAGTTACAGATTAAAAGTTACAGAATTTAGAAAACAGATAAAATTTTGAAGTCCCAGACCGCGCTGAGCGGCCTCTCGAGCGCGCTGAGCGGGCTCGCTACTGCCTGGTGAGGTTACATTTTTTCAAAAGCGCGCTAAGCGGGCTCTGCGATTTTCAAAAAAATTCCTCTTCGCAAATCCACCCCAAAAATCCCATTTTTCACCCAAATTCAATTCTAACAGCAAAACAAACATCAACAATTGTTCATACACACAGTGTGATCATACAATACAGTTTATATCGATTTACGACCGTAAAATCATCGATTCCGAGTCATTTTATCGTTTTCGACCTAAAACTCCAAAAACCATGGAAAACAAGAAAACATCCAAGCAACTCATACATAATGATACACATTGATAAGATAATAAGATTTCACACCCTTACCCGGATTCCAAATGATCTAGCTCTTGTTCTTGATGATTTCCACTCTTTTTCCTTTTTTCTTCTCTTCTTTTTCTTTCTATCTTTCTCTATTTCTCTCTATTTCTCTTTTCTATCTATTTTCTTTCTTTTCTATTTCTTTTCTCTCATTTTCCACACAATCAATTAATTCATTTTTTTCTCACATAATTCTAATTCCACAAAATTTCTAACTTATGATTAATTATGAAAAGTCTAAAATACCCTCCATTCTAATTTCCCCGAAAACTCTCAAAAAGGTAAAATAACATTTACCACACCAATTTCACAATTAAAATAATTTATCACCCAATTAAAATAAAAGACTCAAGAATAATAGAAATAATCAAAATCGGGGCGTTACATAATCCACCACAACCTTCACAATCCATTACGATCGTCATGCGTCCAAAATGTGTTTAATCCGTTAATAGAGACGTGGTTACGAGTTTGCAGAATTTCAGTTATTGCACGTTCAACATTTTCTCCTACATTCTCTCCACTACTTCTCCAACTTCCCACTACTCCCACTTTCTCCACCACTCATTAATGCTCCATGGAAGTTGGAAAACGAAAATCCCCTCTATATATAGGATTTCCCTTATCATTTTGGATCATCCAAGTTTCTGGGCGCGAAAGCGCTGTTCATAGTTTTAGGCAGTAAATTACCATTGTAAAAGTGGTAGTTATCTCACATTGAGGAACTACCACACCATTAGTATTTAGGCCTTTAATTTGTAACGCTTGGATCAAAGCTTGCCGTCATTATTAAAGTTAATTCAAGTTCTTTATTTCCGCATTCTACTTCAAGTCTTTACAGGTTCTTTATCGCATTGCTTATTATTATTATTATTATTTATCGCTTTCATAAATTAATTATCGTGATGCTTTCAAATTCACTTACCATTTCTGTGTTGTTTTCATTTAATTCCATGTCCGGCTAAATGTTTAGAGTCTGGTGTATGAGGACCGTCGTTACCGACGGGACTCGGTAGAAAATAATAGGTGTGAACTTATGATTAAAAATCCTGTTTTGGTTTTAATTTCCAAGTATAATTTAAATAACTTTGTCACGAGAGTGAGAGGTTATTTAACACGATTTTGTCACGAGAGTGAGAAATTAATTAAGGTTAGAGCCGGCACTGCGAGAGCGTGGGGATCGAACCGGATAGTGGAAATTAGACACCATATCTAAATACAGCGGGAGCGCTTTAGATTTTGGTTAGGATATTATCGGCTTTCAAAATGTATTTCTTAGTTACCGGGCGAGCGGGAGCAAAATCTTGGGATTAGGAAGTATGGCTTTAGTTAATACCGCGAGAGCGTGAGGCAGAGTCTTTAAGTTGGTATATTCTACGGAACTAAGTTATAGTCGTAATTAGTACCCGAATTCTACAAAGTCCTTTAGGAACGCGGAATCCATATTCCGGACTCTCTTTATTATCATATTTTCTTAGTTTTACTTTAGTTCTAGTCTTAGTTTCCCTTTTATCAATTATCATTAGCCTTAGTTTTACATCGCAGCAATAGATAACGGTAGGTTGGCATTGGTCTCTGTGGGTTCGACAATCTTTTATATTACTTCGATAAATCCGTGCGCTTGCGGAGCATCAAAGACCCATTTCTTTTCTTAAAACTCACTTGGGCCTCTTGAGAGAGTGTAAGACCCATCCCTTTGTACAGAAAACCTTTTTGGGCCTCAGTCACTTGTATAAGTCCCTCTGTACAAATTCAACAGTGCGCTCACTGATAAAACCCTGGGCCTCTCCTTGAGCTGTAAGCCCCAAATCTTTCTTTTTTAAAACACTTTCTCCTTTGATTTTGAATATACTTTTGTTTTCAATCTTTCTTGGTTGAACAACTAACCAAACAGCATGGAAGCTCTACAACCGAGTAAGTGTTTATACGCCTTCATTTACTGCTTTCATATAGATATAACTGTATTGTGGGGCTGTTTCGCTGTAAGTCTTCTTTCATAAACTCATATCAACTGTGTAATAATAGTATAGATATTTAGAGTTTCCCCGGCAACTACGTCTAGAACTAGGTGACGCCGTTTCGTTTATTCGTCGAAATAGACAACTAGATCCCCAATGGGATCACCAGATACAGTCTTCTCTTCGGCTGTTCTCATTAGGAATTGCCAAGAAACTCTATTCCCAGAGATGAATGTATTCTCCGTGAATGGCATCTTTGAGTTTCTTCCAAATTCTCGAACTTTCCTGACTTTGATCTATTCTCGGTGAATAGCATTGCCTTGAATTTCTCGGGGTTTGGGGACCCACGGGCTTCTTAAAAGCATCGGCCTCCACTTGGGCATTGTACAAGGACCCACAGGCTTCCTAAAAGCAACCCCGCCTCCTCTTGGGCTTAGTACAAGGACCCTACGGCTTCTTAGAAGTATTCACCGCCTCCTCTCAGGCTTCGTATAATGATCTCTTCCTCCGGGAATGATAGCCTCCTCTTGGGCTTAGTACAAGGACCCGTTGGCTTCTTAAAAGTTTATAGCCTCCTCTTGGGCTTCATACAAATAGTCCCGACGACCTCCTAGAGGTATAGGAACAGAACCTAGTCATCTTCATAGAACAATCCTTTATAGAGTCTACTACTGTTTCTCAAAGCATAGTACAAAAGATGAAACTCTAGACTTGGACGGTCTAATCTCCTTGAGTCTCAAAGACATTTTCAAGTGACCCCTTCGTTAAATAGGAAGGAAACCCGTAGACTCGGACAGTCTCAATACCCTTCGGATTTCCCGCTTCCTTAAAGAACATGAATAACCCAGATCCTTGAATCAAATCCCTGAGTACAGTGTTGCTCATATAAGAACTGATTTTCTCTTTAAATCAGTATACTGGACCTGTCACTCAACTGAAACAGTAACTCTAGCCTCCTCTTAGGCTTTGTATAATGATCCTTCTTCAATGAAGTTAGCCTCCTCTTGGGCTTTGTACAATGATTCTCCCCAGCGGAGTCAAACAACGTTTAGCCTCTCTCTCGGGCTTTGTACGAGACACATAAGAGACTCCCTCGTTGAGTCAATCACCCCTTTCGCCTCCATCTCGGGCTTTATACGAGATACAAAAAGGTTCTTATTGAGCCAAACAAACCATAGCCTCCATCTCGGGCTTCGTACGAGATACAAAAAAACTCTCTTGTTGAGTCAAACAGCCTCCATCTCGGGCTTTATACGAGATACCAAAAGACTTCATCGTCGGGTCAAAACCTTTTAGCCTCTCTCTCGGGCTTTGTACGAGACACATATTAGCCTCCTTTTAGGCTTTGTATAAGAAAACCACTGGTTGATCCAATCAACCTTTTAGCATCAAAATTGTGCCTCGTTCACAGTATACAAACATCAACAACTCCTTTCCCCTTCATCTAATCGCTGTAAGTGGCAAGCCTCTGGATCATCTACATCCATGCCACTGTCCCTCTTTTAGCATGAGAAATTCCTAAGGAAAGATAGCATTGCTCTACACTGAGTTAAAGTCTTCTCCTTCAGGTTAAAATCCCCTATAAAGGAAATTATGGCATTTCCGAATTCGCATATCCCGGTTAAAGTAATTCTCCTTTATAACCAGTCACCTAACAGTTGTGACAGACAAACCCTTCTTTAGAGATGACAAATTCTATCTAAAGTCGAGGTCCTTCAGCTTCACGTCTTGGGCTTTGAACAAGACACAAATAGACTTTTCAGTTTCACATCTTGGGCTTTGAACAAGATACAAATCACCTTTAGCTTCACGTCTTGGGCTTTGAATAAGACACCAAAACACCATTTCCTCTCATAGAATAGGAGGAACTACGAACGCTCTGATTTCCCTGTTTCGGTAAACGGGAATACGTAGGCATAAGATCGAAAGAAAAGATCTTAGCGAGCACACTAAACAAAAACCCAAAATCCCATATCTCCATCAATCAAAAGCAGTAATTCAAAAAGCATCAGTCCTAACATCCTAATCCTTGTTCCCTGCCAGAAACCTTCTGCCAAGGTAAAAAGAAAGAAAACAGTATTGGCAAAAATACAAATAACCAGTACAAAGGCCCCCCCACATTGATAGCATTCGTAACCTAACAGACCGCTGTTTAAACTCAGTATGCAAAGCAGGGTTAATTGGAGACATCTATTTCCCTTCCTTCATCAGCTCACAATAGGATAAAAAATGAATCGACCTGTAGTAAGCTCAAACCGCAGAGAGCGACCAGCGCTTAAGAACCGCATCCAAAATCGCTCGCTACAGAAAAATGGCGCCCACCGTGGGGCCGGTCTCTGTTTTTTTCTTCCTTTTTACCTCTTGTGTGAATACCACAGATTGGGGCTTCCGCCGGGGAACCCATTTCTGTCAGGAACTTAGGATTCATAGCTTTAAAGGTCTAGGATGTTTAGGACAAATATATATACTGGTTTTCATAATTGCTATACATGTTTATTTTTCTGCTAATGGGAATGCGGGTGATGCCGTATGTGGAAAGATTGAGTATACACTTAAGATAAGTGATGGCGACGAGGTCGACCATCAACCTCAGTGGAGGCTGACTAATGTAACCATTCTCTCACCTAGACAATGGGTCGGTTGTGATGCCTGAGAAGCTGAGGAGCCAAACCCTTTCGTAGTGCGGAAACTATCAGAAATAGTTGTTACGCGATACTACCCTCATTTGAGGCTGGTGATCTATTCTCGGTGAATGGCACTTACTCTAAGATTGCTTTACAACTTGTTGGCGATCCGCTTGTTGTTTTGCTTTCCTGGGAGGAGCTGATGATAATGAGTACTGGTACAAAAATCACCCTAGTATAAACCTTTGGGGATGGGTAAAGCCTTGACTTCATGACAACGACCCTTTGACCCCATGTTTTTTCTATGTTTTTGTGTGCTGCATTCATGCATTCATTTAAAAACATTAAAACATTCAAAAAACTTCTCTTCTAGTCTCTCTGTTTTTCAAATTAAACTAAGACTGTGATTGCAAATATCAGAGAAGAGGATTACACTAATGGATTTCGGTAGAAGGAGAACCCATAGGTATACCTTCAAGGTTCCAAAACTAGAGGATTTGAGAAGGTTAGCAAGGATGATCACTAGCCCTGAGGCTTTCAGAGCCAAGTAAGGAGGTTTGCTACCACTGTTAAGAGTCCATGTGACTGAGGGAATCATGGATGCGTTCATTCAATTCTACGATCCGGTTTATCACTGTTTCACATTCCCGGATTACCAGCTAGCACTAACGCTGGATGAGTATTCTCACCTGATCGATCTACATATCACCGATCGAGCTCCATTTTCTGGACTGGAAGAAATTCCAAAGAATCAGACCATTGCAAGAGCAATTAATTTGGACGAGTCTGAGGTCAGGACTCACATGAACGCTAAGGGTGGCATCCAAGGTTTGCCAGCCCAGTTCTTGACAAAGAAAGCCCTGTACTTCGCCAGTATCGGGAACGTGACTTCTTTTGAAAGTATCTTTGTCTTGCTCACCTACGGGTTATTTTTGTTTCCCAACATCAATAACTTCGTCGATATTAACTCCATTAAGGTTTTTCTCATTGGAAACCCTGTGCCGACTTTGCTCGCAGATGCGTATCATTCTGTACACTTGGGGAATTTGTACAGCGGAGGGGAGATCACATGCTGTGTACCTCTGCTTTATAAATGGTTTATTTCCCACTTGCCCAAGTCTGCTGCTTTTTGGGATTGCAAGAGTGCCTTATGTTGGTCGCAGAAGATCATGTCTCTTACCAACTCTGATATAGATTGGTGTAATAGGATTTATGATGGAATCAGGATCATTGATCGTTGTGGAAACTTCCCCAACGCACCCCTTATAGGAACTAAAGGAGGAATCAACTATCATCCAGTATTGGTTCGCCGTCAATTTGGATACCCGATGAGACACATCCCACGGGGTGTTCATCTGAAAGGTCTTTTCTTCAAGGAAGGAGAAAGTGACAGAGCACTAAAGATGGAAATAGTGCACGCTTGGAAACATGTTCATAAGAAAGGACGAGAGTCTCTAGGAAAACCGGACTGTGTCTCGGTGGAGCCTTATCTCCATTGAGTACAAACTAGAGCTCTCAAGCTAAAAATGCCTTATCCTCGTTACGGAATTCTTCCGCCAAAGGAGTCTTTCATGTACTTCATGACTGAAACGAAAAAGCTTCAGGTTACTCTCAACAAAGTTCAAAAGGAGAGAAGGTCTTGGAAGAACAAGTACCGCACCCTCGATGTGGAGTGTATCAAAATACAGTAATTACTGAAAGAAAAAGATGCTCTGATTGAAATTTTGGAGCAACATGCTGTAGAGAATCAAGATGATCAAAGGAATTTGCTCGCTCTTTTCACCTGGCAAAGGAATGACAACCCGACAAAGGCCCAGGAGCCCCGGTCAAAGGAATTTGCTCGCTCTTCAGAGAGGACTCGGGACCCATTAGCTTAGGTTTCTGTTCCGCACCTTGTAATCTACTGTATTTCCATTTCTGTAATCCTTTGAATTCAATAAAAAAGGGTTTCCCCACTGTTTGATATTTGCAATCTAATTGTCGAAGTTTATTTTGATTAAACCAAAAAACAATTAATATAATCATTGCATTCATCATTCTCACATCGCGAATTCTTCTTACCTACGAATCTCACGTTTGTGTCTCGGTTCTAGAGTCAAACTGTCTCATTCGTACAATACTCGAACCAATCGTCAGAAAAAGATGGATGATCTTGAGGAAGAGAACATAGAGTTGAAAGAAGAGATCGACGCTCTAAGAGAGGATATGAGAAAGCTTCGTAACGACATGCAAGCCATGGCAGAAGCTCAGCTACAAAGAACTGTGATCTCAGAGATCACCTCAATGCCCATAGTGGAGAAGAATGATCCTAGGTATCAGATGCCGAAAGATCGTCCCTGGGGCATGCCTGTCAAGTATATCCCGGGAGGATATGTTTCGCCGATCACTGAGGATTAGGGAATCACAACAGAAGCCGTTGGGTCTGAAGGTTACAAACTTCGGGAAAGCGAAGATGCCAGGGGCATACTGAAGACTCCTGAAGGTTACAAACTTCGGGAAACGCCAAGATTTACTGCCGTAGTCACGGTACCACCCCCTGTGGTGCACACTGTCCCGGAAGGACAGATTCCACCAATACCTGCTGGTAAAAAAGAAACTATGTTCGATAGAATGGATGAATTCCAGGAACAGTTCTTGGAAATGCAGAAGGAGTTACAAGCCATTCGCGATCAGGATCTATTCGGAAAGGACGCCGCGGACCTCTGCTTGGTGCCCAATGTGAAAGTCCCGCACAAATTCCAAGTGCCCGACTTTGAAAAATACAAGGGTAACTCTTGCCCTCAAAGCCATCTGGTGATGTACGCTCGGCGGATGTCAGCTCAGACGGAGAATCAGGACCTACTTATTCACTACTTTCAGGATAGTTTAACCGGTGCCGCACTCAAATGGTACATGGGTTTAAACCGTACTACGATCAACACATTCAAAGATCTTGGTACTGCCTTCGTCCAACAATAAAAATACAATTTGGACATGGCACCCGACAGAGATCAACTCAGATCAATGTCACAAAAGGACAAGGAAACCTTTAAGGAGTATGCTCAAAGGTGGCGTGAAATTGTCGCTCAAATTTGTCCACCTCTTGAGGAAAAAGAGATGACAAAGATCTTCTTGAAGACCTTAAGCTCATTTTACTATGACCGAATGGTTGCCAGTGCGCCCAGTGATTTCACCGAGATGGTCGGCATGGGCGTACGTCTTGAGGAAGCCATCCGAGAAGGACGTTTGGTAAAAGACACTGGATCGACGAGCAGTACTAAAAAATACGGTAGTGCTCTCCCTAAGAAAAAATAGCAAGATATTGGGAATATCTCTCTCGGAAAGCAAAGGCGACGTTATCAACCAGTAGCAGCTGTAACTCCTGCAATCAGCCCTGCGTCTGTTCCTACTTATCAACCTCAGGTTGCGCAAAGCCAACCTGATCAGCAAAGGACACAACAACCTCTTCAGCAGTCTAGTCCTCCATATAACAGCAACCGTACAACATGGCTACCAGGATTTGATCCTATACCCATGTCGTACGCAGAGCTGTTTCCATTACTGTTAGCCAAGGGGCACATTCAGACTAAGTCTCCTCTTACAGTACCGGAAAATCCGCCTTTTTGGTTTAAGGTGGATCAAACTTGCCCTTATCATCAAGGAGGTCCAGGGCATAACATTGAGACTTGTCTCAATTTCAAGTCCGACGTGCAAAAGCTTGTTAGGAGCGGGCTCTTATCTTTCAAGGATACGAATCATAATGTTCTCACAAACCCGCTGCCTCAACATGAGAAAGCTGCAGTCAATCTAATTGAGAAAGAATTTAACGATGTCTATCAAATTCACGATGTACTCTTGTTGAAAACCAATCAGGTCAAGATGCATTGTAGACAGAGTGGATATGGCCATGTGCCACCTCATAACTATCACCAGTGTGATATCTTCTCTAAAGACAACCAAGGATGTTCTGTAGTGCAAGCAGCTCTACAAGAACAAATGGATCTCGGATGGATCCAAGAGCACCGAGTTCGTGGAGTTAACATGGTCTACACGAATTCCAACGTCATTCAAAACCACGACATCCGTGCGATAAATGTCAACTTGGTGGAAATGCACTCAAGGCAAAGCCAGTATCATAATCTGCCGCGACACGATTACAATTCCTGTCTGACTTGCTCGGTAAACAGACAGGGTTGCTCTTTTGTACAAGAAGCCCTCCAGCGTCAGATGGATCTTGGATGGATCCAAGACTACCATGATAGGAATCCCTATCAGATCAACATAGTTTAGATCTTTGACATTCGCGTGATGAATATCGACTTGGTAGAGTTACATGCTAAGCAGGTCCGACTCGGATTCTTAATATCACATGACTATCAAAACTGTAAAGCGGGTTGCAAAAACGATCGAGGTTGTACCCTTGTCCAGGAGGCACTTCAGCACTTGTTAAATCACTGGTGGATGCCAATCTATATGGATGAAGATACTCAGCAAATTAGTATCAGTAACAGGAATCCTACTCGGCGTCAAAGTCAGGATGTCCGATCAGGGGAAGGTAACCTAGTGAGGTTACATTGTATTCAAAGTGGGCGTGGCCAGGTGCCACCACACAATTACGACCGTTGTAGCGTCTGTTCGGAAAGTAACCAAGGGTGTTACCTTGTGAGAGAAGCTCTTCAGGGTCAGGTGGATCGTGGAGAAATTCGTCCATATCCGGGTTCTGGACCCATCAACTGGACGCCAAACTACCTTGTCGATCAAGTTGAGGATGTTGTCACCATCTATGGTCGTCACCAGATCAGGGATGTTTTTGCCATCATCCCTCTACTTGACGAATCTAAAGTTCCCAACCGGGAACGGATCGAGATTACTTACGATGGTCAGAAAAATCAGAAAGTTCCCATAGTCATCTATCTACCGGGACCACTACCGTATGAATCAACTAAGGCTATCCCTTACAAGTACGGTGCAACAACAATTGAAAATGGAAAGGAAATTCCATTACCCTCCATTGTGAACATTGCAGACATCAGTCGAGTAACACGGAGTGGTAGAATCTTCAACCGAGGGGTTGGGGAAGTTAACAAGGAAAAGGAACTTCAGACAGAAGCTCCCGATCTATCAGTCGGTCAATCCAGTAATCCCGACCTTTCGAAAAATAATGATGAGATGCTGAAGCTCATCCCAAGGAGTGAATACAACATGTCGATCAACTGTTACAGAATCCTTCAAAGATCTTAGTATTATCACTGTTACTCAGTTCAGAAGCCCACAGGGAGGCTCTACAGAAAGTCTTGGAGCAAGCCTTTGTGGAACAGGATGTAACAATCAGACAGTTCGATAGTATTGTCTCTAACATCACTTCCTGCAATAACTTGGGATTTAGTGATGAGGAATTACCCGAAGAGGGTCGCCGTCATAACATGGCGCTCAATATCACAGTTAACTGCCAGGACGATGCTTTAGCCAGCGTACTGGTAGACACAGGGTCAGCCCTGAATGTTATGCCGAAGTCCACTTTGATGCAATTATCATTCAAAGGCCCTCCGATGAGAATCAGCGAGGTCGTCGTCAAAGCGTTCGACGGATCCAGAAAAATAGTTATCGGCGAAGTTGATCTTCCCATAACTATTGGTCCTCACACTTTCCAAGTCACTTTCCCAGTCATGGACATCCGGGCAACGTACAGTTGTTTATTAGGAAGACCTTGGATACATCAGGCTGGAGCGGTTACTTCAACCCTCCACCAAAAGCTAAAGTTCGTCAAGAACGATCAACTTGTCACAGTTTGTGGAGAACAAGCCTTGCTTGTAAGCAACTTGTCATCGTCTACTGGTATAGAACCCGTGGAGGTTATTGGGACGCAGTTCCAAGCACTGTCGGTGAGCAAGGACAATCAATTCAAAGGAGGATCCTCGATTTCCTCATATAAATATGCTATCAAAGTGGTCGAGAGTACCGATACAACCGGATGGGGACAACTTGTCATTCCTATTGACAATAAAACAAAGAAGGGTCTTGGTTTTTCTGCAACCTGTACCCAGACAGCTGCCAACGATGAAAGTCTTCATCCCCTTCAAAACTTCTTCCACAGTAGAGGTTTCCTCCACCCAGTGTCTCAAGCAATACATGCTATTAATGAGGAAGATCCCTCTGACACAGATAAAGAATGGAAGTCCTACCTTAACGAGGACAGTTATATGTCTCAAGAAGAGGTGCCTACGCCATTTTGCTATCCCGCACAGAGTCCGAGATTTATACCAAGGTCGGACGTCGAAATGATATATGGAGATTGTGATCCGGAAGAATGCTGTGCTCCGCCAAATTCATTAGAGGAGGACACTCTGATGAAAGACAACTTTGACCACAATTACTATGGCCCAATGGATGGTCTGCCAATGTGGCAACCTTATCCAGGAAACTTGGGGCAAGAAAGTTAGCCGAGTAATGAAACTCAGCTGAGCATCATTGAACAGAATACCTGTGTCCCCACCATGTCATGGGATCAACACTTAGGTCATTCAGAAACTACTCAACATGAAGATGAATTTTCAACGTTCGCAGGACTTGAATTCATCAACTATGCTTTTCCTGAGGTCAACGTCATCGAGAGAGATTACTCCTCCAGTTCCAAAGAAGTATGGGACACTCTGGGAGAACCAAGTGGAAAATACGACTATATGGTCAAGTACACCGCTCCCGAAAGCTCTCGTATCAGGCTCGAAGATATCCAGCCAACTGGATGGGGAGATACAGCTGAGAGCACAACTACTCTGCAAAATGCAACTGAGGAATTCTCCTACGACAACTCTTCCTGGGAGACAGATTCCAATGATCCTACTCCACCAGAAATCAGCGTCATTTCTGAAGACAAATCAAGGAAGGTGCCAGAATTTGTGATTCACCGAGGAGTTCGCCGCCAATGGGTTGCCGTCGAGGTTCCGAAGGTTGTTCATCAGTCAAAGTAATTGCCGTCTTTTAACCTTTCACCCTGCCCAGGTGAAACGGATGTTTTGATAGGGCCCGCTTTCTGTAAATATCCCTCTTCGCTTCTCCCAAAGCGACAGAGTTTTGTTTTATAGGTTTGTAGTTTCAAGAATCGACTTGTTCATTAATAAAATAACGTCGTTTTGTAATTTCCGCATTAATTGCTGTTTTCTCTTTTTGCTTTTTCAGAAAATGGTAATCCTAAAAAACATGTAAAAATAAAAACAAGCAGTAAAACAAATACACTGCACACACTTGCATTTTCCTCTATCTCTTCTAAACACGAATCATCACGTCATGCAGATTGCTTGTTTTAAACCCCGTTGAAACATACAATCCAATGCCTTCTCCCAACTTTGAGTTCCCGGTATTCGAGGCTGAAGAAGAAAATGACAACGAAATTCCAGGAGAGATCTCCCGACTACTCAGACAAGAGGAAAGGTCCATAGAACCTCACAAAGAGCCGTTGGAAATGGTAAACTTGGGTTCAAAGCAAGAGAGAAAAGAAATCAGGATTGGGGCACTGCTCAGTCCAAATGCCAAAGAGGGTTTGATAAAGCTTCTCAAAGAATTCCCCGATGTGTTCGCTTGGTCCTATCAGGATATGCCAGGGTTGGATACCAGCATCGTGGAACGTCACTTACTGTTAAGATCGGAATGTCCGCCGGTAAAGCAAAGGTTGAGACGCACTAACCCGGACATGGCCATCAAAATCAAAGAGGAGGTACAGAAATAGATCGACGCAGGTTTCCTCGCTACATCTGAATATCCTCAATGGTTAGCCAACATCGTACCCGTTCCCAAAAAGGACGGAAAGGTCAGAATGTGTGTTGATTACAGGGATCTGAACAAGGCAAGTCCAAAGGACGACTTTCCTTTACCACACATTGACATGCTGGTAGACAGTACAACAAAGTTCAAAGTTTTCTCCTTCATGGATGGATTCTCGGGCTATAACCAGATCAAAATGGCGCCGAAAGACATGGAGAAAACTTCGTTCATTACCCCATGGGGTACCTTTTGTTACAAGGTAATGCCGTTCGGTTTGAAGAACGCCGGGGCAACTTATCAAAGGGCCATGACTACTCTGTTTCATGACATGATACACCAAGAGATAGAGGTATATGTCGATGACATGATTGCAAAATCTAAGACAGAAGAAGAGCACGTTGAACATCTGTCAAAATTGTTCGAACATTTAAGAAAGTTCAAGCTCCGCTTAAATCCCAACAAGTGCACCTTCGGTGTCCGTTCAGGGAAACTATTAGGGTTCATCGTCAGCCAGAAAGGAATTGAGGTTGATCCTGACAAGGTCAAGGCCATTCAAGAAATGCCTTCTCCGAAAACTGAAAAACAAGTCAGAGGATTCTTGGGACGTTTGAACTATATCTCCAGATTCATATTCCTCATGACCGCGACGTGTGCGCCGATTTTCAAATTACTAAAAAAGAACCAGGATTGCGTTTGGTCAGAAGACTGCCAAACCGCCTCCAACAGTATTAAGGAATATCTGTTGAATCCTCCGATTCTCTCACCTCCAGTGGAAGGAAGACCACTGATCATTTACCTCACAGTTCTGGAGGACTCAATGGGATGTGTACTTGGCCAACAAGACGAAACCAAAAGGAAAGAGTCTGCCATTTACTATCTAAGCAAGAAATTCACCGACTGCGAAACTCGGTACACAATGCTTGAGAAAACTTGTTGCGTTTTGGCTTGGGCAGCCAAACGTCTTCGCCAGTACATGATTCGTCATTCTACTTGGTTGGTCTCTGAAATGGATCCAATCAAGTACGTTTTCGAAAAACCTGCTCTTACGGGAAGAATTGCCCGTTGGCAGATGCTGTTATCAGAATATGACATAGAGTACCACGCTCAGAAAGCCGTTAAAGGAAGTATTTTAGCCGATCATTTGGCTCATCAACCGATTGACGATCAAGAATCATTAGAGTTTGACTTCCCAGACGAAGATGTCATGTATCTAAGAATGAAAGACTGCGATGAACCGCTACCCAGTGAAGGGCCAGAACCGGGTTCCCAATGGGGACTTATCTTTGACGGAGCAGTTAATCATTATGGGAACAAAATTGGGGCAATCATTGTTACCCCTCAGGGTACCCACTTTCCTTTCACTGCCAAACTTATGTTCAAATGTACGAACAACGAGGCCGAATACGAAGCTTGTATCATGGGTCTCGAGGAAGCAATTGATTTAAGGATAAAAAATTTGGACGTATACGGCGACTCAGCCCTGGTTATCAATCAGATAAAAGGAGATTGGAACATATACCAATCAGGACTGATACCTTACAAAGATTATGCAAGAAGGTTGTTACCCTTCTTCAACAGAGTCGAGTTTCATCACCTCCCTCGTGATGAGAATCACATGGCTGATGCATTAGCCACTATCTCTTCCATGATTAGTGTAGGTCAGAGGAATGACCTACCTAAGATCAACATAATGCGCCTTGATCGGCCCGCTTACATCTTCACGATTGAAGCAGTTATAGACGACAAACCTTGGTATCACGATATCAAATGCTTCCTTCAGAAACAAGAGTACCCACCTGGGGCATCCAGGAAAGATAGAAAGACCCTCGAAGATTGGCTGGAAACTTCTTCCTGAGCGGTGACACTCTCTATAAGAGAAATTTTGACATGGTCTTGCTCCGGTGCGTAGACAGGCCAGAAGCAGACATGCTTATGAAAGAAATTCATGAAGGATCCTTTGGCACTCATGCCAACGGACACACAATGGCGAGAAAAATTCTGAGAGCGGGGTATTACTGGTTGACCATGGAATCCGACTGCTACAAGTACATGAGGAGGTGTCACAAGTGTCAGATATACTCCGACAAAATTCATGTATTGCCATCACATCTCAAAGTTCTTTCTTCCCCGTGGCCTTTTTCCATATGGGGAATCGACATGATTGGCTTGATCGAACCTAAGGCTTCAAACGGACATCGGTTCATCCTGGTAGCCATTGATTACTTCACTAAGTGGGTCGAAGCAGTGTCATACGCCAATTTGACCCGACAAGTGGTGGTCTGATTTATCGAAAACAATATCATCTGCCGTTATGGTGTTCCAAGCCAGATCATTACTGATAATGGATCTAACTTGAACAATAAGATGATGAAAGGGTTGTGCGCTGAGTTCAAGATCGAACACCATAACTCATCTCCCTACCGACCCAAGATGAACGGAGCGGTAGAAGCGGCTAACAAGAACATCAAGAAGATCGTTCAAAAGATGGTTGTAACCTACAAAGATTGGCACGAGATGCTACCCTTTGCTCTTCATGGTTATCATACATCTGTTTGCACTTCAACAGGGGATACCCCTTTCTCTCTAGTGTATGGCATGGAGGCAGTTCTCCCCATAGAAGTAGAGATCCCATCAATCCGGGTATTGATGGAAGCGAAGCTCACCGAAGCTGAATGGTGTCAAAACCGACACGATGAACTGAATCTTATCGAAGAAAAGAGAATAACGGCACTATGCCACGATCAGTTGTATCAACAGAGAATGAAGAGGGAGTTCGACAAAAAGGTCCGACCTCGTGTCTTCAGAAAAGGAGACCTCGTGCTCAAGAAGATACAATCATTTCTCACTGATTCGCGAGGCAAGTGGACTCCGAATTATGATGGCCCCTATGTGGTCACGAAAGCTTTCTCAGGCGGCACCTTGAGACTTGCAACCATGGACGGAGAGGAATTTGCCTACCCCACGAATGTTGATGTAGTCAAGAAATACTTCGCCTAAAAAAAACGTCTCGGTGGATTGAAAACCCGAAAGGGCGGTCCAGGCAAAAATTAGAGACATGAAAAAATCATCCCGGTGGATTGGAAATCTCATAGTACAATCCAGGCAAAAATGAGGGATAATGGCAAGTAACTATGTTCAACAGAGGCAAGTCCCTCAGCAGCAGCAGCAGTTACATCGTCCATCGGAGGAAAGCTCCAGTCAAGGTCATCTTCGACAGAAGCTCAGGATGCCCCGAATTCAAAGTTGGTAGAAGGATAGTGGTCGTTATGTTCCAACGTAGCCCTTTTCCCTGTAAATTACCATTTTCTAACTTTGTAAATACTCTTTGGAATCACGCGTTTGGATGATCTCCATCTTATCAATAAAATTTGAGCCCTTGTGCTTTTGTTTGTAATTCTTATTTGTTTTAGCTTTACAGAATGACGTTTTTTTAAACATGATTAACGATTCTTGAAATAAAACAAAAATGAATTTACTTGTTAAAACTTTTTCTGCTTTTAAAATAAAGTTGGCAATTTCTTTTGACTGTTGAACATCAAAAGAGCATCAACCGCTTCTCCAGAAGTAAGCGAACTTCAAAGTGCAGGATCAAAGTACTCCTTCTAGACCAGCACGCCTGAATGAAGGATCAACAATGTCAGAGACCATGTTTCGTCTGACATCCTCGGCCGAGTTCTCATCTCCTAAGCCCGACCAGCATCACCTCCAACAGGGACCGTTTCTCATAAGCAAGGCAGAATTGCTATCTTGAACCAGCGATATTTCTTCCATGCCCCGCGATGGCCGAGTATCCAGTCATGTTCATCTTTTAGTTTGTATGTCGCGTTAGTTTTGTCCGCATATACATACATACATCATGCATTATTGATTTGCATTCACATTCATATTGCACCACTATCACTCTAGTCGGTCTTATCCCCTAGTGATAAAAGTCCTCTCAATCGAGTTGTCAGACCTTTCCTCATTAGGAAGTGGATCATCTAAGCAATCTCTCTCCCGTTTATTTCTGGATTAGAATTGGCCCTTGACCACTTTGATAACTTGAACCTCTGAGAAACAAGAGAGCTTCCGACAAACATCACTCTTCGCCATTGAAAATGATATCTTCGCTTTCCCAGATTAAGGAAAATCCCCAGAGAAAACCTCTTAATCAAGAGATTCGGCAGTACGGCAGGTTTTCTTCGAAAAAACCACTGATGAAAAGGTCATCGGCACCTCAAAATTGGATCCCATCATATGGCATTTCTCCGGAAAGATCCGGAGAAAAGTATGATGTAAGCCCCCAAACGAAAACAGTCTCTCAAGAGACTCGCTTTCCCCAGTAGAATCGACAAATGGCGTCTCCAACAGAGAAGTTTGTGCAACTCTACAACTCAGACGAATGGGTTCCTCAGCAAGTCTGACATCAAAACTTTTTCCACTCAAATGGCATCTCCCCAGGAAAATTCGGCGAGAAGTTTGAAGGAAAACCGCTACTAACAGCGTTCCTTGTCAAGAAAGTTTATTGACAAAAGAAACTGAGACCAGTTCCTTGGTAGGAAACCAGGATCGAGGGGAAGTTTATTTCAAAAGAAACTGAGACCAGTTCCTTGGTAAGAAACCAGGATCGAGGGGAAGTTTATTTCAGCAACTAAGACCAGGTCCTTGGTAGGAAACCAGGATCGAGGGGAAGTTTATATCAGAAACCGAGACCAGATCCTTGGTAGGAAACCAGGATCGAGGGGAAGTTTACAAAAGAAACTAAGACTAGTTCCTTGGTAGGAAACCAGGATCGAGGGGAAGTTTATTTCAAAAGAAAACTGAGACCAGCTCCTTGGCTGAAGACCAGGATCGAGGGGAAGTTTACCTTTTCTAAGCATATTCGCTTAGCTAAAGAAGATGAATGCGTAAGCTACCATTCATAACCACCATCAAAATTTCGGGTATTCCGATATTTAATCCTCTTGCACCCCGAATGCCTGAATACATTCGTCATTCACACCTTCGGGTCCAAGAAGATTAAATAGGGGCATCTGTCATACCCCAAATTTTGACCATTAAGATTTCCCATCATTGTGCAAATCATCAGCACAATATGGAGGAACCATCATACCTCATTAGTCTCCCCAAAGGTGGGTGAGCATTCACTACAAACAGGGTTTAGGGTTTCAAGCCCTCGCAGAGCTCTTAGACAAAGGATCAATCAAGGAATGACATGATCTTCAACTTGTCTAGCCTCTCAAATATCCACAATGGATCAAGAGGACTCCCACTTCAAGGATTAAGCACAAGGCTACTCCCTTCTAGGTGGATCAAGCCTCAGGATCGCCAGTGTCACCAAATTAGGGTTTGGTCGACTAGGGCCTCCAGATGGAAATTTTTCTCTGGGCATGAGCCAATGCTTCAAAGCATAACCTAAAATGCTCCATGGAACATCATAAAGCCCATCATCAAGTCAATTTATCCTCAGGGGATGCATACATAAAAAATCAGGAATTAGGGTTTCTTGACCTAATTCACCCCTAAGTTGACTTTTGGGACAAATCATGAGCCAAGACCTCAAGACATGATTTGAGGGTCTCCAACATACCACGTTGATCCATTTGCAACAATGGATTGACCCAAGAAGCTTGAGCAACAAGTTTCAATTTCATCTGAACCACAATTAGGGTTTCGAGAGAAAAGTCAACTGTAGCTTTGACTTTTGACTAGGACATGCTCCAAAGCCGTGTGACATAATTAAATATACCCTATAACACCCATGGAACATGTCCATCAATTTTGAATTAGGTCAAGGACATGATTTCCTAAAGGATCGCACAGTTTGGAATTCATCTAATAAAAAGTCAACTGTGCACAAAAGTCAAACTTTGACTTTTTGAGATTTTTCATAAAAATGGTTTTTTAACCCTAAAATGATGTTAATGTGTGATTGGAATCATCATTCATCAAGAAAAATCAAAGAAAGTGGGATAACTTGTAAAAGGGGTAACCATAAAAACTTAGAAATTTTTCTAAGTTATGGAATAAAGTGGCAAGGGTACCAACTTTGGAGGATCATAACTCCTAAACCACAAAGCCATTTTTTCCCATCCAAAGCTTGATTTGTAGCCCTCATGGCCCTCTAAAAAAGTGTCAACTACACTTCATCCCAATTCATCATGGATTTTGAGTTATGGTTGGATCAAAATGGTTAAAAACTTAAAATTGACATTTTTCAGCACTTAGCCAAAAATCTGCCTTGTAATTTCAGCACAATGTCCCAACTTCAAGGCTGTTTTTCTCCATGATCCAAGTTGAACCAGGTCTACTGTCAAACATCAAAGTTGAAGTACGTCATCTACGCTTTCCGAAAAGTCCTAGAACGTCCATGTAGCATACTCGAGCAGGGAGTTATGGATCTTACAAAAAAGCTTGCTGCAGCTGAATTTTTCAGGGCAGATTTGCACATTTTTTGTGCCACACGAATTTTCAAGCCTTGTCATCATTTTGGACACATCTAAGGATCAAATCCAAGTGGGATTATCTGATCCATGAACCTCCCAAGTCCAAGGAACCAAAAAAAGCATGTCAAAACCTAGAAATCCCTAAAAGAGGGACAAAACTCCAATTTTGGTTTGGAGCATTTAATGGATGCTTAGAGGTGGCATGAACTGATCTTCCTCCAACTGAATTCAATCAAGATTCCTCCAACAACTAGGGAACCAGCAGCCTGTGCTCTAACCTCTAGTCAATGGCTAGAGGAGACTTGGATTTTCATTGGCCAACATTGGCCAAACCTCTGCTGCAGCCACCATTCACTGTGGATCCCAAAACAAACTTGCTCTACTATAAATAGAGCTCATCTGTGCTCAGTTTGAGTACACCAAAGCCATCAAACAGATGCTTTCCTCAAATTCTCTCTTTCACTCCAAATGCCTTCTTTAGTAAGGAAATTCTGAGTTTTTGAGTTAGAGAGCATTTCCATCACAGCTCATGATCCTAACACCTCATAAACATCATATGTAGGTGATCCAAACTCTCATAAGTGACCTATAACACCAACATCACAAAGTCACCTCTCAAAACCTCAAAATGGCACTTTTTTGCATTTTTCAAGCCATGTCTTGATTCAGTCACTTTCCAAACCAGATAAGACCTCAAACACACTCCAAATATCATCCTTGAACTGTACCAAATGGTGCCAAACATCTGGAACACCATTTGAGAGAGTTGGCATTTTGGCCACTTTTGACCATTTTGCGAGAAAGTGCTCAAACTTGCTCCAGAGGTTTCCAGCTGATTCCAACCATCCTAAAAGCTTCTAAGATGTCATTTGAGGTTGTCCAAAGTATCAAATCATTTTTGGAACAAAGCACTTGGTAGGTTGCCCAAAATCTCCAAAAAAGAGGTAAAATTCACAACTTGAATTCTTTGAATCATGCCTTCCTTTGTTTTCCACATACATGCATCATATTGAACAATTCTTGAGGCAAAAATGTAGTCCTTAATGTTTATGTTGTGATCCTCCCACTGTTTGCATTTTAACATGTTTATATGTGGAATTTTGGTTGTTTTAAAATCATGTCCAGTTCTGGTTTTTTTTTATTGATGTGTTCTCTACATTAAGTTTTAGTGTGCATGAGTAACACCATTGGATTCCTTGCGAAAAATTGGTCAAGATAGGTTTTTACGGATTTCAATTCCGATGAAAATTGAGAGAGTTACGCGCGTTGGAAATTTGACGCGAAACGACGCCGAAAACAACGTGCAGTTTTGGTTTTTTTTTAATTTCTGCGTTTTGTGTGTCAATTTTACATGTGCGTGAGTAATACCATTAGATTCCTTGCGAAAAATCGGTCAAGATAGGTTTTTACGGATTTCAATTCGGATAAAAATTGAGAGAGTTACGCGTGTTGGAAATTCGACGCGGAACGATGTTTTCAAAACAGTGCAGTTCTGGTTTTTTTATTTCTGCGTTTTGTGTGTCGATTTTCCATGTGTGTGAGTAATACCATTGGATTCCTTGCGAAAAATCGGTCAAGATAGGTTTTTATGGATTTCAATTCGGATAAAAATCGAGAGAGTTACGCGTGTTGGAAATTCGACGCGGAACGATGTTTTCAAAACAGTGCAGTTCTGGTTTTCTTATTTCTGCGTTTTGTGTGTCAATTTTCCATGTGTGTGAGTAATACCATTCGATTCCTTGCGAAAAATTGGTCAAGATAGGTTTTTACGGATTTCAATTCGGATAAAAATCGAGAGAGTTACGCGTGTTGGAAATTCGACGCGGAACGATGTTTTCAATCGATAACAGTTCTGGTTTTTTAATTTCTGCGTTTTGTGTGTTAATTTTCCGTGTGCGTGAGTAATACCATTGGATTCCTTGCGAAAAATCGGTCAGGATAGGTACTTTCGGATTTTGATTCCGATAAAAATTGAGAGAGTTATGAGTGTTTGAAATTTGATAAAAAACGTGTTGAAAATTAAAGTTTCGGTACTAGTTTTTACCCCATAAGAAATGTCGGAGATGATATTGTGACATCTTTCCTCTTTTTCTTATTTTTATTTTCAAAACTCAACCAATTCTTTTACATAGCAAAAAATCATCATTTTCTAATTCATACCCCATAATATTTTAATCCACAAAAAATCACAAAAAAAAAAGTATTATTTTTAATATATTTAAAAATAGTGTTTTAAATTGTTTTAAATGCTTTTAAAATGATTTCTTTTTCTTGATTTTTAAAACCAAAATGATTTTAAATATTTATGTGGATAAAATATTTTTTTCATAAACTTTAATCATTATTTAATGATTTTATTTGATATTTTTATCATTTTTTACTTAATTTTTCTTGGAAAAATGCCTTAAAAAATGAAATTGGGGTTTTCTTTAATTTTCACCCTAACAAATCTTTTTCAGACTCCTTGGGCCTCT
This sequence comes from Lathyrus tuberosus, assembly GCA_022829125.1. Taxonomy (NCBI): domain Eukaryota; kingdom Viridiplantae; phylum Streptophyta; class Magnoliopsida; order Fabales; family Fabaceae; genus Lathyrus; species Lathyrus tuberosus. The sequence continues at coordinate 434,677 of JALAZF010000882.1, forward strand.
ATTAGAGTGTAAGACCCAATCCCCTTTTAACCAAAACAATTTTGGGCCTCACTTATTGTATAAGTCCCTCTGCGTTAAAAGAAAACCGCGGCGCGATCATCATTTTCAAACGAAAATCAACTGGACTTCTCTTTGAGCTGTAAGTCCCATTTCTTTTCATTTTTAAACACTTGGGCCTATATTAGAGTGTAAGACCCAACTCTTTTTTTAACGATACAATTTTGGGCCTTAGCTATTGTATAAGTCCCGATACGTTAAAAATCTCGGCACAATCGCCATTTTCAAACTGAAAATATTTTGGGCCTCTCCCTGAGTTGTAAGCCCCATCTTTTGTACAAAAATACACTTTGGGCCTCTAGTAGAGTGTAAGACCCAACCGCTCTTTTTTTTATCACTTTTTCATATTTTCTCATTTTTCATATTATTTTTTAATGATTTGGAAAATTAATATCTCCCTCAATTTTGATTATTTTTTATTGGTTCTTTTTCTGAAAAATCACAAAAATAGTAAAATATTTTATTCTACAAAAAAATCAAATTTATATTATTTATTTAATATAGTTGGTATTTTTGTGAATAAATTCATTTTTAATTATTTTTAAACATTTTAAAAGTGAACATTCATCTTGAAAATCAAAACTAAATAAGTTTTAAATCATCTTGTGATTAAAACCTCATTTTTCAAACCTTAACCAAAAATCACAAGTGGTTTATTTAAACTTATTTGATTTTTTGTCATTTTTTATTAATTTTCTTTGAAAAATTACTTTTAAAAAGTGAAAATTAGGGTTTCTTTGATTTTTAATCATACTCAAATGTTTCAAGACTCATTGGGCCTCTAATAGAGTGTAAGACCCATTCCCTTTGTAAATTCCAAAATTTTGGGCCTCAGTCACTTGTATAAGTCCCACGGTGTTTCCAAAACCTCGGCGCGATCGCCGCCCTTTTCAAAATTAACCATTGGGCCTACCCTCGAGTAGTAAGACCCATTTCTTTTCTTAAAACTCACTTGGGCCTCTTGAGAGAGTGTAAGACTCATCCCTTTGTACATAAAACCTTTTTGGGCCTCAGTCACTTGTATAAGTCTCTCTGTACAAATTCAACAGTGCGCTCACTAATAAAACCCTGGGCCTCTCCTTGAGCTGTAAGCCCCAAATCTTTATTTTTTAAAACACTTTCTTCTTTGATTTTGAATATACTGTTGTTTTCAATCTTTCTTTGTTGAACAACTAACAAAACAGCATGGAAGCTCTACAACCGAGTAAGTGTTTATACGCCTTCATTTACCGCTTTCATATACATATAACTGTATTGTGGGGCTGTTTCGCTGTAAGTCTTCTTTCATAAACTCATATCAACTGTGTAATAATAGTATAGATATTTAGAGTTTCCCCGGCAACTACGTCTAGAACTAGGTGACGCCGTTTCGTTTATTCGTAAAAATAGACAACTAGATCCCCAATAGGATCACCAGATACAGTCTTCTCTTCGGCTGTCCTCATTAGGAATTGTCAAGAAACTCTATTCCCAGAGATGAATGTATTCTCCGTGAATGGCATCTTTGAGTTTCTTCCAAATTCTCAAACTTTCCTGACTTTGATCTATTCTCGGTGAATAACATTGCCTTGAATTTCTCGGGGTTTGGGGACCCATGGGCTTCTTAAAAGCATCGGCCTCCTCTTGGGCATTGTACAAGGACCCACAGGCTTCCTAAAAGCAACCCCGCCTCCTCTTGGGCTTAGTACAAGGACCCTACAGCTTCTTAGAAGTATTCACCGCCTCCTCTTAGGCTTCGTATAATGATCTCTTCCTCCGGGAATGATAGCCTCCTCTTGGGCTTAGTACAAGGACCCGTCGGCTTCTTAAAAGTTTATAGCCTCCTCTTGGGCTTCATACAAATAGTCCCGACGACCTCCTAGAGGTATAGGAACAGAACCTAGTCATCTTCATAGAACAGTCCTTTCATAGAGTCTACTACTGTTTCTCAAAGCATAGTACAAAAGATGAAACTCTAGACTTGGACGGTCTAATCTCCTTGAGTCTCAAAGACATTCTCAAGTGACCCCTTCGTTAAATAGGAAGGAAACCCGTAGACTCGGACAGTCTCAATACCCTTCGGATTTCCCGCTTCCTTAAAGAACAGGAATAACCCGGATCCTTGAATCAAATCCCTGAGTACAGTGTTGCTCATATAAGAACTGATTTTCTCTTTAAATCAGTATACTGGACCTGTCACTCAACTAAAACAGTAACTCTAGCCTCCTCTTAGGCTTTGTATAATGATCCTTCTTCAATGAAGTTAGCCTCCTCTTGGGCTTTGTACAATGATTCTCCCCAGCGGAGTCAAACAACGTTTAGCCTCTCTCTCGGGCTTTGTACGAGACACATAAGAGACTTCCTCGTTGAGTCAATCACCCATTTCGCCTCTATCTCGGGCTTTATACGAGATACAAAAAGGTTCTTATTGAGCCAAACAAACCATAACCTCCATCTCGGGCTTCGTACGAGATACAAAAAACTCTCTTGTTGAGTCAAACAGCCTCCATCTCGGGCTTTATACGAGATACCAAAAGACTCCATCGTCGGGTCAAAACCTTTTAGCCTCTCTCTCGGGCTTTGTACGAGACACATATTAGCCTCCTCTTAGGCTTTGTATAAGAAAACCACTGGTTGATCCATTCAACCTTTTAGCATCAAAACTGTGCCTCATTCACAGTATACAAACATCAACAACTCCTTTCCCCTTCATCTAATCGCTGTAAGCGGCAAGCCTCTGGATCATCTACATCCATGCCACTGTCCCTCTTTTAGCATGAGAAATTCCTAAGGAAAGATAGCATTGCTCTACACTGAGTTAAAGTCTTCTCCTTCAGGTTAAAATCCCCTATAAAGGAAATTATGGCATTGCCGGATTCGCATATCCCGGTTAAAGTAATTCTCCTTTATAACCAGTCACCTAACAGTTGTGAGAGACAAACCCTTCTTTAGAGATGACAAATTCTCTCTAAAGTCGAGGTCCTTCAGCTTCACGTCTTGGGCTTTGAACAAGACACAAATAGACTTTTCAGCTTCACATCTTGGGCTTTGAACAAGATACAAATCACCTTTAGCTTCACGTCTTGGGCTTTGAACAAGACACCAAAACACCATTTCCTCCCATAGAATATGAGGAACTACAAACGCTCTGATTTCCCTGTTTCGGTAAACGGGAATACGTAGGCATAAGATGGAAAGAAAAGATCTTAGCGAGCGCACTAAACAAAAACCCAAAATCCCATATCTCCATCAATCAAAAGCAATAATTAAAAAAGCATCAGTCCTAACATCCTAAGCCTTGTTCCCTGCCAGAAACCTTCTGCCAAGGTAAAAAGAAAGAAAACAGTATTGGCGAAAATACAAATACCCAGTACAAAGGCCCCCCCACATTGATAGCATTCGTAACCTAACAGACTGCTGTTTAAACTCAGTATGCAAAGCAGGGTTAATTGGAGACATTTATTTCCCTTCCTTCATCAGCTCATAATAGGATAAAAAATGAATCGACCTGTAGTAAGCTCAAACCGCAGAGAGCGACCAGCGCTTAAGAACCGCGTCCAAAATCGCTCGCTACAATATGAAAATGCTATTGATAAACTCTCACTAACCCAAAATATCATAAGACTCACTCATGTGTATAAGTTTATGGTTAGTGATTATACTAATGAGTTTTAAAATCATAGGTCATAGAATATCCACATAGGTCTAAGAATAGTAATTACATATAGGGATACCCTATTACGAGAGTAATTATATTTAATCATAAGTACCTTCATAACGCAATATCATACTCGATAGGAGTATTGATATTTACTTGTACCTTCATATTATAAGCTGACAAATGTGGACTATTGAAGATAGAATAACAAAATATTATTGCATGCTAAAGAATTATCGTGTCTTTTCAATATGGACTTAAATATTAAATTATGATGTTTCCTGAGATTAAGAGAATAATATATATCTCAGTATAATAGAATAAGACTTCTTATAATTATTTCAATGTTTGAATAATAAGTATATATTACATTATGAGAATAATAATCTAAATTTTTTCAAATTATATGATCGTGTACACATGCAATCCCATTGATCCAATAGGATAAAGATTTATCAGAGCCCACTAATATTAAATACTTTGATTGAACAATGAGATACCATTTAAAGCAAAACTATACAGAGAAATGGTTGTATAATATAACATCATTTCAGCCACATATTTTGCACGTAAATGAAATATATCATTATTTAGACAATTTCACATGAAAGAATATGATGGTCATATAAAAGATTTACCATCAACTGAGTGAGATCAAACCCATAATATATGATTATATATAACATCTTAATAACTCACTCAAAACTCAAATGCTACAAATATAACTACACACTTGAGAAACATATTATGTTATACGCACTGGAAAAATATGAGACATTAAATTTAACTATTATTGAGGATATAACACAAATAGTCATAAACCTTATTACTAACATAAGAATATAATATTCTCAATATAAATCTCTATAAAGTAATAAACAAATAATATTTGTTTCTCAATTTTATACAATTGACATGTTAAATTCTCCCACTTGATAGAAAATAATAGTTGAACTAAGATTAAGAGTTTTGAAAAAATTTTAAACAAATATTCAACTATTTTCCCTATCACACAATAATCATGTCAAGTAACATCACACCGATAGGGTTTCTTTATCACTTACATAATATAAAGAGAATTGAAATCCAATTTTTTTTAAAAAATTGAATAAAAATTATTGAATTTAATAAAGTATTACATGTCTTTAAAATAAGTTTTTATTTCTCAAATAATAATTTCAACAATTTTAAATAAGAAATAAAACAATATACCAATATTAGGTCACAGAAAATTTTGATATCGATAAGGTACTCGAATAATAATTTACATAATCATAAATCATAAGTACATTAAACAAAATAAATTATTCTAATAATAGCATAGCGATAGGGTATAGTTATTATCAATATAATATTTATTATAATTAAAATAAATTTAATTATTTTATTAAACAAAATTTGTAGAATTATACCCACGATATGTGAGTTACAGCTATACGAATTAATAATGTTTATATTTTATCAATAATAGAAAAATTTATATAATTGTATCCACGACAGGTGGGATTACAATTATATACATTAATAATGATTACTTAATTTTCCATAATAAAAGTCATAAAATAATAAAATTTCTAATATATTCATAAAACTAGTTATTTATTTATTTATTTGAGTATATAACTAGAAACCAATTTATGACTTTAAATAAGAAATTTTTAATTAAGATTATTATGAAAAATTAATAATTTTATATAAATGCATATTTTATATTTTTTTTCAAAAGGAGTAGATAATATTAGAAATAATTTCTCCTTATATGCAATTATATAATTAGTCACAACATATTTAAAAAAAAATTACGACTAACCTCAAAGAAAATACGGCATTCGTCCTTGTAAATGGAGTCAATAAACATTGATAACTTTAGAACTTACAATGTCATCTCAAATAATTCATAAATTATATCATAAAACAAACTCTTATAATACCTAATAAAAAATGATATATAATAAAATATCAAGTAAATTTATCATAAAATAAAATTAATTTTTTAATGACACATTAAATTATATTAATGGAGGGAATAAGATATACTAAAGTGGCTCAAAGAAAATAAAAAAAATGCTCACAAAATATTTTAGGCCAATAAATTAAAAATGTGATAATTAAAATTTGTTTTCAAATAAAACCAAATAGAATATTTTTTTGGTCAAAATTCAATGCCAAAACAAGAAAAAATAATATTTAATGCTAATTATTTAGCTAAAAAACTGGATCACGCTCCCAAACTCTTCCAATTAATTCTCATTCCACACATAATAAAATGCAATTGTTTAGCAATCCAATCCTAAAAATAGGTGAGACATAACAACCTTTTACCAATATAGACCTAAAGTATAATATACCTTGATTCTAAATATGAAATTTACACGTTAATAAATTTCTAAAATCATTAGAACAAATTATTTAAATATTCGATCTAAAATTTCTCCAATTTTAAGAAAATCCACCATTGACATTCAATATGAATCATATAAAATTAGTGTATCATGTTTAATTATTTAACTTGGGTAACTCAAAACATATAGAAGCCATACACTAATTCAAAGTATATAATTCAAACAATAGCTATAAAACGTATCTACGAGACTCTAATACCAATTGATAGGATTTAATTTAATAATGATAGATACAAATTATAACATATTATGATATCAAGAATAATCAAGAATAATAGAAACGATGTACCTTGTCGAATTGGAGAGATGCCCGGTTGAGGCGAGTGAGTATGAGAGGATTACTACCCTCATTGTCGTCTAGGGTTTTCAGAGTATGTTAATTGTCTAATGATGAGACATTTAAATAGCTAAACGGTTGAGGGCAGGGACCTCTCACTGGGCTTAACTGAATGGTCCAACCCATGACGATCCATTCAGACACAAAAACCAATAAAACAATTCATCTATTTAGTGTTTAATAACAATAGACCATAATATAATTAATTATGTCAATCCATATTTGATTAATTAAATAATTAATCTAACACATTTTTCATGTAAAATAACCTTATATGACAAAAAAAGCAACATTCCATAAACCTCCTTATTTTCTTTCACTAGACGCCTACTTTTAATTTTATTATGTTTTACATTATTTAAAATTAATTAATTTAATTCATTCCTAGTTTTATTAATTTGTTTAACCAACTTATGTATTTTTCAAACTTAAAAAATATTAGTTTTGGATTTCTTTGGGTTTATTTACTATGAAGATGGTGAAAGTGTTGATGAAGATGATGAAGATATGAGGTAAGAAGACGAAGAAATGGAAAAGAAAAATTGGGTGTTAATTATTCACTATTAGATCATATAGTTGAGCAAGAAGATGAAGAAGAGGAATGAGGTGTCTATGATTAGGTTGAATCAATATTTCTTGTGACTAGATGAGAGGAAGAATAGGGTCAGGGAAGTCTGTGGGATTTAGCCTGAGATGTATCTAATAATTTTTCGATTGTTTTAAAGTATTCTTCTTTGCTCTAGTAGCCCTGGCCTTTTAGGTTTAAGAATTTCTATTTATGGGATGCTAATTTTGAGAGGGTGGCTAGCGAGTCCTAGAGGTTGGATGTACGCGACTGTTGGATGGCGTGAAAGTTGAATGATAAGTTAAGAGTTCTTAAGGGTTTCTTAAGCTCTAGAACAAGAATGGGTTAGGGAATTTGGCCCTTAGGATTAAGGTATGTTCAAATAAGCTTGTAGGTTTAGAGTTGATAATTGAGTCTGAGCCGTTGCTTCAAAAGGAGTTAGCCAGTAGGTCTCTTATTTGTCAAGAGTTGTGATCTCATCCTATGTAACGACTCTCAATTTTTTTCAGATATCCAGATTGCCATGGTTGAATAAATAAGATGCTAATACTGGTTACTTTCAAGTTTAAATTAAATAGAGGAATAAGAGGATTAACTTGGTAGCTCTCCGAGTAAGTGGTTTCTGGTTAGATAAGGTCACTGTGGTTCGAGGGGACATTTCTAGGTACTTGAAGGATCATTTCTCTAATTTTTTTCTCTTCTAGGTCGACCCTTCACGGGGCAACTCTTCCTTCTTTTTATTGGCTAAGGCTCAATCCCTCTCTTCTAGGTTTCTCCATTTAGAAACGGATGATGTGGCCGTGGACATTAATAGGTCTAAGAGCCCGATACTCGATGGTTTCAATTTCCCTTTTTATAAGAAGTTTTGGGAGTTAATCAAGGAGGAATTTTATGTCATCTTTAACCATTTTTTTGAATGGTATGTTTCCTAAGAGTTTTTCGCTATTTTTTGTTGCTCTTATTCCAAAGGTGGATTCACCTTTGGAACTGAGAGATTTTAGATCGAATTCCCTTCTCGGGTCTTTGTATAAATTGGTGGCTAAGGTATTGGATGCTAGGCTATTTAAGGTTACGAGGAAATTTATCTCACTCGAGTAATCATCTTTTATTAAAGCCAGGCGGTTGATGGCTGGAATCGTTACTCTTAATGAGGTGATAGACCTTGCTAAGGTGTCTAAGCATCATTGTTAGTTATTTAAAATTGATTTTTATAAGACTTATGACTCTGTTAGTTGGTTTTTCTAGGATTATATATTGAGAAGATTTGTGTTTATTGATTTTTGGAGGTCTTGGATTCATTCTTGTGTTTTTTGGGTAATCTCTCACTATTGGTGAATGACGGTGGGAACTATGTGTTTGCAGATTCAATCAAAAAGTGATCAAACTCAAGCACATAATGGTTTGGTTTTGATGATGACAACTTAGTTTTACTGATGACAACTTGTGAGGATGAAGCAACCTTTGATGATGACTTATGAAGACTCAATCTGATCCTAAACCATAAAGTCAAGCAAGAATTTCAAGCGGTCAAAGATGCATAAGAAGGTTTGTTCAAAGCTCTTCCTCCAAATTAACCAGATGAACTAGGGTTTTGATGATATCAATTCTTTGATGTTGTAATCCAACTTGAAGATATATCAATCCTCATCTCAACGAAAATTCAAGCAATTTCTTATGTGATTGGTATATTCGACAAAGTCTTGAAGCTTCAAAGTGGGAAAGAGAGGAAGTGTGAAAGCTTGCTCAGTTGTGCCCGAGTGATCAGTGTTTTGTAAAAACACAAGGGCATTTTCATAAAGTAGTATGGCTAAATAACACACACAAACACACAAACCTTTTCAAAAGCCTCTATTTCTCAAATAAAACAACCTAAAAATGTTTTGGAGCCTAGCCAGATGAATTAGAAGCTGTCAAAATGATTTGTACAATTTTTTGAATTGTCCAATCAGTTGAAGCATACTCCTAATTGATTGGGTTAGTGTCAATAATGTCCATAATCAATTAGGACAATTTCTTAATTAGTGGTAACGCCTCTCCATAAAAATGTTCTAAGATGGGCATTTGTAATCAATTATTTTTGTTATCCAATCGATTTGCTTAAGGACCCAATCGATTGGGAAATTAAATTGGCCCATCAATCTTTTTCCTTTTTGGTGAAACCTCTAGCCTATAAATCGATGAATCTCCCTTCATATTTTCATATCCAAAATCCCGAGCTATCTCAGTCTCCTCACACTCTCTCTATAAAAATATTTTTTTTACTTTCTCTCACCATAATTTAGCCATAGCGCTTCGAGAAAGTCTTTATGTTTGGTGAGGAAATTTTTTATTCTAGAAAGGGTGATATGGTAAATTCACCAAGAGCTATTTTCTCTTGGTTGAATAACTTTTCCTTAAAGGAGTGTTTGTTTGGGCTCAAAGATAAACCCGTTGAAATCTTTTTTGGATATTTAATATTAAGTTGTCTGTCTAGTTTGTGTGCTCGTCCCGTGTATAAGCTCTACCTGGTTCGAGATTAGCCTTTATTGAAATCTCAATTCAGTTTATGGTGAACTCGTGTAAAACCTGAGTTTAGTTGAAGATTAACATGGTGTAAAATCTCAATTCGGTTCATGGTTAGCCAAAGTAGAACTTATGTTTGGTTCAGAAGATAGTCATTTCAAAACTCTGCATTGGATCAAGATAAGTATGTATAAAATCTTGATTTAGCTTAGGGACTAACCATTTCAAGTTTGTTTTTGGAAGGAAGACTAACCGCTTCAATCCACTGTTCTTTGTTTGGTTGAAAGTTAACCTGAAACTTCATTTTTCTAAGTATAAGATGGTTCGTATGCTCAACCAACTAAAGGCTTGTAAGCATTAATGGATAATAGTAATATCAAGTATTAGAGAGAGGATTAAGTCACTTCATGTAGACCAAACATTTAGAAGTTTTTGTGTCTTCTTTCTTCCCTTATCTCTTTATTTTCCACATATTTTCTTTCCTTTTATTTTCCGTTGCTATTTTCAAACTTTTTATTTAAAATTTTTTTGAACTCTGAAAATGAAAATAATGTTGTTTTAAAGAATCATTTTTCAAACCCCTATAGTCCATCCTCCCTCTTGTGTGTGGAGTCACATGTCCAAAAAATGGCATTAGAGCCTAACTCCTGCTCAAATACTAATCATTTGAAGAGAAAGATGACTTCCAACAATTTTTCTAACAAGAGATATTTCCTAAACACATATCTCGTTTTGTTACATTTTGTGTGTAATTTTGTTGTTCAGGGAAACTAGAGAAAGTGAGTTGATCAATCTTGTAATGGTTCAATTTTTATCAAGCTCATGATAACCATCAAGATTCAAGAACCATTTTATCCTGAAACTTGAGAGAACCTTTGTGCATGTTCTTCATTCACCAATATTTAATTCCTTGATCATATATTGTGAATTAGAGTGTGTGTGTGTGTGTGTGTGTGTGATTCTTTTATCACTTTTCAGTATCTTCAACTTTAGTCCTTATCCAACGTTGTGGACCATTCATCTATAAAGATTGAGTGTTTGAGGGAGACTAGTGGTTCATTAGGGCATCCAATGTTTTTGTGGTAGTTTGTTGTTTTTTATAGGTGAAAATATCATTTCTTGAATGCGGTTTGGATGTTGTGCTATCCATCAAGAAGAGAATTCAATATACTCTATGGAAGACTTTGGTAAAGTCGAGTACAGACTGTTCGTAAGTCGAAGTTGGGAGTTGTTTAACTTTGGTGAAGTTGGGTAAAGATTTTTTGTAGAAGAAGTTGAGAGTTGTCCTATTGAACACTTAGCTAATGTCAATCGCTCAAACAATAAATCGTTGGGATCAAGGTGGATTTCCACATACAAATACTTGGAATAGGTTATTATGGATAACAAGGTTATTGGATGAAGATCATTGAATATTTTATGTTTGTTAGCACTTTGAATATCTGCATCAACAGAGGAAATTATGGTGTGATGCTTTATTGTAATCAAAATGCTTGTACCAAACTTATGAAATAATGGAATATCATGACTATTTTCCAATTGTTTTAACACCATTGAAGAGTGAAGTAGGTAAAGCGAGTACAAACGTCGAACCACTACATATCTCTATATACCTTTCTTTCTTACCTTATCTCTTTTAATTTTCTACATTCATTACCATACCTATCGCATCATTGCATCGTTTTTATGTCATTTAGGTTAGGTATTTCTTATAGTGATTTAATGTATAAGCTTAGGTATGTGATGCATCAAACCTATTGGATCATCATAAATCCAATTATGCTTTGAATAAAGTTATATGTAATGGTTTTTAAACTGCTTTATTTAAAGCGTTTTGGTTATCTTGTAATTGATTCACATTAGAAAGAATCATGCCTTTAGTTATATCCTGTGATACTCTTTTTAGATTAATTCATCTAGAAGCTTCCAAGCTCTCTTTTTTGTTATGTTTTGCTTCTGCGTATTTTGAAATCTGTGATTCATTTTCTAGGACCTAAACTATTTTTAAAATTGTCTTTTTGGGGATAGTTCTATTCAACCTCCCCTTATAGACCGTTGTCGTGTCCATACTCTCACCCAACATGTCACCGTATAATATCATTCTTGGGCGACCCACCATCACTGTGCTGGAGGCATTTTTTTCCACCCTATACATGCTCCTAAAGTATCCACTTCTTGGAGGGAGAGTCGATAAAATCCAAGGAGACCAACACATCGCTCAAGAATGCTACCAAAATAACCTGGCAATAGAGTGGGAAGAGCTCACCCTTGTTGATTCCCCACCTTCTGAAATTCCAAATACTTATCCCGAGTGTTGCGACCCTAGACTGGGTGCAGAAGCAGAAAGGCTCACGCCCAAAGAGGGCTTGAAGGAGGTCCAGATACGCCATTTCTCCCATTAGGTCATGATGATAGGAACTTATATTTTTAATGAGGAAGAATGAGAGCTAGTCGACCAACCCATTATGAATTTCGATTTGTTCGCTTGTGCTCCCTCTGATATACTTGGGGTAGACATCAAAGTGGTGAGCCATCGCCTAGTCATTCACCCATCTTCCAGATCAGTGGCATATAGGCGGAAAAAAAGTTGGCAAGAAGAAGAGGGTTCCAATTTATGAAGAGTTGGGGAAACTATTCCATGACAACTCCATCACAGAAATGAAATAATCCACCTAGCTTGCTAACGTGGTTATAGTATGGAAAGCTAAAAATAGATGGTGCATGTGTGTATACTTTACTGATCTGAATGTCGATTGTCCTAAGGACCAACACCCACTACCAGTCATCGACGTCACGTCGATGGGTCTTTATGATACCGTGCGTTGAGCTTCAAGGATGCATAATTAGGGTATAATTAGATTCAGATGGACCCCTTGAATGCTCCCAAAACAACCTTTATGTAGAATCATGGTAACTAATACTACAATATCATGCCCTTTAGCCTCAAGAACGCTAACGTCACCTACTAGCGGTTCATGGACGTTGTGTTCTCCCTCCAAATAGGGAAAAATCTAGAGATCTAAGTTGATGACATGACATTAAATATTATCAAAGGGCACAACCATGCAAAATATTTACTGGTTGTCCTACAGCCAGTCAAGAAGTATGATATGCACCTGAACCCCACCAAATGCTTTTTTGGGGTTCAGGATGGGAAAATCCTAGGTTTCATCCTGAATAGGAAAGGCATTGAGGATAACCCGGAAAAATGATAAGCGATCATCACCATGAGAATTCCCACTAATTTAAAAGAGGAACAACAACTTATAGGGCGCCTTGTCTTCCTACCTCGCTTTTTCTTGTACGTACTGGACAAGGCTTTCCTTTTATTTGCCACCTTAAAGAATAAAGAGAGATTGGAATGGACTGTCAAGTGCGGAAAGGATTTCACCAAGGTTAAGGCCTTTCTTACACCACCCCCATTCTCACTCACCCTAGGGATGAGTCGCCATTTCGCCTTTATTTCTCGGTCACAAATTAGGAAATGAGCCCAGTCTTTGTGCATGAAATAGACAAGATAGAGAGGCCTTGTATTTTGTAAGAAATGTGTTCAGAGGCGCTGAAGCACATTATCAAAAGATTGAAAAGCTGGCACTAATTGTCGTCATCGCAACGAGGAAACTGCGACCTTACTTTCAGAGCCATAAGATCTTTGTGAAGACCAACTATCATGCTCATGAAGTCTTGAACAAGCCAGATATGGAAGAAAGGATGGTATCTTGGGTAGTGGAACTCTCGCAATACGACATCTAATACGTTCCAAGGGGAAGCATCAAGTCACAAGCTCTGACAAATTTTGTGGAAGAACTTAGCTCACTTGTAGATGCGAAGACGCCCCGAGAATGGGCGCTATTTGTAGATGGTGCCTCCAACGTGAAAGGAAGCAACACGCGGATAGTCCCGGAAGGGCCATGCGACATATTCATCGAGCAGGCATTAAAATTCAAGTTCACCGTCAACAACAATCAGGAAGAGTACGAGTCCTATATTGCCGACATGGTTCTCACATTAGAGATAGGAGCCTCCAGACTAAAGGAAAATAGCGACTCCCAATTGGTCGCCAACCAAGTCTTCAGGCAGTGCCAAGATAAGGAACCACAACTGAAAAATATGTGCAAAAGGTACATAGTCTATCATCTCATTTTACTTCTTTTGAAATAAGCTGCAAAAGGTACGAAATTCTCATGTTATGGGTTACTTGGGTGCTTTGGAAATGGATGTTTATGTTTGGAGTTTTAGATGAAGGCATATCGTCCTTGTATGGGAGGATGCACTTCTTGAGGGCTTGCTTGCCCATATTCAGGGGCTTGTTAGACGTGGCTGGGATAACAATTGGGTGTGAAAACCATACCAGATTAGGGGTTTCTCGGTTAGTTCTGCTTACGATAACTTTTTGAATTTGTTTGGGGTTAGGGATGTTAGAACAAGATTTGTTCATGACATATTCTCTTTTAATTTTGATGATAATAAAAGTATTAAAAGAACAATGGTTTATTTGATGTGTGTTTTATTTATGCAGGTTCTTGTTCTTGTACACAAATAATCAGAATCTGTTTTACTTAGACACACTTGGGAGTTGCTTCATTGCTAGCTTTTGGTGGCAGGGTGTGAAGAAAAATTGGTAGTGTGGTTTGATGCAGACTCTGAGCTGAAGGCCTCAACATTCAGACGAGTTACTACACTAGGTAATTGTATATCAGTATCTGGTACCATTCAGAGTTGGTGATAAAGTTGTGGTTGTCCGCACTGCAGAAAGCAAGTTGTATTGTCTTATCAGCTTGTCAGCTAGAGTCTACAAGATTACAAGGCTCAAGAAAGGTTGGCATGCTCTACGGATATCTTCTCTCAACGGCTCTATCAGTATAGAACCTCTTGAAGACTCAAAGGTTAAACATGTTACACACTGGATTCAGAATCTGCTGTGCATCCATCGTCAACGTCTCTTGTACTATGGAGTAAAGGCAAATACACTTGATCAAGTTACCTCTTCAACGGCTAGTTTCTGCAAAGGCTAAAAATATGGCTGAAGATTCAAGTTTGAATTTTAACAAGGATTCTCCAGACGAAAGAGTAGCAAGACCAAGTAGTTATCAACTCTAATGTAATATGCAAATATTTTGTTATACGTTGTAATTGTAAAAGCCTTAAGATTTCTCACCATTGAATATCTTAGAAAATTTAAGAGCTTTAGGTATTTGTTATGGTGATTTCCCATACCTCTGATGCTTGCATCATGTACACCTTGTTCTTTATTCTGCTGAGCCTTCAGTAGTTTAGATCAAAGCCTCTTGTTATGTGCTTGAGCAGAAGTTTTGTCTCATTGGGATTCAAGCAACAAGTCTTGAGCCAAGATGCTTAACCAACGTAAGTCTCATTGCTTAAGTGCTTGAGCTGTGTAAGTCTTATTTATCTAGTCTGATTGAGCAAGGGAAAGTCTCCGTCTGAGGGGCATGAGAAGGAAGTCTCAAGTGCTGCTTGAGCAAAGAAGTCTCAGTCTGGATGGCTAAAAGAGTAGGTGTATCGGTCAGAGGATGTGAGAAGAAGTCTTAGACATGTGCTCTAAGCAAGGGTAAGTCTCAACCAGAAGACGTTTGGAGCACGTGGCTTGGTCAGAAGGTGTGAGCAAGGAAAGTGTTAGACATGTGCTCTAAGCAAGGAAGTCTCATACAGTTAGTCTGAGCAAGTGTAAAAGATTTATGCAGAAGCATAAGCGATTGTAATCATGAAGTGGTTATAATGAAAATATCTTGTGAAGCAAGGGGATTAGAGTACTCTCAGTTAAGGGAGGAACCAGGATAAATTTTTTGTGTCTTCTGCTGTTATTTGTTTACTTCTGTTATATCCGCTGTCAATGAATTAAAACAGAATCTGAACACCAGTTCTGATTCTGATACTCTGATTAGAAGTTAAATTAAAGAAAACATGAAACACCAGTTCCCTTCTTGTGTACTTTTCACACCTTCAAGGGAAGATAGGTCTAAGAGGGTGGTGCTACGGCTATTTAGAATTTGGAAGAGTTGGGAGCTGTCTAAAGTGGTGGTGTTCTATTGATGGCTCATTCAAAATATGCTTCTGACTAGGCATAATCTTCAGAGGTGCCAAAGTGTGTCGAGGCTTAGTAATAGGGTGTGTGCAGCCCGTGTTGGGCAGATGAAGTTGGAAAACTACTTTTTGTTTTGTTTAAGGTTGGTTTTTCCATATAATATAGATTTTAAGTGGGTTGAGAATTCATGGCCTCTGCGTCACTCGATTCTAGGGGTTTCAAGTTATTCTAGGGTTTTAGTCTTGGAAAACAAATTTCTTTAGGCTCCACCTCTATTTGGTATTTCATGGTTTGGATTATTTGGAAAATGCAGGACAAAGTTATTTTTTGTAGAGAAATCTTAACGATTAATCACTCGATGTCTATGATTATGAGTTTGACTTGGAAGTAGGTTCATGTCCATTCTTCAATTTTGCATGTCTCTGGTAGACTGGAAGCGGAATTCGCTTAAGTAGCTAGGCGATTAGGGGTTTGCTGAGTGGCCAACGACCCTCCATTTTTCATTTTGTACTGGTGTTCATGCCTACCTTCTTGCAGTTTGCTCTCTCCGAATCTCCATTTTGGCCTAAAGATTTAGGATGTGCTTCACAAGTTCTTGGGTCGCTTTTTATTCCTCCATGATGTTGGATTTGGTGTTTTTTTTCTATTGTTTGGTTTATTTTTTGTCCTCTTGTATTGTTAGGGTTGATGTTCTCTGAGCACTTCTGGTATTCTTTGTTACTTTTTTAGATTTGTAACTCTTTTTTCCGTTCATTTAGATATATGTCTCCCTTTTCTATTAAAAATAATATATAGACTTGCAAGATTTGACAATTTACATTTTGAAACTATGATCAAATAATTTAAATTAAAGAAAATAATGAGGTCTATATTGCACAATCAACAATATTATTACATCTTAAACATTTAAAATTAAAACTTGATGAAATGAACTAATTTATTTAACAGTGAGTTATATTTAGAGCATCTCCAACCGTGAACCCATTTTTGGATTTTTTTTCTTAAATTTAAAACTTGATGAAATGAACAATATTATTACATCTTAAATTCAGTGCTTAAATTTCTAGAGCTTGTTATTCCAGCTCACATGAGATGGAATGGTATTAAACTCTTTAGAAATGGAAAGAAAAAAAATTTGATTTAATTGAAAGAAAAAAAATCATAAACACAACAAAGTATATAGCTAGAATGAAAGGTTTTCTTAAGAGTTCGGTTTCTAGGTGTGCAACAGGTTCCAACTTTAAAGTGAACTTTTCAGAACACAGATTCAAATTCTCCTCCTTCAAGTTAAGATACAAACATCTATAAACACTGATGCCGAAAGAAATCACAAGATGTTGTTGAAAAGCGTTGCATGTTGCGATCATTTTCTTCTCTAAGTTGTTGTTTGAATCTAGAGTGAACTGCATGTTTGGATTCCTATAGTGTTGCTTAAACTCCTTGGATCTAGTGGTTCTGTTTGGATTCCTATACGATTTAAAGTGAGACTCTTGAGATGAACAACGAATGGAGCAACGTGAGGCATAAGCAGAGGACATCAAGAAGATGGGATGACGTCAGGAGGGGTAAGAGAAAGCCCCCTATGGACTCAACAACTTTCTTCATTACTGAGTTTCCAGAGTATAAGAGAGCAAAAGATTTATACGAGGTTTTCACTAAATATGGTGATGTTGATGAAGTTTTCATCCCTGCGAAGAGGGACAAAAATGGTAGACAATATGGCTTTGTCAGATTTTTTGGTGTTAAAGATTCCAGGAGTTTGAGTTTGAGGTTAGACAATATTTTCATGGATGGAAGAAAACTCTACGCGAACTTACCAAGATTCGAGAAAGCTCAGAACCACTTTAAGTCTCAAAAATCCCAGAAAAACAACTTCAGTTTTGATAGGAAAGAGGACTCAGCTAAGGAAGAAGCTAGGGGTGGAGCTCAAGGGAACCAGTCTAAGTTTACGAAGGGTGACCGTTCATATGCTGAGGCAGTGAGGGGAGAGAAAGTGGGGAAACGAAAATGGGATATGGTATATGAAGTTGGTAGGGAAGAAATGTGTAGGTTTTATAAAGCATATGTTGGGAGAGCGCTTGTCCCAGGCATGGCGTACAACATACAATGAAGCTTTGATTCAGAGGGTTATTTTGGGGTTAAGGTTACTCCGCTGGGGGCAAACTTATGCCTATTGGAAGAGAACGATAAAGGAGAAATTGATGAACTATTAACGAGTGCTAAAGCTTGGCTGGATCAGTGGTTTGCTGAGGTAAGGAGATGGAAACCTGATGACATTAATCCAGAGAGACTAACGTGGGTTAGGATTTTTAGCATCCCTTGTCAAGCATGGTCCGTCCCGTTTTTCGAATTTCTATCTTCAAAAGTGGGTTTCTATGTTTGTTGCGATGAAGACTCTTTGGGATTTTCTAAGATGGATGTAGCAAGTGTGATGATCAGGACGAGTTGTGGAATGACAATTAATGAAGTCTTCAATGTAGCCATAAACAACTCTATTTTTAGGATCAGAGTTATTGAAGAAGCCAAGGGCAGTCTCTGTAAAATGGTAGTGAAGAAGCAGAGTATTGTTTCAGATACTGATGAAGAAGACTCTAGCCTAAAATGCAGTGACAAATGGTGGAGCTCTGGGGAAGATGTGGGTGAGGAAGGAGATGATGAAGATGACGAGTTTAGCGTCTGCCACGAGACCCCTTCATGCAGACCTACGAGTGGTAATGTTTTCCTTAAAGGATCTCAAGAGTTATCAGGTGATACGATCAATGTGTCAGGAAGTCACAAAAGTGTGAAAGTGGCGGGGTTCGAGGATGAAGCATTTAATGTTAATGAGACAGATCGTAGGTTTCAGGAAGAGAGAGAAAAAGAAGTCAGTAGTTTTGAAGGCACAGGGGAAAATCCAAAGGATGGTAGCTCTAAGGACACGAACCTATTTTGTACTAGAGGTGAAGTGAGCTTTGATGGGCTGGTCAAGGCCCATTTGAAGGAGAAGACCCAACAGATTAAGTCAGATTTCATTAGGCCGTTGGGTGGTAACGTGGTTACTGAGGGGACAAATTCTGGAAAATCTACATTTCCAGGATCTGGAGAGAGAAATAAAGTGAACGAAAAGAGATTAGAGAGGGAGAAATTCAAGCTTCCCACTTGCACAAAAACTAAGAAGAAGAAGATAGATAAGGTGCAAGAGCGATTGTTAGAGGACGATAAAGAGGAGACTATTGAGGAATCTAACGATGTTGTATCCAAGGTGAGGGATGTTGGTAAGGTCAAAGAGGCGGTGGATCAGGTTAGTCGTTGTCACTCTGTTACAGATTCTGAAGTCTTGATAGGTAACAGAAGGTTCTGGGAAGATTTTGAGAGTAAAGTTTCAAGTAAAGTGAGAGAGATTGTAGTATCCCTAGGTGTGAAAGGAGGTGAGGATAAAAGAATGGAGAAGGAGATTAGAACGATGGAGAAAAGAGACGAAGAAGGTAAGAGATTGAGGGAGGCTTTAAAGGGTCTGTTATGAATATAATGTCCCTAAATATGAGAGGGTGTGGCAACTACGTCTGCTTTCTTCAAGAAACGAAGAAAACTATCATTGATTGTAACTTGGTGTACTCTTTGTGGGGGAATCAAGAGGTGGAATGGTCAGCTCTCGACGCTATAGGGAGTGCTGGAGGGTTGTTAATAATGTGGAAGAAAGATTCATTACTCCTCAACTGCAATTTTAGGAATGAGGGTTTCTTAGGGGTTAACGGTGTTTGGAAGGGTACTGATGTGTTTTTGGTGAATGTTTATTCCTCATGCCTGTTGCATAAAAAGAAAGAGTTGT
This sequence comes from Lathyrus tuberosus, assembly GCA_022829125.1. Lineage (NCBI taxonomy): Eukaryota > Viridiplantae > Streptophyta > Magnoliopsida > Fabales > Fabaceae > Lathyrus > Lathyrus tuberosus. Next base: position 454,028 of record JALAZF010000882.1, read on the forward strand.
GGAGTGACTTGGTGAAGATTAAAAACACTTTTGATAGGGGCAAGTGGGTTATTGGAGGCGACTTCAATGCCATTGCTTTTAAGGAGGAGAGGAAGAGCACAGTGGGAGTTGCGAGAAATATGGAGATGGAGGAGTTTCGAAACTTCATTGGAGAGATAGATTGCGTGGATGTGCCGTGCAAGGGAGGGTTGTTCACTTGGTTCAATAGGGCTGGGAACTCCATGAGCAGAATTGACAGGTTTCTAATATCAGAAGGTTTAATTGAAGACTGGAACATCAAAGGTCAACACCTAGGAAGAAGGGAGATCTCAGATCATTGTGCTATTTGGTTGAAGTGTAACTCGGTAAACTGGGGCCCTAAACCTTTTAGATTCGTTAATTCCTAGTTGAAGCATCCTGAATTCAAAAGGTTTGTCAAGGATTGTTGGGATTCCATGGTCGTTTATGGTAGGGGAGATTACGTTCTTAAGGTGAAGCTGAGTATACTTAAAGAGAGGTTGAGGCATTGGAGTAAGGAGGTTTATGGATGGGTGGATGTCAAGATCGAAGATGCTATTAAAGATCTTAACTATTTAGATCAGGAAGTGAGTAAGTTTGGTTTTGATAAATTCGAAGACATGGTGAATGCTTGAATCAAGGCGAGTGAAGTGGTTTGGAGTAATTTTAATATGAAAGAGGAAATGATTAGAGTTACAGCTAAGGAAATGTGGTTGAAGGATGGTGACAGTAACTCAAGATATTTCCATAATGTGGTAAAAAGGAGAAAGAGAATAAACGACATCTGGTTCGTCAAGACTGATAGCGGTGTTGTCGAAGATGTAGAGGGTGTCAAGAGAGAGGTCTGTAGGTTCTTTGAAGAGAATTTTAAAGAGGAAAATCATAACCGTCCTATCTTGGATGATCTTGATATGAAAAGCTTGTCTGAGGAGGACAAAGAGTGGCTACAGAGCGAATTTTTGGAAGAGGAAGTCAAGGATGCTATTTGGAATTGTGGAGGAGACAAGAGTCCTGGACCTGACGGGTATACATTCGCTTTTTTCCAGGGATGTTGGGAAATTGTTAAGTGGGACGTTTTTTCGCTTTGTGAAGGAATTTCATAGCAAGCTTTCTTTGACAAAAGCCGCCAAGGCTTCCTTCCTAACCTAAATTGCGAAGACAAGAAATCCCCAACATCTTTTGAATTATAGACCTATATGCCTTGTTTCGTGCTACTAGAAGATTCTGTCAAAAATCTTAGCTAGTAGAATGAGGAAAGTGGTTGGTTATCTGGTGTCAGCTGAACAGACGGCTTTTATACCTGGAAGGTGCATTTTCGACGGAGTCTTGTTGGCTAACGAGATTATTGATCATGCCAAAAGAAGAAGAAAGAGTTGCTTGTTGCTGAAAATCGATTTCGCAAGAGCGTATGATTGTGTTTCGTGGAAGTTCCTTAAGGAATTACTTGCGAAGCTAAACTTTGGGGAGAAGTGGATAAAGTGGATTGGTACTCTGGTGTGCGACGGTTCAATGTCGGTTTTGGTCAACGGTAGTGCTACGAGAGAATTCAAGGTCCATAAGGGTTCGAGGCAAGGGGATCCTCTTTCCCCTTTTCTATTCTTGCTCGTTATGGAAGTGTTAACTAGTCTTGTGAATAAAGCTGAGTCTTTAGGATTGTATAAAGGTTTTAGAGCAGGCGAAGAAGGGTGTTTCAATGTAGCTCATTTTGCTGATGATACATTGTTCTTTGGTGAGGCGGATTAGGCCAATTTGTGGAGTATAAAGGCAATCCTAAGAGGGTTTGAGTTGGCAACAGGTCTGAAAGTGAATTTCTGCAAAAGTAAATTAGGTGGTATCAATGTTAGTAACGATTTCCTGAACTTTGCTGCAGCTTTTCTTAATTGTGATTCTTTGAAGTTACCGTTCGTTTTTCTTGGAGTCTGTATAGGGGAAAGCCCTAGAAGGATCAATATGTGGAAGGATTTGTTGGAAAAAGTGAGATTTAGGCTCGCTGACTGGAAGGGAAGGCAACTATCAATCGGAGGTAGACTTGTTCTTATTAAGTTTGTCATTAGTGCTCTGCCTCTTTACGCTTTCTCCTTTTACAAAGTACCGGCTGTAGTTTTGAAGGCCCTTCAAGGCACTCAGAGCAAGTTTTTGTAGGGTGGGAATGAGGTGAATAAGAAAATCCACTGGGTAGACTGGCAAACGATATGTCGTCCGATCGAGAAAGGTGGTCTTGGGATTAGGGATTTGAGTAGCTTCAACAGAGCCCTGCTGCTGAAGTTGAAGTGGAGGAAGATTAATGCAGAGGAGTGTGTTTGGAAGAAATTGTTGAGGTTTAAGTATGGAAACCTTGCTTTGAACATCAACTGTCCTGGAGGTGATGTTGCTAGTAGGTTTGAGTCTATTTGGTGGAGAGATTTGAGGAACATCAGTTATGACAAAGATTCAGATAGTGAAATTTTTACCACAAGCGTTGGCAGCACCCTGGGTAACGGAGAAGATACTATGTTTTGGCACTCCACTTGGGCTATTGATACTCCTCGTAAAGTTATTTTCCCCAACTTGTTTCAATTTGTTGTTGTACCTAACAGTTCTGTTGCTAGTCTAGGGTCTCGGAACAGAGATGTTTGGTCTTGGAATATTTCTTTTTATGTGTTTCCTGCAGGTTCTGTCATGGCCAGAGAGAAGGATGACTTGTTGGACTTAATAGAAACTATTATACCTAAGAGTGTAAAGGATGTTTATAGATGGGATCCTGATAAAACAAGTGGCTCTGAGGTGTGTAATGGTTTTTCTGTTAAATCGTGTTACGAATTGTTGTGGAATTTCAGAGCCGCAACTGCCGAGGAGGTAGAAGCAACGGATATAATGAACAAGATTTGGCGTTCGAAGCTTCCGTTGAAGGTAAAGATCTTTATGTGGCGTGTAGCTAGGAACAGATTGCCGACCAAGGAGCAATTGGCTAGGCGTAACATAGTCGTCGTAGGCGGGGACATGGCTTGTGCTGTGTGCGGGAGTGATTTTGAATCCCTAAATCATGTGTTTTTTTACTGTCCTAAATCTGTTGAGGTTTGGAAAGGTATGGAGAACTGGTTGGGAATAGTTAGCAGAGGTCATAACAGCTGGATCGAGTTTGCATTAACATATTATGAAGCAGTAATGAAAGAGTCAGGTAGCCGTGCTGGTATTCTTATTTGGTGTACTGCGGTCTGGTTTCTCTGGTTTAGCAGAAATGTTAGGTGTTTTGATTCTAAAAGTTTGTCTGTTGTTGATATTCTAAACTCTGTTAAATACTTTAGGTAGAAGTGGTGTTCAAAATAGAAATTCTAAGGTTATCCCCTTTTATGATTGATACATTGTCCCTGTTTTGAGTTGTAAAGGGACGTAGTGTTGTTGTTATGTTGGGTTCCTGCACCCCTTGTGCAGGTTTTGTTTTAATCTTGCCTTCAGAAAAAAAAAAAATAGCTAGAATGGAAGAATTTATTGAAAAATATATGATTTAGGTGTTCCATCGTGCTGCACATAACATAATACTGATGGACATCAAACAAGAACAAGTCTTGAGTTAAGTAAATTGCGCAGAGTCAACCACCAAATAGATACCTAGGTGTTGTGCTTGCGTGTGTATTGTACTAAAAATAATGTTGATGCCGTTGCTGGTGACAAATACTTGCCTTAAAGCAAAATATTCTTGTTTTTGTATCATTCAATGTCAACCTCATCACATTAATTGAGGGTGAATGAATTCAAATTGTACGTCCTAAGTTACTATTTCAATTGTTATATTTTAAATTATCTGTGTAACACGATTGAATTATTATTTATTAATTTATTTTCTGTAACAAGATAATGCAAAATAATGTATAACTATCTATAATTATATTTATAGATAAATGGATATGGAATTTGGGCTAGTTTTTTTTTTTCTCTTTTCAAAAATAACTTTATTTTTTAATAACACAAAAAAATTATAAAATACATGAATAATAACTGTTCTAGGTTTCTATCATTCAAATCAGTAAATATATGTGGTTCGGTGTCCTGTAAATTGTCAATTATGTGAAGGTAATAAGGAAGAAGATTGGTATGTATTCTTAAGGTGCCCGGCAACCATTCAATGCTAGTTAGGTGCAGGTTTGAACCATATTATTTCTCCTAGATTACAGTCTTCTAATGATGCAAAATTTATCCTTCTTAACATCTCTAGCAATGAAGGTAGGCATGTAGCAAGAAGAGTTGTTGTTATGATGTAGGTTATTTGGAACAATAAAAATAACTGGATTCGGAATATTGAATTGGAGGATGCGAACAAGTTTGATATGCAAGCTTTTCATGCCTGGTAAGATTGGGTTCAAAATCAAATCTTTTATTCTTCTGATAATTACACCATTTATATATATGAAAGAACAGTTTTTAAATATTATTTCAAAATTAATTCGAGTATACTCGCTAAAGGTGGAGAGATATTTGCTCCTTGGCTGAGTTGAATTGTTTTTTTTTTAGATCTAATAACTGTTAATTAGGGAATGACCAAGATGTTGGTTTTTAGATTCAAATGGTTGGGTCCTGCTTCCTTGTTCATACTTGATATCTATATCGCTTTAGGAAAATGACGATTCTACTGGGGATATTTTAAGTGTCTGTTAGGATTATAGCTTTTAAGAGGTCTAGGATGTTAGTTTTAGGAATAAATATATATATCGTTTTTCCTACTTGATATTTGTGTTTATTTTTCTGTTAATGGGACTGCGGGTGATGCCGAATGTGGAAAGTTTGAGTGATACCTAAGATAAGTGATAGCATAGACGGGTGGTTTTACAGGGAGTGATTTCCAAATAAGCGATCCTGGTAGACCTCAAATCAGTGGAGATACCCTTTGTGGATTCAATGTCTAGTGACTTTGGTTGCAAAAGCAGATTGTTCGATTGTGGTATCCATGAAACTGAGGATTTAGTAGACTGAGACCATGTGACTATTTTGTAGTGCGGAAGCTATCGGAAATAGTTTTCACGCAATACTACCATCATTTGAGATTACCCTAAGATACTACAGCTCGCTCGGGTGAACCAGCCTGCTGTTGTTATTGTAACGCCCTATTTTTTGTCAGTTTTATTTAATCGAGTCTATTTGATTATTTTATTATTATATTATTTTATTCTTGAATTTTATTTGGCAATATATTATTTTTCATCGTTGTTTATGTTTTATCGCATTTTGAGAGCGTTTGGGAGATATTTGAGCTGAGGGGTATTTTGGTCTTTTGCTTGGGTAAGTTTTATGTTTTTATATAAATAGAAAGAAATAGAGAGAAAATGAGATAAAGAAGAAAAAGAGAAAAGAAAAGAGAAGGGAAGAAAGAAGAGGAGAAAAGAGGGAGAAGAGGAAAATCGCGGGAACTCCGTTTCGAGCGCGAATAATCGGGTAAGGGTGAGAAGTTTCGATTATATTTCGATTGTGTATGTATATGTGATGTTTGTTGTGATTGTTTTGGTTGTTTTACAATGTTTTCTCTTTTGATAAATTGTGATCAAATCGATAGAAATCGACGTTTCCATGGTTGGAACGCGATATAGATCGCGTAGGATAGTCGGGAGATGATGAGAGTTGATCGGGAACACTCGTGGGAATGATCGAGGATGATTTGTATGGTTGGAAATGTTAGGGTTTTGATATTTGTTAGAAAGTGGTAATTTATGTGAAATCGATGTTTTCACGGTTGAAACTCGGAATAAGTTGTGTAGTGTAGTCGGGTAAGGTTTGGGTCTAATCAGGAATGGTGGTTTGCGTGTTTTCCCGCGGTTTCGATCGAGTTTGGATTTAGAATTCAATGATAAAAGTATGTTTCAAAACTGGAAAATGTGTTGGATGACTTTTTAAGAGTGAAAATATTGTAGTACGTTGAATTCTGAGATCGCAGCTTTTTACGGAATCGAAAACGGATGTCCGGAAGTCGAAAAATGGTGTTTTAAGGCTGAAATTCGTAGCAGGTTTCGCGCTCAGCGCGCAGGTCGGGCGCTCAGCGCGCAGGTCTGGGCGAAAGGGAAAATTTCCGAAACTTTAAAAATTCATAACTTTTGATCCGTAAGTCCGTTTTAGTCCCCGTTCGAAGTGTTGGAAAGCTTATGAAATGTTCTTTCTTGTAAAAATGGTTTTGGGATTAGTGGCTGATTTATTTAAGTCGTGGTTTTGGAAACGTGTCGTTTTGTCGACTTTTTCCGTCGTATTTGTGTGCGATTAATGTGGTATCATGTTATATGCTTTTGTTATATAACGTATAGCTTGTGTGCTGTTATATGATGTGAATACATGTAATGAGATGTTGTGATAAGGTGTTGTGATGCGATGTTGTGATAATGTTGTTGTTGTGCGATAAATACATTGTTTGATTGAATATCAATGTACGTGGTTATGATGATTGTGTTGGTTCCTGGTTTGTTGTTGTGGTTTGTGATAAAATACATTGTTTATGTGAAATTCAATGTATGTTGTGTGGTGGCCTTTATGGTTGGAAATGCATTGTTTGAATTGATTTGCAATGCATGAATGTGATGAGGTTGATTAATTCATATGGTTGAATTGTGAATGTATGGAATTGATGAGTTGAAATATATGCATGTTTATGGTTGCATATATGTGTGAAGATGCATTTGATTGTCATGAGTCCTTGTATGTTAAGTATCATGATATGCATCATTGTAGCGTCCTGTGGGACGGCGGTTCCGGTGGGGAATCAGCTATAACGTCGTGTGCCTATGTGGGGTGTGAGCGACAGATTGGTTCCAGAGGGAATCCGCTATAACGTCGTGTGCCCATGTGGGGTGTGAGCGATGATTATAGACGATCGTGTGCCCATGTGGGGTGTGAGCGATTAGATCGTGTGCCCATGTGGGGTGTGAGCGATCAGATTGTGTGCCTAGGTGAGGTGTGAGCAATCGGATTGTGTGCCTAGGTGAGGTGTTAGCAATCGGGTCGTGTGCCCAGGTGGGGTGTGAGCGATCCATAAACATTGTGTGCCCATGTAGGGTGTGAGCAATGGGTGAACATTGTTGGCCCGATGGGGTGTCACTTCGGTAACAAGCAATGGTTCCAATAGTTCTTGAGTGAACTAGGGATGAGTCGGTACCGCATATGTAATTGCATGGAGTCGTTGTGTCGGTCTCCTGCATTTACATGAATCATGATGGCATTATTATATGTGGAAAGTCATGATTGATTATTTGTGTGGAAAATGGTGATTTACATTTATGATAAATGTATTGTGCATTTTGATATGCATTGATAAATGGTTGATTTTATGATTGAGCTTATGATAAGCCTTTGGAAATTGTTGTGCAATTGTGTTGGATATAGTGAATTGTAAATGATATGTTTTGTGTATAAACATATGATATGTGATGTGGTGGTGTGTTTTCATAAGTCATAACTGTGGTGTGCATTATGTGTGAAATGTGATTATATTGGTATAATCGTTATATGCTATGTGATTGAATTGTTAGGAATATGTTATGTATTGGTGGCATGCTATATGTGTTAGTATGTGATGTATGTGGTGAGAAATATTATATATGTGAATTTATTTGTGTTGTGGCATATTATTATGCAATCTTGTTATAGTTGTTATTTCTCACCCTTCTGCTGGAATATGCTTTTTATGGCATAGTGCAGATTGTTAGCTTTAGAGGCGTGGAGGCAAGTGGAAGAGTTAGATCTTCGTCCTTGCTTAGGTCTTGGTGTCTGCTCTGATACGTAGCACGGGAGTCGGGGAACGATTATGTTATATATGTATATATTTGTAGGATATATTCTGTATGAATATTTTGATGTATAAAACCGTTTATTTTGTAAAACAAGTCGGTTATGGATCTTTCCGCTTTATTCCATAATTGACCTTTCCTTTATATGGAAAAAGTTTCCCGTAAATGATTTTTTTCTATTATGTGTTATGTATCAAATATTTGAGCAGGGAATATGTTTTATTTCTTTAAGTGTGGCATCCCTGTTTCTGTCGGAAAAATAAATTTTTATTTACTCTGATTGGTTTATGTATTATTTATTCGCGATGGGATTTGGTGTGTTACAGTTATCCCAAGGGGGTCAATGATTTTGAGGACAGGTACAAAAATTCACCATAGTACAACCTTTGGGAATGGGTAGAGCCATGACTCCATGCTCGTGACGCTGAACCTTTGAACCCATGTTTTTTCTATGTTTTTGTGTGCTGCATTCATGCATTCATTTCATTAAAAAACTTTAAACAAAGAACAGATCTTCTTTTCTACTCTCTCTTTTTTCAAATTAAACTAAGACAATGATTGCAAATATCAGAGAGAAAGATTGCATTATGGATTTTGGTAGAAGGAAGACGCACAATTACACCTTCAAGGTTCCAAAACTAGAGGATTTAAGAGGGTTGGCAAGGATGATCACCAACCCTGATGTTTTCATAGCTAAGTACGAAGAACTACTGTCTCTGTTAAGGGTCCATGTAATCAAAGGAATCCTGTCTACGCTGATTCAGTTCTACGATCCGGTCTATCATTATTTCACATTCCCGGATTATCAACTAGCACCAACACTGGAAGAGTATTCTCACCTGACTGATTTACCCATCACTGACCAAGCTCCCTTTTCTGGACTGGAAGAAATTCTAAAGGATCAAACCATTGCAAGAGCAATCTATTTGGACGAGTCAGAAGTCAAGACTCACATGACCATTAAGGGTGAAATCCAAGGTTTACCAGCCAAGTTTTTGGTAAAGAAAGCTTTGTACTTTTCTAGTATAGGGAACGTAACTGCTTTTGAGAGCGTCTTTGTTCTGCTCACCTACGGATTATTTATGTTTCCCAACATTGATAACTTCGTTGATATCAATGCCATTAAGATATTTTGATTGGAAACCCCGTACCGACCTTGCTCGCAAATGCTTATCATTCTGTGCACTTAAGGAATTTGTACAGCAGAGGAATGATCACATGCTGTGTACCCCTGCTATACAAATGGTTCACTTCCCACTTGCCCAAGTCTGCCGCTTTTTGGGATCACAAGAGTACTTTATATTGGTCACAGAGAATCATGTCTCTTACCAAATCTGACATAGATTGGTACAATCGAATCTATGACGGGATAAAAATCATTGACCGTTGTGGAAATTTCCCTAATGTACCCCTCATAGGAACTAAAGGAGGAATCAAATATCATCCAGTTTTAATTCGTCGTCAATTCGGATACCCGATGAGACATGTCCTGCAGAATGTTCATCTGAAAGGTCTTTTCTTCAAGGAAAGAGAAAATGACAGAGCACTAAAGACAGAAATAGTGCATGCCTGGAAATATGTTCACTGGAAAGGAATAGAGTCTCTAGGAAAACCATTATGTGTCTCGGTGAAACCTTATCTCCACTGGGTACAAACTAGATCTCTCAAGCTGATGATGCTATACCCTCATCAAGAAGTTCTTCTGCTAAAGGAATCTGTCCTTTATTTTATGCCTGATATGGAAAAACTCCAGGTCACTCTCAACAAAGTTCAAAGGGAAAATAAATCTTGGAAGAACAAGTACCGCATTCTCAATGTGGAGTGTACCAAAATACAACAACTTTTAAAAGAAAAAGATGCTCTAATCGAGATTTTATAGCAAATTACTGTAGAAAATCAAGAAGACCAAAGGAATTTGCTCGTTCCTTTCACTTGGCAAAGGACTGATAACCCGACAACGGCTCAAGAGCCCCGGTCAAGGAAAAGGAAAATACCAGAACCAGCACCTGAGCTCTCTTCAGAGAGGACTCAGGATCCAAAAGCTTAGATTTTTCCTTTTACAGCACTTTGTAAATTACTGTATTTCCATTTCTGCAATCTTTGAATTCAATAAAACGGGGTCTCCCCACTGTATGATATTTGCAATCAAATTGTTGAAGTTTCTTTTGATTAAACAAAAGAATTTTAAATATAATTATTGCATATCATTCATCATTCTCACATAACGCATTCTTCTTACCTATGAATCTCACGTCTGTGTCTCGATTCTAGAGTCAAAGTGTCTCATTCGTATAATACTCGGGCCAATCGACCAAAGAAAATGGCTGATCTAGAGGAAGAGAACAGAAAGGTGAGAGAAGAAATCGATGCTCTGAAAGAAGATCTGAGGAAACTTCACAGTGACATGCAATCTTTGGCAACGGCTCAGATACAACAACAAAGGACTGTGATCTCAGAGATCACATCTATGCCCATAGTGGAAAAGTATGATCCTCGATACAACATGCCTAAAGATCGTCCCTGGGGCATACCACTCAACTATATTCCGGAAGGATATATTCCGCCGATCACGGATGATCCGGAAACTGCAGCAGGAACCACTGGGCCTGAAGGTTACAAACTTCCGGAAAGCGAAGATGCAAGGGGCATAACGGCAACTCCTAAAGGTTACAAACTTCGAGATAGGGAAGTACTAAGAGTCACTGCCGTAATGACTATACCACCACCTGTGGTGCACACTGTCCCGGAAGGATAGATTCCACAGATACCTTCTGGTGGAAACGAAAGTATGTACGACAGAATGAATGAGTTCCAGGAATAATTCCTGGAGATGCAGAAGGAACTGCATACCATTCGCGGTCAGGATCTATTCGAAAAGGATGTTGCAGACCTTTGTTTGGTCCCCAATGTGAAAATTCCGCACAAATTCAAGGTGCCCGAATTTGAAAAATAGAAGGGCAACTCTTGCCCTCAAAGTCATTTGGTGATGTACGTTCGAAAGATGTTAACTCAGACAGAGAACCAACAGCTATTGATCCATTATTTTCAAGATAGTTTAACCGGTGTCGCACTCAAATGGTATATGGTTTTAAACTGCACTAAGATCTTCACTTTCAGAGATCTTGGCGCTGCCTTCGTTCAATAGTATAAGTATAACCTGGACATGGCACCGGATAGAGATCAACTCAGAGCCATGTCGCGGAAGGAAAAGGAAACCTTTAAGGAATACGCACAGAGATGGCGTGAAATTGCGCCCAGATTTGTCCGCCTCTTGAGGAAAAAGAGATGACAAAGATCTTTTTGAAAACCTTGAGCTCATTCTACTACGACCGAATGGTCGCCAGTGCGCCCAGCGACTTTACTGAAATGGTAAACATGGGAGTACGTCTTGAAGAAGCAGTCCGAGAAGGACGTCTGGTCAAAGATGTCGGACCATCAAGCAGTACCAAAAGATACGGTAGTGCTTTCCCTAAGAAAAAAGAGCATGATATTAGTAATATCTCTCTCGGAAAGCAAAGGCGACGGTACCAACCAGTAGCAGCTGTAACTCCTGCTATCAACCCTGTGCCTGTTCCAACATATCAACCTCAGGTTGCTCAGAGCCAACCGAATCAACAACAATATCAGCAAAGGACATAACAGCCTCTTCAGCAGGCTCGTCCTCAGTACAATAACAATCGTATAACGCGACCACCAGGGTTTGACCCTATACCAATGTTGTACGCCGAACTGTTTCAACTACTACTGGTCAAGGGGCACGTCCAAACCAGGTCCCCTCTTACAATACCGGAGAATCCGCCCTTTTGGTTCAAAGCGGATTAGACTTGCCCTTACCATCAAGGAGGATCGGGACATAACATAGAAAATTGTCTCAACTTCAAGTCCGATGTACAGAAGCTTGTTAGGAACGGGGTCTTATCCTTCAAGGATATAAATCCAAATGTTCAGACGAACCTGTTGCCTCAACACGAGAAAGCTGTAATCAATTTGATAGAGGAAGGATCTAACCACAACTATCAAATTCATGATGTACTCTTATTGGGAACCAATCTAGTCAAGATGCATTGCAGACAGAGCGGATACGGTTATGTACCTTCTCACAATTATCACCATTGTGATATCTGCTCTAAAAACAATCAAGGATGTTCTGTGGTGCAATCAGCTCTACAAGAACAGATGGATCTCGGATGGATCCAAGATCACCGAATCCGTGAGGTCAACATGACTTATACAAATTCCAACATCGTTCAAAACCACGATATCTATGCGATGAATGTCAACTTGGTGGCAATGCACTCTAGGCAAAGCCAGCATCATGACCTGCCATGACACGACTACGATTCCTGTATTATCTACTCGGTAAACAATCAGGGATGCTCTTTTGTACAAGAGGCCCTCCAGCGTCAGATGGATCTTGGATGGATTCAGGATTACTGTGATAGAAGTCACTATCAAGTTAATATGATTCAAATCTTTGATATTCACTTGATGAATACCATTTTGATGGAATTACACGCCAAGCAAGTCCAGCTCGGTTTTCTGACTTCACATGATTATCAGAACTGTAAAGTATGTCGTAAGAGTGACCAAGGATGTGCACTTATTCAAAGAACGCTCCAACACTTTTTGAATCACTGGTGGCTTCCGATCTATCTAGATGAAGACACACAACGAGTCAGTATGATTAACGGGAACCCTACTAGGCATCAAAGTTAGGAAGTTCAATCAATGGAAACAGATCTAGTAAGGTTACATTGCATACAAAGCGGACGTGGTCTGGTGCCACCACACAACTATGAGCGCTGTAGAGTTTGCTCAGAGGATAACCAAGGATGCTACCTCGTGCGAGCAGCCCTTCAAAGTCAGATGGACCACAAAGAAGTTCAACCATGTTCAAGCTCTGGTTCGATCAACATAATGTCAGACTATCTTCCCAGTCGAGGCAAAGAAGTTGTCTTAATCCCTAAACGAGAAGTGGCCAAAGATGTATGCGCCATAATCCCTTTACTCCACGAATCAAGAGTTCCTCTTGATAGTGGAAAGATTCTCAACCTCGAACCAATTGAGGCCAACTATGATGGTCAGAAAAATCAAAAGGCTCCCGTGGTTATCTATCTACCAGGACCAGTACCGTACAAATCCAATAAAGTTATCCTTTACAAGTACGGTGCAACAACAATTGAGAATGGAAAGGAAACTCCATTACCCTCCGTCGTGAATATTGCAGACATCAGTCGAGTAACACGGAGCGGTCAAATCTTCAACCGAGGAATTGGAGAACCCAGCAAAGAAAAGGAACCTCAAACAGAGGTTCCCAATTAACCAGTCGGTCAATCCAGTGATCCCGACCTTTCAAAGAACAACGATTAGATGCTAAAGCTCATCCAGAAGAGTGAATACAACATTGTTGATCAACTGTTGCAAACTCCTTCAAGAATCTCTGTGCTATCTCTTTTACTCAGTTCCGAAGCTCACAGATAGGCTCTACAGAAAGTCTTAGAGCAAGCCTTTGTGGAACAAGATGTAACAATAAGACAATTTGACAGCATCATCTCCAACATCACTTCCTGCAACAACTTAGGATTTAGTGATGAAGAACTGCCGGAAGAAGGCAAAAATCAAAACATGGCACTAAATATTATAGTCAACTGCCAGGACGATGCTTTAGCCAGCGTACTAGTAGACACCGGATCAACTCTGAATGTTATGCCAAAATCTACTCTAATGCGACTATCATTTCAAGGATCGCCGATGAGAGGTAGTGAGGTCATTGTCAAAGCATTTGACGGATCCCGAAAAATAGTTATCGGCGAAGTTGACCTTCCCATAACTATCGGTCCTCACATTTTCCAAGTCACTTTCCAGGTCATAGACATCCGGGCAACATACAACTGTTTGTTAGGAAGACTTTGGATACACGAGGCTGGGGCAGTCACTTCGACACTTCACCAGAAGCTGAAGTTCGTCAAGAATGACCAACTAGTCACAGTCTGCGGAGAGAAAGCCTTGATCGTCAGCAACTTATCGTCGCCCACTTGTGTAGAACCAGAGGAGGTTGTTGGGACCCAGTTCCAAGCACTTTCGGTGAGCAATGGCAACCAATCAGAAAAAGGAACATCGATTTCCTCGTACAAAGATGCTCTCGAAGTGATCAAAAGTAACAATGCAAAAGGATGGGGACAACTTGTCATTCCTACTGACAATAAGACAAATAGAGGTCTTGGTTTTTCCTCAACCTGTATCCAGACTGCTACTAACGATGAAAGTTTTCATCCCCTTCGGGACTTCTTCCACAGTGGAGTTTTCCTTCACCCAGTACCTCAAGGATTACATACCATCAACGAGGATGATTCATTCGATACAGATGAAGAGTGGAAGTCCTATCTCAACGAGGACGATTATATGTCTCAAGGAGAGGTGCCTACGCCATTTTGCTATCTCGCACAGAGTCCGAGATATATACCAAGGTCAGACGTCAAAATGATATACAGAGATTGTGATCTGGAAGGATTCCGTGCTCCACCGAACTCATTAAAGGAGGACACTCTAATGAAAAACATCTTTGACTACGACTATTATGACCCAATGGATGGCCTGCCTATCTGGCAGCCGTACCCGGGAGACTTGGGGCAAAAGAGTTATCCCAATGATACATATCAGCTGAGCATCATTGAAAAGAATACATGCGTCCCCACTGAATCATGGGATCAATACTCAGGGCATTCTGAAGATATCCCGTACAACGATGAATTTGTAAAGAGCGCGGGATAAGAGTTCCTTAACTACGCTTTTCCAGAGGTCAACGTCATCGAAAGGGATGACTCCTCCAGTTCCAAAGAAGTGTGGGACACCTTAGGACAACCGAGTGGCAAGTACGACTTCTTGGTCAAGTACACCGCTCTTGAAAGCTCTCGTATCAGGCTCGAAGACATTCAGCCCACTCAATGGGGAGATCCACCTGAGAGTACAAGCACTGTGCAAGATACAACAAAAGAATTCATCTACGACAATTCTGCCTGGGAGACAGATTCCAATATTCCTGCTCCACCAGAAATCAGCGTCATTTCTGAAGACAAGCCAAGAAGGAAGGTACCAGACTTTGTGATTCACCGAGGAGTTCGCCGCCAATGGGTTGCTGTCAATGTTCCAAAAGTCGTCCATAAGTCTAAGTAATTGTCGTCTTTGTTTTACCCTTTCACCTTGCCCAGGTGAAACAGATGTTTTGATAGGGCTCACCTTTTGTAAATGTCTCTCTTCGCTTCGGCCAAGGCGACAGAGTTTTGTTTTATAGGGCTGTAGTTTCAAGAATCGACAAAATCATAAATAAAATAAACGTCGTTCTATAATTTCCGCATTTTATTACTGTTTTCTCTTTTCTCTTTTTCAGAAAATGGTAATCCTAAACACAACTCAAATAATAAAAACAAGCATTTTTCAGAAAATACACTGCACACACTCTTGCATTCTCTCTATCTCTTCTAAAAAAAATCATCACGTCGTGCAGATTGCTTGTTTTAAACCCCATTAAAACATACGATCCAATGCCTTCTCTCAACCTTAAATTCCCGGTATGTGAGGCTGAAGAAGAAAATAACGAAGAAATTCCAAAAGAGATCTCCTGATTACTCAGACAAGAGGAAAGGTCCATTGAACCTCACAAAGAGCCGTTGGAAACTATCAACTTGGGTTCAGAAGAAGAGAGAAAAGAAGTCAAGATTGGGGCACTGCTCAGTCCAACTGTCAAAGAAAGTTTGATAAAGCTTCTCAAAGATTTTCCCGATGTATTCGCTTGGTCCTACCAGGACATCCCAGGGTTGGATACTAGCATCGTGAAACATCATCTACCTTTAAGAACAGAATGTCCGCTGATAAAACAAAGACTGAGACGGACTCACCTAGACATGGCCATCAAAATCAAAGAGGAAGTACAAAAACAGATTGACGTGGGTTTCCTCGCCACATCAGAATATCCTCAATGGTTAGCCAACATAGTACCAGTTCCGAAAAAGGACGGAAAAGTCAAAATGTGTGTAGATTACAGGGATCTGAACAAGGCCAGTCCAAAGGATGACTTTCCCTTATCGCACATAGACATGCTGGTAGACAGTACAACAAAGTTCAAAGCATTCTCCTTCATGGATGGATTCTCAGGCTATAATCAGATAAAAATGGCGTCGGAAGACATGGAGAAAACTTCGTTCATCACCCCATGTGGCACCTTTTGTTGCAAGGTAATGTCATTTGGTTTGAAGAACGCCGGTAAACCTATCAAAGGGCCATGACTATTCTGTTTCACGACATGATACACAAAGAAATTGAAGTGTATGTCGATGATATGATTGCCAAATCTAAGACAGAAGAGGAGCATGTGACCCACCTGTCAAAGCTATTCGAGCGTCTGAGGAAGTACAAACTCCGCTTGAATCCCAACAAGTGCACATTCGGTGTCCGTTCAGGGAAACTTTTAAGGTTCATCGTCAGCCAGAATGGAATTGAGGTTGATCCTGACAAGGTCAAGGCCATTCAAGAAATGCCTTCTCCAAAGACTAAAAAACAAGTCAGGGGATTCCTGGGTCGTTTGAATTACATTTCCAGATTTATATTCCTCATGACCGCGACATTTGCGCCGATCTTCAAATTACTCAAAAAGAATCAAAACTGCGTATGGACGGAAGACTGTCAAACCGCCTTCGATAATATCAAGGAATACCTGTTGAATCCACCAATTCTATCACCTCTAGTGGAAGGAAGACCATTGATCATCTACCTAACAGTCTTGGAAGACTCAATGGGTTGTGTACTTGGCCAATAAGACGAAACCAAAATGAAAGAATCTGCCATCTATTATTTGAGCAAGAAATTCACCGACTGCGAAACTCGGTACACTATGCTTGAGAAAACTTGTTGTGCTCTGGCTTGGGCAGCCAAACGTCTTCGCTAGTATATGATTCGTTACACTACTTGGTTAATCTCCGAAATGGATCCTATCAAGTACGTCTTTGAAAAACCTGCTCTCACAGGAAGGATCGCCCGTTGGCAGATGTTGTTATCAGAATACGACATCGAGTATCATGCTCAGAAAGCCGTAAAAGGAAGTATTTTAGCCGACCATTTGGCTCATCAACCGTTTGATGATCCGGAATCAGTCGGATTTGACTTCTCAGACGAAGATGTCATGTACTTAAAAATGAAAGATTGCAATGAACCGCTACCCAGTGAAGGGCCAGAACCAGGTTCACAATGGGGATTAATTTTTGACGGAGCTGTCAATCATTATGGAAACGGAATTGGGGCAATCATCATAACACCTCAGGGTACCCACATTCCTTTCGCCGCCCGACTGACATTCAAGTGCACAAACAACGATGCCGAATACGAAGCTTGCATCATCGGTCTCGAAGAAGCGATCAACTTAAGGATCAAAAACTTGGATGTGTATTGAGACTCAACCCTGGTTATCAATCAGATCAAAGGAGAGTGGAACACATACCAATCAGGACTGATTCCTTACAAATATTACGCGAGAAGGTTGTTACAATTCTTCAACAGAATCGAGTTTCATCACATCCCTCGTGAAGAGAATCACATGGCTGATGCATTAGCCACTCTCTCTTCCATGATTAGTGTAGGTCAATGGAACGACATACCTAAGATTGCATTAATGCGCGTTGAAATGCCCGCTTAGATATTTGCAATTAAAGCAGTCATAGACGACAAACCTTGGTATCACGATATCAAATGCTTCCTTCAGAAACAAGAATACCCACCTGGGGCATCCAGAAAGGATAGAAAGACCGTTATAAGGCTAGCGGGCAGCTTCTTCCTGAGTGGTGACACACTCTATAAGAGAAACTTTGACATGGTCTTGCTTCGATGTGTAGACAGACCAGAAACAAACATGCTGATGAAATAAATTCACGAAGGATCCTTTGGCACTCATGCCAATGGACACACAATGGCGAGAAAAATTCTGGGAGCAGGATACTATTGGTTGACCATGGAATTCGATTGCTACAAGTACATGAGGAGGTGTCATAAGTGTTAGATATACACTGACAAAATCCATGTACCGCCAACGTATCTCAAAGTTCTTTCTTCTCCATGACCTTTTTCCATATGGGGAATTGACATGTTTGGCATGATCGAACCCAAGGCTTCGAAAGGACATTGGTTTATACTGGTACCCATCGACTACTTCACCAAGTGGGTCGAAGCAGTGTCATACACCAATGTAACCCGACAGGTGGTAGTCCGTTTCATAAAAAACAATCTCATCTGCCATTATGGTGTCCCAAGCCAGATCATTACTGATAATGGATCTAACTTGAACAATAAGATGATGAAAGAGTTGTGAAATGAGTTCAAGATCGAACACTGTAACTCATCTCCCTACCGACCTAAGATGGCACGAGATGCTACCCATTGCTCTTCACGGTTATCGCACATCTGTCTGCACTTCAACAGGGGCAACCCCTTTCTCTCTAGTATATGGCATGGAGGTAGTGCTTCCTATAGAAGTGGAGATACCATCGATCAGGGTATTGAGGAAAACTAAGCTATCAGAAGCTGAATGGTGTCAAAGTCGACGCGATAAACTGAATCTGATTGAAGTAAAGTGAATAACGGCTATGTGCCACAGTCAGTTGTATCAGCAAAGAATGAAGAAGGCATTTGACAAAAAGGTCCGACCTCGCGTCTTCAGAAAAGGAGACCTTGTGCTCAAGAAGATACAATCATTTCTCACTGATTCCCGGGGCAAATAGACTCTGAATTATGATGGCCCCTATGTGGTCAAGAAAGCTTTCTCAGGCGGCGCCTTGAGACTCGCAACCATGGATGGAGAAGAATTTACCTATCCCACAAATGTTGACGTAGTCAAGAAATACTTCGCCTAAATAAACAAACGTCTCGGTGGATTTAAAACCTGAAAGGGCGATCTTGGCAAAAATTACAGACATAAGCAAAAAAATCATCCCGGTGGATTGGAAATATCAAAGTACAATCCAAGCAAAAGTTAGTGATTAACGGCAAGTAACTACATCTGACAAGATTAAATCCCTCAACAGTCATGCCCTCCGGCAAGAAAACTCCAGTCAAGGTCATCTTCGACGGAAGCTCAGGATATCCAGAATTCAAAGTTGGTAGTAGGAATACAGTCGTTATGTTTCAATGTAGCCCTTTTCCCTTTAATTACCATTTTCTAACTTTGTAAATACTCTATGGAATCACGCGCTTGGCTAATTTCCATCCTATCAATAAAATTTGAGCCCTAGTGATTTTGTTTGCAATTCTTATTTGTTTTAGCTTTACAGAATGATGTTTTTAATATGATCAACAATTCTTGAAATAAAACAAAAATGAATTTACTTGTGAAACTTTTTTCTGCTTTTAAAATAAAGATGGCAATTTCTTTTGACTGTTGAACGTCGAAAGAACATCAATCGCCACTTCAAAGGCGATTAAGCGTCAAAGTGCAGAATCAAAGTACTCATTCTCCAACCAGTATGCCTGGATAAGGACCACCTGTGTCAGGTGCGAATATTCCATCTGATATCCCCGTCAGAGTTCTTATCCTCTAAGCCCGACCAACGTTTTCCCCACAGGGACTATCTCTCCTAAGCAAGGCAGAATTGTTATCTTGGACCAAACGGTATTTCTTTGTCCCCAGCAGTGGCCGAGTATCCTCTCGTGTTTGTCCACTAGTTTGTATGTCGTGTCAGTTTTGTCAGCATAAACATACATACATCATGCATTATTGATTTGCATTCATATTCATATTACATCACTATCACTCTGGTCAGTCTTATCCCCAAGTGATAAAAGTCCTATCAATCAAGTTATCCGTTCTTTCCTCGTCAGGAAGTGAATCATCTAAACAATCTCTCCCCTAGTTTATTTCTAGATTGGAGACGGTCCTTGACCGCTTAGATAACTTGAACCTCTAAAAAGCAAGAAGGCATTCAACAAACGTCACTCTTCATCATTGAAGATGATATTTTCGCTTTCCCGGATTAAGGAAAATCCCTAGAGAAAGCCTCACAACTAAAGACTCTCAGCAACACATTGATTTTTCTCCCCAAGAGAGTCAATGATAATGAAGTCATCAGCACCTCAAAATTGGATCACATCACATGGCATTTCTCCGAGAAGATCTCGAGGAAAAGTATGATGTAATATCCCCAAGCAGGAAGCAGTCTCTCAAGAGACTCGTTTACCCAGTAGAGTCAACAAATGGCATCTCCAACAAAGAAGTTTGTACAACTCTACGAATCAGACGAATGGGTTCCCCAGCGAGTCTGACATCAAAAAATTTTCCCATCAAATGGCATCTCCCCAGGAAAATTCAGCGAGAAGTTTGAGAAAACCCGCTAACAACTAGCGTTCCTTGTCAAGAAAATTTATTGACAAAAGAAACTGAGGCCAGTTCCTTGGCTGAAGACTAGGATCGAGGGAAAGTTTATTTCAGAAACTGAGACCAGTTCCTTGGCTGAAGACCAGGATCAAGGGGAAGTTTATGGACAAAAAACACTGAGACCAGTTCCTTGGCTGAAGACCAGGATCGAGGGGAAGTTTATTTCAGAAACTGAGACCAGTTCCATGGCTGAAGACCAGGATCGAGGGGAAGTTTTTACCTTTTCTAAGTATCATTGCTTAGCAAAAGAAGATGGATGAGCAAGCTGTCATTCATAACCACCATCAAAATTTCGGGTATTCCGATAGTTAATCCTCTTGCACCCCGAATGCCCGAATACCTTCGCCATTCACACCTTCGGGTCCAAGAAGATTAAATAGGGGTGATCAGTCACCATTTATGCTATGTATTTTGCTTTTTAATTGTAAATAAGTCAGGTAAACTGTGTGAATTTGAGTTTGTTTTAGTAGCAATTAGGTGTGTTTTGATTATGTCAAGTGTGTCATGAATTATGAGTTTCTCGAGGATATTTTACGCTTTTGGTATGTCAGCAGGTCAAATACAGATTTGGAAGCTCAGAGGATCAGGCAGTGGATGTACCACCGAGTCGGTGCGAGAAAGCAGAAGAAAAATTCAATTTTTGGAAGACTTGCTGCCAATACGCGTAATGCTATAAGTGATACGCGTAAGACCTACCTGGTACGCGTACAATACGTGAATGAGCAGAGGGCTGAAAAAATAGGGGAAAAAGGAAGCCTCTGCCCTTACGCGTAAGGTTCTTGTCAATGCGCGAATGAGGTTGCGTGCTGGCTGGCCCTTGGAGCCATACGCGTAAAGAATGTGGTGCAAAACAGGTACTTACGCGTATTGAGTAAGGCAATACGCGTATTGAGGCCCAAAAGTGTTGAAAGCCCAGAGTTTGATTATTTATGCTGGAAACGAGATTTCGCAAGGGTTGGACGATTTTGGAGAGCAAAATACAAGTTTTGAAGGCTGACGACTCAGATTTTCAGAAGGATTTCATATGTTCAAGAGTTTTCGGACAATTGAAGATTGATTCCTCGAGATATTCTGTAATGACAACATTTTCATCTTTGATTTTATTTTTCCTTATGAGTAGCTAAACCCCTCATTGCTAGGGGGGTGACCCTGAATCTGATTGTAATGATTTCGATTTTATAAATGCAATGACTATTTTAATTGATAATTGTTGATTTGTTCTTAGTTCTATGCTTAATGCTTAAACCTTTGGAAAAACGGATTTTGACTTTTACATATAATTTGTGCTGGACAGCTACTATATGTTTATCTGACTAAGACCATTAGATAATAAATATCACCTAGGACTAGGGATACTTTATCTTAACCGGAATTTCTTGTTATGTCTTTGCTTGATCATGAATGTACTTATCTATGGACATAGTAATTAGATTACATGATCAAAGATCTTTTCACTAAGGACTTAGGATTAGATACCCTAAAGAACCGGTAATCAACTGTTATTGATTTTGTTACTGCATTTATAAGTCGTAATTGTTTCATGAAGATTCATTCACCGAACCCTAGCAATCTACTCTTATCTATTAAATCGTTTAACCATTTTAATCATTTTATTTAACTGCAATTTTAGATATTCTTATCAAATCCAACACCCCAAAGACATTTTGTTTAATTGAAATTATCCCTGAACTCTGTATCGTCAAGCAGTCCTTGAGATTCGATACATGGGATTTTTCCCTTCATTACTACAATAGGCAAAATAGTACACTTGTTATTTTCCTATCAAGTTTTCGGCGCCGTTGCCGGGGACTGCCAAAGATAATAGAGTTTAACGGTTTATTTTAATTAGAATTTTGTTGCTCCGCGACTAAAATTTTATTTTCTATTTATTTTATTTTTATTTTATTCTTATCTTTACTAACAATTGCCTAATCTGTGTATGCGAGGGAAGCCCTCAGCTGAATTTTTTTTTTACGCAGAACCAGAAAGATCGTTGCACGCTAGACTTCGGAAAGCTAAACGAGAAAGACTGGCAGCGTCAAATTCAGAACCAGAAAAAGAAGAAGAAGTTTCTGTCCATTCTGAGAATAATGACTCAGAAGCTGATACAGACACAGAGACACTACCAGAGACTGTGATCATGGCTGGAAATCAACCAGCAGAGAGACTTCTGGGAGATTATGGCGGAGCAAATGCTCCAACTGGGCGGTTGACCATAGTGAATCAACCGATCAATGTAGCACACTTTCAGTTGCACCCAACTACGATCAGACAGCTTGAAAAGAGACCGTTCACTGGAAAAATAAATGAAGATGCAAACAAACATTTACAATGGTTTCTGACGATGAGCACAACCTTGAAGATCGAGGGGCACTCAGAAGAGGCTAAGAAACTAAGGATGTTTCCTTTTACCTTGGATGAAGATGCTGAAGAGTGGTTTTACTCCCTACCTGCGGGAAGTATAACTACTTGGGAAGAAATGGAGACAACATTCCTGAATGAGTACTCTCCTGCTTCTGTTTACATTCGTAAACGATACGACATTGTGAATTTCAAACAGAAGGAAGGAGAATCACTTGGGGATGCTCTAAGAGGTTCAAAAGGTTATTGGTCGCTTGCCCAACTCACAACATGGATCCTACTGAACAGATGCAAATGTTTGTTAATGGGTTAAGGATGAAGACTAAACAACTGATTGACAAAGCTGTCGGTGGCTCATCAAATTTTACAACAGCCACTGGTATTAAGAAGATTATAGAACCTATAGCAGCTAATGAACATTTGGAGCTGTATGACCATAGTGTGAACAAACCAGAGGGGATTATTGATTTAAAACTGGCAGATCAGGTGGTAAAAATGGAAGATCAAATTAAAGCAGAAGTAGAAAGAAGGCTGAAAGCGATGAATGTTATTACTTAACAAGTAGCCCAAGTTCAACCCGTCCAAGTAGTTAATTGTGAGATTTGTAATGGACTACACTTTACTGCACACTGCGTTGCGACTCCGCAACAAATTGAGGAGATTAAGTATCTGAGGCAAAATAATCCATATGCCCAGACATACAATCCAGGTTGGAAAAATCATCCCAACTTTGCTTGGAAGGGTCAACAAGGGACTGTTCAGCAACAACCATCTCAGCAACAGGTACCAAAGAAAGCAGATTGGGAGATATCTATTGAAAAGATGGCTGCTCGGAGTGTTCAATTCCAGGAAGAAACCAGGAATAATCAGAGGAACACTAATGCTTCTATAAAAAATTTGGAAGTTCAACTGGGTCAGATATCACAATAGATAACAAGTTCTCAAGCACCAGGTACCTTACCTAGTGCAACAGTGACAAATCCAAGAGATCACAATAATGTGAGTGCTGTAACAACAAGAAGTGGGAAATTAACTGAAATACCTGAAGAGAAATCTAAGGAGGAAGATCAATTACTTGAAGTGGATCTTGAAATCTTAGAAAACAAGAATCCACCTGACTTTTAAAACCTGTTGTGAAGGAAAAGCATACTGAACCAAAACCCATCATAAAGCTTCCATTCCCATAAAGAAATAAGAAGAAGAAGAAAGATGAGTAAAATTTTCAGAAGTTTGTAGAGATGTTCAGGAAATTAGAGATCAATATTCCATTCTCTGAAGCACTTGAGCAGATGCCTATTTATGCCAAATTCATGAAGGACATCATCTCCAAAAAGCGCACCACTGACACTGATCCTATTATACTAACTGAAACTTGTAGTGCTATTTTGCAGGGTATGAAGATCCCGATAAAGAAGCCAGACAGAGGCTCTGTTACTATTCCTTGCACCATTGGTGATAGGTCTTTTAAAAAGGCACTGATTGATTTGGGAGCTAGTGTGAGTCTTATGCCCTTATCTATTTACAGGAAGCTGGGAATAGGAAGTGTTCAAGATATAAGAATGACACTCCAATTTGCTGATCATTCAGTAAAGAGACCTTATGGGGTGGTCGAAGATGTTCTTGTCAAAGTTGATAAATTTGCCTTTCCTGTTGATTTTATGATTTTAGAAATTCCAGAAGACGAGGATATCCCTCTGATTCTGGGAAGGCATTTCTTGGAAACATGTAGACGTATGATAGACATTGAGGGAGGTACCATGACCCTCAAAGTTTACGATGAAGAGCTGAAAATTGATATCAGGGATACCATGAAACATAAGGAAGATATTGGTACAAGTCACACTGTGGAAGTAATTGATCAGATGGTAGTGAAAGCCATCCACAGCCGACTCTCCGAGTCACCGTTGGAAAGAGTGCTAAGTCTGTCAACCCAAGAGATAGAAGAGAATCAGGATGAGAAAGAAAAAGAAGTTCTCGCTATGTTTGATGCACAACCACCTTGGTTGAAATCCAAACCACACCGGTGGGAGGATCTGAGAACTTCACCAGAAAAAAAGACTGATTAGGAAAGCAAAACAGGTACAAAGTTTGAATTAAAACAATTACCTGAAAATCTTAAATATGTCTTTTTGGATTCTGGAACAAACTGTCATGCTATTATTAATTCTGGGTTGAATGAAAAAGATGAAGAAAAGCTGATACAGGTACTTAAGGCATACAAGAGTGCCATGGGTTGGACCATCGGGGACTTGAAAGGAATTAGCCCCACAGTGTACATGCATAAGATACTGATGGAGGGTAATCATAAACCCGTGGTACAACCTCAAAGGAGGTCAAATCTAGCAATGAAAGAAGTGGTGAGAAAAGAGGTTGTAAAATTGTTGGATGCAGGGTTGATTTATCCTATTTCTGATAGTTCTTGGGTGAGTCCTGTACACGTGGTACCAAAGAAGGGAGGAACAACAGTGGTTCTAAATGAGAAGAATGAATAGATTCCCAGTCGTACAATAACAGGCTGGAGAGTGTGTATTGACTATAGGAGGCTTAACACTGCAACAAGGAAAAACCATTTTCCTCTCCCATTTATTGACCAGATGTTAGAGAGACTGACAGGTCATGAGTACTATTGTTTTTAGATGGGTATTCGGGATACAATCAAATTGCTGTAGCCCCGAAGGATCAGGAGAAGACCGCGTTCACATGTCCTTATGGTATCTTTGCCTACAGAAGGATGCCATTTGGATTATACAACGCCCCTGCTACTTTTCAGAGATGTATGCCATCTATATTCGCCGACATGCTTGAAAAGCATATGGAGGTGTTTATGGATGATTTTTCTGTTTTTGGTTCTTCTTTTGATATTTGTTTAGCTAACTTGTCTCTTGTTTTCAAAAGGTGTCAGGAAACTAACCTTATTCTCAATTGGGAGAAATGTCATTTTATGGTGCAGGAAGGTATCGTGTTGGGACACAAGATCTCCCACAAAGGGATTGAGGTGGACAAAGCAAAATTGGATGTGATAGCTAACCTCCCACCTCCTGTGAATGAAAAGGGAATAAGAAGTTTCTTAGGTCATGCAGGTTTCTATCGCCGGTTCATTAGAGATTTCTCAAAGGTGGCCAAACCCTTAACTGAATTGCTTGTAAAGGACAAGCCCTTTAATTTTGATGCTAAGTGTATGGCCGCTTTTGAGAATCTAAAGAGTAAGTTAAGTACTGCGCCTGTGGTGACAGCCCCCGATTGGTCTCTACCTTTTGAAATTATGTGTGATGCAAGTGACATTGCTGTGGGGGCTGTCTTAGGACAAAGGAAGGACAAATTACTGCATGTGATTTATTATTCTAGTCATGTTCTTAACCCAGCCCAAACGAATTATGCAACTACCAAAAAGGAGTTGTTGGCTGTGGTTTATGCTTTTGACAAATTCAGGTCCTACCTGCTTGGTTCTAAAGTTATTGTTTATACTGATCATGCTGCTTTAAAGTATTTGTTTGCTAAACAGGAATCAAAACCTCGACTATTGAGGTGGATACTCCTCCTTCAAGAATTTGATTTTGAGATCCGAGATAAAAAGGGGTGCGAGAATACTGTTGCAGATCACTTATCTCGCATGTCCCCAATAAAAGAAATGGAGGAGGAGCACCCGATTCATGACACCTTTGCTGATGAAAGCATCCTTGTGGTTACTAGTGTCCCATGGTTTGCTGACTTTGCAAACTACTTGGTAGGTGGGGTGATACCTGATGATTTTAATTCTCACCAAAAGAAAAAGTTTCTTTATGATTGCAGGTTGTATCTGTGGGATGACCCATTCTTGTATAAAAGGGGAGTGGATGGATTGATCAGAAGATGTGTGCCAGAAGGTGAGCAGAGAGATATACTAAAAGCTTGTCATGATTCTGAGTATGGAGGGCATTTTAGTGGAGATAGGACAACGGCAAAAGTCCTCCAGTATGGGTTGTATTAGCCCACCTTATTCAAGGACGCTCACTATCTAGTTTGAGAATGTGATAGGTGTCAAAGAACTGGTAATATCTCCATAAGGAACCAGATGCCTCAAAATTCTATGCTAGAGGTAGAGTTGTTCGATGTGTGGGGTATTGATTTTATGGGACCGTTCCCACCATCTTTGGGCAAGAATTATATACTGGTTGCTGTAGATTTTGTGTCAAAGTGGGTCGAAGCTGTAGCACTGCCTACTAATGATGCTAAATTGGTGGTGAATTTCCTGAGGCATAACATTTTCTCCAGGTTTAGGGTACCAAGGGCGTTAATTAGTGATGAAGGTACTCATTTTCTGAATAAATTGATGGAGAATTTGCTAAAGAAATATAATGTGAAGCATAAGATTGCCACTCCGTATCACCCTCAAACGAGTGGGCAAGTAGAAGTGTATAACAGGCAAATAAAGCAGATTTTAGAAAGACTGTGAGCGCTTCTCGAAAGGATTGGTCTGCGAAGCTGGATGATGCACTGTGGGCATACAGGACAGCATTCAAAACACCAATAGGTATGTCTCTTTATCAACTTGTTTATGGTAAGGCCTGTCATTTACCACTCGAACTCGAGCACAAAGCTTTTTGGGCTTCCAAATTCCTCAACTGCGATCTTCTGAAAGCTGGTGAGTCCCGAACTCTTCAACTTCATGAGTTGGAAGAGTTTAGGAATCAAGCTTATGAGAATGCCAAATTTTACAAAGAATGAACAAATAAATGGCATGATCAGAAAATCCAGAAAAAGGAATTCTGGGAGGGACTGTTGGTTTTGTTGTTTAATTCCAGGTTGAAGCTGTTTCCTGGTAAACTGAAGCCGAGATGGTCTGGTCCGTTCACGGTTACCAAAGTGTTCCCTCATGGAGCAATCGAGTTAAGGAACGACAAAAATGGCGATACTTTCAAGGTTAACGGCCAAAGATTGAAACCGTATTACCAGGGCCAAGGCGGCCCTGTAAAAGAGGTTCGTCTTGACTGAGTATGAGGTAACCCGTCGAGCTATGCGACGTTAAACGAAGCGCTTCTTGGGAAGCAACCCAGGGGAGTTTATTTATTTTTTTTTGGTGTTTTATTTTAGTATTTTGAATATTGTTTTTTTTTAATTTAATTTGGTATTTTAATTTAGTATTTTACAGAGTCTGGTACAGCAGAAGAACACCAAAAATCAAAATTTTAACTTAGAAAAAATTTTCAAAAATCAGAAATTTCAAAATAGTGAAGGTCTCTGCCGTTACGCGTAACAGGGGCTCATTACGCGTAACTGCAAGTGAAAAAGGGGGTTCTCTGCCCATCTGCGTAACTTACGCGTATCAGTCACGCATACGAGATCTGGATACGCGTATCACCACCCATACGCGTATGATACGCGTATTGAAATGCCATACGTGATCTATTACGCATCAGCCATTTTTCACTTAAGATTTGCTGCGTACCATATGCGTATGAGTCCCTAATACGCGTATGGCAACGTATCTTACGCGTACCAACTTTTTCCATTTGTTTAAATACTTTTTCCATGCGTTCGTGTCATTTTTACAATTTTCTGTTACGCGACTTTGTCGTATCACTCTATTTCTCTGTGTTTTCTATTTTTCTTCCGGTTTTCAAAGGAAATTATCATTATGGCTGCCCCATCTAAAAAAACCCTGATCTTTCTCTCTGACGATCATGAAGCACGGTATCACCAACTCAGAACTCACACCTTCACAGAAGAAAAACAATGGAGTTTGGGAGTCAATGAATTGCCCGAGGTTGCTGCTATTCTGAAAAAGCAGAAACTGAGTTATTTGAATAAGAGCATAAGGCCGATTGCAATGGATCTGGTAAGGGAATTTTATGCCAATGCCTACAAGGTGCCAGGGCGAGCTGTAGAGAACTAGGTCACTGAAATGACGTCTTGGGTCCGTGGAAAAGAAATCAAGTATGACTGGAAGATGATCAATAGTGTGCTCAAATGTAAATTTTATGAATCTCACTGTCCATTCTTCGATATGAAGCTGTCAGATAAGAACAGATGGCCCTATAGCACCATAAAGGATCTAATTGCACGACCGGGCAAAGATTGGCATCCGACCACCAAAGCATATCCATCAAAGATCCTAGTTATTGATTTAGCCCCTATCCCAAAAGCCTGGGCCTATTTAATTCACCATACTTTGGACACGAATCGGAGTGGCTCTGATTTGATCACTGAGAGAGCTCTAGCGCTCTATTTCTTTCTGAATGACCAACAATTGAATATTGGGAGAATTATTTCGACTGATATGGATGAGATAGCACAATCATCGAAGAAGTCTCTGGGACATGCTTCGGTGATTTATCTTCTATGTAAGAAGGCCGGAGTGACTGATTTGAGCGGTAATGTGATGCTGAAGCCGACACGTTCTCTTGATGCTACTTGGCTGAAGGAACACACTAATTCTGTTGATGAGCGCCGACCCCTCCGACGTTCACACGATCATGAGGCAGGCGCCAGCACTCAGCGCCACGACGCGCATCAGACAGCACCAGAGACAGCTCATGCATCCCCACCGGTTTTTGATGAGGATTCCGTAGAGCACAGGATGCGGATGTCGCACTTCTGCATGATGCAGGACTTCTGCTATCAGTACGGACTTTCTGGCCGATATCTGACGCATCAGGCAGATTTGTGGGCCGATGCTCAGAGGTTCAGAGACAGGTTCGCGGGAGACCCTCCAGTACCTCACTATGGGCAGTTCACTTTTCATGGATGGACTCACCCTGTTCAGATAGGAGGGCCGGTACCTCAGCCTCAGCAGCCCACACTGCAGCAGCATCAACAACAGACACCTTCGGCCCAATCTGAGCAGATGACTCCAGTCACTGCCTTTGTCCATGGGCGATTATCGATTGATCCGACCGACCTCATAGACTTTGACACTGAGATGCAGGGTAGAGATGACAGAGCAGAGTCCTGAGTGGTTGTTTTGAGTTCTTTTCTTTCTAGTAGTATTTTTATTTTTGTTTCTTATTTGTACACTCTGTTATTTCTCTTTGGTATTTTTAGTTTTATATGCTGTACTTTTAGTTTCATGTTATTTTATTTTTTTTCTTTCTTTTGAAAGTAAGTGTAAGTGCCCGTTTTCGGGGTTTTGCAAATTTAATGAATTTTGTTACTTCATACACTTTCTTGAAATATTTCAGTAGATACGTGATGATACTAGCTATAGTGGATGATACTGATGACTTTCACAACTTTCTTGTTCGTCCTTTCATTAAGTCACCCTGACGATTTGATACTGTTGTATATAATTGGACGCACTGGTTAAAGATAATGTCTGAACCAGGAGCAATGAAGCCTTAAACACAGAGACATTATGGACGCTGTCAGCTTTAACCGTCCTGGTGAGATCAGAAAAGCCATACACTGTACATCATCATGAGAGATATCAGGTATGCCTTTATCTATCATGGTTTGCGTCCATTCTCTTTGACTATTAACTGTATGAGTACACGTACTGAGGCACATTTTTGTTTTTCACCTAGAGCCTTTCTAGTCGTCCCTATTATTATGTTTATCCTTCGTTAACCCCCATTGAGCCTGTATCCCTTTGTTTGTTATTTAACCTTTCTTATAATTAACCATTGGCCAAATTATTTTCCCACCTTGTTCAGAGTATGTTTTATTATTTTTGGATCTGTGTTCAGATTTAAGTTTGGGGTTGCTGTTGGAATAACAACCTTTAAGTTTGGGGTAGCTATGCATTGGTTGGAGGTGAGTGCATTACGAAAGAGAAAAATGAAAGCAAAAGGAAGGTGAATGAAAAAAAAAAAGAAGAAAGATTGCACTCACCGAAAGTTTGAAAGCGAAGGAAAAAGAGCACCCAGGCAAATGTATCATGAAACAAACACAGTGATAAGGATGATATCACATACTCTGAACCAATAACCCTTGTTTTCTTTTTATATCCTACCTTAACCCAAGCCCCGTTACAACCTAAAGACCTCAAAAAATATGTGTGTTGTGCATGTTGATAGGATTGGAGAATTTATTCAAACTATTGATCTGATATTGATTACCGTGATTTTGAGCGTTATAACACTTTAACCCCGAGAGACTTGGTAAGAGTGTGATATAAGCTGACAGGTGAAGTAGCGTTTCTGTGTGAAAAGTGTTTCTGGCTTGCTGGATAGGAACAACAAAGAGAAAACCTAAGGCAACATAACAGGGTCCAGTGCGAAAGGTTTCAGCAGTATTGTGGTAAGGACTGTTTTTACGGTAAGTTTGGGGTGACGTGATCTATTTTATTTAGAGTGTTACTTGAGGACAAGCAACAAGATAAGTTTGGGGTTGTGATCAGTCACCATTTATGCTATGTATTTCGCTTTTTAATTGTAAATAAGTCAGGTAAACTGTGTGAATTTGAGTTTGTTTTAGTAGCAATTAGGTGTGTTTTGATTATATCAAGTGTGTCATGAATTATGAGTTTCTCGAGGATATTTTACGCTTTTGGTATGTCAGCAGGTCAAATACAGATTTGGAAGCTCAGAGGATCGAGCAGTGGATGTACAACCGAGTCGATGCGAGAAAGTAGAAGAAAAGTGCAATTTTTAGAAGACTTGCTGCCAATACGCGTAATGCTATAAGTGATACGCATAAGGCCTACCTGGTACACGTACAATACGTGAATGAGAAGAGGGCTGAAAAAATAGGGGAAAAAGGAAGCCTCTGCCCATACGCGTAAGGTTCTTGTCAATACATGTATGAGGTTGCGTGCTGGCTGGCCCTTGGAGCCATACACGTAACGAATGTGGTGCAAAACAGGTCATTACGCGTATTGGGTAAGGCAATACGCGTATTGAGGCCCAAAAGTGCTAAAAGCCCAGAGTTTGATTATTTATGCCGGAAACGCAATTTCGCAAGGGTTGAACGATTTTGGAGAGCAAAATACAAGTTTTGAAGGCTGACGACTCAGATTTTCAGAAGGATTTCATATGTTCAAGAGTTTTCGGACAATTGAAGATTGACTCCTCGAGATATTCTGTAATGACAACATTTTCATCTTTGATTTTATTTTTCCTTATGAGTATCTAAACCCCCCATTGCTAGGGGGGTGACCCTGAATCTGATTGTAATGATTTCAATTTTATGAATGCAATGACTATTTTAATTGGTAATTGTTGATTTGTTATTAGTTCTATGCTTAATGCTTAAATCGTCGGAAAAACGGATTTTGACTTTTACATATAATTTGTGCTGGACAGCTACTATATGTTGATCTGACTAAGACCATTAGATAATAAATATCACCTAGGACTAGGGATACTTTATCTTAACCGGAATTTCTTGTTATGTCTATGCTTGATCATGAATGTACTTATCTATGGACATAGTAATTAGATTACATGATCAAAGATCTTTTCACTAAGGACTTAGGATTAGATACCCTAAAGAACTGGTAATCAACTGTTATTGATTTTGTTACTGCGTTTATAAGTCGTAATTGTTGCATGAAGATTCATTCACCGAACCCTAGCAATCTACTCTTATCTGTTAAATCATTTAACCATTTTAATCGTTTTATTTAACTGCAATTTTAGATATTCTTATCAAATCCAACACCCCAAAGACATTTTGTTTAATTGAAATTATCCCTGAACTCTGTATCGTCAAGCAGTCCTTGAGATTTAATACTTG
Organism: Lathyrus tuberosus; assembly: GCA_022829125.1. Classification (NCBI taxonomy): domain Eukaryota; kingdom Viridiplantae; phylum Streptophyta; class Magnoliopsida; order Fabales; family Fabaceae; genus Lathyrus; species Lathyrus tuberosus. Next base: position 486,188 of record JALAZF010000882.1, read on the forward strand.
GGATTTTTCCCTTCATTACTACAATAGGCAAAATAGTACACTTGCTATTTTCCTATCAAGGGGCATCTGTCATACCCCATATTTTGACCACCAAGATTTCCCATCATTGTGCAAATTATCATCACAATATGGATGCACTTTCATGCCTCATCAATCTCCTCAGGGATTGTTAGGCATTCTTTACAATCCACGATTAGGGTTTTAACCTCTCTCAGAGCATTTAGATAAAAGATCAATCAAGAATTGACATGATCTTCAACTTGTCTAACCTCTCAAACATGCATGGAGGACCAAGAGGTCTCCCACATCAAGAATCAAGCACAAAGTTGCAACATTCCAAGTGGATTAAGCCTCAAGATCGCCTGCGTTACCAAATTAGGGTTTGATCAACCAGGGTTCCCAGATGAAAATTTCCATCTGGACATGAGCCAATACCTCAATGTATGGTCCAATAAGCTCAAAAAGATCCCTAAACCCTAAACCCTAAACCCTTGAGTTAGTGAAAATCTGCCTAAGTTACCAGCCTTGAACATCAATGTTCATGAGGTTTTTTCAATTGGATCCAAATAGTTTCAAGACAATCTATGATCACACATGTGCTGTATCATATGAGAGCTTTCCAATGAGCCCAAGAACATGAGAAAACCCCACCTGAGCTAGAGGTTATGACAGCTGGAACATGCCTTGCTGCAAACTATTTTGGCAAGGCAGATTTGTACCTTAGTGCTCAAATTGATCAATTTGGGAAAATTCAAGCATGGTTATCCATCTGCACACCTCAAGGGGGAACAACCATGGAACAAACACTGATTCATCAGCCTCACAAGTCCATGAATCTATGTTTAGGCATGTCATCCCTAGAATTCAAGATGCTTCAAATATTTAATTTTGTCTCAAAGCATTTAACGGATGCATATAGGTGGCATTCATCAAGACAATGTTATCCAAGCTCAGTAAAGACTTATCCCTGAACCAAAGAACCTTAGGCATGTGCTCTAACCTCAAGTCAATGGCTAGAGGAGACTTGAGATTCCATTTGATCACAATTGGCCAAAGGCCTGCTGCAGTTGCCACACACTGTTGCTTGCAAAACAAACTTGACAAACTATAAATAGGCCTCAATTGTGATCAATTTGAGTACACCAAAGCACCCAAACTGATGCTTTCCTCAAAATCTCCCTTTCACTCCAATTTTGCCTTCTAACTCAAGTCACTATCGGGTTTTGAGTTTGAGAGCAATTTAAACCAACCCAATCACACACACACACTTCATAAACATCATGTATGAGTGATCCATAACACAAAATCACATCTGGAACAACAAATTCACAAAATCACCAGCCAATTGCTCAAGTTCTTGACAGATTTGCAGTTGAGGTACCACAACCAGTTCCAGATCATTTCCATCCAATCCAAGCATTCAAACACACTCCTTGGCACCTAAGGAAGCTGTCCAAATAATTGGAACTTAGCTATAACACCTCCATCACCAAACTCGATCACCAGCTGCAAAAGGTAAGCATGAACCCTTCAAACTCTATGTTCCATGCATCATAAATGAATTTGTGAGTTACCATCTTGTTCCTTCATGTATGTAGAGTGATAACCCTCAATCAATTGCCATGAATCAATCGTGTATGGAATTTCATCGTGTTCTTGCTGAAATTAGGGTTCTTGAGGTTTTCTTCTGATTTCTCACTCAATACTTAATATAAATGCAATTAATCTATATGGCCTTATTCAAAAACGAACAAGATTAGTGTTTGAATCGTGCAAAACCATTGAGAAATCATGGAGAAAAGTGAGAAAACGAAAATCTGAAAAAACAGAGGGCGCGGGCAAGAACCAAGTGTTCTTGGCGCCATAATTCAAAATTTTGAATTTTAGTTATTTTTGTTAATTGATTCAAAAATTAATTTCTCTCTGAATATTTATGTTTTTGAATTGATTCTTTTTCTCAAAATTCACTAAAATGTTTAAATATTTTATTTTACAAAAAAATTCAATTTATATTATTTATTTAATATAGTTAGAATTTTTTTGATTAATTTCTTTCTATTTGTTTTTAAACATTTTTAAATGGAATTCCCACTTTGATCTTTCCAAACCAATTGAATTTCAAACTCTCATGTAATTAAAAGTGATTTTCCAAAATATTTTTCAAAGTATGCAACTTATTTTTTAATATATTTGGTATTTTATATCATTTTTTCATTTAATTTCCTTTGAAAAATAACATTTTTATTTAAAATTAGGGTTTTCTCTCGATTTTAAATTTTCAAACACTTTGGGCCTCTAATAGAGTGTAAGACCCAATCCTTGTTGTACATAACCTTTTTTGGGCCTCAGTCATTGTATAAGTCCCGACGCGATTTTCAAAATAACGGTGCGATCGTTGTTTTCATCTGGGCCTCTCCTTGAGCTGTAAGCCCCATCACTTGTACAAAAATAAATCTTTGGGCTTCTAATAGAGTGTAAGACCCAATCCCTTTCTTGATCAAAACCATTTTTGGGCCTCAGTCACTGTATAAGTCCCACTGTGTTTTAGAAAATCCCGGCGTGATCGCCAGTTCAAAACAAAATAAACCTGGGCCTACCCTTGTGTTGTAAGTCCCAATTCTTTTCTTTTTTAAACCTTTGGGTCTCTAATAGAGTGTAAGACCCAATCCCTTTGTACAGAAAACCTCTTTCGGCCGCAGTCATTGTATAAGCCCCAGTACAGCTTACAAACAACAGTAAAATTACTGTTTTTCATCTGGGCCTCTCCTTGAGTATAAGTCCTAACAATCTTTTCAAAAACAACTTCTCTTTTGATTTAGGTTCAAATATACAGTTGTTATCAAAACTTTCTTTAATTTCTTTGAACAACTAACAATACAGCATGGAAGCTTGCTCACCTGTAAGTTTTTATCAGCTGTCATTTACTTGCTTTCATATATATATATAATTGTATTGTGGGAAGCTGCTCCCCTGTAAGTACTTCTTTCATACCCTTTTACATACTTGTCATATATTAATTGTATATATACTAGTATATCTATTTAGAGTTTTCTCCGGCAGCTAGGTCTAGAACTAGGTAAAGCCAGTTGGTCACTCTTAAATACAGTCAAAACTAGATCCCCATAAGATTTCCAAATACAGTTTTTCCTTCTCTTGGACTTAAACAATATGGAACAAAGAGAAAGGCAGTATTCTCGGTGAACCTTTTCTCAGACTGTCACTATTAGAACTTGTCAAAGAAATTCAGTTTCCCCAAAGAGGATTAATTCCCGGTGAAACTTCTCTTGAATTTCTTCAAACCCTAGAACTGTTCACTAAAGAAAAGATTATTCCCGGTGAAACTTTTCTTGAACTCTTCTTAGGTTTGGGACCCACAGGCTTCCTAAAAGCATCCCCGCCTCCTCTTGGGGTTGGTACAAGGACCCTCCGGCTTCTTAGAAGTTCTCATGCCTTCTCTTGGGCTTAATACAAGGACCCTGAAGACCTCTTAAAGGTATAAGACAGAACTTAGCCATCCTTTGCTAGAGCAGTCTTTCCAATGTCAAATCTCAGACCAATTTAGGGTTGATTCTCATCCCTTAAAAAGACATGCCTCCTCTTGGGCATCATATAAAGATAAACTCTTCCATACCAGTAGACTTGGACAGTCTAATCCCCTCTTGGATCTCTAAGACATTCTCAAGCACCTTACAAACCTAGGAAAAACCTCGGTCATTCTGGATCAATCTCCAGTAGAGTTACAACCCATAGGTTCTAAAACCCAGTCTCTCCCCTAAAATTCCCCAGCCATGGTCAGTTTATCATCAGTATAACACTACCCCAAATCAGAACCTCAAGGTCTCTGATATCCCAACTCTTCTGTAACCCTCAGCAAGAGTTGATTCCCCATTTGGACCTGCCTCGGGATCCCAATAATTCCTAGCAGAAGATAGTCTCCTCTTAGGCCTTGTATAATGATCCTTCCTTTCCTCAGCAAAGCCAGCCTCCTCTTGGGCTTTGTACAATGATTCTCCCCAGCGGAGCTAACCTTTTCAGACTCTCTTGTTGAGTCAATCAAATTTCCAGACTCTCTTGTTGAGTCAATCACTTTCAGACTCTCTTGTTGAGTCAATCATGTTTCGGCACTCTCTTGTTGAGTCAAACCTTTTAGCCTCAATCTTGGGCTTTGTACAAGACAGATAAAAACACTCTCTTGTTGAGTAAATCTTTTTCTAGTCTTCTCTTAGGCATGATATAAATATTTCCCCTAGCAGAAGCTAGCCTTCTCTTAGGCTTTGTATAATGATTTCTCCAGCTTGTTCAGCGACAATCTTGGGCTTTGTACAGGACAGATAAAATCACTCTCTTGTTGAGTCAAACCCTTTTCAACCTCAATCTTGGGCTTTGTACAAGACACCATATAAATTTTCCTAAGCAGAGTCAAACTCTTTTTCACCCTCAATCTTGGGCTTTGTACAAGACAGATAATACTCTCCAGCAGAGTCAAAATACCTTTTAGCCTCAATCTTGGGCTTTGTACAAGACATGCAAAATACCTTTCCCCGAAAAAGTTAAATTTTTAGCCTCCTCTTAGGCGTTGTATAATGATATCCCCAAAAGAGTCAGTCTCTTTTAGCCTCAATCTTGGGCTTTGTACAAGACATGTAAACACTCTCTCGTTGAGTCAGTCTTTCCCAGCCTCCTCTTAGGCTTTGTATAAGGACTTCCCCAGTGGAGTCAATCAACCTCTTAGCTTCAACCTTGGGCTTTGATCAAGACACACAAAAAAAATCAACATTCCCTCAGAGGAAATCAAAATCTCTCTGTAGGAAGCCACTTCTCTATTTATCACTTATCAAAACAGACATTCAAAACAAACCCTAATCCCTGATAACTGCTGTAAGTGGCACACTTGTTGATTCAAATATCCAAGTTGTCGTCCATCTCTTATCCTGGTAGATTCTTTCTTTCATCTAATTTATGTAAGCGGCAAGCCTCTGGATTATTTACATCCACGCTACTGTCCCTCTCTTAGCATGAGAAATTCCTAAGGAAAAATGGCATTGCTCTAAACTGAGTTAAAGTTTTCTTCTTCAGGATAATACCCCTATAAAAGAAATTATGGCATTGTTGGATTCACATATCCCAGTTAAAGTAATCCTCCTTTATAAACAGTCACCCAACCGTTATGATAAACAGACCAGATGTCTCCCTTTAGAAATGACAAATTCCCTCTCGGTCAAACCTTTTAGCTTCAATCTTGGGTTTGAACAAGACACAAATACTCCATTTAGCTTCAACCTTGGGCTTTGAACAAGATACCAAAATATCTTTTTCCTCCCTTAGAATATGAGGAACTACGATTGCTCTGATTTTCCTGTTTCATTTAAAACAGGAATACGTAGACATAAGATTACGAAATCTTAGCAAGCATACTAATAAAAAACTCTAGGTCTAGGACCTTCATATCAATCAAAACTTAGGTTCAGTGCCTTATCAAAAACATCAGAAAAAAACCTAAACATCAACAAAAACTCACTCTCTCTCTCATACTTTCCCAAGAAACTTTCCCAACCCATTAACGGATAAACACCATCGAGTACGAAGTAGAACCTAAAGCTAACATTCGGTGGATAACCACATATAGGATGGGTAATTGACAACTCCCCCTTGTATAACCTGACCCCGACTCCCCGAATCTCTTAAAGCGTTTATTCAGTTAAACATTCGCGTGCAAGGTTAGTTTTAGATAACTTCCCTTTCCCTTCCAGCTTCACGGGATAAATAAGAAATCAGAAAGTAGAACCCCCCTCCTCTTCATTGAGGAGAAAACCCAAATTCCGCGATAAGGTGGTCGCGTCACCGACAAAAATTGCGCGCTACACACCCTCCAAAGATCCACGTCATTAGGATCGATTCTACACAAGAACTGGAGCACGTCAAAACCACCTCACATCCACACAATGGGATGGAAGCCACAATAGACCGAAGTCTAACATCACTGTAATTCTATGAATGCATGATACACAATGTCATAATCATCATCATCAACACAAGTTATTACATGCATCATAATTCATCACAATCTCATCATATTGTCATTCATTCATCAAAACATCATGCATCATCATCTTATAATCATCAATACAACTCATGGGAATTCATATCAAAATAGTCATGCATCATCATCTCACAATCAATATAACTCATGGTCATTCACATCGTCATTTAATTATCGAACATCACATATACGCAACTCATAATGTCAATATACATCATGGTAATTCATATCATCAACTAACCTTCAAAATCATATATAAACGATTCATAATCATCTATAAACTCATAGTAATACAGATCATCAATTATTCATCAAAACATCAAGACATCATCATCTCATAATCATCAATATATAACATCATGGTAAATCATCAAAATAATCACAACTCAAACGTCAAAACTGCACAAGAAACATAAAACAAAGTTCGCGAACAGCAGTCGTTCGCTACAAAGTTCACTGGGATGTTCCATGTGCAAGCTTCCAGCGAATCCCAGAATCACATACAAAAACCAGAGAATTCCCCCTTCTGTCTCACCTTGCCACCCCCATTCGCCTAGCGAGCTACTCACTGGAAAGTTCGCTTTGCAAACTCAAAGGTCATTCAGAATTTCATCTCAGTATCACAGAACAAAAGTATCGCGCATTCGCTATGCTATTCGCTCAGTGAATCTGGGGGGAAGGTTCGCCTTGCGAAGGATACGTTCGATGTGCGAACGTGTAATTTCCTGCAATCGCAGCTACGCATCAGTAGCACTTCAGACCACCAAATTCCTAAGGGTTCAACCTCAATTCACCCAAAACATCCCCAAAACCTTCCTAAGGCATCATGGAAATCAAAGGCATAAAACCTACGACTATTAGGTCGAATAATTTCACTGGCTTAACTCAAAATCACCTAAACCTTCACAAACTCTCAAGATTCTCATAAACCTCATAAATCCCTTCCCCGTACAAGATCCCACATATCATTAATAGAAGGTTTAGCCTTGAAGGCTTACTTTTATCCGAATCAATTCCATCCTTCATATTCATCATCAATCCACAAAAACAACGCCTAAATCACCAATTTACTCATAAACCCCCAAAAATCCGCTTTAAACACATTGAATCCCTATTTTGAAAACAATGAAAGGCAATACTCCCCATACCTTAGATTGTCGATTCAGAGCTTTCTCTATTGAGTCTTTGGAAACCTTCTCGAATCCTCGCCTTTTCCTTTTTCGTCAGAGCTCTCGTATTCTTTCCTTCTTTTCACGATCTAACAAAAATGAATCCCATTCTCAAACTCTCCTTTTTGTTAAACCTACTCTTGGGCTTCTAAAATGGGCTTTTCCGAATTTACCCTCACTAATCCTCCTCAAAAGTACACCTTACCCTTAATTCTTCTAATATTATTTAAATTAATAACAATACTAATATGTTCCATATTATATACTATTATTTAAATAAATAACCAAAACTCCACAAAATTCCACACATAGCCCAAACCACCAAAATTCACCAAAAATCACGAATATTATATTTAAATAAATTAAATAAATATTCTTACAAATTTGGGGTGTTACATATTCTTACAAATTTGGGGTGTTACACAAGGTTTACGACAGCAACTCCTGAAGGTTACAAACTTCCGGACACTGAAGCGCCAAGAATCACCGCTGTAATGTCTATACCACAACCAGTGGTACACACTGTCCCGGAAGGACGAATTCCACAAGTAATTTCTAGCGGAAATGAAGACATGTACGAAAGAATGAATGAGTTCCAGGAACAATTCTTGGAGATGCAGAAGGAACTGCATGCCATTCGCGGTCAAGATTTTTTCGGAAAGGACGCCGCCGACCTCTGTTTGGTCCCTAATGTAAAGATCCCACACAAATTCAAGGTGCCTGACTTTGAAAAATACAAAGGTAACTCTTGCCCTCAAAGTCATTTGGTGATGTACGCTCGAAAAATGTCAACTCAGACAGAAAATCAACAGCTACTGATCCATTACTTCCAAGACAGTTTAACCAGTGCCGCACTCAAATGGTACATAGGTTTAAACCGCACCAAGATCAGTACTTTCAGAGATCTTGGCGCTGATTTTGTTCAACAGTATAAATATAATTTGGACATGGCACCAGATAGGGATCAGTTCAGAGCAATGTCGCAAAGAGACAAAGAAACTTTCAAAGAATATGCTCAGAGATGGCGAGAAATTACCGCCCAGATCTACCCCCCTCTCGAGGAAAAAGAAATGACAAATATCTTTTTGAAAACCTTAAGCTCATTCTATTACGACCGAATGGTTGCAAGTGCGCCTAGTGACTTCACTGATATGGTGAACATGGGAGTACGCCTTGAAGAAGCAGTCTAAGAAGGACGATTGGTAAAAAATGCAGTGCCACCTAGCAGCACCAAGAGATACGGTAATGCTTTCCAAAAGAAAAAAGAGCAAGATATTAGTAATATCTCTCTAGGAAACCAAAGGAGAAGGTATCAACCAGTAGTGGCGATAACTCCCGCTATCAACCTTGCGTCAGCTTCGACTTATCAACCTCAGGTTGCTCAAAGCCAACTAAATCAACAACAATATCAGCAAAGAACATAACAGGCTCTTCAGCAGGCACGTCCACAGTACAACAATAACAATCGTATGACACGACCACCAAGGTTTGACCCTATACCGATGTTATACACAGAACTATTTCCACTCTTACTGGCCAAGGGGCACGTCCTAACCAGGTCTCCTCTTACAGTACCGGAAAATCCACCTTTTTGGTTCAAAGCAGATCAAACTTGCCTTTACCATCAAGGAGGATCGGGGAACAACATCGAGAACTGCCTCAGCTTCAAGTCTGATGTACAGAAGCTTGTTAAGAACGAGATTTTATCTTTCAAAGATACTAATCTGAATGTTCAGACGAAACCGCTGCCGCAACATGAAAAGACTGCAGTAAACTTTATAGAGGAAGAATTTAGCCGCAGTTATCAAATTCACGATGTACTCCTATTAGGAACCAATCTGGTCAGGATGCATTGCAGACAGAGCGGGCACGGTCATGTTCTGTCTCACAATTATCACCAGTGTGATATCTTCTAAAAGAATAACCAGGGGTGTTCCATAGTGCAATCAGCCCTACAAGAACGGATGGATCTAGGCTAGATCCAGGATCACCGAATCCGTGAAGTCAACATGGCCCATGCGCATCCCAACATTGTTCAGAACCGCAACATTCTTATGATGAACGTCAATTTGGTGATGATGCATTCTAGGCAAAGTCAATACCATAATCTGCCATGACATGATTACAACACCTGTCCGATTTGCTCAACAAGCAATCAGGGATGCTCTTTTGTACAAGAGGCCCGCCAACGTCAGATGGATCTCGGATGGATCCAAGACTTACGTGAGAGAAATAACCATCAAGTCAATATGGATCAGATCTTTGACATACGCTTGATGATTACCAGTCTGGTAGAAGTACACGCTTAGCAAGTCAGGCTCGACTTCTTGGTTTCACACGATTATCAAGACTGTGAAGAATGTCGTGAAGACGACCAAGGGTGTGCACTGGTCCAAAGAACACTTCAACACTTGTTGGACCACTGGTGGCTTCCAATCTACTTGGATGAAGCTACACAGCAGATTAGTATGACTGACGGGAATCTTGGTTGGCATCAAAGTCAGGATGTCCGCTCGATGGAAACAGATCTAGTAAAGTTGCACTGCATACAAAGCGGGCGTCGTCGGGTGCCACCTCACAACTACGAGCACTGTAGAGTTTGTTCAGAGAACAACCAAGTATGCTACCTCGTACGAGCGACTCTTCAAAATCAGTTGGATCATAAAGAGGTTCGACCATGTTTAAATTCAGAGTCGATCAACATGATGACATACTATATCCCTGATCAAAGCAAAGACGTTGTCATAATCTCCGATCATGGGAGGACCAAAGACGTTTGCGCCATAATACCTCTACTCTAAGACTCAAGAATCCTTCTTGATGGTAGAAAAGTTCCCAACCAGGAACTGATTGAGGTCGCCTATAACGGTCAGAGAAATCAAAAAGCTCCTGTGGTTATCTACCTGCCAGGACTAATACCATATAAATCAGAAAAGGCTATCCTTTACAAGTACGGTGCAACAACCATCGAAAATGGAAAGGAAACTCCATTACCATCCGTCGTAAACATTGCCAACATCAGTCAAGTAACACAGAGCGGCCGGATCTTCAACAGAGGAGTTGGAGAACCTACCGAAGAAAAGGAACCTCAAACAGAAGGTCCTAATCAACAAATCAGGAAATCCAGTAATCCTGAACTTATAAAGAACAACGATGAGATGCTGAAGCTCATCTAGAAAAGCGATTACAACATTGTGGACCAACTGTTGCAAACTCCATCTAGAATCTCTGTGTTATCTCTCCTGCTTAGTTCCGAAGCTCACAGGGAAGCTCTGCAAAAAGTCTTGGAGCAAGCTTTCATAGAACAAGATGTGATGGTAAGACAGTTTGACAGCATTATTTCCAACATCACTTCCTGCAACAATTTAGGATTCAGTGATGAAGAACTGCTGGAAGAAGGCAAGAATCATAACATGGCGCTTAACATTTTAGTCAACTGCCAAGACAATGCTTTAGCCAGCGTACTGGTAGACACAGGATCAACTTTGAATGTTATGCCAAATCAACTTTGATACAACTATCATTTCAAGGAGCTCCAATGAGAGGCAGTGAGATCATCGTCAAAGCCTTTGACGGATTCGGAAAAACAGTTATCGGTGAAGTTGATCTTCCCATAACCATCAGTCCTCACACTTTCCAAGTCACTTTCCAGGTCATGGCCATCCGGGCAGCATACAGTTGTTTATTAGGAAGACCTTGGATACACGAAGCTGGGGCAGTCACTTCGACACTTCACCAGAAGCTGAAGTTCGTTAAGAATGACAAATTAGTCACAGTATGCGGAGAGCAGACCCTAATAGTGAGCAACTTATCATCATTCTCCTGTGTAGAACCCGAGGAGGTTGTTGGAACCCAGTTCCAGGCACTCTCGGTGAGCAATGAGAATCCATCAGAAAGAGGGACATCGATTTCCTCATACAAAGATGCTCTCGAAGTGATCAAGAATAATAACGGAAAAGGATGGGGACAGCTTAAAATTCCTACTGATAACAAGACAAAGAAGGTCTTGGTTTCTCCTCAGTCTGTACCCAGACTACTAAAGATGAAAGTTTTCGTCCCATTCAGGAGTTCTTCCATAGTGGAGGCTTCCTCCACCCAGTGTCTCAAGAAGTACACACCATCAATAAGAGTGATTCCTCCGATACGGATGAGGAATGGAAGTCTTATCTCAATGACAATGGTTATATGTCTCAGGAAGAAATGCACATGCCATTTTGTTTTCCCAAGCATGGCCCAAGATATATACCAAGATCAGACGTTCGGATGATCTATGGAGATTGCGATCCTGAGGGATGTCGTGCTCCACCTAACTCATTAGAAGATGATCTAATGAAGAACGACTTCGATCATGACTATTATGATCCCCTGGATGACTTGCCTATCTGGAAGCCGTACCCAGAAGACTTGGGGCAAAAGAGTCAACCCAATGATGCTTATCAGCTAAGTAATATTGAAAAGAATACCCACGTCCCCACCGAGTCATGGGATCATTACTCAGTACATTTCAAAGATATCTAACACAACGATGAATCTGCAAAGATTGCGGGACAAGAGTTTATCAACTATGATTTTCCTGAGGTCAACGCCATTGAGAAGGATGACTCCTCTAGCCCCACGGAAGTATGGGACACCTTAGGACAGCCGAGTGGAAAGTACGACTTCTTAGTCAAGTACACCGCTCCTGAAAGCTCTCGCATCAGATATGAGGACATCCAGCCCACTGGATGGGGAGATCCTCTTGAGAATGAAAACATTATGGAAGATACAACAGAAGAGTTCGTTTATGACAACTCTGCATGGGAGGAAGACTCCAACGATCCCGCTCTGCCAGAAATCAGTGTCATTTCTGAGGGAAAACCAAGAAAGAAGGTACCAGACTTTGTGATGCACCGAGGAGTTCTTCGCCAATGGGTTGCTGTCGATGTCCCGAAAGTCATCCATAAGTCCAAGTAATTGCCATCTTTGTTTTGACCTTTCACCCTGCCCAGGTGAAACAGATGTTTTTATAGGGCTCACTTTTCTGTAAATGTCCCTCTTCGCTTTGCCCAAAGCGACAGAGTTTTATTTTATAGGGCTGTATTTCAAGAATCGACAAACATAAATAAATAAACGTCGTTCTGTCATTCCCGCATTTATTGCTGTTTTCACTTTTCTTTTTTTTCAGAAAATGGTAATCCTAAAACAACCCAAAATAAAAACAAGCATTTTTTAGAAAATACGTTGCACACACTATTGCATTCTCTCTATCTCTTCTAAAAAACGAATCATCACGTCATGCAAATTGCTTGTTTTAAACCCCATTGAAACATACAATCAAGTGCATTCTCCCAGCTGTGAATTCCCGGTATTTGAAGCTAAAGAAGAAGAGGACGCAGAAATTCCATAGGAGATCTTCTGATTACTCAGACAAGAGGAAAGGTCCATTGAACCTCACAAAGAGCTGGTGGAAACGGTCAATTTGGGATCAGAGGAAGAAAAGAAAGAAGTTAAGAATTGAGAACTGCTCAGTCTGACTGTCAAAGAAAGCTTGATAAAACTTCTCAAAGAGTTTCCAGATGTAATTGCTTGGTCCTATCAGGACATGCCAGGGTTGGATAGCAGCATCGTGGAACATCATCTACCATTGAGGTCAGAATGTCTGCCGGTAAAACAAAGGTTGAGAAGAACTCACCCGGATATGGCTATCAAAATCAAGAAGGAAGTGCAAAAATAGATCGACGCAGGTTTTCTTGCCACCTCAGAATATCCTCAATGGCTAGCCAACATAGTGCCAGTTCTGAAAAAGGATGGAAAAGTCAGAATGTGTGTAGACTACAGGGATCTGAACAAAGCAAGTCTAATGACGACTTCCCCTTACCACACATTGACATGCTGGTAGACACTACAGCAAAGTTCAAAGTCTTCTCCTTCATGGATGGATTCTCGGGTTATAATTAAATCAAAATGGCGCCGGAAGAGATGGAGAAAACTTCATTCATCACCCCATGGGGCACCTTTTGTTACAAGGTAATGTTGTTCGGTTTAAAGAACGTCGGGGCAACCTATCAAAGGGCCATGACTACTCTGTTTCATGACATGATACACAAAGAAATCGAAGTGTATGTTGATGACATGATTGCCAAATCTAAAACAGAAGAGGAGCATGTGACCCATTTGTCAAAGTTAGTCGAGCGTATGAGAAAGTACAAACTCCGCTTAAATCCCAACAAATGCACGTTTGGTGTCCGCTTAGGAACACATTTAGGGTTCATCGTTAGCCAAAAAGGAATTGAGGTTGACCCTAACAAGGTCAAGGCCATTCAAGAAATGCCTTCACCAAAGACTGAAAAACAGGTCAGAGGATTCCTGGGACGTCTGAATTGCATCTCCAGATTCATATCCCTTATGACCACGTCATGCGCACCAATCTTCAAACTACTCAGAAAGAATCAAAACTGTTTATGGACAGAAGATTGTCGAAAAGCTTTCAACAGTATCAAAGAGTATCTGTTGAATCCACCGATTCTATCTCCTCTAGTAGAGGGAAGACCACTGATCATCTACCTAACAGTCTTGGAAGACTCCATGGGATATGTACTTGGCCACCAAGACGAAACAAAAAGAAAAGAGTCTGCCATTTACTACTTAAGCAAGAAATTCACAGATTGTGAAACTCGGTACACTATGCTCGAGAAAACTTGTTGCGCTCTGGCTTGGGCAGCCAAACGTCTTCGCCAGTACATGATTTGTCACACTACTTGGTTAATCTCTAAAATGGATTTGATCAAGTACGTCTTTGAAAAACCTGCTCTCACGGAAGGATTGCCCGTTGGCATATGTTGTTATCGGAATACGACATTGAGTACCATGCTCAGAAATTCGTCAAAGGGAGTATTTTAGCCGATCATTTGGCTCATCAACCGATTGATGATCAAGAATCAGTAGGATTTTACTTCCCATACGAAGATGTCATGTACTTGAAAATGAAAGATTGCGATGAATCGCTACCCAGTGAAAGGCCAGAACCAGGATCTCAATGGGCACTAATTTTTGACGGAGCTGTCAACAATTATGGAAACGGAATTAGGGCAATCATTATAACGCCTCAGGATACCCACATTCCTTTCACCGCTCGACTGACATTCAAGTGTACAAACAACGAGGCCGAATATGAAGCTTGTATCATGGGTCTTGAAGAAGTGATTGACTTAAGGATTAAGAAATTGGATGTGTATGGAGACTCAACCTTGGTTATCAATCAGATTAAAGGAGATTGGAACACATACCAATCAGGATTGATTCCTTACAAAGATTATGCGAGAAGGTTGTTACCATTCTTTAACAAAATCGAGTTTCATCACATCCCTCGTGAAGAAAATCACATGGCTGATGCAATAGCTACTCTCTCTTCCATGAATACTGTTAATCAATGGAACGATGTACCTAAGATTGACATAATGCGCCTTGAAAGGCCCACTTACATCATCACGATCGAAGCAGTCATAGATGAAAAACCTTGGTATCACGATATCAAATGCTTCCTTCAAAAATAAGAGTACCCGCCTGGGGCATCAAGAAAAGACAGGAAAGCCATCAAAAGACTGGCAGGCAACTTCTTCCTGAGCAGTGATACACTCTATAAGAGAAACTTCGACATGGAATTGCTCTGGTGCATAGACATATCAGAGGCAAACCTGCGGATGAAAACAATTCACGAAGGATCCTTTGGCACTCATGCCAATGGATATACAATGGCAAGGAAAATTCTGAGAGTAGGATACTATTGGTTGACCCTGGAATCCGATTGCTACAAGTACATGAGGAAGTGTCATAAGTGTCAGATATACGCAGACAAGATCCATGTACCGCTAACGCATCTCAAAGTTCTTTCTTCCCCATGACCTTTTTTTATATGGGGAATCGACATGATTGGCATGAATGAACCCAAAGCTTAAAACGGACATCGGTTCATCCTGGTAGCCATTGACTACTTCACCAAATGGGTCAAAGTAGCATCATACACCAATGTAACCCGACAAATGGTAGTCTGCTTTATCAAAAACAATCTCATCTGCCGTTATGGTATTCTAAGCCAGATTATTAAGGATAATGGACCTAACTCTAACAACAATATGATCAAAGAGTTGTGTGCTGAGTTCAAGATCGAACACCATAACTCATCTCCCTACCGACCTAAGATGAACAAAGCGGTAGAAGCGGCTAACAAAAACATCAAGAAGATCATTCAAAAGATGGTTGTAACCTATAAAGACTGACACGACATGCTACCCTTTGCTCTTCACGGTTATTGTACATCTGTCTGCACTTCAACAGGGGCAACCCCTTTCTCTCTATTATATGGCATGGAGGCAGTACTTCCCATAGAAGTAGAGATCCCATCAATCCGGGTATTGATGGAAGTTAAGCTAACAGAAGCTGAATGGTGTTAGAGCCGGTACGATGAACTGAACCTAATCGAAGAAAAGCGAATAACGGCTCTATGCCATGGTCAGTTGTATCAACAAAGAATGAAGAAAGCGTTCGAAAAAAAGGTCCGACCTCACGTCTTCAGGAAAGGAGATCTTGTGCTCAAAAAGATACAATCATTCCTCACTGATTCCTGGGGCAAATGGACTCTGAATTATGATGGCCCTTATGTGGTCAAGAGAGCCTTCTCAGGCGGCGCCTTGAGACTCGCAACCATGGATGGAGAGGAATTTGCCTACCCCACGAATATTGATGTAGTCAAGAAATACTTTGCCTAAATGAAAAAAAAACGTCTCGGTGGATTGAAAACCCGAAAGGGCGGTCCAGGAAAAAATTAGAGACATAAGCAAAAATCATCCCGATGGATTGGAAACCTCAAAAGACAATCCAGACAAAAGTTAGGGATTAATGGCAAGTAACTAAGTCCGACAAGGTTAAAACCCCAGTGGTAACACCATCCGTCGAAATCTTCAGTCAAGGTCATCTTCGACAGAAGCTCACGATGTCCAGAATTCAAAGTTGGTAGAAGGATAACGATTGTTATGTTTCAATGTAGCCTTTTTCCCTTAAATTACCATTTTCTAAACTTTGTAAATACTATATGGAATCACGCATTTGGCTGATTTCCATCCTATCAATAAAATTTGAGCCCTAGTGCTTTTGTTTGCAATTCTCATTTATTTTTTCTTTCTCAGAATGACATTTTGTAACATGATCAACGATTCTTGAAATAAAACAAAAATGAATTTAATTGTCAAAACTTTTTCTACTTTTAAATAAAGATGGCAATTCCTTTTGACTGATGAACATCAAAAAGAACATCCATAGTTTCTCCAAAGGTGATTGAACTTCAAAGTGCATAATTAAAGTACCCCTTTCTAAACCAGTACGCCTAAATGAAGGATCAACTATTTCAGATGCGAATGTCCCATCTGATATCCCCGGCAGAGTTCTTACATCTTAAGACCGATTGACGATTCTTTCTCCCCCTACAGGGTCTACCTCTCCTAAGCAAGGCAGGATTGCTATTTTGGACCAATGATACTTTTCATCCCCCGTAATGGCCGAGTATCCCTTTGTGTTCATCCACTAGTCTGTATGTCGCGTCAGTTTTGTCAGCATAAACATACATACATCATGCATAATTGATTCACATTCATAATCATATTGCATTACTATCACTCTGGTCAGTCTCATTTCCCCAAGTGAGAAAACCTTATTGTCAATCAAATTGTCATTTGTCCTTTCCGCGACGGATAAGAGAAAATTTTGGTTTAAGTCTTTTCCTCGTCAGGAAAAGTATCTTCTGAGCAATTTCTCCCCCCCAGTTTATTTCTGGATTGGAGCCGGTCCTCGACCGCTTTGGTAACTTGAACCTCTGAAAAGCAAAAAGACATTCGACCGACACCTTTGGACGTCATTCTTCACCACCGAAGATGATATTTTTCGCTTTCCCGGATTAAGGAAAATCCCCAGAGAAAGCCTTTCAACCAAAGACTCTCGGTAATACATAGGTTTTTCTCCCAAGAAAGTCAATGTTAATGAAGTCGTCAGCACCTCAAAATTGGATCACATCACATGGCATTTCTCCGAGAAGATCCCGAAGAAAAGTATGATGTATCCCCAAGCAGAAAACGGTCTTTCAAGAAACTTATTTTCCCCAGTAGAGTCAACAAATGGCATCTCCAACAGAGAAGTTTGCACACCTCTACAGCTCAGACAGATGGGTACTCCCAGCAATTCTAACATCAAATCTTTTTCCATCAAATGGCGTCTCCCCAATAAAACTCGGCGAGAAGTTTGATAAAAACCGCTGAAAATAGCACCCCTTGTCAAGGAAGAAACTCGACAAGAATAAATTGAGACCAGTTCCTTGGCTGAAGACCAGGATCGAGGGGAAGTTTATTTCAGAAACTGAGACCAGTTCCTTGGCTGAAGACCAAGATCGAGGGGAAGTTTATTTCAGAAACTGAGACCAGTTCCTTTGCTGAAGACCAGGATCGAGGAGAAGTTTATTTCAGAAACTGAGACCAGTTCCTTGGCTGAAGACCAGGATCTAGGGGAAGTTTATTTCAGAAACTGAGACTAGTTCCGTGGCTGAAGACCAGGATCGAGGGGAGGTTTTAGCCTTTTCTAAGTAACATTGCTTAGCAAAAGAATATGGATAGGCAAACAGCCATTTATAACCACCGTCAAAATTTCGGGTATTCCGATATTTAATCCTCTTGTACCCTGAATGTCCGAATATCTTCGCCATTCACACCTTCGGGTCCAAGAAGATTAAATAGGGACATCGGTCATATCCCAAATTTTGACCACCAAGATTTCCCATCTTTGTGCAAATCATCACCACAATATGGAGGTACCATCATGCCTCATCAATCCCCTTCAAGAATTGTTGAGCATTCACTACAATCAAGAATTAGGATTGTAAGCCCTCTCAGAGCACTTAGATAAAGGATCAATCAAGAAATGACATGATCTTAAACTTTTCTAACCTCTCAAACACCCATAAAGGATCAAGATGACTCCCACATCAAGAATCAAGCACAAAGTTGCAACATTCCAAGTGGATCAAGCCTCAAGATCGCCAGTGTCACCAAATTAAGGTTTTGGTCGACCAAGACCTCCAGATGAAAATTTTCTTCTGAGCATGAGAAAATGCTTCAAAGCACCACCCAAGATACTCCAAGGAACCTCATGGACCTAATCATCAAGTAAATTTAGCCTCAAGGGATCCATTCATAAAAAATCAGGAAATAGGGTTTCTTGACCTAATTTACCCCTAAGTTGACTTTTGGAGCAAAGCATAAGCTAAAACCTCAAGACATGATTTGAGAACCTAAAACACACCACATTGATCCATTTACAACAATGGATTGATCCAAGAAGCTTGATTCACAAGTTTCAATTTCACCAGGACCACAATTAGGGTTTTGAGGAAAAAGTCAACTGTATCTTTGACTTTTGACCAAGACATGCTCCCAAACCTTGGGACATGATTCAAGACATCCTAAAATACCTATGGAATCCATCCATTAGGTTTGAATTGGGTCAAGAACTTGATTGCACAAAGGATCACACAGTTTGGAATTCATCTGACAAAAAGTCAACTATGCCTAAAATCAAGTTTGACTTTTTGGAATTTTTCACAAATATGGTTCCCCTAAGTAAAAAACAATGTTAATGTATGATTTTGATCATCACTTGTCAATAAAAATCAAGAAAAATGAGGTTTCTTGCAAAAGGGGCAACCTTGAGAAACCAAATTTTTTCTATATGGAACAAAAGTGATTTTATACCAACTTTGCAAGATCATAACTCCTAAACCACAAGGCCTTTTTCTCCCATTCAAAGCTCAAATGAAAGTTCACATGACATACTTCAAATATGTCAACTACAAAAGATTCCAAATCTTCATGGATTTTGAGTTATGGATTGATCAAAATCACAAAAATGGGAAATAGCCACTTTTCCAACACTTAGTGAAAACTGCCTAAGTTTTCAGCCTTGAACATCAATGTTCATGAGGATTTTTTAGTTGGATTCAAATAGGTTCAAGACAAACTATGATCATACATGGATGGTACTATATTAGGGATTTCTAAAAAGTACATAAGCATTTCATAACTCCATTTGAGCAAGGAGATATGATCATTCGAAAATGACATTTTCCAACTATCATATGCATGGCAATTTGATGCATTTTTGCTCGAGCTGGACAAATTGTGCAACCTTAAGCCTTGTCACACTTCTGAAAACATATAGGGATCTTATCCAAGCAAGTACCTCTGATCCACAAGCCTCACAAGTCCAAGAGCTATCCTTTAGGCATGCGGAAATTCAAGGTTCTTACTCATAATATTCAAAGTTGTCAAGAAGCATTGAATGAGTACATGGAGGTGGCATGTATCAAGGCAATGTTATCCAAAATGAGTCAAGCCTTAGCCCTGCAACAAAGAACCATATGCCTGTTGCACTGACCTAAGTCAATGACCATGGAAGACTAGAATTCCTTTATGCAACCATTGGCCACAGACTTGTACCAGTTGCCATTCACTATTGCTTGCAAAACAAACTTGCTCTACTATAAATAGAGATCATTTGTTATCAGTTTGAGTACACCAAAGCACCCAAACTGATGCTTTACCCAAAATCTCTCTTTCACTCCAAAAAACACCTTCTCTTGCAAGTCACTATCGGGTTTTACATTTGAGAACAATTCTTCCCAAACCAATGATGCAAACACCTCACATACATCATATGTAAGTGATTCAGACACTAAAACAACACCTGGAACATCAGAATCACAAAGTGGTATCCCATTTGCTCAAGTTCAAGAACCTTCTACAGAAGGATTCGAGTTGGTCAGACCAAGAAGTTTCCAACCACTCCAAGCATTCAAACACATTCCTTGACACCTAAGGAAGTTGTCCAGATCATTGGAACACATCTGTAACATCTCCATCATCAAACTCGATCACCAGTTGCAAGAGGTAAGCCCGAAGCCTTCAAACTCTATATTTCATGCATCATAAATGAATTTTTGAGTTACCATCTTGTTCCTCCATGTATGTAGATTAATAACCCTCAATCAATTGCCATGAATCAATCGTGTATGGAATTTCATTGTGTTCATGCTGAAATTAGGGTTCTTGAGGTTATCCTTTGATTTCTCACTCCACACTTAATATAAATGCAATTAATCTATATGGTTGTGATCCTTATTCAAAAACGAGCAAGATTGGTGTTTGAATCATGCAAAACCATTGAGTAATCAGAGAGAAAAACGAGTTCTTGCAAATCACCCATGGCGCGGTCACAAGGAAGAAGAAAGTGACCATTGGCGCCATAATTTAAATTTTATTTGAATTTTTGAATTTTTGTTATTTTATTTAATTGATTAAAAAATTAATTTCTCTCTAAATTTTTATGTTTTTGAATTGATTCTTTTTTTCAAAATTCTAAAAAATGTTAAATTATTTAATTTTAAAAAAAATAAATTTATATTATTTTTTCAATATAGTTAGAATTTTTGTAATTAATTTCATTTATTTGTTTTTTAAACATTTTCAAATGAAATTCTCACTTTGATATTTTCATTCCAAATGAATTTCAATCTTTCATGTGATTAAACATGATTTTTCAAAATATTTTTCAAAGTTTACAACTTGTTTTTAAATATATTTGATATTTTATATCATTTTTTATTTAATTTCCTTTGAAAATTATATCTTTAAAATTCAAAATTAGGGTTTCCTTTAAATTTTGATTTTTCAATCTTTTTCAAAACATCTTGGGCCTCTAATAGAGTGTAAGACCCATCCCTTTGTAAATATAAAACCTTTTTGGGCCTCAGCCATTGTATAAGTCCCACCGTGTTTTCTAAAATTGCGGCACGATTGTCACCCTTTAAACAAAATCATATGGGTCTCTCCCTGAGTTGTAAGCCTCATTCTTTTTTCTTTCAAACAATCTTGGGCCTCTAATAGAGTGTAAGACCCAACCTCCTTTGTACATAAAACATTTTTGGGCCTCAGTCATTGTATAAGTTCCGATACGATTTTCAAAAACAACGGTGCAATCACTATTATTTTTTTGGGCCTCTCCTTGAGTTGTAAGCCCCGTCTCTTGTATAGAAATAAACTTTGGGCCTCTAATAGAGTGTAAGACCCAACCTCTTTTGTAAATACAATAAATTTGGGCCTCAGTCATTGTATAAGTCCCGGTACAATTTTCAGAATAGCAGTACGATTGTTGTCTTTCATCTGGGCCTCTCTTTGAGTATAAGCCCAAATCTTCTTTTCAAAACAACTTTCCCTTTTGACTTAGATTCAAATTCATAGTTGTTATCAAAACTTTCTTTAATTTCTTGAATAATTCACCATACTGCTGTAGTGCTGGAAGCTTGCTCACCTGTAAGTTCTATCAGCTTTCTTTTACATACTTGTATATATATATATATATATATATATATATATATATATATATATATATATATATATGCTAAGTGAAAGAAAGGATTATTCCCGGTGAAACCTTTCTTGAACTTTTCTTAGGTTTGGACCCACATGCTTCCTGAAAGCATCCCTAGCCTCTTCTTGGGCTTTGTACAAGGACCCTCAGGCTTCTTAGAAGTTCTCATGCCTCCTTTTGGGCTTAATAAAAGGACCCAAAGACCTCCTACAGGTATAAGACAGAACTTAGTCATCCTTTATTAGAGCAGTCTTTCAAAGAGTCGAGTATCAGACCAGTTTAGGACTGATTATCATCCCTTAAAACACCAGCCTCCTCTTGGGCATCATACAAAGATAAATCTTTTCTATACCAGTAGACTTGGACAGTCTCATCTCCATTTGGATCTCCAGAAACCCTCGAGTTTCCTAAAAACACCGAAAAAAACCCTTATCATTTCATCAATCACTAGCAGAGTTAAAACCTCCATAGGTTTTAAAACTCAATCCTTGAACTTTCACTTTACTTTTCCCCAGCTAGGGTCAAATTACTATCAATAAACCCTCTATCAGAACCTCAAGGCATCTGATATTTCAACTCTTCTGTAATCCTCAGTAAGAGTTGATTCCCCAATTTGGACCTGTCTCTGGATCTCAATAATCCTCAGCAGAAGTTAGCCTCCCCTTAGGCTTTATATAAGAAATTCCCCAACCAGGCTCCTCTTAGGCTTTGCATAATGATTTTCCCTTAGACTTTTTAGCCTCAATCTTGGGCTTTGTACAAGACACCTATAAATATCCTCAGCTGAGTCAATCAAATCCTTTTAGCCTCAATCTTGGGCTTTGTACAAGAAACATATAAACTCCCCCTAAAGGAGTCAAATCCTTCTAGCCTCCTCTTAGGCTTTGTATAACGATCTCCCTGAGTAGAGTCAATATCCCTTTAGCCTCATTCTTGGGCTTTGTACAAGACACCAATAAAACTTCCCCAGTGGAGTCAATCTTTTTTAGCCTCAATCTTGGGCTTTGTACAAGACGGATAAAACCTCTCCCCAGTAGAGTCAATCCTCTTTAGCCTCAATCTTGGGCTTTGTACAAGATAGATAAAATATTTCCCCGGAAAAATCAGTTCCTTCCAGCCTCCTCTTAGACCTTGTATAATGATCTCCCCAAAAGAGTGAGTCTCTCCTTCAGCCTCAATCTTGGGCTTTGTACAAGACAAAAATAAAACTCTCTAGTAGAGTCAACCTTTTAGCTTCAACCTTGGGCTTTGATGAAGGCACACATCAAACCAAAATCCGTTAGAGGAAATCAAAAATCTCTCTGTAGGAAGACATTTCTTTGTATATCACACATCAAAACAGCCAATCAAACAACCTTAATCCCAGATAACTGTTGTAAGTGGCACACTTGTTGATTCAAAAATCCAAGTTGTAGTCCATCTCTTATCCTGGTAAATCCCCTTCTTTCATCTAATTGCTGTAAGTGGCAAGCCTCTGAATTATTTACATCCAAGCCCATGTCCCTCTCTTAACATTAAAGATTCCTAAGGAAAAATGGCATTGCTCTACACTAAGTTAAAGTTTTCTCCTCTAGGACAAATCCCTCATAAAGGAAATTATGGCATTGCTGGACTCCATACATTCCAGTTAAAGTAATTCTCCTTTATAATCAGTCACCCAACAACTGTGATGAATAGATGAGATATCTCCTTTTAGAGATGACAAATTATCTTTCAGTCAAAACCTTTAGCTTCAATCTTGGGCCTTGAACAAGACACAAATAACTTTTAGCTTCAATTTTGGGCTTTGAACAAGACACAAATACTCATCCAGCTGCAATCTTGGGCATTGAACAAGCCACCAAACATCTTTTTCCTCCCATAGAATAGGAGGAACTACGATTGCTCTGATTTCCCTGTTTTCTTTAACGGGAATACTTAGGCATAAGATTGTGAAATCTTAGCAAGCACACTAAACAAAAACTTTAGGTCCAGTACCTTACCAAAAACATCGGAAAAACGCGAAATCAACAAAATACTCCCTCTCAACATTCCCAAAGGAGAAACTTTCCCATTTACGATAGACAAACACCAGTAAGTAGAAAATAATAGAAATTGCTAACGATTTATGGATAACCATATATAGGATGGGTAATTGACAACTCCCCATTGTATAACCTGACCCCGAACCCCCCAATCTCTTAAACATTTGTTAAAGAAAACATTTGCATGCAAGGTTAGTTTTAGATAGCTTCACTTTCATTTCCAGCTTCATAGGATAAATAAGAAATCAGAAAGTAGCACCCAATTCCAACCAATGGAGATAAGGTGGTTGCGTCACCGACAAAAATCGCACGATAAGGTGGTTTCATTATTAAGTTACTTCCCTCCCAATTTTCTCCTTTTTTTATTTTAGTCAAAATTTTATATTTTTTTATTGTTTGAACAAATAAAAAATATATTTATATAAATAAGGGTTAAATATGTTTTTGATCCTTATAAATATCTCGCATTTCATTTTTAGTCCCTATAAAAAAAGGACATATTTTGGTCCCTACAAAAATTTTATGCATGCAGTTTTAGTCCTTACTATTTTCTAAAATTTTGAAAACTATTTAATTACCTTTAAACTTTTAAAATTTTAAATAATTATTTTCACACGTGTTCATATTACTAGAAAATGTTTCTTCACCAAATTATATAACTTTTTAAAATGAGAAGAATTAAATATGAATTTTTTAAATTTCAAAAAATAATGATAAAAGTAATAAAAATTTCGACTTATAAATAAATTTTGAGTTCCTTTTTTTTCGAGGAACTTTTTATAAGGTTTTTAACATATCTGTAAAATAATCATTCAAAAATACATATTGGTTTAACAGTAGAGACTAAAATTACGTGCATAATTATTTTGTAGGGACCAAAACACACTATTTTTTTAATAAGGACCAAAAAAAAATTTGGTAATTTTATAGGGACAAAAAACATATTTAACCCTATAAATAATTAACTCATACAAATTTATTAATTTAAATTAAATATTATTTTAATGATAATTAGTGTAATAATATTTTTAAATAATATTTAAAAATTTTATTTCATTAATAATATATATATTTTTAAATGTAAGTTGAACAACTAAAATGAAATGGCCTAGTGGACACCGGAAAACCTTGCAAAGAAAAGAGCATTGGTTCGATTCTTGTTTCATTTTAAGTTCTTTAAACAACTGAAAATGGTCACCAAAATCGGTCACTAATTTCAGTCACTAAATTCGTCGCTAAAGGTTAGCGACTAGGACTTTTCCAACCGAAATGGGGTAGTCGCGTTATTGGTCGCTAAACGTTATAGTGACTGATTTTTAGGCTTTTTCGGTCTCTAATTCGGTCACTAAATGCGATTTTTTTAGTAGTGTTACTATGCCCAGAAGAAGCATTAAACAAATTCTTACTACAAGTGCTGGAACTTGACTTTCTCTTCTTCTGATCTTCAACTATCTTTGGAAGTGGTGAAGCTCGCATCCATTGTCCAAATGATAATTCATGTTCCTTAATTTCTTCAAAGCTTTCCTCGTTCATCTCATCCATTTCCTCACAATCTTTTAGTTGGTGCCCAATTCTACCACACACAAAGCAAAAGGTTGGTAGCCTCCGGAATTTGAAATGAACCCTAAGATTTTTCTCCTTAAATTTCACTATCGTTCCCCTTTTAAGAAACTTTCTCAGATCCATTATAACCATGGTTATGAGAAACCTATCATTTCTATGAACAGCCTTTTGGTCCGTTTCTTCAAACTTACCTATGATGTTACCTATTTACCTCACCATCGTTTCAGACCTTGGCATTAGAGGAAACACATCAATCCTAAACCAGAAAGTTCTGTAATGCATGTTTAGATCGGAGGGCCGTTCTTCCCCTAAGACCCTTTCCAATATCAACAAAGCCCTATCAAAGCTCCACAAACCACTCTTCAAGATATACTCCTAATCCCTTTTTGTTGTGAACTTGAATAAGAAGAGGTTTTTGCTCAGATCCTGAATCTCCACTAGGTTCTTCAACTTCCAGGCACTCATCATCGTGCTCTTGAAATCTCTGGTGTTAAAGCTGCTCTATGTCCATAGCTTACCAACTAACGTCGTTTGAAATGAATCTTCCTCGCAAACCTTATGTGAGGGCAAGGCGCTTCTCATCTAGTTTCTGTTTTAATGATGTCAACAAGTAGGATAGTATTTAGTTTGTAATTTGGATGGTATCACTTTGTTGTCGGTCATATTGCATACAACCATTGATAATCATGTGTGTAAACATATAAGAAGGGTTCTATAAAATATCTACATGTGCACAATTATGGTACTAGTGTTTGGTGTGCATGGCTCGAGTCTTAGTTGGTCAAAACGTGCAGAAAAATAAATTTCTAGGTTTTTACAGGTCTTGAGTCGACCTAACCTATGCATGAGTCGACTCATGCATTGCTGACAATTTTCTGTGAAACCACCGGGTTAGCTCCCGCCGATCCTCATCCAGCGAGCGGTAGACGCAAGGTCATGAGCGGTCGACGCATGCTTGGTTTTTCTGCATAGACATTTCCACGGGTTTGCTCCCGCCGACCCTCATCCAACGAGCGGTCGACTCTTCGCTGGTCTGAGTCATTTTTCTGCATTCTGTTATTTCTGTTTTTGCTGTTATTTCATTTAGTTGGTTATTTTTGCATTATATATAGTTGGTTCATCTCATTTTCATCAATAATAAGAAACGTGAAAATATATACTAATTTTTCTCTTCATCTTCATCTTCAACCTTGTGTCCTCTAACAACCACACATAATCATTTTTGTTAGTGTCGTGCATTGTGTGAAGTGATAACGTTCAGACTTAGGTGTGTTGTATCCTTTGTTGTGGGTTGAGAATCAGTAGGTGTTTCTTGAATAAAACCTCTGGTTTTGTCCTCCAAGAATCCAGGAGATTTTGGGGGTTTTTGCACAAATCGGTTTCTCTACAAGGATTCAGTCGTGTGAAAGTAACTGAAGAACGGAGGGTTCGGTTCAGTTTAGTAGCTACAGTCGAAGGATCGTACTAGAAAGATTTGGGTTCGAATTGTGGAAGATCGAAATCGACCGAGTGAAGGTGATTGAAGAGCAGTGGGTTCTTTCAATCTATTAGCGTGAGACGGTGATTTGTTCAACCAAATTCGGAGCACTTGATTCATCTTGAATCAAGGGGAGAGAAGACTTTGCATCGACATCAAAGATGTTTGAGGGTTTGATTGTTCAGTTTTCTCTTGTAAAAAATTTGCAAACAGAAATATATATATATCTCAATTCCATGTTCGGAATTGGGGGCAGAGGTACCCATAGCGAGGACGATTGGGAAACTGCCTAATCAAATCGTGTTTGTTCTCTCTTTCCCTACTCTTTTACGTTTGATATTAATTGAACTTGCGAAATATCAATTGATCAACAATTTCTGATATAGTGCAATATAGAGCTGAAATTAAACTTGTAAAAATGATACAATCCCTTGGATTGCATTTGGAATACGCTCTACATTCACATTAATTAGAAATTCTCACTTGGAGTGTCGCACACCCCAAGTGTTTAATAAATTGATTAAGCACAAGCTCTAAAGCACTCTGTTATTAAATTTTGTCATCTTATCTCGTTGGTAATTGGACAAATTTCAAGTTAATAAAATTTGGTTGATTGCATTGTGTGTTTGTTGATTCTTCGGCAATTTTTCTCTTCCGTCTTATCATTCCTAGTAAAGTTGCGCAAATCCGATCTTTTCGGTAGTGGTTCGTTGTAGACGAGTGATTCAGTGGTTGCTTCCGTAAAAATATTTTTAAAACCAATTTTGGAACACCATTTGCGTGTATTAAATTGTGGGATCTATTCAACCCCCTTCTAGATCCTAGCCATCGTCTAACAACTGGTATCACGAGCTCCGGTTTATCTGGTGCTTCGGTAAAACTTCTTGGAATATGGCGAACGAACCTAACGGGGATTATAATAGAGCTCCAATTTTTACAGGTGAGAATTATAGCTACTGGAAAGATTGTACGCGCATGCATATATATTCCATTGGTCGAAAGATTTGTAATGTCATTTTAAACGGTCCTATGGAAATAACCATGACCGGTGAAAATGGTGTTGTTGTTCCCAAACCCGAAGCTCAATGGAATGAGGAGGACGAGAAAAAGTATAGCTATGACTGGAAGGCTTGGAATATTTTGATCTCCTCTTTAGGAGTTGACGAATATTATCGAGTCTCTCATTGTGAAACGGCCAAAGCCATGTGGGATGCTTTACAGGTAGCCCACGAAGGCACTAATGATGTGAAAATGGCTCGAATCAACACACTAACGCAAGAGTTCGATCTTTTTTACATGAAGCAAGGGGAAACCATTGCGGATATGCAAAAACGATTCACTCATATAATCAACAAATTGCATGTACTTGGTAAACCGGTTCCCAACGAGGTTGCTACTAATAAGATTTTGAGGTGTCTTAACAGGGAATGGCAGCCGAAGGTCACCGCGATCAAGGAGGCCAATAATCTAGCTACTCTAGACCTCACGACATTATTTGGCAAACTCGATGAACATGAGCAAGTGCTCATCGGCTTAGAAAAACAGGAGAAGAGTGTAAAGAAGGAGAAAACAAAGGAAATGGAAAATAAGTCGATTGCTCTTAAGACTTCTTGTTCAAAGTCCACATCTCAAGAGCAAAGTGACAATGAAACCAACAATGACGAAGATGAAGACTCGAGTGATGACATGAGGCTATTTGTGAAGAGTTACAATAGGTACATTCGAAAGAATGAAATTTAGCACTCGGATAAAAATATTGTCAAATTTAGAAGGCAATCAAGAAATGAAGGCAACAAGATTGGCAAGTCGAAAGGATCTTCTTTCAATTATGGAAAGTCTGGGCATTACAAGTCGGATTGTCTATCACTTAAGAAAGACAAGGATAAGGATAAGAGTCGTCAACACAAAAAGTTAAACAAATCTAAACGAGCATACATTGCTTGGGAGAGCGATAGCAAGTCGGAAAAATATGACAGCTCAAGTGACGAAAGTGAATCCGTCAATATTTGTCTTACGACACATTCAAATAAGAAGAAAGAGGTAAAACACTCTAAATACGATCACTATAATAATATGCCTCATTTAGAATTACAAAAAGCTTTTGATATGTTGCACCATGAGGCTAAGGACGCTTTTCAACGCTTAGCCTCGAACAAAAAGATTTTTTCATACTTGGAGAAAAAGGTTTGCGATTCTGAAAAGGAATTTGAAGCTCTTAAAAACTCCATGGTGGATACATCAAAAGCTAAGATTGATGAGAACAAGTCTCCATGGTTCAATTGGGGCTATGATACTTGTCATATTTGGCAAAAAGAGGTGAGAACCCTTAAGGCCAAATTAGACAAGGTTCTAAAGCCTAAAGTAACATTTGCTATTGATCGACCACATTATCGAGAAAGTATAAATAATCTGTATCAAAGGTATACATATGTGATTCGAGATAGAGATAGCAAAGGTAAACCTTAAATGAACCGTAATTGCCTATATTGTTGCAAACGGGGTCATACTATTGCTAAATGTCGTTTTAGAAGATTTCTTGTTCCAAAAGGCATTTATCAATAGCTGCCCAAATGCAACCTTGGTTTCACTCACCACAAAGGACCCAATGAGAATTGGGTACCTACTTTCCCTTGATTGACTATGTAGGTACAATGTCTTGAGACCACCGAAAGAAGATGGGTTCTGGATAATGGCTGCTCAAGATATATGACAGGAGACATATCTCTTTTCAGCGACTGTGTGGCGAAGAAAAAGGGGTTTGTTACCTACAGAGACAAAAACAAGGGACAAATGTCAGAAAAAAGGTTACGTATTGTTGATGAGTCGGTACACGTTACTTTTGATGAGTCTTATCCAAACAATATCGGAGAAGGTAGTTCTTTTCATGGTGCAGGTGTATCTTTAGAAGACATACTCAAGGACACTGATAAAGGAACTAATCAGCCTGAAGCAGTGCGTATTGAGGAGGAAAAGGATCACCAACCTATGAAGAGTGAGGAGGATCATCCATATAATGAAGATGACCTTCCTCCAGCATGGAAGTCTTCCAAAGACCATCCAATCGACAACATCATCGGTGATATCTCTAAGGGAGTAACCACCAGCTCAAAACTTAGTAACTTCTGTTATTACTCCGCTTTTGTGTAACAAGTTGAACCTAAAATCGCAAAGGAGGCGTTACTCGATGAGCATTGGCTTTTATCAATGCAAGATGAACTAAATCAATTCAGGAGAAATGAGGTTTGGGACCTTGTCCCCCCTCCGCGAGGTCATCGAGTAATCGGCACCCGATGGGTGTTTAGGAATAAACTTGATGAAAATGGAGTTATAACTCGACTATGAGGAAACTTATGTGTCGGTTGCCCGACTCGAGGCTATACGCCTTTTACTTGCTTATGCTTGCACTAAAAATTTCAAACTGTTTCAGATGGATGTTAAAAGTGCTTTCCTTAATGGATATATAAATTAAGAGGTTTATGTTGCCCAACCTCCGGGGTTTGAATCCCATGAATATCCCGATCATGTCTACAAACTTAAACGTGCTTTGTACGGACTTAAACAAGCCCCTAGGGCTTGGTATGAACGTCTAAACAAATTTTTACTTTTTCAAGGGTATTCAAGAGGCAAGGTTGACACAACCCTCTTTATTAAACGTCAAGGAAAACACTTAATTTTGGTACAAATTTATGTTGACGATATCATATTCAAGTCTACTAACATGTCCTTGGTCAAGGAGTTTTCTAGTTTGATGCAGGGGGAGTTTGAAATGAGCATGATAGGGGAGCTCAATTATTTCCTCGGATTGCAAATCAAACAACTCGAAGAGGGCACGTTTGTGAGTGAAACAAAATATTGTCTTGAGCTTCTCAAACGTTTTGACATGGTAAAATTCAAGGCAATTGATACTCCGATGCCTACTTGTGCCAATCTTGATCGTGCTTAAAATGGTAAGGATGTAGAGGTAAAGAAGTATCGAGGTATGATTGGATCTCTTCTTTATCTTACCGCATCACGACCCGACATTATGTTCAGTGTATGCATGTGTGCAAGGTATCAAGCACGTCCCAAGGAATCCCACTTAAAAGCAGTTAAGCGCATACTTCGATACCTTTCCGGTACTCTAAAGTATGGGTTGTGGTATTCCAAAGGTAGTGTTTGTTCCTTAGTTGGCTATTCCGATTCCAACTTTGCCGGGTGCAAATCTGATAGGAAAAGCACTAGTGGCACATGTCACTTTTTCGCAAATTCCATGGTGAGTTGGCATAGCAAGAAACAGGTTTTCGTTGCCTTGTCAACAGCTGAGGCGGAATACGTCGCCGCCGGTAGTTGTTGTTCTCAAGTCCTATGGCTTAAGCAATAATTGCTCGATTTTAATTTAAAACTTGAGTGTATTCCTATTCTATGCGATAACACTAGTGCTATTAACCAAATTAAGAACCCCGTATTGTATTCACACACCAAGCATATCGAAATACGTCATCACTTCCTTAGGGATCATGTAGAGGAAGGTGATGTGGTGTTTGAGCATGTTGATACTAAAAATCAACTTGCTGACATCTTTACAAAACCACTAGCTACTGAGCCTTTCTTTCACATCCGTAGGGAACTAGGCGTTCTCGACATCTTGGATCGTGTTTGATATTTCTTCAATATATATATATATATATATATATATATATATATATATATATATATATATGCTTGTTTATGTTTTTGACTAACATTGCAAAGAGTCATTGAGCTATATGTGAGGGCTCTCATCGTCAATCATGATTAAGGTAATATCGTTCCGCTTCATAAGTTTCTCTTAAATATATGTACCATGTTAAGTGTTAAAAATGATGTTTATTACACATTTAAGCATATCTTATTCATTTGAATGTTTGATTTTTGTGTTGGCATGTTTATTTATCATTTCATGGTGCATAAGTAGATAAAAACTTGAATTTTTCTATTTTATACTTGGTTGAGTCGACCAAAGTGTGTCATGGGTCGACTTAAGAATGGTCCAATTTTTCAAGAGAAGGTGCATGCTATATTTTGTGTTTTGATTGTATGACTTGTTCTTGCATGATGTTTTTCTTTTGCTTTCATTTAGGACTATGTTACTATTTGTACTATTATGTAATGAATTATGTTTGCATCTCGTGTGCCGTATTTATCCGCTTTTATTCTCGCATTAACTTCATTATATGTGGATGAATGTTAGTGTAGCTGTTTTGCAAATTGTTGAGTGGATCTTTACATTTTATGATGCTATATCTTTTACCACCTTCTATTTCTCTTTTTGATGTTGTCAAATGGGGAGAAGGATACATCTACACTAACAGTAGAAATTGGATTTTTAAAGACATCTGAAATTCTGGTATCAGATATGTGATGTTAAGTGAGATGTCACAACATCAATATCTGTTGTATGAACAAGACAGTAAAAGAACAGCACTAAAAAGCAATAAATAGACACAGAGAATTGTTCACCCAGTTCGGTCTAACAACCTACGTCTGGGGGCTACCAAGCCAGGAAGGAAGTCTACTATTAGTAGTATCAATTTATAGACTCTACAGCCAACACACCAGTTGACAATCTACTCACTTAATCACTAAGACACTCTAAGATATGAGACACCTCTCACTCCCCCTCAATCACAGCAGTGATAACAACATACAATAAAGAAAGTAGAAGACACACTTCAATGACAATACCTTGATCTTGCTTAAAAGCTTCAACCAAGAACAATACACTCGTGCTTAAAAGCTTTGAGCGGACAAATTACAACTCAACTAAATCAGTCCAATTCAAACATAAAAATAGATGAATGAATGGCTCACAAATAACAAACGAAAACACAAACCCTAATACTTGACACTCAGTCTTTTATCTCTAGTCTTCGTAGCTTTCAAGTAGGGTTGTTACGTCTTTAAATAGAAACATATTCTTGGGCTTGGGCTCTGTGAAAAACTCAGAGTTGATGCACAATAAAAACCAGATTTTATCTTCAAATCTTTTCGCCCTAAATATAGAAACAAACGATTGCATCCGAATAAATCTTCTCCAAGAATTTCACCTGCAATCTCTCAAAACATAACAATTAACACGCAGCCCTAAAACAAATAACAGACTGAGCATGATGTTCTATCAACAGATGTTAAGACATCAGTCTTGACATCATGCACAAAAACTGCAATACCCAGCAACACACCACAAGTAGAATGTTAGAAGCACATGTTAAGACATCAGACATGACATCTTGATCAAACACATTGTTTTACCAAAATTGCTGCCAATAACAGAACTAACAATCTCCCCATTTGGCTAATTTTGGCTAAAACAATATAAGCACACATCAGAGATACCAGCAGCAGAAACACACCACTCAAACAAATCTAACATTCTGAAAAAAAAACAACCAAGGAAACCAGCTGCACACTTAGCAGCACACAACAATCAAAACTCAAACTCCCCCTCAATCCAAGAAACCTGCAACACAACTCTCAACAATTACAACCAAAAACCAACATCAGAACATCACAGAACATCCACTATAGCAACAACAATGCCAAAAAGTCACTACTCTCCCCCTTTTTAGCCATAATTGGCCAAAAGATCACTATCAATGTTCTGACACTTAGTCAAACATGCTCAAGTACCAAGAAAAACTGTTGAACTCAACAGAGAGAGGTGCACAGACACCAAACAACTTTGACTGACCAGGCGATACAAACAAGGGTTGCCATTTGAAATATAAGAACTACACCAAACTGCTTCTTACTATAGCCAATACTGAGAAAGAAACATGAGTCAGTCCTCCAAGACAGTTGAACCACACAAGGGTCAGTTGAAGCAAGACCAGAAGAACAAGATCACAAAACCAAAGGAGATGAAGTTCAAAGAAAAGACAACAGGTGGATTCTCTATAGGGGCAACAAGGACAGGAAGAAAAACAGAAACAAGGATGAAGACCAACAAGAAGGCTCATGTGCAACTACATGATTCTGAGGATGAAGCAGATGAAGATTGGGTTAATTTCATTAACTCGGGTGGTTGGAATGAATAGCTAAATCCAAACATGAAAACTCCTTGCTTGTAGTTTCACAAATGTTGTAATATTGAGTACTTCCAGCAATAAAAATGTTCTTGTATGTTTCCAAACATTCTTATTTTATCAATTTCACCACATAAGACACCTACACCAAAAACCACCTTCCTGCACACAAAAAAAATAGACTAATCCTCATATATGCAAACCCCTAATTTGCTTCTTAAATTTTCAAATTGATTTGCATCTAAGGCCTTAGCAAAAATCTCAGCTAATTGCATTTCAGTAGCAACATGTTCCAAAGAAACCACTTTATCTTCAACCAGATCTCTTATAAAATGATGATGTATGTCAATATGCTTAGTCCTGCTATGTTGAATTGGGTTCTTGGAGATATTGATTGCACTCAGATTATCACAGTACAATGTCATGACATCTTGCTTGACATTGTATTCAGTTAACATTTGCTTCATCCAAACCAGTTGTGAACAACTACTTCCTGCTGCTATGTACTCAGCCTCAGCAGTAGAGAGAGACACACAGTTCTGCTTTTTGCTAAACCACGAGATAAGATTGTTCCCTAAGAAGAAGCATCCTCCAGAAGTACTTTTTCTATCATCAGCACTCCCTACCCAATCAGCATCACAATATCCACTCAGTTCAGTGCTTGATCCATGACTGTAAAGTATGCCATAGTCACTAGTACCATTCACATATTTCAGAATCCTCTTCACTTGATTCATGTGGCTAACCTTAGGTTCAGATTGATATCTGGCACAAACTCCTACAGCAAAGGAGATATCAGGTCTGTTAGCTGTGAGATACAGTAGGCTTCCAATCATGCTTTTGTATAGGCTTTGATCCACACTCACTCCATGTTCATCCTTGGACATCTTCAGGTGAGTAGGAGCAGGTGTCCTCTTGTGATTAGCATTCTCCAGACCAAACTTCTTGACTATGTTCTTTGCATACTTGCTCTGAGAGATACATATGGAGTCTTCTGACATCCCACCAAACACTATGTCATCAACATATATTTGAGCTATCAGCAGTTTTCCTCCTTCCTCTTTGATAAACAATGTCTTGTCAATTCCTCCTTTTCTGTAGCCATTCAGAGACAAGAATTCAGTAAGCCTGTCATACCAAGCTCTAGGTGCTTGCTTTAATCCATAAAGAGCTTCCCTTAGTTTGTAGACATGGTTAGGAAATGTTAGATCAATAAACCCCTTGGGTTGATCTACATAAACTTCTTCATTTAAGTACCCATTCAAGAAAGCACTCTTTACATCCATTTGGAATAACTTGAATTTGAGATTACAAGCCACACCTAAGAGTAACCTGATAGATTCCAGTCTGGCCACACATGAGCAAAAGTCTCATAAAAAACAATTCCTTCTACCTGAGTGTAACCTTGGGCAACCAGTCTACCCTTATTTCTGGTGACCACTCCTTGTTCATCAGATTTATTCTTGTAAACCCACTTGGTGCCGATCACATTTATTCCATCAGGCCTTGGTACAAGATCCCACACTTCATTCCTCTTGAATTGTCCCAGCTCTTCTTGCATGGCATTAATCCAAAATTCATCTTTCAAGGCTTCTTTAACATTTTTGGGCTCAATTTTGGATACAAAGCAAGAATTTGACACAACTTCTCTTGACCTAGTGGTAACTCCTGAGTTTGAATCACCTATAATAAGCTCTTTTGGGTGGTCATTTTGCACTCTGATGGATGGTTCCTTGTTAGGCTACTCTGGTTCAGGTTCAGCAGCAGTAGGACTGGGAATTACACTTCTGTCTTCAGCTTCTATTAATACATCATCAACAAATGTTCCAACATCATCCAGGACATCAGCAACTTCCTTCATTCCATAGTCATCAACAACCACATTTATAGATTCCATCACGACTCTGGTTCTGGAGTTGAATACCCTATAAGCTCTGCTGTTTGTAGAGTATCCCAAAAAGATTCCCTCATCACTTTTAGGATCTATTTTCCTCCTCTGTTCACGATCTGACAGAATATAACATTTACTTCCAAAGACATGAAAGTACTTCACACTTGGTTTTCTTCCCTTCCACAGCTCATACAAGGTAGCTGAAGTACCTCTTCTCAAAGTAACTCTGTTGTGAATGTAGCAGGCAGTATTCATAGCTTCAGCCCAGAAATGGTAAGGAAGCTTTTTGGCATGAATCATTGCTCTAGCAGATTCTTGAATGGTTTTGTTCTTCCTTTCAACAACCCCATTTTGTTGAGGAGTAATAGGTGAAGAAACTCATGACTGATGCCTTCAGTAGAACAATATTCAGCAAACTTGCTATTTTCAAACTCTCTCCCATGATCACTTCTTATTCTGATGACATTGCTCTCCTTTTCTCTTTGGAGTCTTTGACAGAGATCTTTAAATAGATCAAACACTTTTGTTTTATCTTTGATAAAATTCACCCAAGTGTACCTGGAATAATCATCCACAACTACATAAGCATATTTCTTCCCACCTAGACTTTTCACCTGCACAGACCCCGTTAAGTCCATATGAAGAAGTTCTAACACTTTAGAAGTAGTGGGATGTTGAAGCTTTTGATGTGACATCTTGGTCTGCTTCCCTATTCGAAAGTCTCCACACACTCTTCCTTCTTCAATTTTAAGCTCTGGGATTCCTCTTACTGCTTCTGTAGATATGATTCTCTTCATTCCCTTCAGATGT
The DNA here is from genome assembly GCA_022829125.1 of Lathyrus tuberosus. Taxonomy (NCBI): domain Eukaryota; kingdom Viridiplantae; phylum Streptophyta; class Magnoliopsida; order Fabales; family Fabaceae; genus Lathyrus; species Lathyrus tuberosus. The sequence continues at coordinate 522,647 of JALAZF010000882.1, forward strand.
AGATGTCCCAACTTTTGATGCCATACTTTGACTTCATCTTCTTTTGCAAGAAAACATGTGGAGGAACTTGAGTCTTGTGACACCCATAGGTAACAGTTGTCCTTAGACCTAGCACCCTTCATGATAACTTCACCTTTTTTATTTGTGACAATGCACTCAGTTTTTGTAAAATTAACAATGAGTCCTTGATCACATAGTTGACTAATACTGATCAAATTTGCTGTCAACCCCTTGGCTAACAGTACATCATCAAGTCTAGGTGTACCTTCACAATTCAGCTTTCCCACACCCTTGATTTCTCCTTTGACACCATCACCAAAGGTCACATGGCCAGAAGAATGAAGTTTAACATCCACCAGCAAATTCTTCACTCCTGTCATGTGTCTTGAACAGCCACTGTCAAAGTACCAGTCATCTTTAGCAGAGACTCTAAGAGAAGTATGAGCTATCAAGCTGACAGCATCAATTTTGGAGACCCATTGCTTCTTTTGCTTGATGACTTGATTACCTTTATGAATGACCTGTCTGGGTGCACAATTAGGAGTACTCTTAGGATACCCATGCAACTTATAACAGAAAGCCTTTATGTGTCCAAAGCTCCCACAATGATGGCATCTCCAGCGCCTGAATTTCTTTCTAGAGGGAGTCCTGTCAGGATGTTTCAACATCTGTTTCAACATCACTGGCTTGGAACTAGGAATAACATCATTTGAAGCAGATCCACTGTTGAACCCCAACCCACTTTTGTCTCCTGCAGTTCTTCCAACATTAAGAATCTTGTCTAGAACATCAGTTCCACTATTCAGCATTCTGATAGTCTTGGACATAGATTCAAGTTTAGAGTTCAGCACAAATACATCATCTTCCAGTTTGGCAATGGTTTCCAAATGCTCTGTCTTTTCAGCCTTGAGTTGAGCAATCATCTTCTTCTGCCTCTCCCCTTCTTGGCAGGCTTCTTAACTTTTACTGCATAGCTCTCTATAAGAATCGATAAGCTTATCAAATGTGCTCTCTTCATCCCTAGAATCATCATCAGATATATACCTTCCAGTCAATACCCAAACATGCTTGGCAGTCTCTTCATCTTCCTCACTTTCAGTATCAGACCAGGACACAGATAAGCCTTTTTTCTACTTCTTAAGATATGTAGGGCATTCAGCTCTGATATGACCATAACCCTCACAGCCATGACATTGGATTCCTTTGTCATAATTAGGCTTCTCCTCAATTCTTGTTTTCTTCATCTGATCACCTGACCTGTTGATGTCAGATGTGATGTTCTTGACATTAGGTTTATAGCTCATGTCCATTCTTTTCAAAACTCTATTAAACTGTCTTTCCAGCAGAACAATGGCATTGGATAGCTCTTCCTGAGTTTCAGGACCACACTCTTTCTCATCATCTTCTGTACTAGACACCAAAGTTATGCTTTTGACCTTCTTTTCAGATTAGTCATTCAACCCTAATTCAAATGTCTGAAGTGAACCAATCAATTCATCTACCCTCATCTGGTTGATGTCTTGAGCTTCCTCTATAGCAGCCACCTTCATATCAAATCTCTTGGGAAGAGATCTGAGAATTTTTCTTACCAGCTTCTCATTAGACATCCTCTCTCCTAGGGCACTAGAAGCATTTGACAGTTCAAGTATATTCATGTGAAAATCATGAATGGTCTATTCATCTTTCATCCTCAAACTTTCAAACTTTGTTGTTAGCAGCTGAAGTCTTTACATCTTGACCTTGGAAGTTCCTTCATGAGTTGTTTTCAGGATATCCCAAGTCTCCTTAGCCACTTCACATGTGTTGACCAGTCAGAAAATGTTCTTGTCAATACCATTAAATAAAGCATTCAAGGCCTTAGAATTACCGAGAGCGAGTTCATCTTCTTCCTTAGTCCACTCCTCCTCAGGTTTCAGCTTTGACACACCATCTTTTCCCACAATGACAGGATGTTTCCATTCTGTCAGAACAACCTTCCAAGCCCTGCTGTCTAAAGATTTCAAAAAGGCAACCATGCGAGGTTTCCAATAGTCATAATTTGATCCATCTAGAATATGGGGTCTATTCACAAATCCACCACTCTCCTTGTCCATTGCACCAGAACGTAACAGCCCTAGATCTCACCTAGATACAGAGCAGGGTGACCTGCTCTGATACCAATTGAAATTCTGGTATCAAATATGTGCTGTTAAGTGAGATGTCACAACATCAATATCTGTTGTATGAACAAGACAGTAAAAGAACAACACTAAAAAGCAATAAATAGACACAGAAAATTGTTCACTCAGTTCGGTCTAACAACCTACGTCTGGGGGCTACCGAGCCAGGAAGGAAGTCCACTATTAGTAGTATCAATTCATAGACTCTACAACCAACACACCAGTTGACAATCTACTCACTTAATCACTACCCAATGACACTTCTATCTAAGACACTCTAAGATATGAGACACCTCTCACTCCCCCTCAATCACAGCAGTGATAACAACATACAATAAAGAAAGTAGAAGACACACTTTAATGACAATACCTTGATCTTGCTTAAAAGCTTCAACCAAGAACAATACACTCGTGCTTAAAAGCTTTGAGTGGACAAATTACAACTCAACTAAATCAGTCCAATTCAACATCAAAATAGATGAATGAATGGCTCACAAATAACAGACGAAGACACAAACCCTAACACTTGACACTCAGTCTTTTATCTCTAGTCTTCGTAGCTTCCAAGTAGGGTTGATACGTCTTTAAATAGAAACATATTCTTGGGCTCGGGCTCTGTGAAAAACTCAGATTTGATGCACAATAAAAACCAGATTTTATCTTCAAATCTTTTCGCCCTAAATATAGAAACAAACGATTGCATCTGAATAAATCTTCTCCAAGAATTTCGCCTGCAATCTCTCAAAACATAACAATTAACACGCAGCCCTAAAACAAATAACAGACTGAGCATGATGTTCTGTCAACAGATGTTAAGACATCAGTCTTGACATCATGCACAAAAACTGCAATACCCAGCAACACACCACAAGCAGAATGTTAGAAGCACATGTTAAGACATCAGATATGACATCTTGATCAAACACATTGTTTTACCAAAATTGCTGCCAATAACAGAATTAGCAACATCACAAAGACAGGGGGAGTAGTCTTCAAATTGCAAATCACGACAAAGAAATAAAATGTTGCCATCATAAAAAATTGGGAGTATGTGAGGGCAAGGTGCTTCTCATCTAGTTTCTGTTTTAATGATGTCAACAAGTAGGATAGTATTTAGTTTATAATTAGGACGGTATCACATCGTTGTCGGTCATATTGCATACAACCATTGATAATCATGTGTCTAAACATATAGGAAGGGTTCTATACAATTTCTACATGTGCACAATCATGGTACTACTGTTTGGTGTGTATGGCTCGAGTCTCAGTTGGTCAAAACGTGCAGAAAATAAATTTCTAGGTTTTTACAGGTCTTGAGTCGACCTAACCTATGCATGAGACGACTCATGCATTGCTGACAATTTTCTGTGAAACCACCGGGTTAGCTCCCGCCGACCCTCATCCAGCGAGCGGTCGACGCAAGGTCATGAGCGGTCGACGCATGCTTTGTTTTTCTGCATAGACATTTCCACGGGTTAGCTCTCGCCGACCCTCATCCAGCGAGCGGCCGACTCTTCGCTGGTCTGAGTCATTTTTCTGCATTCTGTTATTTCTGTTTTTCCTGTTATTTCATTTAGTTGGTTATTTTTATATTATATATAGTTGGTTCATCTCATTTTCATCAATAGCAAGAAACGTGAAAATATATACTGATTTTTCTCTTCATCTTCATCTTCAACCTTGTGTCCTCTAACAACTATACATAATCATTTTTGTTAGTGTCGTGCATTGTGTGAAGTGATAACGTTTAGACTTAGGTGTGTTGTATCCTTTGTTCTAGGTTGAGAATCAGTAGGTGTTTCTTGAATAAAACCTCTGGTTTTGTCCTCCAAGAATCCGGGTGATTTTGGGGGTTTTTGCACAAATCGGTTTCTCTACAAGGATTTAGCCGTGCGAAGGTAACTGAAGAACGGAGGGTTCGGTTCAGTTTAGTAGCTACAGTCGAAGGATCGTACGAGAAAGTTTTGGGTTCGAATTGTGGAAGATCGAAATCGACCGAGTGAAGGTGATTGAAGAGCGGTGGGTTCTTTCAATCTAATAGCGTAGACGGTGATTTGTTCGACCAAATTCGGAGCACTTGATTCATCTTGAAACAAGGGGAGAGAAGACTTTGCATCAACATCAAAGACGTTTGAGGGTTTGATTGTTCAGTTTTCTCTTGTACAAAATTTGCAAACAGAAAAAAAAGTATATATCTCAATTCATGTTCGGAATTGGGGGCAGAGGTACCCATAGCGAAGACGATTGGGGAACTGCCTAATCAAATCGTGTTTGTTCTCTCTTTCCCTACTCTTTTACGTTTGATATTAATCGAACTTGCGAAATATCAATTGATCAACAATTTCTAATATAGTGTAATATACAGCTGAAATTAAACTTGTAAAAACGATACAATCCCTTGGATTGCATTTGGAATACGCTATACATTCACATTAATTAGAAATTCTCACTTGGAGTGTCGCACACCCCAAGTGTGCGATAAATTGATTAAGCGCAAGCTCTAAAGTACTTTGTTATTAAATTTTGTCATCTTATCTCGTTGGTAATTGGACAAATTTCAAGTTAATAAAATTTGGTTGATTGCATTGTGTGTTTGTTGATTCTTCGGCAATTTTTCTCTTCCGTCTTATCATTCTTAGTAAAGTGGCGCATATCCGATCTTTTCGGTAGTGGTTCGTTGTAGACGAGTGATTCATTAGTTGATTCCGTAAAAATATTTTTAAAACCAATTTTAGAACACCATTTGCGTGTATTAAATTGTGAGATCTATTCAACCCCCTTTTAGATCCTAACCATCATCTAACAAACCTCATTCAGCGCTTCTTCAATCCCTACTTCATCCTCTTTTGAAAAATTGAATGTTCTTCCATCTCTTCATGAGAGCCCACCAAAGCACAAACGCATGATAATCAACACTATCCGAAAAACACACGACCCACACGGTTGGGAAAGATCAAGAAAATGGGAATCAAAAGCCACCACGAACCCTAAGGAAATGGGAAAAAATCACGATGAGTTTTAGATAGATAAGGGAGCCTTCTCTCTAAAACACGTGGAATGAATAAAGACTGTGATAATGAGGTGTAGTTAGTTGAATATTTCAGCGTAACTCATTTTTTAACGCATTTGTAAGTTAATGTCCAAAAGAAATTTGCGGTGTAGGTATCATTCCATCATTCAGTTGTCTTTGATGAAATACAAGTTTATCTCAATATATTTTGTCATGTCATGCTAAACGGAATTATAAGAAATATTGATGGTCGGTTTATTGTTACAAAGTAATCAATTTAAACCTCCATAGTTTAACATTCCCCTTTTTTTTAAACAAGAATTATAGGGACTTTAATATACTGTAGAATACAATCTACAATCTTACCATCTAGTCATGCATAAATTGATTCACCAGATTAACATAATATGTCAAATACTTTCTAGTGTGTGTCAAATAAATAAAGTTTTTCACTACTATATGATAATAAACCTTGTCAACTTTTTCACTTCTCTCCTAGCTCATCTTGTAATTTTGTTCAATGGAAACACTGACCAATTTACATCTAAGTTTTCATTTTTTATATAAAATATCAAGCACATACTTCCTCAATGGATTTAATGGTGACAACAACTAAAGTCAAGCATAAATAAATTAAAGCAATTAAAGGTGCAAACCAAATTATAAGGTTTTGATGGACATGACTCTCTAAGAATGACAGCCAAATGAAGCATAACTTAAGTCTCATCTCAAAGCAAACTCAAGATAGTGTCTATAAGAATGAAACATCTGAAAAAGTGTAAGTGTTGTGAAAAACGATACCAGAATAACAAAGTATATTTGGTTTCTTGAACACCAAGAAATCCACAAGGGTAGAAAAGAAGGAAAAAACTTGAACAAACAAATGAACCCCTATTAGGGTTCACAAAGGAAGAGAAAAGAGGAAGAAGAATAGAGAATTGGTTAAACCTGTTTTACTATTCACTTTCTCAATAGGGTTCAAAGATTACAAGTGAATACCAACAATTAACCTCTCTCAACCTAATAAGGTTTTGTCACACAAATTTGGTTATAAGCTGTTATTCTTTCCTTTCTCTTTCAAACAAGATTGCAAGTATACAAGAATAACAAAATAACCTCTCTCACTTGAATTAGGATTTTATCTTCCTATTTTTCCTTGTACAAGATCAGAGACTAGCATGCTATTTATAAGAAAACTAACACACTAACCTAATGGGGTTTTTAACAATTACCCATTACAAGCTAACTTAGGGTGCAAACTAACTTAAACAATTGGGCTTACAAGCAAGGCCCAATTCAATATGCTAACAAACCTAGCAATATTGACTAATGCATGTTATAACAAACTTCGACTACGACACGCATTACTCCGACAGAACAAACGCGAACAAACTTCGACCTCATGCTTAATTCTTGTCGAACCAGAAGCTACCCTTCGACCATACTAGAGTTCGATCCAATATCTCACAAATCTCCACCTTGGAACAAACTCTATAACATCAAGGAAGAAACTAGCTTTCTTCATGCAGCTTTATCAACTGCATATGTAACAGCCGGGCCGGGACTCCCCCACAGACACCACAGACACTATTACTCACAAGCCAAATCACTAGCCCCCTTCACTACTAGTGTTTTTGCCTCCCGTGGGAATCGAACCGAGCGGAAACTGGTGGGCATGTAACACCCAAGGGCGAGGGAGTGGTTGTCGGTGCACGAGGCATGACAATGAGACACTCCTAGCAGCTTGGCGAGGGAGTGGTTGTCGGTGCATGAGGCATGACAATGAGACACTCCTAGCAGCTTCTAGGGAAAAACCGGATTCACATCGGAATGAGAGGAATCCTGAGGCTGTGCATGTATGGGGCTGCATGGTTGAAGGTAGGCTTATAAGGATTAATTGGTACTACCTGTACCAACAAGATGCATCTTCTTTTCGATAGCCCGTTCCATAAGAACTCCACAGTTAAGCGTGCTTGACTTGGAGCAATATTGGAATGTGTGACCTTCTGGGAAGTTTCCCAAAAAGCATGTGAGTGAGGAAAAAGCATGCTGAAAAGACTCGTGTTGGTTTGTGGGGTCAGCCGGTAATCCTGAAAGCAATCTGGGGCGTTACAGCATACAGTGGAAAAACTTGCAACTAGGCAATGTCTTTTCAGTTTTCGTTAACGTAACGTTCATGGCTGCCGCTCCCTTCAACGCTTCCAAACAACACTGCTGAACTAGTAGGGCTTTCATCTTCAAGCGCCACAGACCAAAATCGTTCACTCTGATGAACTTTTCAATCTCATACTTTGTTAAAGGCATCTTCTCCACGCTCAACTAACCAATTTGTTGTGAAAAATGATACCGGAATAACAAAGTATATTTGGTTTCTTGAACACCAAGAAATCCACAAGGGTAGAAAAGAAGGAAAAAACTTGTACAAACAAATGAAACCCATTAGGGTTCACAAAGGAAGAGAAAAGAGGAAGAAGAATAGAGAATTGGTTAAATCTGTTTTACTATTCACTTTCTCATTAGGGTTCAAAGATTACAAGTGAATACCAACAATTAACCTCTCTCAACCTAATAAGCTTTTGTCACACAAATTTGGTTATAAACTGTTATTCTTTCCTTTCTCTTTCAGACAAGATTACAAGTATACAAGAATAACAAAATAACCTCTCTCACTTGAATTAGGATTTTATCTTCCTATTTTTTGTTATACAAGATGAGAGACTAGCATGCTATTTATAAGAAAACTAACACATTAACCTAATGGACTTTTTAACAATTACCCATTACAAGCTAATTTAGGGTACAAGATAACTTAAACAATTGGGCTTACAAGCAAGGCCCAATTCAATATGCTAACAAACCTAGCAATATTGACTAATGCATGTTAGAACAAACTTCGACTACAACACGCATTACTCCAACAGAACACATGCGAACAAACTTCGACCTCATGCTTAATTCCTGTCGAACCAGAAGCTACCCTTCGACCATACTAGAGTTCGATCCAATATCTCACAGTAAGGTATATGGAAGCCTGACTCGATGCGTTTGAATGAATATATTGTAAAAGCATAAGGGAATTCTCATAAAGTGCATAGCTAATCACACACACACACACACACACACACACATAAACAAGTTTTCAAATTTATTTTTCTCAATAAAATATTTTCAAAAATGCATTGAAGTCGTGCTAGATGAGTTGAGAGTTGTCAGAAAAGATATGGGGAAATTTTTGTTTTTCCAATCGATTAGCCCTTTAACCCAATCGATTGAGTCAGTACAAAAATATGCCCTAAGTGATTAGAACTAAATCTTAATGAGTTACAATGGATAAATATATATTTTTTTCCTTTTTTAACTTGGTAATTGATTAACTTAGGCCTACCAATCGATTGTAGCTTTGTGCCAATCAATTGACTCTTCATTATTGACCATAAAACTTTTTCATTTTTCATGCCAACCTCTATCCTATTAATAGAGGTTCCTTATCACTAATTTTAACATCTAGAAACATGCTTTCATTTATCACTTCTCACTCCCTCTTTAAAACTTCTTTTTGTTTACTTTCTCTCTCTAAAAGTTTAGCCGGAATGCTTTTTGAGAAAATCATGTTGCGAGTTAGGAAGTTGGACTTCTAGAATTTTAGTTTTGTAAGTTCACCAAGTAAGTTTTTTTTACCTTGGTTGAGAATTTTATCCATTTAGGGATTTTTTGTTTGGGTTCGAAGATAAACCCGTGAAAAGCTTTGGTTTAGGGATTGTGTGATTAAGTCTTCGTTTAAATTTGAAAGTTTAGCCCATTCAAAAGCTTTCAAGATTCAAGATCATCAAGGTGGTAAAATCTCATAGGTTCTTGGGTATTCCATGGTAAAACCAAGTTTCGGTTAAAGGTTAGGTCGTTGTTAAAAGCTTATTTTGGTTCGAGATCAACCCGATGGTAAAATATCACAGGTTTTTTGTTAGCGCGGAATAAAACCATGTTTCGGTTCACAAGCTTATCCCGATGTAAAAGGCTCCCTAAGTTTGTTTGAAGCTTGAAGACTAATCGCTCCAAGTTTCTTATGGAAAGAAGTCTAAGTGCTTCGATCAATCGTTTGAAAGGAAGACTCATTGCTTCCCTCTGTATTTACTCTTTGGTTGGAAGTTAGCCACAAACATCATTTTTCATTGTATAAGGGGGTTTGAGAGTTCAACCTACTAAAACCTCTTAAGGTTATTGGATACTCTAAATATCAAGTTTTGGGGAGAGGAGTATGTCTTTGTCTTTTGTGATAGGGCCTCTATAACTCTTGGTGTCTTCTCTCTTCCCTTAACTTTTTATATTTCCACATTTTATCTTCCGTAGTATTAGTTTCCACTACATAACCCTAAAAAATTTAAAAAAATGTGTTTGAAGTCTAATTTTAATTATAAAAGTTTTTCAAAACCAGATTTTTCTAAAACACATAATTCACCCTTCCCCCACTTGTGTGCGAAGTTGCATGTCCAACACTACTAGGCATGGCAACGGGGCGGGTCGGGGGCGGGTTTAGCTAGCCCCGCACCCGCACCCGCCTTCCTGTTATAGACCCGCCCCCGCCCCCACACCCAATCGGGGGTGAAAATTTACCACCCAGACCCGCCCCGATAGAAACGGGTTTGCCCGCACCCGCACCCGCCCCCACCCGCAAAAAAAAAAAATTTAAATAGTAATAAAAATTAACAATTTTATTAAAAACTTAACTATTTTAATAATAAACTTGTTTCTAAAGATGTGAGTTTGAGTGAATGGTGAGAAATGACTAATGAGGAATTTTAATTACTTATTCAAAAGTGAATAAATGTGATATAAAATAATTTAAATATAGGTATTAAAGTAAATATTATAAGACCGGGCGGGGGCGGGCGGGTAGTAGCATCCCCCGCCCCCGGACCCGCACCCGCAATTACAAACCGGGTTTTACCCTCACCCGCACCCACACCCAATCAAATCGGGTTTCCCCCGTTAATTTCGGGCGGGGGCCGGGTGGACCCCGACGGGCCCGGGTTTTCTTGCCATGCCTAGGTATAAATAGGCATGGCAACGGGGCGGGTCGGGGGCGGGTTTAGCTAGCCCCGCACCCGCACCCGCCTTCCTGTTATAGACCCTCCCCCGTCCCCACACCCAGTCGGGGGTGAAAATTTACCACCCAGACCCGCCCCCGATAGAAACGGGTTTGACCCCACCCGCAAAAAAAAATATTTTTTTAAATAGTAATAAAAATTAACAATTTTATTAAAAACTTAACTATTTTAATAATAAACTTGTTTCTAAAGATGTGAGTTTGAGGGAATGGTGAGAAATGACTAATGAGGATTTTTAATTACTTATTCAAAAGTGAATAAATGTGATATAAAATAATTTAAATATATGTATTAAAGTAAATATTATAAGACTGGGCGGGGGCGGGGGCGGGTGCGGGCAGGTAGTAGCATCCCCCCGCCCCCGCACCCGCACCCGCAATTACAAACTGGGTTTTACCCGCACCCGCACCCACACCCAATCAAATCGGGTTTCCCCCGTTAATTTCGGGCCGGGTCCGAGTGGGCCCCGACGGGCCCGGGTTTTCTTGCCATGCCTAAACACTACCCTAACTAGGTTCCCAATCTAAACCACCACTATGCCAAACAAGGGAAAAGAGGGCGCTTTTTTTGGCCTATGACAGCGCTTAAAAGCGTTGTCTAAGCCTGCGCTGTCGTAGGTAAAGACAACGCTTTTTTATTTATGAAAAAGCGCTCTCTAAAAGGGGACTTTAGACAGCGCTTTTAAAAGCGCTGTCTAATGTATACGTTTAAAATTTTAAAGAATTTTTTTATATACTTTAGAGAGCGCTTTTTTCTTCAAAAGCGCTCTATAAAGGGGGACTTTAGACAGCGCTTTCGAAAGCGCTGTCTAATGTATACGTATAATGATTTTTTATATACCTTTAGACAACGCTTTTTCTCAAAAGCGTTGTGTTTTGTCTACGTATAATTTTGAAGTTTTTTTTTTTAAAATCCCATTTTAACCATTTTTTTTTATGCAGAAACCTGTATAATTCACATTTCCATAAACCTGTATAATTCACATTTCAATAAACCAGTATGGATACGCATTTCCATCAACAAATTCTATTTCAAAACTAGAATTTACATTAATGCTGAATTCGCACAAATTCTATAAACTAGAATTTGTACATTTCAATAAACTAGAATTTACATGCAGAATTCGCACAAATTCTATTGTATGGTTTCAAACCTGTATAGAATTTACATTTCAATAAACTAGAATTTACATTCACAAAACTATACATTCAAGAAAGAATTCTTCTTGCAATAAAAAATTCGCACAATTCCTCCTTAGTATCTTGCAATTGTTTCCTCGTGTAATAAGGACACGCCATATCATCGAAATACTACATAACAAAACAAAATACGCATTATTTTGTTAAAAGTAATAAATTATTTGACATATCCGATAAATATTAAAATAAATCCTAAGTTATAAAGCCATGCATACCGTAATAGGAATCTCCAATTGTCCCATTTGAAGGATTTCTCTCATGAACCTCAAAACGAAGTACTCGCAGTCTATGCCATTACGCTGACGAGGGCACTACACATAGACAAACAAATAAGAAATAATATATAGATGTTTTGTGTTATCAAGTAGCATCACTAATAAGCAATATTGTGAAAATTAATATACCTCCACTTTGACCCATGTAATATTGGTTGCTCTAGCCCGTGCTGCTCGTGCGTATCTTCCTGGTTACTAGACATTTGACCTGTAAGAAAGAAAAAAACAGAAATTAAATGACAAATATAAAAATCCATAATCCTAATCCATTGAATGATATAAGCTATATTGAATGATATAAGCTATAATTTTACAACTAGTACCTTTTTCACTAACGTCTCTTTCTTTTCTTGTTTGGAGTATGTTCTACCTGTCTCTTAACAACACGGACGGTTGGATTGATCCAAATACCCTCATTATGATCATTTCTAGTATATGATTCATTCGCTATAATATTTTCATCTTGATCATTTCTAGTAAATGATTCAATATCAACATCAATATCACCTTGATCTCCAACGTTTTCATCAATTACTTTGTTAGATAAAAGCACTATAGACCATTTTGTACTTGTCGGATCAGTGACATAGAACACTTGTTTAGCTTGAGAGGCTAGAATAAAAGGCTCATCTTTGTACCCCACCCTATTAAAATCCACTTGCAAAAATCCTAACTTATCCATTCGTACGCCATTATTATTTTCCACCCACTTGCAACGAAATATAGGAATCTGAAACTTCTCATAATCAAACACCCAAATGCGCTCGATAACCCCAAAATATGACAGATTTGCAAATTTGGGGTTTAAGTCTTTCACACTTGAAATGTGCATTGCTTCAGCTATCACGGTGACACCACTATTTTGCATAGTACTTTTATCATCTTGTTCTTTGGTATAAAATGTGTATCCATTAATTGCGTATGCGCTATAAGAAAACACGACCATACTTGGACCATATGCTAAACATCTCAACCTTTCTGTTATTGAAGCGCGATCTGAATAATACTTTGAATAAATATGATCCTTAAACCAAGGTATGAAACTTCGATTGTGCTCTCGTACTATCCAATTCTCATTTCTATTCGGATTTAAACCTCGGAGAACATCCTTGTGCATTTCAACATACGACTCAACCTCATTCTCATTGTACAGAACATACAAATGCACTTGATCCCGTTCGACCCTTGATACTGTCATAACTTCATTTCCAATTAACTTTTTTCCTTCTTTTTTTTCGACAATATGAGATTTGGGGAGTCCAATTGATTGTACAATATTGGACAGATATTCAGTACAAAACTTAACCGCTTCTTCAACAATGTATCGTTCGGCAATACAACCCTCTGGTCGACTTCGGTTTTTCACATACCCTTTTAATATTTTCATATAACGTTCAGCAGGGTACATCCATCTCATATAAGTCGGTCCACACAATTGTGTCTCTTTCACCAGATGAACAACTAGATGAACCATTATGTCAAAAAACGAGGGAGTAAAATACATTTCAAGATCACACAAAGTAATAACTATTTCTTTTTGCAATGTTGGTAAGATCGCAGGATCGATCACCTTACTGCAAATTGACTTGAAGAAAAAACACAATTTAGTTATTGCGTTTCTTACTTTTTCTGGCAGAATAGAACGTATACCTATTGGTAGAAAATGTTCCATTATAACATGGCAGTCATGCGTCTTTAAACTCTTTAACTTGAGGTCTTTCATAGACACAAGTCTTCTAATATCTGAAGAGTATCCTTCTGGAACTTTAACTTCACTTAGAAACTTACACAATACTTTTTTTCTCCTTTCTAGATAGAGTATACGCAGCAGGTGGTAGATATGTTCGTTTTCATTTCTTCAAGGGTCCTAATTCAGTTCTTATCCCCATATGTACCAAGTCCTTTCTTGCTTTAAGGTCATCCTTAGACTTTCCTGGTATATTGAGTAACGTACCAATAACACTGTCAAATACATTTTTTTCAATATGCATAACATCGAGAAAATGTCTTACATACAACGACTTCCAATATGGCAGTTCAAAAAAAATTGACCTCTTCTTCCACCCACTCTTGACAAGTGTATGTGCAAAAGGCTTTCCAAACTGAGTTCTCACATCTTTCACCTTTTCAAAAATTTGATCACCTGTCAATATAGTTGGAGCTCTACCATGTTCTGGCTCTCCATTGAATGCTTTTCTCCACCCACGATAATGATGATTAGAATTTAAGAATCTACGATGACCGAGAAAGACATTCTTCTGACCAAACTCCAATCGCGTCCAATCTGTTTTATCTTCACAAATAGGACACACACATTGACCTTTTATGCTGTACCCTGATAGATTTTCGTATGCTGGAAAATCATTAATTGTGCCAAACAACATCGCCCTCAAGTTGAAACTTTGTTTCCTATACCCATCATAAACCTCCACACCGTTCTCCCACAAAAATTTTAAATCTTCGATTAAGGGTGCCAAGTATATGTCTATGTCATTCCCTGGTTGTCTAGGACCAGAAATTAACATAGATAACATCATGTACTTACGCTTCATACATAGCCATGGAGGTAGGTTATAAATTATTATGATCACTGGCCAAGTGCTATATGAGATACTTTGAATACCGTGTGGGTTCATTCCATCAGTAGATAATGCCAAGCGAAGGTTTCTTGCTTCTTTTCCAAATTCAGGATAATCATCATCAATTTTCATCCACTGTGGTGAATCTGCCGGATGTCGAAACTTTTCATCAATAATTCTTTCATCTGCATGCCAAGTCAAGTGTCTTGATTCGGTCTCACTACGAAACATGCGTCTAAATCTCGGAATTATAGCACTACAACAGATAAGACCTTAGACAGCGCTTTTTTTGCCCTTAGACAGCGCTTTTAAGCGCTGTCTAAACCTGCATTGCTATAAGTTTAGACAGCGCTTTGGGTAATACCAAAAGTGCTGTCTAAAGGGGGGTATATTTAATGAAAAGCGCTGTCTATGGTACCTTTGGACAGCGCTTTTTGACATTATAAGGTATACCTTAGACAGCGCTTTTGGGAAAAGCGTTTTCTAAGCCTTACCTTTTTTGACATTTTATTGGTATACCTTAGACAGCGCTTTCAGTAAAAGCGCTGTCTAAGCCCTACCTTTTTTGACATTTTTTTGGTATACCTTAGACAGCGCTTTCTCCAAAAGCGCTGTCTAAGGTCAACCTTTTTGAACTTTTTTAGGTATACCTTAGACAGCGCTTTTGGTAAAAGCGCTTTCTAAGGTCCACCTTAGACAGCGCTTTTGTCAAAAGTGCTTTCTAATCCCCACCTTAGACAGCGCTTTCACCAAAAGCGCTGTCTAAGGTATACGAAAAATTTTATATAAATTTTTTTAAACCACAATTTTTACCAGGTTTTTTCAACCTGAATTTGACCTGTTTTTCAACCAGCAATTTTTTTCAGAAAAATACCACAATTTGGAGATTCAAATAAATCCAATTTATCCTATTTAAATGTACCAATTTACACCAAAATTATATATCCAAAACAATTGACAATTCAAACCAATATATATATTTAAAATTACAAACCAAAATTATATATACACCTATTTATAATTACAAATCATTACATTTTTTCTACAAATGCACATATTACTTATACTAGTACTTTTGCATCCAACCAAAGCATTGCTTCAAATCTACATTATAGGTCCTGAAAACACAAAGATTGTAATTCAATTAAAAGAATACATAAACAAAGTTACACATATTTAAATTCTCATCAATTAAAGTAAGAGTACAATATTATACCTTGTAAAATTCCGAGCTCCATAATGTATTGACACCAATCCTCTTTAATTTCATCCAATTGAGAAATTGAGTAATGAGCACACTTGCATTCTTCAAAGTACTACATAATAATATAACATAGTTTGATTTAGTTTTAACTATTTCATTAGACATGAGAGATATGTGTTAATATTAAAATAACTCATAAGTTAGAAATACATACATCGGATGGAATCTCTATTCGATCCAACAAAAGAGTGTCTCTCATAAACCTCAACATGAAATAGCCGCAATCTATTTGATTGTGTTGCCGAGGACACTACAAATGAAAAGAAAATATGGATAAATCCTAAGTTTTATCAAGTAGCATCACTAATATAATAAAACATGTGATAATTAATATACCTTCACATAATTCCATGTAATAATGGGGTTGACTCTCCGCTGTGGTAGATGGCTATCTCGTAGTGCTAGGAAAGCTTGTATAGCGCTAATAAAATATAAGTGAATATTTAGAACAATTCACATAAATAAATAAATAAACAAATAAATATACACATTCATATTTAGAATAATCTCACTTACGTGTCAATACACTTCTTCAAATCCGGGTATGTTGTCCAATAATTTCCTAACGAATCCAGATAATACACCATTGCTCTGCTAGGATTAATTGCGACCAACAACCAATGTCCACTGTAAGATTAAACAAGTGTTAGATGGAAACTTTCTACACGACGTCAAAATACAAAAAAACTATAATAGATGAATTTAGAATGAAAATCTAACCTAGTATTAAACGGTAAAAAGAACAACTTTTCCGTTTCTTGGTTGTCCATAAAGACGTCGCGTATATACGCCAGGACCTCATCTGGTTTATTGATTATTAAGGTTAAGTTGACAGACGTCGGGCATAGGAATGCAAATCTTTGCTGCAATCCGTGTGGGCGCATAACTCTGTCATACAGAAACCTTAAATAAAAACATCATTAACATTAGACTATTCCTTTGAAACATAAAGTAAATAAGTTGTTCAATTAATATACCAAAGTAGATCGGATATATACCTCACGTGTGTATTGACAACAGTGACGCCCAATTCTTCATGATTGAAAACTTGCTCGAAGTCTTCATTACCAATATTTTGGTCATGTTCAAAGCCATAGATACCTTTCTCCATATGTATAAGACGAACACCTCCGGTGATAATATTTGTCACTTGTAGATACGTCTGGAGGCACGACCTAAACTTGGAGATAAGTTGTTTTCTACCCCTGCTCTTCTTAGCACCAATATTTTTTTGCGTTGAAATGTTGCTAATCTCTTTACCAGGCAGCTATATATCATATAATTTGTTATATGAAGTATAAGATATCCAATTTAACATTTTCTATGCATAAATATCATATAATTGTGATGTACCTGTTTTTTTGAAACAACGGACTCGGTATGCTCCGGAATCCGCTTATCCTTTGTTTTGGATCTTGTTGGAGTCTAAATAACATTACCAAGTAAAAAATGAAAATAAAATGCTCGTAAAATCTTTGAATCTACACATTAAGGTTAACAAAGGTTTATAACGGTTTTAAGCATACCTCATATCCTACGAGTATGAGGTTTAACGGCCATGCAACATACGACCCTATAGCAGCTCGCACCAATGTTACATCCGAATCATCGTCAGGATAGGGTAATGGTGCTTCCTCCTCTATAGCAATATCAACTGATACTTTCAAACTTCCAGTAGGGAGGGATTTATTGTGAAGTAATTGTACCCCATTGTTATACACTTTTCCCTTTGCAACCTTCCGATAAGTTGGTGAAGATAAGAAGAGCTGACATTGGGAAACGCCCTAAAACCAAAAATAAATATGCCATTGTTAATGTGTATATATGTCATTTAAATAATTTAAGCTACTAATTTAATTTCATAAATATATATATAACTACCTCTAGAATAATCGGATGAAAGCTGTAGTTGATACTATCTTTCTCCGATCCATCTCTAAAACCTGAAGCGTTATCCCTTTCTTTTTCCTTTCGTAATTCCCGAACCTCAGCTTCTAGTGCTTCCAATTTAGCTTGAAGTTCGGAATTACTAGCAGCCTTTCCCTTTTTAATATTCAAGGAGGTCGGGGTGATCCCAAATGCCTTACCCCTCACCCGACCAGAATACTCAGGGACATCTAATGTCCGACTAAGTATGCTCCTGGTATCATCTGGAGATACAGACTGAGATAACGCCTCCTGAAAATCAGATGAATATCGAATATTTGTCAAATATTTGTTAATAAAGTTTTGATTTAATTAAAGAAATATTGTTATACTTACACATTTCTCAAATACTTGTAGAACCTCTTCTGCAACAACTCCAGACTTGCCCACACGGGCTTCCTTCCACAAGACATGTGCAGGAAGAGATGTTTCAGAGCTATTTGCCTTTTGTAACTACATATAAAGCCAAATAATATGATCAAATATAACTCATGATGAACAATTATTATATTATTGCAATATATTGATACTTACCAAAGATTGCTCCAAACGTCCATATCCAACACGTCCTTTCCTGTATTTATACTTGGGAGCTGATGCTCTTTCCCGATTAATTGCACTTAATCGCTTAAATTCTGTGGTTTGTCGTTTGGATTTAAACGTTACCCATTCTTGTGGTGAAATCAAACTTGCATATTTAGATGGATACTCTCCATCAACAAAGTTATCGTCAGCATTCCTAAGATAGGTGCGGTTTAAATATGTCCTAAACCCTCTTAAGAGCTTCCCTGTCAATCTCATCAAAAAAGCTTTTCTTTCTTCCTCGACGTTGAAGCACCTCTAAAAAAACCATACACATTGGTTAGTACAAATAATTTGAAGGACATAATTAGTTGGCATAATTAAAGACATAATTAGGGTACCTTTATCTCATTCCAAATTTTTTCTTTGGTTTCCTTCAACTGTTTGGTTCTCCAATCATCACAAGTAATAGGAACCGCATTCCTTACAAGTGCACCAATGAAACTTGTCAAAGTATGACCGTTAGGCTCAATAAGTGTATTCGAAGCGCTCCAATGCACATTATAAGTGATGCCTTGATCTCTAGCACGGATCACTCTCTTCATAATGGTTATTCCTCTTCTAATCTCTTCTTCCATAGATCTGTTACTTCCAACCTGAATATCGTGATCATCATCATGTGGGTGATCATCATCATGTGGGTGATCATTGTTAGTAGCCATCTAACCTGTAATAAATAAATCAAGGATATCAAATATAATATATAACAAATATAATAAAGAAATCAAGGATATCAAATATAACAAATATGACATAATATATAACAAATATAATAAAGAAATCAAGTATATAACAAATTTTACCTCTTTCACTAACATCTCTTTCTTTTCTTGGTTGGAATATGAATTACTTGTTTCTTAGTGTTAGGTGCTAAAAAGTGTTAATATTTAGATTAGTTTTTAGCACCTTTTTGTGAGCTTTATTCGTAAATCCATGCTTTTCCCATTGTTTCCGTTTATAACCGTTTTCTAGTTAATTTCATTATTTATCGTATCTATCTATCTTTTGTGTTTTTATTGCAGATTTTTACATGGAAGGGTGTGGAATGGAGCCTCGAGGATCCCACAAAAACAGTTTGAAGAAATTTGGATTTTTCGAGCATGCTTTGAGCGCGCTCAGCGCGCTCCCAGCGCGAGGATGGAGTGGCTTACAGTGGCTTGCGCGCTCAGCGGGCTAATTAGCGCGCTCAGCGCGGTTTGGCGGTTTAGCATTTAAGTTGCGCGCGCTCAGCGCGCTCCTGCGCGCTTCGCGACACTTAGCCCCCTTATAAAGTGGTTTGATCAGATTTTTTGGGCATTCATCATTACATTCTGAGATCAAAATACATTACACTGTAGCCTAGCATTTGTGGAAGATAAAAAGCATCATTTTGTCGATAAAATCGTCGTTGATGCTCGATTCTCTTCTACCGATTCTTGTTGATCAAGCTACCATGAATATGTGTAGCTAATTTCTCTTTTGTGTCAAGGTTAGATGTAAGTAAACCTTTACTTTGTATGTATATGTATTGATCCTATCTAGTGAACTCTTGGATGATGAATGTATGATGATAAACCTTGATTTTATGTTTATTCTTTGTGTTGGTTCATGATTGAGAAATATGCTCCAACTCTTTACCTAGGTTTGTCATCCATCAATATACATTGGCTAGAGATAGCAATGTGTGTGATGTTCACCATATATTGAACTTTAATGTTGTCATTTTGATAGTTTGTGTGAGAAATCAACAAAGGATCAAAAGGGCAAAACTCACAATATGTGTTAGAGATAAACATATTGGGAGGATATGTGATTGTATTTATCATTTAACCGAGTTCATTAGCTTTATCGATTATACACGTGCAAAGAGGTTTGTCGAACCCTAACCTTGACATGTTTTTATAAACCGTTAAAACAATCCTTTACCGCTTTTAATTAACTTTGAATGAAACCGTTGCGAAATCAATCTAAAACCCCTTGTTACTTTAAAGTTTGAAACGTTACGACTGTCGAACGGCGGTAATATCACGAACAATCTCTGTGGAACGATAACACTAAACCCGGACTCTATTTGTATTTCAACAAATTGGCGCCGTTGCCCGGGATTGTAAATTGATATTGCAAGCATTGCAATAGTTGTGAAGTTTTCGACTTGTTGCAATTTTTCTTGTGCTTGTTGATGTGTTTTGTTTAAGTGTGCAGACTTGGTTTATGCGAGGGAAACTACCGGCGGACCAACTTCTATTCGATCCTGAGATTGAAAGAACCGCTCGTAGGCTCAATAGCAGAACTAGACGGAGGAGGCCGCTTGCGAGACAAAGACAAGAGCAAGAAGGAAGTTCTACTACAACACCACCACCACCATTCACACCAATCATGGCGCAACCACCTCCACCTCCCGCATCCACACCTTGTGTGAACAGTCCACGACATACCGCTCAGTTTGCCAACAACAATCAAGGAAGGCATGCTGAAATGAAAACTGGAACTTTGAATTTATTGTATGGAAGTCCATTCACCGGAATGGACCATGAAGATCCTTTTGCGTTTCTCACAAAATTCTATGAGATTGCATTAGCGGCCGGTGTAGATCTAGCACAAGAGTTACCTCTCTTTAAAAGATTATTTCCGCATGCTTTGCTTGGCAAGGCAAAGGATTGGTACCTCGATCAAACTCCAGCCGTGATGACCGATTGGAATGTCTTGGAGGAAAATTTTTTTGAACGGTTCTTCTCTCATAACCGTTTCATGGAGTCAAAAACAGCAATTTCAGTGTTCTCTCAAGGCACTAATGAATCCCTCAATAAAGCATGGGAACGTTTCAAGTCCATGCTTCGCAAATGTAAAGGTCACGGGTTTGATGAGTTAACACAAATTCATATCTTCAAGAATGGTCTCCAACCGAATTGTAAGACTTTGTTGGATGCCACTGCGGGAGGAAGTTTGATGGCAAAGAATGTCGAGGAAGCAACGGATATTATCAATAGAATGGCTCTAAACGATCTTCAAAGTCAAAGCTGTGGCAACTCTCAAAAGAAGCCCGCTGTCCTTGAATTGGGGACTAACGATGCGATCCTCGCGTAAAACAAGCTTATCTCTCAACAAGTGGAGCTTTTGACTCAACAAATCAAAGAAATGAAGGAGCCGAGCAGAAGTAAGCAAGTAGCTTGTTGCGAACTTTGTAAGGGGGAGCATGACACCGGATTTTGTCCTCCGTCGGGTTTTGAAGAAGTGAACTATATGGCAAATCAAAGGGATTATCAAGGTAGACAACAACAACCTTACCAACAACAACACAATTCTCAACAAAATTATCAAGGAAATCAAGGATTTCAACCGCGAGCAAATTATCAAAATAATCAAGGTTATGGTGCCGGTCCTTCAAACCGGCAAAATCCGTATCAACCTCCACCACCTCCGGTTGCTAGCTCTAAATTGGAAGACACTTTGACTCAATTCATGCAAATGTCAATGGCCAACCAAAAGAGTAGTGATGCGGCGATTAAGAATCTTGAAAACCAAGTGGGGCAACTTGCCAAGCAAATTGCCGAACAACAATCGGGTCCTTCCTTTTCCGCGAATACTCAAGTGAATCCTAAGGAGCATTGCAAAGCGATTGTTACTAGAAGTAGGAAGGAGTTGGAGAAAGAAAAGGAGAAAAAAATGGAGGAAGAAAAACTTGATGGTCTTGTGGAGGATTGTAGTGATGAGGAAGTAGTTGAAAATAAAAGTGAAAGTGAAGGTGTAGTTGAAAATAAAAGTAATGACATGGTTGAAGTTGAAAATAATAGTGGTGAGGAGTTGAAGAAAAAAGAGAGACTTAGGAGAGTAAAGAAGGGAAAGGAATTAGTGAGCGCTATTCCGATCCAAAACTTACCATATCCTCATGCTCTTTCAAAGAAGGACAATGAGAGGCACTATACGCGGTTCATGGACATCTTCAAGCAATTACAAGTTAACATTCCGTTTGCTGAAGCTTTGGAACAAATGCCAAAGTATGCAAAGTTCATGAAAGACATTCTCACGAAGAAGCGGAGGTATTCGGAACCGAAAACTATTGTTCTTGACGCGAGTTGTAGTGCAATCATCCAAAGAACTCTTCCTAAAAAAGAAGTTGATCCGGGGCGTGTGACTTTGCCGGTTACCATTGGTGACATCTATGTTGGAAAGGGCTTAATTGATTTGGGCTCAAGCATTAATCTTATCCCTTTGTCCATTATAAAGAAGCTTGGGAACATTGAGATGAAAGCCATTCGTATGACTTTGCAACTAGCCGACAAGTCCACAACTCACCCTCATGGGTTAGCTCAAGATGTCTTGGTAAAAGTTGACAAATTTTTCTTCCCGGTTGATTTTGTTGTTATCGATATGGAGGAAGATGAAGATGCACCGTTAATTCTTGGCCGACCTTTCATGAAAACCGCCCGTATGATGATTGATGTGGATGATGGTTTGATGAAGGTAAGGGTCCAAAATGAAGAGGTTTGTTTTGATCTTTTCGAAGCTATGAAACATTCCAAAGATAAACATGATAGCTTTCGGATCGATGCAATTGAAGAAGCAACTGTGGAGGTTTCTAAGCATGTACATGAAATCTCTCCTTTGGAAATTGCTCTTAATGATTCTTTTGAAGTATTTTCCGAAGAAGAAGAAAGAGCTCTTGAAGAGTGCTTAAAAGAGCTTGATTCCCTCAAAGAGTTGCAACCTTGGGAGGTAGAACCGGAAGAATTAAAAAAGGATTTGAAAGTTGAGAATTCACCACTTGAATTGAAGGTCTTACCTTCCAATTTAAAATACGCTTATCTTGATGACGGTGGTAACAAGCCGGTTATCATTAGTAACGTGTTGTCAAAAAAAGAGGAAGGCCGTCTAATTCATGTTTTGAAGAAAAACCAAGATGCGATAGGTTGGGTCCTTTCCGATTTAAAAGGAATTAGCTCGGCTTATTGCATGCATCGTATCTTGATGGAAGAAGATTTCGAGGCGGTAGCCCAACCGCAACGCCGCTTGAACCCAACAATGAAAGAAGTGGTGAGAAAAGAAGTGGTTAAGCTATTGGAAGCCGGTATGATTTACCCGATTTCCGATAGCCCTTGGGTTAGTCCTGTCCATGTTGTGCCAAAAAACGGAGGAATGACCGTGATTCGTAACGAGAACAATGAGTTAGTTCCAACAAAAATAGTGACGGGGTGGAGGATGTGTATTGATTATAGACGGCTCAACACCGCGACAAGAAAATATCATTTTCCATTACCGTTTATGGACCAAATGTTAGAAAGGTTATCCGGGCAGCAGTTCTATTGTTTTTTAGATGGATATTCGAGGTATAACCAAATTGCGGTTGACCCGGTGGATCATGAGAAGACGGCCTTTACGTGTCCCTTTGGTATCTTTGCGTATCGTAAGATGCCTTTTGGTTTATGTAATGCGCCGACAACTTTCCAACGGTGCGTTCAAGCCATCTTCTCCGACTTAATAGAAAAGACAATGGAAGTGTTCATGGACGACTTTTCCGTTTTTGGAGGTTCGTTCGATTTATGCTTGACAAATTTGGAAACTGTGCTAGAGAGGTGTGTGAAGACAAACCTAGTGTTGAATTGGGAGAAGTGTCACTTTATGGTAACGGAGGGAATTGTGCTCGGCCACAAAGTTTCGTCCAAAGGCCTTGAGGTTGATAGAGCTAAAGTTGAAGTGATCAAGAAGTTGCCTCCTCCGACCAACGTGAAAGGAATCCGGAGTTTCCTTGGGCATGCCGGTTTTTATCGGCGTTTTATCAAAGACTTTGCAAAGGTGGCTAGACCATTGAGCAACTTGCTAAGCAAGGACCAGGTATTTCTTTTTTACGATGAATGTCTTCGCGCTTCCGAATTTTTAAAAGAAAAGTTAGTTACCGCTCCAATAATAATCGCTCCAAATTGGACCAAAAATTTTGAACTTATGTGTGATGCGAGCGATTATGTTGTTGGAGCGGTACTTGGCCAGAGGAAGGAGAAAAATTTCCATGCCATACACTACGCAAGTAAGGTTTTAAATGAGGCACAAGTTAATTATGCCACAACTGAAAAAGAACTACTTGCTATTGTGTATGCGCTTGAGAAATTTAGATCCTACCTCATCGGGTCTAAAGTTGTTGTTTACACCGACCACTCGGCGATCAAGTATTTGCTAACCAAACCGGATTCGAAGCAAAGGCTCATCCGATGCATCCTTTTATTACAAGAGTTCGATTTAGAGATAAAAGATAAAAAGGGATCGGAAAATTTGGTGGCGGATCACTTGTCTCGCCTTGTGAATGTTGAGGTCACCATTGATGAAAAGGAAATCCAAGAGGAATTTCCTGATGAAAAGGTTTTTAAAGTCCAACTTAGGCCTTGGTTTGCAGATTTTGCTAACCATAAGGCTACTGGTTGGGTGCCCGAAGACCTAACTTGGAACCAAAAAAGGAAGTTCCTTTCGGATGCTAGTTATTACGTATGGGACGACCCGTATTTATTTAAGTTAGGAAGTGACAACCTGTTGAGAAGGTGTGTCACGAGTGATGAGGCTCAAAGCATTCTTTGGCATTGCCACAACTCGCTGTATGGAGGCCATTTTAATGGTGCGAGAACGACCACTAAAGTCCTTCAATCGGGCTTTTATTGGCCTTCTCTTTTTAAAGACGCACATCTCCATGCCAAAAGTTGTGACATGTGCCAAAGAACGGGTGGAATTGGACAACGAGATGAAATGCCTCTCCAAAACATACAAGAGGTAGAAATTTTTGATTGTTGGGGCATCGATTTTGTTGGTCCATTTCCACCATCTTTTGGAA
This sequence comes from Lathyrus tuberosus, assembly GCA_022829125.1. Lineage (NCBI taxonomy): Eukaryota > Viridiplantae > Streptophyta > Magnoliopsida > Fabales > Fabaceae > Lathyrus > Lathyrus tuberosus. The sequence continues at coordinate 547,533 of JALAZF010000882.1, forward strand.
ATGAGTATATGTTGGTAGCCGTTGACTACGTTTCGAAGTGGGTTGAGGCGATTGCCTCACCGAGGGCTGATGGCAAAACGGTGATAAAATTTTTAAAGAAATATATCTTTTCCCGTTTTGGCACTCCTCGGGTGCTCATTAGCGATGGTGGGTCGCACTTTTGTAATACACCTCTCGAAAATGTCTTAAAACACTATGGTGTATCACATAAGGTGGCGACCCCTTACCACCCGCAGTCGAATGGTCAGGCTGAGGTATCCAACCGGGAGATAAAGAGAATCCTTGAAAAAACCGTGTCAAGTTCAAAAAAGGATTGGTCACAAAAATTGGATGAGGCTTTGTGGGCATATCGCACTGCTTACAAAGCTCCAATTGGTCTAACTCCGTTTCAATTGGTTTATGGTAAAACTTGCCATTTACCGGTTGAATTGGAGCACAAGGCCTTGTGGGCCTTAAAAATGCTGAATTTTGACAAGGACTTGGCCGGGACCAAGAGAAAAGTGCAACTTCTTGAGTTGGAAGAAATGCGTAATGCCGCATACCACTCAAGCTGGTTATATAAAGAAAAAGTGAAAAAGTACCACGACAAGAAGCTCCGGAAAAAGGACTTCAAGGCCGGACAATTGGTATTGCTGTTTAACTCTCGGTTAAGACTCTTCTCGGGAAAGTTAAAGTCCAAGTGGTCCGGTCCGTTTCGTGTGAAGGAAGTAAAGGAGTTTGGAGCGATGGTTATCGAAGACCTGGAAAAGAAGGATTCTTGGACCATAAACGGTCAGCGCCTGAAAATTTACCTTCTAGGGAATTTCGATAGAGCTTCCAGTACTGTTCTCCTTGATGTTCTTAATTGAGCATCTTGGACCGTCGAGCTTAGCCGACGTTAAACAAGCGCTCATTGGGAGGCACCCCAACACTGTAAGCTTTTATCGTTTTTACTAGTGAATTTGCTGTTTAGACATGGTTTGTGAAAATTTGATGTTGTATGATGTTTTGGGTGATGTTTTGAACGTGTGGATGATGTCTTTTTGCTGCTGGGAGAATTTTTGATTTTGCTCTGCGCGCTCAGCGCGCTCTTGAAAAAAAAGAACCTATACTTCCAGAGACTAGCGCGCTCAGCGCCCTATTTGCCCGCTCAGTGCGGGTTGCGTTTTTTGAAAAAAAAAATATTTGAATTTCTGGGCCCACCATGATGTACCCGGCCCAGGTTAAAGGTTAAAAGGGCTAGGGTTTTAAAACCTTGCCTCTTTTCCTCATTTCCCTCATTTTTCCTCCATTTTCTCTCCTTCAAAATTTTCCAAATTTCCTTGGATTTTCTCTCCTCTACATCATCTCCCTTTCATTTTCTACTCACCATCATCATCATCAAGCATTGTAAGTTTTTGTTTTAGCAATATTTTCATTTTTCAATTAGAAACCCATTTTTGGGACATTGTTAGTAATTGTTGGATGTTCATGTTCTTCTTCTTTCCTTTACCTCTGTAATGACGAATTTTTATGTAATAGTTTACTGAGTATGTTTGCATGTTATTAATAGTTAGAATTGTGGAAATTAGGGTAGGAAATTTTAGACTTAGGGTTTGTAGAAAGGTTAAATTGCTTTGATTTTGGATGTTTAGTTCTTTGTAACAGGCTGTGTAGTGAAATTAGGGGTTGTGCCTATCTGTTTAAGCCATCTGTGCAGAGGGGATTTTTCTGCATTTCGCAGAGCCCGCTCAGCGCGCTCCTGCGCGCTCAGCGTGCTCTGAGATTTGCAGAAAAATTCCCCCTTTTCCCAACTCTGTTTTGCTATATTGTCATTGTTCTTATTACTGTTTACATAATTTAGGAATTTTAGTTTGCTCTAACTTGTGGTACTATTTTGTTTGTACGTTGTTTTTTTCTTTTGTATTTTTCAGATGTCAGGAAGGAAGAAGCAACGTGTTGGTTCGACGTCGAATCCTAACCGAAGAGCTCCCGCTGGCCAATTTGATTCAACGCGTTTTGTGGGCCTCGAGCAACAACAAAGATATGTGGAGCTTGAAAAAAGATCAATATGGCCGGACAGGTTAATCATGATTGATCCTGATGGTCCACACAGGAACATGAGTCATTTTGTGCAGGGTGGGCCATGGGATAAGCTTGGTTCTCCCTTCCCTGAGTACAACATTGATATTGTTAGGGAGTTCTATGCTAATGCATTGCCGGCTGATGGTGTGACGTTCACTTTTCAAACATGGGTTCGGGGGAAGGTAATAAATTTCTCGAGGGAATCCATCAATACCTATCTTGGGGGACCACCTCAGCTGGGGGAAGATGATTTATGTGATTTTTCACGAACGTTGGCTCGGCGGAACTGGAATGCCGACCAACTTAGGGAGTCTTTGTGCAGAGAGGGGGGCACTTACGTTTTAAGTGCTGCTGGTGTGCCGGTAAAGTTTGCTAGGAGGGTGTTGGATTCTGTCACTCAGCTTGTCATGTCGGTTGTTCTATACAACCTTCGACCGAGAAGCCACACCTCATCTATTCCCATGGAGACCGCGGTTCTAATTTTCCATTTGTGCGCAGCGGGACATACCGTGGACTTTGGGCGGATTATTTCAAATGAATTGAAGAGAACTGCCACCAGTGGTACACCACTTGGAGACCGTGTGGCTTGCGCTCTCATTTATCCAGGTTTGATTATGGCTTTATGCCATGAGGCGCAAGTTGCATTGCCTTCCCACCCGAATGTGAAGCTCCAGATTGTTGATGATAACTATGTCACTCGTCATTGTATGGGGGCGATTGATTTTGAGCAGGCTGTCCCTGTAGCTGCTGCTGCTCCTGCTCGTGGCCGTGGGCGCGGGCACGCTTTTGATCCAAGTGCTGAGGCCAACTGGGCCATGCACGAGGCTCATCAGCGAGCTTTATTATTTATGCATGACTATATGATGCAATTGCAGCTGCAGATTCGGGAGCCACTTGTGGACCATCGGCTGAGGACTCGCGAGGAACTCATTGCTTATGCTCGTTGGCCTGAGGGCAGGCCTGGTTTTCCGGAGGGGGCAGGCGGCCTTGATGACGATGGCGGTGATGATGGTGTGGATAGCTCTAGTTCTGACTGACGTTGGGGTTTGACTAGCCTTTTATGTTATTTTGTTTTGTTTTTATTATTTTACTTGGTATAACTATTATGGTTGGAATTTTGTAGTCTCCATCCGGGCGGATGTGAGTTTGAATTTGGTGTTAAAATATTTTTGGTTGATTTAATGAATTTAACATCCGGGTGGATGTTGTTTTATGTTTATATGGTTAGTTTGGATAGAAATTTTTGTTGTTTTCCAACTTTATTTTTTTTTAAAAGGTAATGGATGTTTGAAGCAAGTGTGTTTCTTTGAACTTTAAGTGTGCACTTCACCTTTCATTGATGGTGATGATATAAGTCTAAGTTGGTGCACACAAAGGTACTCTGTTTTGTGCTTGGTAGAATGTTAGTATGTTTTTGAACTTTGTGCTTCACATGATTTTCAAGCTCTTCTTCATTTTGCATTTTTGTTCATTTTGGAATCAATTAGGACATAACCACAAATGTGAGTCCCTCCATTATTCATATATTGAGTGATTTAGTAATTGTTGTTTAGCTCGTATGATTCATGTTTAATCTTTTATTCATATGCAAACCGTGGAAACATTGAAATGATCTAGGCAATTTTTGATTATGAGAAAAACCACCAATCCATATAATCTTCAATTTTACCTTATGAGAGGTGTGAGCACTTGCTAGCCAATTTTGAGCCTTGAATTGGAATGAATCTTGTATCTACCCGTCATATGATCAAAATAATGCGTTTTATAGTGGGTTGTTGATGCTTAATGAAAATCATTGTGATTCATTCCAGTTCTTTTGTTTTTACACTTAACCCTTTGTTTGAACATACTTTTGAAGAACATTGCCCACTAATTATAGTATGGTTTAAAGTTGGGGAGAGTTGTGCTAGTTTGTTGAAAAGAAAATGAAGTGGTGAATTGGTGCCTCTTGTGAAGAAAGAAAGAAACTTGAAGCACTATTATGTGCTATGCTTTGCACTCCAAAGGGAGTTGTTTGAAAAGAAAATGAAAGAGTGCACCATAGAAAGGAATAGAAAAGAAAAGAAAGGTTTGATTTGAATTGTTATGAGGTTTGTCTAAGTGGGTTATTGGCATGTTCTTCATTTGTTGACAATATTTGTTAACCACTTTGATTCATTGGCCTTTTTACAAATATCCCTTTCTTGTTTAACCTTGCCTAGTTACAACCTTTAGAAGCCCTTAAGTGATCTTTGTTTCCTCTGTTTTCCTGTTGAATTGGTTTGATGAAAGCATGAATTATTCTGGATGCTGACACTTTTGCTATGAGTGTGTTTTGTCCCTTGGATATATTGAGCTAGGCTCATTCGAAAAATTAGGTGATTCTAATTTGAGCATATTGTTGCTTATGAATTGTGCTTGTTAATGATGTTTAGAATTTAGTTCATTTACATATTTTCATTCTTCGTAAGGACGAGCGGTACTTGCGTGCGTGTTTATTTGGTTTGAACCATTATGTTTTGTTGGTATTTGTTCCTTGTTTTCCGCTTGCTTCTATTCTAAATTATCTTCGTTTGAGGGCAAACAAAGAGACAAATTGGGGAGAGTTGTTAGGTGCTAAAAAGTGTTAATATTTAGATTAGTTTTTAGCACCTTTTTGTGAGCTTTATTCGTAAATCCATGCTTTTCCCATTGTTTCCGTTTATAACCGTTTTCTAGTTAATTTCATTATTTATCGTATCTATCTATCTTTTGTGTTTTTATTGCAGATTTTTACATGGAAGGGTGTGGAAGGGAGCCTCGAGGATCCCACAAAAATAGTTTGAAGAAATTTGGATTTTTCGAGCATGCTTTGAGCGCGCTCAGCGCGCTCCCAGCGCGAGGATGGAGTGGCTTACAGTAGCTTGCGCGCTCAGCGGGCTAATTAGCGGACTTGGTATGCTCCGGAATCCGCTTATCCTTTGTTTTGGATCTTGTTGGAGTCTAAATAACATTAACATGTAAAAAATGAAAATAAAATGCTCGTAAAATCTTTGAATCTACACATTAAGGTTAATAAAGGTTTATAACGGTTTTAAGCATACCTCATATCCTACGAGTATGAGGTTTGACGACCATGCAACATATGACCCTATAGCAGCTCGCACCAATGTTACATCCGAATCATCGTCAGGATAGGGTAATGGTGCTTCCTCCTCTATAGCAATATCAACTGATACTTTCAAACTTCCAGTAGGGAGGGATTTATTTTGAAGTAATTGTACCCCATTGTTATACACTTTTCCCTTTGCAACCTTCCGATAAGTTGGTGAAGATAAGAAGAGCTGACATTGGGAAACGCCCTAAAACCAAAAATAAATATGCCATTGTTAATGTGTATATATGTCATTTAAATAATTTAAGCTACTAATTTAATTTCATAAATATATATATAACTACCTCTAGAATAATCGGATGAAAGCTGCAGTTGATACTATCTTTCTCCGATCCATCTCTAAAACCTGAAGCGTTATCCCTTTCTTTTTCCTTTCGTAATTCCCGAACCTCAGCTTCTAGTGCTTCCAATTTAGCTTGAAGTTCTGAATTACTAGCAGTCTTTCCCTTTTTAATATTCAAGGAGGTCGGGGTGATCCCAAATGCCTTACCCCTCACCCGACCAGAATACTCAGGGACATCTAATGCCCGACTAAGTATGCTCTTGGTATCATCTGGAGATACAGACTGAGATAACACCTCCTGAAAATCAGATGAATATCGAATATTTGTCAAATATTTGTTAATAAAGTTTTGATTTAATTAAAGAAATATTGTTATACTTACACATTTCTCAAATACTTGTAGAACCTCTTCTGCAACAACTCCAGACTTGCCCACACGGGCTTCCTTCCACAAGACATGTGCAGGAAGAGATGTTTCAGAGCTATTCGCCTTTTGTAACTACATATAAAGCCAAATAATATGATCAAATATAACTCATGATGAACAATTATTATATCATTGCAATATATTGATACTTACCAAAGATTGCTCCAAACGTCCATATCCAACACGTCCTTTCCTGTATTTATACTTGGGAGCTGATGCTCTTTCCCGATTAATTGCACTTAATCGCTTAAATTCTGGGGTTTGTCGTTTGGATTTAAACGTTACCCATTCTTGTGGTGAAATCAAACTTGCATATTTAGATGGATACTCTCCATCAACAAAGTTATCGTCAGCATCCCTAAGATAGGTGCGGTTTAAATATGTCCTAAACCCTCTTAGAGCTTCCCTGCCAATCTCATCAAAAAAGCTTTTCTTTCTTCCTCGACATTGAAGCACCTCTAAAAAAACCATACACATTGGTTAGTACAAATAATTTGAAGGACATAATTAGTTGGCATAATTAAAGACATAATTATGGTACCTTTATCTCATTCCAAATTTTTTCTTTGGTTTCCTTCAACTGTTTGGTTCTCCAATCATCACAAGTAATAGGAACCGCATTCCTTACAAGTGCACCAATGAAACTTGTCAAAGTATGACCGTTAGGCTCAATAAGTGTATTCGAAGCGCTCCAATGCACATTATAAGTGATGCCTTGATCTCTAGCACGGATCACTCTCTTCATAATGCTTATTCCTCTTCTAATCTCTTCTTCCATAGATCTGTTACTTCCAACCTGAATATCGTGATCATCATCATGTGGGTGATCATCATCATGTGGGTGATCATTGTTAGTAGCCATCTAACCTGTAATAAATAAATCAAGGATATCAAATATAATATATAACAAATATAATAAAGAAATCAAGGATATCAAATATAACAAATATGACATAATATATAACAAAAATAATAAAGAAATCAAGTATATAACAAATTTTACCTCTTTCACTAACATCTCTTTCTTTTCTTGGTTGGAATATGAATTACTTGTTTCTTAGTGTTAGGTGCTAAAAAGTGTTAATATTTAGATTAGTTTTTAGCACCTTTTTGTGAGCTTTATTCGTAAATCCATGCTTTTCCCATTGTTTCCGTTTATAACCGTTTTCTAGTTAATTTCATTATTTATCGTATCTATCTATCTTTTGTGTTTTTATTGCAGATTTTTACATGGAAGGGTGTGGAATGGAGCCTCGAGGATCCCACAAAAACAGTTTGAAGAAATTTGGATTTTTCGAGCATGCTTTGAGCGCGCTCAGCGCGCTCCCAGCGTGAGGATGGAGTGGCTTACAGTGGCTTGCGCGCTCAGCGGGCTAATTAGCGCGCTCAGCGCGGTTTGGCGGTTTACCATTTAAGTTGCGCGCGCTCAGCGCGCTCCTGCGCGCTTCGCGACACTTAGCCCCCTTATAAAGTGGTTTGATCAGATTTTTTGGGCATTCATCATTACATTCTGAGATCAAAATACATTACACTGTAGCCTAGCATTTGTGGAAGATAAAAAGCATCATTTTGTCGATAAAATCGTCGTTGATGCTCGTTTCTCTTCTACCGATTCTTGTTGATCAAGCTACCATGAATATGTGTAGCTAATTTCACTTTTGTGTCAAGGTTAGATGTAAGTAAACCTTTACTTTGTATGTATATGTATTGATCCTATCTAGTGAACTCTTGGATGATGAATGTATGATGATAAACCTTGATTTTATGTTTATTCTTTGTGTTGGTTCATGATTGAGAAATATGCTCCAACTCTTTACCTAGGTTTGTCATCCATCAATATACATTGGCTAGAGATAGCAATGTGTGTGATGTTCACCATATATTGAACTTTAATGTTGTCATTTTGATAGTTTGTGTGAGAAATCAACAAAGGATCAAAATGGCAAAACTCACAATATGTGTTAGAGATAAACATATTGGGAGGATATGTGATTGTATTTATCATTTAACCGAGTTCATTAGCTTTATCGATTATACACTTGCAAAGAGGTTTGTCGAACCCTAACCTTGACATGTTTTTATAAACCGTTAAAACAATCCTTTACCGCTTTTAATTAACTTTGAATGAAACCGTTGCGAAATCAATCTAAAACCCCTTGTTACTTTAAAGTTTGAAACGTTACGACTGTCGAACGGCGGTAATATCACGAACAATCTCTGTGGAACGATAACACTAAACCCGAACTCTATTTGTATTTCAACACTTAGCAATGCGGACGGATGAATGGATCCAAATTCCCTCGTTATTAAGGTCAACAAAATAACATTAATTCAACCATATTAATCAAGAAATGAACAAGTTTGATAGTGTTTGATATGTAACTGGTTGAATTTCTTATGTTTTAGTGAAATGTTTATGTTCATTATATTTGTTTATTAACTCAACCATCTCAAATTCTAGAATTTTGAGGCTTCAAAAACAAGCTTTGAATTCTAAAATTCAGAGGACATTTCCATCAATTTTAAGAGTTTTTTAGAAGATTTAAGAGGTGGAAAAAATAAAACTAAACTAAACTATTTATAAGTCTTAATATAAAATATGTTTTAAAATAGACCTTAAAGTTGTAGGACTAGTTTCAATATTTGGTTACACGTTGTTCCTATTCTACATTGGAGTAAAAACAAATATGAGTGTAGTCCATAAAACTAGGAGTGGTGCCACCAACATTGGTTCTTTAGCTATAATGGCTCCCTTTCTATGTGGCATGGCTACTCTTAGTTATTTCTCATCAAAACACCTTGAATCTTACCAAACAAAAATACTTGGAGTTAGCTCACTAAAACTAACCTAAACTAGCATGTTAACAATTCAAATTCCAACAACAGTCCAACTAATTTCGACCTAAACAATAACTTCATTAACAAAACTCATCAAACATACTCATCAAACATACACATTCACTACAAAACTTCATTAACAAAACTTCATTAACAAAACTCATTAACAAACTCATCAAACATACTCATCAAACATACACATTCACTACAAAACTTCATTAACAAAACTTCATTAACAAAACTTCATTAACAAAACTCATTAACAAACTCATCAAACATACTCATTCACTGCAAAACTTCATTAACAAAACTTCAAACATACTCATTCACTACAAAACTTCATTAATAAAACAGTCCAACATAACTTCATTAACAAAACTCATCAAACATACTCATTCACTACAACATTGTAAAGCAACAAAACCCTACAACAACAATGTAAAGCAACAAAACCCTATTCTTCACAACAACGACGTACCTTTAACGACGGTAACAACGGTAATGCAAGAACGAAATGTATCAGTTACAAAGAGCAGAAACGAACGACGGCAATGAGTTCGCAACGGACGGCAATACAACGACGGCAACGGACGGACGGCAATGCAACGACGGCAACAACGAACGACGGCACGGTGGAGGACGGTTGACGGTGAAGGTTTGAGTTCGCAAGGGTTTTGAGCTCAGTTCGCATGCAGGGGAGAAGAAAGAGCGGAAATATGAAAATGAATACTGACTATTCATATATTTTAATTTAATTAGACCTTAGACAGCGCTTTTCATAAAAGCGCTTTCTAAGGTGGACCTTAGTCAGCGCTTTTAAAAGTGCTTTCTAAGGTTGGCCTTAGACAGCGCTTTTGATTTTTTTTTTTTTTTTTTTAAGACCTTAGAAAGCGCTTTTAAGGAAAGCGTTGTCTAATATTTTCCTTTAATTTTTTTTTTAAATTAATAAAACTTTAGAAAGTGCTTTTTACCGAAGCGCTGTCTAAGGTCTTATTTTTTTTTAAATTTATAAGACCTTAGAAAGCGCTTTTAACTAAAGCGCTGTCTAATATTTTCCATTAAATTTTTTTCTAAAATTTATAAGACCTTATAAAGCGCTTTTGACCAAAGCGCTGTCTAAGGTCTTATATTTTTTTGCGCTTTTATTTTTTTAAATGAATAGTTTCCTTGTTTTTAACTTATAGCAACGCTTTTGTATTAAAGTGTTGTCTAAGGTGCGATGTTATAACTTACTTTTGTTGTAGTGTAGGAAAATACCATAAGACTTTTGCTGGAGACAACTTTTTCTTATATCGAGAGACACCGCATTTAGGACACTCATTTAACGATGCATACTCATTTCGAAACAATACGCAATCGTTTGGACAGGCATGTATCTTATCATAGCTCATGCCAATAGAGCACAACATCTTTTTGGCCTCATATGTTCGATTGGGAAGAGCATTATCCTCTGGAAGCATATCTTTCATAAGGGCCAATAATTCTGTGAAACTTTTATCCGACCATCCATTGCCCGCCTTTAAGTTGTACAACTTTAATACCGCAGATAATCTTGTAAATTTGGTGCAACCATTATACAACGGTTTCTATGCATCGCTTACCAACCTCTCAAACATTTTGGGACAATCCTTAAGATCTTCTTCAAGTGCTTCTGCAATCTCCTCGACTCAATCAGAATCGTATGTATCTGTGCCATTGTCGTATGAATCGTAGGTCGTATTATCCCCCGATTCAACATTCCCGTTAATTTTCTCACCATGCAAATTCCAACATATATAACTTCTATCAATTCCACTCCTCAATAAATGCGATGCCAACTGAACCGCATCAACCCGACTCCCAAAACAGCAACCCAAGCAAGGACATATCATTCGACTGGGGTCTTTGGCGTGCGCAACAGCAAACTTAACGAATTCCGATACCCCATTGTCGTACTCTTTCGACAATCGACTTGAAGACATCCATTTCTTATCCATAGTTATACTAATTAAACTAAACAAAAACAAAAAGAAAAAATGTTATACCTGCAGGGAAACGATCCGACTTTCACACTTTGAACACAAGTAACCCCTATACACGTATCATAAAATGAAATATCATTAATTGACCAATTATGAGTCATAACTTGATAAGTGGCAACATGTAATCACAAACAAGCAACAATTAGAGGTAAACACCTACATATTCCAAGTACTCAAGAGCAAAATAAATACTTTAGAATCACTAAGTTTAGAGAACAGATCAAAATACATGAAGAAAGGTGAGAGACAACCATTAATATAGGCTCATTGACTTATAATATAACTTTAAAAACCACGAAAAATTATAATTTAAAGTATCAAAAAAATTCTCTCCTCAATAAGTATAAAGTAGACAATTAACTTATAACAAAAAGTCACAAGTTCTAGAAAATAAAAGAAATGAACTTGGAAAAAAAGGACAGACCAAACACAATCAATTGGAAAAACAGTACAACACAACTAGCGAAATACAGTTTCAATCAATACTAGGTTGTTTATACTAATCAAATTTGCCAAATATACAGTAGAAAATATTTAAAAGTAACCTTCCACAAAACTAGGTTGTATCATGAAGTATCTTATCAATAATAGTCATCGTTGTGAAGATACTTTAATATTAGTTTCCTTATGAAAATACCAAAAGAATGCATAACACAATGAGCTTATTATAAAAAATGAGGGACATTTGTAAAAATAAGAGATGAAAGATTAAGGATTAATACTTTGCCAAATATACATGAAAAATAAAAGCAAAAAATAGGTTCGATTCTGCAACAATAAAAGAGGGAGCTTTTATCCTCATCGTGAAAACTTTTTTCGCATAAAAATCAAATCAAAAACAAAAATTAAAAACAGAGAAATGAATAAAAGAGCAACAACGTACCTTATTCGTATCTTTTATTCGTTTTCAGTAGAAGAACAACAACAACGTTTTCACGAATGGAATGCAACAATGACGACAACGTTTTCACGAATGGAATGCAACAATGACGACAACGGTGACGGCAACGGTGACGGCAACGGTGGCGGCAACGGTGGCGGAAACGGTGACGACAATGGGAATGCAAGAACGACGGCAATGGCAATGCAAGAACGACGGCAAGGGTTTCAGTAGAAGAAACGGTCAAGAGAAGAAAATGAATAGAAATGTCTGAAAATGTTTAGAAATTGTTTTATATTTTAATTCGTAAATGACCTTAGAGGGCGCTTTTAAGAAAGCGCTTTCTTATGTGCAACCTATAAGAGCGCTTCCCTTAGAAAGCGCTTTCTAAAGTGAAAAGAATTTAAGACCTATAAGAGCGCTTTTCTGAAAGCGCTTTCTAAGGTTAACTTTAAACAGCGCTTTTTAAAAGCGTTGTCTAAAGTAATACCTATAACAGCGCTTTCCAAAAAAGCGCTTTCTAAGGTGACATCCATTTATTGCATTTAACAGTGTTTTTTAAAAGCGTTTTCTAAAGCCTGTCTTTTACTGCGTTTTTTTTTAGCGAAATTTTTGTATTCTTTTTAACAGCGCTTTTTTATAAAAGCGCTGTCTATTCCTATTTTTGGCGTAGTGCACTGAATCTCTTTATACCCTTCTTCTCGATTAAGGCATACTTGAATATTGGGGTATCTTACACCCTTCCCACCTAAATGTATTGAGTCATCGAATAACTCGAAGTGACATTTTTGGATTAATTCTTAATACATCAAGGAGTCAAACCTAAAACAATTTAGGATCCATCAGGTTATTTCACATTCCTTTTACTTTCACCCTCTTTCTTAATTAGCTAATATAAAATTATTCAACAAGTAAAAGGTGGGACTAAGTCTCAGCGGTTTCCAGCGGGCTGACAAGCTGACTCCGGAGAATCTACGGTAGGCACTATAGCTCTAAACCTCAGAGCATCTCCAACCGTGAACCCATTTTTAGGTTCTTTGTGGGACCTATTAAGCCACGTCAGCTTAAAGCAACTCAACTAGTTTTTCACTCTAATGGTGCAACTCTGAAGAACTCATATTGGGTCCCACAATTTTACTTTATATATTAATATTTTATTCATATTAAATTTTATATTAATTAAAATAATAATTTTAATTATTTAAATTAAATTTGATATAAATTAAATAAAATTCAAATTAAATTTATAATTTAAAATGATAATTAAAATTAATCTCAAATACTTGATATATAATTAAAAACAATAAAAATAAATAATGTCACATAATTATTGAAAAAAATTAAAAGTTTAGAAATAAAATGATGAAATTGTGAGAGAGAAATTTCAAATTGAAGAAAAAATAAAAGTGAGAGAAATTTGTGTTGGTGAATTTTTTAAAACCAAAATTATATTTATAATAAAAAAGAAGTTGAAAAAAAAAAAAGGAGTACCTAACCATTGAATGGCTAGTTTTCAAAGCATTATGCCGTTGCTTGTGGTTTCCTCGTTGCCCAGCCTGGCAATTGAAAAAGCATAAATATGGGTGCCACGCTGGCAAACCCAAGGTAAGAACCTCCGCTGGAGGTGGTCTCATAACCTATTTATATATTTTATTTATCTTTGGACTATAAGTACTCTAATGTTAAATAATAGCCACTAGTCACTAATTACCTAATCGCATGACATTCAATATAGTTCTACCGTCTTACTCAGGAAGCATAGGATAAGATATACTACACTATGAATATTTATTCACCTCAACTACCACCTATCGTAGTTTTAGGACTTAGGAAAGTTAGAATAAATAAATGAGATATAGTAGCCTCCCCCACCTCTTGGTACCCATTATTCGCCTAAACTTGACGCAACATCTAGGTTTTCCCTTCAGGTACCCATCTTTAAACTTAGTACCCATAATTCTCCTATACTAGATATATCATCCAGAATTTCCCTAACACTACTTAATTATTTGTATAATCACACATTAGATACTTATACAACCTTCTTGCATAATACATCTCACAGATATGGGCGATTCCAATGAGAGTCTAGCCCACTATAGTCGAGTACAAATTGGAGTCCTAATTATTCGAATAAAGTGGGACTTATAAATGAAGCATCTTCCAATCTTTAATAACGTTATGTGTAATTAATATCACTTTCTTTACATATACATGTAATAATAATAGTATAAATGTATACACATATGATTCTATTACTTTATCCTTATTTGATTTATTTAACATCTCTAAGCTTAGACATTGCAAGTAATTCCTTGACATCATCTTTATACATACGCATATAGTTCTACTAATCTTTATTTCTATATGTGCTTTAAAACTTCTTATTTTGTATATATTGTAAACAATGCCTTAATATCATCATTCTAGAGACTATTAAGTTCTTTTTCAAGACCTAGTTCCTAAACTTACCATAATTGATAGGAGTGATAAAAGTTCATGAAAACTTCACTATGTTAAAAGTTCTTTTTTATTAGCTTTCTAACTCAACTAGTCTCGCCTAAATCGGAGTTTCAAACTCAAGTTATGATGCTTTTAATTATGTATCCTTTTTATTTTCAGACCTCTAATTGATTACCAACATGTGGCAATCGGTTACCGTCTCTAGAATAACCTAAAACCCCATCATGTATGCATTTCCCTCAATTCTTTCACCAATAACCATACTCTAACATCCCATTACAAGCCTAACTCTCATACAAGTAAAGTAGGAACAAAAAATATAGATCATACACATGAATCCATCCTTTAAATAATCTAATTGATCTAACATGCAAGGGATAACTCATGATCTAGAGTTTATAAGAGAAATCATTGCTTAGGGGAGGGGAACCTACCATTTTACAATTAGGAGTTGGAATAGGATGGACCGAGATAGATGTAAATAAGGTCTGATTTGCCTGAAAACCTACTTAAAAGCTTATTTCATTTGAACATATGTAAATAAGTAATTCAATTAATGTGTATATTGATTTAAAACTAAAATATCAATGATACAAATAGTTTGTTTGCACTAACTTTAGTGAACTTACCTGGTAGCATAAGTTTTGTGAGACTATTTGTTTATGAAAACTTATGAAAATGACTTATGACATTGTTCATACGGCATTTTTATCATACTTTCATAAGTTATTCAAGATAACTAAGTTTTATTTTTATATTTTAATTCAAAGTACAATATACAATAGATTTTTTCACATTTGTTTAAATAGATCGGCTTGATAAGCTTAAAAGGTTTTTTTATCATCCGAGGTCTAACCTTTTTTTAGCTAAATAGGCATACAAAAAAACATTGACATTTTCTATTTAAAAAAATCTGACCTATTCTGAGTTTGTGTAGTCTAGGTTGTAGGCCCTTGTTAGTTGGTCTGGTCTAATCTCATCCCTATTTGTAGCAATTGGAGAAGGTGAGAAGTTTGATAATGATAATGATGATCATACTCCGGTAGTTTATCCTCGCATGTAAGATCACCTTCCATATATGCCAATATTTCATTAAGGAACATGGTGATGACACTTCTTTCCACATCTTCTACATGAAATGACAAAGGAGAAGGATGGCTGAGATGAATATAGTCCAATTAAGAGAAGAAGAATGTGGAGGATCTTACTCAATAATGACAACCATGGAGTTTTGAGGAATGTTCCATTTCCTTTCCTTCAAACTTTTCTTCAAGTGGAGAAAATGATAAATTTTGGTTTTCTCTTCATGAAGGCAAGTTTTTATATGTATCCAATCTAAGGTCATACAAATACTGCCTTGTCCTTCATTTAAAATGGTGAGTTCTTCAAAATGCCCTTATTGCTTTAATAAATTAATTATTAGCTTAATCACCTCTTATTTCTATTTAGACACTACCTTAACTTAAGCCGCCACATGTCATAAAAGTGGATTTGACCAAATTACCATTGGTGTTAAAATGATCATTTTCCCCTATCTCTTTAAATTTCATTCGCAAATGCTTAAGTGGGCTTTCCAATCAATATTTAGGGTCGGGTTACACACACACAAGGAATAATCAAATTACTCCCAAAAACTTACACAGCGAGTTTCACTTGCTCAATAACTTCATATTGGATAAATATTTATTATGATTCGAGAAAAGAAAGAAATTGCTTCATTGAGAATAAAGGAATGAAGTACAAGTTACTTATATAACAAGGAATGATGAATGCTAATAGTATGAACTCCCCAACATTGAATCACAACCACTAACTAACTTTAACAATCTTAACTAACTAACTACTCTAAGTTAGTTATGCTTAATTCATCACATCTTGAGCTAGCTTGCTTGCACTTCAAGTCACCATCATTTTCTTCATCTTGTAACACCCTCCCACAAGTTGATGGTTTATATATATGAAGCATCATCAAATTGAATAGAAGAGTATTGAAGGACTGACGTAACAAAGGCTTGGTAAAGAAATAATCAAATTGATCCTTTGACCAACATGGTAGCAGCTTCATGAATCCTGCCACCATCTTTTCTCTAACCATGCGAAAATCGATCTCCAAATGTTTTGTTCTCGCTTGGAATACAGAATTTGCTACAATGTGCAATGCACTTTGATTGTCACAGTACAAAACTGGTGTATTGATGCATTCAATCTGCAGATCTTTAAACAAATACATAAGCAATTAAAGCTCACATGCAACTGCAACAAGAACTCTATACTAAGCTTTACTTGAGGATATGGATACACTCAACCGCCTCTTGGTTCTCCATGCAATTAGAGACCTGCCAAGAAGGACACATTATCATGAAATGGATATTTCATTGTCTGAACAACCTGCCCAGTCTGCATCTGAGTACCCTTGAAATTTGAATTAAGAGTCACGTGGTAGAAATATCCATTTACTAGGACATGACTCCAGGTATCTAAGTACTCGTGTAGCAGGTTTAAAGTGGTTTGTAGTTAGTGCAGACAAAAATTGACTTAATTGCTAAGTGCAATAGGTAATATCAGGTCTTGTTGCATTGAGGTATAATAACCTTCCAACAAATCTTCTATAAGAAGGATTGTCGTGGTATGATGTACTATCGTCTTTATGAAACTTTGCATATGGATTTGATGGAGTTGAAACTTGCTTGGCAAATATCATTTTTGAATCCTGCAAGAGATCTAGAAAATATTTTCTTTGACACATAGATATACTAAGTTTGGAATGAGCTACCTCTATGCCTAGAAAATACTTCAATTGGGCCAAATCCTTGATTTGAATCCTTTGTGTAATGCTTCCTTGATATACTTCATTTCTTCTAAAGAGTTTCATGTTATTATAACATCATCAACATAAATAAGCATTATAGTAAAACTTGATTGGTTTTGTTTTGTGAATAATGAAGTGTTTGCAGTTGCTTGTTTGTACTTGTTCTTAATGAGGAATGATGTTAATCTTTCATGCCACTTCCTACTTGATTGCTTTAAGCCATACAAATACTTAACAAGTTTGCATACTTGATTGGGCTTGACATGCTTAATACCATGTGGAATTATCATGTACACATCTTCATGAAGTTTTCCATGTAAGAATGTATTATTCACATCAAGTTGGTGAATGATCTAATTGTTGATGGAAGCACCAGCCACAACTGTTCTGACAGTTATAAGTTTGGCAACAGGAGAATATATCTCAAAGTAATCTAATCCTTCAATTTGGTTGTAACCTTTGGCAACTAATCGAGCTTTAAATCTTTCTATGGTGCCATCAGCATGGTATTGGATCTTGTATACCCACCTGCATCCAATAGACTTGACATTTGGAGGCAAATCAACAAGTAACCATGTACCTGTCTTTTTAAGAGCATTAAGCTCAACTTGCATTACTTGATTCCAACATTCAAATTTATAAGCCTTAACATATGTTTTAGGTTCAGTATGAGATGTTAAAGATAGAGAATAATGACATCAAGGCGTGGACAGATTATAGTAAGGCATAAAATTGGAATTAGGATAAAGAGTACCTTTGGATGATTGTTTGGATTCTTCAGATGTGGAGCATACATAGTGCTGCAAATATGATTGCTTGTGTGTGACTCTTGATGGTGTTCGAGTTGAAACATTGCTAGGAGTATTATTGGTAATTATGTATTGGTTTGGTGTAGGTAGGATGAGTGGGCTAGATGGGGTGATATGTATGTCATATGTGGTTGGATTTATGGTTGAGTCAGATGGTATCAGAATTGTGTTGATGAAGTTCATTTATGTCATGGGAAGAACTTGGAGAATATTTTCAAGGGTGAGGTGAAGAAGGTGTGTGAGCGGTATAATGCAAGATGTGTTCATGGAAGGACACGTTTTTTGATGTAAATATTTTTTTGTTATTAAGGTCAAAAAGAGTGTATCCCTTCATACCATTGGTATAACCAAGAAATATGGCATTCCTAGCTTTAGGTTCAAGTTTAGATCTACGTACACTTAGACTAGAAGCATAACATAAAGATCCAAACATTTTGAATGAATTAATATCAGGGATTTTATGATGTAATTTTTTATAAGGAAAATGGTGTTGTAGTATAGCAGTAGGGACCTTATTTATGATAAAAGTAGCATACAAAATTGCCTAAGACCAATAGGATTTTGGTAGTTTGACTTGGTAAAGCAAATTCCTTCCAACATTAAGCAAATGTTGGTGTTTTCTCTGTACTCTTCCATTCTGCTGAGGGGTTTCAACACATGACTTATGATGAATGATACCTTTGGATTTATAAAAGGATGGAAGTAAAAACTCAGGTCCATTATCAGTTCTAAGGAATTTAGGTGTAACTTTGTATTATTTTTCTATCATAGTGACAAAGTTTTACACTTTTAAAGACTCTTTAATTTTTGTTTTCAAAAGGACAATCCGTACAAATCTTGTGTGATCATCAAGAATTGTTAAAAAATATCTATGATTATGAATTGAATTTATAGATATAGGGGCCCCATATATCAAGAAGCAGCATTTCAAATTTAGATTGAACAATAGAAGAACTAAGAGGAAATGGAAGTTTCTTGTGTCCGGCTAGATGACAAATATCACAGGTGGATTTATTTTCAAAAGTAATAAATGGATATATCACAGTCAAATGTTTAAGACTATTATTTGATACATGGCAAATTCTAAAATGCCACAAAGTACTGCTAGGTAGAATAGTCACTACTACGAAAAACTCATTTAACAACGGTTCGGAATGACATATAATGACGCGGGCGAAGGCGTTGTTATGTAGATTGTCGTTGTAAGTTAGTTGTTTCTACAATGGGCTGGAAACCGTTATTGAAAGGCAGGGCGCGAGCCATATATCACAACAGTTATGATAATAAACCATTGTGATACATACACTTAGGTATTGGGTTCGAAACCCATCAGCAGCGAAATTATATAAAACATAAATTACTTATGATATCGGTTACAATAGATAACCGTTGTTGTAAGTACCCTAAGTTTATTATATTAAATGTAGATTGCTTGTTTTCCAAACACCTCACTAAATAAATATACATGGATTCAATTTGATGAAGATGTCTATAATCTGCAAATTAAACTGTTCTTGAAAACCAACTTAAACAAACCAATGTTGTTTTCTTATTGCATTCGTCTCATCGTGCATTTCACGCTCTTTTACATATATTGTGGTTTATTGATCTGACTCCTTCGATATATCGCTATCTTCGATTATAGTTAAATTTCCATAAGATCAACAAGACATTGGATAATCTGCCTCATCTTTGATTTAACTATAATGGAAGATGGCGATGCATCTAAGGAGCCAGATCATTATACCATAATCTATATATAAAAGAACGTGAGATGAATGACGAGAGGCATGCAATCAGAAAAAAACATTGGTTTGTTTAAGTTGCTTTTCAAATACAACTTAATTTGCATATTATAAGTATCTATGTCAAATTAAATGAATGTATTTTAAGTGAGGGTTAGTGAAACAAACAATCTACATAGAATATAATAAACTCAAACAACATTCTATACCAGATCCAGATATTATAAACTCATATAATATGCTTGCTACCACCAGCAAACTTTAAGTGAGGGTTAGTGAAACAAAAAATCTAAATAGAATATAATAAACTCAAACAACATTCTATACCAGATCCAGATATTATAAACTGATAGAATATGCTTGCTTCCACCAGCATTATCATCCTGTATCATCCCCTTAACCTGAAAGGAAACAAAGCAAATTAAACTTCAAAAATGAGCATCCTCAGTTGAAAACAAACCCTAAAACCATAATCCAGTGAAGAGTAAAGAGAGGAACTGGAATAACGCACCTTTTAATGAAACTAATCGCGGAACATGAATCAATTATGATGTTGAACTAGTTTGGGAAGCAATGAAAAAGAAATATAAAGAGGAAGAAGCTTACACCAAAGCTTCATATTTCTTATATTTCTTTTCATTGTTTCTAAAACTAGATAAAATGGGTTCTAGGGTTTCACTTTGAAGGAAGAAGAAGAATACCTTAATGTATGAAACACAAGATTCACGGCTAATGGTGAAAACGAAGAGAAAAATGGGTTCTAGGGTTTCACTTTGAAGGCAACAACGTTACTGTCAATTAAGTGAAAGTTATTTCGCTTATATATGGGTAAACTATTTCACAACGGTTAACAATAACAACCGTATAGATAGGTATTTATTTATTATAAATATATCACTACGGTTAACCAGAAGAACCATAGTGATAACCCTTTTATCTGTGAATTTTAAAATAAATAAAAATCATATAGATAGGTATTTATTTATTATAAATATATCACTACGGTTAACCAGAAGAACCGTAGTGATAACCCTTTTATTTGTGAATTTTAAAATAAATAAAAAAGAAAAGGTGCACCTTAACTTCTCACTTAATGCATCTGCAGTTTAAACATCAACAATGTAATTCACAATGCATCTGCAGTTTAAATATCAACAATGTAATTCAAACCCTAATTCAACTATTACATTTCATAACAAAGTAAACATTAAACATAAAGGAGACAAGAAAACATAACATCTTGATATTTCCAGAAAATATCTCTGATTTCAGTTTGTTCTTCAAATTCTTGTTCTTTTTCTTTAAATCCTCATACATAACCTTCAGATAGCCCACAACTTCCAACTCTGACTTCATAATGCTCTCATCGTCATTTCCATCTCTTTCTCCCACGTCTTCATCCCATATGAACAAATTACATGTTTCATCGCTCCTCCAAAATGGACATCTCCAAAAAAGTCTTCCTTTATTTTGTCCCTTCTTGCATTGATACGAAACCATACGACCATCACAACCACAAAAATTTCCAGATCGAGATTTTACACTCGAAGAAGATGTAGAAACACCTTTGGATGATTTTGTCTTCAAATGTGACATTGCAACACCTTAAAGTAGAGCACTTTCTTGTTGTTGTTGTCTTCTTCACGACAATGGTGACGGCGTTGGTGTTAGGGTTGTTTCATCTTGTTTCTTTTTTCAATGGATAAATTGATATATACTTGGTGTTTAAAATACATAAAAATAAGCTTCAGTTTGTAACAACGGTTTTAAGAAAAAACCGTCGTGATATCCTTATTATTTTTTAGTTAAATATTAATAAAACTTAAAAATGGAGCATTTACGTCAAAGGGATAAACTATTTGAGGGCGATGAGGTTCGAACCCATGATAGCTAGATTGTATCACCACGGTTTTCATAACAACCGTTATTATACCCTTGAGATTTCTAATTAAAATAATGCGCGCGCATCCAGTACGCACTATAAGAATGGTGTATATGATGTCGTTGTAAACCTGTCGTTGTTTGTTTGGGTGTTTTGTAGTAGCGAGTATTAATGCTTGTAGGAGATAAAGTGAAGGGAAATATTTAACATCATCAAGAAGAGGACAATTATCAATTTGCAGTCTATAGAGGCCTCTAATTTTGTTTACCCAAACCAATCATCCTCTAGGTGATTAAATCATGTATGACACATGTAACAACAGAAAATTCAATGAAACATTTTAGGAATTGACAAAGTTTAGAAATGGAAATCAAGTTCAAATGAAATTCTGCACAATAAAAATCACTGTGTAGATAGAAACTAGGTGAAAATATATATCACCAACTTTCTTGACACAAGTAGAATTACCATTAGACAATGTAATGTTAATAGGTTTAATGTTATGAATGGACGTGAAAGATTTAGGTGATGAACATATATGGTCATTGGCACCTGAATCAAGAATCCAAAAACAGTACAGATAATACCTGATGCAAACTCAAATATTGGAGTAGTTGAAATATGATTTGTTGTAGAAGGTTGTGTTGAAGATTATAAGGGAACTAAATTTACTTGTTGGAGTAAGCTGACCAGTTGATCATACTTCTCTTGAGAGATGGTTGCTTTGTTAGTTGCAGAAGGAGCATCCTTAGTAGCACCATGTGGATGAGAGAAATCACAAGATCGACTAGTTGATGCATTAACAATAGTCTTGTTCTTGTTAAAATTAGGATGACCATGCTTCTGGTAGAAAAAAATCCACTGTGTGACCATTTCTGTTACAGAAAGAACAATGCCTTGGTGCATTCTGGAAATTATGAGATTTCCACTTTGAATCATTTCGATGAGCAGCATTGATCGACAATGAGTGATCCTCTTCAACGGGAGCAACATATTTCTTATTACATTCTTCTTGAACAACCAATGAATACACCTTGTTAATGGCTGGCAAAGGATCCATCAACAATACTTGAGCTCCAATAACTGAAAAATGATCATTGAGACCTATTATGAATTGCATCACTTGATCTTCATGCTTATAATCTCAAACATTCTTCATGGCTGAACATCTAGATTGATGAACACAAGTATAAACAGCTAGTGGGCAATGCTCATTGAGATATTCCTATAATCCTTTCAATTCAATGAAATAATCCATGACAATTTTAGAATCTTGTTTCAAAGTGTTTATGGAAGATCGAAGTGAAAATATACGAATATGACTAGCTTTAGAAAAACATTATTTCAAATCAATCCATACATCAATGACATTGACATGAAAAACAATGGTAGAAGAAATTTGTTCAAAAGCAGAATTTAACAACCATGAATGAATGAAATGGTTGCACCTTTTCCATTGGAGGCGATTAAGATCATGTTGAGGAGGAATTTCTAAAGATCCATCAATAAACCGAAGCTTGTTCTTGGCTCCTAATGCACGTTGCATGGATTTACTCCATGCAAGATAATTTGAGCCATTCAACTTTAGGGTGATGGAAACTGACCTTGGTCCTTCACTAGGATGAACACAGTAGATTGATTCAGTATCAGCTTCCTGGCCAATCGGAGCAACGCGTGGAGGCATGTGGAAATAGTGGAACGATGAGTAAAACAATGAGAGAAAACAATGAAATCAAGAACAAGATCTTGATGAATGAGAGAAAAAAGAACTTGCTTCATTGAGATAAAAGGAATGAAGTACAAGTTACTTATAGAACAAAGAAGGATGCATGCTAAGAGTATGAACTTTCCAACATTGAATCAAAACCACTAACTAACTCTAACAATTTTAACTAACTACTCTAAGCTAGTTATGCTTAATTCATCACATGTTAATTTAGCATGCTTGCACTTCGAGTCACCATCATTTTCTTCATCTTATAACAATATTTTTAAAAACAAATTGTTGGATTGAAATATATTATCATATAGATGATACATATAATGTTTGAGACTAATCTACAATGATTTCCTATGTCAATGAATTAAATCATAATTAACGTTATATGAAAGTACATTTTTTAGGTTAAACTCTGTGTATTTTGATGGTATAGGAAATCATTTTAGAATAATCTCAAATTTTATATGTATGATATGATAGTATATTTCAATTCAACGGTTAATTTAAAAAATAAAGTATCCAAAGTGGAGTTATTCAATGAATGTAAGTTTTGGTATAACTCTCATAACACACTTTTTTTTAATAAGCAAGGAATATATTGATAAAGAGAACTAAGGGTTCTCTAACCTTCTTACAGAAACGAGAACAGAGCTCAGCAAAGAAAATTACACCCCAATTGAAACTTACGACAAATACAACAAAGGAAATTTGCTAAATTTATAAAAGTTACAATTGGAATGAATAATCTTCCCGATAAACGACTATCTCCACACCAACGCTTCCACACCATGTCCATAACGTTCCAAGAAACATTTCTAAAAATAATTCAATTCCTTATCAACCATATAAACCAAATAACGGCAAGCCAAACACATCCCTCCCTACCTCTCTTCATTCCCACCCGACTACCATATCCCCTCCAAATCAAAAAACTATGTTTCATATTATTGGAGTCGAAATCAAGCAAACCAATCCACTCCGCCACTTCCTTCCACACCAATTTCGTAACGCAACAATTCAAAAATAAATGGTCTACCGTCTCATTAAAATTGCCGCAATAAACACACTTAGTGTAATTTGATTCCTCCGAAATAATTTAATTGCTATGCACTGTCAGTGTAAATAATTTTACACCATCGATTCATCACCATCACAATTTTGTCTTACTTTATAATTGATTACAATAAAAGTCAAACTCTTCTGAACTTTCAATGACTATGATTAACTGATGGTGTAAAATTCTTTTACACTATCAGTGTATTTCAATTAAATTCTTTAGATGTTTTCTATTATGATTTTGATGTTTCATTTCTATTAAGGCAATAAATAAATTCAGACTTTAAAATAAGCTCATGAAAACACGTGTTCATTATGTTACATATACATTGGAACAACATTTATTTTAATGCATCAAAAGCTGCAAAATAGTGGCAGGTAGGGTGGAAAGAAACTTCTGACCCGCGACAATCCGCTCTATCCTACATAAATTTGAACTTTTTGGTCGAATTCATATGTCATCCCAAATTTGGATTTAAAAATTAATCCTTAGATTATCTAACTATTTTCGGTAATTTATGACAATCTCGTAATATGTTTTTATTCTCTTCATCACTTAAAAGTTTTGAGACTTATTTTTTAAATCTCCACATTGACTTGATATTGTAGTGATTTCAATTTATCTATAAATCACCTTGTTGTTCTCTACCATGTTGAAACACTATTCAACAACCTTGATCAAGTTTAAGACACCCTTAAACCTTGATCATTCCACTTCCTTTTAAACAACTTTTTTCTGCTTTGGTACCCTAACAAGCCAACAAGCATGGTTGTTCAATTATTTTTTACTCCATCTACTTTCGAAAGCCTCCCGGAACACTACAAGAAAAACTCTATCCAGCCACGTGATATACTGACGTGAAAATCACGTGGCAAAAAGAGAAGTT
This sequence comes from Lathyrus tuberosus, assembly GCA_022829125.1. Taxonomy (NCBI): domain Eukaryota; kingdom Viridiplantae; phylum Streptophyta; class Magnoliopsida; order Fabales; family Fabaceae; genus Lathyrus; species Lathyrus tuberosus. The sequence continues at coordinate 572,529 of JALAZF010000882.1, forward strand.
GCGACGTGATTATGCTTTTATTATTAAAATATTGAAACTTATGCAAGCACATGGGGAAGACAGAAAAAATATTGAATCAAAATGTTGTGACGTGGTAATCACGTCACTACACAAAAAGTACAATAAAAAATAAAGGGATTCAGGCGTGCATAGGTAGTAGATGGGGGAGATTTGAATTTTTTCAAATTTTAAGTTATGATGTGATAGTCATGTCGCAACATGAAAGTAAAAAAAGAAAGGTTATGAAGGAAAAAGACTCTGACCTTGGTTTTACTAGTGATTGCATGTTGTTTTATGACAATGAGTTTGGTATTAATGACGGAGCGTTGGAGGAATGTAAGTTCTGTAAGAGTCCAAGATATAAAGTTCGTAGTAAAGCCATTGACGGTAAACAAAAACGTGTAGTATTGAAGTCCATGTTTTATCTTTCGATAATATCAAGGTTGAAAAGAATGTTTTCTTCAATGCATAGTGCAAGTCAAATGACATGGCATCATACAAACAAAACAAGTTCAGACACTATGTGACATCCATCTGATGGCGAGGCATGGAAGCACTTTGATCGCATACATACTGATTTTTCCGCAGAACCTTGAAATGTGAGACTTTGATTATTCTCTCATTGTTTTACTCCATATGTCCAAGCGTCGGGAAGTAGATATTCTTGTTGGCCAGTTTGAGATGTGCATGAAAAAACCATACATGTTTTTGACCTGCCTCATTCCAGGATCGTTAAGTCCAAAAGATGGAATCGATCTGTACTTATAACCTTTAATTGATGATTTGAAAAGGTTGTGGATTGGAGAATGGACTCATGATATATCAAGTAAACAAAACTTTACTATGCGAGTTGCCTTGATGTGCACTGTTAACGACTTTCCAGCATATGGCATGTTGTCTGGATAGGGTACGCATGGCAAAATGGGATGTCCGCATTGCATGGGGAACACTTAGGCATTTACGATGGAAAAAGGGGGGAAAAGTTCGTGGTTTGACTGCCACCGTAGATTCCTACCAAGAAACCATCCATATATGTCGCGGTGAAAATTGGATAACAAATTATTAATTAACTTGTATCGTATTTTTAATGTCACCACCGGTCTTTGATTTATCCGAAGGAAGGGAGAAAAAACCGAATTCCCACAATGCAATGCAAATGCACTAAGATTCTAAGTTCGGGGGTTGGTTATACCTAGGGAAGGTGTTAGCATCCTAGATATCTGTAGTACTCTACAGGACCCTCTTGATTATTATGTTATTTGTTATCTGTCTTGCTAAGGGTTCTATGCTAAAGGCTTGAAAACCCTAGGGGTTAGTATCTAAGTATACTCGATAAAGCATCGCACTTTACGCCTACGTATCCTCGGGAATAGAATCAGAGTATGCGTAGTTCTACATCTACTGAACTATTGACTATGGTCAATATTCAGAGGGGAAATGAGTTCAAGCTCATTGTAGAGTTTAAGAACTCTCTAGATCTAGTTATAATGGACCTATGTTGAAGTTTAATCAGTAGGGGAAATGATAAATTCATTATGATGAATATCACTAAGGGTTGAAGAACTCTCTCCTAAGGCTAGTTGTGATTTCTATGGCTCTGATGAGGCCAAGAAACAAGGTTTCTTCCTAAGAGGTTACTTAGGTCAAGGTAGGAGTCGTGACTTATCTTAAGGTAATGATTATGAGTGCAAATGATATGCACCATACACGATAACATGGTCATCATGCATGGGATTTTCCTTTGGATATTAATGCGATTAAGTTATGTTGTTTAGGCGATGGTGCTAGCAAGGTGATGCTAGACTTGTGTCTTGTGACCAAAAGGTTGAATGCGAGGCCCGAAGGCGATCGACTTACATGGGTAGAAAATGGGCTCGACGTTGGATCGAGAATTTTGATAAGTTTAAAAAGGTTTAGACAATAATAAATAAACATACAGATAGAAGTAAGATATGATAAACACATACATTATAAAATGACAAGGTAAGGCATAATATAAGTTACAACATTGATATGAGATAATATAATGGAAACAACATAAGCATGAGGATGGCAATATGTTTCATGATGAGATATGGATAAGATGAATATGATTCAAGTAGAATGATTAAAATGATATCAATATGTTTAAATCTTTATGAAGACAAACATGTAGAGTGATAATTAAGAATGAAAATCAATATGCTTAAATCTTTAGGAAGACAAACATATAGAATGATATTAAAGATGACAATCAAAAAGAGTGATATTAAAGATGACAATTTAGAAGAATGATATTCATGCAAGAAGGCCAAAGGCATGACAAGTCAACATGGATGAATTATCTCAAAGATTAAATAGACCGCTTTTAGTGAAACAAGCCCTAAAGAGTTTAATAAAGATGATAACAATTAAACCCACAATTGATAATTAATTGGCAACACAATTGAAATTAACAATTAAACATACCTTTAAAGTTAGAAAGTGACAAATTCAAAATTAAGACACAAAAATTGATAATTTAAGAATTGACAACATGATTGAAAATGACACTTAACATCACAACTAGAAATTAACAATGCAATTCAAGATGTAATTAATAATTAAGATTAAAAACTAACACAACAATTAGCAATTAGAGATATAATTAATAATAATAGAACATCACATATTAAATGATAAGATAAATAATTAAGGGACAAAGAATAAATATTTTTAGAGTTTTTTTTTAATTAAGCAAAATAAATGAAAAAGGTCTTAAAAAGAAAAGATTTTGAAGTTTAAAAAAAAAAAAAAAAAAAAAAAAAAAGGTTGAAATAAAAGTGCAGGAGGGGGTGTATTGGTGATTTTGGTTTAGTTAAAAATGATAAAGGAATTAAATTGGGCCAGAATAAAGGGGGTGTGGATAGTAAAGGCGCAAGGCCCAAGTTGACAATGATGAAGGCAATTCAGGCGAAATTCAAAAAAATAGTAAAAAGGGTTGATCCAAGGATCGAACCCGGGCATGGCAATGCAAAGGCGTGTCTTTAGTGCATGTGTGTGGCCCTTGGGACGGCGTGTTTCATCCAATATACATATGACCTTAATGGTATATAAACTGATTTTGTGAGCTTTTTCCAAATTTACCAAGATCATGCTGTATGACTCAAGTTACTTCCAAGCATGTTCACATCAACATAACTCAGTTAAAACACAACCTAATATGATGAAACAAAGAATTCGAACGATGCATTCAAACAGCAAAAAAAAAAGACTAGCAATACGACATTGAATACTTTAAAAGCTGAAACACACAACATTGATACGCATAAACCACAAATATGAAAACTAACATGCAAACGATATGACATAATATGAGCATGCACCGCATAATGGATAAGACACACACAGGCGCATCAAAACAGAATACACATTTATAGCAGACAAACAAAGTACACAGAATAATAAGTAAATAATGATTTCCTAGATGCAGTAACTATAACAGTAGAGCATAAAGCATATCAAACACAAACATGACGGATAGTTAATACAGTGTTATGTTCATAGATTAAATTTCACTTGATGAAACATACAGAGACAATTGATGAAGTAGTAGCAAACTAAGCAACAGTGGAATTGAACTGAGCTTGTATATGAACAATACACTACGAGTAGAAACACGAGAGTATCCATCATTCCGAATGAGATCCTAGCCAAAGAACAAACTAATTTCCAAGCAAGGCCAATATAAACTCCGGCGACTAAGTAATGACATACACTATGAATAAAAACCAACTAGAATGGTTACTCAAGCGATATCTAAAAACTTAAACAATTATAGGTAGCATCACACAGGTTGACATGTTATACTTGTAAAGGCAACATGGCATTCAAGACAATAATAAAAAAACGAAACAGAATGCACGTATGATCATGGTTCACCAACTTTAACCAATAATCTTGCAGACACGGCTGTCCAACACACTATGCAACACATAATACAAGTAGCAGCATCATGAGATCATACCATACAGAAGCAACAATAGAAATCATTCAGTGTGCAGACAAACAACATGTCATTTGAGGCAGTTCAGGTTCATAGGGCAATAAGCTCAAAATCCACATATCATGACGCATTGTGAGTATCAAACCAGGCAGCAGAAGTAGTTTTCAAATAGATAGCATACAAGGAGAGTGCAGGGCATAATAATGGTTCAGACATCAAGACGAGCTCAATAGGCACATAAGTTAGACACAAAGACTAGCACACACATCATGGACATAGTATTAGTATGATGTCACAACGAAACATAACTTTCCGAAATTAGCAATTTCAACACCATGCACAAATTAAAATGATCATGATATGACAGGTCATGGAGTATTGATGTACAATGATTAACAGGAACAACTCAGAACAAATTAGAGGTAACTCAATTATTATCCTCAGCTTAACATTCAGTGAGCAAAACCTATCTATCAGACCAAAAGATTACATCACTAAGCAACATATTTGTTCTAATAATCAAGACTTAGGCATATGATTAACCACAATCAATCATCAAGGCACAGTCGTGCATACAAATGTGGACAAAACCCAAAACAGCTAGTATTTCACAATGACAAAATATAACCAAGATTGAATACTCCAACAGGTCAAGTATTACTGATAGCAAAAAGAGAAAAGTGCCAAGACTTGATAACATCAACATCCATTAAATCAGTAGCAAGAAAGGATAAGTTCAAACATTTTAACCTCCAAGAACACAAAAAGGTTACAAAGAGAAATAGAGGTCCAAAGACGGCCAATTTTTAGCAGCATTAAGCATTCAATCCATACAATATTGCAATGATAATCCAATTGCAGCCACTTCAAGGGACAGAAACAGAGGTATTTGATACGATAACCATATGTATAGCAGGTCAATGAACAACATCATCTATTTCGTGAAAGCAAGTCATGAGCATATAATCAACATGTTGAAGCATAATCTCAGCAAGATACACATGTAAAAACAACAAAATGCATATGGCAATGATGATATCAAATGAACATAGAATTTTAGAAGGGAAAGGATGTTACCAAATGAATTAATGTCCACTGCACCTCCTACTTGCGATAAACCTCACTCTTCTGAATCAAGGCTCCTAGAAACCGACCTCTTCCTCTCTTGCTTGTGACACTTGAAAACCCAGCAACTTGAAAATTTGTTAGTGAAGTGTATGTGAGAAAATCGTTGATGCTAATCGTTCCCCCTTTTATAGGCAGCAAGTCGGTTCACGGCATTGAATGTGCAGCAGCCGCGGGAGCTTATCTTGGGGAGAGAGCAATTAATGCAGCAGTAGCCTCGAGTGCATCTTGAGCCACGCGTATAGGCTGTGTTTGAATTGAGGTCTCGGTTGTGCTGCAACGATCAATCTTCTGAGCCGTTTGAGAGGGATTGAAGCATTGGAAAATTAACGGTATTTTCCACAATCCACGAGTAAACGAGGAAGAGGAATAGTATTTGGTTTATTTTGTGATTCTACACGCCACGTGTCAACTCCTTATTGGTTAAAACGTTGAGTTGAAAAGTCAAACTAGTAATGCTTGATTCCCATTGGCTACTGGTTATGGACTCACTTTCCTTTCCTTGCCGTGTGGGATATTTTGATTTACCCACACATTGTTTTTTTTCTTTTCTTGTGTAACATGGGCTTTTGGTAGTGGGCTTATCCACTTGTAAAGAAAATGCAATAGTATCTCTCTTTTTCTTTAACGAATTAATTAGGTAATAAAGTTAAAATAATGATAAATCCAAACCTAAATTAAATAGCTAGAAACAAAATTAATAATTAATATAATTAATTAACTAATCTAATTTTTAAAACTAAATTAGGTCGAGATTAAAAGAAAACAACTTAAATATAAATAAAATAAAATAAAAAGCCAAATTAAATTAAAATAAAAACAAATAGAATATTAAAATAAATGTTAAGTTAATAAAATAGAGAAACATAAATAAATCCCCAACTAGCAAGAAAATGAGGGTAAAATTTGGGGTACAACAGTTGCCCCTATTTAAATAGCTTCACCGGAGGGCATGAGGAACGGAGATTCCGGAGGCACCTAGGTGAAAGGTATTTAAATATAGTAAACCAAAAATTTTGCCCTCATGGAATGCAAATGCTAAGGAAGCGCTACGGACATGCAGATGCTGACATGCCATGAACTCCTAAAATGGTGATATGATGCCAGAAATACAAAGGATGCAGACAAACAAGACACCAGGGACCACAGGAAGCAAACACGCAAGAAAAGCTTCGCTGGGGAAAGACGGAAACTAGTATCCTCAAGCAAAGACTCACTGGGGATACTGATCAACCAGCAAGAAGACTCACTGGGGAGAAAGTAAAAGATAATCTCCACTGGGAGAGATCCAAGAAGATAGACTTCACGGGGAAAGAAACAAACCCGCGCTCTTCCTGGGCATGAAACCAGAAAGAAGAACCTGATCACTAAGGATCAGTCTAGAGGAGACAAGCAAACAAACAAAGACTTCCTGGGGGACCTCAAAATGAAGAGTTCGAAATGGGATCTTCATAAAGAGCCAGGAAGGCAGAGACTAACTCTGCGCACCAGATAGGAGTCTTAAAGTTGAAGAAATTCGTTCCCCTAAATTTAACTTAGAGCAATTTTTAGAAAAGAAACAAGATTAGGATGTTCAATGTCCGACACGATTCGAACAAGAACAGTTTTAAAACAAAAGACAGTGCTTGACACGATTCAAACAGAGTCCCGATTTAAGTTCAACACGATTCGAACAAGAACGTTTTCAAAACAAGAGTTAGTGTCTGACACGATTCGAATAAAGACTATGTTCAGGTTTGACACGATTCAAACAAGAACAAGATTTTTAAGAGGACAATGCTTGACACGATTCAAACATAGTCCAAGTTCAAATTTGACACGATTCAAACAAGAAAAAAGAAAAAAAAAATTTTAAGAGGACAATGCTTGACACGATTCAAACATAGTCCAAGTTCAAGTTTGACACGATTCAAACGAGAACACATGAGACAGTGTTTGACACGCTTCAAACAAAGTCCAAATAAGACAACGTTTGACACGATTCAAACATAGTCCAAATTCAAGTTTGACACGATTCAAACGAGAACAGGTTCATGTTTGACACGGTTCAACCAAGAACACACGAGACAGTGTTTGACACGCTTCAAACAAAGTCCAAATAAGACAACGTTTGACACGATTCAAACATAGTCCAAGTTCAAGTTTGACACGATTCAAACGAGAACAACTATAAAATCCTTTAAAGTTAAACCTCTTGGGGAACGGAAAAAAAGGTTTTAAAGATTCAAATTTGGCGCGCAGAGGTTAAGACCGAACAAGCACGACGCAAAGGAAACCGGGAATATCCTTACTCCACTAGGGAAATAAAGATAGGCACAACAAAAGATCACCAGCAAAACAGAGCACAAAGGATGCAAAGATGCTAGAGGATGATGCACATGCTTAGCTACATGCTAGGAACAACGCGAACGACGTAAAACAGGAAAGGAGAAAGGATAACACAAGCCAACACCCTGAAACCCAACGTCAAGGATAGCCAGGACGATCTTCTTTCCACTGGAGGTGGCGAATCCATGCCAAAAATTCAATACTGCTAAATCTCCTTACACCAGCTTGATTCGTAGAAGATCCAGAGTAAAACTTAGTTTATCTTTGTGTTTTCTTAGCAATTGCAATATTTCCGTTTTCAAAAATCAAGTGAAAATGGAAAAATTTGCAAAAATAAAGACGATAAGCAGATGATCATATAACTGATATTCATTGAAAAATGGTGACTTGCCAAATAGCATAGTCCCATGAGATATTACAGATGCATCGAAATGGCAGTTTAGCAAAAGGTTACATTGTATTCAATGACCAATGACCCTAATGACTAAGGACTTCAGTTGTAGCAAACTTGAGCTTCTCTGGGGATTCTTGGATATTACAGAGGTGTCCTAGTCTTAAGCATAATACTTCCGCACCGAATCAACATTTGCAGGATGCGCAAGCTGTTCACCGTCCATAGTTGTAAGAAGCAATGACCCTCCTGAGAACACGGTCTTAACTATGTAGGGACCTTCATAATTGGGTGCCCATTTTCCACGGGCGTCTCTTTGTGAAGGCAGAATCTTCTTAAGTACCAATTCGCCTACTCGGAATTCCCGAGTGCGGACCTTTTTATCAAAAGCTCTCTTCATCTTCTTCTGGTACAACTGACCATGACACATGGCTGTCAGGCGCTTCTCATCAATTAGATTCAACTGATCGTATCTCTCTTGAATCCATTCAGCTTCATCAAGCTTTGTTTCCATTAATATCCTCAAAGAAGGTATCTCAACTTCTATAGGGAGGACAGCATCCATTCCATATACCAGCGAAAAAGGGGTTGCCCCTGTTGATGTTCTGACGGGCGTTCTATATCCATGTAGCGCATATGGCAACATCTCATGCCAATCCTTGTATGTTTTGACCATCTTCTGAAGAATCTTCTTAATATTCTTGTTCGCAGCTTCAACTGCTCCATTCATCTTCGGTCATATGGTGAAGAATTATGGTGCTCAATCTTGAAGTTATCGCACAACTCTTTCATGGTTTTGTTATTCAAGTTGGTCCCGTTGTCGGTTATGATTCTGCTTGGAATCCCATAACGACAAATGATGTTGTTCTTGATGAAACGAGCAACTACTTGCTTAGTTACATTCGCATAAGAGGCGGCTTCCACCCATTTGGTAAAGTAATCTATAGCCACCAAAATGAATCGATGCCCATTGGATGTTTTAGGCTCAATTGCCCCAATCATATCAATGCCCCACATATAGAATGGCCAGGGCGACGATAGCACATTTAGCAAAGTAGGAGGAACATGCATTTTGTCTGCGTAAATCTGACATTTATGGCATCTCCTAGCATACTGGATGCAATCAGTCTCCATAGTTAACCAATAGTATCCAGCTCTCAAGATCTTTTTAACCATGGCGTGTCCATTGTCATGGGTGCCGAAGGCTCCCTCATGAATATCGTGGATCAGCAAGTCTGCTTCTCTCTTGTCGACACATCTTAGCAACACCATATCATGATTCCTTTTGTATAGTACACCGTTGCTGATGAAGAATTTAGCTGACAATCTTCGCAGAGTTTTCTTATCAAGAGCGGAGGCGTTGGCCGGATATTCTTGATTCTTCAGGAAGTTCAAAATGTCATGAAACCAGGGTTTTCCATCTTATTCTTCTTCAATGGCCTGGCAGTAGGCAGGTTCAGCCCTTCTTCCAATACTGATAACCGGATCCTCATTGATAAATCTGACTTGCCACATTGAAGCCAGTGTTGCTAAAGCATCAGCCACGTGATTCTCAGTACGTGGCACATGGCGGAAAGTAATCTCATCAAAATGCTCAATCAATTCCAAAGCATATGCCTGGTAGGGGATAAGCTTCTCATCTTTTGTCTCCCATTCGCCTCTGATTTGATAAATGACTAGCGCAGAGTCACCCATAACTTCGAGAAAACAAATTCCAAGATCGATCGCAGCTTCCAGACCCAGAATGCATGCTTCGTACTCGGCGATATTATTCGTACATCCGAAATCCAATCTAGCTGTAAAAGGGGTGTAGCCACCTTCCGGATTAATCATAACAACACTTACTCCATGCCCCTTGTAATTGGACGAACCATCGAACATCATCTTCCACCTGTATTCGGCCCTGGGATCATCTTCAGAACTTGACTCTTCACCATCTTTCACTGCCATAATGTCCTCATCAGGGAAATCAAATTTGAGTGGTTTGTTGTCTTCAACTGGTTGATCAGCAAGATATTCTGAAAGAACACTTCCTTTAATAGCCTTTTGAGTGACATATTGAATATCATATTCGGACAATAACATGTGCCAACGGGCAAGTCTACCCGTTTGAGTAGGTTTCTCAAAAATGTACTTTATCGGGTCCATTTTGGAAATCAACAAGGTGGTATGACAAATTAGGTACTGTCTCAGGCGTTTGGCGGCCCAAGCCAGAGTGCAACAAGTCTTTTCAAGCATTGAGTAACGGCTTTCACTGTCTGTGAACTTCTTGTTCAGATAATAGATTGCATGCTCCTTTCGGCCAGTCTCGTCGTGCTGTCCCAAAACGCAACCCATGGACTCTTCCAAAACAGTCAGATACATAAAGAGCGGCCTCCTAGGTACTGGAGGGATCAGGATAGGTGGTTCTTGGAGATAACTCTTGATCTTCTCAAAAGCTTGCTGACATTCAGCATTCCATTCTACCGGCTGATTCTTGCGGAGTAGTTTGAAGATGGGAGCACATATCGGAGTCATATTGGAGATGAACCGGGAGATGTAATTCAGACGGCCCAAAAATCCTCTGACTTGAGACTCTGTTTGCGGAGCTGGCATTTCTTGAATAGCTCGCACTTTATCGGGATCCACTTCAATGCCTTTCTGGCTAACAATGAAACCCAATAACTTCCCTGACCTGACTCCAAAGGTACATTTTGCAGGGTTTAACCTCAACTGATACTTCCGAAGTCTCTTTAACAACTTTAGCAGATGGTCTACATGTTCTTCTTCATTTCGAGATTTGGCTATCATGTCGTCCACATACACTTCTATCTCTTTGTGGATCATGTCGTGGAACAAGGTTACCATAGCTCTTTGGTAAGTTGCCCCAGCATTCTTTAATCCAAAAGGCATAACCTTATAACAATAAGTGCCCCATGGGGTAATGAAAGTGGTTTTATCCATATCAGCTGGATCCATTTTGATCTGATTGTAGCCTGAAAAACCATCCATAAAGGAGAACATTGCGAAACGAGCTGTGTTGTCCACCAACGTGTCGATATGTGGTAAAGGGAAATCATCCTTAGGACTAGCCTTATTAAGATCCCTATAATCCACGCACATTCGTACCTTTCCATTCTTCTTCATGACTGGAACAATATTAGCTACCCATTCCGGGTATTTGGAAACTGCTAGAAAACCGGCATCCAACTGTCTCTTGACTTCGTCTCGAATTTTGAGGGCCATGTCTGGATGACTTCTGCGAAGCTTTTGTTTCACTGGTGGGCACTCAGGCTTAAGCGGTAGCTTGTGAACCACAATATCTGTATCTAAACCAGGCATATCTTGGTAGGACCAAGCAAACACATCCACATACTCTTCAAGGAGTGAAATCAGCCGCTGTCTAATTTCTGGCTTCAGGGATGCCCCAATCTTAACCTCTTTCTTCTCTTCCTCGGTGCCAAGATTGATGACGTCCACCTTCTCTTCATGAGGCTGGAGGTCTGCATACTGGTAATCACACATATCTGCTAGATCCTCGGACACTTCATAATCTTCCTCCTCCTCAGCTTGATAGACGGGGGAGTCGAAGTCAATGGTAAGATCAGGGTCATTGAATACAAGAGGTTTATGATTCATTCTGCATAGTAGAATGACTTATATTATTAAAAGCGCAATAATTCAAGAACATGCGGGATGGAGATGCTTTTGTTTGAAAAGATTGCCATTTTTAGAAATAGAATGCAATAAAGCAAAACAACAAATTTTAGCAAAAGAGTCATTTCATTCATTTAAAGTTTGAAAATGGAGGCCCGTACAAAACAATCCACTAGCTTTGGGCAAGACTAGGGAGATGAAAACAACAAATCTAGACAAGTTACTCTGGTTCCGGGTACATAATTGGGATCTCAAAGGACTCCCAGTTGCATAATGCGCCTTCTTGGCGAAAAATCAAACGATCAATATCTTCGTCTTCTTCAGTGCTTCCTATGATTGCGTGGACTTGATGGTCGCCGCTGATAAATGTCTCCTGTACGGTCTTTATCTTCATTCTTCTTTCTCTTGAACCTGAAGCAGCCTCTTCTTCTAGAGTTGGTCTGTAACCTAACCCTTGGTGTCTGACTCTCTTCTCAACCTCAATCACTTCACCCCAACCTGCGGGCACACCGTCTTGAAGGGCATACTGGATACTCTTATATGAAGCAAAAGATGGATGTTCTGGTACCACTGTCTCCTCATTGTCAACCGTAACTGCGTTGGCTATTTCCAGGGCTTGAAAAGAAGTTTCCAATGCATCTTCGTCAGCCTCAATATAACGGAAAGACGACAAGTTACTAACCATTAAGTCTTCTTCCCCATGGATGATGACCAGCTTGTCATCGGCCATAAATTTCATCTTTTGGTGTAAGTTTGAAGTAACAGCGTCTGCCTCGTGGATCCAGGGTCTTCCCAGTAGGCAGCTATAGGCAGGGTTAATGTCCAAAACCTGAAACAGAACATTGAATTCCTGGGGTCCAATCAAAACTGGCAGCTCAATTTCCCCCATCACGGATCTTCGTGAGCCATCAAAAGCTTTGAAAATTAACGACGTGGGTCTCATGATCCCTCCTTTGTATGCTAGCTTGTCGAGGGCCCTCTTCGGTAGGACATTTAGAGAGGATCCTGTATCCACAAGAACTCTGGCCAATGTGTCCTCCTGACACTTCATTGATATATGCAGGGCGAGATTGTGATTCCGACCTGATTGGGTTAATTCTTCATCGCTGAAGCTGAGCGTATTGCAAGCAGTAATGTTAGAGATAACATGATCGAATTGTCCGGCGGTAATGTCCTGGGCCACATGGGCCTGAGCCAGTACTTTCTGTAGTGCTGACCGGTGGACTGGTGAGTTAATCAATAGGGATAAAATAGAAATTTTGGACGGGGTCTGGTGAAGCTGATCCACAACCCTGTAGTCACTTCTCTTTATTATCTTGAGAAATTCTTCATCGTCCTCCTTGGAGATTACTTCTTTACTTTTGTCGCTGGTGGGTACACGCACCTCATTCTCTTTATCTGACGTTTCTTTGTTAATAGGGGGAGAATCCTTCCACTCCTCATCATTCTTCCTGTTCCCGCTATAATAGACACGCTCTTCTCATCAGCCCCTACCTCTTTCCTTGGGACCGGTTCTTCTATAATGACCCCCACCTCTTTCCTTGGGATCGTTTCCTCCTTCCACTTTCCACTTGCACTGCCTTCGTAGACCCACGGTACTGCTTTGGTTCCCCTGAATCTGAACGGGACTGGTCTTGGGAGATTATTCCTCCTGGTATGATTATCAAGAGAAACAGTTTCAGACCTGTTGAATCTTGGAACTGGTTGTCTGAATACCGGACTCACGGTACTTGCCCCCGTATTATTGAACACAGGGCTCACGGTAGCTACCCCTGGATTGTTGAACACAGGGACTACTGATATGTACTCTTCTTCAAGCACTGGCATCCGCTTTGGTAAATTAAACACTGGTTCAATCACTGCTACTTTGCCTTCCTTTCTAAAAACCTGTAAGAAACCTTCATCGATCAATTGTTGGATATCATTTCGAACCAACTGACACCCTTCATTATTACTGTCACACTTTTTACAACCATCGTGGCAATCTTTGACCAAACCGGCGTTGAATAGCTTAGCATGAAACATCTTCAAGGGAGTCTTAATCTTTGTTACATCTGAGACTAGTACTTCACCATTCTCATCTTCGATGGCATTGGCTGACCCATGTGTTGGCAAGGGGTTATTTTTCACATCTGGCTGGTTGTTAGCGAAAGACAAGATATTTTTCTCCATCAGACTCTTTACTAGATTCTTTAGCGCCAAACACCCTTCTAAATCGTGGCCTACTCCTCCTTGATGGAAAGCACATGTTGCATTAGGATTGTAGAACTGCATAGCTTTTTCAGATGGTGGCCCCAATGGCCTAGTAACGATCAATCCTTGCTCCACCAGCGAAGGATACAATGCCGTGTATGTCATTGGTATGGGCGGAAAATTTGGTGTTACTGCTTGTCTTCTTGGCGGGGTATTTTGTTGCGGCACTGGCCGCCGTTGTTGCTGGTAATTCTGATTCTGATTCTTTGGCCACTGTTGCTGATTTGGTGACTGGGAAGCAGGAGCTTGCTGCATTAACTGATGATTAAAAGTGGGCGTAACAGACGCCACGTATAGTTGTTGTGCAAACTGTGTGGGATAGATTGGCTGCTGAGGAAAGTCGGGACTCGGTTGTGGTTGGAATAGAGATCGTTTCCAACTAGGATTTTGCCTCTTTCCTGTCAAAATAGCGTTAGTCTCGCCTTCCTTCTTCTTATGGAAGTTACCCGGAGACTTCTTGATACCGGTGCTAGTAGAACTGTTCGGTGAGCTGGCTACCTTTCCACTTTTCAGACCTGCCTCCACCTTCATACCAATTGCAATGATATCAGAGAAATTAGCGCCGATATTACTGATCATCTTCTCATAGAATTCTGGTCTTACAGTATCTACAAACTAATCAGCTAATTCCTTTTCAGTCAATGGCGGTTCAACTTGTGATGCAGTCTCTCTCCATCTTTGAGCATATTCTTTAAACGACTCTGTGTTCTTCTGAGTCATGGTCAATAGCTGTCTACGATCAGGAGCTAAATCCAAATTATACTTATAATGTTTTATGAACACGTCCATAACATCCTGGAAACACTTGATCTGAGACTGGTCTAAGCTTAAATACCACTTTGCGGCAGCGCCCTTCAGGCTGTCTTGGAAACAATGGATCATTAACTTATCATTATCCATATAAGCCACCATTCTTCAGAGATACATGACTAGGTGTGCCTTAGGACACGTGGCACCAGAATACAATTCAAAACTTGGTAACTTGAATTTCGGCGGAATCACTAGATCAGTGACTAGACACATATCTTTAAGGTCAGAACTGAAAACATTGTCTCCTTCCATAGCCTTCAGCTTTCTCTGCATCACCTCCATGTTGGCTCTCAACTTCTCGTTACTGTCACCCTCTTCTACAGACATACCATCAAAATACTGCTGGTTCTGGAAAACAGGTTGGAATTGGGTCTGTACCACAGGCGGAACATAAGTCGGAATAGCTTGTTGATTCTCACTGAGCAATGGTACCGCTTGTTGCGTGGATTGAGGGGCTGTGGCTCGCATGAACTCGAATGGCATCCCCAGAGTGGGATTTACGACAGGTATAACCGGTGGCACAACAGTCGTAGTGACGATTTCTGAGACCACAGTGGCTTGTGTGTCCATCGTTGCTCGTATGATACTCAAGGCTTCCATGATCTGCCCCATTCCTACTCTTAATTCAGCGAGCTCGTTGTTAACCTGATCCAGATTCTCACAATTTTCAGACATCCTTTCTCTTCAAGGTTGTAACGGTGCAGGGCACTCAGGGTGGTGGTTCAACGACGACAACTGAAGAGGATAAAAGGATAATGAGACACCGAAGAAACGCACATGTATATGCGAGAATGCAGATGTGATGCGAAATGATGCGTATGATGCAACATGATGCAACATTCACTTCAAGGAGCTCGAAAGTGTAGTTAAATATCGCAATTGGAAACTTGTTTTTATTATAATTTTAAAACTTGTTTACAAGCGGTACACCCTCAGGGCTTTCAGTACAACAAAATACAACAAAGAGGAACTAGGGCTTTGATCCGCTGGATGATGCTCATTTCCTTTCGCTGAGTTCTTCCATCAACTTGTCAATCCTTTCCTGCAATATGTACTTGTCCAGTGTCAGCTTCTCCACTTCTACCTTTAGTCTTGAAACTTCATCTGATTCTATTACAGGAGGCTTGGGCCGAGGATATGGCATCGTCAGAGCGAGGGCTCGTTTGCGTGACCACTCTAGGTAAGATTCTGTAACCGTGCAGTCAGGGTTTGTTGCTGCAGTCATTCCTTGTCTGTTGATTTGACGCCAAGCGAATAGAATCCGCATCTTCAGCTGGGGGTCTTCTCCTTCATAGAGGAAAATTCTTTTCAAGTTATCTGGATCTGGTATCTCATTCATCGGATGCCCAAGCTGGCGACGAGCGAGAACAGGGTTGTAACTGGTGCACCCTTTCGTGCCAAGAAGAGGCACGTTGGAAAAATCTCCGCAACTGTGAATCATGGGAATCCCTCCGTATATCGGATCATACCAAACAACATCTGAGTGGGTCAGGTCCATGAGTTTAACGGGCCATTCCGAGCCATCCCTCACATCCCAGAAGGCCATGGTCTTTGGTAGGTGCGAAATAAACCACCTATAGAGGATAGCAGTGCAGCATACGATCTGACCTTCTCCTTTCAGGATCCTTGAATGGATCGAGTGGTATGCATCGGCCAACAACGTTGGTACCGGGTTCTTGAGCATGAAGATCCTGATTGCATGAACGTCGACAAAATTCTCAACATTCGGAAACAAAAATAGACCATAGACCAGTAGCGCGAAAAGATTCTCGAAAGCCCTAGTTTTTTCTTGGTCGGCGAACTCTCGAGCTTTCTTAAATAAGAATTGAGCAGGAAAGCCGTCGATCCCTCTTCTGCAGCTCATGTGTGTCTGGATCTCTATCAGCTTGATGCGAGTCACTCTCGCGATGTCTTCCTGACTGGGTCTTCCTTCTCCACCGTAGAACGGGGGTGAATCTTTGACGGGTATCCCTAATAAGGCGGAATACTCTTCCAAAGTGGGCATCAACTGGAAATCTTGGAAGATGAAACAGTGGTGGATCACATGGTAGAGTTGAACCAATGTCTCTAATAAACCCTCAGCTACTTGTACCTGCAATAAAGAGAGCATATGCCCGTGCTTTGCGGCGAAGGCATCTGGATCCCTTACCCGACCTCCTAGTTCCCTCAACTGTTCCACATCAAAAACCCTGAAGGTGTATGGTACCGTTCCTTTCCTTCCATGATCCATTTTACGATATCTAAAAACAGCAAACTTTGAGTTCTTTGAAGTGAATGAGAATGAGAATGCAAATGCAATGAGATGCAAAAGTTCGTGGAATTTTGAGTATTTGTAATCGTCACAGAATACCAACGGACCTGATTTCATTAATCATACAAAATTTGTTACAAGTGAAAGAAACGGGAATTAAAACTTCGTAAGGAAAACATTACAACCGTTAATATTCTTACAAGAGTTTTAATAATTAAATAAAGGCTAATAAAAGACCTAAGGAGATTCCCCCAATAATCTTAGCTTGTACTTCTTAATCTCTTCTTCCATTCGGGACTTCTCGAGAACCAGCTCCTCTATTATCGCCTCCCACGAAGTAGTCTCAGGGTTTGAGGGACTCGGGTCTTCTTGTAACTTCCTCCTTTTGCAAGAGAGAACTTCCTCACTTTTTGCCTTTAGTTGTCTTTGAAGCGCTTCGTTCTCTTCCACAAGCACCTCACACTTATCCTTCCAAGCATTCCCTATCTGCTGAGCTTTCCTTAAGGCGATCTTTAATTCCTCTGTCTCAGATGCAAAGATGAAGACAGGTTCTTCATTCAAGACCATAGGCTCTTGGCGATCATAGGGCATCCTTAGTTCAATAGCCCTTCTTCTGACCCATTGTAGGTAGGGGTCCATGGAGACACAGTTATGCTTCCCCAAAGCATTCCTATCTTTCTTGTGTTTGTCCCTCCAGGCTTCTAAAATTCTGCCCCTCAATTCCTCCTGCTTTTCGTAATCTTTGGAGAAAAATCCTTCTGTATGAATACCAAGAGGTTTGACCTTCAAAGGGTAACCGAACTGTCTGCGAGCTAAGACCGAATTGTAACTGGTTATTCCCTGTATGCCAAGAAGAGGCACATTCCCGAACTTTCCACAACTGTCAATGATCACAACATCCTCGTACCTATGAGGGTTGTACCAATCAACGTCAGAATGAGTAAGGGCCATGATCTTCTTAGACCACCATCCTTTTTTAGGGTCCCAAAAAATGTTAGCCTTGGGCAAGTGCGAAGTAAACCACTTGTACAATAAGGGTACACAGCATGTGATCTGCCCTCCTTTGGCATGCTTTGAATGTATGGCGTGATAAGCTTCAGCTAACAAAATAGGGACAGGGTTCCTCTTCATAAATATCTTGATAGCATTGAGGTCCACATAGTCTTTGAGATTGGGGAACAGAAAGGTACCATAAATCATTAAAGCATATATAGCCTCAAAGGCAGCCATGTCAGAACGCCTGGCATAATGATGAGCTTTCTCCACCAGAAATTTCATAGGCAAAACGGAAATCCCTCCTTTGGTAGTCATATTCCCTCGTATGTCTGCTAATTCCAAATGTGTCGCCTTAACAATCTCTTGTTCCTTAGGGTCCTTACCAAAAATGGGAAAAGGAGACTTATCCAAAATAGGTATCTCAGTCAGACATGCATATTCCTCAAGAGTAGGCACCAGTTGGTAATCAGGGAATGTGAAGCAATGATATACCGGATCATAAAACTGAAGTAGGGTGGAGAGAAGTCCTTGATCAACCCTCACCTTCAACAGAAACAAAAGCGCCCCATATCTACGCTCGAATCCTTTTGGATCAACCAACAGAGTCTCCAACCTCCTTAGGTCACTTGTGTCAAAACTCTTGTAAGTAAACTTCACGGTGTTCCTTCTTTCATTGTCCATGGTACCCTACGACATAAATAAAAGACTCAGACTCCACGAACTTGAATGAAAATGATGCTTATGTATGCATGTATGCACAAACACACAAACAAAAGGGCACACAAACAAGCAAACAAAAGGTCCTAGGTTCAAAGGAGCATGAGTGGAGTCAAGGTCTACCCATCCCATAGTGGTGGTGTGGTTTCAGAATGTACCTGCCGAACGGGTTCTAAGAGTTCCCAGAGTCTACGACCCATCTTTCGGATATTATCGACTTCCC
This sequence comes from Lathyrus tuberosus, assembly GCA_022829125.1. NCBI lineage: Eukaryota > Viridiplantae > Streptophyta > Magnoliopsida > Fabales > Fabaceae > Lathyrus > Lathyrus tuberosus. The sequence continues at coordinate 591,223 of JALAZF010000882.1, forward strand.
AAATTACTCGGTTAGTCAATAATATTCTCAAGAGAATCTCGTCTGAGTGTAGTATCACGTGACAACTATTTGGAAATGGACTCCCGCATAGTCACCGCACTACGTCCTAAAAGGCCAAGTTGGGTTAAAGGTGCTACGGTCCTCAGTCTTAAAGGTCCTTGGTCGAAGTTAATATCGTTTTCACGAATGTACTCGTTCAAACAATATTAAGTTCAAAAGAACCTAAACTGAGCGATGATTTTCTCAATTCGACTTTTCAGGAATCGACTCCGTCAAAGTACCCTTGACCATATCATCTCCTATAATTATACTCATGTCCGGGTCTAGGACTCCTCACCACTCAAAGTGACAGCCCAAGCAAGCATAACAGATACAAGTATATATAACAAATAACATGATTAAACAAGTTAGGGGGAACCCACTTATGAGAAGTGTCCCCAGTGAAGTCGCCATTTCTGTCGCGGTGAAAATTGGATAACAAATTATTAATTAACTTGTATCGTATTTTTAATGTCACCACCGGTCTTTGATTTATCCGAAGGAAGGGAGAAAAAACCGAATTCCCACAATGCAATGCAAATGCACTAAGATTCTAAGTTCGGGGGTTGGTTATACCTAGGGAAGGTGTTAGCATCCTAGATATCTGTAGTACTCTACAGGACCCTCTTGATTATTATGTTATTTGTTATCTGTCTTGCTAAGGGTTCTATGTTAAAGGCTTGAAAACCCTAGGGGTTAGTATCTAAGTATACTCGATAAAGCGTCGCACTTTATGCCTACGTATCCTCGGGAATAGAATCAGAGTATGCGTAGTTCTACATCTACTGAACTATTGACTATGGTCAATATTCAGAGAGGAAATGAGTTCAAGCTCATTGTAGAGTTTAAGAACTCTCTAGATCTAGTTATAATGGACCTATGTTAAAGTTTAATCAGTAGGGGAAATGATAAATTCATTATGATGAATATCACTAAGGGTTGAAGAACTCTCTCCTAAGGCTAGTTGTGATTTCTATGGCTCTGATGAGGCCAAGAAACAAGGTTTCTTCCTAAGAGGTTACTTAGGTCAAGGTAGGAGTCGTGACTTATCTTAAGGTAATGATTATGAGTGCAAATGATATGCACCATACACGATAACATGGTCATCATGCATGGGATTTTCCTTTGGATATTAATGCGATTAAGTTATGTTGTTTAGGCGATGGTGCTAGCAAGGTGATGCTAGACTTGTGTCTTGTGACCAAAAGGTTGAATGTGAGGCCCGAAGGCGATCGACTTACATGGGTAGAAAATGGGCTCGACGTTGGATCGAGAATTTTGATAAGTTTAAAAAGGTTTAGACAATAATAAATAAACATACAGATAGAAGTAAGATATGATAAACACATACATTATAAAATGACAAGGTAAGGCATAATATAAGTTACAACATTGATATGAGATAATATAATGGAAACAACATAAGCATGAGGATGGCAATATGTTTCATGATGAGATATGGATAAGATGAATATGATTCAAGTAGAATGATTAAAATGATATCAATATGTTTAAATCTTTATGAAGACAAACATGTAGAGTGATAATTAAGAATGAAAATCAATATGCTTAAATCTTTAGGAAGACAAACATATAGAATGATATTAAAGATGACAATCAAAAAGAGTGATATTAAAGATGACAATTTAGAAGAATGATATTCATGCAAGAAGGCCAAAGGCATGACAAGTCAACATGGATGAATTATCTCAAAGATTAAATAGACCGCTTTTAGTGAAACAAGCCCTAAAGAGTTTAATAAAGATGATAACAATTAAACCCACAATTGATAATTAATTGGCAACACAATTGAAATTAACAATTAAACATACCTTTAAAGTTAGAAAGTGACAAATTCAAAATTAAGACACAAAAATTGATAATTTAAGAATTGACAACATGATTGAAAATGACACTTAACATCACAACTAGAAATTAACAATGCAATTCAAGATGTAATTAATAATTAAGATTAAAAACTAACACAACAATTAGCAATTAGAGATATAATTAATAATAATAGAACATCACATATTAAATGATAAGATAAATAATTAAGGGACAAAGAATAAATATTTTTAGAGTTTTTTTTTTAATTAAGCAAAATAAATGAAAAAGGTCTTAAAAAGAAAAGATTTTGAAGTTTAAAAAAAAAAAAAAAAAAAAAAAAGGTTGAAATAAAAGTGCAGGAGGGGGTGTATTGGTGATTTTGGTTTAGTTAAAAATGATAAAGGAATTAAATTGGGCCAGAATAAAGGGGGTGTGGATAGTAAAGGCGCAAGGCCCAAGTTGACAATGATGAAGGCAATTCAGGCGAAATTCAGAAAAATAGTAAAAAGGGTTGATCCAAGGATCGAACCCGGGCATGGCAATGCAAAGGCGTGTCTTTAGTGCATGTGTGTGGCCGTTGGGACGGCGTGTTTCATCCAATATACATATGACCTTAATGGTATATAAACTGATTTTGTGAGCTTTTTCCAAATTTACCAAGATCATGCTGTATGACTCAAGTTACTTCCAAGCATGTTCACATCAACATAACTCAGTTAAAACACAACCTAATATGATGAAACAAAGAATTCGAACGATGCATTCAAACAGCAAAAAAAAAAGACTAGCAATACGACATTGAATACTTTAAAAGCTGAAACACACAACATTGATACGCATAAACCACAAATATGAAAACTAACATGCAAACGATATGACATAATATGAGCATGCACCGCATAATGGATAAGACACACACAGGCGCATCAAAATAGAATACACATTTATAGCAGACAAACAAAGTACACAGAATAATAAGTAAATAATGATTTCCTAGATGCAGTAACTATAACAGTAGAGCATAAAGCATATCAAACACAAACATGACGGATAGTTAATACAGTGTTATGTTCATAGATTAAATTTCACTTGATGAAACATACAGAGACAATTGATGAAGTAGTAGCAAACTAAGCAACAGTGGAATTGAACTGAGCTTGTATATGAACAATACACTACGAGTAGAAACACGAGAGTATCCATCATTCCGAATGAGATCCTAGCCAAAGAACAAACTAATTTCCAAGCAAGGCCAATATAAACTCCGGCGACTAAGTAATGACATACACTATGAATAAAAACCAACTAGAATGGTTACTCAAGCGATATCTAAAAACTTAAACAATTATAGGTAGCATCACACAGGTTGACATGTTATACTTGTAAAGGCAACATGGCATTCAAGACAATAATAAAAAAACGAAACAGAATGCACGTATGATCATGGTTCACCAACTTTAACCAATAATCTTGCAGACACGGCTGTCCAACACACTATGCAACACATAATACAAGTAGCAGCATCATGAGATCATACCATGCAGAAGCAACAATAGCAATCATTCAGTGTGCAGACAAACAGCATGTCATTTGAGGCAGTTCAGGTTCATAGGGCAATAAGCTCAAAATCCACATATCATGACGCATTGTGAGTATCAAACCAGGCAGCAGAAGTAGTTTTCAAATAGATAGCATACAAGGAGAGTGCAGGGCATAATAATGGTTCAGACATCAAGACGAGCTCAATAGGCACATAAGTTAGACACAAAGACTAGCACACACATCATGGACATAGTATTAGTATGATGTCACAACGAAACATAACTTTCCGAAATTAGCAATTTCAACACCATGCACAAATTAAAATGATCATGATATGACAGGTCATGGAGTATTGATGTACAATGATTAACAGGAACAACTCAGAACAAATTAGAGGTAACTCAATTATTATCCTCAGCTTAACATTCAGTGAGCAAAACCTATCTATCAGACCAAAAGATTACATCACTAAGCAACATATTTGTTCTAATAATCAAGACTTAGGCATATGATTAACCACAATCAATCATCAAGGCACAGTCGTGCATACAAATGTGGACAAAACCCAAAACAGCTAGCATTTCACAATGACAAAATATAACCAAGATTGAATACTCCAACAGGTCAAGTATTACTGATAGCAAAAAGAGAAAAGTGCCAAGACTTGATAACATCAACATCCATTAAATCAGTAGCAAGAAAGGATAAGTTCAAACATTCTAACCTCCAAGAACACAAAAAGGTTACAAAGAGAAATAGAGGTCCAAAGACGGCCAATTTTTAGCAGCATTAAGCATTCAATCCATACAATATTGCAATGATAATCCAATTGCAGCCACTTCAAGGGACAGAAACAGAGGTATTTGATACGATAACCATATGTATAGCAGGTCAATGAACAACATCATCTATTTCGTGAAAGCAAGTCATGAGCATATAATCAACATGTTGAAGCATAATCTCAGCAAGATACACATGTAAAAACAACAAAATGCATATGGCAATGATGATATCAAATGAACATAGAATTTTAGAAGGGAAAGGATGTTACCAAATGAATTAATGTCCACTGCACCTCCTACTTGCGATAAACCTCACTCTTCTGAATCAAGGCTCCCAGAAACCGACCTCTTCCTCTCTTGCTTGTGACACTTGAAAACCCAGCAACTTGAAAATTTGTTAGTGAAGTGTATGTGAGAAAATCGTTGATGCTAATCGTTCCCCCTTTTATAGGCAGCAAGTCAGTTCACGGCATTGAATGCACAGCAGCCGCGGGAGCTTATCTCGGGGAGAGAGCAATTAATGCAGCAGTAGCCTCGAGTGCATCTTGAGCCACGCGTATAGGCTGTGTTTGAATTGAGGTCTCGGTTATGCTGCAACGATCAATCTTCTGAGCCGTTTGAGAGGGATTGAAGCATTGGAAAATTAACGGTATTTTCCACAATCCACGAGTAAACGAGGAAGAGGAATAGTATTTGGTTTATTTTGTGATTCTGCACGCCACGTGTCAACTCCTCATTAGTTAAAACGTTGAGTTGAAAAGTCAAACTAGCAATGCTTGATTCCCATTGGCTACTGGTTATGGACTCACTTTCCTTTCCTTGCGGTGTGGGATATTTTGATTTACCCACACATTGTTTTTTTTCTTTTCTTGTGTAACATGGGCTTTTGGTAGTGGGCTTATCCACTTGTAAAGAAAATGCAATAGTATCTCTCTTTTTCTTTAACGAATTAATTAGGTAATAAAGTTAAAATAATGATAAATCCAAACCTAAATTAAATAGCTAGAAACAAAATTAATAATTTATATAATTAATTAACTAATCTAATTTTTAAAACTAAATTAGGTCGAGATTAAAAGAAAACAACTTAAATATAAATAAAATAAAATAAAAAGCCAAATTAAATTAAAATAAAAACAAATAGAATATTAAAATAAATGTTAAGTTAATAAAATAGAGAAACATAAATAAATCCCCAACTAGCAAGAAAATGAGGGTAAAATTTGGGGTACAACAATATAGAAGAAACAAGACTGAGGAATGACACGATCTTCAAATTTTCTAACCTCTCAAACATCCACAAAGGATCAAGAGGACTCCCACTTCAAGGATTAAGCACAAGGTTGCTCCCTTCTAGGTGGATCAAGCCTTATGATCGCCAGTGTCACCAAATTAAGGTTTTGGTCGACCAGGGCCTCCAGATGGAAATTTTCCTCTGGGTATGAGCCAATGCTTCAAAGCATTACCTAAGATGCTCCAAGGGACATCATGAACCCAATCATCAAGTCAATTTTGCTTCAGGGGATGCACTCATAAAAAAATCAAGAATTAGGGTTTCTTAACCTAATTCACCCCTAAGTTGACTTTTAGGACAAAACATGAGGCAAGGCCTCAAGAGAGGATTTAAGGGTCCCTAACACACCACATTGATCCATTTGCAACAATGGATTGGTCCAAGAAGCTTGAGCAACAAGTTTCAATTTCATCAGAACCACAATTAGGGTTTCGCGGAAAAAGTCAACTATAGCTTTGGCTTTTGACCAGGACATGCTCCCAAACCCTAGGACATGATTCAATATACTCTATAACACCTATGAAATCAACCCATCAAGTTTGATTTAAGTTAAGGACTTGATTTCATAGAGGATCACACAGTTTGGAATTCATCTGACAAAAAGTCAACTGTGCACAAAAGTCAACTTTGACTTTTTGAGATTTTTCACAAATATGGTTCTTTGACCCTAAAATGATGTTAATGTGTGGTTTGAATCAACATTCATCAAGGAAAATCAAGAAAAGTCGGATAACTTGTAAAAGGGGTAACCATAAAAACTTAGAAATTTTTCTAAGTTATGAAACAAAGTGGCTAGGGTACCAACTTTGGAGGATCATAACTCCTAAACCACAAGGCCATTTTTCCCCATTCAAAGCTGGATTTGTAGCCCTCATGGACCTCTACAAAAGCTTCAACTACACCTCATTCCAATTCATCATGGATTTTGAGTTATGGAATGATCAAAATGGCTGAAAACATGAAATGCCATTTTTTCCAACACTTAGTGAAATTTTCACTAAGTCAGAATCTGCCTTCACTTTTTTCCAAAGGTATGGACATTTTTCACTTGGATCCAAAAAGTATCAAAACCAACTATGATCAAACAGTTGTTGTATCATATGAGGGCTTTCCAAAATGGCCAAGAACTCCATCAAATTCCACTTGAGCCATGAGATATGACAATGCCAATATGCCTTGCTGCAAACTATCATAGCAAGGCAGATTTTGGAGTTTTGCTCGATTTGCCCAAATTTTTCAAAGGGCAAGCAACTCTATCCATCTGAACACCTCAAGGGGGGACCAAGGAGGAACCAACTCTGATCCCAAGCCTCCCAAGTCTTTGGAACCAAAAATAGCATGCCAAACCTAGAAATCCATAAAAGAGGGACAAGACTCCAATTTTGGATTGGAGCATTCAATGCATACACCAAGGTGGCATGGACTGAGCCATTTCCAACTGAATTCAGTCAAGACTTATCCAAGACCAAGGGAACCAGCAGCCTGTGCCCTAACCTCTAGTCAATGGCTAGAGGAGACTTGGATTCTCATTGTTCAACATTGGCCAAACCTATGCAGCTATTGCCATTCACTATTCCTTGCAAAACAAACTTGCTCTACTATAAATAGAGCTCATTTGTGATCAGTTTGAGTGCACCAAAGCCATCAAACATATGCTTTCCTCAAAATCTCCTTCTTCACTCCAAAATTGCCTTCTAAGGCAAGTCACTATCGGGTTTTGAGTTTGAGAGTTATTCCAACCAAACCAATCACACGCACACCTCATAAACATCAGATAGAAGTAATCCAAACACTCACACAACACCTGGAACACCAAAATCACAAAATCACCAACCATCTGCACAAGCCTTTGACATATTTGTAGTTGAGGTGCCAAATCAAGTTCCAGCTCAATTCAATCCACTCCAAGCATCCAGACACACTCCATAGCACCTAGGGAAGCTGTCCATATCCTTGGAACCAAGCTGCAACACCTCTAACACAAAACACGATCACCAGCTGCAGGAGGTAAGCATGAGCTCTTCTAACTCTATGATCCATGCATTTTTTGCTGCACAATAATTTGGCCATATGTTCATAATCATGCATAGTGTTTTCCCTCAATCAATTGCTTTGTTTGAATCGTGTATGGAATTTCTGAACCTTCGTGCAAATTTTAGGGTTCTTTGAGGTTTTTCTTTGATTTCTTATTCCATGTTTAAAATAAATGAAATTAAAGACCATAGCCATGATCGTGAGGTTGAAACGAGTATATTGATATGTAGATTGCATGATATAATCAAGTATTCAGTGAGATTGGATAGAAAATGCAAATCTACAGAAACAGAGGGTGGCGCGTGTTCTTGCCCATGTTCTTGGCGCCTTTTTTGAAAATTTGAATATTTGAATTTTGTGATTTTATTTAATTGATTCAAAAATTAATTTCTCTCTGAGTTTTAATGATTTTGAGTTGATTCTTTTTTTGATAATTCACAAAAATGTTAAAATATTTTATTTTTCCAAAAAATCCCAAAAATATTATTTATTTCATATAATTGATATTTTTGTAAAGAATTAATATTTTAATTGTTTTTGACATTTAAAATATTTTCTCCTTGTTGATTTTTCAAATTTTAGTGATTTCCAATCATTTTATGGATCAAAACCTGATTTTTGAAACATTAATCCAAGATCACAATTTGTTTTCCACATGTTTAACAAATTTTGATCATTTTAATTGAATTTTTTTCAATTAAAATACATTTTGGAAACAAATTAGGGATTTTGATTAATTCAACCCTCATCAAAACTTTTTCAAACACTTTGGGCCTCTAATAGAGTGTAAGACCCAACCCCCTTTGAAAACCAAACATTTTTTGGCCTCAGTCATTGTATAAGACTCACTGCGTTTTCAAAAAAACCTTGGTACAATCGCCGTTTTCAAACTGTTATTTCTTTGATTTTGTGGTTGGCATTTATTTTGCTAAAACTACTCTAGCAGCAAGATGTTGAAACAAGATGTTCTAATTTTTTGCATTCAACATGTCGAATAAAGATGTCCCATATTGGCCCTTAGGACATCGCGTCTAATTTTGTGGTTAAAAGGAAGATTCTGCTTCTGTTAATTGTTACTGAATATTCTGTGAATATTTAGTTATCCTATGTGGCATCCAAAGTATTTTTTGGGTTGAGTTAGTGTTGGTTTTCGGATTCTCAGCGTTTTCTAAATATGGAGTCATATTAGGAAACTTTAGATTGAAGACCTATTTTCTTGGAGTTTATTTTGCAGATTTGTGAGCAGTCTCTTTGCTGCGTTTTTGATGCCCAATCCAGTCCAGATTTAATGCTATATATTGACTGGTGTAAACCTAGTTTGGGTGTGGAACTTACGTGTGTTTTTGTTAGGGTTTTCGAGTGTTATTTGTGAGCCTAACTGGTATCATTCTGATAACAGTATAAGGACTGGTTTTTGTGTTGTAAGTTCTGTCAGTTACTCATAAGCTTTTAAGCATTGAGTTTCTTGTGTGTCAATTCTCATAAGCTTTGAAGTATTGAGAATTGTGTGTTTTGAAAGTGTGGCTTTCGTCTTGTTACTTGTGTTGAAAGGAATCAATCACGGGTTGTGATTGTAGAGGGATTTGAGGAGGGTCTCATACCTAGGTGAGTCTTAGGTAGAAGTCATAGGAAGGGTAGTGATTAAGTGAGCAGATTATAACATGGTGTGGTTGTTGTATGATCTGTGAATTGATACTATCGTATATTGATTTTCTCCCTGGCTTGGTAGCCCCTAGAGTAGGATTGTTGATCCGAACTGGGTAAACATATCGTTGTGTTCTTTACTTTCTGCACTATTATTATTGTTGTCTTGTTCATTGTGTTGGATATCAGTATCTTAACATCTGTGTAGAACATCTGATATCTGTGCCATAATTTCACAAACAAATCAATTGGGCCTCTCCTTGAGCTATAAGACCCATTCTTTAAACTTTTGGGCCTCTTGGTAGAGTGTAAGACCCAACCCTTTGTAGAAACCAAAATAATTTGGGCCTCAGTGTATCGTATAAGTCCCGATACCGTCAAAAGGTTCGGCGCGATCGTCGCCTTTTTAACAAAAAACATTGGGCCTCTCCTTGAGCTGTAAGCCCCAACAATCTTTTCAAAGCACTTTCTCCTTTGAATATAATATTGTTATCAAAGCTTTCTTTGTTGAACAACTAACCAAACAACATGGAAGCTCTACAACCGAGTAAGTGTTTACCCTCTTTCTTTAACTGCTTTCATATATATAACTGTATTGTGGGGCTAATCACTGTAAGTCTTCTTTCACAAACTTTTATATACTCGTCAAATATCAACTGTGTAATACTAGTATAGTTATTTAGAGTTTTCCCCGACAACTACGTCTAGCACTAGGTAAAGCCCTGTTGGTCACTCTTAAATACAAACAAAACTAGATCCCCATAGGATTACCAGACACAGTCTTCCCTCCTCTTGGGGATAAACAATATGGAGACGTGAAAGGCATCATTCTCAGTGAACCCTTTCTCAGACTGTCACCCTTAGAAATCGTCAAAGAAACTCTACTCCCCAGAGATGATCTTTTCTCCGTGAATGGCATCTCTTGAGTTTCTTCCAAATTCTCGGACTTTCCTGGCTTGATCTATTCTCAGTGAATGGCATGTCTTGAACTTCTCGGGGTTTGGGGACCCACAGGCTTCTTAAAAGCATCCCCGCCTCCTCTTGGGCGTTGTACAAGGACCCTTCGGCTTCTTAAAAGCTCTCATGCCTTCTCTTGGGCTTAGTACAAGGACCCAGAGACCTCTACAGGTATAGAAACAGAACCTAGTCATCAATTTGCTAGAGTTGTCTTTTTGAGTCAAGTTTCAGACCTGTTAATGGTTTGACCTTTATCCCTTAACATACCAGCCTTCTCTTGGGCATCATACAAAGATCATTCACTATCTGAGAATCGACTTCTCAAAACACCCGTAGACTTGGACAGTCTCAATACCCTTTGGATTTCCTATTTCCTTAAAGAACAGGAAATAACCCTGATCCTCTGATCAGTACCAAAGCATAACCTTACCTTTAATTAGTCCCTTTATAAGAACTGATTTTCTCTTTATCCAACATACTGGACCTGTCACTAAACTGAAACAGTCACCAGCACACTGGCCTCCTCTTGGGCTTTGTACAATGATTCTCCCAAGCGGAGCCAACCTTTTCACACTCTCTTGTTGAGTATGAAAGACTCTCTTGTTGAGTCAATCTCCTTTTAGCCTCCATCTCGAGCTTCGTACGAGATACAAAATCACTCTCTTGTTGAGTATAAAAGACTCTCTTGTTGAGTCAAACATGTTTAGCCTCCATCTCGGGCTTCGTACGAGATATAAAAAACTCTCTTGTTGAGTATAAAAGACTCTCTTGTTGAGTCAAACACTTTTAGCCTCCGTCTTGGGCTTCATACAAGGCACATCAAAAAACTCTCTTGTTGAGTATAAAAGACTCTCTTGTTGAGTAAAACCCCTTTTAGCCTCCATCTCGGGCTTCGTACGAGATAAAAATCACTCTCTTTTTGAGTATAAAAGACTCTCTTGTTTAGTCAAACATTTTCAGCCTTCATCTCGGGCTTCGTACGAGGTACAAAGACTCTCTTGTTGAGTCAAACACCTTTAGCCTCCATCTTGGGCTTCGTACAAGACACATACAAAAGCACTCTCTTGTTGAGTCAACCCTTTTAGCCTCTCTCTCGGGCTTCGTACGAGACACATAAAACCCCCTCTTGTTGGGTCAATAGCCTCCTCTTAGGCTTTATATAAAGAAAACCCCGGTTGAGTCAATCAACCTTTTAGCATCAAAGTCATGCCTTACTCATAGCATACAAACATCAACAACTCCCCTTTAGAGATGAAAAATTCTTTCTAAAGTCAAAACCCTTCAGCTTCACATCTTGGGCTTCGAACAAGATACAAATAGACCCTTCAGCTTCACATCTTGGGCTTTGAACAAGATACAAACCACCTTTTAGCTTCATGTCTTGGGCTTTGAACAAGACATCAAAACAACCCTTTTCCTCCCATAGAATAGGGGGAACTACGATCGCTCTGATTTCCCTGTTTCGTTAAACGGGAATATGTAGGCATAAGATTGAAAAATCTTAGCGAGCATACTAATCAAAAACTCAAAATCCAGTACCTCCATCAACCAACCCAAAAGCATCAAATCTAAACACATTACCAAAAACCTCACCAATAGTCCAGACACCATGTTCTTAGGCAAAATAAGCAGAGAGAGGCCCACAATCTAAACCGCATCTGTAAACCAATAGTCATTTGTTTAAACTCAGTATGCAAGCAGGGTTAATTGGAGACATCTATTTCCCTTCCTTCATTAGCTTCAACAGGATAAAAAATGAATCGACCTATAGTACCCCAGAGCGGCAGTGCTTAAGAACCACGTCCAAAATCGCTCGCTACAGAAAAAATGGTGCCCACCGTGGGGCCACGCAGGGCATCTTGTCCCTCTTATCTCTCTGGTAGAAACCTTGAGTTCACAAAAGTGTCACAGAAATGACAGCTCGGCTGAGGAGTCATTGTCTGTGTAGGATCATAAGACTAGAGGTCTAGGATGATTAAGACAAATATATATACTGCTTTTCCTAATTGATATCTGTGTTTATTTTTCTGCTAATGGGAATGCGTGTGATGCCGCATGTGGAAAGATTGAGTATACACCTAAGATAGGTGATGGCAATGTGGGTAATCTTACTGGGAGTGAATTCCAGTTAAGAGCCCCCGATCGACCATCAAACTCAGTGGAGACTCCCTTTGCAGATACATTGCCTATACGACTTTGGTTGATGAAAGTAGTGTGGTCGACTGGGTTATCTGAGAAGTTGAGGATTTTAGCAGATTTAAGCCATTTTATAGTGCGGAAGCTATCGGAAATAGTTGTCACGCGATACTATCCTCATCTGAGATTGCTCTAAGATACATCACCTAGCACGGTTCCCGGCCCGCTGATGTTATCTCAAAGAGAATCAATGATTTTGAGAGACAGGTACAAAAAATACCAGTACAAACCTTTTGGGGGGGTAGAGCCTTGACTTCATGACACCGACCCTTTGACCCCATGTTTTTTCTATGTTTTTGTGTGCTGCATTCATACATTCATTTAAAAAAAACATTAAAACAAAAAAATCTTCTCTTCTAGTCTCTCTTTTTCAAATTAAACTGAGACAATGATTGCAAATATCAGAGAAAGGAGATTGCGCTAATGGATTTCTGTAGAAGGAAAACTCATAAGTACACCTTCAAGGTTCCAAAGTTAGAGGATTTGAGAGGTTTGGCGAGAATGATCACCAACCACGAGGCTTTCAGAGCCAAGTATGGAGGATTACTGTCTCTATTAAGGGTCCATGTAATCGAAGGAATCCTGTCCACACTAATCCAGTTCTACGATCCAGTCTATCACTGTTTCACATTCCCGGATTATCAGCTTGCACCGACGCTAGAGGAGTATTCTCACTTGACCGATTTACATATCACTGATCAGGCTCTTTTTTCTGGATTGGAAGAAATTCCAAAGGAACAAACCATTGCAAGAGAAATTTATTTGGACGAGTCAGAGGTCAGGACTCACATGACTACTAAGGGTGGTATCCAGGGTTTGCCAGCCCAGTTCTTGACAAAGAAAGCCCTGTACTTTGCTAGTATAGGGAACGTGGCCGCTTTCGAGAGTATCTTTGTTTTGCTCACCTACGGGTTATCTTTGTTTCCCAACATTGATAACTTTGTAGATATCAACGCCATTAAGATTTTCCTGATTGGAAACCCTGTACCGACCTTACTCGCAGATGCGTATCATTCGGTACACTTAAGGAATTTATACAGCGGAGGAATGATCACATGTTGTGTAACCTTGCTTTACAAATGGTTCACTTCCCATTTGCCCAAGTCTGCTGTATTTTGGGATCAAAAGAATACTTTACGTTGGTCACAGAGAGTCATGTCTCTTACCAACTCTGACATCGATTGGTACAATCGAATCTATGACGGGATCAGGATCATTGACCGTTGTGGAAATTTCCCAAATGTGCCCCTTATAGGAACTAAGGGAGGAATCAACTATCACCCAGTGTTAGTTCGTCGTCAATTTGGATACCCGATGAGGCATGTCCCACGCAGTGCTCATCTGGAAGGTCTTTTCTTCAAAGAAGGAGAAAATGATAGGGCACTAAAAATGGAAATAGTAAACGCTTGGAAACATGTTCATAGGAAAGGACGAGAGTCTCTAGGAAAACCAGAATGTGTCTCGGTGGAGCCTTATCTCCACTAGGTACAAACTAGAGCTCTCAAACTGAGGATGCCTTACCCTCGTCAGGAAGTTCTTCCATTAAGGGACTCTGCCCTTTATTTCATGTCTGTGACGGAAAAACTTCAAGTTACTCTCAGCAAAGTTCAGCAGGAGAAGAGGTCTTGGAGGAACAAGTACTGTATTCAAAATGAAGAGTGCAGGAAAATACAACAACTGTTAAAAGAGAAAGATGCCCTGATTGAGATTTTAGAGCAACATGCTGTAGAGAATCAGGATGACCAAAGGAATTTGCTCGCTCATTTCACTTGGCAAAGGAATGACAACCTGACAACGACCCAAAAGCCCCGGTCAAAAAAGAGGAAAGTACCAGAACCAGCACTTGAGCTCTCCTCAGAGAGGACTCAAGATCCATTAGTTTAGGTTTCCTTTTTCAGCACTTTATAATCTACTGTATTTCCATTTCCGTAATCCTTTGAATTCAATAAAACGGGGTTTCCCCACTGTTTGATATTTGCAATCTAATTGTCAAAGTTTACTTTGAATAAACAAAAATAATTAATAATCATTGCATTCATCATTCTCATAAACGCATTCTTCTTACCTACGAATCTCACGTTTGCGTCTCGATTCTAGAGTCAAACTGTCTCATTCGTACAATACTCGGGCCAATCGTCAAAAAAAGATGGATGATCTCGAGGAAGAGAATAGAGAGTTGAGAGAAGAGATCGACACTCTGAAAGAGGATCTGAGAAAGCTTCATAACGACATGCAAGCTCTAGCAGAAGCTCAGATGCAACAACAAAGGACTGTGATCTCAGAGATCACATCGACGCCCATAGTGGAGAAGTCCGATCCTAGGTACAAAGTGCCGAAAGATCATCCCTGGGGCATGCCTATCAACTATATCCTGGAAGGATATGTTCTGCCGATCAATGAGGATCAGGGAACCACAGCAGGAGCCACTGGGCCTGAAGGTTACAGACTTCGGGAAAGCGAAGATGCCAGGTGTAGCACCCCAAAATTTGCTCTCCTACCTTTAGTACTAACTGGCTTATGTTTCACCTCATTCTTTGCATTATCATGTGTGCATATCATTGGTTCTCAGCATAGGGTCAAGGTGCCTGAGGCAATTTCAAGAGGAGAAGATGTTCTTCAAAGGGTCGAGCAAGAGTCCTTATATTGTCCAAAAGATCTCAAGTGAACCACTCTCTCCTAACTAGTGCAGGAGTTAGGGTTTTGAGATTCTTGGGTTTATTGCTCCAATAGGCAAGCTTCTTGGGTTTTTATCATCACCAAATGGCATATCTTATCTTTTTTGGAGAGGATACACATCATATTCAGAGGAATTTGGATTTGGAGACTGTGTTATTTCCTCCTAGACTGAGGGTACCAAAATTAGGGTTTGCTATAAAGTCAGTTTATTTCTGATTTTTTGGGCAAGGCTTGATTCCATGGGATTCCTTGGGTCCCTAAGTATCTAGGAATGGAAGATTGTCCATCAGTTTGGTTCATGAGAAGTTCAATTGGCCAATGGATTGGGAATCAGGAGAATTGGATAAAAGTCAACAGTAAGAGGGGAAGTCAACTGTGAAATTTTGAAGTTCTCTTCAAGATTTTCAAGGTCTCACATCCTCATATGGTCTTCAAGGGTAAAGTTTCATACCATTTATCAAGAATCAAGGGTTGGTACAAAAGTTACTAAATATGGAAATGACCTATAATTTGAAAGTTTCCTTTTTGGGCAAGTTCTTACACTACTTTCAACTTGACTTTCCATCATCAAAGAAGCTTCAAATGAATTTTCCTCAAACATGAAAGTTGAAGATCTTTTTCTCCCCTTTCCAACAAGTACTTGATGGTCTCCATATCATTTGTGAAACTCAAGTTATGACCAAAAGAAGGCAGGGTGGTTTTTAGGGTTCCATTTTCACAACTTTTGCATTTTGGGACATGGTGACCTATAATTGATGCCTTTGTTTCAAGCCAAATTTTAACATCAAGGAACAATCCTTAAGGATCATTTTGGGCCTTTGAACCAAGAAATTTCATGACTTATTCATTACTTATTTCACATGGTGAAAAATTGCAAAATCATTGAAAACTCATGAACCAAGGCATCTCAAGGCCCAAATCAAATTCAGGTGTGATTAGCAATTGTTAAATAAGTGATCCATCATGAAATATTTGGGTGTACATGCATGGAAGAGGGTGTATTTCACATAATGCAAAATTTTCAAATGGGCCAAAACTCATTAACCAAGGAGTGATTAAGACGTAAATGATTAGGTGTGGAATAACCCTAAGTATTTAAACTTAATCATGCATTGGTTAGAAGAGAACACACGTGATTTTGAGGAGAAAAAAGTTTGAACCCTAAAACTTGAATCATTCGAATCTCACAATCCAGAAGAGCTTTTCCAAAACTTCTTTCACCATCTGAGTCCTGAGGATCCATAGAGCACAAAGCAATCATCACTTGAAGCTAATAGCAAGGGAATAGGTGGCGTGATCTCAGGTTGGTGGTATTTTTCATGATCTTAAAACTCAGATTTTTGACGTGCATAATGTTGTGTGACATTCATTGATCATTCTGGTATATTTTGTTTTGAATTTGGACGTGTAATTTGGTTGTATCGTGAGTTTTAAAATTTTGGATCCATCCTTGTTTCATTCGTTTTGACTTATGCATTGGTTATTTGTGATTTTTGATTGCATATTTGAGATCCTCGTGGAATTCTGGTCAAGATAGTGTATTCGCGTGTGTGTTCTAGGTTTCTTTTTGTTGCAGGTGGCCGGAAGTGGTGGCCGGAACCCTAGCTCCGGTAACTGGTAAGGGTTCCGGCGAGGTGAAGGGGTTAGGGGTAGGAGATGAAGTTTCCACCGTTGATTTGTTTGATCCCACAGCCCACATGCTGCCACGTTTTATTTTTTTCTGATTTTATTTAATGTTTGTGTGTTTGCTAGCTCATGGTTGCTATCGTGTGCCCTTAATCGCAGCCTCTTATCCTAATTACTATTTGAAATATTGACTCAATGTGAGACGTTTGATGCATCTAACGGTTGGATTAGTGACAGCGCATTAAAATACCATGTGCTTGTCATGTGCTTTTTTATTTTGTGCTGAGTAATTGTGTGCGTGCGCGTGTATGTTAATTATGGTGTGCATATGATCTGGAACGTTCATCATTATTACTTTGTGATTGTGTTGACTGGTTAAGGAGCGCAGGATTAATCTGAAGGTGAGGGTTTAGTCAATCCATTGACTGAGTCCATGTGTACTTCCATTTTTTTTTTATTTCGCTGATGGACATTTTGCTTTGGGCCTTCTGTTCGCACCCCCACCATCCAGCCCATTTCAATTACCAACGTGATTCTTCTGCTTTTCACACCCCCCATGTTATTTCAATCTATTCATTTTATTTAATTGTATTATGTTCATTTTAATCATTTTAAAAATAGTTAATTGCATTAAAAAATTCCCAGAAAATTCATGAATCACATTTGGCATTTTATAAAATTTTACCAAATTTTATTTTATTATTTTATTTTATTTTTAGCATCTGAAATAATTATTTGTTTATTTTCTTTTTGAATTTATTTCATACATGCATACCATGACTTGTTTATTTTATTTCTCATCATCCATAAAGCATTTTGAACTCATTCTTTTTGCATTGTTTCACCAACACACTGGATTACATTAAAATATTTTTCTCTCATTTTTAAAATCATTTCATATTGCATTTTAGTCCTCCTCTTTTGCATATTGAGTCATGTTTCTTGTCTGAACTTTGCATAATTGTTTGGGTGACCTATCTTGGGAATTTTGGCATGAGTTTTTGATATGTTGTTTGTTTATGGTTGAGCTATGTTGATAATTAATTTGGTGATTTTAGAAGGTGTGTTGCTAATTGTCTAATTGCTCTTTGTGTGAGATCTTCTTGTATGCACATCCTTAATCATGTCTGATTATTTGTTGGAGAAGACACTTGTGCCATTGTTTTGGGATTGTGTCTTTGACTTCTTGAACCATGTTTGAATTGTTACAGGTCACTTGATCACCATTATATGTCATTGCTTGGGTTTCATTTGTCTCATTTCTTTTACTTATGTCTGTTTTGTACTAACCTTTTATGCAGGGGCTGAGGTAAGTTATTTGAGGGTGTGGATAGTTATCCATGTTCACTCTCATTATTTATTTCTCTCATCTTTTCTGTTCTTTAGGCTTAGGTTGTTGTCAAACCTCCCCTTAGGGCCATCTTTGCATGATAACATTAGGATAGATTCTCCCCGTAGTGTTTTTTCTTTTCTTTTGAGTCCCTCTTCTCATCTCAAAACATCTCTAAGATACTTAATAAGTCAACTTACCTTGCACACGAGCCTTAAACATAGGAAATGAAGATTGAGGGGTCCCCCTTCTCTCTTCTAGGGTGTTGAGCATACGTCCCATTGGGGACGACCATGCAACGCATTCATTCCCGTGTCATAGACTTTGGTTCAAGTTGAGTTACGAACTAACTCAAGTCACTTCTGTCCTAAAAAATACAAACAAACCCCAAACCTTTTTATCCTGCGGGATCGTTAAACTAAAGGCTATTTTCAAAAAGGGCACGTTACTTTCCGTCTGAGTCGCAAACAGGCATCGACCCTAATTGTCGGACGCGAACTTAACGTCGCTCATAAAAAAACACAAAAAGAACTTGGTCCGAACTACGTTGACTCTGAATTTCCCATTGCACAAAGGGAGTACGTAGGCCTAGGACGTCGACGTCCTACCGAGTCTGTCTTTGTCTTTCCCTTCCCCATTTTAGTGCAGCCCTAGATGTTAGGATAACTCACCCTTAGATTAAACAACAAGTGTGGATCCCATCGAGTACGATGGACGTGTGGGGTGCTAGCACCTTCCCCTCGCGTAACCGACTCCCGAACCCAGGTTATGGTTGCGATGACCATTCCTTTCCCTCTTCCTCAGGTTTATGCGGTGTTCCCTTTCCCTCTCTTGGGATAAATTTACACGGCTGGCGACTCTGTGTTCCGCGCCACTTTCGCGTTTGTACCTGGATGAAAATTTCGGGAGCGACAGCTGGCGACTCTGCTGGGGACTCTGGTTGACCTATGCTGGTCCATCCCTAAGCGAGTCAATCCTAGCGCTTGCTGGTCTTTGTTCTCTTTGGGTGTTTTTGTTTATGTTTTTCTTTATTTGTTGTATTTTATTTTACCGCATATTCTGCATTGCATATTATTATCAGTTGCTGCACTATTTTTCTGTTTGGCGGGTTAGGAGTTCCGAGAGATAAGCCCAATACCCAGGCTTAAGCATACACGTAGGATTAGCGTGGCAAGTAGTGTGACTCGTGTGGCGTTTGGCCAGCCGTAGTATACATGAAAACTCCACATCCAGACGAGATTTTCTTTGGTAATGTTCTATCCTGCGCATTGGTGCAGATGATTGAATGTAACCTGGAAAGCTGTCGACTCTGACGACCATTCCCGAGAACTCAGTAACGGCACTCCTCCTGAGACGTGATAATGGCAGACCAGAAATGGCAAACCCATTGCACATGTCGATCCAAGGACCCAATACTGGGAACTTGCTATAGGGTGTCCTTTGGAAAAGAATCGGTGAAAGCACTCCTCGTTTGGCGATAGTACTGTACCCCGAGGGATGAGTATACTATTGCTTCTCGACCTCAGTGCCGAAACTGAGGACTTGCCATAGGATGTTTTCTTTTTTGAGGGGAATCAGTTGAGGCCTCCTCGATTGGTGATGATGCCAAACCAGAAATGGTGACCGTATCATCATTTCTCGACCTGAGAGCCCGTGATATTGAGGATCCTCGACTTTCTAGTACCCACATGTGAGAGGGCAGGGTGTTTATTGGTTTGTAGGTAACCTTGACCTTCAACATACCCGGTTTTCTGATCAGCAGTTTTATCAGTGTGGTACTATGGTTATTCTGAAATTCTGGGTATTTGGGCAGACCTTTGAGATTATACAATTGTTCAGTGCAGCAGTTATCCAGTCTGGGTGGCATCCTTGATCCCATGTGTGCATTTGCATCATCATTCTGCATCCTAACATGTTTGTTCATTTGCAGGGTTGCATCCTAACTTTGATTCTAGTTTTTGAAGACTATTAAGGATGAGTACTGGGAAGAGAAAGAACATCATAGTGTACAAGTTCCCATTACTTTTTCTGGATACTGTTCACAAGATTGTGTCTATGGCAGAACCTGGGGTATTGGCAAACTTTAGAGAAGAGTATGGAAGAATTCTGAATTTTGCTCGCAACATCACTGAATACGAGTATAAGGCTTTGCACACTCTGGTGCAATTCTATGACCCTCACCTGCATTTTTTTCTATTCACTGATTATCTTTTGGCTCCGACATTGGAGGAATTTTCTCTCATTCTGGATGTTGCCATAAAAGAAGAAGCTCCTTTCTATCCTTCTGAAGAACTTCCTGATTTGGAAAAGGTTTTCGAGGCTTTGCATTTGGATCCATCTTTGTTGAAAAATAACATTGCCAGTAAGGGAGGGTGTAAAGGTTTTCATGCGAAATTTTTGATAGAACAGGAAGCTGTGTATGCTAAGGCTAGATGTTGGTCAGTTTTCAACGCCATTTTGGCTATGTGTGTCTATGGAACGGTGTTGTTTCTGAATATGAAGGATTTTGTGGACATGCACGCTGTCCAGATATTTACCATGAAGAATCTGGTACCTACTTTGCTTGGAGATCTGTATTATTCTGTGCATTATAAGAATGAGAAGAAGAGGGGATGACCCCTTTATTTTTGTGCGCCAATCTTCTACAAATGGTTTGCTAATTGTCTTCCCGAATCTGGGGCATTTGTAGATACTCAAGGAACTTTGGAGTGGTTCAAAAGATTGACGGGCTTGAGAGCAAATAATCTAATTTGGGTTAACCGTGACTTGTTGGGCCAAGATATCATGATTAGTTGTGGAGGTCTCCTAAATGCGTCTCTAATAGGAAGGAAAGGGGGAATTAACTACAACCCTGTTCTTGCTATTAGGCAATTCGGGTATACCTTAAAGGAGCCACCAAGAGACGAGGAGGTCCAAGAATCTTTATATCTGAGTGGGGAAATCAATCCAGAACTGTTGAAAGAAGCGGCAAATACTTGGGGAGATCGTCATTAGAAAGGGAAGACTTCTTTTGGAAGAGCAACAACAGAACATTTCCTGCATATGAAGATTGGATTCAGAAAAGGGTAGAGGATGAGCTTTTGCCATTCGCCAAAGAACCACCATCTTACCCCTTGCTGATTGAGTCTCCTACAACAGTTGAAATAGAGAAGTTTAACAAGTTGTGGGCTAAAAAAGAAAAGCTGCGAGAAGAAAACAGTGAGCTACAAAGAGAGATTTATCAGTTGAAACATGAGCGGGGTGAAGTTGTTCATATCGCCAAGTTGAAGACAGAACTTCTCGCTGAGGCAGAAAGGAGCTAGCTGACAAGGTCGCATCCAGACAAAGGATGAAGCAAGCTCTAGATGGTATCAGTAAGGTTCTCGAGTCTAAGAAGGAGGAATTGGACAAGGCTTTGTTAAAAATTCACAGGTTCAATGCCCACCGAGAAACTGTAATGGCTGAGAATAAGCAAAAGGAAGACGATTATCTAGCTCAGATTGATCAACTGAAGTTGAAGCTCAAGAAGAAAGACGCTGAGATCCTATCAGGGGTATTCTAGAGACAAGCAGTCGAGGGTTGACTCAATGAAGCCATAGCCTCCATAGAGGAACTGAAGATCCAAGCTGAAGTGAAGAGACCTAGAAATGAGGGTCCTAGCATGGATAGTGTTTCTGGAGAAAACGCTTGGGAGTTGCATTGCCGATACTTGGAAGGGATCATGCATAGGAGAGACGTTCTCATTCAAGAGCTAATTCAGAGACCGAAGCATCCCGACACCAAAAAGTTGTTCAAGGAAATTCAAGACTGGAGCAAAAAGCATAATGGATGGGGTGGATTGACAGTTGTGGACTTTGATGACATGCCGTAGTTTTCTATTTTCTTTCATTATTTGGACCACCGCCATGCTTGTTGGTTGGGATCTATGATTATTGTGTTCAGACTTGTTATCTCGGATTTGTGATTGTTGACATTAGGTTTTCCTCTGGTTTTCTTAATATATGAGCAGAAGTTCCGTTCTATCTTGTTGTTAAACTGGAATTAAGGGGTGGATCGCCCTACGAATTTTCTAAACATGTTCATTTGCATTTTGCATATTCATAATCATTTTGCATGACAGGTGTTTATCTCTGGTGTTCTAATCTTGTTCTAATCTCAGTACAGGATTGCAGATCAGCACATCCATCGGTATTCTACTAGACAAAATCAGAAGAGACTCATGGATCAGCTACAAAATGAGATGACTGAGATGCGGACTCGCATGAACCAATTCATGGAATTAATGCAAGGTGTTGCTCAAGGCCAAGAGCAGTTGAGGACTCTCGTTCAGCCACTGATTGCGAGAATGGATGAAGATGGTATCCTTCAAGGAGGAGGTCATACTGGTGTTACTGGTAATAATGTTCAGAATGGCCCTCCGGGCAGAGGTATTCCTTTTACTGGTGTTGTGATTCTTCCGGGCGGAGGAGAAAATGTTGTGGTTTCTACTGTAGTGGGGGGAGGTAACAATGTCGGTGCAATTCATGGCCGTCAGTATGATGATCTTCAGGAAGATGCATTCTCTGTGCCAGGTGGGGATGTTGGTCCCCAGATTGACAATGATCAGAGGTTCCGGTTGATTGAGGAATAGCTAAGGGGTGTTGTGAATCAGGATGCTTTGGGTATGGATCTAGAGGATTTGGGGCAGGTTCCAGGCGTTGTTATTCTGCACAAGTTTCAGACTCCCACTTTCGAGAAATATAATGGTGTGACTTGCCCAAGGACCCACGTCAGGGCATACGCGAGTAAAATGGCTGCGCATGCGAAGAATGAGAAGCTGGTGATGCATTGCTTTCAAGATAGCCTATCTGGGGCATCCCTGGAATGGTATATGCAACTAGAAAGGAAAGATGTGCGTAGTTGGAGAGATCTGGCAGGGGCATTTATTAGACACTATCAATATAACACTGACATGGCTCCTAACAGAACACAGCTGCAAAACTTATCACAGAAGAACAATGAGAGTTTCAAGGAGTACGCCCATAGGTGGCGTGAACTGGCAGCGAGGGTTCAGCCTCCCGTGTTGGAACGTGAAATGATAACTATGTTTATGGCCACCTTGCAGGGTCATTACTATGAAAAGCTGGTACCGTGTATGATTGGAAAGTTTGCTGATTTGATCTTAGTAGGAGAGATGGTGGAAAGCGGAATTAAGGCGCGAAAAATATCAGGCGGTGATGGGTCCTCATCTGGAGGAAGTAAGAAGCCTTATACCAGTGGTTACAAGAAAAGGGAAGGAGATACAAACTCTGTGTCATCATATCGTGGTAGCACTACAAGAAAATTGGAAAGTTGCGACGGTTATTTTTGGAAGGTTACGGCGGTTCCAACCGTCGTAATTTGCTAGTCGCGACAGTTTGTTTCTGTCGCAAAAACTTGTGTCGCCAGGCTTTATTGTGACGGTTTCCAAAACCGCCACTCCAACTGTCATTGTAAGTTACGATGGTTGTAAAACTGACGTAAACTGCAAAAAATGACGGTTTCAACCGTCGTAATTTTAATTACTAATTTTAAAAATAATTTATGAATATTGGGACGGTTTCAACCGTCGTAATTTTAAGCACTAATTTTAAATATAATTTATGCATTTTGGGACGGTTTCAACCGTCGTAATTTTATTTTCTAAGGAATTTTTTATAATATTTTTTTTATTTAAATTATATCATCCATCTATAGTAATTTTTTTATAATATTTTTTTTTTATTTAAATTATTATCATCTCAATTTTTTTATTTAAATTATTATCAACTCAATTTTTATATAATATTATTTTTTATTTAAATTATTATTATTATTTATAATATTTCTATAATTTTTTATTTAATTTTCTATCAACTAAATTTATTATTTTTTATTTAAAAAATACTAGTAGAAATGACATATAGGTGGATATCCAATTTTACAACTCTTTCTTCAAAGAATATGACAAAAAAACATTGCTCAATCATCCTGACACTGGTAAAGATAAATATCACTTATTGCAACTTTTATACTGTGGGCTGTTTTTGCAGCATTGCTATAATTCAAAGAAGCTTTTTATGTGGGGCAAAAAAATTGTAGATTAGAGTAAAAGATTCTGATTCTAGTCACTAGCATGCTAAACAAATTCACCTCAGGAAGTGAGGTTGTCTTTACAGTAACTATAACAAAATATTGTAAGTTCTGTTCTGACTTTCGATTTCCCAAGAATGATGAACTGACTATCACTTTGTTCTCTTTTTGGCTTCGCTGTAAAGTATTACTCCAAATACTGTGAGCGTGTAACCCATCATTCCAGTGACTGAAACTGGGTTTCTAAATATTAGAATCGAAACAACTACTGCTACTGCGCCTTTAGCATTCCCTAGTACCTGTAGAAATAAACTCAGATTAGTTAAAACATCAAGAAAACTTCATGCATAAGAACCAAAAATCGTTAAAAAAGATCACTTTGTGCATGTACTAAATAATACAGATCAGCAGACTCAAAGAATAAGCCACAAGTTAATTGAACAATAAAAAGGACCAAGACAATGCTAATATTGTGATTTGAAGATAAGAGCATTTGACAACCACCAAAATCTGATGTCTCAACTACCAATAGATGAGATAACTTGTTGAAGTGAAAATTAAATATAGTAAAACAAAGAGAGATAACAGAGACAACAACAACAACAAGGATCAAAGGCAGCTATAATGTTCTACCGTAGTTTATGTCTATAGCCAAACTATTGACTTCTAAGTCTATCTTAATATGTTCAAATGATGTATTAACAACTTATTTAATAATTGAGTCTTACCCGAAGGGTCAGAGCACTAGTATGTTTCGTGACATCATCTCTGGCGAGTGCCAATGGGATGCCAAATTATCTTGACATCATCTCTGGTGAGTGCCAATGTGATGCCAACCACATTTTCTTCGATTATAAGTGTAGCAGGGAGAAGGAAAACTATAGCCATTAGGGCCATGTAAAGGAGGAGATTCATCGAATTCAGCTTCTACATTATAACGTATTTCCTGCAAATGAAACTTTTTTTCATCTGCGGAAGGCATCTACATAGAAGGCATAAGCTAGAAACAGGTATAAAGGAAAAGGATATAAACAAGAAACTGATAATCCTAGTTCTGACCAGTAAGTATATGCATACCCCCTAAATTTTTTAATGATACAACACAAATTATATCTAACTGCATTGGTTTTCTTCACCTGCATTTTACAATCCCAAAGTATAACCAATGAAAATACTTACCAAATAGTTTCTTAATTATGTCATGGACATGGTTCTACAAATCAAACACAACATCCATTTCCAAAACAAATCTCATCTGCCAAAAAACCAATGACAGTGATTTAAGATATCATAATCAACCCCAATATAATGAACACGCATTGTATTGACACTTCACTATATCTCAATCACAGGTTTCTCCCATACGCTTATTTACTAGGATGGAAAATGATAAATTAATCATGATTACTTACTTTTATCCAGTGATTTTATACTATATTGGGGTTGGTTATGAATTTTTAGAACTAGTCACTGGTTTGAAATCATACGTCTACCATATGCTTCTTTACTAGGATGGAAAATGATAAATTAATCACGATTTCTTACTTCTATCTATTTTGAATTATTGTTTCACTATCTATCTATTTTTTTTAAAGTCCCACTGGTGACACAGACGAAAATTCAAACAAATGTTTCCCTTCATATGTGAAAAATTATACAGGATCTTCACTAGTTAACTGATATTCGAACCTAATAAAGAATAAGCATTTCCTGTACAACGCACTTTTTCCTATTTCATAACCAATTACAAGTGATTAACGTCCATGTAAGCATTTCCAGGGGAAGGAAGCAGAATCGAATGCAACTCAACATCACTACTAAGCACAGAAACTGAACTTCAGTTAACAACATTCAGAGTCAAAGTATGCTATCTCCTTATACACATATACTTTTAATGATAAACATGCAAACAAACAATGAACTACAGTTACAACTAAGGAACTTTCAGAAATGGAAAACCGCACCTGTCGCAGCATTCAGTAAGCGAATCCACCTCATTCTCCACACTATCCAGAGCCTAACGAAGCAAAACGAAGAATTAAACCGGACCATATCAGATCAGAATTCAGAACTACAAAAGCAATTGATCTAACTGCACGATAAGATTAAACAGCATGGCTAAGACGAATTACCAGTTGCGCATCATACATATACTTTTAACAAACTGTCGTGACATTAGTGTCGTAGATTGCTAATTTTCTTGTAGTGACTAACCTCTTCAATCTTCGATAATTAAATCTGGTTCTGCACATGAAATATCCTTTGACCAGCAATACTAACTAAATTATCCTTAATATCATTAAGTTTAATTGTTTCAAGGACTTCAACAAATTTCTGCAGAATAGATACACACAGAAAGTTACAAAACGCATCTTTACGTTAGAAATAACAGACAAACCAAGGTACAAACCCCATACCCCTATTGTAGCTGAATCAATCTCTCTTGGAAACCGCAACCAAGCTGAATATCGTACAGATTCTCCAACTGTTATATATGGATAATGTATGTCGTTCTGCTCACAGTAACCTGAAACTCTTGCAAATGTCTTTTGTACTTTAGGGTACCCTCCAATTCATATATCTCGTTCAATGATACCTCCAATTTTTTTTCCTGAAAGGACATCCATGAGTGTTGTCTTCCTTGCTCCACTGACTCCCATCAATGCAGTAACGATTCTTGGCCTAAACGCTCCTGTGATATCGCAGAGCAATTGTAGATTTTTCTCATTCGAACCATGATTTTTCATCTCCTACTCTGAAGAATAGTAAATTTCTTAATTGACAACCTTGTCAACAATCTACATAATCATATTACTACAATAACGTAATTATGAATTTTACCGGAGGAGTGTCAACAAAATACTGGACATCCTTAAATGCTATTGACAGTGGCAAAAAAGGTAAGACCATTTTCCCTGCATAATCAACCAGTCAAAAGAAACCAAAAGTTGTCACTATCTGTTTAAAAGAAAGAATTCATTTGTGATATAAGTTACCATAAAGTATCCATTTTCTACCTGTGCTTTGAGCTTCCTTCAATGTGTGGCTAATATCAACTGCTACTGACATATTTTTTAATTCCACTTCATTGTTCCTTTCTCTTCCTTTTAGTTGAGGCCTCTTTTTCAAAACTAAAGCTCGATATTGATGACATGTGCAAAGCGATAAGCAAAAGGAACTGGCGGAGGAACCTGGTACAATAAAAAATATGTAAGAAAAAACTTGCAAAAGAAATGAGAAAAAGTTTGACTATATTCACATGCCTTGTTATTTCTGGGTTGTAGCCTATAACATAATATGTTATTGATGTCCAAACAAGAGAATCAAAGACTGAAAATGGAATCTTTAGTATGGCAGCTGGAAGACAGTAAGCCCAAGCTGGAAAGAGATAGAATGATTTTTGCTTATAAACAACGGGGAGTCTAGTAATAGTCATTATCAACTCGGAAACTCCAACCGTCATTAGGCATACAAGTGTATAATACAACGAACCTAATAAATAGTTTGATCCTAACAAGTCCACATCAAGTTGTGTGCGCAAAAAAACCATCATTGTTATGATTGCAGTGAATGTAAGCTGCCAAAAAAGCGAAAAAAAAAATAAACATGTTAGATTTTAAATGTTCAAGTAGGACTTAGCTGAGTTGAACTGAACTTGAATTTGATATTTGAATTTAAATATAAGCTTCGTTTCAAGAGATAAATGAGCTTCGTTTCAAGAGAAGAATCTCCCTCTTCATACAAGCTTTAAACAAATCCCATTTTCCTAAGGAGTAATTGCTATATGATAAACAACTTTCATCGGATTGAGATTTATCACATGGTTGTGAGAGTTCATCATCTAACATTCTTCCTCAGTAACTTGTTTTGAAAATCTGAGAAATCATCCACTGAAACATAACTGTAAGGAATATTTGTGTAGTACCAGCATTGCCTTTGATCCTTCTTAGAGGTTACCTGCACATGCATGAAATTTGTAACTCGTGAAACTATGAGTAAAATCACTTGAACTTTGGCGCAATGGTAAGGAACATGGTTTCCATTTCTACCTCATGAAGAAAGTCTGCCACTCCTTTTATATCAGGGCACCAGAAACTACAATCCATAAAGAACTGAAGTGCTTGATTGCAGGAGCCATGGTATACTATTTTCCCCTCTTCCATCAATATAAGATCATCAAATAACTCAAAGGTTTTTTGTGCTAGTTGGAGGAGTGAAAGCACTGATGTTGCATCATTGACGTGCACCAATTGCTGGAGACATGTAACTATAGTGGAGATGTATAAGCCAGTTGATATTTCATCCATAAAAAATGCTTTTATGGGACCTACAATCATCTCTCCTGCAATATGATTTGAAAATAAACTTGTAACTACTAATGACTGCTCATAACTATTATGATGTTACTAATTGCCAATATCAAGGTTTGATCCACTATTTCCCCAAAACCTTTTTTATCAAAGAATCAATTTATTGGATATAAGGTGATAAAACATGACCAATTGTAAAACATAACACATATATGCAAGCGTCTTAAAAGAGAGCATGTGGATAAATATGTAAGTATTACAACTTTAATGAACATGTAGATAAACACATGGATAGACACGTAGAAATAAAACAAGATAAACAAAAGTTTCAAGAAATGTTGGTTACCATGTATCTTGAGGCATGTGATGATCGCAAAACAAACAAGAAGGGTTTACCAATTCTTTTATATCCTCCTTGAGTGCCATTATCCAGAGTACCCCTGCAGCTGCAAGGACAATTGCACTGTTACGAGACAATAACAGTGGTGATGTACACTGCATTAGGATCTTCACAACTTCATTGCTAAAAAATGTATATTTTGATTCAGCAAATTTACGGGTGACCTTAATAGTAGAACTAGATCTTAATTAGTTCTCATATATCCCCTTCAAAGTAAAATTGGAAGTTCATTTATGCTATCACATACCGTAGAAGAATCCCAATTAGCATTATTTGACTCCACTCTTCCACATCAGGAAGAATAACACACTAATTTTTGTAATTTCTTCCAGTAAGTGAAAAATTGTTTGGGCACACATAAGTAAATGTATAAATAGCAGCTTCAACAACTTCTGGGGAATGATCATTTAATAATAGTCCAACAATCAGCACCACATGAAGTATCCACAGCTTAGAATAATAATTTGAGTATTCACTGCCAACATAAAAAAATATTTTGGAACTAGCTTTATGGAACTTGAAAAGAGACTCACATCAAACATACAACTCTTCCCCCATTAGGTTGCAATGTTTGTAAAGGAAATTATCTAGTACATGTAACCTTTTAGATCCATAAAGTGGTGATAAAAAAATAATTTACCAGTTAAGATTCACTAATATCCCTTCCAACTAATTATTGAGTCTATTGATAGGAAGAATAGTCTCTCACTATTTCATAATGACTACTTTTAAAATAATCTAAACTTTCATGCTTTCCAGAAGTTAATTAGTAATCTTGTTTAGTACAAAAAACGGCCATTGGGAAGTGGAAACAAATTTTAGCTTATTAAACTATGACAACTACCAATTGCATCCAAACTATAGATCTAGACACAAACTTTGTCATTATAACATGTAATGTATGAATTATGACATTTGGTAGCAGAAACAAAATTCACATACTATTGTCAATTTCTTTTTTAGAACACACTAGTTGTTGTGAAACAATATAGATTACAATATAGTTTTTTTAGAAGCCAATACCAGAAAAATAGATGACCAGGAGATATATACACGGAGTGATGTATTATGATCGATACACATACCATTGATTCAAATTATCGGAAGGCTACACAGAGCAACGCATTTGTCTATTTGTTTTTAGGGTTTCAGTGAGAGAGTCGCAAATGAGAAGCTTTCTTCCTCCGATTCTTTCTTCAATTCAGCCTTTGATTCTGCCTTCGAGAGATTGGGAAAACAAAGAGTTTGTGAAATTGAAAGAGAATTGTCATCTCTTCATTTTAAGGGTTTGAGTGAGTGGGAATTTTTTCCACTACTTTTGATTCTAGAGTTTGAGATTTTGGATTTGAGGTAAAATAATGAAGAATTTGAAACGATTTGAAGAAGAAATTGGGTAGAGTGGAAAACAATCTGAAAGAAGTTTAAGGAAGAAAATGTACGAATTGAGAAAAATAACTCGAAAAAAGAAAGGGTGAAAAAAATGAAAATAAATGAAAAAAAAAAGAAGGAAGAGTGAAAAAAAATGAAAAAAAAAAAATAAGGGTGGAAAACCAAAGGAAGAGTGAAAAAAATGAAATAAATAAATAAGAAAAGGTGGGAAAACAAAATAATTAAAAGAAAAAAAAATGGAAAATCAGATGAATAAAACAAGTAGTAATGAGGATTAACTAAAATAGTCGCGACAGTTCATTTTAACGATCGCAAGAGTGAAAAGAGGGCAGTTCTTGATAACCGTCGCAATTATGTTACTCAACATGTCTATGAAATTTGCGACAGTTGGCCCTAACTGTCGTGACAACCATCGTACTCCAGAAATAAGGGTGGTTTTATGAGAACTGTCGCAACTTATGTGTCGTAAATCTCCTTTTTTCTTGTAGTGTAGAGAAGGACCTCGTCAGAACTTCAATCAGCAGGTGGCTTCTATAACCATCCCAGCAGCACCTCAGCAGCCAGCAGTGTCTCAACAACAAAATCAGGCTCCTCGCCGATCGCAGCCTCTGACTAGGCGGGATAGGCATTTTGACACTCCACCTCTTCCCTACTCTCAGTTATTTCAGCACTTGTTAAAGCTACAGTTAATTCAGAAGAGAACATTGGCTCCACCTACTGGTAATCCACCTCCCGGCTATGACGCCAACGCCCACTGTGAGTTTCATTCTGGGGCACCCGGACATCATTTTGAGAACTGTAAAGCTTTTAAGCATCAGGTTCAAGATTTGGTGGATTCCAAAGCCATCAATTTCTCCAATGATGTTCCAAATGTGAATCAGAACCTGATGCCAAATCACGGTGAGCCGAGGGTCAATGCTATTATTAAAGATTGCGAAGACTTGAGTTTGATTTCAGATGTGAACGAGGTTCAAACTCCTTTGCGTATGGTGAAGGAGAGACTGTTGAAGGGAGGGGTATTTCCCGGCTGTGATGAAGGTTGTGTAGGATGTGTGTCACAGCCAGGCGGTTGTGATTTATTGAAAGCAGATATTCATAAAAGGATCAGTGAAGGGATATTACAGTTTGACAGGGGTTGTAAGCCGAATAAAGTTATTGACAGAAGGATTGATGTTGCCACAATAATGATTCCATTCAAGACAATAACTATATCAGCGCCGCCAAGACCAGCGCCGATCACTATCACTGTTCCTGGACCAGTCCCGTATGAGAGTACCAAGGCCATCCCATGGAACTATGGGGCCGAGGTGTTTGTTAATGGTAAGAAGCAGGAATTGGAAGAGACATCAGCTGTGAATACAGGGGTTGAAAATCTTGTTGAAGCAGGGGCTATCACTAGGAGTGGTAAAGTCTTTATTCCGTCCGAGGATCAAGCTGGAAGTTCAAGACAAAACAAAGGTAAACAGATGATGAATGAGTCTGCACAGAGGTAAGAAGCAAATAATTCTATGACAAAGCCAGTTGGGGATACTTTCTCAGAAGACGTAGAAGAGTTTATGAGGTTGATCAGGAGAAGTGATTACAAGATTGTTGATCAACTTCACTAAACTCCATCAAAGATTTCCATTTTATCCTTACTGTTGTGCTCTGAGGCGCACCGAAATGCATTGCTGAAGGTTTTGA
The DNA here is from genome assembly GCA_022829125.1 of Lathyrus tuberosus. Taxonomy (NCBI): domain Eukaryota; kingdom Viridiplantae; phylum Streptophyta; class Magnoliopsida; order Fabales; family Fabaceae; genus Lathyrus; species Lathyrus tuberosus. The sequence goes on from JALAZF010000882.1 coordinate 623,024, forward strand.
ATATGGCTTATGTACCGCAGGAAATATCTGTCAACCAGTTAGAAGGGGTTGTGGCTCATGTGAATGCCGGTAATGGTTTGGGTTTCACCGATTTAGATCTGACTCCGGCTGGGAGAAATCACAACAACGCTTTGCATATTTCAGTGGAATGCCGTGGTTCCTTAATGTCGCATGTGTTAGTTGATACTGGGTCGTCTTTGAATGTGTTACCGAAGAAGGCTTTGATGAAATTGGATACTCGTGGGTTGATTTGTACACCAAGTGACTTGGTGGTACGCGCTTTTGATGGCTCCAAGAGGTCAGTTTTTGGAGAGTTAGTTCTGCCAATCAAGGTGGGTCCTGAGATTTTCAACACCACCTTTTACATAATGGATATTCAGCCTGCCTATAGCTGTTTGCTGGGTCGTCCTTGGATCCATGGTGTTGGGGCAGTAACATCTACGCTGCACCAGAAGTTGAAGTATATGGTGGATGGCCATGTTGTGACTGTTTGTGGTGAGGAAGATATCATGGTGAGTCACCTATCGACCTTCAAGTATGTAGAGGTAGATGGTGAAATACAGGAAACTTTGTGCCAAGCCTTTGAAGCTGTGAAAATTCCCGAGGAACCCCCAAAGGCAGTCAGTCAGCCTGAGGTGGTTGCCCAACCTGAAGTTGTCAGACAACCAGAGGTTCCAATGTCCTCTTTCAAAGAGGCGCGCGCTATAGTTGAAGCTGGTAGTTCTCAGAAGTGGGGTAGTGTCATTGATGTTCAAAGAAAGCAAGATACTCATGGATTGGGTTACAAGCCACCTAGGCGTCCTGAAGAGCCTCCCAAGTTCTATGGTCCAGTCCGTTTCACCAGTGCCGGTGTTTTCTTCGACAGAGTCAATGCTATTGAGGATGAAGGGGATAGTGACTGTGACATGGATGAATGGATCCGTCCCTGCACCCCTGGTCAGAGTTTAGGCAACGGGTTCTCCGAGAAAGTCATCCAAGTGACGCGCCCGGAGTAATTTACTTTTGTTTTCTGTTATGTTGAATCCTACGTTCTGCCCAAGACGTAGTGATATTTATTTGTAGGGCTTGGATGTTTATTTGCTACTTTTATCATCAATAAAGGACGTTTTTTCATTCAAATATTTTGATCCCTGTTTTTCTGTTTTTACTTTTTGCATCAAAATGGCAATGTGTTTTCTTGTTTGTTGCACTCATAATAAACATAAAACATCCATCATGCAGGTTTCTTTGTTCAGATTCCACCCATCATGACTTAGCTATGGCTCGATATGACTTCGACAATCCTATCTATCAGGCCGAAGAAGAGATTGATGAAGACTGTGACCTGCCAGAAGAATTAGCCAGGCTACTGAAACAGGAGGAAAGGGTTATTCTACCTTATCAGGAGGAAGTTGAGACTGTTAATCTGGGAACCGAGGATGTTAAACGAGAAGTAAGGGTTGGAGCTGCTTTGGAAGACACTGTTAAGGGAAGATTGGTTGAGCTGCTTCGAGAGTATGTGGATATCTTCGCCCGGTCTTACCAAGACATGCCCGAGCTTGACACTGACATTGTTTCACACAGACTGCCGCTTAAAGAGGGTTATACTCCAGTCAAGCAGAAACTGAGAAGGACGAAACCAGATATGGCTGTCAAGATCAAGGAAGAGGTTCAGAAACAGTTGGACGCCGGATTTCTTGCTATGACAAATTATCCTTCGTGGGTTGCTAATATCGTACCTGTACCTAAGAATGATGGGAAGGTCGGGATGTGTGTTGATTACCGAGATTTGAATAGGGCGAGCCCGAAGGATGATTTCCCGCTCCCCCACATTGATGTGTTAGTAGACAATACTGCTCAATATTCTGTGTTTTCCTTCATGGATGGCTTCTCTGGGTATAACCAAATCAAAATGGCCCCAGAGGACATGGAGAAAACAACGTTTATAACACAGTGGGGAACATTTTGCTACAAGGTAATGCCCTTTGGATTGAAGAATGTTGGGGCAACCTATCAGCGGGCAATGGTGACTCTCTTTCATGATATGATTCACAAGGAGATTGAAGTTTATGTTGATGACATGATTGCGAAGTCACAGACAGAGGAAGAACACTTGGTAAATCTCCAGAAGCTGTTTGAAAGGTTGAGGAAGTTCAGGCTGAGATTAAATCCGAACAAGTGCACTTTCGGCGTGAGGTCTGGTAAATTGCTGGGATTCATTGTTAGTGAAAGAGGTATCGAAGTCGATCCTGCAAAAATAAGAGCCATACAAGAGATGCCTGAGCCAAGAACAGAGAAAGAGGTTCGTGGTTTCTTAGGAAGGTTGAATTACATTGCTAGGTTCATCTCTCACCTGACAGCCACGTGTGAGCCAATTTTCAAGTTGTTGAGAAAAGATCAAGATGTCAGGTGGAATGAAAATTGTCGAGAGGCGTTTGAAAGGATAAAGACGTATTTGCAGGAACCTCCAGTCCTTATGTCACCGGTGTCTGGAAGACCATTGATTATGTACCTTACGGTTCTTGAGAATTCGATGGGTTGTGTGCTCGGTCAACACGACGAGACAGGTAGGAAAGAGCACGTCATTTACTACCTGAGTAAGAAGTTCACTGATTGCGAATTAAGATACTCTATGTTGGAAAAGACATGTTGTGTACTCGCTTGGGTAGCCAAGCGCTTGAGGCAGTATATGTTAAACCACACAACCTTGTTGATTTCGAAGATGGATCCGATTAAGTACATGTTTGAGAAGCAAGCACTTTCTGGAAGGATAGCCCGTTGGCGGATGGTTCTGACAGAATATGATATTCAGTATGTTTCCCAGAAGGCCACTAAGGGAAGTGTTCTATCAGAATACCTTGCTGAACAGTCGGTCAAGGATTATCATCCTATCAAGTTTGAGTTTCCAGACGACCATGTTATGTTTCTGAAAATGAAAGATTGTGAAGAGCCTCTGCCTGATGAAGGACCTGAGATTGGGTCTCAGTGGAAGATGATTTTTGATGGGGCTGTCAACTCGTATGGTAATGGAATTGGGGCAATCATTACAACCCCAAAGGGTTCTCATATACCTTTCACTGCCCGGTTAGCATTCGTGTGTACCAACAATGAGGCGGAGTATGAAGCATGCATCATGGGGTTAGAGGAAGCAATTGATCTGAGAATTAAGAACCTCGATGTCTATGGTGATTCCGCGTTAGTAGTTAATCAAATTACAGGAGAATGGGAAACTCGTCAGGCGAATTTGGTGCCTTATAACAACTATGCCAGAAGGTTGTTACCTTTCTTTGACAGGGTGGATTTTCATCATGTGCCCCGAGCTGAGAATCAGATGGCTGATGCGTTAGCGACATTGGCGTCCATGTATAAGGTGAACCGTTGGAATGAAACGCCTTCGATTAGAATCATGCGCCTGGATAGACTAGCTTTTGTGTTTGCAATTGAAGATGTGTCTGATGGCAAACCATGGTATCATGATATTAAGGTTTTCCTGAAAAGACAAGAGTATCCAGAGGGTGCCTCCACCAAGGATAAGAAGACTCTGAGAAGGTTGGCAGGAAACTTCTTTCTGAACAAGGATGATGTGTTATATAAGAGGAACTTCGATATGGTCTTGCTACGTTGTGTTGATGAACACGAGGCAGGTTTGTTGATGGAGGAAGTTCACGAGGGTTCTTTCGGTACTCATTCCAGTGGACACACCATGGCTAGAAAACTGTTGAGGGCAGGATATTATTGGATGACTATGGAGGCTGATTGTTTCAAGTACGCCCGAAAGTGCCATAAATGCCAGATTTATGCAGATAAGATGCATGTACCGCCTACGCCTCTAAACGTGTTATCATCTCCTTGGCCTTTTGCAATGTGGGGCATAGATATGATTGGAAAGATAGAGCCCACTGCTTCCAACGGGCATCGTTTCATTTTGGTTGCCATTGACTATTTCATAAAGTGGGTGGAGGCAACCTCGTACGCCAACGTCACCAAGCAAGTGGTAGCCCGATTTATAAAGAAGGATATCATCTGTCGTTATGGGGTCCCGGAGAGAATCATTACTGATAATGGCTCAAATTTGAACAATAAGATGATGAAGGAACTATGTCAGAGTTTCAAGATCGAGCATCACAATTCTTCTCCATATCGTCCGAAGATGAATGGTGTTGTTGAGGCGGCAAATAAGAATATCAAGAAGATTGTGCAGAAGATGGTGGTAACATATAAAGACTGGCATGAGATGCTACCTTATGCCCTACATGGTTACCGTACTTCGGTGCGTACGTCAACTGGGGCAACCCCTTTCTCACTGGTATATGGTATGGAAGCTGTTTTACCCTTAGAGGTCGAGATTCCGTCTTTGAAAGTTCTGGCAGACGTGAAGCTTGATGAAGCTGAGTGGGTGCGTTCCAGATTGGATCAGTTGAACCTTATTGAAGAAAAGAGATTGGCAGCCATCGCACATGGTCGGTTGTATCAGAGCAAGATGAAGCACGCCTTTGATCAGAAAGTGCGTCCTCGGAGTTTTCAGACAGGTGAATTGGTTTTGAAAAGGATCCTTCCTCCTCAGATAGATCACAGGGGCAAATGGACTCCAAACTACGAGGGGCCATATGTGGTAAGAAAGGTCTTCTCTGGTGGAGCCTGTTGCACCCCAAAATTTGCTCTCCTTACTTTATTACTAACTGGCTTATGTTGCATTGCATTTTGCATTATCATGTGTGCATATCATTGGTTCTTAGCATGGGGTCAAGGTGCCTGAGGCAGTGCTTCAGAGGGTCAAGCAAGAGTCCTGGTATTGTCAAAGAGAGCTCAGGTGGATCATCCTCTCCTAACCAGTGCATAGATTAGGGTTTTGAGATTCTTGGGTTTATTGCTTCAATGGGCAAGCTCCTTGGGTTTTTATCATCATCAAATGGCATATCTTATCTTTGTTGGAGAGGATACACATCATATTCAGAGGAATTTGGATTTGGAGACTGTGTTATTTCCTCCTAGACTAAGGGTACCACAACTAGGGTTTGCTATAAAGTCAGTTTATTTCTGATTTTTTGGGCAAGACTTGATTCCATGGTACTCCTTGGGTCCCTAAGTACCTAGGGATGGGGGGTTGTCCATCAGTTTGGTTCAGGAGAAGTTCAATTGACCAGAAGATTGAGAATCAGGTGAATTGGGTAAAAGTCAACAGTGAGAGGAGAAGTCAACTGTGGAATTTTGAGGTTCTCTCCAAGGTTTTCAAGGTCTCACATCCTCATATGGTCTTCAAGGGTCAAGTTTCATACATATTTGTCAGGAATCAGGAGTTGGTGCAAAGTTTCTAAATTTGGAAAGTGACCTATAATGAAAAGTTTCCATTTTTGGCAAGTATCTACACTTTATTCAACTTGACTTTTCATCATCAAGAAAGCTTCAAATGAATTTTTCTCCAACATGAAAGTTGAAGGTCTTTTTATGGTCTTTCCAACAAGTACTAGTGGGGCTCCATATCATTTGTGAAGCTCCAGTTATGGTCCAAAGAAGGCAAGGTGGTTTTTAGGGTTTCATTTTCACAACTTTTAGGTTTTGGGACATATGGACCTATGATTAATTCCATTGCTTCAAGACATGTTCCAACATCCAAAAACAATTCCTAAGAAGCATTTTTGGCTTTTTAATCAAGTGATTCCATGGTTTATTCTTCACTTATTTTTTATTATTCAAAAAAGCCAAGTCATCAAAAAACTCATGAATCATTTGTTTTCAAGGCCCAATTTAAATATGGTGTGATTAGCAATCCAAATGAAGGTGATCCATCTTGGAATTTTTAAGAGAACATGCACGGAGAGTGGTGTATTCCATATTATGATATTTTCCAAAATAATTCAAAAATCATTAAACAAGTAATTACCCAAGCCCAATTCCTCATCAGAAGAAAACCCTAGTCTATATAAACCCATCCATGCACTGGTTAGGGTTAGTCACACGTGATATCTTGGAAAAAAAGAAAGTGAACCCTAATTCTTAAATCCATTAGATCTCTCAATTCACAAGGAGTTTTGGAGAAATTCTTTCACCAACAGAATCCTGGTGATCCACAGAGTAGAAACCAACCACCATTCGCAGCCAAAAGCAAAGAGTAGGGTTGCACCATATCAGGTTGGTAGGTTTTTTGACCATCATAAAACTCTCCTTTTTTATATGCATATTGACGTGTGATGATTGGTGATTACCCTGATCTATTTATTTTTAATTTTGGATGTGTGGTTTGCGTGTAATATGGATTTAAGGTTTTGTGCCCTAATGGTTTTTTCATTCGTTTTTTATTATACACTAACAATTTGGGGTTTTTGATGCCATATTTGGATTCCTGACGAAATTCTGGGTCGGATAGTGTACCCCCTTGCATTTTCTGGGCAGTTTGGTGGTTGCACGTGGTGGCCGGAGGTAGGGTTCCGGCGGCTGGCGGTGGTGGCCGGCGAACCAGTCCGGCGAGGTGAGTAAAGGAGGAAGATGAAGCACGACCGTTGATTTCCTTGATCTAACGCTCTCTATTGCTCCACGTGTCTTTTATTTTTATGTTTTATATTATTGATTGCGTGTGTGCCGTCTTATGTGTGCTACCGTGCGTCTGTCAATCATGACCTTTGTTTACGTTTGACTTTTGATCATGTGGCTATTAGCGTGACAACGATTAAATGAAATCACGTGAGGAGCATGTGGCTGGTCTATGGTGCTACCGTCTGTTTAGGTGTGCGCAGGCATATGTTGGTTATCGTGTACGTGCTAATGAGAGCCTCTCATCTTAACTACTGGATTAAACATTGACTTAATGTGGACCGTTGATTTCATCTCATGGTGCGTGTGAGTCTGACTGGGTTGACCAAGTTCTCATGTACCCCTTTTTTTATTATTATTTCTTCTGATGGGTGTAGCGTATGGGCCTGCTTCCTACACCCCACCTTCCAGCCCATTTGAAATCCCAACGCATTTGGACTACTGAATGCACCCCTTGCATTTTTTATTTTCACTTTTATTTCATTTTAATTATCATTTCTTTTATTTTTAAAAATACATTCTTGCATTTAAAAATTCCCACAAAATTCATACATCATTTTTATCATTTTATAAAATTTTCCAAATTTTATTTTTTATCATCTAAATTAAATATTTATTCAATTTCTTTTTGCATCACACATTTCATGCATACTTAAATTTCTTTATTTTATTTCTCTGCAATCATAAAATATTTTTGAGCCGTTCTTTTTGCATTTGTTCACTAACATCCTAAAATACATAAAAATATTTTTTATCATTTTTTAAAATCATTGCCTATTGCATTTAGGTCCTTCCCTTTGGCACATTGAACCCTACTTCCCACCTGAACTTTGCCTAATTATTTGAATGACTAATATCTTGATTTTTTTGCAGGGATTTTTGGTATTTGATTTATCTCTGGTTGAATAATATTGATGTTTAATTTGGGAATTTTAGGAGTTATTTTTCTAATTATTTGATTTATTTTCACTTGAGATCTGCTTATATGTGTGTTTCTGATCATGCCTAGGTCCTTGTTTGAAAGGCACTTGTGCCATTTGCTTTGGGGTTGCTTCTTTGATCTTTGAGTTCATGTTTGGATTATTATCATTATTGTTTGTCATTGTGTGATTTTCATTCACCTCATTTCTCTTTCTTGTCTCTATTCTGTACTAATCTTTTATGCAGGGACTAAGGTAAGTTCTTTAAGGGTATGGATAAATATCCATGGTCACCCTTATTCTTTCTTTCTCTCCTATCTTCTTCCTTTAGGGTTTAGGTTGTCGTCAAACCTCACTAACCGTAGGTCACCCATGCATGATGACTTTAGGATTCATAGTCCCCCTTTAGAGTTACCCTTGTGTCTTCTCTCTTCTCACCTCAAATTTCTTTAAAATACTTAATAAGAATAAGGTGTATTGCGCACGAGCCTTAAGTATGGGGAATGAGAAATGAGGGGCTTCCTTTCATCTTTCTAGAGTGCTTAGCGAGCGTCCTGTCTTGGGACGATGCGTTAAGTATTCGCCTCTGTGCCCTAGACTTTGGTGCAATGCAACTTAGGAACTAACTTAAGCCACTTCTGTCCTAAAAAACACAAACCAACTTCAAACATTTTTGTCCTTCGGGATCTTCAAACTAAAGGCTATTTTCAAAAAGGGCACGTTACTTTCCGTCTGAGTCGCAAACAGGCATCGACCCTAACTGCCGGACGCGAACTTAACGTCGCTCATAAAAAACACAAAAAGAACTTGGTCCGAACTACGTTGACTCTGAATTCCCCATTGCACAAAGGGGGTACGTAGGCCTAGGACGTTGACGTCCTACCGAGTCTGTCTTTGTCTTCCCCTCCCGTCTTAGCACAGCCCTAGATGATAGTATAACTCACCCTTAGATTAGACAATAAGCGTGGATCCCATCGAGTACGATGGACGCGTGGGGTGCTAGCACCTTCCCCTCGCGTAACCGACTCCCGAACCCAGGCTATGGTTGCGATGACCATTCCTTTCCCTTTTCCTAAGGTTTATGCGGTGTTCCCTTTCCCTCTCTTGGGATAAATTTACACGGCTGACGACTCTGTTTTTCTGCGCCACTCTCGCGTTTGTACCTGGATGAAAATCCTGGGAGCGACAGCTGGCGACTCTGCTGGGGACTCTGGTTGACCTATGCTGGTCCATCCCTAAGCGAGTCGATCCTAGCGCTTGCTTGTCTTTGTTCTCTTTGGGGTGCTTTGTTTTTGTTTTGATTTATGTATTGTATTTTATTTTTATTTTTACCGCATTTTCTGCATTTCATTTTTTATTACTGTCATGCTGTTGTGCTGTGCTAGCTGTCTTTGTTTTGCAGGTTGGGCGGGTCTGAGAGATAAGCCCACTACCAAGGCTTGAGAATACCCTAGGACTAGAGTGGAAAGTAGTGGGACCTACGTGCCCGCTTGGTACGTTTGTGTGTTCACGAAATTCACAACCAGACGAGGCTATCTTGGGATGCATTCTAACGTGTGTGTCTTGCGCATGTTGGGGTGTTGATCTAGAGAGTTGTCGACCCTGGTGACCGATCATCGAGGACCTTAGTGGAAACATCCCTCTTTAGTGGTGACAGTGGCAGACCACATCCTGTGGCAAACTCATTCGCACCCGAGGGCCCGCTTTGGAACTCGCATAGGACGGCCCCTACGTTTTGAAGAGAATCAGTGGAGGCACTCCTCGATTGACTTTAGTACTGTACCCCGAGGGATGAATGTACTATTGTTTCTCGACCTCAGTGCCAAAGTTGAGGACCTTCCGCTTTGGAGAATCGGTTGAGGCCTCCTCGATTGGTGATGATGCCAAACCAGAAATGGTGAACGTATCATCATTTCTCGACCTGAGAGCCCGGGATACTGAACATCCTAGTACCCACACGTGAGAGGGGATGGGTGTTTGCAGGTTTGCAGGTAACCGAAACCTTCAACCTACCCTATTTTTTGGATTTCTCATCAATGGCTGATTATTTGGGTCCTGGTTATCTCAGTGGTTCAGAATTCCGGTTTTCTGGGTTGTGGTTCGCGTTCAGTTAACAGCACAGCACATCCAACAGTGTTGCCTTGACCCCATGTTTGCATGAGCATATCATTTTTCTTGCATTCTGACATGTTTGACATTTTTCAGGGCTTGCATCTTACTCTTGATTCTGGTTTTCTGAGGTTACTTCAGCATGGATGTTCAGAGAAAGAAGACTGTTGCCTATTCGTTCCCAGAACCGACTTTGACACTGATTCACAAACTGATTAATATGGCTGGTTCTGGAGTTCGTACAGAGTTTAGTGGAAGGTATGGAAGACTTCTGAAATTTGTCTTTAATATCTCCAAGTATGAGAAGGATGCCTTTCACACACTTCTTCAGTTTTACGATCCGTCTCTGCGTTGCTTCACTTTCCCGGACTACATCTTGGCCCCAACATTGGAGGAGTTCTCATTTATTTTGAGAATTCCTATCAGTCATGATATAGTTTTCTTTTCTGAAGAACACCCCGGTATAAAAGAAATGGTTGTGGCTCTTCATATTAGTGAATCCGTTCTGAACAGTAATATTGAAGAAAAACAAGGAGTTAAGGGTTTCCTATTGAAGTTCCTGTTTGATCAAGCTTGCATACACGTCAAAGAGAAGAATTGGACTGCTTTCCAAGCCATTCTGGCTATGTGTATCTATGGGATTGTGCTGTTTCCGAATATTCCTGATCTGGTGGATATGCATGCCGTCAGAATCTTTATTTCGAAGAATCCTATACCTACCTTGCTCGGTGATGTGTATCACTCAGTCCACTACAAGAATGAGAATAGGCGTGGGAAAACTGTAAGTTGCTGTGCACCGCTCTTAGCTACTTGGCTTCTGAGTCATCTCCCTGAATCTGGCGCTTTCGTTGATACGAAAGATCCTCTGAAGTGGTCTAAGAGGGTAATGGGCTTGACTGCTGACAACATTGTTCGGTTTAATCGTGACTTGCTAGGAATGGAGATTATTTGCAAATGCGGAGAATTCCCTAATGTACCCTTGATAGGGAGGAAAGGTGGAATTAACTATAATCCCTCCCTAGCTATCAGACAGTTTGGCTATCCTTTGAGAGGTCCACCTGACGAGAGAGATATCAGAGAGTCCTTATTCTTCAATGGTATTAAGGATCAGGAGATGATGAGGAAAATTGTGAATGCTTAGAAACAGGTGACCAAGAAGGGTAAAACTCCGTTCGGAAAATGTAATAACCGGGCTTTTCCTCCCTATAAAGAGTGGATCAAGAAGAGAGTAGAAGAGGAGCTTCTTCCATTCCCGGTGGAACCACCTTTGTATCCTTTGGTAATCGAGCCTCCTACCACAGTTGAGTTGGAGAAGTATAACAAATTCTGGGCTGAAAAGGAAAGGCTGCGGGAAGAAAATAGTGAGCTAAAGAGAGAAATTTATCAGTGGAAGCATGTGCGGGGTGAAGCTGTTCATACCGCCAAGTTGAAGACAGAGCTCCTTGCTAAAGCAGAGAAAGAGCTTGCTGACATGGTCGCATCCAGAGAAAGGATGAAACAAGCTTTGGACGGTATCAGTAATGTTCTCAGGTCCAATGAGGAGGAATTAGGCAAGGCTTTGTTGAAGATTCACAGGTTCGATGAGCACCGAGACACTGCCATGGCTAGGAATAAGAGAAAGGAAGACGACTACATAGCTAAGATTGATCAGTTGAAGTCGACGCTCAAGAAGAAAGACGCCGAGATCTTATCAGGGATATTCAAGAGACAAGTAGTCGAGGGTCGACTCAATGAAGCCATAGCCTCCATGGAAGAGCTGAAAGTCCAAGCTGAAGCGAAGAAACCTAGACATGAGGGACCTGGTATGGAGGGTGTTTCTGGAGAAGACGCTTGGGAATTACATTGCCGATACTTGGATGGGATCATACACAGGAGGGACCTTCTCATTCAAGGGCTGATTCAGAGACCGAAGCATCCCGACACTAGAAAGCTGTTCAAGGAGATTCAAGACTGGTGCAGAAAGCATAATGGATGGGGGGGATTGACACTTGTAAACTTTGATGATATGCCATAGTTTTCTGTCCTCTTTTATTGTATTCAGATCACCACCAGGCTTGTTGGTTGGGACCTATGGTTTTTATATTCAGACTTGTTATCTCGGATTTGTGATTGCTGACATTTGGCTTTTCTCTGGTTTTCTTAATATATGAGCAGAGGTTCCATTATATCTTGTTATTAAACCGGAATCAAGGGGTGGATCGCCCTGTGAATTTTCAAGCATGTCCATTTGCATTTGCATATTCATAATCATTTTGCATAATCATTTTGCATGACAGGTGTTTATCTCCGGTGTTCTTATCTTGTACCCATCTCAGAATTGCAGATTTAACTCCTCAGGCCATTCAAGAGTTGATTATGGATCAAATTCAAGCTGAGTTGAGGGATGTACGAAGCCAAATGGGCCAGTTTATGGGGAAGATGCAAACCTTGGTTCAAGAGCAGAAAGTGCTGAAGGAAGAGGTCAACCAACTGAAGACTCAGATGAGTCTGGTTATGGATGTCGTGAGAGGTGTGCTAAGCAAAGATAATACTCTCATGCCTGAAGCTGCGGCTGGATTTGTCTCTCCCCCGTTGTTCAAGAGATCCCTCCCTAAGGGTGAGCAGATTGCCACTGTGACTGTCCCGGCTGTACCTCAACAACAACAGAATCGTGCTCCACGCCAGCCACAATTTACGCGTAAGCAGAATAGACATTTTGAGACTCCACCAGTGCCATATTCTCAGTTATTCCAGCATCTTCTTCAATTGCAATTGGTACGGAAAAGGACTTTGGCTCCTCCCTATGGTACTCTCCCACCAGGTTATGATGCAAGAGCCCACTGTGATTTTCACTCTGGCGCGCCGGGGCATAATGTGGAAGATTGTAGGGAATTTCAGCATGCTGTCCAAGATCTGATAGATTCGAGGAAAATTGAATTCACACCGAGCGGCGTAAGCATACAAGGTGGTCCCGATCTAGCTGTTGAAAAGGAAGTGGGTATCCCCGTTGCTTCTCCCAAAGCCACATCAAGTCAGGGGCATTTCTTGCAGTCCTTGGTCTTAGAATCCCCACATCCGCAAATGTTGCCTACGCCTCAACTAAGTCTGAAGAGAAAAGTGCCTGAAAGGATTATGCGCTCGAATCAGGATCAACAAGAGAACTGCTATGGAAAAAGACAACAAAGATCACGAAGGCCTGAGAGAAGGTTTGATCCACTTCCTGTTCCTCACAGCCAAGTTCTTGCCCGTCTACTCGAAAGTTCTTTGGTTCAACTAAGGGATGCCAAGCCTGTCCCCGACCCTATTCCTCCTGACTATGATCTGGATGCCAGATGTGAATATCACTCAGACACACTGGGTCATTCAATTGAAAATTGCAACGTGTTCAAGCACAAGGTGCAAGACCTGGTTGACTCAGAGATCATTGTATTCACTGAAGATGATATGTACATCAATGGAAGACTCCTTTCTCAAATGAACACTCAGTCTGCAAGTACGTCCAGACAGAATTAAGCTTCCTCGACAATGGCAATCTTCAGCTTCTTTATTGCATTTTCATTTATAGTTTTTCATTTCTTGTTAAAGCATCGTATGCATGTAAGACTTGTTTATTTTTTTATGATGATATTAATGCAATGAGTATGTTTTCCTTGAAGTAATCCATTCGTCTTCACTCTTAAATGTTTATATGCACTGCAATGCCAATTTTCTTTGTTTAGAACTCTTGAGGGAGGATGATGAGACGAAAACGCAAATCTCTGGTTGTACGTTCAAGGATAGAACCCTGTTGAGGATGTACAAGCATTGTTTCAAACCCCTAAACACTGGAGAGATAACGAGATAAACCCTCGTTAACCCCTTTGAGCCTTGGAGTAGGAGTTTCTTTCGTACGAAAAACCCTCATACTCAACCCAGGGGCAGGGTAGACGTCAGTTAGTTTGACCGAGCGTTCAAATTTCAAGGAGAGTGTGCATCTGAGGATCTATTCCCTTTTATCCCAATATCAAGAGGCGAATCAAGGAGTGAGGCAGTCATGTAAGACAACCAGTGTCACACGTTTTGTTCGAAAAGGGGAATAAAAAAAAGAAAAGCCCGCTAAGTCGAAGCAACTTAGGCAAAAGTTAGGGCATCCCGCTGGACTTCAGAAATCGAAAAAACTCAAAAAATCAGTCCTGGCAAAATTAGGGATCAAAAAGCAAAAGAGAGAAAAAGCGAAAAGCGTTACAAAAGAAAATTCCCGATAAGAACAAATTCGTGTGATTACAGACACCAAAGATAAAAAGGGATGACTGTCATTCCAAAACCCTCCTTAGGTGCCAAACCATTAGTGGCATAGGTTCCTTGAAAATCATAAACCTTTTGAGAGATGAGCGTTTTGGTCAGATTAACTGAACATAGGACTGAAGAACATCACGAAGAGTGGGTGGGCACCGATAAATTTTGAGCCATAAATCTTTTTTTCCTGAAACCGCGAACCATACCACGTTACAACCCTTAAAAGTCCTAATTGAAACAGGGTTCATTCCGAAAGCGTACTTCAACAGGATAGCGTTCCTGACTCCTATGATTTGTGCTAATAAGATTTGTTGGTATTGCATGTGCGCATTGTTGTTGCCATTCAAAAATCAAGGTCGCATCCCAGCAAGTGATTCATTCACGAGGCTCGGCGACGCATTTTCAATAAAAACTTCAAGGTTAACATGAGTGTTGCATTAGGATTGTCATTCTCATAATAAATATTTTTTGTTTGCATATATGTGCCTAAGCATCAATGCAGCTTACACAGTGAAAGTCACCTCAAAGCCCATAGTGGGGCAGGCCACCTCTAGAGCATGGGAGATCGTCCACTCCTGAAAATGGTTAATTGAAAACATCTCCTCAAGGTTCAAGATACTAAAGCAGAGTATTTTCGAGTCATTACAATCCCTTGCGAGGTAATGTACTTCTTGGATTACGAAGACTGGGGCAGTTATGTCGAGACATGATAAATTTCTCCAAGAGTTTGAAGACCCTGGGGCAGTGCGAACGCCCGATCTTCTGTAAAATCCTCTTGAGATAAAAAGTTCAAAGAGCCGCTTATGACCATAAAGGCAAGTCAGGTTGCAGGGCAACAGGATTGTACTCCCCCAATAGGTTACTCTCCCTAGCATTGAGATTACACTTTCCTCAGCAGAGCAGACTTTCCCCAGCAGGAGACTTGGGAAGTATTTTCTCCGGATCAAGACGTTATTTCCCCACAAAATCAGGGTGTTCACATCCCCCATCCAGTCAGGAAGCGTACTTTCACCAACAACGTTATATTCTAATCCCCAGCAAGGTGGGAGCAAGGGCATCCTCCCCTTCAGCAGGCTAAGTTCAGCAGTATCCCCAAGCAGGATGGTATTATGGACTATTTTCCCCAAGCAGGATGATTATGGGCTGGCATCCCCCAACAGGTCCTAAGCCGAATTGTTATTGGCAATCCTCGGCAACAAACTTCCGGTTCCGTTATTGGCGTCCATTCTCAACTCCCCCAGCAGAGGAGAAATCTCAGGTTTTAGATGTTACCTTCAGTAGAGGACAGGTGTAATCCCCGGTAGTGTGGATATTCTTTTGGGACTTCATCCCCAGCAGAATTTGTTGATCCGAAGAGTCGATCAGTGTGATCCTTCTCAGCAGAGTTCCTGGATTCAGAGGACAATTTATTTTTGTCCTCCGCAGCTGAATTGGTCTTTTCTCTCCAGCATTTATTTTGCTGGAGGGACCTCTTTTGCATATCATAAGCATTTGCATTACATCCCCAAAACGCGTAGCATTTCCACTTCGTGTGGAGCATTACGGCAAAATTCAAACATTTACATTCAAAGCATAAGCCAGGTTTGACGCTTTCCTTGCCAGGTATCTTTCCCAGCAGAGATGGCATAACTCAGGAGATTTTGGAGGGATGCGTTCCTCATGTTTGTGCTCCTCGGCAGAGTCTTTTATTTAGACTTCTCCTTTCCCTAGCGGAGTCATCTTATCTGTGGATCTTGAGTCCGTTAGAAGTTTGCTTTTGTTTGGTCTCTCTCTTTTGTGAGATCCAGTTTAATAGTATCCTTTTCTCAGTAGGGGTGGTATGAACCAGAAGTTTGTTTCACGTTATCCCCAGTGAAGCCCACTTTATGTTGGTTATCCTTTGTAGGTGCGATTGAGGTCGTATTTGGTTTTTCTTTGTGGGTAGAGTGATCGAGGTCAGTCTTCCTTTGCGGGTATAATTGAGGTTGTATTTGTTTTGTAGGTGCGATTGAGGTCGTATTCGGTTTTTCTTTGTAGGTAGAGTGATCGAGGTCAGTCTTCCTTTGCGGGTATAATTAAGGTTGTATTCGTTTTATGGGTGCAATTGAGGTCGTATTCATTTTTTCTTTGTGGGTAGAGTGATCGAGGCCAGTCTTCCTTTGTGGGTGCAATTGAGGTTGTATTCGTTTTGTGGGTGCGATTGAGGTCGTATTCGTTTTTTCTTTGTGGGTAGAGTGATCGAGGTCAGTCTTCCTTTGCGGGTATAATTGAGGTTGTATTCGTTTTGTGGGTGCGATTGAGGTCACATTCATTGTTTTCTTTGTGGGTAGAGTGATCGAGGTCAGTCTTCCTTTGTGGGTGCAATTGAGGTTGTATTCGTTTTGTGGGTGCGATTGAGGTCGTATTCGTTTTTTCTTTGTGGGTAGAGTGATCGAGGTCAGTCTTCCTTTGCGGGTATAATTGAGGTTGTATTCGTTTTGTGGGTGCGATTGAGGTCGTATTCGTTTTTTCTTTGTGGGTAGAGTGATCGATGTCAGTCTTCCTTTGCGGATACAATTGAGGTTGTATTCGTTTTGTGGGTGCGATTGAGGTCGTATTCGTTTTTTTCTTTGTGGGTAGAGTGATCGAGGTCAGTCTTCCTTTGTGGGTGCAATTGAGGTTGTATTCGTTTTGTGGGTGCGATTGAGGTCGTATTCGTTTTTTCTTTGTGGGTAGAGTGATCGAGGTCAGTCTTTCTTTGTGGGTGCAATTGAGATTGTATTCGTTTTGTGGGTGCGATTGAGGTCGTATTCGTTTTTTCTTTGTGGGTAGAGTGATCGAAGTCAGTCTTCCTTTGCGGGTATAATTGAGGTTGTATTCGTTTTGTGGGTGCGATTGAGGCCGTATTCGTTTTTTTCTTTGTGGGTAGAGTGATCGAGGTCAGTCTTCCTTTGTGGGTGCAACTGAGGTTGTATTCGTTTTGTGGGTGCGATTGAGGTCGTATTCATTTTTTCTTTGTGGGTAGAGTGATCGAGGTCAGTCTTCCTTTGCGGGTATAATTGAGGTTGTATTCGTTTTGTGGGTGCGATTGAGGTCGTATTCATTTTTTACTTTGCGGGTAGAGTGATCGAGGTCAGTCTTCCTTTGTGGGTGCAATTGAGGTTGTATTCGTTTTGTGGGTGCGATTGAGGTCGTATTCGTTTTTTCTTTGTGGGTAGAGTGATCGAGGTCAGTCTTCCTTTGCGGGTATAATTGAGGTTGTATTCGTTTTGTGGGTGCGATTGAGGTCGTATTCGTTTTTTCTTTGTGGGTAGAGTGATCGAGGTCAGTCTTCCTTTGCGGATACAATTGAGGTTGTATTCGTTTTGTGGGTGCGATTGAGGTCGTATTTTTGTTTTCTTTGTGGGTAGAGTGATCGAGGTCAGTCTTCCTTTGCGGGTATAATTGAGGTTGTATTAGTTTTGTGGGTGCGATTGAGGTCGTATTCGTTTTTTCTTTGTGGGTAGAGTGATCGAGGTCAGTCTTCCTTTGTGGGTGCAATTGAGGTTGTATTCGTTTTGTGGGTGCGATTGAGGTCGTATTCGTTTTTTCTTTGTGGGTAGAGTGATCGAGGTCAGTCTTCCTTTGCGGGTATAATTGAGGTTGTATTCGTTTTGTGGGTGCGATTGAGGTCGTATTCGTTTTTTCTTTGTGGGTAGAGTGATCGAGGTCAGTCTTCCTTTGCGGGTATAATTGAGGTTGTATTCGTTTTGTGGGTGCGATTGAGGTCGTATTCATTTTTTTCTTTGTGGGTAGAGTGATCGAGGTCAGTCTTCCTTTGTGGGTGTAATTGAGGTTGTATTCGTTTTATGGGTGCGATTGAGGTCGTATTCGTTTTTTCTTTGTGGGTAGAGTGATCGAGGTCAGTCTTCCTTTGCGGGTATAATTGAGGTTGTATTCGTTTTGTGGGTGCGATTGAGGTCGTATTCATTTTTTCTTTGTGGGTAGAGTGATCGAGGTCAGTCTTCCTTTGCGGATACAATTGAGGTTGTATTCGATTTGTGTGTGCGATTGAAGTCGTATTTTTGTTTTCTTTGTGGGTAGAGTGATCGAGGTCAGTTTTCCTTTGTGGATGTAATTGAGGGTGTATTTGTTTTGTGGGTGCGATCGAGGTCGTATTCGTATTTTCTTTGTGGGCAGAGTGATTGAGGTCAGTCTTCCTTTGAGGTTGTATTCGTCTTTTGGGTACGATTCAGGTCGTATTTGTTTTTTCCTTGTGGATATGGTTGAGGGCATATTCCTTATTTTTCAGCACACTCTATCTCGTTATTCTTACCATAAGCAAATTTCTGGGGCTCTTTTCGCTATTCAATCCCCGTGTACCCTGGAATGTCTGAGAGTCGTTGCTATCAAACCTTCCGGACCAAGTTGATTGAATAGGGGCAGCTGTTGCACCCCAAAATTTGCTCTCCTTATTTTATTACTAACTGGCTTATGTTGCATTGCATTTTGCATTATCATGTGTGCATATCATTGGTTCTTAGCATGGGGTCAAGGTGCCTGAGGCAGTGCTTCAGAGGGTCAAGCAAGAGTCCTGGTATTGTCCAAGAGAGCTTAGGTGGATCATCCTCTCCTAACCAGTGCATAGATTAGGGTTTTGAGATTCTTGGGTTTATTGCTTCAATGGGCAAGCTCCTTGGGTTTTTATCATCATCAAATGGCATATCTTATCTTTGTTGGAGAGGATACACATCATATTCAGAGGAATTTGGATTTGGAGACTGTGCTATTTCTTCCTAGACTGAGGGTACCACAACTAGGGTTTGCTATAAAGACAGTTTATTTCTGATTTTTTGGGCAAGTCTTGATTCCATGGTACTCCTTGGGTCCCTAAGTACCTAGGGATGGGGGGTTGTCCATCAGTTTGGTTCAGGAGAAGTTCAATTGACCAGAAGATTGAGAATTAGGTGAATTGGGTAAAAGTCAACAGTGAGAGGAGAAGTCAACTGTGGAATTTTGAGGTTCTCTCCAAGGTTTTCAAGGTCTCACATCCTCATATGGTCTTCAAGGGTCAAGTTTCATACATATTTGTCAGGAATCAGGAGTTGGTGCAAAGTTTCTAAATTTGGAAAGTGACCTATAATGAAAAGTTTCCATTTTTGGCAAGTATCTACACTTCATTCAACTTAACTTTTCATCATCAATAAAGGTTCAAATGAATTTTTCTCCAACATAAAAGTTGAAGGTATTTTTCTCCTCTTTCCAACAAGTACTAGTGGATCTCCATATCATTTGTGAAGCTCCAGTTATGGTCCAAAGAAGGCAAGGTGGTTTTTAGGGTTTCATTTTCACAACTTTTAGGTTTTGGGACATATTGACCTATGATTAATTCCATTGCTTCAAGACATGTTCCAACATCCAAAAACAATTCCTAAGAAGCATTTTTGGATTTTTAATTAAGTGATTCCATGGTTTATTCTTCACTTATTTTTTATTATTCAAAAAAGCCAAGTCATAAAAAAACTCATGAATCATTTGTTTTCAAGGCCCAATTTAAATATGGTGTGATTAGAAATCCAAATGAAGGTGATCCATCTTGGAACTTTTAAGAGAACATGCACGGAGAGAGATGTATTCCATATTATGCTATTTCCTCTCTTTCAGGTTTACGCAGTGTTCCCTTTCCCTCTCTTGGGATAAATACACTTTGCTGGCGACTCTGTGTTCTTTTGCGCCACTCTCGCGTTTGTACCGTTGGATGCGAATCTTTTCGTGAGCGACAGCTGGCGACTCTGCTGGGGAATATCTGGTTGACCTATGCTGGTCCATCCCCTTTAGCGAGTCGATCCTAGCGCTTGTCTGTTTGTTTTTGTTGGGTGTTTGTTTTGTGGTGCTTTGCTTTGTTGTATATTACTGTATTTACTGTCTTATTTGCTTTACTGTATTTACAACTTTTTATTGCATCGCATTGCATTTTATATTGTCATACTGGATATACTGCGCTGTGCTGGCTGTTGTTCTGTTTGGCAGGTTGGGATGTTCTGAGAGATGAGCTCAATACCCAGGCTCGAGTATACACCTAGGTTTTAGCGTGGGCAGGCGTGACGCTCCCGTGGTGTTAGCCACGTGCGGGTGATCACGATCCCTACAATCAGACGAGGTTCTATCCGGAGCTTTTTGCTACTGTATGTTGATACAGACCAGTAGTTATTCTCTGGAGGAATTGTCGACTCTGATGACCATTCCCGAGGACTCAGTTGCGGCACTCCTCCCCGGATGTGACAGTGGCAGCCCACTTTCTGTGGCAAACCCATTGCACACTCTCGATCCGAGGACCCAATGCTGGGAACTTGCCATATGACCCTTCTTTTTTGAAAGTGAATCAGCAGACGACCTCTTTGATTGGCGGTAGCATTGTATCCTTCGGGCTGAATGTGCTATTGCTTCTCAAACCTCTGAAGCTGAGGATCTTTCGTTTTTGGAGAATCAGTTGAGGCCTCCTCGATTGATGATGATGCCAAACCAGAAATGGTGAACGTATCATCATTTCTCGACCTGAGAGCCCGGGATACTGAGCATCCTAGTACCCACATGTGAGAGGGACGGGTTGTTTACAGGTTTGCAGGTAACCGTGACCTTCAACTGACCCGGTTTCTTGTTGTTATCACTATGGTTGTTGTTGATTCTGAGTTTTGGTACAGAGCCTTAATTTGTTCAGTCAGCACAGTGCAGCCAGTTTATGTGGATACCTTGATCCCGTGCTCTGCATTGCATTCCATTTATCTGACATTCATGTTTGTGCATTTTCAGGTAGTATCTAGTCTTTGATTCCAATCAGAGGGCGTTCTTAGGGATGGACACTAAGAGGGGTAAGAAGAATATCATCATCTACAAGTTTCTGAAGATCACTCTTGGTCCTTTGAGTAGTTTACAGAGTATAGCTGGTCCGGAAGTTTTGGGAGCCTTTGAAGAGAAGTATGGTTGGATACTGTCCCTGGTTCGGAGTCTCAGTGAATATGAATATAATGGGCTACACACCTTGATGCAGTTTTATGATCCTTCTCTGAGGTGCTTTGTGATGCCAGATTATGTGTTGGTTCCTACCCTGGAGGAATACTCCGACATCTTGCGGATTCCTGTCAAAGAAGGTGTTTCTTTTTGTGGTTCCCAAGGAGAGTGTGATTTCCAGACAGTGTCTGAGGCTCTTTATTTGAGCAGATCTACAGTGGAGGCTGATTTTTCTAAGAAAGGAAAATCCCGAGGGTATCATTTGGAGTACTTGGTAAAGAGGGCTCGAGAGGAAGCTAAGGAAAATAGGTGGAGGGCTTTCAATGCAATATTAGCTCTGTGTATATATGGCATTGTGTTTTTCCCTAATGAGTCTGACTTCGTCGATACGGATGCTATTCAGATATTTACAACTCAGAATCCGGTACCAACTTTGTTAGGTGATCTCCATTACGCTCTATATAATAGGAATGAGAAAAGGCGAGGTGGTGTGGTTTGTTGTTGCGCACCTCTCTTCTACAAGTGGTTTGCCAAACGTTTACCCCAATCTGGTGCTTTTGTGGATTCAAAGACTTCTTTAGAGTGGAGTAAGCGTCTGATGGGCTTAGCTGCTAAAGACATTCTCTGGGTGGATAAGGGTTTGTTGGGGACTGATATTTTGCATAGCTGTGGTAGGTATCCTAATGTACCTTTGATCGGAAGAAAGGGAGGTATTAACTACAACCCGTCTTTGGCTATCAGGCAGTTTGCATATGCCCTAAAGGATCCTCCAGCTGAAAAAGACTTAGAAGAATCTTTGTATTTTCACATGACTGATGGTGTGGTTATTGCGCAAGAAGCCTCTCAAGCCTGGCTCAGCAGACAAAAGATGGGTAAGACTGTTTTGGGGAAACCCAATAATCAAGCTTTCGATCCGTATGTTGAATGGGTGAAAAAGAGGGTAGAAGAGTTCTATTTGCCTTTTGATCGGGCGTCTCCCTTGTATCCAGAGAGTGTGGAGGAAAGACTTACTGTGCCTATTGAAGAGTTCAACAAGCAACAGAAGTTGGTGCGCGAATTGAGAGCAGAGAATTCTGGTATGAGTACTCAACTGCAAGGAGCTTTGCATGACAATTTAGAGCTGAAGTGGCAGGTCAAAGAGTCGACTGAGCGTCTGAAGAAGACATAAAATGATCTGGATAACAGAATTCAGCATTTCAAGAAGATCAGCATGGCAGCAGAGACTTCAAGCCAGACCACCAGGACAACTAAGAAGCTTTTGGCTAAGACTAAAACTGAACTTGATGCTTATCAAGAGATGTGGAGTGAGGTCCAAGCCGAAAATGAGGGATTAAACAAAGAGCTGCAAAAGGCGAAAGAAAAAGGGAAGCATTTCTTCAACAAGTGGAAAGAATCCCAAAAGGAGGTTGAAGAGCTCAAATTACAAGCTGGAATCAAGAAGGTGAGACATGAGGGTAGCAACGCTGAAGAGCAGATTGCAACGCTGAACCAAGAGATTGCGAAGAGAAACAGGTTAATCAAAGGGATGATCACGCGACCTGCGCATCCTGACACTTTGAATCTTCTGGAAGAAGTGGAGGCTAGTCTGTTTGGGGTCGAATTGTAGTTATTATGTATCTGTTTCTTTTGTGGTTACCATCAGGATTGTTGATGGAATCACCATTGATTACAATTGACTTTGTTTGTATGAGTTCTTCCATCTTGATAAAAGAATGTTTGATTCAGATATTTGTGCCTTGGTGGTTTTTATTTGAATTGTGGTTTGTTTCCTCGGTTTAATGCTGCGGTATTGCTGAGTTCGGATTTATTTTCTGATGAGGTGTCTAATCCCTGGCCCGGTTTCAAAGATTGGAATCAAGGGATATACCTTGGAAATGTTTAAATATGTTTGTTTGCATTTTTGCATTTGCATTTGCATAATCATATTCATTTTTGCATAACAGGTTTATCTCTGGTTTTCTTATGTTCTCTTTTCTACAGACAAGATTGCCGACCAACCTATTCATCGATATTCTACTCGACTCAATCAGAAGAGAGTCATGGAACAGATGCAAGCTAAGATGGCTGCTATGCAGACGCGTATTGACCAGTTAATGGAAATGATGCAAGGAGTTGCACAGGGGCAACAAAAGCTCAGGACCCTGGTGCAACCTCTTGTGGCAAGAGTTGACGAGAACGGTGTACTACACGGCGGTGCTCATACTCAGGTTATTCCTCCTGGCGGAGCTGGTAATGGAAATGTTGGTCAAAATGGAGTTCAAGGTGGAGTGCCAATCCCTTCTTTGGTAGGGGGAGGAAGCACTATTCATGCAGTTCATGGCCATCACTATGATGACCAGCAAGACAATGTTTTCTCTGTACGAAGCATGGACGCTGGCATCCCTGTTGTTAATGATGAAAGGATCCGCTTGATCGAAGAGCAACTGAAGGGAGTTGTGGACCAAAATACTCTGGGTATAGATTTGGATGATCTGGGGCTGGTTCCAGGCGTCATTATCCCACACAAGTTTCAGACTCCCACCTTTGAAAAGTACAACGGTATGACTTGCCCAAGGACTCACGTAAGGGCATACGCAAGTAAAATGGCTGCTCATGCAAAGAATGAGAAGTTGATGATGCATTGCTTCCAGGATAGCCTATCTGGGGCATCCCTGGAATGGTATATGCAGCTAGAGAGGAAAGACGTTCGTAGTTGGAGAGAGCTGGCAGGGGCTTTTATCAAACACTATCAATACAACACCGACATGGCTCTAAATCGTACACAGCTACAGAGCATGTCCCAGAAAAGCAGTGAAACCTTTAAGGAGTACGCACAGAGATGGTGCGAGCTGGCGGCGAGGGTGCAGCTGCCGATGTTGGAGACAGAAATGTTGAAAATGTTCATGGACACCTTGCCCAAACATTATTATGAGAAGTTGTTGCCTTGTGCACTAGGCAAGTTCACAGATTTGATCATGTTAGGTGAGATGGTAGAAAGCGGGATTAGAGTTGGGAAGGTCTCAGGCAGTGATGAATCATCTTCTGGTCAGGGGAAGAAGCCGTACGTGAACTATAAAAGGAAAGAAGAAGCCAATTCTGTCTTGTCCTATAAGGGAAAGGGGAAACAACAACAAAACTATAACCAGCGAGTAGCTTCAGTGGTTATTCCTGCAGCACTGCCACCTCAAGCATCGCCTCAACAACAGAACCGAGTTCAACGCCAGTATCAAGCCAGACAGAGAACAGCTGATAGACATTTTGATACTCCACCTCTACCATATTCACAATTGTTTCAGCATTTGCTTGAGTTGAAGTTAGTTGAAAAAAGAACTTTGGCTCCTCCTACTGGTACTCCGCCTCCCGGGTACAATCCTAACGCCTATTGTGATTTTCATTCTGGGGCACCTGGGCATCATCTTGAGGACTGTAAAGCTTTTAAGCATAAAGTACAGGACTTGGTAGATTCAAAGGCTATCAGTTTCGCTAATGACGGACCTAATGTTGTGCAGAATCCGATGCCTAACCATGGTGGGCCAAGGGTTAATGCTGTGATAGAAGAGTGTGAGTCTCTGAACCTGGTTATGAATGTGAATGAATTGAAGACATCATTGAAGGTAGTAAAGGACAGTCTGCTAAAAGGTGGGGTATATCCTGGCTGTGATGAAAATTATCCAGATTGCGTGGTACAGATTAATGGTTGTAGTCTTTTGAAGTCCGGTATTCAGGGTTTGGTTGATGAAGGATGTTTGCAATTCGACCGTTGTGATCAGCGAAAAGAAGTTGTTAATGATGATGTTGCTACTATTATTATTCCTTTCAAGACTGTTGTGATATCAGGGCCAGCGAGGCCAGCGCCGGTTGTTATTTCAGGTCCTAAACCCATTCCGTATGAAAGTACCAAAGCTATCCCTTGGAATTATGATTCTAGTGTATTTGTTAATGGGCAGAAGCATGAACTAGTGGAAACTTTGGCAACAAATTCCAGTCCTGAGGGTAAAGTTGAAACTGATGCTATTACAAGGAGTGGTAGGGTTTTTATCCCTGCTGATGGTAAACCCAGTGGTTCTAGACAAGACAAGGGAAAGAAGATTATGGATGATACTGTGTAGACACCGGTAGTGAGTGATTCTACAGTAAAGCCAACTGACAACTCTTTTTCAGAGAATGTGGAAGAGTTTATGAGGCTTATCAGGAAAAGCGACTACAAGATTGTTGATCAACTGCACCAAACACCGTCAAAGATCTCCATCCTATCTCTGTTGTTATGTTCAGAAGCTCACAGAAATGCACTTTTGAAAGTTTTGAACGCTGGTTATGTTCCTCAAGAAATATCTGTCAATCAGCTAGAAGGGGTTGTATCGCATGTGAACGCTGGCAATGGTTTGGATTTCACTGATTTAGATCTGACTCCAGTTGGGAGAAACCACAACAATGCTTTACATATTTCTATTGAGTGTCGTGGGTCATTGTTGTCTCATGTACTTGTGGATACTGGGTCTTCTTTGAATGTTCTTCCCAAGAAAGCATTGATGAAGCTGGATACCTGTGGGTTGATATGCACACCAAGTGATTTGGTGGTGCGTGCTTTTGATGGGTCTAAAAGGTCTGTTTTTGGAGAGATTGTGCTACCTATTAAAGTAGGTCCAGAGTTCTTTGATGCTACTTTTTACATCATGGATATCCAGCCTGCCTACAGTTGTTTATTGGGACGCCCATGGATTCATAGTGCTGGAGCTATGACATCTACGCTACACCAGAAGCTGGAATATATGGTGGATGGTCATGTGGTAATAGTATGTGGGGAGGAAGACATTATGATAAGCCAGTTGTCTACCTTCAAGTATGTAGAAGTTGATGGTGAGATACACGAGACTTTGTGCCAAGGATTCGGGACAGTAAAAATTTCTGATGAACCTCCTAAAAGAGTTATCCAGTCTGAAGTGGTAGAGCAGCCTGCAGTGGTGAGTCAGCCTGAGATCTCAATGTCTTCACTCAAAGATACCAGGGCCGTAGTTGAAGCTGGAAGTTCATAAAGGTGGGGCCAAGTTATTGAAGTTCAAGAGAAGAGAAACACTTATGGGATAGGGTACAAACCACCTAGGCGTCAGGAAGAGCCTCCGGAGTTCTATGGTCCAGTTCGTTTTACCAGCGCAGGTGTGTTCTTCGATAGGGTTAATGCTGTTGACGAAGATGGGGACAGTGACTGTGACATGGATAGTTGGATTCGCTCCTGTACACCGGGTCAAAGCCTTTGCAATTGGACATCAGAGAAAGTCATCCAAGTGACCGGCTTAGAGTAATTGCTTTTGTTTTCCTGCTATGTTGATCCTACGTTCTGCCCAAGATGTAGTGATTCTTGTTTGTAGGGCTTTAACTTTTTGCGTGTTTATTCCATCATCAATAAAGGACGTTTTCACATTCAAATATTTTTTATCTTTGTTTTTCTATTTTTTATTTTGTGCATAAAAACCACATCAAAATGGCAATGTGTTTCTGTTTGTTGCATACATGATAAACATAAATCATCAATCATGCAGGTTTCTTTGTCCAGATTCCACCACTCATGATTCAGCTATGGCTCGATACGACTTCGACAATCCCATTTATCAGGCTGAAGAAGAGACTGTCGAAGATTGTGAACTACCCGAGGAATTGGCCAGACAGTTGAGACAAGAGGAGAAGGTCATTCTTCCTCATCAGGAGGAGATTGAGGTTGTTAATCTGGGAACCGAGGATACAAAGAAAGAGGTACGAATTGGGGCTGCTTTGGAAGACACTGTCAAGGAAAGATTGATTGAAATGCTTCGAGAGTATGTGGATATCTTTGCCTGGTCTTACCAAGACATGCCTGGGCTCGATACTGACATCGTGGTACACCGGCTACCCCTCAAAGAAGGATGTGCTCCGGTTAAGCAAAAGCTGAGAAGGACAAAACCGGAAATGTCTGTCAAAATTAAAGAAGAGGTTCAGAAACAGTTGGACGCCGAATTTCTCGCTGTGACAAATTATCCTCCATGGGTTGCTAACATTGTGCCTGTGCCTAAGAAAGATGGAAAGGTCAGGATGTGTGTAGACTATAGAGATTTAAATAGAGCAAGCCCGAAGGACGATTTCCCGCTTCCTCACATCGATGTGTTAGTTGACAACACTGCTCAATATTCTGTGTTTTCCTTCATGGATGGTTTCTCTGGGTATAACCAAATCAGGATGGCCCCAGAGGACATGGAGAAGACGACGTTCATAACACCGTGGGGAACATTCTGTTACAAAGTGATGCCCTTTGGATTAAAAAATGCAGGGGCAACTTATCAGCGGGCAATGGTGACTCTCTTTCATGATATGATTCACAAAGAGATTGAGGTCTATGTTGATGACATGATTGCAAAGTCACCAACTGAGGAAGAGCATCTGGTGAATCTTCAGAAACTGTTTGGAAGGTTAAGAAAGTTCAAACTGAGGTTGAATCCGAACAAGTGCACCTTTGGGGTGAGATCTGGAAAACTACTGGGGTTCATTGTCAGCGAAAAAGGTATTGAGGTTGATCCGGCGAAAGTAAAAGCCATACAAGAAATGCCTGAGCCGAGAACAGAAAAAGAGGTTCGTGGTTTCCTAGGGAGATTGAACTACATTGCCAGGTTCATCTCTCATCTCACAGCCACGTGTGAACCAATTTTCAAATTGTTAAGAAAAGATCAAGCGGTCAGGTGGAACGAGAATTGTCAAAAGGCGTTTGAAAGGATTAAAGAGTATTTGCAGGAACCTCCGGTCCTTATGCCGCCAGTACCAGGAAGACCGTTGATTATGTATCTTACGGTTCTTGAGAATTCAATGGGTGTGTGTGCTCAGTCAACACGACGAGTCAGGTAGAAAAGAGCATGCTATCTACTACCTGAGTAAAAAGTTTACTGATTGTGAGTCGAGGTACTCAATGCTGGAGAAAACATGTTGTGCACCCGCTTGGGCAGCTAAGCGTTTGAGGCAGTATATGTTAAACCATACAACCCTTTTGATTTCGAAGATGAATCCGATCAAGTATGTGTTTGAGAAGCAAGCGCTTTCTAGTAGAATAGCCCGTTGGCAGATGTTTCTAACAGAATACGATATTCAGTATGTTTCCCAAAAGGCCATTAAGGGAAGTGTTTTATCAGAATATCTCGCTGAACAACCAATCGAGGATTATCAACCGATGAAGTTTGAATTTCCCGATGAGCATATTATGTATCTGAAGATGAAAGATTGTGAAGAACCTTTACCTGATGAAGGGCCAGAAATTGGGTCCCAATGGAAGCTGGTCTTTGATGGAGCTGTTAATTCATACGGTAACGGAATCGGGGCAATCATTACAACTCCAAAAGGTTCTCATATACCTTTTACTGCCCGATTAGCGTTCGTATGCACCAACAACGAGGCGGAGTATGAAGCATGCATCATGGGGTTAGAAGAAGCGATTGATTTGAGAATCAAAGACCTCGATGTTTATGGTGATTCCGCGTTGGTAGTTAATCAGATCACAGGTGAATGGGAAACTCGTCAAGCCAATCTTGTACCTTATAACAACTATGCCAGAAGGTTGTTACCTTTCTTTGACAGAATTGACTTTCATCATATCCCCCGGTTGGAGAATCAGATGGCCGATGCGTTGGCAACATTGTCTTCGATGTATAAGGTGAACCGTTGGAATGAAACTCCTTCGATCAGAATCATGCGTCTAGATAGACCAGCTTTTGTGTTTGCAGTTGAGGGTGTGTCAGATGGTAAACCTTGGTATCATGACATCAAAGTTTTCCTAAAGAGTCAGGAATATCCAGAGGGTGCATCCACCAAGGACAAGAAGACTCTGAGGAGGTTGGCAGGAAATTTCTTTTTGAACAAAGATGATGTGTTATACAAGAGAAACTTCGACATGGTCTTGCTACATTGTGTCGATGAACACGAGGCAAGCCTGTTAATGGAAGAGGTTCACGAAGGTTCCTTCGGTACTCATGCCAATGGGCATGCTATGGCTAGAAAATTGTTGAGAGCGGGGTATTATTGGATGACTATGGAGTCTGACTGTTTTAAATACGCCCGGAAATGTTATAAATGCCAGATTTATGCTGACAAGGTGCACGTACCGCTTACTCCTCTGAATGTTTTATCGTCACCTTGGCCTTTTGCCATGTGGGGCATTGACATGATCGGAAAGATTGAACCTACTGCCTCCAATGGGCATCGTTTCATTTTGGTCGCCATCGATTACTTCACGAAGTGGGTAGAAGCAGCCTCATTTGGCAACGTCACCAGACAAGTGGTAGCCAGATTTATCAAGAAAGACATCATCTGCCTGTATGGAGTCCCGGAGAGAATCATCACTGATAATGGTTCAAATTTGAATAACAAGATGATGAAAGAGCTATGCCAGAGCTTTAAAATCGAACATCATAATTCTTCTCCCTATCGTCCGAAGATGAATGGGGCTGTTGAAGCGGCAAATAAGAACATCAAGAAGATTGTGCAGAAAATGGTAGTGACCTATAAAGACTGGCATGAGATGTTGCCTTATGCTTTGCATGGTTATCGTACTTCGGTACGCACCTCAACTGGGGCAACTCCTTTCTCACTGGTGTATGGTATGGAGGCAGTCCTGCCATTAGAAGTTGAGATCCCTTCCTTGAGAATTCTGATAGATGTGAAGCTTGATGAAGCTGAGTGGGTGCGTTCCCGGCTGAATGAACTGAACCTCATTGAAGAGAAGAGATTGAAAGCCATTGCGCATGACCGGTTGTATCAGAGCAGGATGAAGAAAGCCTTTGATCAGAAAGTGCGTCCTCGGTGTTTTCAAGCTGGTGAATTAGTTCTGAAAAGGATCATTCCTCCTCAGATAGATCACAGGGGCAAGTGGACTCCAAATTACGAAGGGCCATATGTAGTAAAACAGGTTTTCTATGGTGGAGCCTTATTACTCTCAACTATGGATGGCGAAGATTTTACGTCCCCTGTGAACGCAGACGTAGTCAAAAAATACTTTGCATAAAAGAGACCCGCTGGACACAAAAAGAAAGTCTAGGCAAAAAAGGGGCATCCCGGCGAACCATAAAAAGAAAGGTTCGGGCAAAAATTAGGGATAAAAAGAAAAGAATAAACCCGCAAGGTTGAAAACCTGAAAAGGCAACTTTGGCAAAAATGGGTATCCCGGTGGATTGAAAACCCGAGAAGGGCGATCCAGGCAAAAGTTAGGGATTTTAAAAGCAAAGACTATGATCTGCGTTCGATTTGTGAATACTTTTGGTATACGAAAATTTCAAAGGAAAGGAATCAGTCCAGTCAATCTCTTCGAAGGTCAAAGCATCTGCGGATAAGAAAGTCATATAGGTCATAGCTGAATTGAACCATGGTGGATGTCTGTTCCTCACATTGCCGACATGTGTATTTTCTTTTATCTTTGCGCAATTACCTCTTTTCAGGAATTGCTTCCAGATGTAAATGCCTATTTACAGGCCAATTCGTTCAATAAAATTTGCATTTCACTCAAAGAGCTTTTCATTCTTGTTTTTACTTTTACTGTTTTGTTTGTGAAAACGTCCGATATTTTGATAAACATTGCATGCGAAAATGTTGAGCTTTGCGAAGCATATCGGAAAATAGCGGTAACTGCTTAGGCAACGGTCGTTGTAATGGTAGTAGGAGTAGCTTTTTTGCATATAGAACTTTCTGTTGATTTTGTTTGCAGGATAACAGGTTTGTTCTTCCCCAGTAGAGCTACTCTCCTCGGCATTGAAAAGTTCATCCTCCTCAGCAGGTTGCTTTTTTCCCCAACCAGAGTGTCGAGAATTATCTTCCTCAGCAGAGTACAGAAGATTAATTCCCCAGCTAAAGTTGTGATAGAATCATCAATTTCTCAGCAAACAATCAGAAGTTGACGCTGATGCATCCCCAGTAGGAGGCTTGTGGAATATTTTCTTTGGTTAAAGATGTCATTTTCCCCACAGGGTCTGAACACTCAGCTAGTCAAGAAATGTTTTTCTCACCAGCGACGGTATGACTTAATCCTCTCAAATGGGTAAGCTTGATGTTATCCTCTAGCAGAGTGGATGTCGTCATCTACGGTTCCCCAAGCATATTTGCTGGTATTGGCTGATAATCCCCAGCAGGGTAAAGGTAAGAGCATCTCCCAGCAGCGGGTTGAGTTCGGTAGTATCCTTTCAGATCCCGGTAGAAATCATTTGGTGTTTCTCAGCGGAGGGAGTTTCTCTTTGGGTTTCACTTTCAATTTTCATTGTCCACCCCCAACGGGGTGTGTTTTCTCTCGGAGTATTCATCTCCAGCAGAGTTGGTGATCAGTTTCTTTCCCAGCAGAGAGAAATCTTTCTCGGCAAGGTCTCTTATTTCAGAGGACAATTTAGTTTGTCATCCCCAGTGGATTTGCCTTCGTCTTCAGCATTTATTTTGCTGAGGCGTTCCTTTTGCATTGCATAAGCATTTTGCACAGCATCCTCCCAGACACGTAGCATTTCCATTTCGTATGGAGCATTACGCCATAGAAAAATTCAAACATATGCATTCAGAGCATAAGCCAGGTTTGATATCTTTTACCAGTTTCTTTCCCCCAACATAAAGTAACATGATTCAGGAGATGTTGTTTAACATTACACCGCAACCAGTGGATTCGTCCTTCTTGTTGGTCATTCCAACATTCCCCCGCAGAGTTGTTTGTTTAGATTTCTCTTATCCCCAGCCGAGTCATCTTTGTAGATCTGTTGATTATACTTATTTCGGGTTTGAAAGTCTATCTTTTCGAGTTCGCCTTCGGCCGTCCTCGTTATCCCAACTATTGGTTGGTATCTTTTCTTGGTTATCCCAACTATTGGTTAGTACCCTTCTTTTATCCCAACTATTGGTTGGTACCTTTTCTTGGTTATCCCAACTATTGGTTGGTACCCTTCTTTTATCCCAACTATTGGTTGGTACCTTTTCTTGGTTATCCCAACTATTGGTTGGTACCCTTCTTTTATCCCAACTATTGGTTGGTACCTTTTCTTGGTTATCCCAACTATTGGTTGGTACCCTTCTTTTATCCCAACTATTGGTTGGTATCTTTTCTTGGTTATCCCAACTATTGGTTGGTACCTTTTCTTGGTTATCCCAACTATTGGTTGATACCCTTCTTTTATCCCAACTATTGGTTGGTACCTTTTCTTGGTTATCCCAACTATTGGTTGGTACCCTTCTTTTATCCCAACTATTGGTCGGTACCTTTTCTTGGTTATCCCAACTATTGGTTGGTACCCTTCTTTTATCCCAACTATTGGTTGGTATCTTTTCTTGGTTATCCCAACTATTGGTTGGTACCTTTTCTTGGTTATCCCAACTATTGGTTGGTACCCTTCTTTTATCCCAACTATTGGTTGGTACCTTTTCTTGGTTATCCCAACTATTGGTTGGTACCCTTCTTTTATCCCAACTATTGGTTGGTACCCTTATTTTATCCCAACTATTGGTTGGTATCTTTTCTTGGTTATCCCAACTATTGGTTGATACCCTTCTTTTATCCCAACTATTGGTTGGTACCTTTTCTTGGTTATCCCAACTATTGTTTGGTACCCTTCTTTTATCCCAACTATTGGTTGGTACCTTTTCTTGGTTATCCCAACTATTGGTTGGTACCCTTCTTTTATCCCAACTATTGGTTGGTACCTTTTCTTGGTTATCCCAACTATTGGTTGGTACCCTTCTTTTATCCCAACTATTGGTTGGTATCTTTTCTTGGTTATCCCAACTATTGGTTGGTACCTTTTCTTGGTTATCCCAACTATTGGTTGGTACCCTTCTTTTATCCCAACTATTGGTTGGTACCTTTTCTTAGTTATCCCAACTATTGGTTGGTACCCTTCTTTTATCCCAACTATTGGTTGGTATCTTTTCTTGGTTATCCCAACTATTGGTTGGTACCCTTCTTTTATCCCAACTATTGGTTGGTATCTTTTCTTGGTTATCCCAACTATTGGTTGGTATCCTTCTTTTATCCCAACTATTTGTTGGTATCTACTGTGTCTAAGTCCACTTTCGATTGGCAAACACTTACCTTTGATCCCCGCAGGTTGCAAATTTCCAGGTTCTTTTGGTATTCAATCTCCCTGTATCCCGATTGTCTGAAAGCCGTTGCTTCCATACCCTCGGATTCAAGAAGTTTGAATAGGGGCAGCTGTAGCACCTCAAAATTTGCCTTGTTTGTTTTTAGCTAACTGGCTTATGTTTCTTTGCATTTCTTGCATTAGCATTTGTGCATAGCATTGGGTCCTAGCATGGGATCTAGGTACTTGGTTTAACTCAAGGGAAGAAGAGGTTTTTCAGGGCTTCAAGCAACAGTTCATATGTATTGTCCAAGGGGCTAAGAGGAGAGAAAATTCTTGATGCTATCAATTCTTGAACCACAAAGGAGCCTTGAGCCTCAAGATGTCTTATTTGGTCCATCATCTCATCACAAGATCAAGATTGGCAAGAGATTTCAGAGGGATCACACTCTCCTAACCTGATTTCTTAAATTAGGGTTTTGGAGATTCTGAGATCTAACCCTCATATGAGCAAGCTCTTTGATTGTTTATCATCTCCAAATGGCACTTATCATCATTGGTGGACATGACACACATCATACTCAGAGGAATTTGAATTTGGAGGATGTGCTGATTTCTCCTAACCAGAGAAGCCAAAATTAGGGTTTCCTATAGAATCAGTTTATTTTTGATTTTTGGGACAAGACTCAATCTCATGGTATTCCTTGTGCCCTCAAGTGTCTAGGGATGAAAGATTGCCCATCAATTTACTTCAGAAGGTTTTCAATTGATCAGAAATTTCAAAATCAGGAGAATTGGGAATAAAGTCAACTGTGCAGTGAAAAAGTCAACTCCTGACTTTTTGAGGTCAACATCATGATTTTCAAGTCAAATATGGTCCATGGACAAGATTTGGTCAAGGAATGTTCAAAGGTTCATAAAAAATCAAGAATTTGGGAAAGTTGCTAAAATTGGAAAATTAGGTTTTTAGAAACTTACTATTTTTAGTAAGTTTTTAATCACTTTCTAAGCCATTTTTCACCATTTTCAAGGCCTCATTCAAAAACCTTTTCCACATGGAAGTTGTAGATTGAAGTTTTCCCTTCAAAATGAGCACAAGAACCATGCCATTTGGGTTATTTTACATGGAGTTATGAATGTTCAAAGTGTGACATTTCCAACCTATGATTTCACTATAATTTAGAATTTTTTCTAAGTCTTGTTGGGCAGCTTCAAGGACACGATTTCAAGGCAAGGTTTCATGTGTTTACAAGTGTTATTTAAGCTTGATTCCAACACCATTCTTGTTCCTCATCATGTTAGCTTTCTAAAGAGTCCAAGATTGTCTCACTTGGATCATTGTGGTGCAAGTTATGGTCATTCAAACCTCAAGGTTTCAAATGCAAAATGGTGATGACTTAGAGTTATTTTCAAGTTTGTTTTGGCAAATTTTGGGGACATCTTTTCGTGATCATTTCCTCATGGATTCAAATGTTCTTTTAAGATCTTTCCAACATGTCCTTCATTCTATGATTTCCTTAGTTTGATTTGAGCTAGAGAGTTCACGAATTGGTGAAGAATTCATCAACTTATGGTTCTTTGAATGTGCTCCCATGATGATTGTGATAGCTTTGCATACCATGGCTAAAGTGTACCAAATTCTGCATTGTACCTCACCAATCGTACCAGCCATCATCCTTTTATCCCATATGCCAAAACCTTGCCAAAATGGGCTAAACACGCAGCCTGCCACATGAGGGGGTGTCATACCAAAAAGAATGCAAAGTTGGAGAACTTGAAAGTGGATCAAAGAGAATTTCATAGTGCCAGCCCATTAATACACGAGTACACTCCTCATTTCCTCAACATTCTCACACTCGATTCCACTAAAAAATATCGCAAGAAACACACCCTTCCCATGTGCTGATCGTGTGAATCTTTTTCCACCAAATTTGTAAAAATCACACAACAAACTTTGGAGCAAATTTCATCAACTTTCTCACGTGCCAAGTGGATATTTAAGCAAAGCAAACCCTAACAGCAAAAAAAAACGTCATTTTGGCTCAGAATTGGATTGTAGCAAGCTCACACACTCTCAAAGTTTCTCACCTTCGAACCTGCTCATTCACCAAGATTTTTCTCCATTCTTTGGCTTGATCTATACTCTTTGAAGTTCAGTGAAGGTTCTCAACTGGTTTTCTGAAGCTCTTGCAATTGTTTCAAGGACCAACGGAGTTGCTCCGTTAGGTAACTCTTCAACCTTCGAATCTCTCATGCAAAGCATTTATTTGAGTTCATGTTAGTGAATCTGAAGTCCTCCAGTGATGGAGGCAATGTTTGAACGTCACTTGTTTTGGTTTGCGTAAGTTACAGTTTAGGATTCATTTTTTCATGCACGGTTTTCTCTTTGGTTAC
This sequence comes from Lathyrus tuberosus, assembly GCA_022829125.1. NCBI lineage: Eukaryota > Viridiplantae > Streptophyta > Magnoliopsida > Fabales > Fabaceae > Lathyrus > Lathyrus tuberosus. The sequence goes on from JALAZF010000882.1 coordinate 658,182, forward strand.
AAACCTTTATGTGAATCCATGGTTATATTAGTGTTCTACGTGAATTCCTCTTCAAAATGATGTAACGGGTTTTGATTTTTATCATGATTTACAGTCGTCTCCGGCGAGGGCGGCCGGAGAAGGCAACCGGAGTAGGGTTCCGGTGGTATGCAGGCGTGCTGATGTGTTCCTGTTTTGAAATTTTGACTAGCCAATGGGATTTGCTCTTTTTGCCAGCTCATTTTATGTGAATCCAGCGTGATTTGGCCATAGGAGTGAAACGATTCGTTTCATTTAGTGTGTTTTTTTTGTTTGATTCTGAACTAAGTTGTTTGGGCTTAGTGTTTGTTGCTACTCACACCACCATTTTGAGGCCCAATGCGCGTATTAACTGCTTCCCTGTGTAATCAGAATTGCTTATCCACCCCCATGCTTCTTCCTTGTTCTATTTTTCTTTTTTGTTTCAATTAGTTTGTTTCAATTTTATTTTAATTGATAAACTCTTATAAAAAATTCCCAAAAATATTTTTCTAATCATTTAATGTCTTGTGATCATTTTCCATATTTTTATTTTTATTTCTTATTTTATTTTATTTTGATTAATTTAAGGATAAGTTTCCAATGATACCCTTCATCTAGGGTTAGGATGTTCTTAACTTTTACTCACCATTTGAGATTGATCTTTTGGTTACTTATGGAGGATTATATGAGGATGTTTCAATGCTGGTTTGAGGTTGGTTTGAGTTACTTTTAGTGACTTGCCACTCGAGTTTTCTTGACCCTCGATCTTTGTTCGATTATGTGCACATCTTGGATTGTGAATCACTTTTAGACAAGCTCTTTAATTCTTTTTGATCCAATATTTTTGCATATGTTACTTGATTGAGTTAGCTTCTGTTTGGACATTTTTTGGGATTTTATTAATCCACTTTGCTATTTTTGGTTGAGTGTTGTTTGTGATGCAAGTTTGAATGAGTCATACTTTGATACTTGACCTAGTTTGTGTGCATTTGCTTACTTGAGATTGAGTGATGCTTGAGATGTTTATATGGTGTGATCATGTTCTGTTTTTTATTACTTGTGGCTTTGGAATCATTTCTTTTCACTCATTTTCCTATTTGTTCTTGATTTTACAAAGTGTTGTTGTTTTGGACTTGAACTTTGTGGAATGCTCAACCTAATCTTGTGATTGCTTCTTTGTGTGAACCCATTCATGTATGAAACCTTTTGTTTGATTTGTATGACATGCTAGAGGTTCTGACCCTCTTGGTTTAAGGTGTTTTACGTGACATGTTCTCACTCTTTGCTTCACACACTTCTTTGTTGGTTTGCATGGATGTTAAGTGAATGTCTTTCTCATCCTTGGTGCATGTTTTGAAGTTGTTGTTGGATGTTTGATCTTGTATAACTTGAGTTTGGGTTTGATATGACATTGATGTATATGCTACTGCCTCTTGAGTTCTATACTTGATTTTCATGTTACTTGAGCATTGTTGGGTGCATTTGGTTTGAATTATGTGATGCATATCATCCCTTTTGCTTTGTAACTTCCATGGTGCATCATATTGCATAATGTGAACCTCTTTTGCATGTGTGAACTATTGATGATGATATGATGTGAGTTCTGGTCTTGTTTCATTTTTATCTTGTCTCTTTCATTTCACTTTGGTATGAGATCCATGTGTTTGTAATTGTGCATTTAATTCAAGTGTGCTTGCATCCTTCCATGTTTACCTTTGCATGATTACTTGAAGTGATTTGCATTAATCTTTGAAACATGTTAATTGACTTGAGTTGGACATGATGATTATGATGTACTTGCTGCCCCATCTTGCTTCTCATCTTATTCTTCTCTCTCTTCTTCTTCTCTTTCACTCTTTCTCACCCCTTGAATCTCAAGACTTGATTAAGTCTTGGATTCCTCCCCCTTTAGAGCTACCTAGTCCAACTTAATTTTTGATTAAGTTTGGAGTAGGATTAGCATTAGGTTAGGTAGTTGCTTCTCTCCTAAACTTCACTTACCCTAGGATCTCCATGCATGATAACATTAGGACTCTTAGTATCCCTTTAGAGTTTCCTTTGTGTCTTCTCTCTTCTCATCTCGAAACTTCTTCAAAACACGTAATAAAAGTTAACGTGTATTGCGCTTGAGCCTTCTATGTGGGAAGTGGGGAACGAGGGGCTTCCTCTCATTCTTCTAGGATACTTAGTGTACGTCCTGTTGGGGACGATGCGCGAAGTATTCGTTCCTACGTTTAAGACTTTGGTGCAATGCAAGTTATGAACTAACTTAAAACACTTATGTCTAAAAAACTCAAAACAAACAATAACGTCTTTCCTTTGGGAATTCTTTTCTCATCTCACTCACTCTCAGCGTACGAACGCGCTCCTACTCGTTCTCTTACAAGACGGTAATGCCTAAGTCTCGATTCAGCGAGCTGCAACACCTGAGCTAGAACGTAAGCCGTTCCCTAAAAAACACAATCCACCTCTAGTGAGGGGAACTACGTCGCTCTGATTCTCATGCTCCCGATGAGATACGTAGGCAGTGGGGTAGGGCCCATGCGAGCACTTCTTTTATTTTCCCTACATTTGTTTTCTTCGTTTTTTTCCGTTTTCGTTCCTTTCGCCGGTCCAGTAGCAGTGGAGTTCCAGATGACGACACCCTTTGATGTAGACAGCAAGCGTGGATCCCATCGAGTACGATGGACGTGTTGGGTGCTAACACCTTCCCTTCGCGTAACCGACTCCCGTACCCGTTCTCTTGGTCGCGTGACCATGCTCTTTCCTCTCTTTCAGGTTTACGCAGTGTTCCCTTTCCCTCTCTTGGGATAAATACACTTTGCTGGCGACTCTGTGTTCTTTTGCGCCACTCTAGCATTTGTACCGTTGGATGCGAATCTTTTCGGGAGCGACACGTGTGTGCCGTCTTATGTGTGCTACCGTGCGTCTGTCAATCATGACCTTTGTTTACGTTTAACTTTTGATCATGTGGCTATTAGCGTGACAACGATTAAATGAAATCACGTGAGGAGCATGTGGCTGGTCTATGGTGCTACCGTCTGTTTAGGTGTGCACAGACATATGTTGGTTATCGTGTATGTGCTGATGAGAGCCTCTCATATTAACTACTGGATTGAACATTGACTTAATGTGGACCGTTGATTTCATCTCATGGTGCGTGTGAGTCTGACTGGGTTGACCAAGTTCACATGTACCCCTTTTTATTATTATTATTTCTTCTGATGGGTGTAGCGTATGGGCCTGCTTCCTACACCCCACCTTCCAGCCCATTTGAAATCCCAACGCATTTGGACTACTGAATGCACCCCCTGCATTTTTTATTTTCACTTTTATTTCATTTTAATTATCATTATCATTTCTTTTATTTTTAAAAATACATTCTTGCATTTAAAAATTCCCACAAAATTCATACATCATTTTTATCATTTTATAAAATTTTCCAAATTTTATTTTTATTTTTTATTTTATTTTTTATCATCTAAATTAAATATTTATTCAATTTCTTTTTGCATCACACATTTCATGCATACTTAAATTTCTTTATTTTATTTCTCTGCAATCATAAAATATTTTTGAGCCGTTATTTTTGCATTTGTTCACTAACATCCTAAAATGCATAAAAATATTTTTTATCATTTTTTAAAATCATTGTATATTGCATTTAGGTCCTTCCCTTTGGCACATTGAACCCTACTTCCCACCTGAACTTTGCCTAATTATTTGAATGACTAATATCTTGATTTTTTTGCAGGGATTTTTGGTATTTGATTTATCTCTGGTTGAATAATATTAATGTTTAATTTGGGAATTTTAGGAGTTATTTTTCTAATTATTTGATTTATTTTCACTTGAGATCTGCTTATATGTGTGTTTCTGATCATGCCTAGGTCCTTGTTTGAAAGGCACTTGTGCCATTTGCTTTGGGGTTGCATCTTTGATCTTTGAGTTCATGTTTGGATTATTATCATTATTGTTTGTCATTGTGTGATTTTCATTCACCTCATTTCTCTTTCTTGTGTCTATTCTGTACTAATCTTTTATGCAGGGACTAAGGTAAGTTCTTTAAGGGTATGGATAAATATCCATGGTCACCCTTATTCTTTCTTTCTCTCCTATCTTCTTCCTTTAGGGTTTAGGTTGTCGTCAAACCTCACTAACCGTAGGTCACCCATGCATGATGACTTTAGGATTCATAGTCCCCCTTTAGAGTTACCCTTGTGTCTTCTCTCTTCTCACCTCAAATTTCTTTAAAACACTTAATAAGAATAAGGTGTATTGCGCACGAGCCTTAAGTATGGGGAATGAGAAATGAGGGGCTTCCTCTCATCTTTCTAGAGTGCTTAGCGAGCGTCCTGTCTTGGGACGATGCGTTAAGTATTCGCCTCTGTGCCCTAGACTTTGGTGCAATGCAACTTAGGAACTAACTTAAGCCACTTCTGTCCTAAAAAACACAAACCAACTGTAGCGAGCGATTTTGGACGCGGTTCTTAAGCGCTGGTCGCTCTCTGCGGTTTAAGCTTTAAACTACAGGTCGATTCATTTTTTATCCTATTGTGAGCTGAATAAGGAAGGGAAATAAATGTCTCCAATTAACCCTGCTTGCATACTGAGTTTAAACAGTGGTCTGTTAGGTTACGAATGCTATCAATGTGGGGGGCCTTTGTACTGGTTATTCGTATTTCGCCAATACAGGTTCTTTCATTCTAGGGCTTGGGCAAAAGGTTTCTGGCGAGGAACAAGGATTAGGATGTTAGGACTGGTGCTTTTGAATTACTGTTTTTGATTGATGAAGATATGGGATTTGGGTTTTTTGTTGATTGCGCTCGCTAAGATCTTTTCTTTCGATCTTATGCCTACGTATTCCCGTTTACCGAAATAGGGAAATCAGAGCGTTCGTAGTTCCTCCTATTCTATGGGAGGAAATGGGTGTTTTGGTGTCTTGTTCAAAGCCCAAGACGTGAAGCGAAAGGTGATTTGTATCTTGTTCAAAGCCCAAGATGTAAAGCTGAAAGGTCTATTTGTGTCTTGTTCAAAGCCCAAGACGTGAAGCTAAAAGACCTCGGCTTTAGAGAGAATTTGTCATCTCTAAAGAGGGGGAAGGAGAATTACTTTAACTGGGATACGCGGATCCGAGCAATGCCATAATTTCCGAAGAAAGGGTTTTAACCTGAAGGAGAAGACTTTAACTCAGTGTAGAGCAATGCATTCTTTCCTTAGGAATTTCTCATGCTAAAAGAGGGACAGTGGCATGGATGTAGATGATCCAGAGGCTTGCCGCTTACAGCGATTAGATGAAGGGAAAGGAGTTGTTGATGTTTGTGTACTGCGAACGAGGCACAACTTTGATGCTAAAAGGTCGATTGGATCAACCAGTGGTTTTCTTATACAAAGCCTAAGAGGAGGCTAATTTCCGCCAGGAAAATCATTATACAAAGCCTAAGAGGAGGCTATTTTGTGTCTCGTACAAAGCCCGAGAGAGAGGCTAAAAGTTTTTGACCCAGTGGGGCATATCGTTATACAAAGCCTAAGAGGAGGCTAAAAGTTTTCGACTCTTGCTTAAGTAACTTGTATCTCGTACGAGGCCCGAGATGGAGGCAAAAAGGGGTGATTGACTCAACGAGGGAATCTTTTGTGTCTCATACAAAGCCTGAGAGAGAGGCGAAAAGGTTATTTTGACTCCACTGGGGAGAATTTTGATATCTCGTACGAAGCCCGAGATGGAGGCTATTGTTTGACTCAATAGAGTGACAGATCCAATATACTGATTTTAAAAGAGAAAATCAGTTCTTATATGAGCAACACTGTACTCAGGGATTTAATTTGAGGATCAGGGGTATTCCCTTCTCTTTGAGGAAATGGGAAATCCAAAGGGTATTGAGACTATCCGAGTCTGTGGGTTTCCTTCCTATTTAACGAAGGGTGCTTGAGAATGTCTTTGAGACTCAAGGAAGTTAGACTGTCCATGTCTAGAGTTTTATCTTTTGTACTATGCTTCGAGAAACAGTAGTAGACTCTACGAAAGGACTGTTCTATGAGGATGACTAGGTTCTGTTCCTATACCTCTAGGAGGTCGTCTGGACAATTTGTGCGAAGCCCAAGAGGAGGCTGGAAACTTTTAAGAAGCCGACGGGTCCTTGTACGAAGCCCAAGAGGAGGCTATCATTCCCGGAGGAAGAGATCATTATACGAAGCCTAAGAGGAGGCGGTGAATACTTCTAAGAAGCCGTAGGGTCCTTGAATAATGCCCAAGAGGAGACCGATGCTTTTAAGAAGCCCGTGGGTCTATCATCTCCTTTCCATTAGGAGAGATAACTCTTTTAAATATGAAAACCACTGGTAAACGTGCGAGGTTTACTATCCAGCGACTTTTAGCTTTAAAAGAGGGTTCCTTAGTTAAGGTCCAAAATTATGACCGTAGTGGGTACCCAAACCCCGAGACATTCAAGGCAAGCTATCCACAAGGAATAGATCAAGTCAGGAAAGTTCGAGAATTTGGAAGAAACTCAAAGATGCCCTTTACGGAGAATACATTCATCTTGGGGAGTAGAGTTTCTTGACGATTCCTAAGGAGGACAGCCGAAGAGAAGACTGTATCTGGTGCTCCTATTGGGGATCTAGGCGTCTATTTCTACGAATAAGTGAAACGGCGTCACCTAGTTCTAGACGTAGTTGCCGGGGAAACTCGAAATATCTATATTATTATTACACAATAGATATGAGTTTATGAAAGGAGACTTACAGTGAGCAGCCCCACAATACAGTTATAATATGAAAGCAGTAAATGAAAGCGATAACCACTTACTCGGTTGTAGTGCTTCCATGCTGTTTGGTTAGTTGTTCAACAAAGAAAGATTGAAAACAACAGTATATTCAAAATCAAAGGAGAAAGTGCTTTGAAAAAGAAAGATTTGGGGCTTACAGCTCGAGGAGAGGCCCAGGGTTTTATCAGTGAGCGCACTGTTTGAATTTGTACAGAGGGACTTATACAAGTGACTGGGGCCCAAAAAGCTTTTCTGTACAAAGGGATGGGTCTTACACTCTTTCAAGAGGCCCAAAAAGGTTTAAAGAAAAAAGAGTGGGGCTTATAACACGAGGGTAGGCCCAGATGGTTTTTATTTTTAAACGGGCGACGATCGTGCCGTTTACTTGTACAGAGGGACTTATACAATGAGTGAGGCCCAAAAAGTTTTTGTACAAGGGGGGATGGGTCTTACACTCTCTCAAGAGGCCCAAAGAGTTTTAAAGAAAAAAGAAATGGGCCTTACTACTCGAGGGTAGGCCCTGATGATTTTTGAAAAGGCGACGATCGCGCCGTTTGTTTTTTGACGGTATCGGGACTTATACAATAAGTGAGGCCCAAAGATGATTTGGTCAAAAAAGGATTGGGTCTTACACTCTAATAGAGGCCCAAAGTGTTTTGAAAATGATTTATGAGGGTTGAATTAATCCAAAACCCTAATTTGTTTTCAAAATGTATTTAATTGAATAAAAATTCAATTAAAATGATCAAAAATTGTTTAACACATGGAAAACAAATTGTGATCTTGGATTAATGCTTCAAAAATTTAGTATTGACCTACAAAATAATTAGAAAGCATTAAAAGTTGCAAAATCAATGTAGAAAAAATATTTAAAATGCCAAAAACAATCAAAATATTAATTCTTTGCAAAAATATCAATTATACAAAATAAATAATATTTTTGGGATTTTTTGATAAAATAAAATATTTTAACATTTTTGTGAATTATTAAAAAAAAATCAACTCAAAATCATTAAAACTCAGAGAGAAATTAATTTTTGAATCAATTAAACAAAATCACAAAATTCAAATATTCAAATATATGAAAATGGCGCCAAGAACAACACCAAGAACATGCGCGTTTTTCAGTTTGCCCAGATTTGCATTTTCCATCCAATCTCACTGAATACGTAATTATAACATGCAATCCACATATCATTATGCTCGCCTCAACCTCACGATCATGTCTATGTACTTTAATTTCATTTAAATTAAACATACAACAAGAAATCACGAAGAAACCTCAAGAACCCTAATTTCTGCATGAAGGCTAGGATTTTTGATACACGATTCAAATAATGCAATTAATGGAGGGAAAACATTCCATGCATGATTATGAACATATGGCCAAATTATTGTGCGAGGAAATATGCATAGATTGAGAGATGACCAAGTATGTGCTTACCTCCAAGTCGTGACAGCAAGAGCAGATGTGATTTTGAGTTGGAGGTGTTACAGACAAGTTGTGATGATCTGAACAGCTTCCCTACACCATATGGATTGTGTTTGAACACTTGGATTGAATTGAAATGGACTGGATCAGTTTATGGCATCTCAACTGCACCTTGTTTGAAAATTTGAGCAACCAGCTGGTGATTTCATGAAATTGATGTTTCAGAAGTTATGTGAGTGTTTGATAAGCTCATATGTGATGTATGTGAGGTGTGTGAGTGATTGGTTTGTGCAAAATTGCTCTCAAACTCAAAACCCGATAGCTACCTTGCTAAGAAAGGCATTTTTGCCAAGAGAAAGAGATTTTGAGGAAAGCATCTGTTAGATGGCTTTGGTGTACTTAAACTGACCACAATTGAGCTCTATTTATAGTAGAGCAAGTTTGTTTTGCAAGGAATAGTACATGGCAGTTGGTAAGTAGGTTTCCTCAATGTTGGCCAATGGAAATGAAAGTCTCCTCTAGCCATTGACTAGAGGTTAGGGCACAGAGCTTTGGTCCCCTTGGTCTTGGATAAGTCTTGACTGATTTCAGATGAGAATGGATCAGTCCATGCCACCTTGATGGTTCCATTGAATGCCTCATTCCAAATTTGAAGTCTTGTCCCTATTTTGGCAACTCTAGGTTCAACATGCTATTTCTTGTTCCTTGGACCTTGGAGGCTTGGCTCAGTGATTGTCCCCTTTGGATTCAATCCTCTGAGGTGTCCAAGTGGATTGGAGCAATTGCAATTGGCTGATTTTGGCAAATCGAGCCAAAATGCAAATTCTGCCTTGCCTTGACAGATTTCAGCAAGGCAACTTGCCAATGTTGTATCTCATGATGTAAGTTGAATTTGGCAATGTTCTTGGCCATTTTGGAAAGCTCTTACATGATACAACAACTGTTTGAACAAGTTTGGTTTTGATCTCTTTTGATTCCAAGTGAAAAATCCCCCTACATTTGGCAAAAAGTGAAGGCAAATTCTGACTTAGTGAAAATTTCACTAAGTGTTGGGAAAAGTGACATTTTCACTTTTCAGCCACTTTGATCACTCCATAACTCAAAATCCTTAATGAATTGGAATGACTTGTAGTTGAAGTTTTTGTAGGTGATAATGAGGGATACAAATCCATCTTTGGATGAGAAAAAATGGCCTTGTGGTTTAGGAGTTATGGTCCTCCAAAGTTGGTACCTTTGCCACTTTATTTTTAACTTAGAAAATTTTCTAAGTTTTATGGTTACCCCTTTTACAAGTTATCTCACTTTTCTTGATTTTTCTTGATGAATGATGATTCAAATCATACATTAACATCATTTTAGGGTTAAAAATCCATTTTGGTGAAAAATCTCAAAAAGTCAAAGTTGACTTTTGTGCACAGTTGACTTTTTATCAGATGAATTCCAAACTGTGCAATTCTTCAGGAAATCATGTCCTTGACTTAAATAAAACTTGATGGACATGTTCCATGGGTGTCATAGGGTATATTCAATCATGTATTAGGGTTTGGGAGCATGTCTTGGTTAAAAGTCAAAGTTACAGTTGACTTTTCCCTTAAAACCCTAATTGTGGTGCAGATGAAATTGAGACTTGTTGCTTAAGCTTCTTGGATCAATCCATTGTTCCAAATGGATCAATATGGTATATTAGAGACCCTCAAATCATCTCTTGAGGTCTTGGCTCATGGTTTGTCCCAAAAGTCAACTTAGGAGTGAATTAGGTCAAGAAACCCTAATTCCTGATTTTTGATGAATGCATCCCCTGAGGCAAAATTGAATTGATGCATGGGTTCATGAGGTTCCATGAAGCATATTAGGTCATGTTTTGGATCATTGCCTTGTGCCCAGATGAAAATTTCCATATGGAGGTCCTGGTCGACCAAAACCCTAATTTGGTGACACTATCGATCTTGAGACTTGATCCACCTAAAAGGGAGCAGCCTTGTGCTTAATCCTTGAAGTGGGAGTCCTTTTTGATCCATTGTGGATGTTTGAGAGATTAGACAAGTTGAAGATCATGTCATTTCTTGATTGACCCTTTGTCTAAGGCTCTGAGAGGGCTTGAAACCCTAATTTTGATTGTATTGGATGCTCACCCATCTTTGGGGAGATTAATGAAGCATAAAGGTACATCCATATTGTGATGATGATTTTCACAATGATAGGAAATCTAAGTGGTCAAAATTTGGGGTATTACAGATGCCCCTATTTAATCTTCTTGGACCCGAAGGTGTGAATGACGAAGGTATTCGAGCATTCGGGGTGCAAGAGGATTAAATATCGGAATATCCGAAATTTTGACGGTGGTTATGAATGGTAGCTTACACATTCATCTTCTTTAGCTAAGCAATGATGCTTAGAAAAGGTAAACTTCCCCTCGATCCTGGTCTTCAGCCAAGGAACTGGTCTCAGTTTTCTTTAAAATAAACCTCCCCTCGTTCTTGGTTTCCTACCAAGGAACTGGTCTTAGTTTCTGATTTAAACTTCCCCTCGATCCTGGTTTCTTACCAAGGAACTGGTCTTAGTTTCTGATTTAAACTTCCCCTCGATCCTGGTTTCTTACCAAGGAACTGGTCTTAGTTTCTGATTTGAACTTCCCCTCGATCCTGGTTTCTTACCAAGGAACTGGTCTCGGTTTCTTTTGTCAATAAACTTTACTGACAAGGGACACTATTCGTAGCGGCTTTCCTTCAAACTTCTCGCCGAATTTTCCTGGGGAGATGCCATTTGAGTGGAAAAAGTTTTGATGTCAGACTTGCTGGGGAACCCAGTCGTCTGAGTTGTAGAGTTGTACAAACTTCTCTGTTGGAGACGCCATTTGTTTCTACTGGGGAAAGCGAGTCTCTTGAGAGACTGTTTTCGTTTGGGATCTTTCATCATACTTTTCTCGGGATCTTCCCGGAGAAACGCCATATGATGGGGTCCAATTTTGAGGTGCCGATGACCTTTTCATCAGCGACTTTTCGGAGAGATACTGATGTACTGCCGAATCTCTGACCACGAGGCTTTCTCTGTGGATTTTCCTTAACCGGGGAAAGCAAGGATATCATCTTCAATGGCGAAGAGTGATGCTTATTGAAAGTTTTCTCTGGCTTTTCAGAGGTTCAAGTTATCAAAGTGATCAAGGACCAACTTCTTTCCAGAATTAAACCGGAAGCGAGGTTGTTTAGTCACAGTATTTCCTGACGAGGCAAGAACTGACAACTCGATTGAGAGGACTTCTACCACTAGGGGACAGGACCGACTAGAGTGATAGTGATGCAATATGAAATGTGAATGCAAATAAAAAATGCATGATGTATGTATGTATATGCTGACAAACCAGACGCAACATACATACTAATGGATGAACACAATGGATACTCGGCCATCGCGGGGCGAAGAAGTACCGTTGATTCAAAATAGCAATTCCACCTTGCTTAGGAGAGATAGTCCACGCGGGGAGCTATGTTGACCGGGCTTAGGAGATGAGAACTCGGCCGAGGTGTGTCATACGAAACAAGGTCTCTGACACAGTTGATCCCTTCATTCAGGCATACTGGCTTAGAAGGAGTACTTTGATTCTGCACTTTGAAGTTCGCTTACTTCGGGAGAAGCGATCGATGTTCTTCTAATGTTCAACAGTCAAAAGAAATTGCCATCTTAAATTTAAAAGCAAAAAAAGTTTTAACAAGTAAATTCATTTTTGTTTTATTTCAAGAATCGCTGATTAAGTTTAAACAACGTCATTCTGTAAAGCTAAAACAAGTAAAGAATTACAAACAAAAGCACAAGGGCTCAAATTTTATTGATAAGATGGAGATCAGCCAAACGCGTGATTCCAAAGAGTATATACAAAGTTAGAAAATGGTAATTTACAGGGAAAAAGGCTACGTTGAAACATAACGACCACTATCCTTCTACCAACTTTGAATTCGGGGCATCCTGAGCTTCTGTCGAAGATGACCTTTGACTGGAGATTTCCTCCGATAGATGATGTAACTACTGCTAAGGGACTTACCTCTGTTGAACATAGTTACTTGCCATTATCCCTAATTTTTTCCTGGATTGTACTATGAGATTTCCAATCCATCGGGATGATTCTTTTTTTTCATGTCTCTAACTTTTTCCTGGACCGCCCTTTCGGGTTTTCAATCCACCGAGACGTTTTTTTTTTAGTTTAGGTGAAGTATTTCTTGACTACATCAACATTCGTGGGATAGGCAAATTCCTCTCCGTCCATGGTTGCAAGTCTCAAGGCGCCGCCTGAGAAAGCTTTCGTGACCACATAGGGGCCATCATAATTTGGGGTCCATTTGCCCCGAGAGTCAGTGAGAAATGATTGTATCTTCTTGAGCACTAGGTCTCCTTTTTTGAAGACACGAGGCCGAACCTTTTTGTCGAACGCCTTCTTCATTCTTTGTTGATACAACTGACTGTGGCATAGTGCCGTGATTCGCTTCTCTTCGATCAGGTTCAGTTCGTCGTGTCGATTTTGACACCATTTAGCCTCGGTGAGCTTAGCTTCCATCAATACCCGGATTGATGGGATCTCTACTTCTATGGGGAGAACTGCCTCCATGCCATATACTAGAGAGAAAGGGGTTGCCCCTGTTGAAGTGCGGACAGATGTACGATAACCGTGAAGAGCAAAGGGTAGCATTTCATGCTAATCTTTATAGGTTACAACCATCTTCTGAACAATCCTCTTGATGTTCTTGTTAGCCGCTTCTACCGCTCCGTTCATCTTGGGTCGGTAGGGAGATGAGTTATGGTGTTCGATCTTGAACTCTGCACACAACTCTTTCATCATCTTACTGTTCAAGTTAGATCCATTATCAGTAATGATCTTGCTTGGAACACCATAACGGCAGATGATATTGTTTTTGATAAATCAGACCACTACTTGTCGGGTTACATTGGCGAATGACGCTGCTTCGACCCACTTGGTGAAATAGTCAATGGCTACCAGGATGAACCGATGTCCGTTTGAAGCCTTGGGCTCAATCATACCAATCATGTCGATTCCCCATATGGAAAAAGGCCACAGGGAAGAAAGAACTTTGAGATGTGATGGCGGTACATGAATTTTGTCGGAGTATATCTGACACTTGTGACACCTCCTCATGTACTTGTAGCAGTCGGATTCCATTGTCAACCAATAGTACCCGGCCCTGAGAATTTTTCTCGCCATTGTGTGTCCGTTGGCATGAGTGCCAAAGGATCCTTCATGAATTTCTTTCATGAGCATGTCTGCTTCTGGTCTGTCGATGCATCGGAGCAAGACCATGTCAAAATTTCTCTTATAAAGAGCGTCACCGCTTAGGAAGAAGTTTCCAGCCAATCTTTTGAGGGTTTTCCTGTCTTTTCTGAGTGCCCCAGATGGGTACTCTTGTTTCTGAAGGAAGCATTTGATATCGTGATACCAAGGTCTGTCGTCTATGACTGCTTCAATCGCGAAGATGTAAGCGGGCCGTTCAAGGCGCATGATGTCGATCTTAGGTATGTCATTCCATCGACCTACACTAATCATGGAAGAGAGAGTGGCTAATGCATCAGCCATGTGACTCTCATCACGAGGGATGTGATGAAAGTCGACTCTGTTGAAGAAGGGTAACAACCTTCTTGCATAGTCTTTGTAAGGAATCAATCCTGATTGGTATGTGTTCCAATCTCCTTTTATCTGGTTAATAACCAGGGCTGAATCGCCGTATACGTCCAAGTTTTTGATCCTTAAATCAATCGCTTCTTCGAGACCCATAATACATGCTTCGTATTCGGCCTCGTTGTTCGTACATTTGAACGTAAGTCTGGCAGTGAAAGGAATGTGGGAACCCTGAGGGGTAACAATGATTGCCCCAATTCCGTTTCCATAATGATTAACTGCTCCGTCAAAGATAAGTCCCCACTGGAACCTGGTTCTGGCCCTTCACTGGGTAGCGGTTCATCGCAATCTTTCATCTTTAGATACATGACATCTTCGTCTGGGAAGTCAAACCCGACTGATTCTTGATCGTCAATCGGTTGATGAGCCAAATGATCGGCTAAAATACTTCCTTTAACGGCTTTCTGAGCGTGGTACTCTATGTCATATTCTGATAGTAACATCTGCCAACGGGCAATCCTTCCCGTGAGAGCAGGTTTTTCGAAAACGTACTTGATTGGATCCATTTCGGAGACCAACCAAGTAGTATAACGAATCATGTACTGGCGAAGACGTTTGGCTGCCCAAGCCAAAGCGCAACAAGTTTTCTCAAGTATTGTGTACCGAGTCTCGCAGTCGGTGAATTTCTTGCTTAGATAGTAAATGGCAGACTCTTTCCGTTTAGTTTCGTCTTGTTGGCCAAGTACACATCCCATTGAGTCCTCTAGGACTGTGAGGTAAATGATTAGTGGTCTTCCTTCCACTGGAGGTGATAGAATCGGAGGATTCAACAGATATTCTTTGATACTGTCGAAGGCGGTTTGGCAATCTTCTGACCAAATGCAATCCTGGTTCTTTTTGAGTAATTTGAAAATTGGCGCGCATGTCGCGGTCATAAGGAATATGAATCTGGAGATGTAGTTCAAACGTCCCAGGAATCCTCTGACTTGTTTTTCAGTTTTCGGAGAAGGCATTTCTTGAATGGCCTTGACCTTGTCAGGATCAACTTCAATTCCTTTCTGGCTGACGATGAACCCTAGTAGTTTCCCTGAACGGACACCGAAGGTGCACTTGTTGGGATTCAAGCGGAGCTTGAATTTTCTTAGACGTTTGAACAATTTTGACAGATGTTCAACGTGCTCATCCTCTGCTCTTGATTTTGCAATCAAATCATCGACATATACCTCGATTTCTTTGTGTATCATGTCATGAAACAGAGTAGTCATGGCCCTTTGATAGGTTGCCCCGACATTCTTCAAACCGAACGGCATTACCTTGTAACAAAAGGTACCCCATGGGGTAATGAACGAAGTTTTCTCCATGTCTTTCGGCGCCATTTTGATCTAATTATAGCCCGAGAATCCATCCATGAAGGAGAATACTCTGAACCTTGCTGTGCTGTCAACCAGCATGTCAATGTGTGGTAAAGGAAAGTCGTCCTTTGGACTTGCCTTGTTCAAATCTCTGTAATCAACACACATTCTGACCCTTCCGTCCTTTTTGGGAACGGGTACGATGTTGGCTAACCATCTTTGATTTTGATGGCCATGTCCGGGTGAGTGCGTCTCAACCTTTGCTTTACTGGTGGATATTCCGATCTCAACGGTAAGTGATGTTCCACGATGCTGGTATCCAACCCTGGCATATCCTGATAGGACCAAACGAACACATCGGGGAATCCTTTGAGAAGCTTTATCAAACCCTCTTTGGCAGTTGGACTGAGCAATGCTCCGATCCTGATTTCTTTTTTCTCTTTTTCTGAACCCAAGTTTACCGTTTCCAACGGTTCTTTGTGAGGTTCAATGGACCTTTCCTCTTGTCTGAGTAGTCGGGAGATCTCTTCTGGAATTTCGTTGTCATTTTCTTCTTCAGCCTCGAATACCGGGAACGCAAAGTTGGAAGAAGGCATCAGATCGTATGTTTCAACGGGGTATAAAACAAGCAATCTGCATGACGTGATGATTCGTGTTTAGAAGAGATAGAGAAAATGCAAGTGTGTGCAGTGTTTTGATTTTACTGCTTATTTTTATTATTGAATGTTTTTTTTAGGATTACCATTTTCTGAAAAAGAAAAAAGAGAAAACAGCAATTAATGCGGAAATTACAGAACGACGTTATTTTATTTATAAACAAGTCGAATCTTGAAACTACAGCCCTATAAAACAAAACTCTGTCGCTTTGGGCAAAGCGAAGAGGGAAATTTACAGAAAGCGAGCCCTATCAAAACATCCGTTTCACCTGGGCAGGGTGAAAGGTTAAAGATGGCAATTACTTTGACTGACGAACGACCTTCGGAACCTCGACGACGACCCATTGGCGGCGAACTCCTCGGTGAATCACAAAGTCTGGCACCTTCCTTGATTTATCTTCAGAAATGACGCTGATTTCTGGTGGAGTAGGATCATTGGAATCTGTTTCCCAAGCAGAGTTGGCGTAGGAGAATTCCTCTGTTGCACTTTGCATAACATTGGTGCTCTCAGCTGTATCTCCCCATCCAGTTGACTGGATATCTTCGAGCCTGATACGAGAGCTTTCGGGAGCAGTGTACTTGACCATAAAGTCGTATTTTCCACTTGGTTGTCCCAAAGTGTCCCAAACTTCTTTGGAACTGGAGAAGTCATCCCTCTCGATGATGTTGACCTCAGGAAAAGCATAGTTGATGAATTCTAGTCCTGCAAACGTTGCGAATTCATCTTCATGTTGAGTAGTTTCCGAATGACCTGAGTGTTGATCCCATGACATGGCGGGGACACAGGTATTCTGTTCAATGATGCTCAGCTGAGTTTCACTACTCGGCTGACTTTCTTGCCCCAAGTTTCCTGGGTAAGGTTGCCACATTGGCAGACCATCCATCGGGCCATAGTAGTTGTAGTCAAAATTGTCATTCATCGGAGTGTTCTCCTCTAATGAATTTGGCGGAGCACGACATCCTTCCGGATCACAATCCCCGTAGATAATTTCGACATCTGATCTTGGTATAAATCTCGGACTTTCTGTAGGAAAGCAAAAAGGCATAGGCACCTCTTCCTGAGACATATAGCCGTCCTTGTTAAGGTAGGACTTCCATTCTTCATCTGTGTCAGAGGGATCTTCCTCATTGATAGCATGAACTGTCTGAGACACTGGGTGAAGAAAACCTCCACTGTGGAAGAAGTTTTGAAGGGGATGAAGACTTTCATCGTTGGCGGCTGTCTGAGTACAGGTCGTAGAAAAACCAAGACCCTTCTTTGTTTTATTGTCAATAGGAATGACAAGCCGTCCCCATCCCGTCGTATCGGTACTCTCGACCGCTTTGATAGCATCTTTGTATGAAGAAATTGAAGTTCCTTCTTCCGATTGATCGTTCTTGCTCACCGATAGTGCTTGGAACTGAGTTCCAATAACCTCCTCGGGTTCCACATAAGTAGATGATGATAGGTTACTCACAAGCAAGGCTTGTTCCCCACAAACCGTGACAAGTTGATTGTTCTTGACGAACTTTAGCTTTTGGTGGAGGGTCGAAGTGACCGCTCCAGCCTGATGTATCCAAGGTCTTTCTAATAAACAACTGTATGTTGCCCGGATGTCCATGACCTGGAAAGTGATTTGGAAAGTGTGAGGACCAATAGTTATGGGAAGATCAACTTCGCCGATAAATGTTTTTCTGGATCAGTCGAATGCTTTGACGACGACCTCGCTGACTCTCATCGGAGGGCCCTTAAATGATAATTGCGTCAAAGTGGACTTCGGCATAACATTCAGGGCTGACCTTGTGTCTACCAATACGTTGGCTAAAGCATCGCCCTGGCAGTTAACTGTAATGTTAAGCGCCATGTTATGACGGCGACCCTCTTCAAGTAATTCCTCATCACTAAATCCCAAATTATTGCAGGAAGTGATGTTAGAGACAATGCTATCGAATTGTCTGATTGTTACATCCTGTTCCACAAAGGCTTGCTCCAAGACTTTCTGTAGAGCCTCTCTGTGTGCTTCTGAACTGAGTAACAGTGATAATACTGAGATCTTTGAAGGAGTCTATAACAGTTGATCAACAATGTTGTAATCACTCCTTTGGATGAGCTTTAGCATCTCATCTTTGTCTTTTGAAAAGTCGGGATTACCATATTGACTGACTGGTGGATCAGGAATTTCCGCCTGAAGTTCCTTTTCTTTGTTGGATTCTCCAACCCCTCGGTTGAAGATTCGACCGCTCCGTGTTACACGACCGATGTCTGCAATATTCACAACGGAGGGTAATGGAATTTCCTTTCCATTCTCGATTATTGTTGCACCGTATTTGTAAGGGATTGCCTTAGCTGATTCATACGGTAATGGTCCCGGTAGATAGATGACTATGGGAACCTTTTGATTTTTCTGACCGTCATAAGCAACCTCGATCCGTTCCCGGTTGGGAACTCTAGATTCGTCAAGTAGAGGAATGATGGCAAAAACATCCCTGATCTGGTGATGACCAGAGATCGTGACAACATCCTCAACTTGATCGGCAAGGTAGTTCGGCGACCAAATGATGGGTCCTGAACCTGGATATGGACAAATTTCTCCATGATCGACCTGACCCTGAAGAGCTGCTCTCACAAGGTAACACCCTCGGTTACTTTCTGCACAGACGCTACAACTGTCATAGTTGTGTGGTGGCACCTGGCCACGCCCACTTTGAATACAATGTAACCTCACTAGGTTTCCTTCCATTGATTAGACATCCTGACTTTGACGACGAGTAGGATTCCTGTTATTGATACTAATTTGCTGAGTATCTTCGTCCATGTAGATTGGCATCCACCAGTGATTTAACAAGTGCTGAAGTGCCTCCTGGACAAGGGTACAACCTCGATCGTTTTCGCAACCCGCTTTACAGCTTTGGTAATCATGTGATATTAAGAATCCGAGTCGGACCTGCTCAGCATGTAACTATACCAGATTGGTATTCATCACGCGGATGTCAAAGATCTGAACCATGTTGATCTGATAGGAGTTCCTATCATGGTAGTCTTGGATCCATCCAAGATCCATCTGACGCTGGAGGGCCTCTTGTATGAAAGAGCATCCCTGTTTGTTTACCGAGAAAATCAGACAGGAACTGTAATCGTGCCGCGGCAGATTATGATACTGGCTTTGCCTTGAGTGCATCGCCACCAAGTTGACATTCATCGCACGGATGTCGTGGTTTTGAATGACGTTAGAATTCATAGGGACCATGTTAACTCCACGAACTCGGTGCTCCTGGATTCATCCGAGATCCATTTGTTCCTATAGAGCTGCTTGCACTACAGAACATCCTTGGTTATCTTTAGAGCAGATATCACACTGGTGATAATTATGAGGTGGCACATGGCCATATCCACTCTGTCTACAATGCATCTTGACCATATTGGTCCCCAATAAGAGTACATCGTGAATTTGATAGACATTGTTTGTCTCTTTCTCAATCAGATTGACTGCAGCCTTCTCATGTTTAGGCAGCGGGTTCGTAAGAACATTAGGATTCGTATCTTTGAAAGATAAGAGCGCGCTCCTAATAAGCTTTTGCACGTCGGATTTGAAATTGAGGCAAGTCTCAATGTTATGCCCTGAACCTCCTTGATGATAAGGACATGTTTGATCCGCTTTAAACCAAAAAGGCGGATTTTCTGGAACTGAAAGGGGAGACTTAGTCTGGATGTGCCCCTTAGCCAGTAGTAACGGAAATAGTTCTGCGTACAACATGGGTATAGGATCAAACCCTGATGGTCGTGTTGTACGGTTGTTGTTATATGGAGGAAGAGCCTGCTGAAGAGGCTGTTGTGTCCTTTGTTGGTCAGGTTGGCTCTGCGCAACCTGAGGTTGATACGTAGGAATAGGCGCGGGGCCGATAGCAGGAGTAACAGCTACTACTGGCTGATAACGCCGCCTTTGCTTTCCGAGAGAGATATTCCCAATATCTTGCTCCTTTTTCTTAGGGAGAGCACTACCGTATTTTTTAGTACCGCTCGTTGATCCAGTGTCTTTTACCAAACGTCCTTCTCGGACGGCTTCCTCAAGACGTACACCCATGCCGACCATTTCGGTGAAATCACTGGGCGCACTGGCAACCATTCGGTCATAGTAAAATGAGCTTAAGGGTTTTAAGAAGATTTTTGTCATCTCTTTTTCCTCAAGAGGTGGACAAATTTGAGCGGCAATTTCACGCCACCTTTGAGCATACTCCTTAAAGGTTTCCTTTTCCTTTTGCGACATTGATCTGAGTTGATCTCTGTCGGGTGCCATGTCCAAATTGTACTTGTATTGTTGGACGAAGGCAATACCAAGATCTCTGAATGTACTGATCGTAGTACGGTTTAAACCCATGTACCATTTGAGTGCGACACCGGTTAAACTATCCTGGAAGTAGTGAATCAGCAGGTCCTGATTCTCCGTCTGGGCTGACATCCGCCGAGCGTACATCACCAGATGGCTTTGAGGGCAAGAGTTACCCTTGTATTTTTCAAAGTCGGGCAATTAGAACTTGTGCGGGACTTTCACATTTGGGACCAAGCAGAGGTCTGCGGCGTCCTTTCCGAATAGATCCTGACCGCGAATGGCTTGCAGCTCTTTCTGCATTTCCAAGAACTGCTCCTGGAATTCCTCCATTCTGTCAAACATAGTTTCCTTCTTACCAGAAGGTGTTGGTGGAATCTGTCCTTCCGGGACAGTGTGCACCACAGGGGGTGGTACCGTGACTACGGCAGTAAGTCTTGGCGCCTCCCGAAGTTTGTAACCTTCAGGAGTCTTGAGTATGCCCCTGGCATCTTCGCTTTCCCGAAGTTTGTAACCTTCAGGCCCAACGGCTTCTGTTGCGATTCCCTGATCTTCAGTGATCGGCAGAACATATCCTTCCGGGATATAGTTAACAGGCATGCCCCAAGGACGATCTTTCGGCATCTGATACCTAGGATCATACTTTTCTATGATGGGCGTTGAGGTGATCTCTGAGATCACAGTTCTTTGTAGCTGAGCTTCTGCCATGGCTTGTATGTCGTTACGAAGCTTTCTCATATCCTCTCTCAGAGCGTCGATCTCTTCTTTCAAATCTCTGTTTTCTTCCTCAAGATTATCCATCTTTTTCTGACGATTGGCCAGAGTATTATACGAATGAGACAGTTTGACTCTAGAATCAAGACACAAACGTGAGATTCGTAGGTAAAGAGAATACGCGATGTGAGAATGATGAATGCAATGATTATATTAATTATTTTTAGGTTTAATTAAAATAAACTTTGACAATTAGATTGCAAATATCAAACAGTGGGGAAACCCCTTTTTATTGAAATTCAAAGGATTACAGAAATGGAAATACAGTAGATTACAAAGTGCAGAAACAAAAACCTAAACTAATGGGTCCCGAGTCCTCTCTGAGGAGAAACCGGGTGCTGATTCTGGTATCTTCCTTTTCTTTGACCGGGGCGCTTGGGCCGTTGTCGGGTTGTCATTCCTTTGCCAAGTGAAAGGAGTGAGCAAATTCCTTTGATCATCTTGATTCTCTACAGCATGTTGCTCCAAAATTTCAACCAGAGCATCTTTCTCTTTCAGTAATTGCTGTATTTGGATACACTCTACGTCGAGGGTGCGGTACTTGTTCTTCTAAGATCTTCTTTCCTTTTGAACTTTGTTGAGAGTAACCTGAAGCCTTTCAGTTTCCGTCATGAAGTACATGACAATTTCCCTCAGCGGAAGAATTCCGTAACGAGGATAAGGCATCTTTAGCTTGAGAGCTCTGGTTTGTACCCAATGGAGATAAGGCTCCACCGAGACACAGTCCAGTTTTCCCAGAGACTCTCGTCCTTTCTTATGAACATGTTTCCAAGCTTGCACTATTTCCATTTTTAGTGCTCTGTCACTTTCTCCTTCTTTGAAAAAAAAAGACCTTCCAGATGAACACCCAGTGGGATGTGTCGCATCGGGTATCCAAATTGACGAAGAACCAATACCGGATGGTAGTTGATTCCTCCCTTAGTTCCTATGAGGGGTACGCTGGGGAAGTTTCCACAACGGTCAATGATTCTGATTCCCTCATAAATCCTATTACACCAATCTATATCAGAGTTGGTGAGAGACATGATCTTCTGCGACCAGCGTAAGACGCTCTTGCAACCCAAAAAGCAGCAAACTTGGGCAAGTGCGAGATAAACCATTTGTAGAGCAAAGGTACACAACATGTGATCTCCCCTCTGCTGTACAAATTTCCTAAGTGTACAGAATGATACGCATCTGCGAGCAAAGTCGGCACAGGGTTTCCAATGAGAAAAACCTTAATAGCGTTGATATCGACGAAGTTATTGATGTTGGAAAACAAAAATAATCCGTAGGTGAGCAAGACAAAGATGCTTTCAAAAGCAGTCTCGTTCCCTATACTAGCAAAGTACAGAGCTTTCTTTGTCAAGAACTGGGCTAGCAAACCTTGGATGCCACCCTTAGTGGTCATGTGAGTCCTGACCTCAGACTCGTCTAAATGAATTGCTATTGCAATAGTCTGATTCTTTGGAATTTCTTCCAGTCCAGAAAATGGAGCTCGATCCGTGATATGTAAATCAGTCAGATGAGAATACTCCTCCAGCGTTGGTGCTAGCTGGTAATCCGGGAATGTGAAACAGTGATAAACCGGATCGTAGAACTGAATGAGCGCATCCATGATTCCCTCAATCACATGGACTCTTAACAGTGGTAGCAAACCACCGTGCTTGGCTCTGAAAGCCTCTAGGTTAACGATCATCCTCGCTAACTTTCTCAAATCCCCTAGTTTTGGAACCTTGAAGGTATACTGGTGAGTTCTCCTTCTACCGAAATCCATTAATGCAATCTTTTTCTCTAATATTTGCAATCACAGTCTTAGTTTAATTTGAAAAACAGAGAGACTAGAAGAGAAGTTTTTTGAATGTTTTAATATTTTATTAAATGAATGCATGAATGCAGCACACAAAAACATAGAAAAAACATGGGGTCAAAGGGTCGTTGTCATGAAGTCAAGGCTCTACCCATCCCCAAAAGGTTTATACTAGGCTGATTTTTGTACCTGTACTCATTATCATCAGCTCCTCCCAGGAAGGCAGACAACAAGCGGATCGCCAGCGAGTTGTGTGCAATCTTAGAGTAAGTGCCATTCCCCGAGAATAGATCACCAACCTCAAATGAGGGTAGTATCGCGTAACAGCTACTTCTGATAGCTTCCGCACTACAAAAAAGGTTGGCTTTTCTTAAGTGTATACTCAATCTCACCACATGCGGCATCACACGCATTCCCAGTAGCAGAAAAATAAACACGTATAGCAATTAGGAAAAGCAGTATATATATTTGTCCTAATCATCCTAGACTTATAAAGCTACGATTCTTAAGTTCCTGACAGAAATGGGTTCCCCGGCGGAAGCCCCAATCTGTGGTTCCCTGCCTAAGAGATGGACCAGCATAGGTCAATCTTTCTCTTCGGTAGAGTTCCCATTTTCCGTAGAAAACGGGGATGATGCCCTAAGGCAGAAAAGGAGACTCCCCAGCAAAGTCGCCATTTTACAAGGAAAACAGACAGAAATAAAAACTGGCCCCACGGTGGGCGCCATTTTTCTGTAGCGAGTGATTTTGGACGCGGTTCTTAAGCGCTGGTCGCTCTCTACGGTTTGAGCTTTAAACTACAGGTCGATTCATTTTTTATCCTATTGTGAGCTGAATAAGGAAGGGAAATAGATGTCTCCAATTAACCCTGCTTGCATACTGAGTTTAAACAGCGGTCTGTTAGGTTACGAATGCTATCAATGTGGGGGGCCTTTGTACTGGTTATTTGTATTTCGCCAATACAGGTTCTTTCTTTCTAGGGCTTGGGCAAAAGGTTTCTGGCGGGGAACAAGGATTAGGATGTTAGGACTGGTGCTTTTAAATTACTGCTTTTGATTGATGAAGATATGGGATTTGGGTTTTTTGTTGATTGCGCCCGCTAAGATCTTTTCTTTCGATCTTATGCCTACGTATTCCCGTTTACCGAAACAGGGAAATCAGAGCGTTCGTAGTTCCTCCTATTCTATGGGAGGAAATGGGTGTTTTGGTGTCTTGTTCAAAGCCCAAGACATGAAGCGAAATGTGATTTGTATCTTGTTCAAAGCCCAAGATGTGAAGCTGAAAGGTCTATTTGTGTCTTGTTCAAAGCCCAAGACGTGAAGCTAAAAGACCTCGGCTTTAGAGAGAATTTGTCATCTCTAAAGAGGGGGAAGGAGAATTACTTTAACTGGGATACGCGGATCCGAGCAATGCCATAATTTCTGAAGAAAGGGTTGTAACCTGAAGGAGAAGACTTTAACTCAGTGTAGAGCAATGCCATCTTTCCTTAGGAATTTCTCATGCTAAAAGAGGGACAGTGGCATGGATGTAGATGATCCAGAGGCTTGCCGCTTACAGCGATTAGATGAAGGGAAAGGAGTTGTTGATGTTTGTGTACTGCGAACGAGGCACAACTTCGATGCTAAAAGGTCGATTGGATCAACCAGTGGTTTTCTTATACAAAGCCTAAGAGGAGGCTAATTTCCGCTAGGAAAATCATTATACAAAGCCTAAGAGGAGGCTATTTTGTGTCTCGTACAAAGCCTGAGAGAGAGGCTAAAAGTTTTTGACCCAGTGGGGCATATCGTTATACAAAGCCTAAGAGGAGGCTAAAAGTTTTCGACTCTTGCTTAAGGAACTTGTATCTCGTACGAGGCCCGAGATGGAGGCAAAAAGGGGTGATTGACTCAACAAGGGAATCTTTTGTGTCTCATACAAAGCCTGAGAGAGAGGCGAAAAGGTTATTTTGACTCCACTGGGGAGAATTTTGGTATCTCGTACGAAGCCCGAGATGGAGGCTATTGTTTGACTCAATAGAGTGACAGATTCAATATACTGATTTTAAAAGAGAAAATCAGTTCTTATATGTGCAACACTGTACTCAGGGATTTAATTTAAGGATCAGGGATATTCCCTTCTCTTTGAGGAAATGGGAAATCCAAAGGGTATTGAGACTATCCGAGTCTGCGGGTTTCCTTCCTATTTAACGAAGGGTGCTTGAGAATGTCTTTGAGACTCAAGGAAGTTAGACTGTCCATGTCTAGAGTTTTATCTTTTGTACTATGCTTCGAGAAACAGTAGTAGACTCTACAAAAGGACTGTTCTATGAGGATGACTAGGTTCTGTTCCTATACCTCTAGGAGGTCGTCGGGACAATTTGTACGAAGCCCAAGAGGAGGCTGGAAACTTTTAAGAAGCCGACGGGTCCTTGTACGAAGCCCAAGAGGAGGCTATCATTCCCGGAGGAAGAGATCATTATACGAAGCCTAAGAGGAGGCGGTGAATACTTCCAAGAAGCCGTAGGGTCCTTGAATAATGCCTAAGAGGAGGCCGATGCTTTTAAGAAGCCCGTGGGTCTATCATCTCCTTTCCATTAGGAGAGATAACTCTTTTAAAGATGAAAACCACTGGTAAACATGCGAGGTTTACTATCCAGCGACTTTTAGCTTTTAAAGAGGGTTCCTTAGTTAAGGTCCAAGATTATGACCGTAGTGGGTACCCAAACCCCGAGACATTCAAGGCAAGCTATCCACAAGGAATAGATCAAGTCAGGAAAGTTCGAGAATTTGGAAGAAACTCAAAGATGCCATTTACGGAGAATACATTCATCTTGGGGAGTAGAGCTTCTTGACGATTCCTAAGGAGGACAGCCGAAGAGAAGACTGTATCTGGTGCTCCTATTGGGGATCTAGGCATCTATTTCTACGAATAAGTGAAACGGCGTCACCTAGTTCTAGACGTAGTTGCCGGGGAAACTCGAAATATCTATACTATTATTACACAGTAGATATGAGTTTATGAAAGGAGACTTACAGTGAGCAGCCCCACAATACAGTTATAATATGAAAGCAGTAAATGAAAGCGATAACCACTTAATCGGTTGTAGTGCTTCCATGCTGTTTGGTTAGTTGTTCAACAAAGAAAGATTGAAAACAACAGTATATTCAAAATCAAAGGAGAAAGTGCTTTGAAAAAGAAAGATTTGGGGCTTACAGCTCGAGGAGAGGCCTAGGGTTTTATCAGTGAGGGCACTGTTTGAATTTGTACAGAGGGACTTATACAAGTGACTGGGGCCCAAAAAGGTTTTCTGTACAAAGGGATGGGTCTTACACTCTCTCAAGAGGCCCAAAAAGGTTTAAAGAAAAAAGAGCGGGGCTTATAACACGAGGGTAGGCCCAGATGATTTTTATTTTTAAACGGGCGACGATCGTGCCGTTTACTTGTACAGAGGGACTTATACAATGAGTGAGGCCCAAAAAGTTTTTGTACAAGGGGGGATGGGTCTTACACTCTCTCAAGAGGCCCAAAGAGTTTTAAAGAAAAAAGAAATGGGTCTTACTACTCGAGGGTAGGCCCAGATGATTTTTGAAAAGGCGACGATCGCGCCGTTTGTTTTTTGACGGTATCGGGACTTATACAATAAGTGAGGCCCAAAGATGATTTGGTCAAAAAAGGATTGGGTCTTACACTCTAATAGAGGCCCAAAGTGTTTTGAAAATGATTTATGAGGGTTGAATTAATCCAAAACCCTAATTTGTTTTCAAAATGTATTTAATTGAATAAAAATTCAATTAAAATGATCAAAAATTGTTTAACACCTGGAAAACAAATTGTGATCTTGGATTAATGCTTCAAAAATTTAGTATTGACCTACAAAATAATTAGAAAGCATTAAAAGTTGCAAAATCAATGTAGAAAAAATATTTAAAATGCCAAAAACAATCAAAATATTAATTCTTTGCAAAAATATCAATTATACAAAATAAATAATATTTTTGGAATTTTTTGATAAAATAAAATATTTTAACATTTTTGTGAATTATTAAAAAAAAATCAACTCAAAATCATTAAAACTCAGAGAGAAATTAATTTTTGAATCAATTAAACAAAATCACAAAATTCAAATATTCAAATATATGAAAATGGCGCCAAGAACAACACCAAGAACACGCGCGTTTTTCAGTTTGCCCAGATTTGCATTTTCCATCCAATCTCACTGAATACGTAATTATAACATGCAATCCACATATCATTATGCTCGCCTCAACCTCACGATCATGTCTATGTACTTTAATTTCATTTAAATTAAACATACAACAAGAAATCACGAAGAAACCTCAAGAACCCTAATTTCTGCATGAAGGCTGGGATTTTTGATACACGATTCAAACAATGCAATTAATTGAGGGAAAACATTCCATGCATGATTATGAACATATGGCCAAATTATTGTGCGAGGAAATATGCATAGATTGAGAGATGACCAAGTATGTGCTTAACTCCAAGTCGTGACAGTAAGAGCAGATGTGATTTTGAGTTGGAGGTGTTACAGATAAGTTGTGATGATCTGAACAGCTTCCCTACACCATATGGATTGTGTTTGAACACTTGGATTGAATTGAAATGGACTGGATCAGTTTATGGCATCTCAACTGCACCTTGTTTGAAAATTTGAGCAACCAGCTAGTGATTTCATGAAATTGATGTTTCAGAAGTTATGTGAGTGTTTGATCAGCTCATATGTGATGT
Organism: Lathyrus tuberosus; assembly: GCA_022829125.1. Taxonomy (NCBI): domain Eukaryota; kingdom Viridiplantae; phylum Streptophyta; class Magnoliopsida; order Fabales; family Fabaceae; genus Lathyrus; species Lathyrus tuberosus. The sequence goes on from JALAZF010000882.1 coordinate 685,601, forward strand.
ATGTGAGGTGTGTGAGTGATTGGTTTGTGCAGAATTGCTCTCAAACTCAAAACCCGATAGCTACCTTGCTAAGAAAGGCATTTTTGCCAAGAGAAAGAGATTTTGAGGAAAGCATTTGTTAGATGGCTTTGGTGTACTTAAACTGACCACAATTGAGCTCTATTTATAGTAGAGCAAGTTTGTTTTGCAAGGAATAGTACATGGCAGTTGGTAGGTAGGTTTCCTCAATGTTGGCCAATGGAAATGAAAGTCTCCTCTAGCCATTGACTAGAGGTTAGGGCACAGAGCTTTGGTCCCCTTGGTCTTGGATAAGTCTTGACTGATTTTAGATGAGAATGGCTCAGTCCATGCCACCTTGATGGTTCCATTGAATGCCTCATTCCAAATTTGAAGTCTTGTCCCTATTCTGGCAACTCTAGGTTCAACATGCTATTTCTTGTTCCTTGGACCTTGGAGGCTTGGCTCAGTGATTGTCCCCTTTGGATTCAATCCTCTGAGGTGTCCAAGTGGATTGGAGCAATTGCAATTGGCTGATTTTGGCAAATCGAGCCAAAATGCAAATTCTGCCTTGCCTTGACAGATTTCAGCAAGGCAACTTGCCAATGTTGTATCTCATGATGTAGGTTGAATTTGGCAATGTTCTTGGCCATTTTGGAAAGCTCTTACATGATACAACAACTGTTTGAATAAGTTTGGTTTTGATCTCTTTTGATTCCAAGTGAAAAATCCCCCTACATTTGGCAAAAAGTGAAGGCAAATTCTGACTTAGTGAAAATTTCACTAAGTGTTGGAAAAAGTGACATTTTCACTTTTCAGCCACTTTGATCACTCCATAACTCAAAATCCTTAATGAATTGGAATGACTTGTAGTTGAAGTTTTTGTAGGTGATAATGAGGGCTACAAATCCATCTTTGGATGAGAAAAAATGGCCTTGTGGTTTAGGAGTTATGGTCCTCCAAAGTTGGTACCTTTGCCACTTTATTTTTAACTTAGAAAATTTTCTAAGTTTTATGGTTACCCCTTTTACAAGTTATCTCACTTTTATTGATTTTTCTTGATGAATGATGATTCAAATCATACATTAACATCATTTTAGGGTTAAAAATCCATTTTGGTGAAAAATCTCAAAAAGTCAAAGTTGACTTTTGTGCACAGTTGACTTTTTATCAGATGAATTCCAAACTGTGCAATTCTTCAGGAAATCATGTCCTTGACCTAAATAAAACTTGATGGACATGTTCCATGGGTGTCATAGGGTATATTAAATCATGTATTAGGGTTTGGGAGCATGTCTTGGTCAAAAGTCAAAGTTACAGTTGACTTTTCCCTTAAAACCCTAATTGTGGTGCAGATGAAATTGAGACTTGTTGCTCAAGCTTCTTGGATCAATCCATTGTTCCAAATGGATCAATATGGTATATTAGAGACCCTCAAATCATCTCTTGAGGTCTTGGCTCATGGTTTGTCCCAAAAGTCAACTTAGGGGTGAATTAGGTCAAGAAACCCTAATTCCTGATTTTTGATGAATGCATCCCCTGAGGCAAAATTGACTTGATGCATGGGTTCATGAGGTTCCATGAAGCATATTAGGTCATGTTTTGGATCATTGCCTTGTGCCCAGATGAAAATTTCCATATGGAGGCCCTGGTCGACCAAAACCCTAATTTGGTGACACTGTCGATCTTGAGACTTGATCCACCTAGAAGGGAGCAGCCTTATGCTTAATCCTTGAAGTGGGAGTCCTTTTTGATCCATTGTGGATGTTTGAGAGATTAGACAAGTTAAAGATCATGTCATTTCTTGATTGACCCTTTGTCTAAGACTCTAAGAGGGCTTGAAACCCTAATTTTGATTGTATTGGATGCTCACCCATCTTTGGGGAGATTAATGAAGCATAAAGGTACATCCATATTGTGATGATAATTTTCACAATGATAGGAAATCTAAGTGGTCAAAATTTGGGGTATTACACCAACTTCAAACATTTTTGTCCTTCGGGATCTTCAAACTAAAGGCTATTTTCAAAAAGGGCACGTTACTTTCCGTCTGAGTCGCAAACAGGCATCGACCCTAACAGCCGGACGCGAACTTAACGTCGCTCATAAAAAACACAAAAAGAACTTGGTCTGAACTACGTTGACTCTGAATTCCCCATTGCACAAAGGGGGTACGTAGGCCTAGGACGTTGACGTCCTACCGAGTCTGTCTTTGTCTTCCCCTCCCGTCTTAGCACAGCCCTAGATGATAGTATAACTCACCCTTAGATTAGACAACAAGCGTGGATCCCATCGAGTACGATGGACGCGTGGGGTGCTAGCACCTTCCCCTCGCGTAACCGGCTCCCGAACCCAGGCTATGGTTGCGATGACCATTCCTTTCCCTTTTCCTAAGGTTTATGCGGTGTTCCCTTTCCCTCTCTTGGGATAAATTTACACGGCTGACGACTCTGTTTTTCCGCGCCACTCTCGCGTTTGTACCTGGATAAAAATCCTGGGAGCGACAGAGCCTTACTACTTTCAACTATGGATGGCGAAGATTTTACATCCCCTGTGAACGCAGACGTAGTCAAAAAATACTTCGCATAAAAGAGACCCGCTGGACATAAAAAGAAAGTCCAGGCAAAAAAGGGGCATCCCGGCGAACCATAAAAAGGAAAAGGTTCGGGCAAAATTTAGGGATAAAATGTAAAAAAGGAAACGTGTAAACCCGGAAAGTTGAAAACCTGAAAAGGCGACTTTGGTAAAAATGGGTATCCCGATGGATTGAAAACCCGAAAAGGGCGATCCAGGCAAAAGTTAGGGATCTATAAACGAAAGGCTATGGTCTGCGTTCGATCTGTGAGCACTTTCAATACTTGGAAATTCTGAAAGAAAGGAATCAGTACAGTTAGTCTCTTCAAAGGTCAAGATATTTGTGGATAAACAAGACATATGGGTCATAGCTGAGTCGAATCATGGTGGATATATGTTCCCACATTGCCGACATGTGTATTTTCTTTTTGCTTTTGCGCAATTACCTCTTTTTAGGAATTGCTTCCAATTGTAAATGCCTATTTACATGCCACTTTTCTCAATAAAATATTCATTTCACTCAAAGAGCTTTCCGTTGTTTGTTTTACTTTTATTGTTTTGTTTGCAAAAAACGTCCGATATTTTTGATAAACATTGCATATAAAATTTCGAGCTTTGCGGAGCATAACGAAAAGCAGTAGAAATTACTAGGCATTAACGGTGATAGTCATGTTGCGGCATATTCTTTTGTTGTTATTTGACTTGCAGGGCAACAGGATTGTATTTCCCCAGCAGTTTGCCCTCCCCAGCATTGGGATTGCACTTTCCTCAGCAGAGCAGACCTTCCCCAGCAGGAGACCTGGAAAGTATTTTCTCTGAATCAAGACGTTATTTCCCCACAGAATCAGGGTGTTCGCTTCCCCCATCCAGTCAGGAAGCGTGCTTTCGCCGACAATGTCATATTCTAGTCCCTAGCAAGAAGGGAGTAAAGTCACTCTCCCCATCAGCAGGCTAAGTTCAGCAGTATCCCCAAACAGGATGGTATTATGGATTGTTTTCCCCAAGCAGGATGGTATTATGGGCTGGCGTCCCCCAGCAGGTCCTAAGCCTATCTGTTATTGGCAATCCTCAGTAACAGACTTCCGGTTCTGTTATTGGCATTCATTCTCAACTCCCCCAGCAGAGGAGAAATCTCAGGTTTTGGATGTTGCCTTTAGTAAAGGACAGGTGTAGCCCCGGTAGTTCTTTCGGGATTTCGTCCCCAGTAGACGTTATTGATCCAAAGAGTCGATCAGTATGATCCTTCTCAGCAGAGTTCCTGGATTCAGAGGACAATTTATTTTTGTCATCCCCAGCTGAACTGGTCTTTTCTCTCCAGCATTTATTTTGCGGGAGGGACCCCTTTTGTATATCATAAGCATTTGCATTGCATCCTCAAACGCGTAGCATTTCCACTTTGTGTGGAGCATTACGACAAAATTCAACATTTGCATTCGAGGCATAAGCCAGATTTGATGCTTTCCTTGCCAGTTCTCTTTCCCAGCAGAGATGGCATAACTCAGGAGATTTTGGAGGGATGCGTTCCTCATGTTTGTGCTCCTCGACAGAGTCTTTTATTTAGACTTTTCCTTTCCCCGGCAGAGTCATCATATCTGTGGATCGTGAGTCCATTAGAAGTTTGCCTTTGTTTGACCCTTTTCTCTTTGGTGAAATCCAGTGCTCGTCTGGTAGTCAGTTCTCGCTTGACATATTTTGTTTGCCAATTTCCCTTTCTCAGTAGGGTGGTTTAAACCAGAAGATTTGTTTCACACTATCCCCGGCGAAGTCCACTTTATGTTGGTTATCCTTTGCGGGTGCAATTGAGGTTGTATTCGTTTCGTGGGTGCGATCGAGGTCGTATTCATATTTTCCTTGTGGGTAGAGTGATTTAGGTCAGTCTTCCTTTGAGGGTACGATTGTGGTCGTATTCATCTTATTTTTGTGGATGCGATTGAGGTCGTATTCGTATTTTCTTTGTGGGTAGAGTGATTGAGGTAAGTCTTCCTTTGAGGGTACAATTGACGTTGTATTCGTTTCGTGGGTACGATCGAGGTCGTATTCATATTTTCCTTGTGGGTAGAGTGATTGAGGTCAGTCTTCCTTTGAGGGTACGATTGAGGTCGTATTCGTCTTATTTTTGTGGATGCGATTAAGGTCGTATTCGTATTTTCTTTGTGGGTAGAGTGCTTGAGGTCAGTCTTCCTTTGAGGGTACAATTGAGGTTGTATTCGTTTTTGTGGGTGCGATTGAGGTCGTATTCATGTTTTCTTTGTGGGTAGAGTGATTGAGGTCAGTCTTCCTTTGTGGGTAAAATTGAGGTTGTATTCGTTTTGTGGGTGCGATTGAGGTCATATTCATGTTTTCTTTGTGAGTAGAGTGATTGAGGTCAGTCTTCCTTTGAGGGTACAATTGAGGTTGTATTCGTTTTGTGGATGCGATTGAGGTCGTATTCGTATTTTCTTTGTGGGTAGAGTGATTGAGGTCAGTCTTCCTTTGAGGGTACAATTGAGGTTGTATTCGTTTTGTGGATGCGATTGAGGTCGTATTCGTATTTTCTTTGTGGGTAGAGTGATTGAGGTCAGTCTTCCTTTGAGGGTACAATTGAGGTTGTATTTGTTTTGTGGGTGCGATTGAGGTCGTATTCGTATTTTCTTTGTGGGTAGAGTGATTGAGGTCAGTCTTCCTTTGCGGGCACGATTGAGGTCGTATTCGTCTTATTTTTGTGGGTATGGTTGAGGTCATACTCCTTATTTTTCAGCACGCTCCATTTCGTTATTCTCACCTTTAGCAAATTTCCGGGGCTCTTTCGGTATTCAATCCCCGTGCATCCTGGAATGTCTGAAAGCCGTCGCTATCATACTTTCAGGACCAAATTGATTGAATAGGGGCAGCTGTAGCACCCCAAAATTTGCTCTCCTACCTTTAGTACTAACTGGCTTATGTTTCACCTCATTCTTTGCATTATCAAATGTGCATATCATTGGTTCTCAGCATAGGGTCAAGGTGCCTGAGGCAAGTTCAAGAGGAGAAGATGTTCTTTAAAGGGTCAAGCAAGAGTCCTTATATTGTCCAAAAGACCTCAAGTGAACCACTCTCTCCTAACCAGTGCAGAAGCTAGGGTTTTGAGATTCTTGGGTTTATTGCTCCAATGGGCAAGCTTCTTGGGTTTTTATCATCACCAAATGGCATATCTTATCTTTGTTGGAGAGGATACACATCATATTCAGAGGAATTTGGATTTGGAGACTGTGCTATTTCCTCATAGACTGAGGGTACCAAAATTAGGGTTTGCTATAAAGTCAGTTTATTTCTGATTTTTTGGGCAAGGCTTGATTCCATGGTATTCCTTGGGTCCCTAAGTATCTAGGAATGGAAGATTGTCCATCAGTTTGGTTCATGAGAAGTTCAATTGGCCAATGGATTGGGAATCATGAGAATTGGATAGAAGTCAACAGTGAGAGGGGAAGTCAACTGTGAAATTTTGAAGTTCTCTTCAAGGTTTTCAAGGTCTCACATCCTCATATGGTCTTCAAGGGTCAAGGTTTATACCATTTATCAAGAATCAAGGGTTGGTACAAAAGTTACTAAATATGGAAATGACCTATAATTTGAAAGTTTCTTTTTTGGGCAAGTTCTTACACTACTTTTAACTTGAATTTTCATCATCAAAGAAGCTTCAAATGAATTTTCCTCAAACATGAAAGTTGAAGATCTTTTTCTCCACTTTCCAACAAGTACTATATGGTCTCCATATCATTTGTGAAACTCAAGTTATGACCAAAAGAAGGCAAGATGGTTTTTAGGGTTCCATTTTCACAACTTTTGCATTTTGGGACATGGTGACCTATAATTGATGCCTTTATTTCAAGCCAAATTTTAACATCAAGGAACAATTCTTAAGGATCATTTTGGGCCTTTGAACCAAGAAATTTCATGACTTATTCATTACTTATTTCACATGGTGCAAAATTGCAAAATCATTGAAAACTCATGAACCAAGGCATCTCAAGGCCCAAATCAAATTCAGGTGTGATTAGCAATTGTTAAATAAGTGACCCATCATGAAATATTTGGGTGTACATGCATGGAAGAGGGTGTATTTCACATAATGCAAATTTGTCAAATGGGCCAAAACTCATTAACCAAGGAGTGATTAAGACCTAAATGATCAGGTGTGGAATAACCCTAAGTATTTAAACTTACTCATGCATTGGTTAGAAGAGAACACACGTGATTTTGAGGAGAAAAAAGTTTGAACCATAAAACTTGAATCATTCAAATCTCACAATCCATAAGAGCTTTTCCAAAACTTCTTTCACCATCTGAGTCCTGAGGATCCATAGAGCACAAAGCAATCATCACTTGAAGCTAATAGCAAGGGAATAGGTGGCGTGATCTCAGGTTGGTGGTATTTTTCATGATCTTAAAACTGAGATTTTTGACGTGCATAATGTTGTGTGACATTCATTGATCATTCTGGTATATCTTGTTTTGAATTTGGACGTGTAATTTGGTTGTATCGTGAGTTTTAAAATTTTGGATCCATCCTTGTTTCATTCGTTTTGACTTATGCATTGGTTATTTGTGATTTTTGATTGCATATTTGAGATCCTCGTGGAATTCTGGTCAAGATAGTGTATTCGCGTGTGTGTTCTGGGTTTCTTTCTATTGCAGGTGGCCGGAAGTGGTGGCCGGAACCCTAGCTCCGGTGACTGGTAAGGGTTCCGGCGAGGTGAAGGGGCTGGAGGTAGGAGATGAAGTTTCCACCGTTGATTTGTTTGATCCCACGGCCCACATGCTGCCACGTTTTATTTTTTTTTCTGATTTTATTTAATGTTTGTGTGTTTGCTAGCTCATGGTTGCCATCGTGTGCCCTTAATCACAGCCTCTTATCCTAATTACTATTTGAAATATTGACTCAATGTGAGACGTTTGATGCATCTAACGGTTGGATTAGTGACAGCGCATTAAAATACCATGTGCTTGTCATGTGCTTTTTTTATTTTGTGCTGAGTAATTGTGTGCGTGCGCGTGCATGTTAATTATGGTGTGCATATGATCTGGAACGTTCATCATTATTACTTTGTGATTGTGTTGACTGGTTAAGGAGCGCAGGATTAATCTGAAGGTGAGGGTTTAGTCAATCCATTGACTGAGTCCATGTGTACTTCCATTTTTTTTTATTTCGCTGATGGACTTTTTGCTTTGGGCCTTCTGCTCGCACCCCCACCATCCAGCCCATTTCAATTACCAACGTGATTCTTCTGCTTTTCACACCCCCCATGTTATTTCAATCTATTCATATTATTTAATTGTATTATGTTCATTTTAATTATTTTAAAAATAGTTAATTGCATTAAAAAATTCCCAGAAAATTCATGAATCACATTTGGCATTTTATAAAATTTTACCAAATTTTATTTTATTATTTTATTTTATTTTAGCATCTGAAATAATTATTTGTTTATTTTCTTTTTGAATTTATTTCATACATGCATACCATGACTTGTTTATTTTATTTCTCATCATCCATAAAGCATTTTGAACTCATTCTTTTTGTATTGTTTCACCAACACACTGAATTGCATTAAAATATTTTTCTCTCATTTTTTAAATCATTTCATATTGCATTTTAGTCCTCCTCTTTTGCATATTGAGTCATGTTTCTTGTCTGAACTTTGCATAATTGTTTGGGTGACCTATCTTGGGAATTTTGGCATGAGTTTTTGATATGTTGTTTATTTCTGGTTGAGCTATGTTGATAATTAATTTGGTGATTTTAGAAGGTGTGTTGCTAATTGTCTAATTGCTCTTTGTGTGAGATCTTCTTGTATGCACATCCTTAATCATGTCTGGTTATTTGTTGGAGAAGACACTTGTGCCATTGTTTTGGGATTGTGTCTTTGACTTCTTGAACCATGTTTGAATTGTTACAGGTCACTTGATCACCATTATATGTCATTGCTTGGGTTTCATTTGTCTCATTTCTTTTACTTATGTCTGTTTTGTACTAACCGTTTATGCAGGGGCTGAGGTAAGTTATTTGAGGGTGTGGATAGTTATCCATGTTCACTCTCATTATTTATTTCTCTCATCTTTTCTGTTCTTTAGGCTTAGGTTGTTGTCAAACCTCCCCTTAGGGCCATCTTTGCATGATAACATTAGGATAGATTCTCCCCGTAGTGTTTTTTCTTTTCTTTTGAGTCCCTCTTCTCATCTCAAAACATCTCTAAGATACTTAATAAGGTCAACTTGCCTTGCACACGAGCCTTAAACATAGGAAATGAAGATTGAGGGGTCCCCCTTCACTCTTCTAGGGTGTTGAGCATACGTCCCATTGGGGACGACCATGCGACGCATTCGTTCCCGTGTCATAGACTTTGGTTCAAGTTGAGTTACGAACTAACTCAAGTCACTTCTGTCCTAAAAAATACAAACAAACCCCAAACCTTTTTATCCTGCGGGATCGTTAAACTAAAGGCTATTTTCAAAAAGGGCACGTTACTTTCCGTCTGAGTCGCAAACAGGCATCGACCCTAACTGCCGGACGCGAACTTAACGTCGCTCATAAAAAAACACAAAAAGAACTTGGTCCGAACTACGTTGACTCTGAATTTCCCATTGCACAAAGGGAGTACGTAGGCCTAGGACGTCAACGTCCTACCGAGTCTGTCTTTGTCTTTCCCTTCCCCGTTTTAGTGCAGCCCTAGATGTTAGGATAACTCACCCTTAGATTAGACAACAAGCGTGGATCCCATCGAGTACGATGGACGCGTGGGGTGCTAGCAACTTCCCCTCGCGTAACCGACTCCCGAACCCAGGTTATGGTTGCAATGACCATTCCTTTCCCTCTTCCTCAGGTTTATGCGGTTTTCCCTTTCCCTCTCTTGGGATAAATTTACACGGCTTTCGACTCTGTGTTCCACGCCACTTTCGCGTTTGTACCTGGATGAAAATCCCGGGAGCGACACCAGGGGCATGACAGCAACTTCTGAAGGTTACAAACTTCGGGAAACACCGAGAGTCTCAGCCATAATGACTATACCACCGCCCGTGGTACACACTGTCCCAGAATGACAGATTCCACAGATACCTTCTGGTGGAAACGACAGCATGTTCGACAGAATGAATGAGTTCCAGGAACAGTTCCTGGAAATGCAGAAAGAATTGCAGGCCCTTCGCAGTCAGGATCTATTTGGAAAGGACGCCGCAGACCTTTGTTTGGTCCCCAATGTGAAAGTCCCGCATAAGTTCCAAGTGCCCGACTGTGAAAAGTACAATGGTAACTCTGATGCGTGTTTTTTTTCGCAAGTGTACGAACGCGTCAGAGTAATATAAAAGATTATCGTATCCACAGAGACCAAGTGTTAATCTATCGCTATCTATTGTTAAGGTGTGTATCTAAGGTGATTGAAAATAGTAGTTTTGAAGAGTGCACGATAGTAAATAAAGTAATTAAAATTAATTGATAAAGACAGGTTCGAATGCAATTCACACAACCAATTGATAATCCAAGTACTTGCTAATAGAACTACTTACGGGCAATGTTTTCTACTTTGAAAAGAACTAATTTGACAAGAACTGTCGCTTTCGCGTATTCAGAACCGAGTTGTACCCCCTAATCAAACCCTCTTATTGTCACGGATAAAAAGGCGCGCATTGCGTTAGAGTAGTAAACCTATTTTTAAGAAATATAGTATCTTGACCAAGTTGAAAAGTATTTTAACCTGGATTTTCTAAAAAAAAGAGGTCCTTACGAACCAGACTTTAAACTTCTTAACGCGTCCGAAAATGGTTTTAAAATCTCTTTTCTTTTTAAATTAAAAACTCCTAATAAACTAAACAAAGCGCTTTCGCTGTTTTTGAAATAGTTTAAAAACAATTAAGTTTAGATAGGCGTTGGACGGCTTTCGATCTTACCCAACGGAATTTAAGAACAGGAAAACTTATATTGAAAGTTAAAATAGCCCTTAAGTGTTTCCACTAACAATTGTACAGATTATCGGGTCGGTTATGATCTTCACATTCTAACCTTTATAAAATTAGCCAGACATGGTAAAGTAAAAGTTCATTTTTAGATTTTTCATAAAAAAGGTATTTAAGTGCGAGTGCGGAAAGTAAACGAAATTAAAGCAAGTGCGGAAAGTAAATGAAATTAAAAGACAGTGCAGGAAATAAAGTTGACAAAAGGTAAAGTAATAAAAACCTGCTCCAATCGGAGTGGTTGAATACAATGCGAACTGAAAGTAAAATGGCGGCAGGATTAACTTCCTTCCAGAGTGCTCCAAGACTTAGTCTCACAGGCTCTTACAGACTCGATCTCTCGAATGTAGTAACACCTCGATGTGAAGCGATTACCACTATTACACTGATATATGCTTATGAACAACTAAACTTGGATGAAGAAAAACGAAAATCTAAAGTCCTATTTATAGGCAAGGAAACATGTGGAAAAGACAAGGATGCCCCTAGCATTTGAATTTGGGAGGGAACTCGCTTTGTTCTTGTGGCGCCCGCCACAACACCATGGCGCCCGCCATGAGTGTAAACTTGCTTGGGCAGTTGGAGATCGTGGGGAAAAATAGTTGGGAGGAGTTTGAGACATGGCCACGTCATGGAAGACCCTGTGGCGGCCGCCATAGTGGATGCCATAAGTGTAAAATGCTGATTTTCTCTATTTTAGCTCATTTCGACTTCCTTTTCGCTCCTTTTCTCGCTCGGGGCTCTGATTAGACTAAAAACCTGAAAACAAAGAAAAACATAATAATAACATAATAAAATGACATTAAAAGACTAAGAATGCATGCGAAATCGGAGTCAAAAATACGGTGAAATTCAGTGTCATCAAATTCTCCCACGCTTAGACCTTTGCTTGTCCTCAAGCAAAACATTTAAAGCTCAAAGTAAGAAAACTAGTGCTGACACGTGATTCGGGCAAAAAGGGCTTCTAAGTTCAAGTCAGGATGCAGTGACAGGTACTAAGTGAACCAAGGGTATCGTAATGACACTTATCCGCAGAGGCGGACATAAACTTCATTCTTATATTAATCAACCGTACCATCCCACAATAACTAGGCCTACCTCTTCATCTCTTTTTTGGGTCCTTTTCATTCAGGCGCAATCACATTAAGCCCGTTATCCGTACATGTTTCATAGTAGAGTGACCTGTTAGTGATTCTGATCCAAAACATAGGGTTTCTGGCACATAAGACTGTGTAAACCCTTTTATTTAACCCAAATGCAGTTGTGGGGGATCGGATCGTAATCCGCCCTACTGAGTTCAGCGCCAGATACCTCTGAACCAACTAACAATGGGTGAGCTAAAATTATATTTTTTTGTGTGGCAACAATTCAACTTTTTGGGTTAAACGACCTTGTGAGGGTCATCTATCCGGAGTTTGCCTTATTCTTTATTTATTTTACTGGATCATTCACTTATGTTCATCGGTCCCCTACGTAGAACATGCTTAGGCCGGAGCTGACTGCAGAAATAAACTACTTAGGACAAATTTGGAAATGATGATTAAGGCCATGGTACATGGGGTTTTAGAATGATTCCTATATTCGTGAAGTCTACGGTGCTAAAACAATACTAATGTTTCAAAAAGTTCACCTAAGTCACCACATCCTAATCCAAACCTGTCTTAAAGCCCAAAAAACGTGTAGAACAACAATGTTTTCTTTTTGCAAAAAATTTTTTTTTAGGGCTAAAGAAATGGGGAAAAAATGAGGGTGCACTAGAGATACACTGTACTGGTGACTCGTCAGACTCATGCATTTTCTAAAAAAAAAGACATAGAAAAAAACAAGAAATAAACAACTAACTAAAAATGGAAATAGAAAGCAATAAAATAGAAAGCAATAAAATCCCCTCCCACACTTAAATCGAACATTGTCCCCAATGTTTCGAAATAAGATAAGGAGAGTAACCTGTAAAACTACTGATGTGGACCACTGGTGCCCTCGTCGTCCTGCTGGGAATGCCTGGGACGACGGGATCTGCTACGATGCTGGTCTCTCCGGTCCAATCGGGCTGATAAGGCTGCCTGGGTATCTCTGACCTGTCGAAGGTTACCTAGAACGGAACCTTGAGTAGCCTCCATAAGCTCGTAATGTCGGCGGTTGAAGTCTTGCTGACGGGATTGCTCGTTTGCTATCGCAAGCAAGGTGTGAGAAACGGACTCGAAGGATCGATCTGTCCTCCGCCGTGATTCTTCCATGAAGCTCATATTATCCTTCAGTTGTTGCTGAATGGTAGAGAGAAGGTCATCTCACCTTTCTTCTCTAGCCATAAGGTCACGCCACATCTCCTCAGTGACATAGGATCCAGGGACTGAACCTGCAAAAGGGTTAGAGGAAGAGGGTGCGGTGTGTGGTGGTGAAGGATGATGGGGGGACACATGAGGTATGGGAGACTGATCTCTCCGCTCAAATTCTTCGTCAGTGTCGTGTCCCTCCGCATTAGGAATATTAGGAGGAAGTGGACCTAGAACAGGTGGAGCATTTAAATCATAGGTCCAGTTCCTTTCATTACGTACATCGGTACGTCTACTGCAGGGCAAGGCAACAGATGGGATAGCTACACCATGGATCATCAATACAAAACCACCCTCTCTTCTCGCTCGGCACAATTTCATATCTTTTAGAAATTTTAGGTTGATTGTGCGAGGAGTTAAGGGCTCTAGTGTGGCTATCTTATTGTTCAAGTTAAGGGCCCGATCAATAGACGTAATCAGTCCTCCAAAAACAATCGGTCCTGCTTTATTAATAGTAACAGACATGTGAGAAAGCATAAACGGGACCGGATTGATTCTTCTATTAGTGAGACTTCCTTGTAAAAACTGAAGCTCTTTAGCATTAACCTTATTTGGATTATCCCGGCCAAAAATAGTACATGCCAACAGGTATCTAAAAACTCTGATGGCCGGGTTGTGGATGGTCGATGCAAGAATTCCTTCAAAAGAAGTTATTAAATTATTTGACAATCTCTGCCAAAAAAGAAATGCATCGACCGACCATCCGTCATCCAAAGGGGTCTCACAAATAGCACCTTCCCAAAGAGGAATCCCTAACAGACTTGTTAGTTCGTCGGTACTGTACTTATATTCTATTCCAAACATTCTAAATTGGACAGTACCGACTGTGCTAGCAGTGTTAGGGTGGACAGTGTAGATCAAAGAACTTAAAAACTCAACTGTCAGTTTCTCAAAGGTTGGTTCTTGGTTTTCAAAAATAGAGTGCAGTCCCAAAAAATCAAGTAAATGATAAACACTATGATAAATACCCAAGGTATAGAGACAGTTGTCGTCCACGTACCTCGTCGAGAGAATTTCTCGACCTTGAAGCCTTTGAATATTCCTCCTCTACCTATCCCCGGGTTTTCCTTCTCGCAAAATATATCCTTCGAACTCCATAGCTTGCTCCTTGAATTGATTTGAAGATAGTGAAGATGGGTTTAAATATAAGTTGGTAAAGGTGAGATTTTTATGGAATTTAATTGGTGGAATTTCAAATGGAAGTTTGAAAGGGTTAATGGATAGTGGGTATTAAATAAATGTGGGAGCTTTTGTGAGTTTTAATGGAGTTTTGGAAAAGGAGAAAAATGGGTTTTGGGAGTTTAGAGGTTCAAAAATGGTGGAAGATGTAGTTCTCCCCCGTATTTACCAGGACGCCGTGGCGGGCGCCATAAGGCTATGGCGGGCGCCATAAGGTCATTTTCGGACCTGGGCCAAAATTTTGAATTTTGGAATGGGCCTCTCTTACCTTTTGCGTCTCGGGGGTCCCTATAGCGTTCTCATTTGCTTTCTTCTTCAACACGGGACTTGCACAATTTTTGTGGAAATAAAAATCAAATATTAAGAAAAATAACATTATTATTGGATATATATATATAAAAGGAAAAATAAAAACACACATAATATATATATATATATATATATATATATATATATATATAAAATCAAAGTACATAGGAAATATAGGAAATGAAAATACGAAATGTGTCAAGATATGCTAAAAAGTAAAGAAAACGCAGAAATACTGAATAGTAAATAATAGAGTAGTAAGTCAGGGCAATATGATTAATCAGCTGGCTCCTCTGCCTGGCTGGATCCACGAAGCTCAGCGATCTCGCGACGAAGCTCTCCGATCTCCTGGTATAAAGAGTCTGCCTCAGTAGCATGAGTGAGATCAGATACCTCAATCTGCAAAGCAAGATCAGCTACCTCCTGCTTGAGCTTGGCAGTCTCTCTGCGGAGCTCAACAACCTGGGTGTATAAATCGGGTGGCTGCAAAGACAAATTATTAGATAATACAATGATTTTGGGAGACGGAGGTGTAGGGGTGTACTCAGCAATAGGAGGCGATCTAGGCTCCTCAATAGTCTCTCCATAACCCTCCAAAGCATATCTCCAATTAGCTGGGTCATGAACACTGGTCATCATCGGATCAGGCAGCAAAAAGTAATGAACAGCCTCGTTGTCGATCAACAATCTGAACTGGTTGGGGTTTGCAGAGGCTCTCCTTATCAACCCTCTGTCTAGGCAGAAATCAACGTCCATGGTGGTGTATTCACAGAAAACCCTGAGATGTAACAACTTACGCGAAAGGCCTAAAGCAGCAGCAATCTGGGTAACAATACCTCCCACATGAATAATACCTACTGACGACCTGGCAATACTGCTAAGACCTTTCAGCAGAAAGTTCCCACATGCCACAGGACGTGACTGGGTCGCACAAAACAGTAGAAAGATCTCCTCCTCACTAAGCAAGGTCTCAACATCTGGCAATCCAAAGAAAGAGTGTGCTATGATCATCTGAAAATACCTCAATGCAGGGTTGTGGATAACATGTGAGAACTGGGTGGAAGGATCCTGACTCCCTCCACCAGAGATATCACTCCAGAACTTCTCCACTTCCCTACTCAGAAAGTATCCCATAGGTGTCTCAGGAATAGCATCAGGGGTCGTCTGAAAACCTAATAAATCACCAAACTCCTTATGAGTGAAGGAGTACTCAGTCCCAAATAACCTGAAAATAGCACATCCATCTGGTCCGGCCCAGGGGTCATAAGAAAACGAGCTGAGGAACTCCAAAGTGAGGTTCCTATAGGTGTTGTTCAGGTCGTCGAACTGGTCCCATTGAAGCTGGTGGCATAAGAATCTAACACTAGGCTCAATGCCTAAAGCCTCCATGCAAGCCTGATCTGGGTACCTCGTAGGTGCCATAGGACGTCTGAAGTGGACAAAGTAACGCTCTCTCTGGGCGTCATTCCTGAAAGTCACATGCATGTCGTCAAAGTTCTGCATTCTGCACAGAGTTAGGAAGAAAGTCCTGTAAAACACAAACATTTTAAACATTAGTCCTGACAAAATATAACAAGAAATAAAATAAAACAAAATGTAGAAAGAGTAAATAAGGTAAGAAAATCATGGGTTGCCTCCCATGCAGCGCTTGTTTAACGTCGTTAGCTTGACGACTGGAACTTATACATCTCTTGTCGGGATTGGTGGATCACTTAGAGTGTGGCTGGAGTAGGTTGTTGGAATGTCTCCTCCTTCGTAGAGCTTCAGTCTTTGTCCATTGACGATGAATGGTTTACATGTCTCGTTTTTGATTTCAACAGCTCCAGACCTCAGAATTTTTGATACTTTGAAGGGGCCAGTCCATCTTGAACGGAGCTTTCCTGGGAAGAGTCGTAGCCTAGAATTGAACAGGAGAACAGGGTCGCCTAAGTTGAAGTCTTTTCTTACGATTCTTTTGTCGTGCCAAGCTTTTGTTCTTTCTTTGTATATTATGGCATTCTCGTAGGCTTGCTGTCTGAGTTCTTCCAATTTGTGGATGTCAAGGATACGTTTCTCACCAGCAGTTAGGTAATCCAAATTCAAAGTTTTAATGGCCCAATAGGCCTTATGCTCTAACTCAAAAGGTAAATGACAAGATTTTCCATAGACTAGTTGGTAGGGGGTTGTTCCTATAGGGGTTTTGAAAGCGGTTCTGTAGGCCCATAAAGCCTCTTGAAGCTTTTGCGACCAATCTTTTCTGGATACAGAGACAGTTTTTTCTAAAATTTGTTTAATCTCCCTATTAGATACTTCCACTTGGCCACTAGTCTGTGGGTGATATGGTGTTGCTACTCTATGCTTAACTCCATACTTGCTTAAAAGCTTATCAAATATTCTTGATATGAAGTGAGATCCTCCATCACTTATAACTAAATGGGGTGTTCCAAATCTGGGGAATATATAATTTTTAAATAATTTAATCACTACTCTAGTGTCGTTTGTGGGTGCAGCTATCGCTTCAATCCATTTAGACACGTAGTCTACTGCAACTAAGATATACTTGTTTCCTAAAGATGGTGGGAATGGTCCCATGAAATCTATACCCCATACGTCGAAGAGTTCTACTTCTTGGATGTTTCTTAAAGGCATTTCGTCGCGTCTTGATATATTTCCTGTGCGTTGGCATCTATCACATTTGACAATGTAAGCATGGACATCACGCCACATGGTAGGCCAGAATAGGCCAGCTTGAAGAATCTTGGCGTAGGTCTTAGAGGTGCTTGCATGTCCACCATAAGGTGCAGAGTGACAATGCTGAATTATACTTTCTACCTCGTCTTCTGGAACGCAACGGCGGAAAATGCCATCTTTACCTCTCTTGAAAAGAAGTGGCTCATCCCAATAGAAATTTCTAACATCACTTAAGAACTTCTTCTTCTTGTGGTAATCGAGATCAGGGGGTATGATATCAGCGGCTAGGTAATTAACAAAATCAGCGTACCAGGGCACGTTACTTACAGCTAAGGATTTTTGGAAGTGCTCATGAGGGTCTGGTTCTTTATCTTCAATGGTTTCCAACTGGGCTATCAATCTATCATAGGCAAAATCATCATTTATGGGTACTAATTCAGGATTCAGGTATTCTAGCCTAGATAGGTGATCGGCTACTACATTTTCTGTGCCTTTTTTATCTCGGATATCTAAGTCGAACTCTTGTAGCAACAAAATCCATCGAAGTAACCTGGGTTTAGCATCTTTTTTACTTAGTAGGTAACGAATGGCAGCATGATCGGTGTAAACTATAATTTTGGCTCCTACTAGATATGATCTAAATTTGTCTATAGCGAAAACTACAGCTAGGAGTTCTTTCTCGGTTGTTGCGTAATTGAGCTGGGCGGCGTCTAGGGTTCTACTGGCATAATATATTACATGTAATCTTTTATCTTTTCTCTGACCTAGAACGGCTCCTACAGCGTAATCACTGGCGTCACACATTATCTCAAACGGTTCAGACCAATCAGGGGGTTTCATAATGGGTGCTGAAATCAATTCTTGCTTCAAAAGGTTGAATGCTTCATTGCATTTTTCATCAAAGATGAATTCAGCATCTTTCATTAACAGGCCAGTTAAAGGTTTTGTTATTTTGGAGAAGTCCTTGATGAAACGGCGGTAGAATCCAGCGTGTCCAAGGAAACTTCTAACTTCCCTGATAGTCTTGGGTGGTTTTAGGTTCTCTATAACTTCTATTTTTGCTTTATCTACCTCTATACCTCTTTCGGAGATTATATGTCCTAAAACAATTCCTTCAGTCACCATGAAATGGCATTTTTCCCAATTCAGCACAAGGTTCACCTCCACACATCTTTCCAGGATTTTCTCAAGGTTGATAAGACAATTTTGGAAATCAAAACCGCAAACCGAGAAATCATCCATAAATACTTCCATGATTCCATCTAGATAATCTGCAAAGATTGACATCATGCAACGTTGGAAAGTAGCAGGGGCATTACAGAGTCCAAAAGGCATTCGTCTGTAGGCAAAAGTTCCAAAAGGGCATGTAAAGGTAGTTTTTTCTTGATCTTCTGGATGTATAGGTATTTGAAAGAATCCCGAATACCCGTCTAGATAGCAGAAGTAAGAGTGTCTGGCAAGACGTTCTAACATCTGGTCTATGAACGGTAAAGGGAAATGATCCTTCCTAGTTGCTTTATTTAACTTTCTATAGTCTATGCACATACGCCAACCTCCTTCTATCCGCTTTGCTATTTGTTCACCTTTCTCATTTTGCACAACTGTGATGCCTCCCTTCTTGGGTACCACATGCACAGGGCTCACCCACTTACTGTCCGAGATCTGATATATTATACCTGCTTTAAGCAACTTCAGAACTTCCTTTTTGACAACATCACTCAGTATAGGGTTTATCCTTCTCTGGTGCTCTCTGGAAGGTTTTGAATCTACTTCGAGCGAAATCCGATGCATGCATACGGATGGACTTATACCTTTCAGATCAGAGATATTATATCCTAAGGCTGAGGGATATCTTCGTAAAACGTCCAAGAGTTGATCTGTTTCTTTTTGTCTCAAGGCAGCACTAACTATAACCGGACGATTCATTTCTTCATCAAGAAACTCATATCTCAGGTTCTTAGGTAGTTCCTTAAGTTCCAAGGCTGGTTTAATAGGGCAAAGCATAGGATCTGGGGTAAGGGATAAACATTCGTAAAGGTTATCATCGATGTAGGGTTTCTTATAATTGTCATCTTCCAAAATAAGAGTTGATGGCAGCTTAATTGTTTCAATGACTTCTTCTTGCTCTAACTCCCTAACACATTCATCAATGATATCTATCTCATAACACGCATCTCCTATCACAGGTGCCATAAGAAATTTTGAAAGTATAAATTCTATCTTCTCGTTCCCTACCTCAAAGGTTAGCTTCCCCTTTTTGACATCTATTATGGCTCCAGCAGTCGATAAGAATGGTCTACCTAGAAGAATTGGTATGTCATCATCTTCTTTAATGTCCATGACAACAAAATCAGTAGGGATAAACAGCTGACCTATCCTAACAGGGACGTCTTCAAGTATGCCTATCGGATATTTAACAGATCTATCGGCTAATTGAAGTGACATCTTGGTAGGTTGCAACTCTCCTAAATTTAACCTTTCGCAAACCGCTAAGGGCATTAAGCTCACACTAGCTCCTAAGTCTAGAAAGGCTTTTTCGATGACATGACTCCCCAAAATACAAGGAATGGAAAAGTTTCCAGGATCTTTATCCTTTTTTGCTAATTTATTTTCGGCAATAGAATTACATTCCAAGGGTTTCGGATCATCAAGTCTACGTTTATTGGTAAGGATGTCTTTGAGAAACTTTGCGTAGGATGGTATTTGGGTAATGGCTTCTGTGAACGGGATTTCTACGTGAAGTTTTTCTATAACTTTAATGAATTTCTGATACTGATTATTGATCTGGGTTTGTTTAAGTCTTTGCGGATATGGTATTGGTGGTTTGTATGGCGGGGGTGGTATATAGGTTTTGTTTTTGGGTTCTTCTCCTTTTTCTTGACTTTCCTGGTTTACAGATTCCTCTGGTTTCTTCTTTTTATCTGGGATGTTGTCATCTTCCTTAGAAGTTTTGGGATCACTCAACCTCGGGTTACAAGGTTCATCATAAGCGGTCCCACTTCGTAGGGTAATGGCATTTGCTTGTCCTTTCGGGTTTTGTTGAGGTTGTCCAGGGAATTGTCCTCCAGGTGTGGTCTGAGGGGCTTGGTTTAAAGCTACCTGCGAGATTTGGGTTTCAAGCATCTTATTGTGAGTGATTATTTGGTCAACCTTGGTTCCTAACTGGGTAATTAGTTCGTTAACATGAACGTTTTGGTTCATGAACTCCTTGTTTTGTTGGATTTGAGCAGCGACAAAATTATCCACGATTTTCTCAAGGCTCGGTTTTGGCGGTACAGGTTGCATAGGTTGATTTGATCTTGGGGCTTGATAACTTGATTGTCTCGGAGGGGCAGTATTTTGGATAGGGTTATTATTCTTATAGGAAAAGTTTGGGTGATTCCTCCATCCAGGGTTATAGGTATTTGAAAATGGGTTTCCTTGGGTGTAGTTCACTTGTTCAGAGCTGGTCTCGTTTAATAGACTGCATTCTGCGGATTGGTGTCCTTTCGTCCCACATATCTCACAATCTGACGAAACTGCGGCTGCAGTATTCGGGGTTGTACACATATGCTCAACTTTTAGGGCTAATGCGTCCATTTTAGCTTGCATCATGTCTATAGAGCTTAACTCATGTATTCCTTCTTGGGCTTCCTTCTTTTCCACTGTCGCTCGTTCTACTCCCCATGATTGATGGTTTTGGGCCATATCTTCGATAAGGGCACTAGCTTCAGGGTAAGGTTTGTTCATCAGCGCGCCACCTGCGGCGGCGTCGATGGTCATCTTAGTGTTATAATGAAGTCCATTATAGAAGGTTTGAATGATTAACCAATTTTCTAAACCATGATGTGGGCATGCTCTTAACAGCTCTTTATATCTCTCCCAGGCTTCGAACAACGATTCTCCTTGGTTTTGGGTAAATCTAGTTATTTGGTTTCGAAGAACAGCGGTCTTACTCGGGGGAAAATATCTGGCAAGGAATACTTTTCTAAGGTCTTCCCAACTTGTTATGGAATTTGGTGGAAGGGAATCTAACCAAGATAGGGCCTTATCTCTGAGGGAAAAAGGAAATAATTTTAAGCGAATCGCCTCAGGAGGGGCTCCATTGGTTTTAAAGGTGTCCGCTAGTTGGAGAAAGTTTTTCAAATGTTGGTTTGGGTTCTCTGTAGCAAGACCTGCGAATTGTCTCTGCTGTACTAACTGCAGCAGGGATGGTTTAAGTTCAAAATTGTTAGCTGGTATGGCTGGATTTACTATACTAGAACTAGGTTCCTCGTTGGATGGTTGGGCGAAATCCTTAAGAGGTCTTTGATTTTGATCTTCGGCCATAGCTTTCCTAAGTTTACGGAAATATAAACGTGCGCGAGCATAACGTTCTGGTTCAGCTAGAGGGTCTACTAAACTTCCGGTACTACGAGTTTTTCGCATTGACCGGCGGGTAACTTCCTTAGTCTAAACGGTATAACAACAGGGTACGAAATTTGACGAAATTGGTCCCCGGCAACGGCGCCAAAAACTTGATGCGTGTTTTTTTTCGCAAGTGTACGAACGCGTCAGAGTAATATAAAAGATTATCGTATCCACAGAGACCAAGTGTCAATCTATCGCTATCTATTGTTAAGGTGTGTATCTAAGGTGATTGAAAATAGTAGTTTTGAAGAGTGCACGGTAGTAAATAAAGTAATTAAAATTAATTGATAAAGACAGGTTCGAATGCAATTCACACAACCAATTGATAATCCAAGTACTTGCTAATAGAACTACTTACGGGCAATGTTTTCTACTTTGAAAAGAACTAATTTGACAGGAACTGTCGCTTTCGCGTATTCAGAACCGAGTTGTACCCCCTGATCAAACCCTCTTATTGTCACGGATAAAAAGGCGCGCATTGCGTTAGAGTAGTAAACCTATTTTTAAGAAATATAGTATCTTGACCAAGTTGAAAAGTATTTTAACCTGGATTTTCTAAAAAAAAGAGGTCCTTACGAACCAGACTTTAAACTTCTTAACGCGTCCGAAAATGGTTTTAAAATCTCTTTTCTTTTTAAATTAAAAACTCCTAATAAACTAAACAAAGCGCTTTCGCTGTTTTTGAAATAGTTTAAAAACAATTAAGTTTAGATAGGCGTTGGACGGCTTTCGATCTTACCCAACGGAATTTAAGAACAGGAAAACTTATATTGAAAGTTAAAATAGCCCTTAAGTGTTTCCACTAACAATTGTACAGATTATCAGGTCGGTTATGATCTTCACATTCTAACCTTTATAAAATTAGCCAGACATGGTAAAGTAAAAGTTCATTTTTAGATTTTTCATAAAAAAGGTATTTAAGTGCGAGTGCGGAAAGTAAATGAAATTAAAGCAAGTGCGGAAAGTAAATGAAATTAAAAGACAGTGCAGGAAATAAAGTTGACAAAAGGTAAAGTAATAAAAACCTGCTCCAATCGGAGTGGTTGAATACAATGCGAACTGAAAGTAAAATGGCGGCAGGATTAACTTCCTTCCAGAGTGCTCCAAGACTTAGTCTCACAGGCTCTTACAGACTCGATCTCTCGAATGTAGTAACACCTCGATGTGAAGCGATTACCACTATTACACTGATATATGCTTATGAACAACTAAACTTGGATGAAGAAAAACGAAAATCTAAAGTCCTATTTATAGGCAAGGAAACATGTGGAAAAGACAAGGATGCCCCTAGCATTTGAATTTGGGAGGGAACTCGCTTTGTTCTTGTGGCGCCCGCCACAACACCATGGCGCCCGCCATGAGTGTAAACTTGCTTGGGCAGTTGGAGATCGTGGGGAAAAACAGTTGGGAGGAGTTTGAGACATGGCCACGTCATGGAAGACCCTGTGGCGGCCGCCATAGTGGATGCCATAAGTGTAAAATGCTGATTTTCTCTATTTTAGCTCATTTCGACTTCCTTTTCGCTCCTTTTCTCGCTCGGGGCTCTGATTAGACTAAAAACCTGAAAACAAAGAAAAACATAATAATAACATAATAAAATGACATTAAAAGACTAAGAATGCATGCGAAATCGGAGTCAAAAATACGGTGAAATTCAGTGTCATCAAACTCTTGCCCTCAGAGCCATCTGGCGATGTACGCTCGGCGAATGTCAAGTCAGACAAAGAATCAGGAGCTACTGATTCACTACTTTCAGGATAGTTTAACCGGTGCCGCCTTAAAATGGTACATGGGGTTAAACCGCGCCACGATCGACACATTCAGAGATCTTGGTGCTGCCTTCGTTCAATAATATAAATACAATTTGGACATGGCACCAGACAGAGATCAACTCAGATCAATGTCACAAAAAGACAAGGAAACCTTTAAGGAGTACGCTCAGAGATGGCGTGAAATCGCCGCACAGATTTGTCCACCTCTTGAGGAAAAAGAGATGACAAAGATCTTCTTAAAGACCTTGAGCTTATTTTACTACGATAGAATGGTCGCCAGTGCGCCCAGTGACTTCACCGAGATGGTGGGCATGGGAGTTCGTCTTGAGGAAGCCGTCTGAGAAGGACGTTTAGTAAAAGATGCTGGATCATCAAGTAGTACAAAACGATACGGTACTGATCTCCTTAAGAAAAAAGAGCAGGATATTGGGAATATCTCTCTCGGAAAGTAAATGCGACAATATCAACCAGTAGCAGCTGTAACTCCTGGTATCAACCCCGCGCCTATTCCTACGTATCAACCTTAGGTTACGCAGAGCCAACCTAATCAACAGCTCTATCAACAAAGGACACAACAGCCTTTTCAACAGGCTTGTCCTCCATATAACAACAACCATACGACGTGACCTCCAGGGTTTGACCCTATACCTGTGTTGTACGCAGAGCTATTTCCGTTACTACTGGTCAAGGGGCATGTCCAAATCTGGGCTCCTCTTACAGTACCGGAAAATCCTCCTTTCTGGTTTAAAGCGGATCAGACTTGTCCTTACCATCAAGGAGGACCAGGGCATAACATAGAGAACTGTCTCAGTTTCAAATAGGGCATACAAAAGCTTGTTAGGAGCGGAGTTTTATCTTTCAAAGATACGAATCTGAATGTTCTCACGAACCCGCTGCCTCAACACGAGAAAGATGCAGTCAATTTGATAGAGGGAGAGTCTAACAACACCTATCAAATTCACGATGTACTCTTGTTAGGGACTAACTTGGTCAAGATGCATTGTAGACAGAGCGGGTATTACTCTAAAAATTACCAGGGATGTTCTGTGGTGCAATCAGCTCTACAGGAACAATTGGATCTCAGATGGATCCAAGAGCATCGAGTTTATGGAGTTAACATGACCTATACGAATTCCAACATCATTCAGAACCACAACATCCGTGCAATGAATGTCAACTTGGTGGCGATGCACTCAAGGCAAAGCCAGTATCATAATCTGCCGCGGCACGATTATAATTCCTGTCTGACTTGCTCGGTAAACAAACAGGGATGCTCTTTTGTACAAGAGACCCTCCAGCGTCAGATGGATCTTGGGTGGATCCAAGACTATCATGATAAAAATCTTTATCAGATCAACATGATTCAAATATTTGATATCCGTCTGATGAATACCAGCTTGGTGGAGTTATATGCCAGGCAGGTCCAGCTCGGTTTTCTCACTTCGCATAATTATCAGAACTGTAAAGGATGTTGTGAGAGTAACCAAGGGTACGCTCTCGTTCAGAGAATTTTACATTACTTGTTAAACCACTGGTGGCTTCCAATCTATCTGGATGAAGACACGCAACAAATCAGTGTGCTTAACGGAAACCCTACTCGGCGTCAAAATCAGGATGTCTGATCTATGGAAACAAACCTGGTAAGGTTGCACTGCATTCAAAGCGGGCGTGGCCAGGTGCCACCACACAACTATGAACGCTGTAGAGTCTGTTCAGAAAATAACCAAGGATGCTACCTCGTGCGAGCAGCTCTCCAAGGTCAGTTGGATCGCAAAGAGATTCACCCAAACCTTGCTTCGGGGACCGTTGACTGGACGCCGGACTACTTCGCTGATCAGATCAGAGACGTGGTTGTAATCTCTAACCTTGAGAGGAATGAGGATGTTTGTGCCATCATCCCTCTACTGGACGAATCAAAGGTTCTTAGCTAGGAACTGATTGAAGTTACTTACGACAGTCAGAAAAATCAGAAGACTCCTGTAGTTATCTATCTACCGGGCCCATTACCGTATGAATCAGCTAAGGTGATCCCTTACAAATACGGTGCAACGATAATTGAAAATTGAAAAGAAATTCTGTTACCCTCCGTCGTGAATATTGCAGACATCAGCCGAGTAACACGGAGCGGTCGAATCTTCAACCGAGGAGTTGGAGAACCTAACAAAGAAAAGGAACTTCCGACAGAAGCTCCTGATCCACCGGTTGGTCAATCCAGTAATCCCGACCTTTCGAAAAACAATGATGAGATGCTGAAGCTCATCCAAAGGAGTGAATGCAACATTGTTGATCAGCTGTTACAAACTCCTTCAAAGATCTCTGTGCTATCACTTTTACTCAGTTCCGAAGCCCACAGAGAGGCTCTACAGAAAGTCTTAGGGCAGGCCTTTGTGGAACAGGATGTGTCAATACGACAGTTCGATAGCATCATCTCTAACATCACTTCCTGCAACAACTTAGGATTCAATGATGAGGACTTGCCAGAGGGGGGCAAAAGTCACAACATGGTGCTCAATATCACAGTTAACTGCCAGGACGATGCTTTAGCCAGCGTACTGGTAGACACAAGATCGGCCATCAACGTTATGCCAAAGTCCACTCTAATACGACTATCATTCAAAGGATCCCCAATGAGGGGAAGTGAGGTCATCGTCAAAGAATTTGACGGGTCTCAGAAAGCAGTTATCGGTGAAGTCGACCTTCCCATAACTATCGGTCGTCACACTTTCCAAATCACTTTCCAGGTCATGGACGTCCGGGCAGCGTACAACTGTTTATTAGGAAGACCTTGGATACACCAGGCTGGGGCAGCCACTTCCACGCTGCACCAAAAACTAAAGTTCGTCAAGAATGATCAACTCGTCCCGGTCTGTGGGGAGCAAGCCTTGCTCGTGAGTAACTTGTCATCGTTTACTTGTGTAGAACCCGAGGAGGTTGTTGGAACCCAGTTCCAAGCACTTTCGGTGAGCAATGAGAATCAATCGGAGAAAGGAACCTCGATTTCCTCATACAGAGATACTCTCGAGGTGATAAAAAATAACAATACAAAAGGATGGGGACAACTTGTCATTCCTACTGATAATAAAACAAAGAAGGGTCTTGGTTTTTCTGCAACCTGCACCCAGATAGCTGCTAGCGATGAAAGTATTCATCCCATTTAGGACTTCTTCCACAGTGGAGGTTTCCTTCACCCAGTGCCTCAAACAGTCCATGCTATCAACGAGGAGGGTTTCTCCAATATGGATGAGGAATGAAAGTCCTATCTCAACGAGGACGGTTATATGTCTCAGGAAGAGGTGCCTACGCCATTTTGCTATCCCGCATAGAGTCTGAGTTTTATACCCAGGCCAGACGTCGAAATGATATATGGAGATTATGATCCGGAAGGATGTCGTGCTCCACCAAACTCATTAGAGGAAAACACTCTGATGAGAGACAACTTTGACCACGAATATTATGGCCCAATGGATAGTTTGCCTAACTGGCAACCTTACCCAGGAGACTTGGGGCAAGAGAGTCAGCTGAACAATGAAAATCAGCTGAGCATCATTAGAAAGAATACATGCGTCCCCACCATATCATGGGATCATTACTCAGGCGTTCAGAAAGTATCCAGCATGACGATGAATTGGCAAAGTTTGCCGGACTAGAATTCATCAACTATGCTTTTCCCGAGGTCAACGTCATCGAAAGAGATGACTCCTCCAGTTCCAAAGAAGTGTGGGACACCTTAGGACAACCGAGTGTAAAATACGACTATATGGTCAAGTACACTGCTCCTGAAAGCTCTCGTATCAGGCTTGAAGACATCCAGCCAACTGGATGGGGAGATTTGTCTGAGAGCACAAATACTATGCAAAATACAACTAAGGAATCCTCCTACGACAACTCTTCCTGGGAGACAGATTCTAATGATCATGCTCCGCCAGAAATCAGTGTTATTTCTGATGACAAATCAAGGAAAGTACCAGACTTTGTGATTCACCAAGGAGTTCGCCGCCAATGGGCTGCTCTCGATGTTCCAAAGATTGTTCATAAGTCAAAGTAATTACCGTCTTTAACCTTTCACCCTGCCCAGGTGAAACGGATGTTTTGATAGGGCTCTCTTTCTGTAAATTTCCCTCTTCGCTTTGCCCGAAGCAACATAGTTTTGTTTTATAGGGCTGTAATTTCAAGAATCGACTTGTTCATAAATAAAATAACGTCGTTCTGTAATTTTTGAATTAATTGCTGTTTTCTCTTTTCGCTTTTTTCAGAAAATGGTAATCTTAAAAAACAACTCAAAAATAAAAACAATCAGTTAAAAAAAATAAACTGCACACACTTGCATTCTCTTTATCTCTTCTAAACACAAATCATACTGTCATGCAGATTGCTTGTTTTAAACCCCGTTGAAACATACTATCTGATGCCTTCTCCCGACTTTGAGTTCCCGGTATTTGGGGCTGAAGAAGAAGTTGACGATGGAATTCCAGAAGAGATCTCCCGATTACTCTGACAGGAGGAAAGGTCCATTAAACCTCATAAGGAGCTGTTGGAAACGGTCAACTTGGGCTCAGAGGAAGAAAGAAAAGAGATCAGGATTAGGGCACTGCTCAGTCCAACTGCCAAAGAGAGTTTAACGAAGCTTCTCAAAGAATTTCCCGATGTGTTTGCTTGGTCCTACCAGGACATGCTAGGGTTGGATACCAGCATCGTGGAACACCACTTACCATTGAAATCGGAATGTCCGCCAGTAAAACAAAGGTTGAGACGGACTCATCCGGACATGGCCATCAAAATCAAAGAGAAGGTCCAGAAACAGATTGACGCGGGTTTCCTCGCCACGTCTGAGTATCCTCAATGGTTAGCCAACATCGTACCCGTTCTGAAAAAGGAAGGAAAGGTCAGAATGTGTGTCGACTATAGAGATCTGAACAAGGCTAGTCCAAAGGACGACTTTCCTTTACCACACATTGACATGCTGGTAGACAGTACAACAAAGTTCAAAGTTTTCTCCTTCATGGATGGATACTCGGGCTATAATCAGATAAAAATGGCCCAGAAAGACATGGAGAAAACTTCGTTCATTACCCCATGGGGTACCTTTTGTTACAAGGTAATGCCATTCGGTTTGAAGAACGCCGGGGAAACCTATCAAAGAGCCATGACTACTCTATTTCATGACATGATACACAAGGAAATCGAGGTATATGTCGATGACATGATTGCAAAATCTAAGACAGAAGAGGAGCATGTGACCCACCTGTCAAAACTATTTGAGCGGTTGAGAAAGTACAAACTCCGCTTGAATCCCAACAAGTGCATGTTTGGTGTCCATTCAGGGAAACTTTTAGGGTTCATCGTCAGCCAAAAAGGAATTGAAGTTGATCCTGACAAGGTCAAGGCCATTCAAGAAATACCTTCTCCAAAAACTGAAAAACAAGTCAGAGGATTCCTAGGACGTTTGAACTACATCTCCAGATTCATATTCCTCATTACCGCGACCTGTGCGCCAATTTTCAAATTACTCAAAAAGAATCAAGACTGCATTTGGACAGAAGATTGCCAAACCGCCTTCGACAGTATCAAGGAATACCTGTTGAATCCACCAATTCTATCACCTCCAGTGGAAGGAAGACCACTGATTATCTACTTAACAGTCTTGGAAGACTCCATGGGTTCTGTACTTGGCCAACAAGACAAAACGAAATGGAAAGAGTCTGCCATCTACTATTTGAGCAAGAAATTCACCGACTGCGAGACTCGGTACACGATGCTTGAGAAAACTTGTTGTGCTTTGGCTTGGGCAGCCAAACGTCTTTGTCAGTACATGATTCGTCACACTACTTGGTTGGTCTCCAAAATGGATCCAATCAAGTATGTATTTGAAAAGCCTGCTCTCACGGGAAGGATTGCCCATTGGCAGATGTTGTTATCGGAATATGACATCGAATACCATGCTTAAAAAGCCATTAAGGGGAGTATTTTAGCCGATCATTTGGCTCATCAACCGATTGACAATCAAGAATCAGTTGGATTCGACTTCCCAGACAAAGATGTCATGTACTTGAAAACAAAAGATTGTGATGAACCGATACCCAGTGAAGGGCCAGAACCAGGTTCCCAATGGGGACTTATCTTTGACGGAGCTGTCAACCATTACGGAAACAAAATTGGGGCAATCATTATAACACCTCAGGGTACCCATATTCCTTTCACTGCCAGACTGACATTCAAGTGTACAAACAACGAGGCCGAAACGAAGCTTGTATCATGGGTCTCGAAGAAGCGATCGACTTAAGGATCAAGAACTTGGATGTATATGGCGACTCAGCCCTGGTTATCAATCAAATTAAAGGAGATTGGAACACATACCAATCAGGACTGATTCCTTACAAAGACTACGCAAGAAGGTTGTTACCTTTCTTCAACAGAATCAAGTTTCATCACATCCCTCGTGATGAGAATCACATGGCTGATGCATTAGCCACTCTCTCTTCCATGATTAGTGTAGGTCAATGGAACGACGTACCTAAGATCGACATAATGTGCTTTGAACGGCCTGCTTACATCTTCACGATTGAAGCAGTCATAGATGACAAACCTTGGTATCACAATATCAAATGCTTCATTCAGAAACAGGAGTACCCACTTGGGGCGTCCAGAAAAGATAGAAAGACCCTCAGAAGACTAGCAGAAAGCTTCTTCCTAAGCGGTGACACACTATATAAGAGAAATTTCGACATGGTCTTGCTCTGATGCGTAGACAGACCAGAAGCAGATATGCTGATAAAAGAAATTCACGAAGGATCCTTTGGCACTCATGCCAATGGACACACAACGACGAGAAATATTCTGAGAGCAGGTTACTACTAGTTGACCATGGAATCCGACTGCTACAAGTACACGAGGAGGTGTCACAAGTGTCAGATATACTCCGACAAAAATCATGTACCACCTACACATCTCAAAGTTCTTTCTTCCCCATGGCCTTTTTCCATATGGGGAATCGACATGATTGGCATGATCGAACCCAAGGCTTCAAATGGACATCGGTTCATCCTGGTAGCCATTGACTACTTCACCAAGTGGGTCGAAGCAGCGTCATACGCTAATGTAACCCGACAAGTGGTAGTCCGATTTATCAAAAACAATATCATCTGCCGTTATGGTGTTCCGGGCCAGATAATTACGGATAATGGATCTAACTTGAACAACAAGAGGATAAAAGAGTTGTGCGCAGAGTTAAAGATCGAACACCATAACTCATCTCCCTACCGACCCAAGATGAACGGAGCGGTAGAAGCGGCTAACAAGAACATTAAGAAGATTGTTCAGAAGAGGGTTGTAACCTACAAAGATTGGCACGAGATACTACCCTTTGCTCTTCACGGTTATCGAACATCTATTCGTACTTCAACATGGACAACCCCTTTCTCTCTAGTATATGCCATGGAAGTAGTACTCCCCATAGAAGTAGAGATCCCATCAATTCGGGTATTGATGGAAGCTAAGCTAACAGAAGCTGAATGGTGTCAAAATCGACACGACGAGCTGAACCTGATCGAAGAGAAGCGAATCACGGCACTATGCCACGGTCAGTTGTATCAACAAAGGATGAAGAAGGCGTTTAACAAAAAGGTCCGACCTCGCATCTTTAGGAAAGAAGACCTCGTGCTCAAGAAGATACAATCATTTCTCACTGATTCTCGGGGCAAATGGACTCCGAACTATAACGACCTCTATGTGGTCAAGAAAGCTTTCTCAGGCGGCGCCTTGAGACTTGCAACCATGGATGGAGAAGAATTTTCCTACCCCACGAATGTTGATGTAGTCAAGAAATACTTCGCCTAAAAACTAAAAAAAAATGTCTCGGTGGATTGAAAACCCGAAAGGGCGGTCCAGGAAAAAAATTAGAGACACAATCAAAAATCATCCTCGTGGATTGGAAATCTCAAAGTACAATCCAGGAAAAAGTTAGGGATAATGGCAAGTAACTACATCTGATAAGTTCAACTCCTCAGCAGTAATGCCGTCCATCGAAAGAAAACTCCAGTCAAGGTCATCTTCGACAGAAGCTCAGGATGTCCCGAATTCAAAGTTGGTAGAAGGATAGTGGTCGTTATGTTTCAATGTAACCCTTTTCCCTTAAATTTCCATTTTCTAAACTTTGTAAATACTCTATGGAAACACGCGCTTGGCTGATTTCCATCCTATCAATAAAATTTGAGCCCTTGTGATTTTGTTTGCAATTCTTATTTGTTTTAGCTTTACAGAACGACATTTTAACATGATCAACGGTTCTTGAAATGAAACAAAAATGAATTTACTTGTTAAAACTTTTTCTGCTTTTTAAATAAAGATGGTAATTTCTTTTGACGGTTGAACATCGAAAGAACATCAATCGCTTCTCCAAATATGGTTGAACTTCAAAGTGCAGAATCAAGGTACTCTTTCTAAGCCAATGCGCCTGAATGAAGGATCAGCTATATCAGATGCGGCTTTCCCATCTGATACCCTCGGCAGAGTTCTTACCTCCGCATGGACTATTTCTCCTTAGCAAGGCAGAATTACTATCGTGAACCAGTGATACTTTTCATCCCCAGTAGTGGCCGAGTATCCAGTCGTGTTCATCTACTAGTCTGTATGTCGCATCAGTTGTGTCAGCATAAACATACATTCATCATGAATTATTGATTTACATTCGCATTCATATTGCATCACTATCACTCGAGTCGGTCTTATCCCCTAGTGATAGAAGTATTCTCAATCGAGTGTCAGTTCTTTCCTCGTCAGGAAGCGAACAATATGAACAATCTCTCCTCCAGCTTATTTCTGGATTGGAGTGGACCCTTGACCACTTTGATAACTTGAACCTCTGAAAGATCAGAGAACCTTTGACAAACGTCACTCTTCGCCATTGAAGATGATATTTTCGCTTTCCCGGATTAAGGAAAATCCCCAGAGAAAGCCTCTTAATCAGAGATTCGACAATACAACAATTTTTCTCCAAAAAATCTGCTGACGAAAAGGTCATCAGCACCTTAAAATTAGATCACATCATATGGGATTTCTCCGGGAAGATCTCGAGAAAAGTATGATGTAATACCCAAGCGAAATTAAAGCAGTCTCCAAATATGGTTGAACTTCAAAGTGCAGAATCAAGGTACTCCTTCTAAGCCAATGCGCCTGAATGAAGGATCAGCTATATCAGATGCGGCTTTCCCATCTGATACCCTCGGCAGAGTTCTTACCTCCGCATGGACTATTTCTCCTTAGCAAGGCAGAATTACTATCGTGAACCAGTGATACTTTTCGTCCCCAGTAGTGGCCGAGTATCCAGTCGTGTTCATCTACTAGTCTGTATGTTCCATCAGTTGTGTCAGCATAAACATACATTCATCATGAATTATTGATTTACATTCGCATTCATATTGCATCACTATCACTCGAGTCGGTCTTATCCCCTAGTGATAGAAGTATTCTCAATCGAGTGTCAGTTCTTTCCTCGTCAGGAAGCGAACAATATGAACAATCTCTCCTCCAGCTTATTTCTGGATTGGAGTGGACCCTTGACCACTTTGATAACTTGAACCTCTAAAAGATCAGAGAACCTTTGACAAACGTCACTCTTCGCCATTGAAGATGATATTTTCGCTTTCCCGGATTAAGGAAAATCCCCAAAGAAAGCCTCTTAATCAGAGATTCGACAATACAACAATTTTTCTCCAAAAAATCTGCTGACGAAAAGGTCATCAACACCTTAAAATTAGATCACATCATATGGCATTTCTCCGGGAAGATCTCGAGAAAAGTATGATGTAATACCCAAGCGAAATTAAAGCAGTCTCTCAGGAGACTCGTTTTCCCCAGATAGAGTCGACAAATGGCGTCTCAAACAGAGAAGTTTGTACACCTCTACAACTCGGACGATTGGATTCCCCAGCAACTCTGGCATCAAAAGTTTTTCTGTCAAATGGCATCTCCCCAGGAAAATTCAGCGAGAAGTTTGAGGAAAACCACTACGCATAGAGTCCCTTGTCAAGAGGTTTATTGACAAAAGAAACTGAGACTAGTTCCTTGGCTGAAGACCAGGATCGAGGGGAAGTTTATTTCATAAACCTAGACCAGTTCCTTGGTTGGAAACCAGGATCGAGGGGAAGTTTATTTCAGAAACTGAGACTAGTTCCTTGGCTGAAGACCAGGATCGAGGGTAAGTTTATTTCAGAAACCTAGACCAGTTCCTTGGTTGGAAACCAGGATCGAGGGGAAGTTTACATCAGCAACTGAGACCAGTTCCTTGGTAGGAAACCAGGATCAAGGGGGAAGTTCTTACCTTTGCTAAATATCATTGCTTAGTAAAAGAAGATGAATACGTAAACTGCCATTCATAACCGCCATCAAAATTTTGGGTATTTCGATATTTAATCCTCTTGCACCCCGAATGCCCGAATACCTTCGCCATGCACACCTTCGGGTCCAAGAAGATTAAATAGGGGCATCTGTCATACCCCAAATTTTGACCACTAAGATTTCCCATCATTGGGCAAATCATCATC
This sequence comes from Lathyrus tuberosus, assembly GCA_022829125.1. Lineage (NCBI taxonomy): Eukaryota > Viridiplantae > Streptophyta > Magnoliopsida > Fabales > Fabaceae > Lathyrus > Lathyrus tuberosus. The sequence continues at coordinate 719,324 of JALAZF010000882.1, forward strand.
ACAATATGGGTAAACCACCAAACCTCATCAGTCTCCCCAAAGATGGGTGAGCGTCCACTACAATCAAATTTATGGTTTTAAGCCCTCTCTGAGCTTTAGACAAAGGATCAATCAAGGAATGACATGATCTTCAACTTTTCCAACCTCTCAAACATCCACAAAGGATCAAGAGGACTCCCACTTCAAGGATTAAGCACAAGGCTGCTCCCTTCTAGGTGGATCAAGCCTTAAGATCGCTAGTGTCACCAAATTAGGGTTTTGGTCGACCAGGGCCTCCAGATGGAAATTTTCCTCTGGGTATGAGCCAATGCTTCAAAGCATAACCTAAGATGCTCCAAGGGACATCATGAACCCAATCATCAAGTCAATTTTTCTTCAGGGGATGCACTCATAAAAAAATCAGGAATTAGGGTTTCTTGATCTAATTCACCCCTAAGTTGACTTTTGGGACAAAACAATAGCCAAGGCATCAATAGAGGATTTGACGGTCCCTAACACACCACATTGATCCATTTGCAACAATGGATTGGTCCAAGAAGCTTGAGCAACAAGTTTCAATTTCATCAGAACCACAATTAGGGTTTCGCGGAAAAAGTCAACTGTAGCTTTGACTTTTGACCAGGACATGCTCCCAAACCCTAGGACATGATTCAATACACCCTATAACACCTATGAAATCAATCCATCAAGTTTGATTTAGGTCAAGGACTTGATTTCATAGAGGATCGCACAGTTTGGAATTCATCTGACAAAAAGTCAACTGTGCACAAAAGTCAACTTTGACTTTTTGAGATTTTTCACAAATATGGTTCTTTGACCCTAAAATGATGTTAATGTGTGGTTTGAATCAACATTCATCAAGGAAAATCAAGAAAAGTGGGATAACTTCTAAAAGGGGTAACCATAAAAACTTAGAAATTTTTCTAAGTTATGGAACAAAGTGGCTAGGGTACCAACTTTGGAGGATCATAACTCCTAAACCACAAGGCCATTTTTCCCCATTCAAAGCTGGATTTGTAGCCCTCATGGCCCACTACAAAAGCTTCAACTACACCTCATTCCAATTCATCATGGATTTTGAGTTATGGAATGATCAAAATGGCTGAAAACATGAAATGCTACTTTTTCCAACACTTAGTGAAATTTTCACTAAGTCAGAATCTGCCTTCACTTTTTTCCAAATGTATGGATATTTTTCACTTGGATCCAAAAAGTATCAAAACCAACTATGATCAAACAATTGTTGTATCATATGAGGGCTTTCCAAAATGGCCAAGAACTCCATCAAATTCCACTTGAGCCATGAGATATGACAATGCCAATATGCCTTGCTGCAAACTGTCATGGCAAGGCAGATTTTGGAGTTTTGCTCGATTTGCCCATATTTTGCAAAGGGCAAGCAACTCTATCCATCTGAACACCTCAAGGGGGGACCAAGGAGGAACCAACTCTAATCCCAAGCCTCCCAAGTCTTTGGAACCAAAAATAGCATGCCAAACCTAGAAATCCCTAAAAGAGGGACAAGACTCCAATTTTGGATTGGAGCATTCAATGCATACACCAAGGTGGCATAGACTGAGCCATTTCCAACTGAATTCAGTCAAGACTTATCCAAGACCAAGGGAACCAGCAGCTTGTGTCCTAACCTCTGGTCAATGGCTATAGGAGACTTGGATTCTCATTGCTCAACATTGGCCAAACCTATGCAGCAGTTGCCATTCACTATTCCTTGCAAACCAAACTTTCTCTACTATAAATAGACCTCATTTGTGATCAGTTTGAGTACACCAAAGCCATCAAAAAGATACTTTCCTCAAAATCTCCTTCTTCACTCCAAAATTGCCTTCTAAGGCAAGTCACTATCGGGTTTTGAGTTTGAGAGCTATTCCAACCAAACCAATCACACACACACACACACACACACACACACACACACACCTCATAAACATCATATAGAAGTGATCCAAACACTCACACAACATCTGGAACACCAAAATCACAAAATCACCAGCCATCTGCACAAGCCTTTGACAGATTTGCAGTTGAGGTGCCAAATCAAGTTCCAGCTCAATTCAATCCACTCCAAGCAGCCAGACACACTCCATAGCACATAGGGAAGCTGTCCATATCCTTGGAACTAAGCTGCAACACCTCTAACACAAAACACGATCACCAGCTGCAAGAGGTAAGCATGAGCTCTTCTAACTTTATGATCCATGCATTTTTTGCTGCACAGTAATTTGGCCATATGTTCATAATCATGCATAGAGTGTTTTCCCTCAATCAATTGCTTTGTTTGAATCGTGTATGGAATTTCTGAACCTTCATGCAAATTTTAGGGTTCTAGAGGTTTCTCTTTGATTTCTTATTCCATGTTTAAAATAAATGAAATTAAAGACCATAGACATGATCGTGAGGTTGAAACAAGTAGATTGATATGTAGATTGGATGATATAATCAAGTATTCAGTGAGATTGGATAGAAAAGGCAAATCTGCAGAAACAGAGGGTGGCGCATGTTCTTTCCCTTGTTCTTGGCGCCTTTTTTGAAAATTTGAATATTTGAATTTTGTGATTTTATTTAATTGATTAAAAAATTAATTTCTCTCTGAGTTTTAATGATTTTGAGTTGATTATTTTTTTGATAATTCACAAAAATGTTAAAATATTTTATTTTTCCAAAAAATACCAAAAATAATATTTATTTCATATAATTGATATTTTTGTAAAGAATTAATATTTTAATTGTTTTTGACATTTAAAATATTTTCTCCTTCTTGATTTTTCAAATTTTAGTGATTTCCAATCATTTTGTGGATCAAAACCTGATTTTTGAAACATTAATCCAAGATCACAATTTGTTTTCCACATGTTTAACAATTTTTGATCATTTTAATTGAATTTTTTTCAATTAAAATACATTTTGGAAACAAATTAGGGTTTTTGATTAATTCAACCCTCATCAAAACTTTTTCAAACACTTTGGGCCTCTAATAGAGTGTAAGACCCAACCCCCTTTGGAAACCAAACATTTTTGGGCCTCAGTCATTGTATAAGACCCACTGCGTTTTCAAAAAAACCTCGGTACAATAGCCGTTTTCAAACAAATCAATTAGGCCTCTCCTTGAGCTATAAGACCCATTCCTTAAACTTTTGGGCCTCTTAGAAGAGTGTAAGACCCAACCCTTTGTAGAAACCAAAATAATTTGGGCCTCAGTGTATTGTATAAGTCCCGACACCGTCAAAAGGTTCGGCGCGATCGTCGCCTTTTTAACAAAAACCCTTGGGCCTCTCCTTGAGCTGTAAGCCCTAACAATCTTTTCAAAGCACTTTCTCCTTTGAATATAATATTGTTATCAAAGCTTTCTTTGTTGAACAACTAACCAAACAACATGGAAGCTCTACAACCGAGTAAGTGTTTACCCGCTTTCTTTATCTGCTTTCATATATATAACTGTATTGTGGGGCTGCTCATTGTAAGTCTTCTTTCACAAACTTTTATATACTCGTCAAATATCAACTGTGCTATAATAGTATAGTTATTTAGAGTTTTCCCAGGCAACTACGTCTAGCACTAGGTAAAGCCCTGTTGGTCACTCTTAAATACAAACAAAACTAGATCCCCATAGGATTACCAGACACAGTCTTCCCTCCTCTTAGGGTTAAACAATATGGAGACGTGAAAGGCAGCATTCTCAGTGAACCCTTTCTCAGACTGTCACCCTTAGAAATCGTCAAAGAAACTCTACTCCCCATAGATGATCTTTTCTCCGTGAATGACATCTCTTGAGTTTCTTCCAAATTCTCGGACTTTCCTGGCTTGATCAATTCTCAGTGAATGGCATGTCTTGAACTTCTCGGGGTTTGGGGACCCACATGCTTCTTAAAAGCATCCCTGCCTCCTCTTGGGCATTATACAAGGACCCTTCGGCTTCTTAAAAGCTCTCATGCCTTCTCTTGGGCTTAGTACAAGGACCCAGAGACCTCTACAGGTATAGGAACAGAACCTAGTCATCAATTTGCTAGAGTTGTCTTTCTGAGTCAAGTGTCAGACCTGTTAATGGGTTGACCTTCATCCCTTAACATTCCAGCCTTCTCTTGGGCATCATACAAAGATCATTCACTATCTGAGAATCGACTTCTCAAAACACTCGTAGACTTGGACAGTCTCAATACCCTTTAGATTTCCTATTTCCTTAAAGAATAGGAAATAACCCTTATCCTCTGATCAGTACCAAAGCACAACCTTACCTTTAATCAGTCCCTTTATAAGAACTGATTTTCTCTTTATCCAACATACTGGACCTGTCACTAAACTGAAACAGTCACCAGCACACTGGCCTCCTCTTGGGCTTTGTACAATGATTCTCCCAAGCGGAGCCAACCTTTTCACACTCTCTTGTTGAGTATGAAAGACTCTCTTATTGAGTCAATCTCCTTTTACCCTCCATCTCGGGCTTCGTACGAGATACAAAATCACTCTCTTATTGAGTATAAAAGACTCTCTTGTTGAGTCAAACATGTTTAGCCTCCATCTCGGGCTTCGTACGAGATATAAAAAACTCTCTTATTGAGTATAAAAGACTCTCTTGTTGAGTCAAACACTTTTAGCCTCCGTCTTGGGCTTCATACAAGGCATAGCAAAAAACTCTCTTGTTGAGTATAAAAGACTCTCTTGTTGAGTCAAACCCCTTTTAGCCTCCATCTCGGGCTTCGTACGGATAAAAATCACTCTCTTGTTGAGTCAAACATTTTCAGCCTCCATCTCGGGCTTCGTATGAGGTACAAAGACTCTCTTGTTGAGTAAAACACCTTTAGCCTCCGTCTCGGGCTTCGTACAAGACACATACAAAAACACTCTCTTGTTGAGTTAACCCTTTTAGCCTCTCTCTTGGGCATCGTACGAGACACATAAAACCCCCTCTTGTTGGATCAATAGCCTCCTCTTAGGCTTTATATAAAGAAAACCCCGGTTGAGTCAATCAACCTTTTAGCATCAAAGTCATACCTTGCTCATAGCATACAAACATCAACAACTCCCCTTTAGAGATGACAAATTCTCTCAAAAGTAAAAACCCTTCAGCTTCACATCTTGGGTTTCGAACAAGATACAAATAGACCCTTCAGCTTCACATCTTGGGCTTTAAACAAGATACAAACCACCTTTTACCTTCACGTCTTGGGCTTTGAACAAGACACCAAAACAACCCTTTTCCTCCCATAAAATAGGGGGAACTACGATCGCTCTGATTTCCCTGTTTCGTTAAACGAGAATACGTAGGCATAAGATTGAAAAATCTTAGCGAGCATACTAATCAAAAACTCAAAATCCAGTACCTCCATCAACCAACCCAAAAGAATCAAATCTAAACACATTACCAAAAACCTCACCAATAGTCCAGACACCGTGTTCTTAGGCAAAATAAGCAGAGAGAGGCCCACAATCTAAACCGCATCTGTAAACCAACAGTCATCTGTTTAAACTCAGTATGCAAGCAGGGTTAATTGGAGACATCTATTTCCCTTCTTTCATCACCTTCAATAGGATAAAAAATGAATCGACCTGTAGTACCCCAGAGCGGCAGTGCTTAAGAAGCACGTCCAAAATCGCTCGCTACAGACCTATTCAAAGCGCAAATGAATGGCACACATACTTCGTAAATGGATAAAAATTTCACACTAAGACATGGACTGAAGGGAAAAAACCATAAACAGTGGTGTATTTGTAAAAGGAGTTATAGATGGTAGTGATGACGACTTCTATGGATTTGTTAAACATATCTACGAGTTGGTATACAATTACTTGGACTCGGAAAATAAAGTTGAATTATTTTATCATGACTTGTATGATCCATCTACCAGAGGTACAAAAATAGATAAGACATATGGAACTGTTGAGATTCAAATGGACCGAAGGTACAAATAGTATGACCCTTTCATAAAATCACATATTGTTAGGAAAGTTTACTATGTTGCTTATCCTTCAATTGTACCATGTAAACAAGGGTGGTCTGTTGTAAAAAAAACCATTGGGTCATATTGAAACTGGAGATCTAGTGGAAGATGTTGCTTATCAAGTTAATGAAGTTGAACAAATTAATGATGTGAGTGAAGTTGAACAAATTACAAGTTTGTCTGATACAATGGTTGAGGGGCATCAAGTTGATGCGTCTATATTGTTGGTAGAAAATGATGTGGACGAAGAACATGAAGAGTTTGGATCCGAGGATAATATCACATCAGATGATGAGAACGATATGGATGAAGAACATGAAGATTTTGAAAAAATTGTTTTTGTAATTTTACTTAATGAAACCTTGTATTGAATGTGTTAATGAATATATATTGATGAGATTTCATTTTTTAAAATTTATTATTTGTGTTGATGAATATATATTAAATGTGTATTCTCTATAAATACATAAAATGCCACCCCGGTCTGATAAGGGTAATGGTAGTGGTAGCGGTACGAAGACCCAACGTCTGAGAGTAGTAGTATGTCAGGCACCTCATTCAGCCATGTGTCCTCCCCCACAGAGTCAGGTATATCCTATGTCCATAGCCAGTTCTCAGCCTCTCATGACATTACTCTCCCCTCAGGAGTATCTAGCTTTTATTAGCCCATCTGGGGCTCCAGCTTTTAGTAGCCCATCGGGGGGCTCCAACTTTTATTAGCCCATCTGGGGGGCCTAATTATCTATATCATCAGAGTGGGGGACCTAGTTATCCATACCAGAAGGTACCCTCATCCTTCATGCAGTCTTGGGGATCTAGCTTTCCGCCTCCCTACCAGTAGGTGCCCTCATCCTTCATGCAGTCTGGGGGATCTAGCTTTCCAAATCCCCCACATGTACCCTCATCATTCACACAGTCTGGGGGATCCCACACCGCACATCGCACATAGGTACTCTTACCATCCACACATATACCTACGCATGAGGATGATCACGAGGAGCTAGGTAAGGACGATAATGAGGTGGATGATGCGGACGACGATAATGAAGAAGAGGCTGACAATCATGAGGTGGTTCATATCATTGAAGGAAGATATTATATTTGGCCTAGCAAAAATTCGTAAGTTATAAATTTTTATTTAAGTATATATGTTTCTATTTTTTTATTAACTTATATTTCATACTAATTTAAATTATTGATGTTTAGTTTCGAGTTGAGTCAGACTGCTGCCCAGTGTATAAGTTATGTAATTCAACAAAAGTATAAAAAAACATGGAAGAGATTTAGAGATGTTGGTGGAGACGAAAAATATGCTTCGTTTAAGTTATTTAAGGTATAATTAATTTATTTTTGTTAAGTTATGTAATTTATTTGTTAAGTTATTTTTGATTAAATTACTTTTTTTTTTATTATAATTATCTAACTATTTTATTTGAATGTCTTACATTATTGTAGGAAAAGTGTACATGGGAAAAAATGAATGAGAAAGAGGTTAAAAAAAATTATTTTGGCAGAACATCAATTTGACTTTCTAACATTCTATGGCGTGCTAGACTCCGTTGGGAAAGTGAAAATATTTGTCCTAAATGGATAGCCAAAGAAGTATTCGATGAACTTCTTATTTATTGAGATACAACTAGTTTTAAGGAAATATCTGAAAAAGCAAAGAAAATGAGAGCATCTGAAAAAGGGGGTAGCCTTTATGCATTTGGAAGTATAAGTGTTGTCGAACATGCTCGGCGCATGGTAATTACTACTACTATTTTGAGTTATATTTTGATTTATTATATATTTTTAATTAAAGTTAATTTTATTATTTAGGAAAAAAGTTTGGGGAGACCTCCACTCATGAGGCAGCTGGTTGTAAAGACTAGAACAAAAAAGATTGGGGGAATTTGTTAACGAACGCACCAAAAGAGCGTTGGTAAGTTATTTTATTTTTTTATATTTTTTATATTATTTTTTATTTAATGGCAATTGTGTGACGTGATTTTCATGTGGCAACTGAGATATTGTGGCGTGAAAATCACGTGGCTATATCTATTATTTAATTTAATTTAAATTGTTTAAGCTATATTTTACTTAATTTTTGTATTGTATGTGTAGAAGGATTATCAGAAATTGCTCACACACTTTTTGGTAGAAAATACTCAGTATACTCCGAGAGGTTCCGAGCCGCTTAATCCACGTGTGGATTTTTATATTTGGGGTTTAGTAACTGACGGAAAGAGACCTAATGGGTGTTTATTTGGTGCTGGAACTTTGGCCGGCGATATGAGAAAAAGGGATAGAACTTTATTTCAAGGAGTTAGAGGTGGTGAAGGAACGTCACAACCACCACAATTGACACTCGAAATGCTAGAAACAGTAAGAAAACTGGCGCCAACTGAGGCGAGACGCGAGTCGGCGCAACATGAGGCGGTAAAGGCCCACATGGGGAGCAGCAACGTCAAATAGAGGCAATGAATAAGAGGCAAGCTGGTATGGAGGAGATGGTGCGATAATTTATGCAATCACAAGGTGGCGGTAATCAAACGTTTGTTGGAAATGAATGAGTTGGTGGTCAACAACAGATGGATGACGAGGATGATGATGATTTTGACCTTGACGTGTTTCCCGATCCGGATTGAGCCAAAGGATTTATTTTAATTTTAAATTTTAATTTTTGTAAAATGTTAATTATTCATTTTAGTATATTACAAACTTTTTATTTAAAAATTGCATTATTAATTTTGGTATTTATTTATATTTATTAATTTAGGTATTAATTATTAATTTTTCATTTTAATATATTATTAAAAATGATTTATTATTAATTTTGTATTTAAAAATAATTAAAAAACATATTATTTATTAATTTTATTATTCATTTTAATATTTTAAAACGTAGAACAAATTATTCATTAATTTTATTATTTATTTTGTATTTAAAAATAATTAAAAAAACAATTTATTCATTTTAATTTATTAAAACGTAAAACAATACAATTTTTTATTTAAAAAAAAACACTTTGCCACGCGATTTTCACGTCGCATCTAGCCACGTGAATATCACGTCGCAACTTGCCACATGAAAATCATGTGCCGACCTTCTTACACCTTTCTGCCACTCTGTTGCTATGCCTGCTACTACTGAAGTATAACAGGTAATGCTGAAACTTCTGTGGAGATTGTTGCGAGGTGAAAATCACGTGGCAAAGTTGTGACGTGATTTTCATAGAGTTGCCACACGTGTTCGTGCCTCGTGAATGATCACAGTCATTAAAAACTTGTTGTGACGTGATATTTCACGTTGTGACTTGAATATCACGTGGCAACTAGGAGTTTTTTTTGTAGTGGAAGGTATTTATTTCAGAGTTTTACAACCCTTCAACCACATTCAAAGTGTAACACCTAAAGCCAACATAAATGTTACTTTGAGATGGTATAATCTCTCTTCACACCTTATCACGAGTCAAATGATAATCAAAGGCCTCTGCAATCGTTTTCTCACCACTATTGGTAAGTGGCACCAGTGTTCTTGAGGCTGAAGGGCGTGATATTATTATAGAAGTTGACATGGTTTGACATGAAAACTGTCTTTTCATGTCAAAAGAATCCATCTTAAGCTCATTGTACCACGAATATACATCCATAAAGCTCAACGTGTGGTAGCCTAAAGATCCATCAATCAGGCGATCAATATCTGGTAGGCGATAAGGGTCATTAGGGTAATATCCACACACATGTGCCACTTGTTCGATGTTTCCTTCATCAGCACTACATTGGCCCACCAAGTTGGGCATTTCGTTTCCCTGATGAAATGGATGCTGGCTAGCTTGTTTACCTCCTCGTCGATGATTATTCTCTTCCCCTCTCAAACTTTTTTCTTTCCTTATGACGTTGGTTTTATAGAGGGTTGACAATGAGGTGATGAAACACCACTATAATATCTATATGTGGCATGTTGTAGGGGGCTCAAGTGAATCCATTGACATTTCTAATGAATTGATCGACTAGTTCGTACTCTACTTCTTCAAAAAGAGAGTTTCCTATCTTTGTCAATTTGTGAGCCAAATGACCTATTTGAACCTCATTTAGATCCTTTGTGGGTGTGAGCCTCTCCTTTTCCACGCCCGGCCTGGGGTCCTCAAGGGCGATCTCTTCCCTTCCTATCATTAAGCCACTCTAGTAAAATTATTTGGTGCTTTGTTGGTCTCCTCGAACCTTCCCGACTCACCCTCAAGGTAGCAGGTATTTCTGGACTAGGTATTAGGTGGATATAGTATCCCTAAATGAGTGGATGGATGGTCTCCTAAGGATACGTTGTAGGGAAATAAAGCGTCCACTATGAGGTAGTTGACTTCAGTTGCCTTGGAATTTGATCCCATTCTGCAGGTTGTTTTTAGGATTATGTGGCCCCTTACTTGCACCTGCTTGCATGGAAAACTTACTAGCAAACCCTGGAATGCCTTATTGTTGTCAAAATCGAGCTTGAGTTTATGTAAGGTGTTCCAAAATAGGATTTCAATCGAGCTTCATGGGTCTATCAAGACTCGCTTGATATTCCAATTTTCGTGTTGCATAGTGATGACCATGGGGTCGTTGGCGTGAGGGAAATCTCTCGTGACATCACAGTTAAAGAAAGTAACGTTGGCATCTGGTCCTCTCAGTTTGGCTTTTAAGAGTCTTTGGGATACTACGTTCGCTGTCATCATCCACTCTATTTTCAAGAAATTAACAAAATCTACATGCTTGAACCAACAATTGTTGATACGAAAAGGTTTGGGACCCCAATCAAGAGAACTCGATTTTAGCCAAATTGGACAGTGGTCCGAGATATCTCTCTAGCCAATCCACTAAGCTGAAATCTTCCACAAATCAAACATTTTATCAAACATCAGGAATCTATCTAATCTACTCATCGCATTGCCACCTCTATTAAACCACGTAAAATGCCTTCCTAAGCATGACATATCAATGAGTTTCATATCATCAATGAAGCAACAAAAAGCCTCAATCTCAATTGCTTTACAAATCTTCCCTAGGCATAATCTCTCCTCTTTCAAAGAAACATCATTGAAGTCACCACCCAAACACCATTCCTCCTCACTATACTTTATCCTAACCTTAATTAAATTGATCCACATTGCTTTTTTGATTAGCAAATTGCAAGAAGCATAAACGTTGACAAGGTTGTAAAACACTCCCCTATGTTTCACATTGATTCCCACAAAACCTTCCCCCTTAAGCCATGGTTAATAGAAAAAAGGTTTTTTTTTCAAAGAATAACTATACCTCCAGAAGCTCCCGTAGAATCACTCGATGACCATTCAACCTCTTTATTACCCCATAATTCAAAAGCTAAACTACAACCTAAAGACTTGAATTTAGTCTCCTGAAGAAAACAGATATTGAACTTACCCGATTGAATCAAGAAGCTAACTCTTTTCCTCTTTGTTTTGCTTTCACCCCCTATAATGTTGAGCGATATAATATTCATGACAACCTTTTCGAAATCGCCTCCAAGTTGTGCTTCCTTTCTTTATCTCTCTTTTCCAACTTCTCGATATCTTCCACAGACAATACTAAATTGCTATTGCTAGAAATCCCCAATTTTGAAATGGTGTCCCTTACGACTTTGCTCACCTAAAAATAAAAGTTCTTCTTCATACAATTGTTTCATTGAAAAAATCTGAATGCGTCAAAGATTTTCAACAAAGAATAGATCCTCCCGAAAATCTATCATCACTTTCATTCGAGTTCTCCATGGAATCCAAAGAAGTGTTCAAACAAGCTACCTTCTTAGAATCCAGACAGGAGAAATAGGATGGATTGATGACACCCATTCCTTCCAAGTCTTTCACAACTTTCACTTTTTTCCTCTTGGGCCTAGTTATCCTCATCTCCTTGCTTGCTCCGTCAAAAGAAATTGGGCCCAAATTAGCAAGACCTAACTCAAAAGACCCAAGCAATAAGTTCTCCTCCTCGGTAACCAAGTGGGTCCCCCTTATTCTACTAAGTCTTTAGCGCTCATGCTCTCCTAAGACTTCTTCGAATATCCTACCAGCTAGAGACACGTGCCTTCGTTGACCTTCAAAGATTTTTCCTTTACTAATCCACTACCCATGTTGACAATTTTCTCCCTAGTAATAATGTCAGATGACGCCTTTTGGTTGAGATTTCCAATTGAAGATACAACTAGGGTATCAATCAGATTTGTCTGAGGCGCCTCCTCCATAGTGAAAGTAGCCTCCTCTATAATACCTAAGCCCTGAGCACAAGTCACATCAGCATCAAAGTCCATGCATGTCCCACCATGACTCCTATCTAAATCAGAAACATTGCTCTATGTTTCGACAGACTCCTTTGAGTTCCTCTTAGCCAAACAGCCCATAGGACCATGAACCTCCTCCATTATCTTGAATCTGAGCGAATAATTGTTAATCAATATGTTTAAAACCTTATTGATCACTAAGGCACCCCTTGTTCTTATCATAATCTTGGCAACATCTGTCCTTGCACCACTACTCGTGAAATCATCACAACAAACATATGTTCCCAGAGTTGCAAATAAGAATTTGAAAAACCTAACATTCCATACATGACACGACAAACCATAACACCTTATCCAAGAAACTCTTTCCGGATCAACATCTTTTGGCTTCCACATTATCACCTATTTGAGCCACTGCCCAAGCCAAATCGTCTCGTCCTCTACCAAAGCATCCATTTCACCTTCCACTAGCTCTTCAAGTAAGCACACGTTTTTGCCCAAGGCAGTTTCTTTTACTAAAAAAATAACCCTTAGAATGGAACGCCTCCTGCATAGAGTAAGATTGTCCCGGGTTCTCCACTTCCCCTATATATGCTTTGGAAAGTCTTAAAAGTTCCTCTTTATTTGACTAAAATTTCAAATGAACCTTAGGGTGGACACTAATCCATTTAGAGTGAAAGTGAGAACATTCCCTTTGATAAAATATGCATAAGACCGATAGTAGGATCCTGAATAATTTCTACCATTCATGTTACGCCTCCTACCCCCTTCTTTTCCACCGAACTGGTTAAACAACCTCTCTTCCTTGTGACTACCTATGTGAGCCTCTAACTTCTGCTTCAAATCGACCTTCTTTATATGGAAACAAGGTATGTTGGCAAAATTCTTCCTACCATCTCAGAATATGTTGTCCAGTTTCGTTGCTAATTATCAATTATCCTTCACGTTAAAGAATCTAACAAAGCCTTATCTTTTACCTCTTGCATTTCTTTTAGGGGGATGATCACCTCATCAATGCCACCCAAACCCTCGAATGCATGATACAAATCTTTCGCTTTAGCTTTATCTCCAAATTCAGTGATATAGAAAGATGAGGTTTTTGGTACCCCAACCCTAACTCCGGAAGTTGCATCATCCCACTTGTTGCCTTTCCTTTTCCTAAAGTTGTTGTTTCATGACACCCTAGTCCACCCATCTTCTTCTTTACTCATCTTCACTTGATAATATGATCCCTTCAGAAGAAAAACTCTATTAAGAAACTAAATTAATATGTAGTTTTTGATTGATGTAATGGTACTGGATTTTTAAGTGTAAATGAGATTTCATGGGTTCAATCATTGTGTATTTTTAGTTTCTTAATGATTAGAGTTTAGAAAAATTATTCGTCTTCACCAAATATCGTAATATTTTTATCCTCAATCCTATGAGGTTGAATTTTTAAATGTTTGAGTTTTTATAAGTAGGGCATCTCTGGCCTACTTTAATTGTTTGATTTGTTGTTTTGTTAATGTTTGGTTTTTCGTATTGTATTTTTATTTGTATTTTCGGCATTTCATTAGACACTTGTGTTTTGTGATTGTTTTTATTTGTTCTTTGGTGGTTTTTACCTCCTTATTAATATATTATTTTACAATTAAAAAATCATTAATTTTTCTATAAATTGAGACACTTTAAGGAAAAAATTAGACAAAATATTTTTTTAACGTGCGAGAATAATTAATATAATTTTATTCTATTAAATATCATTGACTAATATGTTTAATATAGATCTGTGATTTGTTGGGTGTGAATATGGAAGTATAAAAACGGTCTAGAGGGGTGAATAAACCTAAATAAAACTCAACCACCTTTTACAAAAATTATCAAAATGTTTTTAAAAATGATTGCGAGTAGAAGGTTTGATGTGAAAATGTGAGAATTATACTATTTGAATTTCAATCACGCTAACACTAAATCGTTTCACAAACACCAAAGATGAATATGATGAAACACTAGGTATTCAATTGATCTGATTATTTAATCCACGAGGTGTGTTTACACAATGATTCAATGTAAAGATTTCTAACGTCACTTGTTTATCAGAATTTTAGCCACCAATTCAACTCAAAATTGTATCTGATTCCAACAAAACCTAATTCTTACATAACAAATCGCTATCAATTGAATCAATGATAAATTATGCTAGAATTGAAATACCTAAGCATGCAAATACTAAGAAATTAAATGAGAGAGAGAGAGAGAGGGGGAGAGAGATAGAGATGACACCGAGATTTATATTCCTTCAGCGTTCGTCCTCGCTTTAGCAATGGTTTCCCAGTGGAGCCTGCATAATTCCTTTATATTTGATAAATATTTGCAAAAGTTCATACAATCACCAATCTACAATATAGCTGAGAAAATTAAAATCTCCTTTTTGGATCTTGACTTGTATATAGCGCAATGTCAAACTCTTTTACATAATTTTTACTCGATTTATGCTTCTTGAATATTCCAGTATCACGAATCTGCTTGTAACGCCTATATATAAATACATACATCAAAGCATATATTATACATGAATTCCACGTTTGGTACTGATATACCAATAAGTCCCTAATAAACACATTATACATATACATGCCCAAAAAGACTAATACAAAAAACTAAGGCATAAATATATATACAAGATGTTCCAAAGATAATTACTAAGAACTAGATCGACAACGATCTAAAAAAAACTCCACAACGAAAGATATGCCATCAGACAAGTAAGGATAATCACACGGCCTTATCCTTACCCTTCGCGGAACCTGAAGTACCTGAAATATTCAACAATAGTGGGGTGAGATACATCAAATATCAGTGAGTTCTCTATCTTATGGATTCTCTCGGCTTTACCAGGTTCTAGCCAAATCCTAACTCAAGTCAAGGAAAGGGAAGTGACCTTGAGTACTCACTCTCACACTGTATGGAAATAAATTCAAGAGTCTGTTAACTCAAAATTTATCACTAATCGGTAACCTGCACCAAGGCATCCCCTTTTCCCGTCCGCTTCTACGTCTAGAAGTCGACCCGAGTCATGGATCCTTGTAATTTACTTGACATACGAAATGGATTCGGGAACATCAGCCTGTTAACCGTGAACCGTCGCTTCTCATGGCCTGTTAACCATCACAAGTCTCTACCCATAGGTTCCATTCGTACTACACGTGGAAATCAAACTTGCCAAGTAATCATGCATACGTTCAAAGGAGCTCGAGACTCATGAAGCTGCAACTCAGGTGAAATGGTTACGATTACGTTATCTCACACACTAACGCGATTGCATTCGACAGTCGCAAGGCCGCATTCGCCTTTCACAAAGAACACAAGGTTCACACATGTGTTCCATACCAGTGTCTCATTCTTTCCATTACCCTTTTGGTATTGAACGCACGCCTCGACCTCTTTTGCACGAGCATCGTCATTGAGTTATTCATCAATTTCCTAGCCCATTACTAGGTTCTAATATAATTTGGAGTAAGTTTTCCTCACTCTTCCTATTTTATCTTTTAAGCATGCATATCTTTCACAATCATGTTTATCAACAATAAGATAGGCAAAGCATATTACATTTGCACAATAGAATTACATATGATAATTCAACACATTTATACCACTTTTGGGTTTCCTCCGATTATTTAATCGGGCAATAAAATCGACATTTTTTCACTCCCATTGTATAGAATATTTCCTTAGCTTCACATCGATATAAAGAACGCTTAAATCGGACACCAGAGTAAAAAGATATGAATTTTTGAAAATATTTTTGGAAAACTAACAGTGGTAACCGGTTAGCACATATGCTGTAATCGGTTACTCTGTTGTCACTATTCACACAAAGCAAAAATGAGAGTTAGAGGCACCTTTTGGTAACCTGTTACGTCCCACACCGTAACCGGTTACTGCGTTCATTTTCTGCGCAGGATGACATTTTTTTTCAAAGGGTAACCGGTTAACACATATGCTGTAACCTCATTCAAACTCATTCAAATTAAGATCAAACATCATAACAATTATCAACAGATGATTCCACACATATATTGATCACACTACACAATTTATATCACATTTCAACCGTTAGATTCTTTGATTTAGCAAAATTACTCATTTATCTCAAATATCTAACCTAGCTCTAGAACTCAAAATTCTACAACTAAAGTTTCTATCTAGAACCCACCTTGATTAGAGGATGATGATGAAGAAGATGAGATGATTTGATGAAGAAGAGATGATGATCTTGATCTTTCTCTCTTCTAGGTTTTTCTCCTCTTTTTCCTTCCTTTCCTCTTCCTTCTCTCTACTCTTCTTCCACTTCTTTCTATCTTTTCTTTCTATGTTTGGCAAGGAGGAAAAGAAATGATCTAGTAAAATATCATTAGTTAGTAATACTACTAAATGTCCAAAAAGTCTCTATAGCTCCAAATAATAAAACCTCAGAGTCAGATAATATTAATTGGATTTACTCTGAGCTCAACAATTACTCTAATTATCTATGCAGATAATTTCTCAGAGCACACCGGAACTCAGTTGATCGCAACTAATATTATCTAGAGCAATTAATTTACGGGGTATTACACTGCTCCAGGCCTTCGTGTGTAGCAATCACCCTTTGATCCTACCGATTCCTTGAGTAATGAATTATCCAAATATTTGAAAAGAGCTCTGCCTTATCTGTAGCCTTCCACTCAATCACTACTAAGGAAATTCTGGAGAGAAGAACATGCTTCTTTTTAATGGACTTTGTCATCACCATGGACAATCACCTTAATCTTGAAAACAACCTAAACATCTCAACAAAATCTTCAAGAACAATTAGTTTTCGATAACACGCCTTCTTCAGTGAATTACAAATCTCTCGTTATCAAGTTCAAAATCAAATTGAAGTTGAACATTAAAGAATTTCGTTGCAAGACTTTGAGCTTTCAAAACACATGAAATTGTTTTTTTTTACTAAATCACAATTTTGATTATGATATGATTATATGAAAAATGATAAAAAAAAGGTTTTATATATGCTTGAGATTACGAACTAAAATTGGTTGAAAAACTGAGTTAGATTCGAATCAAGAGCAATTCATGATTTGAATCAAATGAACAACAGAAGTGGAATAAAAGAAGAAAAAAAATAGAATTTTGAAATTTTTTCAGTTGATTCGAATCGAGAGGAAAGTGTGATTCGATTTAATGACCTCGTGATTCGAATCATGTGCAAAATATTGATCTGAATCAAATGATATAGGCCCAACTGGAAAATCCCGAAAAACTTCTTGATTCGAATCATGTACAATATTTGTTTCGAATCAAATCAAGTAGAGGTGACCTATAAGAAATTGATTTAAATCATGTGTAAAATTTATTCAAATATCAAATGGTTAGAAACAAAATGCAAATAGACATGCAACGTCAACATTCAACAACTAACAATTAAGCGATCAAATCTTGAATGTCTAGGAATGCATTAACAATCATAAATAATGCACGACCAAGTATATAAATGCTGAAATGCACATAATTAGCAACACACATTTAACAAAATTTAAATGCAAATAAGAACAATCAAAGACTTAAGCTAGAGATCAATGCGTAAGTTAAAAGGGAAATAAACAAACCAACACACAACTCTAGAATAAAGACATAGAATGATGTAAACCAGATACAGGGGTTATAGAGACACACAACTGTAATTTGATAAAAACTATGATCTGCTACAAAATTGTGTTAGTGAAAATAACATATATATATATATATATATATATATATATATATATATATATATATATATATATATATATATATATATATATATATATATATATATATATATATATATATATATATATATATATATATATAGACACACACACACACACACACACACACACACACACACATATATATATATATATATATATATATATATATATATATATATATATATATATATATATATATATATATATATATATATATATATGTAATACCCCATATTATTTAAATGCTCAATTGGACATCAGATGAGTATCTATGTGCTCTATCTTTGCTTCATTAGATTTATGGAATGCTCTAAGTACTTAAAGTGTTATCAATTGGGATCAATAGAGCAACTGATGAACTCTGAAGGGATAAATTATTTAAATTCAAGAAAGGATTTTAAGGTAACTCTGATAAGTGATCAATTGGGTTGAGACGAAAAAATTTCAATTGGAGATATTTTACCCTGTTGCATTATATTATATAATATTGGATTATATATATATGTTATAAAAGAAAAGAAAAAGATAGAGAAGAAGAAAGGAAAGGAAGAAAGGAAGAAGAGAAAGAGAGAAAGTGGAGAAAGATGAAGAAGAGGAACTCATGGATCATCACCATCTTCTTCAACCTCCTATTCGATTATCAGGTGGGTTCTAATTAGACATTCTAAGTCTAGAAATATAAGTTTTGGACTTAGGTTAGATTTGAGAGAAAATGAAATCTAACAGATGAAATTCGATATAAATTGCGTAGAGTAGTCGTGATATGCAGGTGATTAGTTGTTAATATTTGTTTTGGTGTTTGGAAACGATTGGGTAGGGAAAGGATGGATTTTGGGGTGGTGGGAACCCTAAAAACGTAGCAGAAAATTCTGCTTGGGCGACGCTTTGGGCGCCGGGCGATTCGTTCTTGTGTCGGGCGAAAGCCAAGAGGCGTAGCATGTAACGTTGCTGGAAGTTCTAAGTTTTGGTATTTGGGCCTTACGCCGGTGCTTCGCCGGGCGAAGCACAGGCAAAAGGGGCACCGCCGGGCAAAAATTGGTATCGCCGAGCGCTCCTGGGAATTTTCAATAATTCTATTTTCTTTAAAACCCCATAACTTTTGATCCGTAACTCGAATTGAGACGTTATTGGTATCATTGGAAAGCTATGACAACCCTCTATCAAATAAAAAGTGAAAATATTGAGTATGATGTGGGATTAATTAATTAGTGGCATTAGAATGTGTAGCACCTCAAAATTTGCCCTCTTACTTTTAGCTAACTGGCTTATGTTTCTCTTTCATTTGCATCATCCTTAGGTCATAACTGCATTTTTCGGTTGCATTGGTTCTTAAGACGTGGGATCAAGGTATTATGAGCAAGCTCGGGATTCTCTTTTGTTGTGAGATTCTCGTCTCCATTCAGGGTTGAATTCACATTATCATGAAGGTTCTCTCATCCAGAGGTCCATCAAGCTCCAGGGTTTCTCTTATTCAGAGGAGGCATCAAAAGTATTAGGTCAGGATTGAGAAGGCTGTGAATTAGGGTTTGGACCTTTCTTAACATCTCAAGAGCATTGGTTCCAGGTCAAGGTGTTTAATCTCAAGTCAGGGGTCGTTTATTCTGTCATAGTCAGGATCATATGGGCGTTTGACCTGAGCTTGGTCAAACTATCAAGGGATTGTTTCAGATTCAAATTATCTGTGCTAGTGATCATTTCTCAGCCAGTGAGTACCCAAGGTCAGGTTATGTGGTGTGGATGTCATCAGGTTATCAAATTTTAATCTGTGAGGAGTTCGGTTCAATTATCAGGTCCATCATGGCTCATCAGTCCATTAGTGGTTCATTTGTGGATTTACTTTCCTCAGTATGAATTCAATAATCAACGTAGGGTTTCAAATTGATTCAGATGGCAGTTGTTTTAGTTGCGAGTTGTGGTTGCGTGCAAGGGCTGTCGTGATGTGGTGAAAAGTTTGGAATTGGTGTAATGTGATTGTCCACTTTTAGAACCATTTTTCCTTGTTCTTGTAAATCCAAATACCTATTTTTTTCATTTTTTTATCCACTTATCTTTTTCTTTTATTCATAAACCATTCACAAATGCCCACATTTTTTCAATATCCATAAATCTAGTTTCAATTATCCACTTCATCCTTTGTATCCATATCCAATTTAGATCCAACTTCCATAACTATTTCTTTTAATCCATTTCCATTTATAATTCATAAATTCATTCATTAGTATCCAAATAACCATTTTTTTATCCATTCTATCCATTTATTAATCCAAACCAAAATCCATTTCTTTCAACAATATTCATTTTGAGTCCATACACATGATTCATATCTAAACCCACATTATGCTCGCATTCAAGACAATAAAAAAGGCTACATGAAAGTTGCAACGTAGGCTGTGGAAAAAGAAAACAAATTAGCAACTTCTAGCAAAGCCATCACAACCCACAAAGTCTCAATATAACTTTGAACCATCACCCACCTGCAAAATAAATCGAGCTATTTCAGCCAGTAAACCAAGGTACACATACGTTACCACCTTACCAAAATAGAGATGTCCTGTGCCGACCATTACGCTACAAAAGGATTCACGCAGCCAACAATTCCCTCACACAATCCGTGTTCCGCGATTTCACACAATTTCACAATATGCACCTTATAATCTCTTCTAAACCGTACACTGCAATACAAAAGAAAAATTCTGCATAATACAACTGTCTGTCACGATCAAGCAAAAACCTGCGGAATAATTCACAAAATCGCACTGCAAAACCATAATCGTTTTCACACCACTCTCCATAATTCACGTATTTGATTTTTCATAAACCTCCAACCTTTCTTCCCCATTCTTCAACCCTCATCAGAAACTAAATCCTCACCGCCAAACTTCCGATCCCCAACAATAACAACCTTTCTTCAGCCTTCACTTCTCACATCTTCACCTCAAATAAAAAACCTTCCGATCGCTCAAACCAAACCCTTCCTCCATTCTCAACCCAACCACACGCTTCACCTTCTTCAAACAGTGACCTTGACCCCAATAATTTCTCCAACCGCGACTCCTCCTACAATATTGAATGAACTGAAACTGTTTCTTCTCAAATCATCACACAACCAGATCCGGATTTGACTCAGAACCAGAATAGAAAAGACCAGAAGAAGAAGAAGAATAGCAAGGACAAAACAAGAGATCGGAAGCCGTTAACATACCTAAGCGAGCTTCGATCTAGCATGAGGGTTTCGTTTCACTTCCTCTTCTTGGGCGCAACCTAGATCGAAGGCGGATACGATTGAGGTTTCTTCACTACCGTCGGCGTATCATTGTGGCACGACATAGGAGGTTTGTGCAGCGCCGGTGAGGAGTAGTTCAGGGAGAACACATCGAGATAGAGACTAAGACAGATTGAAAGGCAATGAAGTTTGAGTGAGATGCAATCTTGATGCTGAAGCCGTTGAAGGCTGTGTTAAATTGAACCGCCTGGGATTGTCACTCGAGCTTTTTTTGGAGCCCATTCGAATCACCCGTGCCCTTGTTCTTGTGATGAGTGTTGGGCCGTGGAGCCCATGGTGACACTTGCACCACCCTCACATCTTTGCACCCTGTTCCTGATCTGCATTATTAATTTGTTATTTGCTTTATTGTTAATTAAATTTTAACTATTTGTTAATCTTATTTCTTTATCTTAATTTTGTAGAATTGTTATCTTAACTTTGTTTAAAGTTTTATTTTAGATAATTAGATTTTTTGCTTTGATATTGTTTAGGAATTAGTTTTAACTTGAATTTCAGGTTAATATCTTTGTTTAGAGTTCTTTGTTTAGATCCTTGATTTTAGTCAAATTTTATGTTGATATTGTGATTAATTTTCTTGTTGATTTTACTTGAACTCCTAATCGAATATTTGTTGAACTTGGGCCTTGTCTTCAATTGAATTTTATTGAGTTTTGATTGAATATTTTGTTTTGTTTTCTTGTGGATCATTTGGTTAATTCTTGTAGAATCTTTTTGTTTAACTTCGATTATATCTTGTTAATTAACTTTGGTTATTTGTGCTTGCTTGATCTTGTTGATGCTTGAAATTGCACATGAATTCTCATTGGTTGCTAAACTCTCCTTGTGCATAAGTTGATTGAACGTAGGAAATGATGCTGATGTATACACTGCTGTTCTGTACATGCGTGCTGTTAAATGCTGCTATTCTGTCCTGCTAGATATTACACCTGTTCTGTTCTAGAAATAGGAGCTGTTAAATGTTCTTGATGATTGCTGGAATGCTGTGCTATGCTGAGGCGCTGTTGTTGCTGCTGTTTTTTTATGCTTGACTATTGAACTTGCTTATTTAATGGAAGTGCCTAATAGCTTAGAGGCTTGAGCTTGTTGTGCGCTTTGAAGAGGCAATAAACCTTCTCCGTTAGGTACCCCTAGAATCTCAATTTTATCTTTCATACCTCATTCTAGGGTTTTATCCATGTTAGAAGCATATTGAGTACATCTGAAGCCCTACCTCAAAGTAGGCTCTGTTTGCGCATTGTGTTTAGTACTCAGATGTTGTGTATCTTCTTTTGTGTCAACATGTTGATGTTGGAACACTTGTACATATTTGAGTTTTCTTTCTCCTTTTTTTTTGAGATTTGTTTAAGTCTTGATTTTGTTGATATCTGTGATTGGATTGGATATGATGTGCTTGCTGCCCCATCTCCTTTCTTATCCTTTACCTCTCTTTCCTTTGAGTCTTCTCTTCTCATCTCATAATAATCCTAAAACACTTAATAAAGGATTAACATGTATTGCGCACGAGCCTTACATATGGGAAGTGAAGTATGGGGGGTCTCCCTTCATTCTTCTAGGGTACTTAGTGTACGTCCTGTTGGGGACGATGTGCGAAGTATTCGTTCCTATGTTACAGACTTGGGTGCAATGCAAGTTATGAACTAACTTCAAACCACGTCTGTCTTAAAAAACACAAAACAAACTCAAACCTTTTCATCCTTCGGGATTGTTAAGTTCAGATCATTTTCAGAAAAGGGCACGTTACTTCCGTCTCGTCGCAAACAGGCATCCACCCTAACTGCCGGACGCGAATCTAACGTCGCTCATAAAAAACACTAACCGACCTCGTTAGGTCGAACTATGACTGCTCTGATTTCCTCTTTCTCGTCCAATTGAGGATACGTAGGCACAAGACGGTGATGTCTTGGCGAGCAACCTCCCCCCTTAGTTCGTGTCTGAACTACGTTGACTCTGACTTTCCCATTGCACGAGGGAATACGTAGGCATAGGACGAGCGATGTCCTATCGAGTCACTTCTCTTTCTTTTCTCCCCCGTTTCTTCGTTCTTTTCCGTTCCCGTTCCTTCTCCTTTCCAGTAGCAGTGGAGTTCCAGACGACGACACCCTTTGATCGAGACAACAAGTGTGGATCCCATCGAGTACGATGGACGTGTGGGGTGCTAACACCTTCCCTGCGCGTAACCGACTCCCTTACTCGTTTCTCTTGGTCGCAAGACCATGTTATTTTCCTTCCCTTCAGGTTTACGCAGTGTTTCCTTTCCCTCTCTTGGGATAAATACACATTGCTGGCGACTCTGTTTTCCGCGCCACTTCCGCGTTTGTACCATGGATGCAAATCCTCGGGAGCGACAGAATGATAACAATGTTATGTGATATGTTGAAATCCATATCTTTTGGATCGTAAATTCGATCGAGGCATAATTATAGCCGATGTAAAGCTGTGGAAATATCCTACGGGATAAAAGTGAAAAGTATTGATTTCGATGCCCGATTACATGAATCAGAGGGAACCCGAAAGGGATGTTTTATGTGTTATGCTATTATATGTGTTTACTTGTAATATTTGTGATTATACCATGTCTATCTAATTGTGAATTGTGAATGAAAGAATATGCATGCTAAAATATGAATTAGGAAGAGTGAGTAAACTTTACCCCAAAACAAATGGCATAGTTAAGATTGTTATAATTCTAGGTTGAGAATAAATTTGTGATATAAACTCTGGATGGCGACGCTCGTGCATTCACTGACGAGTTCTGGTCTGGAGTAGATAACCTAGATGCCGATGCTCGGGCACTTGATGTATAATGGTGCATCCATGATGAGTATTGGTCTAGGAGAGAGTAAACACTAGTATGGAACATGTGTGAACCATTGTGATTTATGAGAAAAGGTAAGAGAGGCCCTAAGGCTAATATGGCCTTGTGATTGTCGAATACGATCACGTTTGTGTATATAATCACGTAATCGTAACCATTTTCTTTTGTTTTCCCTTGAGATGCCTTCATGAGTCTCGAGCTCCTCTGAAGTGCAGGCATGATTACTTGGCAGGTTTGATTCCTGTGTGTAGTACGAATTAAGCCTATATATAAAGGTAAAGAGACTTGCGATGGTTAACAAGCCATGAGAAGTGACGAATCACGGTTAACAGGATGATGATCCCGAATCCATTTCGTATGCCAAGTAACTACAAGGATCCATGACTCGGGTCGACTTCTAGACGTAGAAGCGGACGGGAAAAGGGGATGCCTTGGTACAGGTTATCGATTATTGATATTTTGAGTTGATGAACTCATGACATGTTTCCATATAGTGTGAGATTGTGAGATTATGAGATTGTGAACTCAAGGTCATTTCCCTTCCCCTTGACTTGAGTTAGGATTTGGCTAGAACCCTGTAAAGCCGAGAGAATCCATAAGATAGGGAACTCACTAAGATTTGATGTATCTCACCCCACTATCGTTGCTATATTACAGGTATTTTGCAGGTTGATTTACAAGTGGAGCTATGTGTGGATGTTTCAAGAGAAGCTTAGTTGAGCTTATTCCGCTGTGTATTTGTTGTATACAATTGAGGATATTGTATATTGATCTTAGTTTTTATACTTTTTTGGCTAATTTCCATAGCTTGTACCATAGTATGTATTTGTATTAGAATTGGTCAAGTATGTGAATTATGCCATTAGGCACTTATGATGGTGTCAATACCAAATAAAATGATTGTATTGTATTATTCTAGATATATATATTATACAGGGCGTTACAATATATATAATGAAACTAAACATAATCCTCATTCTATTTAAGGCATGAAGAGTCTAAAACTCCCAAATCCCTACAAATCATGTGAAGGAATCTGATGACAATGATTTTATAAAAATGTTAGCAAGCTGACTTTTAGTGTCAATGTATTCAAAAACAAAATCTCATTTTTTTCCACATGATCTCTAAGAAAATGTTTTCAAATCTCAATGTGTTTGGTCTGTAAATGAAGTACCAGATTCTTAGTGAGGATTATTGCACTAGTAGTATCGTACTTAATCGAAACACAACCAAGTTTTGAATCATAGTCTAATAATTATTGCTTTAGCCATAATACTTGTGCACAACAACTACCAGCGGCTGCATATTCAGCCTTGATGATACAAAGAGCAACGTTATGCTGTTTCTTACTATTGCAAGAAACTAAATAGTTTCCAAATAAGTGACATGTACAACTAGTACTTTTTCTATCTAACTTGCACCTTGCAAAATCAGAATCAAAATAGCCTACTAATCTTCAAGCACTACCTTTAAGATACCAAAACCATGATGGGAGGCTTTGTTAACATACCTCAAAATACGTTTTACGATCTTAAAGTGAGAATCATTAGGTGATGCTTGATATCTAGCACATGTGCACACACTAAACATGATATCTGGCATACTTGCAGTTAAATAAAGTAAAGATCCGATTATACATTTATACCTGGTTACGTCGAAATCCACTCTTCTTTCATCTTTGTCAATAAGCACATTTGAAGGCATATGTGTTGAGATACTCTTCGAATCTTTCATATCCAACTTCTTGAGAAGATCTAAAAATTATTTCGTCTTACTTATTAAAGTGCCTTTCTCGGCTTGCTTGATTTGAAATCCTAAGAAATATATTAGTTCTCCCATAACTGACATCTCAAATTCTCCCTACATCAAACTTGAAAATTCTCGACAAAAAGATTCATATGTAGATCAAAAAATAATATCGTCTACATAAATTCGAACTAAGTGAATATCTTTTTCCTTTTTTCTTATAAACAAAGTGGTGTCGACTTTGCCACGATTAAATCCATGTTTGATAAAAAAATCCACTCAATCACTCATACCAAGCTCTAGGAGCTTTCTTGAGACCATAGAGGGCTCTTTTCAACTTAAAAACATGATTAGGATTATCGTTATTCTCAAAACCCCAAGGTTGTGAGACATACACCTCTTCCGTTTATATGTCCATTAAGAAAAATATATTTAATGTCCATTTAGTAAAGCTTAAAGTCTAGGCAGCAAACGAATGCCAAATGGAGTCTAATAGCTTCTAGACGGGGTACATGAGCATATGACTCCACATAGTCTATTCCTTCAGCTTGATTGTATCCTTTTGTACTAATATTGTTTTATTTCTAGTAATTACACCATTTTCATATATCTTGTTCCTAAATACTCATCTTGTGCCAATGACGGTTTTATCGATCGGGTGCAAAACAAAGTCCTAAATGATGTTATGTTTAAATTGGATTAGTTTTTCTTGCATAAGTAACCATCCCTTGTCAACTAAAGAATAAAATATTAATTTAGGTTCAATCTGAGAAATGAAAACAGAGTCTTTACATAAATTAACTTGTGACCTAGTAATTAGTCCCCTTTTGATGTCACCCAAGATTTGATCTAACAGATGCTCTTTTGTGATTGTACAATTTCGAGGCAGCTGGTTCGAGGCCTCTTGTTTTTCATTCTCATGTAGGCATTCCTCTCTATCTTTCGTAATGTCCTCATCCTTTATCGAAGGAGAAGGATCCTCTTTGGAACTCTCATCGTCGATCAATCTTTCCGTTATCACACTTGAAACATTAAAACAAACACCTTTCCCCGTCTATTGGGGGTGAGGATTCATCAAAAGCAACATGAATTGACTCTTCTACATAAGCAGTTAGATAACTGTAAACCCTATAAGCTTTAATCATAGATGAGTACCTTAAGAATATACCTTCATTAGATTTTGCATAGAATTTACCAAGATTGTCCTTTTTGTTATTTAAAATAAAGAATTTGCATCCAAAAACAAGAAAATAAGAAATATTAGGTTTCCTACCCTTAAGTATCTCATATGGTGTCTTCTCTATGATGGATCGAACAATCACCCTATTTAAGAGATGGTATGCGGTATTAATCGCATCCGCCTAAAAATAACTACAAGAAAAACGGTAATTAGCTAGGGGTTTAACCCCTCACTAAAGTAAAAAAAACCCATCACAAAACATAAATTTGCGAGGGGATATGACCCCTAGTTAATTAGGGCATTGTAAATTTATGGCTAGGGGATAAACCCCTCGCAAGTTTGGCTAGGGGGTAAGCCCCTCGCAAATTGCCATTAAAAATTTCAGCCTGCTCTGCTGCAAGCATATACACAGACTAGTTTCACAGAGTGGCACAAACATGTCAGATTATTTGCTAAGGGATAAACCCCTAGCTAAAGCATTTGCGTTATGTATTTGTGAGGGGTAAAGCACCTAGTTGTATGTGTCAGACATTTTGCGAGGGATAAAGCCACTAGCTAATCAACTTACGTTTTGAAATTTGTGAGGGGCTTAACCCTGAGCTAAGGTATATAATAAAATATTAAAAATTATAAGTATATTATTTTAATTATCTATAACAATATATAAAGACAAAACATATTTTTGGTGTACCTTATTTTTAATACCTAAAATGCCCTCAACAGTTTTGTTTAAATTAAATTTAAAATTTTAAACTATTTTTACTGAACATGTATGTAATTTTTTAACTTCTAATGTGCAGTTTTTTAACTTTCAAATCATACAGTTTATTTTAATAACCACTTGCCACATTCTTCAAAACTGACAAATAGAGTTTATTTTAGTAACTACTTTTTTTTGCCTGATTATAATTTTTAGGTTAAGTATAGGGTGAGGGTTCAATTAAGTCCCTCACCGGTGAATCACATAAAAATAACCAATAGATTAAATGGATGGTTTAGATTCAATCTAATAAAAGTGAGGATACACACATGGAATTAAAATTTTAAAATGATTTCTTATTTTTAGTAAGATTTTAAAATAAATTAAAATTGATTTTTCTTTAAAATCAAATCAATTCTATTTCTAAACCCCATAATATTTTTATGCAATCATGTTTCATGTTCTTCATCTTCTTTTTTCATCACGTTTTAAAAACCCCATAATAGGTTTTACCTTCCCTCTTTTCATCACGTTTCATGTTCTTCATCACACAGTGAAAAACAATCTTGTTCCATTCTCTGCAAACCTATTTGTCACACACAACCTATTCACGTCCGCTAGAAACAATTCTGTTCCATTTTCTGCAAACAATTCGGTCAGAGTGTTGTTGCCGTCGCCGCCACACGAAGCAATTCTTAATCTTTACAGAGGTTCTCGTTTTCGATTTCACCTCTTTAAATTCCTGATATCTAATTTTTATCTGCAAGTGTTTCTTCAAAATTTTCTTTGATTGGGTTATGTATGTTTTTGCTAATCTTGTTACCAAACTCAATTTTTAAGTCATTTTCTTTTTTCGCTGAAATGTATATAAGTTTTTATATTGAATAAATGCTTAATTAAGTTTCATATCATAGTAATTTTTGGATTTCTATGTGATATGATGTTCTGTTATTGTCCTCATTCCTTACCTTCTTTGTATGCAGAATCAGGCTTCAAATGTTGATTTTCTTCTAACTGATGCTAAGGGTGTTTTTCATTCAATCAATGTTTATACTTATTGTGTCATATAACTTATAAGTGCATAAACAACTTAATTAAGCGTTTATAAGAATTTGTCATTTAAGTGCTTAAACAACTTAATTAAGCGTTTATCAGAATTTATCATATAAGTGCTTAAACAACTTAATTAAGCGTTTATAAGAATTTATCATATAAGTGCCTAAACAACTTAATTAAGCGTTTATAAGAATTTATCATATAAGTGCTTAAACAACTTGATTAAGCACTTATAAGAACTTGTCATATACGTGCATAAACAACTTAATTAAGCACTTCTCGTTTAAGTGCTTATGTATAGGCTATTATATAATAGAACATAAAATAAAATCAAAGTGTTTATATGTAAACTTTAAGTTGTTTTAATAAGCTATCATTGGGAGCTTGTGGTAATAAGCTGAAAACAACTTGGGGACATGTCTTAAGCTGTTTCCATAAGCTCCCCTAACAGTCTACAAGTGCTTATGTCAGTAAATGAACTTAAAAAAGCCAGTACAACATATCCTTAGTTACACTCAATAGAAGGATTGTAGTAGCGGGAAGGAAGACAATTTTGAAAAGGATAAGAGTGGAGTTAGGTTTGGTAATTTAAGTGCTTAATACAGTAATTAGAATTAGTTCATTAAGTTAAGATGGATAGGAAGTTAGTCATATACTCAGCTGTCACCCACTCTGCTTGAAAACAGAATCCATGTACATGGTTGCTACTATGTGTAGAATGTACAGTTGTTCTCCTTTTTTATTTTTAACAAATATAGACTCTTGATTAAATCTAATGGTAATTTTATCTATTCTTTCCCTTTCTCTAAAGCTTTCTCAATCCCTAACACGCGACCTTCAATTCTTTTCAGATTGTCACCGTTAGAGGCTCTCAGTAGCTCTCTTCTCTGATCAGTTTTGGTTTCGTCGACGATTTCAGTCACTAATCGGCGTTTCTGAGCGAGGGTTTTGTGAAACTCAATTCAGGTTTGTATTTATAGCTTTTACATAGGTTTGTTACTTCAATTTAAGAATTTTGGCTATACCAAGAATATCATGATATACTTACATTGGCCCTAGTAGAGTGACGAGATTGGTAAAACACAAGAACTTCATTGAATTCATAAGTTATTTTGGATTTGTTTTGCTGCATATGTTGCCAATCTTTAATCAACAGAACCTCCAAACAGTAGGTTTTTTATGATTCTCTGACAAGCATAGTTATATGAGCTTTCTTAGGGCGAACGACAACATCAGGTTTCATGCCATATGTGTCTCATAGGAAGGCTACTGATTTATGATGCATTAGCTTGTGTTTCTGTTTCTGTCACTTGTTTTTACTTAAAATTGTCATTTTTGTATCATGTACCACATAATTTATAATAATATTTGATTTGTGATTCAGAAAATAGTTGTTTTGATTCACATTTTGGGCTGATACTTTCTGAAATTCTCTATGAAGTTAGTAGTCAAGATTCTTTAGTGCTTGTAACTGCTATGACAGGGAATTTGGTCTGGACATGATAACAAACATGAAAAACAAAATGAGCCATTCAAAGTATTTTAGATCTAGAATTTGAAATTCAACTTTAATACAAAGTGGCTATTAGACAATGTTTTTGAAGTTCAAAACTGGTAGAAAATGTATTCACTTACCTCAACTTTATTTTTGGATTACTATTAACTCTGTATTAAAGTTGTAGAAAATGTATTCATTATAAAGCATATATGTTTTATAATGAAGCCAAGTTATTAGCTTACTTAAATTTCATAAGCTTACTTCACTTTTCAATATTCTTTTGCTCTTTTTCATAAGTCATTTTGGATTTGTTTTGCTGCATATGTTGCCAATCTTTAATCATCAGAACTTCCAAACAGTAGGTTTTTTATGATTCCCTGACAAGCATAGTTATATGAGCTTTCTTGTATTTACTTCTTCATATTTGAACAAAGTGACTATAATAGTATATTTAGCTATTTAAGAAATTAAAGCTAAGCCACCTTTTACATTTATAGTTTTAGACAATTTTGTTAAATATCCGATATAGCTCTGGTATACCGGTATTGCGTATCGAAAAGTTTTGTGAAAATCAATTCAGGTTTGTATTTATAGCTTTTACATAGTTTTGTTACTTCAATTTAAGAATTTTGGCTATACCAAGAATATCATGATATACTCAACAAGTAACACATCATGTAACCTCTAGACAATTAATTTAAAAAAAAAAATTTCCTTCAGTTGTGGGTGCTAAGATCCAGCATGCAATAGGCATATTATATATGTTGAAACTCAAAGTACTCCTTATATTGACTCGGGCAGTGCTCCCTGCTTGAGCTATCATTTGTGGTTAAATTAATCTCAGTTTGTTCTGAATCTACTTTGATTCAAGAGTACATATCAGCCTTGATGTTAGGTTACTCATAGATGTTTGGTCTTGTAAACTTCATGATGTAAGGAAGGCGTGCCAAAATCCCACTTCGGCTAGGTACATGGCCAAAGTACTCATTATGACTTGAGCAATTTTCCCCCTTGAACTAATTCTTGGAATTGAGCTGGGTCTAGTCCATTTTCAATCATAATAATAGGTTATATTCACGGTCTCATTAAAATAATATAATTAAAAATATATACCCTCCCATAATTCGTGAGCAAATTTGTGAGTTTAATTTTCTTTTACATAGATATAAAAATATTCAAATGTACTC
The DNA here is from genome assembly GCA_022829125.1 of Lathyrus tuberosus. NCBI lineage: Eukaryota > Viridiplantae > Streptophyta > Magnoliopsida > Fabales > Fabaceae > Lathyrus > Lathyrus tuberosus. Next base: position 750,779 of record JALAZF010000882.1, read on the forward strand.
GAGACATCAGACATGCAAACTGAGAATTTCTTTCTAAAATCAAGGCCAATATAGGAATTTTTGTTCTTTTATGATTTATTTCCTTTTCTTCCCATGTCTGTTAGGGTGTAGATCCATCAATTATACTTGAAGTTTGGGAGTTCTTACTAGGTTGTTATGCACTGAGCAGCACTGCTGAGTATCGAAGAAAGTTGAGAACAACTAGAAGGTGCAGATCAATCCACTTTCCTTAATTTCTTTATCTCTAGTATTTACTGGATATTATAGATGCTTATTTTGCATGTAATGAAAATGAATACTATTTAAGAGATAGAAGTTTAAAACGTGTAGTTAATCTAAGAGTTGTTTAAGTTTTGATTTGGGAATTGTTAAGTCTTAATTTTCTGTGCAATCGATTTTAGTTTGTTATTATGATTTGGGAATTGTTAAGTTTAAGTCTATGTTTCTTCCAATATCATGATTATCTCCCCATTGTATTTGGAAATTGTTTAGTTTGTTTGATTAATTGTTTAGTTTGCAGAGCTGTATTTTATTCTGGTGGAAGATTTTGTATTGGGCGTAGAATAATGGGTAGGAGTTTTGTTGGTCTTTTTCTGCTTACTGCTATGTAAAGGTGCATAATTTTATTTATTCATGCGAGATATTTACTATCTAGCTTTTTTTCCCAACAATCTTTGAGAGAATCTAAGTATTATTTCATGGTCAGAGTGTTGATTCGTTTAACTATAAATGATTTCACTAAAAATTATTTTTTCAATTAGATTATGAATTTTTTATATGTAGTCTAAAGTATATTAATCCCATAATTTGTTACATAATTGGTGCAGGAAATAGATAAAGAGCATTGGTACTATTAGTCGAATAGTTATATGTGGTATGGAGGTAAAAGGAGAAATTTTTAAATACTAGTATTATTGTATTTTGGTACTCATGTTAAAACTATGTTGTTTATTGTGATAGGGACTAGAAGACTTGTCAACTGGAGTAGTTGATGAAGCAACATGCGATTTCGATTCCGTAAAAAGCCCCGGTCTCAGAATTCAATAAACTACGATATTTTCACAGTTAGAAGTCCATCCAACCCGTTTACCAAGATAATAATGAGGTTATCAAACATGGGAAAGTTAGGTTTTTCAATCAAACAACTCAAAGCTCAATCTAACCATACCCAATCGTCAAAGATCATGAGTTTATCATTCTCATGTACCTAATGATCCAAAACCATATATCACAACATAATATTCATCACAGGATCATACTTTCATCAATAGATCAAACATGCAAACATAGTTCTCATTCTAAACCCAATCATATAATCATCATCAAACATGCAATTTAATCCCTATCCTACCCAAGTATCTAACTATGGAACTCACCTTAAATTCATGAAGGTTAGGATAATGATGATTCTACAAAATTGACTTCCCTCTAATCACCGTTTAACCAATTTAAATGACAATTACTGGTGTCGGAGAATCGGGGTATTACAAAAAGAATGCGAGGTTCACAACAAATCCCAACCCGATGTTACATGATACAGAGCAGGACACCTCTAAACTAAACAGCGATAACGACACACTTCAAGGCTACCTCCTCCATCATCGCGAATCTACTCTTGGTGATCTGCAAGTTACCCACATAAGAGGCAACATTTCCAAGCAGGCAGGGTGAGAAACCATAATTCATTATAGTAATATAAAGACTTGGAAAATAAACATAATAAGTAACAACAACATCGTATCATCATCAAATCCTTCGCAACACAATCATAAATACCACATAAAATGCAATGTCAAATAAAATGAAATGCAAGGGATGCATGTGGTACCGATTTCTCCATTTGATGGACACTGGGCATCAACCCTCCACAAGGGAGCACAACATAACAACATATCACTTCAATCCGCACAATGGGATTGAAGCTACCAATAGGCTGAAGCCCCAACATAATAAAATGCCATGAAATGTAATGATGCTAATTCTCCTCATTTCATCCAAATATCAACATGTGCATCATTCATTTCATTTTTTTCAGCAACATTCATCATAATTTCATGTTTTATCATCCATATATTAGCAACAACTCGACCACAAGGAATCAATACGAGAAAACATCAAGAAACCTCAAGAAATAGAAAAAAACAAAACAAACAGTAGTCTGACACGACCGCCCGTGTCCTGTGACACGGCCCGTGTCAGAAAACCTGAGACACGATTCCAAAACAACAAAATGTAGTAGGACAGCAACCTGACACAGTCACCCGTGTCATGTGACACGGCCCGTGTCAGAGAGTCTGAGACAAAATTCCCAAAAACCAGAAAAATTGTACAGGAACAGTAGTCTGACACGGCCGCCCATGTCCTGTGACACGGTCGCCCGTGTCCAGTGACACGGCCCGTGTCAAGTGACACGGCCCGTGTCAAGTAACCTGTTAATAAAAATTTTCACACGCGTAACCAGAAAGCTGACACGGGTGCCCGTGTTGTGTGACACGGCCCGTGTCAGGGTGCGACAAAACCCAACTTTTCCCGAAAAGTGATTTTCTACGTTTTTGACTTCGATTACCCCCCAAGTTTCAAACATTTTTTTCAAATCATTCAAATCAAGTTCACAAATTCATCAATCAAATTCAAAGAAAAAGAGAAACACATCAATTCCATTTTCAAAGTTTCAATCCAAATCCTAATTCAGTAGCAGCAGAAACTAAAAAGTGCAGTTTTTAAGTAAAACTTCCACCAGTGGAAGTATAGTGTAAAAGTGTCCCGAAAATATTTTAACTGCAGTATTCAGTTTTTCACAAAAAGGATGTCTGAAGCCAAACCTACAACCCAAGTTCATATGTTCCTAAACCTTTCCATTTCCATGTTAAACTTGGAAGCTCCAAGTCTGCAGTAGACATGAACAAGGCCTGCCACACATTGCCTTTAAACCAACGAGCCATGAGTTTCCAAATAACCCTGCATGTTTCAAAGAAAAATCTCATGAGTCCCTGTATGTTTACTTCCTGCTTGACACTATTCAAATCAAGTTCACAAATTCATCAATCAAATTCAAAGAAAAAGAGAAACACATCAATTCCATTTACAAATATTTAAACTTATTAAAAAAATGAATTTTATTAGATTTTTTGTATTTTTTTATTTTTTAAAACATACATATTTATTCCAAATAAGCATCATCGACGGGTAACCGTGCGAACGCACGGGTATCATACTAATTTAATTAGGTAAGATTGAACATCTAAGTCATTGAAATCAGTATTCTCGAGTCGGATTTAGTCTATATTTATCAAAATATAGTATTTTATATAAATTAAAAAACAGTTTTGACATTTGATGAAAAAATTAATTAAAATATAATTTAAAAAAAGATAAAAACAAAAATGCAAATCATAAATTAATTAAAATAAATAAATCGTAGAACCTCGAGGCACAGGGTTTGAACCCATTACCTCTTGGTTTCTAAACCTCATCTTAACTATTGTTCTACTGTATCAGTCAATAGCAGTTTTGTCTAATACCATATATATTTGCATGTAGCCTTGTTACTGTAAGATCTACATAGACCCACCTTCTCCACCGTATCCAACTTCCCCTATTTTTCTGGAAAGATTAACTTGTTGTTAGCATTTTTTACGGAAACTTAAATGAACACATCACACAACACCTTCCCATCTCCCTTATTTTTCTGCAAAACGTTGAAACCTCAATACTTTATTTTTCCTATAAAACCCTTAGATTTCAAGTTAAAGAAACAAAAACCATCTCTCTCTGCTCTTTTCTTTGTATTGACATACACACTAGAAGAAAAGATAAAGATATGACTATTAATGGTGCTAGTAAGGAAACTTTACCACACACAAATCAAAGAGCTGCGATAGATGAGGTAATCCTTATCTCTTGTTACATTCTACTCATCAATTTCTGATTTTACTTGTTCAATTTTCATTTTCTAACATGTTATCACTTATATGATGCTTTTACTACCCAGCTTCACTCTCAATTTTTAAGCGAAATGCTTACTATTCTGCATGGTTTGAGATCCTCTGTTGATGATGCCATGAACCTTCTTCAGGTATACATTTTTTGTATTTTGTTTCTTCATTCAAATTTTTCTGATTTCACCTTTTTAATTGTCCTTTATAAAAACAAATCATTCAGGTTCATGAGTCTCAAATTAATGAGTTACATAGCATGGCTAACATCATGTTGAGCAAACTTGTCATCATAGAGACCAAGTTGGATAAGCCAACAAAAGCTTATGATTCAGATTTGAGTCAGAGTCCTGGACCACAGTCTAAAAGAAGCAGAACTCTAATTTTAAAACAAAAACATGCTGCTAAGTCGCCATTTAGCCGTTCAAAATATTCGTGGGAAGATAAAGTTGATAACATTATCTTAATAACATCAGATGATGACACCAACAACAAACTTGACAACAACATTAAGCATCCATCTATGCCTAACATAACAAGCAAGGTATAAAATCAATTTTATTGAGTTTATGTTTAATTGATTATTTTTGTTGTAACCATTATTAAATTTGTCATAGATGAAACACAAGTTGTCTCCGATAAGGAATCAAGCAACAACATCAAAGAAATTGTCCTTCACACCCTTACCGAGAGCAACAACATCAAGGAGATTTCCCTTCACATCTTTACCCAAAGAGAGACAATTAAAAGTTCCAAAATTAGAGATTAAAGGAGATAAGACAATATCTAAGGTGAGCATCAATCAACATATTTATATATATATATATATTTTATTTTGTTACTTTGGATATCTAATCAATTACTTATTAACAGTTTGTTGAGACCAACTTCGTAACCACCCAAGAAATGAAACTCCAACCTATAGAAGAACATGTTTCATATTATGTTTTTCATGCTAAGAATGATCCCTGGTATTATTTTTGAAAAAGTAGTCATTTTTTAATTTCACGGTAACATTTAATGACACACACACACACACACACACACACACACACACACACACACACACACACACATATATATATATATATATATATATATATATAATTTTCTTATGCATTCAGTGAGGAGTTGTTCAAGATTGGAACTCTAACATGTTTAAGAAAGAATTTTCAGACTCTGTGTCCGGGAAGGATAATTGACACTGAGGTACTTTAAATGATTGCATCCTTATCAAACTTTGAAAATAATTATTTGCATTCATGAAATAATTTTGTTAATTGATTGCAGATCATTCACATTATGTCTCTTAAGACAACTTGGATTGAGAGGAATGTTGCATTCCCGTCTATATGGTCACTTCCGTCATCGTTTGTGGTATGTGTTCGTTAATGAAAATACTTTAACATATATATGCTTAATTATGGTGTGAAAAATAGTTTTTAAAATAATTCTTTTCATACATATGTTTGGTAGAGAGACGTATATCGTGGTACAACAATTGAAGACTTGGTTAGTGAGTATGCAAAGAATTGGATGCCCCATTTTGAGAATCTAAAGCATGTATGAGTTTGGTATCATAAAGTATTAAATTTACCGTAAATATACTGTGAAGTCATTTGACTTTCTTACTCGTACTTTAATTTTGTTAGATTTATCTACCAATTGAAGATTGTGTTGGCAATTGGTTTCTGATGGTTGCCTCAGTCCAAGACCAGATTTTGTATCATTTGGATCCAGGCTTTGAAAAAAGAAATATAACCCCTAGACAAGAGACCATTAAAGAAATGGTAAAGTACTTGTGATGATTTATATTTGAATCTTTCACTAATCTATTAACTTATATTGTTTACCAATTGAATTTTTGCAGTGGCAAGTTATCACTCAAATGGTGCAAATTATGGTGCAAACTATCTATTTTCCTCCCAACTTTCTATTTGAAGATAATTGGGATATGGCTGAGCCCGTAGGACTTGTTTCGGAAGGATTTTGGTACCACAATATTCAATTCATTTTAACCATTGTGTATTCATTTCCATATATAAAACACCTTTCAATCATATGTGATAATTGTTCATTTTGAATAAGCAGCCAACACTCCGCGGTGTGGGTCTTACAATGGCTAGCAATGGGTTCATCATTCACACCAAACATTCATGTCATGGTGGGTATCTTTAAGAGACAACATGGTCAATTAATTTTGGAATATTAAATATTTGTCTTGGTGCTAATATTATTAATTAATTTTGACAGATGAATGAAGATGTTGTCAGAATATAAAGACATCTTGATGGACAAGGCTGAAAAAGCTTGGCACACTGAATGATGTCTAGACATCATAAAAATTCAATTAGTTTTCTTTAGAGCGTTGTAGGCATGTCTACAATGGCCGCTTGCATTAGAATCAAGTTAATCCGTAGGAAATTTCCCTTTTTACTATGCTTTTTTTAATTACTTTTGTTAGATTTTTTTTTGTTGCATCACTGCACTCTTTTTTCCTTTAATGTACTTTAATCCCTTTGGGGTTTTCTCATAAGGTTTTTAACGAGGTGGTAATTTTTATCCTTTTTTCTTATTATACAATCTTGATAATTCAATTAAATTCATAAACTTACTATTAGTTGTTGAGTAATAACACCTTAGGATATCTGTTATGAGAATGTTGTGATTGACAAGATTTGACCAGTATATTCTGATATGACACTTGATTGGAGCTGTGATTAATTTTAAAGGTAACATATTTAGCAGGTTCTGTATGGCAATTTTTATTGCAGTGGAGGAATTTTGTTGTCAGTGGTTCTGTTCTGGTTGTAGGAGTCTATGTTTTAGCAGGTATTGCAATCCTGTAGAAAGCAGGAGATCAGTTTTTCGATTCAGGCGTTAGTATTGTCCTATCGTAAGTGGTGTGTTGGATTTTCCCGGTTATATGGCAGCAGTTGTTGTTCATGTCGAGAGTTAGAGGGGGCATAGTTTTGTTAGTGTAGTATCCTTGGGAGCGGTCAGTGATATGGTTGCGTTTGTTTTGAAGTCGCTGCATCTCGGCATTGGATTTATTGTTGGTAAAGAGCTGTAGGGTGGTAATACTGATCATCTATTCTTCCAAGGGTGATGATGATGATATCTGCAACACTATTTCATGTTTTGTATTGGTTTGATTATAGTTTATAGAACTATACACCAGTTTGTTATTGTTGTTTGAATTTTTGCTGTTGCGATGGAAATAGACACATTATTCATAGTGGTTGTGATTCTATCTCAGAAAATATATATTATAGTGATGATTTGTATTTATGTTGTTGAGATTGAGATATACATACATATTAATTTTGGTGATTGAGCAGGAAATAAGTTTGGTAAAAGTTCTGTTTTGATTCAAATAGCATATTAGCATATATCCAAACAAATGAAGAAAATGGTAAAACATTTGAGTTACTTTGAAGCTTAATTGCATCTTTTAATTGTATCTTATAATATCTTCATGTGGTTGATTGTCACTGATGAGTACCACATCAAAGAAACGATTCTTATAGTTAATACTGAAGTTTTGAGTGAAACAGTGTACTAGAGGTTTTGAGAGCCACTAAATTTTATTTGTTTAACTGCATTCCTTTGTGAACCACACCAAATCCACCTTCAGCCAAAAAATTTAAATCTGAGAACATGTCAGTAGCTTCTTCTATCTCTCTGTAAGAAAACCGTCTAGGAGGGTTTCCAAATACAGGTGCTATATTCTGGCAATGTGAGCACAAAGGGGGAGGTATAGAGGAATTTCTACCCAAAGGAATAGGTCTATCTCGGATGCTTGAGCTGGTAACATAACTTACACTTTGAGTTTTGTTAAACACAAGTTCGTCTGTACTTTTCTCTTGATCGGAGTGTAAAAAAGTCTCAAGTAAAGTTTTAGAATTTGGAGATTTAGTCCTTTGAATCATTCTATTTTCAGCTCTTTGAAGCTTCTCGTTATGAATGTGGTTCTGAGTCATCCAAATTTCAGTGTTGTTATCACTAGCCACAGATGATGTTGGGAGTTTCCTTGAAGGGGGTGAGCCATCCCTTTCAAAATTAAAGAACAATGGTGGCTGGAAGTTGAAATCTTTTGCCTTGTTGATTGGTTTGTTTGTTCTTTTGTGTGATTCCTGGCCATTATACAGCGGGTTTTCTTTATAAACCAGAAAAGGAGATGTTATTGAGTCTGAGCTTGACACTGAATCTAATCTAACATTGGTTTTAACAGAAGAGCCTGCTACTTCAGGACTACCTACTGGGGTGGAATGCTTCGATCCGCGTCCATTTAGCTTTCCAATTTCTATACCCGGTGAAGATGAAGTAGAGAAAAATGGTGTTTGGAGTTCATCGGAGGCTCCTCCGAAATATGAAGGGATCAGTGGTTAGTATTGTTTGAATTTTATTATTTCATGACATTCTCATACATAATCATAAGATTTTAGAAACAACTTCAAACATATTTAACCATATAATTCAATCTAGATAAGTCATGTGAAAGATCTTTTTTAAAAGTGCACCATAAATCAAGAGGTCTTGATACGGCCAAAGTATTTTTAAGGTAAGACATTAAAAAGAAGACTAATCCAGCCCCTTATAATTTTAATATTTGTTCTTTTGCCATTAGATTCAACTGCGTAATGTTGAAGCAAGTTTACTTCCAGTAGTTCCAACTTACAAGCACATCATTGTTCGCTGTATTGACATGACTTGTGGAATGGTTTGTAGTTGTACAAATATAAGGCCCGGTGGGGGAATAGTGGTATGCATTTACATAGAACCTAAAATTATTCAAAACATCAATTACAGAGTACATACAAAGACAATCACTCCTTTTGTAACTTATTTTATTGTAGATGCCTCGTGCATGTGTAGTTATTAATGCATCATAACCAAGACAATAGTTACTAATAATTTTGCAAAAAGAAAGTTAGTAAATACAAGCATCAAATTATTACTAATAGAGAGATATAAAGAGACCTAAGAATTATTATATATAAAGAAGAACCTGGAAACAAATGTAGAAAGTTAATAAATACCATACCATGTAAGCAGAGGTTAAAAGATCCATTACATACGTACTCATAGACTAATATCCTCGTATTGATTTATGTGCAAAATCCTATCAATAAATAACTTATGTTAAATGTTTTCAGGGGAATGCAAATTAATGAAGCACTAAAGCTTCAAATGGAGGTGCAGAAGCGTCCACATGAACAATTAGAGGTATACCTCCTTGTCGAACCGATCTGTCAACTATATATTATGTCAAGCTTGTAACTGATCTTTTATTCATTGCGAAACAGGTTGTGTTTTATGAGTGGGGGCAATCCTCACCTTACAAGCTGGTTTTGTAGGGATGAGTTAGGCCCAACCCAAATTCTGAGAGAGAGTTCAGCTGATTCTGATTAAGAATTGAAATAAGAACATGTTGATATTCAAATACGATATGCAATTAAGTTAGAGATGCTTCTATTAATTTCCTTAATATTAAACTTCTGTTTCCTTTTTTATGTGTCGTCAGATAAATGACAAATGTATCATCCAAAGAATGTTCCTAATTCGAGTTTAATTGGAAGCAATTCATTAGTTCATGATCAGAACATAGATTGTGGTAGGAGCACAATGGATCCTGGTAGTGGAGGAAATAGTCTTGCCAACAACTCAAAACAACGTTTGCGCTGGACACATGAGCTTCATGAACGCTTTGTTGATGTTGTAGCTCAACTTGGCGGGCCTGATCGTGAGTATATACCCCCTTTTTGGTTAGCTGAAAATGTATAGTGTAGAATTGATTACATATGTGAATCAAATGTCTAGTACTTTTGTTGGCTCGATATCCTAATTTGGAAGATGAATTTATCAAGCTTTAACTTTCCTTGTCATAACAATTTTTAAATCTCTAAATTTTCATTTCCCTATGTGCCACACCCAAAGGTGTTCTCAGAGTTATGGGTGTACAAGGCTTAACCATTTACCATGTTAAGAGCCATTTGCAGGTAATGTGCGCTTTAGAGCCTCTTAACTTGATTTACATTATTCTCATTTTTTTTAGTGTTCATTCTACTTTTTTGTTGCATACAGAAATACCGACTAGCAAAATACTTACCCGACTCCTCATCCGATGGTAGGTCAATCAGTTTTTCATTGTTTTACAGTTAGGCCTTACTGATTTGTGGTTCATAGTCCATTTAAAGTATTAAACTTCCTTTTCACTTGGATTTCATCGATAAATTCGCTGACAACTTTTGAACTGTCAATAGAAGGGAAAAAAGCCGACAAGAAAGAAACCAGGGATATGATTTCTAATCTAGATGGTTTATCGTGAGTATATCTTCCTTTTTTGGCTTTTGGGTTATCATAATTATACAGGGAAGCTTATTGATAATAAAAGTTTCTGTTTTTGCTAGGCATTCAATGCCTCAAAACTTGTTAAGTGAGAAAAAATCTATAACTTTTGTATCAAAGGATCTTGATTGTTTTGGTGAGTTCTTGATGGTATAAATAAATAACTAATGTTAAATGTTTTCAGGGGAATGCAAATTAATGAAGCACTAAAGCTTCAAATGGAGGTGCAGAAGCGTCTACATGAACAATTAGAGGTATACCTCCTTGTCGAACCGATCTGTCAACTATATATTATGTCAAACTTGTAACTGATCTTTTATTCATTGCAAAACAGGTGCAGAGACAGCTACAGTTAAGGATAGAAGCTCAGGGAAAATATTTGAAAAAGATAATCGAAGAGCAACAACGACTCAGCGGGGTTCTTTCAGAAGCACCCGACTCTGGTATTGCAGCACCAGCTCCAGGAGATATGTGCCAACAAGAGCTCGACAATAAGACTGAACCAACAACCCCTGACCCAGAAAAAGCTGTTAAAGATCATGCACCAGCGAAGAGTCTTTCAGTCGAATCTTTTTCATCTCACCACGAACCGATGACACCAGATTCCGGTTGCCAAGTCGGTTCTCCTGCTGACAGTCTTAACGGTGAGAGATCAACTAAAAAGCAACGAGTAAGTATGGAAGGAGAGTATTCAAATCCAGACATGATGCTTCCACATCAGATACTAGAGTCAAGCATGTTGTCATACCAGCAACCTGTTTTCCTTAGCCGAGATCACTTTGATTCTACTTTAGGTATGTCTACAAGAGGTGCCGAGGAATTGGACAAGCTTGGTGGCAGGAATATGTGATTTGGTGGTGTAATCTGCAGGATATGCAGTATCTTAGTTTGTGTTATATGTATTACTCTTAGTTGATGGAGGAACCTGTTCTTCATAGATTTTCAAATTTTAGTTTTCAGTTGAATTCTTGACTAAATACACAGCCTTTAATTTAATTATTTTAGAGAATTGATTTGAATTGGGTTAGAAGAAAGATTATTGTCATATTCTATACTTTCAAAATAGTCATTTTCAATACTATACTTTCTCTTGAAAATAAAGGCTATGTTTGGTAAAAAGAAAGTAGATAATTGATAAGTTAATTTATAGTGGATTGGAGGATGCATTAAAAACAAAAAGCGATCATTTTCCAGAAAGAGTAATGAATAATTTGCACATAAAAACATGTAGAACACTTCCTAGAAAAGAATCAAGGTACATACAAGTTTTTCTTTTTTGACAAAGTATCAAGCTACATGTACAAGTTGAATTTGATGGATTGCCTTAAAACTGTATTATATTATTACATCGATATTGCGAAAACAGTAATGTTAGATGGGGATCTCACAACAGCAATCAAGAGGATCTGTGTCTTCGATGGGCAGATCCCTTCAAAATACAGAGTCGCAGGCGTCGACTAAGGGACTCCAACTTCTCAAACCTGTCTGGTTTCAGTTTCTATCCGTCTGTTTCGACTTTCTTCTTCTTCTTTTAATTCTTTTCACCTTCTTTTTGTTCTTCCAATGTCTCTCCATACTTCCCAAAGGTGTTACAAATACCTCAAAATCATTATCACCACCCAAGCTTTCTCTTGTTGACCCACAAGATGAGAAATAATCTTCAGTAGGAGAAGTTTGCTCATCCTGCAGAATCATCAAAAGTATTTTCAGGACTTACATATTATGACACACCGAACATCCATAAACAAAACATCCATGCATTAACAACATGATTCTTTGTTGATGTCTTTTGTCTCAACGTGGAGTATACATCATGCTTTGAATCAGAATAGAAAACAGCTCAAAAGTAAGAATACATAGAAGTGACAACATTACATTACTTCGCATATATTCTTATCTGACAGCTAAAATAAACATGGCCATTAATTTCTAATGTTCACACATGAAGCAATATTTACACACCCCTTAAGTAAGAGAAGAATATATGCATGATCAATTGAGAAGTAATATTTCACGCCTACACATGATGCTCCTCACACTTCCAGTAATATTCATGAATTCAATGAAGTTCCTGTGTTTTACCAATCTCGTCACTCTACTAGGGTCAATGTAAGTATATCATGATATTCTTGGTATAGCCAAAATTCTTAAATTGAAGTAACAAAACTATGTAAAAGCTATAAATACAAACCTGAATTGATTTTCACAAAACTTTTCGATACGCAATACCGGTATACCGGAGCTATATCGAATATTTAACAAAATTGTCTAAAACTATAAATGTAAAAGGTGGCTTAGCTTTAATTTCTTAAATAGCTAAATATACTATTATAGTCACTTTGTTCAAATATGAAGAAGTAAATAGAAGAAAGCTCATATAACTATGCTTGTCAGGGAATCATAAAAAACCTACTGTTTGGAGGTTCTGTTGATTAAAGATTGGCAACATATGCAGCAAAACAAATCCAAAATAACTTATGAAAAAGAGCAAAAGAATAATGAAAAGTGAAGTAAGCTTATGAAATTCAAGTAAGCTAATAACTTGGCTTCATTATAAAACATATATGCTTTATAATGAATACATTTTCTACAACTTTAATACAGAGTTAATAGTAATCCAAAAATAAAGTTGAGGTAAGTGAATACATTTTCTACCAGTTTTGAACTTCAAAAACATTGTCTAATAGCCACTTTGTATTAAAGTTGAATTTCAAATTCTAGATCTAAAATACTTTGAATGGCTCATTTTGTTTTTCATGTTTGTTATCATGTCCAGACCAAATTCCCTGTCATAGCAGTTACAAGCACTAAAGAATCTTGACTACTAACTTCATAGAGAATTTCAGAAAGTATCAGCCCAAAATGTGAATCAAAAGACCTATTTTCTGAATCACAAATCAAATATTATTATAAATTATGCGGTACATGATACAAAAATGACAATTTTAAGTAAAAACAAGTGACGGAAACAGAAACACAAGCTAATGCATCATAAATCAGTAGCCTTCCTATGAGACACAATATGGCATGAAACCTGATGTTGTCGTTCGCCCTAAGAAAGCTCATATAACTATGCTTGTCAGGGAATCATAAAAAACCTACTGTTTGGAGGTTCTGTTGATTAAAGATTGGCAACATATGCAGCAAAACAAATCCAAAATAACTTATGATTCCATGAAGTTCCTGTGTTTTACCAATCTCGTCACTCTACTAGGGCCAATGTAAGTATATCATGATATTCTTGGTATAGCCAAAATTTTTACATTGAAGTAACAAAACTATGTAAAAGCTATAAATACAAACCTGAATTGATTTTCACAAAACCCTCGCTCGGAAACACCGATTAGTGACTGAAATCGTCGGCAAAACCAAAACTGATCAGAGAAGAGAGCTACTGAGAGCCTCTGACAGTGACAATCTGAAAAGAATTGAAAGTCGCGTGTTAGGGATTGAGAAAGCTTGAGAGAAAGGGAAAGAATAGATAAAATTACCATTATATTTAATCAAGAGTCTATATTTGTTAAAAATAAAAAAGGAGAACAACTGTACATTCTACACATAGTAGCAACCATGTACATGGATTCTGTTTTCAAGCAGAGTGGGTGACAGCTGAGTATATGACTAACTACCTATCCATCTTAACTTAATGAACTCATTCTAATTACTGTATTAAGCACTTAAATTACCAAAACTAACTCCACTCTTATCCTTTTCAAAATTGTCTTCCTTCCCGCTACTACAATCCTTCTATTGAGTGTAACTAAGGATATGTTGTACTGGCTTTTATAAGTTCATCTACTGACATAAGCACTTGTAGACTGTTAGGGGAGCTTATGGAAACAGCTTAAGACATGTCCCCAAGTTGTTTTCAGCTTATTACCACAAGCTCCCAATGATAGCTTATTAAAACAACTTAAAGTATACATATAAACACTTTGATTTTATTTTATGTTCTATTATATAATAGCCTATACATAAGCACTTAAACGAGAAGCGCTTAATTAAGCTGTATATGCACGTATATGACAAGTTCTTATAAGTGCTTAATCAAGTTGTTTAAGCACTTATATGATAAATTCTTATAAACGCTTAATTAAGTTGTTTAGGCACTTATATGATAAATTCTTATAAACGCTTAATTAAGTTGTTTAAGCACTTATATGATAAATTCTGATAAACGCTTAATTAAGTTGTTTAAGCACTTAAATGACAAATTCTTATAAACGCTTAATTAAGTTGTTTATGCACTTATAAGTTATATGACACAATAAGTATAAACCTTGATTGAATGAAAAACACCCTTAGCATCAGTTAGAAGAAAATCAGCATTTGAAGCCTGATTCTGCATACAAAGAAGGTAAGGAATGAGGACAATAACAGAACATCATATCACATTGAAATCCAAAAATTACTATGATATGAAACTTAATTAAGCATTTATTCAATATAAAAACTTATATACATTTCAGCGAAAAAAGAAAATGACTTAAAAATTGAGTTTGGTAACAAGATTAGCAAAAACATACATAACCCAATCAAAGAAAATTTTGAAGAAACACTTGCAGATAAAAATTAGATATCAGGAATTTAAAGAGGTGAAATCGAAAACGAGAACCTCTGTAAAGATTAAGAATTGCTTCGTGTGGCGGCGACGACAACAACACTCTGACCGAATTGTTTGCAGAAAATGGAATAGAATTGTTTCTAGCGGACGTGAATAGGTTGTGTGTGTGACGAATAGGTTTGCAGAGAATGGAACAAGATTGTTTTTCACTGTGTGATGAAGAACATGAAACGTGATGAAAAGAGGGAAGGTAAAACCTATTATGGGGTTTTTAAAACGTGATGAAAAAAGAAGATGAAGAACATGAAACAAGATTGCATAAAAATATTATGGGGTTTAGAAATAGAATTGATTTGATTTTAAAGAAAAATCAATTTTAATTTATTTTAAAATCTTACTAAAAATAAGAAATCATTTTAAAATTTTAATTCCATGTGTGTATCCTCACTTTTATTAGATTGAATCTAAACCATCTATTTAATCTATTGGTTATTTTTATGTGATTCACCGGTGAGGGACTTAATTGAACTCTCACCCTAGACTTAACCAAATTTTTACGTTAAATATTTATTCAAAAAAGCTGTAAATTTAAAAAATAAAAAACTGTACAAAAGTTGAGCGGTTACATAAGTGGTTAGTGAGTGCCACTTTATTTCAACCGCATCATGTTAACAGCATAAGACAATCATGAGACCGTAAGAAATATACTGGTAGAAAAATTCAAAGGAAGAAATAAGAATAAGAATAACTGAGAGGCATTCAAAAAGAATAAACACAAATGTTATTGCTTTTGCTTTTTTTGGTTAGTTGGTGAGTAACTTTTAATGAGATTATATTGTTGCCGTTATGAGTTTGTAAAGAACAATTTTTTTTTGTATTGATTTCTCTCCTTTCTATCTTTGATTTTTGTGATATTTTACATTTAATTTGAGAATTTTTTTCATGATTGTTGTAAATGTTGAAAGGCCAGTGAAAGTGACCGTCGGGAAAGTTGTGAAAGCCACGCACAATAGCAATGACCAGTTGTTACACACAATAACTTCTGTTTCTATAAATGTTTTAATAGTATCTAAATATATGTTTTTTGATTATGCTTCTTAATTTTAATTCCCTACTTTTTACTATGAAATGAATTTTACTTTTGCTAATGATGCAGGTTTTTTCTTCCATAGAAGTGATGAATTCATGTTAGGCAAATGTTATAATATTGAGAGTGAATGTGAGACAAAAAGTCATTGCATGCTGATTTATTTAATTTCAATGTTACTCATGAAAAATAAATCTCTCTCAAGTGTATAGATTAGGAATGTGCAAGGTAATTTAATTTCAGTTTCTCTTACCTCTTCTTCTCTTTTCAACATTTCATTTATATCTATTGTTTATATTATTTCTTTTTTAAAAGTTTTTATTTGTATTATTTATTGTCCCATGCATTCTTGGTAGTAATTTTCAATTTCGTTGTACCATACCAATCCTGTTAATCCGGTTTGAGGATAGTTCTGACATTAAGTAGTTCTAGCATTTTATCGGTTGCAATTGCGGAATATCCGTGATCCTTCCTACCAAATTCAACGACAATCACGACTGATCTAACTAATAATTAGTGTTTATTGTGAATTTTATTGGCAAATATCTCTCCCTAATTCTATTTATGTTTTTATATTTACTCTAATAATTGTCTTTCTTTTTATAAAAATAACATGTTAGAGAATTCTCTTTTTTTAGTATAATTATGTTCTTTTTCTTCACAATGCGATTTTCTGAATTCAAACAAAATGCAATTTTTCTAACCACTAAATTATTCCACCCACATTATTGATTTGCTTGAAAAAACTGGTTGAATAAAGCCACGTCACAATGCGATTTTCTGAATTCAAACAAAATTTAATGCGTGAATATTACATATTGCAAACAAAATTTAATATGTATCTGAATAAATACAATATTTTTCATCAATTAAATAGTTTATATTAAAATCAAACTTATTAAAAAACGTTAACATTTACACGCGTTAGCGCAATAAAAAAAGCGAACAAACAAGCACGGAGTGTCCGTTTAGACGCTAGTATTATTATAATTAGAATAATATAATTATAGAATAAATAAATATATATTTTTAAAATTTTTTAAAATATAATAATTTATAATTAAATGTTTAATATATTATTAATTTTTTCAAAATAGAATAACTTACAAATTATATTCTTTTATGATTAATTCATATTTCCTATAAATATATTCCAAAAATATATTAATATTTTAAAAATATATAATTTCTAAATAAAAATGTATATTTTCTAAATAAAAAGTGCATATTATAAATTATATAATTAACAAATTTTGGGTCTACAAATTTTAACTCAAACCTTGAGGACAAGATTTTAAGTGGGCCGGATAGTGGTGTTAGGATGCTGGACAGGCCCACTAGAGTCACAAAGAAACTCAAATGGCAGCAGGATTTCATTATGGAATAATTCTTAAAATTTTATGTTTTTCTGTTTGTTTATTTTGTATGGGGCTGACCCAGTATTTAGGCCCATTTAGTTTGATGTATTTAAGGACTACTATCAGTTTGTTAAGGGGTAGAAAAATTAAATCATGTTTTTATTATCTTTTACTTTTTCAATTGTCTTTGAGTAAACCCTAATCTTTTGGTAGCAACTTAATCTTTCTCATCAGGTATGCTCATTTCATTTGTCATGGTCCGGGCCAATTCTTCCAAAACACGGTTTTATGCTCTACAACACCATCTAGTTGTGCAGTCTTGGACATGAGAAATTATGAGTAATTTCATTTTCGGTGCAAAACTTTTGAAATTGATGGTTAACAAATTCACCACAATAATATTCACTCTAATGGGTTTAAGTAATGTATTCATCTTGCTAATTTTGGTTAGTTAATCAGAAAATTTACTAAATCATGTATCATATTTGGGTACCATATTGCAAGCCTATGTGTGTAGAATTCATAAAAAACCGTTTTGAAAATTGAGATTTTGTATTGGAAAATCTGGTCTTAATATTTTTTTCCAGTTTGTGAGCTAACTATAGGAGAATTGGATGAGTACTCTATCATGACTAGGTTGTTATCATTAGAGTAAGTTTATCTTTCATGACATTACTTTTTACTGGCTGTATATACTTTCTTAGATCTATTGGAGATGCGGGCATCTTCTAGAAAATGTTTGAGGAGTACGTTACACTTTTTTTTAAGCAAGTGATATATTGAAACTAGTACAAAGGGTACACAATCTGATTACAAAGGAATCGAGATGAAACTCAACAAAAAAGAGAGATTACCAACCAATTGAAACTTACGACAAGAAAAACAAAGGGTCTTTGTCGAACTCATACAAATTACAATTAGGTTGGGTAATATCACCTATAAAGGTCCATCTCCAAATTGTGTACTTAATCGTCCACACAACATCCGCTACATTCCAAGTATAATTCCTAAAGATACTTCTGTTCTGAAGACTCCAAAGATTCCAACACACCGAAAGCCAAATGCATCCTTCTCTACCCGGTTTAACACCTTTAGATTTACACAAAACCATCCAATCCAAAAAACTACCCAAAGCACCGTCCCCCTTACGGAAAGGAAAATCCAACCAATTAGCCATCTCCCTCCAAACAAGAACGGCCACCGGGCAATTGAATAAAAGATGATATAAAGTTTCTGGAGCGTTGATGCATAACACACAATTAAGATTGTTAGAAACCGAAACTATACCTCTATGATGGAGAAGATCCTTCGACGGTAACCTGTTCAAAAAACATCTCCAAGCGAAAGCTTGGATTTTAAGAGGTACCGCCATCTTCCAAACCAAATCATAAGCTTTATCATTCCGGTTAGGAGGACCTAGGGGAGTACGAAAATAATTAGTTATCTGGTAAAAAGAATTAACCAAAAAAACGTTATCCATATCTGGCTGCCACCGCACCACATCAGTTTCGCCCGACACCAAATGAACATTCTCCAACATGGAACCCAAAAACAGCCAGTCAGAATACAAGGTAAGATGAGCTGCCACACCAGCTGAAGAATAATCAACATGGTGGCACATAGGACATGGAGAATTGCGCTGAACTCCACCTGTTTCAGAAACAGAACAGTAAGGCTGAAAAATAACAGGCAGGACATTAGCAATAAAGGGACCCTCCACAGGCAAGTGTATACTGCTGTCCGTTAACAAGATATCTGCACTGTGCACAAGCTTGGCAACACCAAGATCCCCCATTCCCACTTTCCATTGATCCAACCTCCCAAAGCAGTAATGGAAACATCTTGGTGCCACGACCGAGAGAACAAATTAGGAAATAGATTCTTCAAACTTCCAGCCCCTAACTAATTAACATGCCAAAAGGGGGTATGAAAACCATTACCCAGTTTAAAAACACAATTATCGGAGAACACATCGTCGGGATAATGTTTCGAAAGGGCTGAAATATCCAGCCACCACTTCGAACTAGAGCTCCACTTCGGAAAAGTAGGAACCTTGATAGACATAAGCAATTGAACATCTCCATAACGAGCTTTCAAGATTTTAAACCATAAACTATCCGACCCAACTATAATTCTCCATCTCCACTTATGAAGTAGGGCCAAATTGAAATCATCAATCCTCTTCAAATTTAAACCTCCTTCGTCAAAGGGCAAACAAAGAGAATCCCACTTAACCCAATGAATCTTTCTTTTTGCCTCCGAGCTACCCCAAAGAAATCCACATTGAATTCTCTTGATATCTCTCAAAATTTTCACCGGAGCTTTATAAAAAGAAAGGTGAAAAATGGAGATACTACTTAGCACCGATTTAAGGAGGGTAATTCTTCCACCGAAACTTAAGAACCTACCATGCCAACAAGAGAGCATTCTTTCCAACTTATAAACCAATGAAGACCAAGAAGATATCCTCCTAGGATTATATCCAATCAGAATACCAAGAAAAGTAAAATTTTCATCTTCCGTTCTACATGCAAGAAACAAAGCTCCCGCTTCAAGAAAACTAGGATTGACGTTAATCCCAACTAGCTTACTTTTGTGGAAATTGATTCCAAGACCCGAGGCTAATTCAAACCCTCCAAGGACCGCTTTGATCACCCACAAATGTCTCCAACTCCCATCTCCAATCAAAAGAGTATTATCCGCAAATTGAAGAATGTCAATGAAACAATCCCTCCTCACCTTAAAACCGGAATACTCCTCTATCTCAACCGACCTTCTCACCAAACCCGATAAACCTTCCGCTACCAAACCGAAAAGGAACGGAGAAAGAGTATCTCCTTGTCTCAATCCTCTCTCCACTATAAATTCTTTTGTGGGATCCCATTAACAAGAACCGACATCTTACTAGAAAAATTAATAATAGCCTCCATCCAACCTATCCAAACCTCACCAAAACCCATTCTCCTCATAATATATCTAAGGAAATCCCAACTAACCTTATCGTAGGCTTTCTCGAAGTCCACCTTGAAAAGGGTGCACTCCTTCTTTTCCTTACTCGCAAAATCCACCACTTCATTCTCGACCAAAACACCGTCAAGCAATTGTCTTCCCAGAACGAAAGCACTTTGACAAGGAGAAATAAGAGAATGCAAAACCAACTTAAGTCTAGACCCCAAAAGCTTAGATAAGACCTTGTACACGCACCCTACAAGGTAAATAGGACGATAGTCATCTAATCCCAAAGGGCTCTCCCAATTTGGAATCGAAGTTAAGAAAGAGGAAACAATTGCTTTAGACACCACCGCCTCCTTATGGAAATCCTTGAAAAACCGAAGGAAATCTTCCTTAAGAAAATACCAACACTTTTTAATGAAGACAAAAGAATAACCATCCGGGCCCGAAATTTTATTACCGTCACAACTCCAAACCGCCTCTTTAATCTCCTCATCCGAGAAAGGCCTTTCAAGGTACTCCCTCTCCACTTGATTAAGAGAGTTAAAATCAATACCCTCCAAAATAGGCATTTCCCTCTCGGGTTCAACAAATTTGGTTGTAAAATGTTTCCTAACTTCCTCTTTAACCTCATCTACCGACACCAACACCCCCATATCCGAGTTAATAGAACCAATGTGATTACGCCTTCTTCTCTCCTTCATAGCACAATGGAAGAACATACTATTGTTATCTCCATCATT
The DNA here is from genome assembly GCA_022829125.1 of Lathyrus tuberosus. Classification (NCBI taxonomy): domain Eukaryota; kingdom Viridiplantae; phylum Streptophyta; class Magnoliopsida; order Fabales; family Fabaceae; genus Lathyrus; species Lathyrus tuberosus. The sequence continues at coordinate 771,769 of JALAZF010000882.1, forward strand.
GAGCCACTTAAGTTTGGATTTCTTTATCAACATGTTTTCTTTTATCCTCAAGTTCAACCAAAACCTACTATTCGTTTTCTTACGAAAATCAACAAGATCTTCCGTCAAGAACCCCTCGGCCATCATCGCTTCTTCGTCCCCTTTATTAATTTCCCTAACACACTCTTCCACATCCAAATCAATTCTCCCAAAAACCTCGACATTCCATCTTTTAAGGCTTCCTTTAAGAAGTCTTAATTTTTCTTTGAGGACAAAATCGCTTCTTCCTTTAACGTGCAAGCTCCTCTACTCCTTTTCAACAAAAGGCATAAAATCCTTATTAGAGAACCATTCATTATTGAACATGAACGGTTTAGGACCCCAATTCGAAGAGTCCACAACAAGCCAAATAGTACAATGGTCGGAAACATCTCTCGCACCAATAAATTGACCAACGACCCCCCACCTACTAATAGGGCCATCGGTAAAAAAGAACCGATCAATCCTACTCATCGAATAACAGTCCCCACTAAACCAAGAGAACCTCTTACCTTTACACGGAACATCAATCAATTCACTTTCCGATATAAAATCCGCGAACTCTTCCATTTCACCATTACGACCTCTAACTCCTCTACCTTTTCGCTCCCAAGAAAATATGGTCGCATTGAAATCTCCTCCTATACACCACTCCCCGTCCGAATAAGCCGTTTTTAGATCCAAAAGTCTCCTCTAAAGAATTCTCTTTTTGCACAACTCACAAGAAGAATAAACGTTGACAACATAGAAGAAAACGCCCATCCACTCTAACTTAACACCAATATAACCGTCCCCAGGCAAAAGAGAAGAGCGGAAACGAAAAGAGGAAAGGGTATGAATTATGGTCATTTCATCCATATTTGAAAATCAAGTTTTATGCTTCTCATTCATTATAGAAAAACACGACATATAAATTATAGTGTGTTTTAAAAGGATACAGCAGAAATTTTCGATTAATCATCCAAGTTTGGAACAATATTGGTGACAGAAGTGTTGATGATGAATACTTTCTGATAAAAGAGGAAAACAGATTGTAGAAAGTATTGGAGAATCAATTTCTTCATTGAATTGAAATTAGTGTTCTACAGTTTCATATATACATTGTTGAATAACATAACTAACTGCACTACCTATTCTAACTAACATAGCTCTAATCTAGTGGGCTGTACAATAAACAAGCTGGGCCAAGCCCAATATAATAAGAACAACTATATACAAGTTAATATCTCCCCTCAAGTTGGAATGTGTATTGAAAACAGGCCTAACTTGGACAAAATTGCAGACAGAGCAGGAGAATGTAAAGGTTTTGTAAACATGTCAGCCAGTTGAGCAGTAGTAGAGATAGGCAAAAGATGTATGAGTTTGGAATGAAGCTTCTCTCTGATAATATGACAATCCAGCTCTATGTGTTTACTCCTCTCATGAAATGTGGGATTGTTAACAAGGTAAATGGCTGATTTGCTATCACAATACACAGAGGCTGGTTGAGAAAACACAATCATTAAATCTTTGAAAAGATATTGTAGCCACTGCAGTTCACATGTGAGAGATGCCAAAGCCCTATACTCAGCTTCTGTTGAAGATCTTGACACAGTATTCTGTTTCTTGGATTTCCAACATAAAAGGGATTAACCAAGTAGGACACAATAACCAGTAGTGGATTTCCTTGTGTCAGGGCACCTTGCCCAGTCAGAATCAGCAAAACCATAAAGTTTTAAAGGACTAGAAGAGGAAAGCAAGATACCTCGAGCAGGAAAGGACTTTAAGTACCTCAAGATTCTAGTGGCAGCTTGATAGTGAGGTACTAAAGGCTTGGATACAAATTGACTCAGGTGTTGAACCGCATAGGAGATGTCAGGCCTGGTATTAGTTAGGTAGATCAATCTTCCAATGAGTCTCCTATATGTGGAAGGATCTTCAAGAGGAGTACCATCTGTAATGGATAGCTTAGCAGTAGGGTCAAAGGGAATAGATGAAGGCTTGGCTGCAAGAAAACCTGTGTCCTCAAGGAGCTCTAGGGTGTATTTTCTTTGATTCATGAAAATACCAGAAGTAGATCTGGCTATTTCAAAACCAAGAAAAAATCTCAACTGTCCAAGATCTTTTATTTTAAAAGTAGCATCCAAAAGTTTCTTCACAAGCCTTATTTCCTGTATTGAATTCCCAGCCAAAACTATATCATCTACATAAACTAATAATGCAGTAAAGCTGTGTTGGTCAGATTTGACATACAAAGAATGGTCAGCTTGAGACTGAGAGTAACCCAAAGACAATAAAAAGGAAGAGAGTTTGGAATACCATTGCCTGCTAGCTTGTTTCAATCCATAGAGCGACTTTTGAAGTTTACAGACCTGAGATGAGTTGGCATGAGATAGACCAGGAGGAAGAGTCATGTAGACCTCTTCATGTAAGTCACCATGCAGAAATGCATTGTTGACATCCAATTGTTCCAAATGCCAACCTTTAATGGCAGCTATGGATAGAAGAACTCTGACAGTAGTGATTTTTTCCACTGGAGAGAAAGTATCAAAGTAATCAATGCCTTCCATTTGGGTGTAGCCCTTTGCAACCAATCTGGCTTTATACCTTTCAATGGAACCATTAGCATTGTATTTGATTTTATACACCCATCTGCAACCAATAGGTGTTTTTCCAGGAGGTAGATCAACCACAATCCAAGTTTGATTATCTGCAAGTGCCTGTTACTCAATATTCATAGCATTTTTCCAACAGTCAAGTTTTATAGCTTGGTTAAAGGTTTTGGGTTCAATGGTTGAAGAAATGGAACAGCAATAATGTTTGTATGTTGGAGAGCATTGAGTATAAGACAAAACAGATGACAAAGGATAGGGAGTTTTATTTGGGATATAAGGAAAATTGTTAGAAAGAGAATAGCAGTGATAATCTGCTAGATAACTGGGTGGATTAGAGACACGGGTGAAGTGTCTTAGAGGTACAATGGTAGTGTTATCAGGTGATGCAAGGGTGTTATTAGGATCATGGTTGGAACTGCTGGTTAAAGGTTGATTGGATAGAGGAATAGGAGAATTAGGTATAGGTGTAGGACTCGTAGCAGAGGATAACTTAGGATTTGTCCTATGTGTACTAGGCATAGTACTAGTATCAGCAGAAAGTAATTCAGTTTCAGGTAAAGTATAAGGCCTGTCATTGTTAGGAGTTTGATCAGGCTGAATATCAATAGGAGAAATAGGAGAGCTAGGGGAAGAAATAAGACTGATTGATTGAGACAGATCTGTGCTAGTCTGTTGTGTGGAAAGGGGGGCCTGGGGAGGTGGGTCATCAAACAAACTATGTTCAGTTGTAGGTGGTACAGAAGTTGGGTTAGAAAGATGAGATGTAGGATTGGTTTTAAAAGAGAAGGTTGTTTCATAAAAGATGACATTTCTTGAAACAAACACATAATGATTTGTTAGGTCATATAGAATGTATCCCTTGGTTCCTTCTTGGTATCCTAGAAAGATGGTTTTTCTAGCTCTAGGATCAAATTTCGTTCTATGGGCCTGAAGTGTTGTAGCATAGCTGAGACAACCAAAGACTTTTAAGTGCATAAAAGAAGGAGGTTTATGAAACAAAAGTTCATATGGACATTTGGATTTTAAAAGAGGAGTTGGCAATCGATTGATGAGATGAATGGCATGTTGTACACACAAATTCCACATATTTAATGGAACACTAGAATGGAAAAACAAAGATCTAGCAACATTGAGAATATGTTGATGTTTCCTTTCTACCACCCCATTTTGTTGGGGTGTTTCAACACAAGACTTTTGATAAAGAATACCTTTGGTTAAAAGAAATTCAGACAATGCAATAAACTCTATGCCATTGTCAGATCTAAGGCATTTTAATGATGTATGGAACTGATTCTCAATATAAGCTATGAAATGAATTAGGCTTTGTTTAGTTTGATCTTTTGTTTTTAAAAAAATGACCCAAGTAAATCTAGTGTAATCATCAACCAATGTTAAAAAATATTTATGACCTAACATGGAAATAGTGGAGAAAGGCCCCCATAAGTCAGCATGTAAAATTTCAAAAGGAGCACTAGAATTAGTAAGACTATTTGGAAAAGGTAATCGTTTTTGTTTAGCAAAATGGAAAGCATCACAAGGTGCTGCATTATGTTTACAATCAATGTAAGGAAAGAATTTGGATATAGTTTGTAAACCTATATCTGAAACGTGGCCTAGTCTTAAGTGCCAAATGTTACAAGAATTATTTGCAACAGAATTACAATTTGAAACATGACCTATGGAATCAAGGACATACAAGCCTCTTTGCAGATTAGCTATACCAATCATTGCCTTGGAATGGTTCTGCACAATTTGACATGTGTTAGCACTAAATTGTAAAGAACAGTCATTACTTGTGGCTAATTTTGCAACAGATATAAGTTTTACATGAAATTTTGGTATGTAAAGAACATTGTGTAGGGTTAGGCATGAGGAAATAGCTACACTACCAGACACTGAAGCAATTAACTGAGAACCATCAGGTAAGGAAATAGAGATAGGGACTATGCTCTTATACTCAATAAAGGAATCAATATTAAATGAAATATGATCTGTAGCACCTGTGTCTAAAATCCAAAGATTAGGATTCTTACCACTGTGGTTGGATGAGTGTGAGTTTAGGACAAAGGGTGAAGTGGTGATGGAATTGACTTTGGCTTGTGAGGATAACTTGGACTGTTGGAGCAATTCCAGAATATTGTTATACTGCTCTTGAGTCAAACCAAAAGAAGATGTAGCTGATTCCTGGTGAGCTGATTCTGACACATTGTTGACTGTGGTATCTTGCTGAGTGCCTGCACCAGAAGTAGTTTGAGGCTTGCCTTTCCCTTTGTATCCTGTTGGGAAACCATGCTTAAGAAAGCAGGTTTCAACAGTATGATTGGTCCTATGACAATAAGTACATACCCTGTTGTGACCTTTTGAACTATTAGAGTTGTGACTTTTTCCCTTGAAGCCATTGTTGCCATTCTTGCTGTTGACATTACCTTGGCTTTGACTAGCATTTAGGGTTGTAGCCTCTTCACCATTACCACTATTACCATTGTTAAGAACAGATTCAGAGATAGAACTATGCAATTCTCTTTCTTGTTGAATTACAAGTGAGAACGCCTTATCAATATTAGGTAAGGGGTGCATCATCATAATTTGTGACCTAGAGTGTGTGAACTTGTCATTCAATCCCTTAAGAAACCTAATGACATAATCCTGTTCTCTATATGTTTTCACAGAAGCTACTGCACCACATGTACAAGGGATAGCACAAGAACAAGTAGGAAGAGGACGATAGTTTTCTAATTCATCCCAAAGAACCTTCAATTGAGTAAAGTAGTTGGAGACATCAAGATTACCTTGGAGAAATCTGTAAAGATCTTCTTGAATGTCTGAAATGCGGAAAATATCACTGTGCGAGAATCGAATCTGCAAATTCTTCCAAACACCAGCAGCATTGTCAATCCAAAGAACGGATTTAGCAATCGATTCAGAAATGGAACGGTGTATCCAAGCGAGAACCATTGTGTTGCAGCGAATCCAAGGAGCATAGAGTGGATCGGATACAGGAGGTTTGGTTAGGGTTCCATCGATGAATTTGTCTTTGTTCTTGAAAATCAGGGCAATTTGCATCGATCGAGCCCAGGTGTGGTAGTTCTTGTCAGTGAGAGGTGGAGAAACAAGAACGATGGCATGATTCTCGTTTGGATGGAGATAGTAAGGGTTTGCAGAGTTCATCGCATAATCAGTGAAGCTCTGGTATGCCATTGGAGAAGGTAAAGAAACCGATACAACAATGAAGAATAAAAAACAATAGAGAACAAGATGCAAGAATGAAATTCTGCAGAGAAGAAGGTAACAGAAGACGAAAGGATTCTTAAAAAAAAATGATATACCGGTGAAGAAGAAGATGAAGAGAATAACAATGGCTACCAGAGCTTGATAAGCTCTGAAACCATGTTGATGATGAATACTTTCTGATAAAAGAGAAAAACAGATTGTAGAAAGTATTGGAGAATCAATTTCTTCATTGAATTGAAATGAGTGTTCTACAGTTACATATATACATTGTTGAATAACATAACTAACTGCACTACCTATTCTAACTAACATAGCTCTAATCTAGTGGGCTGTACAATAAACAAGCTGGGCCAAGCCCAATATAATAAGAACAACTATATACAAGTTAATAAGAAGCATACATTGAAAGTAGACTATATGATGTTCGATTAAGTTGATTTACAATGATAATATAAACTATATGATACAATACTAACAACCACCATGTGTATTCACCTTGCTGACTTTTGTTAGTGAATTGAAAAACTTTTATTGCAGTATCTAAAGTATGTTATAGATGTATGTGTTAAATGTTCTTGGTTGATCTACATAACTTAATGTGTGTGTTTAAAGACAAGTAAAGGACAAACTTCTTACATTTGTAAGTATTTAAACATTACTCACTCTAATGTGTTTAACTAGTGCATTCATATGATCGATTCTCTTGTTCAATTTGTATTTCGATTTATGCCTCTTGATTGGCAAGTATCTTATTAATTGTTAAGAGGTGATGATGATTGATTTGAATAGGGTGACAATTTCTCATGGTGTGGTGTTATCATATTCTCTTCGATTTTCTATATTCTATATTTTCTTTCCCAGGTTTTGTTAAGAGGTGATGATGACAGATATGCTATAGGACATAAATCATTTGGAGTTGTCTTATAGGTAACATGGATAACTGATGAAATGCGCTAATATATAGCCAAAGTTTGTGTTTTCTGCTTAGGGGTGGCTTCATTGGCCTATTGTTTTGGGGTTAATTTATACAGTAGTGTGAGGTGTTATCAGATTTACTTTTCTCAATTCTGGTTTGCATGAAACTTGGAAAATTTAAGATGTAAATAGTTTACATTGTGATGCAATATTTATGTAAATTGTTTTTAAGTCTTGATAAGATTTTAAGGTGTTTATCTAGTACTCCATTTATGTTTTTAGAGTTTATTGGTCGATAAGCTATGATAGTTGTCTAATTACTAATTAATATTATGATTTTTTTGTTATACACTTGTAAATTGTCGCGATTTCAACTTCAATAACTATTTCTAATACATCATGTTTATTATGGCGGTTTATGTATTGAGAAGAAACACCACTATAAAAAACTATAAATTACAGCGGTTTGTATGACGGTTTCTAGTAAACCGCCATTGTATACCTAGCGCATTAGTAAAAAATGGCAGTTTAAACCGACACTAGTTTCAAGAATAACCACCGTAATTCCCTTGTTATTTTATAGTGGAAGGGCTCGCATGGTTCACTCTAACTCTTGATCCAATAGTAAAAGCTTTGAAATTGAACCTTGCATAAACACATAAAACAATACCTTAGTAGCACTGTTCAATTCAAAATAAGGTAAAAACAAAAATCAAAATTATAAAACAAGAATCATCGAATCAATCAAATGATAAAATACCAAAAATTAAAATAAACAAACAATAACAAAACAAGTCACACACTATGTCTTCCTGAAAATATAAAAAATCTCTGGTAACGGTGCAAAAAACTTGACGACAATTTACTAGCATGTGTACTAGCATTGTAGTCGAAGTAATAAAATAAATTTGTCTCCACGAGGATGACGAATTTAAAACAAGGTACATTTTGGGATTTAAGTAAAAACAGTAAACTGAGGTTTTTTTCAAGTTGTTTGGTCGAAAACACAAGAGATAACTAATTATGTTATTTGTTTTTGTTGCCGATTATGTTTTTAAATTACTAATTATGTTATTTGTGTTTGTAGAGGTCTTTTAATATTAGTGATGACCGAAAGAAGTATATTATTCAATTAGCCGGAAAAAGACACAAAGGGTTTCGAGCATTTCTATCAAACAAGTATCTTAGGGATGCCGAACGAAATTTTATTGAAGCAGAACGTCCAGTGAAGTATGTGGATTTTATTTCACCTGAATAATGGGCAGGTTTTGTAGCCAAAAGAAGAACCGAAGCATTCCAGGAGTTGAGTGGCGTAAATCGCCAAAGAGCATCAAAACCCGCGTATCCATACAGGAAAGGGAGTTTGGGATATGCACGCTTACAGCAAAAAATAGTAAGTATATATAAATGCTTTGATTTACTTGTTTCTTTCCCATGTGTTATAATTGATTTTATTATTTGTCTTAATGTGTAGTTAGAAGAAGAGAAAAGTGAAGAAACATGTGTTCCAAAACATGTTTTGTGGAAGGCTGCTCGTGTGGGCAAGGATGGAGTTGTTGCGGAAAATGTTCAACAAGTTTTTGAGCAATGTGTAAGTATAACGTTATGCGTTTTATATCCCACTTATTGACATATATATAATATTTATGCTTTTTAATCCCCGCTAATATTTTTCGATATTCATGCATATGAATTCCAGGAGACTTTGTCTCAGTCCGCAACTCTAGGTGAAGACTAGGATTGCAGGAGCATACTTACTCGAGTAGTGTTAAATGTTCCTGAATATTCCGGTCGTGTGAGGGGTAAGGGTTTTGGGGTCACTCCATCATCCTTTTATAATCGTTCAAAGAGCCAAAATCCTAGAAATAAACAAGTGATGGAAGCCATGGAAGAATTAAGAGCTCAAGTCCGTGAATTACAAAAGGACAAGGAAAAATATATGTCAGAAAGGCATGATTCAGAGTTTAATGATACTAGTGACAAAGGTAGTATCAATTGTCAACAGAAACTTGCCGAGGTAATTATATATGCTTATTATGAAATTAATTTAGCACAAAATTTTCAATATATACACATTAGAAGTGTTAATTCTATATTCAAATGTTTTACTAACTTATATGATTTTTAGATTCATGCCCAAGAGTTGCAAATAATAGAAAGTCAGAATAGGCAGCCAGAATTAGGCAACACGTCCAACCAAAAAAAGACTCTTGCAAGGATGGGGAAAAAAGCAATTGTATCCCGATTTAGGTCATCTCTTGAAACACTTGTAGAAACATCGAATTTGATGGACAGAGGTATTCGTGCAGTACCTATGGAGGAAGGTATTTTTGGGTATTCCTATTCAGAAACAATTTCTAAAGAGGATTTGGATCAAATTTTTAATCATTCTGAATTAGGCATCGATGTTATGCACACATACATCAGGTATTCCGATTAACTCTCTTTAATTATTTAAACAATTTATTTACTCATTTCAACGAATAATCTAATGTTTATTATGTTTTTATTTAAGGTTCTTGTATGAGAAATTGGTGCGCCCACATCAATTGTCAGAAAGATTCAGTTTCTTATCTGCCAACTGTATCAATGCACCGTTAATTGCGATGAATCAAACTTCAGTACAATCTCACTTAGTCGAAAGATTTATGGCCAGCATAGATACAGAAAAGTTGTATCTTTTATCATATAATACTGACAACGGGTTAGATTTGCATTCTTACTTCATTTATTATCATTTTTTGATTTTTGATGTTGTGTATAAAATTACTATATCGATACTTTTGTTTTATTTTACAGTGGACACTGGTTGTTGGTTGCGATAAATCCGATAAGAGAAATAGTGTATTATGTGGATTCGTTAGATGGTGATGTAGATAAATACCCGGATATGAAGACGACGATTGATACGTAAGTGAAATTGTTCTAAATATTCGTGTGTATTTGTTTATTAATTTATTTAAGTGAGATTGTTCTAAATATTCGTTTATATTATGTTAGAGCTATACAAATATTTCGATCACAAAGAGGAGCCCGAGTATCAAAGAGTAAGTCAACCAACATTACATGGATCAGAGTGAAGGTATATTTTCAAAATTTTGCTTATAATAGTGATGCTACTTGGTAAAACAAGTTAGACGATATATCCTGATATATATTATTATTTTTTTCACTGTGTAGTGTCCTCATCAAAAAAATGGTATAGATTGCAGTTATTTCGTTTTGAGGTTTATGAAAGAAATCATTCATTTGGATCAAATAGAGATTCCAATCATGGTATGGATTTATAACTTATGATTTATTTTAATATTTATCGAATATTTGATATAATTAACTACTTTTAACTAAATCATGCATATTATGTTATATTATGTAGTATTTTGATGAATTCAAGTGTGCTACTTACTCCAAAGTACAATTGGAAGAAATTAAGGAGGATTGGTGTCAATACCTTATTGAGCAAAGAAATCATATAAGGTATGGAAGTTGGACGTTGTTATATATACTTTGTATAGTTTTGGAAGTTGTTGTATATGGTTATTAGAATGGTTATTTTATTTTGGAAGTGGAATGGTTATTAGAATGGTTATTTGGTGTATGTATAGTTGTTATTAGAAAGGTTAATTAATTTGAAAGTTGCCGACCATAAGTTGAATATTAGAATGGTTAATTGATAAAGTCTTGTGTATAATTATGAAATATAAGGCCTATATATGGTGATTAAAGTTGTTGTATATGGTTATTAGAATGGTTATTTTATGTTGGAAGTGGAATGGTTATTAGAATGGTTATTTGGTGTATGAATAGTTGTTATTAGAATGGTTAATTAATTTGAAAGTTGTCGACCATAAGTTGAATATTAGAATGGTTAATTGATAAAGTCTTGTGTATAATGATGAAATATAAGGCCTATATATGGTGATTGAAGTATATAATTATGTAGGCCTATGTTGAATAAAGGCTTGTGAATTGAAGTATATAATTATGATAAGTTTTGATAAAAAATTATGTTATACAGGTTTGTTAATATACAGGTCTATTATAAGGTTTTTTAAAAAAAAATTCTTAAAAAAAGGAATTTTAGAAGCGCTTTTGACAAAAAACGCATGCAAAACAACTAATTTTTAAAACAATTTACGTGTACAAAAGACAGCGCTTTTATTGAAAAAGCACTGCCAAAAGTGGAACTAAAGAAAGCGCTGCCTAAGGAGGGGGGGGGGGGGGGGGGGGGGGGGGGGAACCAGTGCTTTTTCCAAAAAAAAAACGCTACCTAAAGTTGGAAAATAATACACATTAGGCAGCGCTTTTAGTGGAAAAGCGCTGCCTAAAGGGGACTTAAGGCAGCGCTTTTGCAAGAAAAAAATGTTGTCTTTACCTTTAGCAGCGCCACCTTTGGCAGCGCTTTTAAGCGCTGCTAAAGGCCTTTTTTGACATAGTGAATAGAGCGTGTACTCCCTAAGTCACAATTCCTAATTATCCTATTCCTAGTCAATTAGCAAATTCAATAGTTATAGGTTATAGTAGTTCAGATAAATAGCCCTAGAGTCAGTAATCACTACTTATCAAAATCAAATCGAATTTTGTAACAAACAAGCATAATCTATAACTAAATGATAACACAGAGTCAAGACAATTAAATTAACGTCATCTGATCATATATCTCAATCAAATACAAATAGGTTCATCATCAAATAAGAACTAACTTAAGAGAAATATAGCTACTCATGTTGAAATTAATCAATACCATAAGTGTAGACTCGAAGATCACGAAGAATCACCGAAGAAAACGCTCTTCATAGGCTCCAATGGCCTCCAAAAACTTCAAAATCATCCAAATACATCACATTTCTCTCTAGGAAATCGAACCCCCCTTTTCTCCTCAATTTTTTTCTTTTTAAAGCCCTCAAAAGAGTGTCAGAAAAGTGTATTGACACGGGTTCACTGAGGAGCAATGCTAGCGCATTGCGTAATGATGGCAAAAAATGCGATCACGTTTTGAGGTGGCACACGTTGCGTAATGAGGTGGTGTTAGCGCCTCTTTTCACCAATTTTCACACTAAGTCCTTTTCTTCACCCTTTGTAACGTTTTCATGTTTTTTCCACACTTTTGCTTCTAACTTGCTCATTTTTTGTATGATATGTCCAATTTTTTGTTGGGTCAAATAGGATATTCAACCAAGTCTCACATCGGGTAGTAGAAAAAAATAGAATTTGAGTATTAATATAAATAGAGATAGTTAGTTTTAGTTTTTTACACAACAACAAAATGTAGTCTTTTGAGTGTTTTACGGATTTGGATAGTTTTGTGTTTAGAGAGTATTTTTCCGTTCAAAAATAACTTGTTGAGAGAGTTTTCTATTTTTCTGTTTAAAAATAGTTTGTTGAGAGGGTTTGCAATTTTTCCGTCCAAAAATTGCAATTGAGAGAGAGTTTGTAATTTTTTCGCCCAAAAATTGCAATTGAGAGATGGTTTGCAATTTTTTCCGTCAAAAAATTGTAATTGAGAGGGGGTTTACAATTTTTTCGTTCAAAAATTATTAAAATTTAGAGGATTTGCAATTTTTTCCTTAAAATCTGCAATTCTATAGGAGGGTTTGTAATTTTGTCCTTGTACAAATTACAAGTTGAAGTATGATTTTATGAGTTTTTGTTGAAATTATTTGTTTCTTTTTCTTTTTTGTGGATATACTTCTGCGTGGGCAGAAATTTTTTTTTTGTTATTTTCTTAATATTTTTCTTGTTAAATGACGTGCAATAACAACATCTTATCATATACTTTCAAAGTGTTTATCGTAAAAAATTATTTATCTAAATTTAATATTTTTATTTCAACTGTCACTCTTACTATACCATTCAACTTATTTATTAACATTGTATCCTATAGGTTGGATTACTTGTAGAGAATTAAGAAGTATATAAATATCAAAATACTGGAGACATCTTATGGACTCAGTCAGGGATATCAAGATTGATCAAGTTATTCACTAAGCACAAGGAAGAATGCATGAAGTAAAGGTTATATATTAATAGAAGTATTATTTTTTTCTTAAACTAAATAGCTATCACATTTGAAGTTTTAATAGTTAAATCAATTGAACCTTAGCTCTGTTATTTTGCCTACCACATATAAATAGTGAGCATCCACCCTTCATATCATGAAAATAGTGTTGGTTAATTGGAGCGTTACTAAAGTTATTTTCAATCAAATTAACAAGTGTGAATATTACGGGGATTTAAACTGCCATTATTTACAACAAAAACATTGTCTTTTTAAACTAATTACATTATGGTAGTTTGTGTGGCGGTCTACAATAAATCGGCATTTTCAACCTAGTGGCATAAAAAATTACGAAGTTTTTTAAAACTCTCGTATTCGTTGATTGTGGGAGTTGAAACAATCCTAATGAGACATTTTTAGCAGCAATTTCCAATGATTTTTTGTAGTGAGTGTTCTGGCTTGGAATTGATATCTTAGACAATCATCATTGAACACATCCTGATTCTTTGTCTGGCTTTAAAACCATTTTCTTATACCTTTAGCGGATTAAGAATTCTAACTTGATCAAGTGGAGTTATGTGGTTTTGGTGTTGTTCGGGGTTCTTTGGTTTGTTGATGGTTGGACTGGCAGTCCGGGCTTTTGTCAGATCTTATGTTTGGTGGTACTTTGTAGAGTCGGTGCTATTTCTTTTTTTTTATAGGCAGAAAACTTAATAATAGAGAGATAAAAGGGATCTCTCACCCAACAGTACACATAGATACAATCTTACCACAGCAAGAGAGAGGGCTGCAAAAACAAACAAAACAGAAACAACCCCACCCCACCTACTTAAATAAAATCAAGAGGATATTTTGTCCACTCGTAAAAATTACAGCTTAATCCTCCATGTCTTCCGACTGCTAACCACTTCCAAGCCGTCGCCATTATACTAAGAAAAATACCATCAACATTACAAATCTCGTCAACAAACAAAATATTATTCCGATTCATCCAAATAACCCAACAAGATATTATCCACAAAGATGCTCCATTTTCGGAAGATGTAATTCCTTTTAAACTCGCCATCCATGAAAGGAAGTGTCTACTACAATCCGATTCGCTCAACGGCTGAATGTTCAACCAATCAAATAGCTTAACCCAAATCAATCGAACCTTATCACAAGAGCAAAAATATGCGAAGTAACCTCTAAATGAACGAAGCAAAAAACACACACCTTATCGTGAATTTTGCTAATGATACCTCTTTTCTCAAGGTTATCCCTCGTTGGCAATCTGTTAATGAAAAGACGCCAAACGAATATCTTCACCTTCAACGGAGCAGGCGAATCCCACACCAAACCAAGAACCGCAGCCATAGAATCACTCACCATATAACTGTTGTTCGATGTCTCCTCATAAAAAGACTTTACCGAGAATCCTTGCGAAGGGTCAAGCTTCCACATCCAAATATCATCACCCTCATTAAAAAAAGGCACTTGCAGAAGCAATATATTGAGGTCCTGAATATATGTTTCCCTATCAGGATATTGATCAAACTCAATAGCAGATAAATTCCAGAACCACTGACCTTCCTCCCAATAACCAACATCATTGACAATAATCCATTTATCATTAGTTGCTTGAAACAAAGAAGGAAACAAAGATCTCAATTTGGCATTTCCGACCCATTGAACAGACTAAAACAGCGCTGAATTTCCACTCCTGATACAACAGATCAAGTTTTTCGCGAACACATTAGAACCAGAAGCATACCCTGATTCGATAACGTCACGCATCCACAACGATTCCAATTTCTGATTATTCCCTGGACTATCACCTCCGCTACCTCCAAGAGCCTTATGTCGTAGAACACCATATCTTCCCTGAAGAATAGGCCTCCACAACTCAGATCCGTCCTGGCAAAACTTCCATAACCACTTAACAATAAGAGCATTATTAAAACGGCCTATATGTTTTACACCAAGGCCTCCCTTCTTCTTTGACTTGCATATCGATTCCCAACTAACCCACATAATCGCCTTCTTCCCCGAAGAACCAGCCCAAAGGAAGTTACGTTGAATGGCAATAATACTTATAATAACCATAGACGGAGCTTTGTAGAACGAGAAGTAATGTATGGGAAGATTTGAAAGAACAGAGTTAATTAGCATTACTCTTCCACCTATAGAGAGGGGTTTCCCAATCCATTGAGATAACCGAGTTTTGAAGCAACTAACTACCGGATTCCAAAACAACAATCTCCTTTGATTACCCCCAATGACAATCCCTAGGAGCTTAAAAGGGATGTTTCTCGTTTAACAGTGAAGATATTCCTCTGCAGCAGCCAAGTAAGACTCTTCCAAACCAATACCAAACAACCTACTTTTAGAAAAATTTATTTTCAAACCTGAGAGCAGCTCAAACCCCCTTAAAATGGATTTCATCGCCCACAAATTTTTGCAAACACCATCACTTAGAAGGAGCGTATCGTCTGCGAATTGTAATATACTAACAGCAGCATCATCTCTTATTTTGAACTCAGAAAACAGATTCAGGGACGAAGCCCTACAGACAAGATCAGCCAGACCTTCAACTACTATCGAAAACAAGAACGGGGATAAGAGGTCCCCTTGTTTCAACCCTCTTGAAGCTTTAAAATCCACTGAAGGGCTACCATTAATAAGTACTGAAAAATGACTTTCAAAAACCGATCCTTTAATCCACTTCAACCAGTTTTCACCGAATCCCATACATTGAAGCATTTTCTCAAGAAATTCCCATTCGACGCAGTCATACGCCTGAGCAAAATCAACTTTGAGCAATAAACATTTCCTCTTCTTTCTACGAGCCCAATCAATTGATTCATTAGCGGCCAGAATACCATCCAACATCTGCCTGCCCGGTATGAAAGCCGTTTGGGAAGGAGAAATCAGGGTACTAATAACCTTATTCAACCTATTCGCCAACATCTTAGAAATAACCTTTAGAATGCAGCTTATCAAACTAACAGGTCTAAAATCTTCAAAGGAAATAGGGTTCACGATTTTAGGTACAAGGGAAATGAAGGACGACAAGAAAACCTTAGGGAGAGAACCTGAACCAAAGAATTCAAGAACACAATTAGTTATGTCATGTCCAACTATATCCCAACAATTCTTGATGAAATTGAAGTTAAACCCGTCCACTCCCGGGCACTTGTTTCCATCACATAACATAACAGCTTCATGGACTTCATCCGCAGAAAAATCCGCCTCAAGTAACAAAATATTTTCCTCACTCAGTCTAGAAATATCCCCCATATCACAAAAAGGCCTCCTGGGGTGAGTACTAGAAAACTTATGCCGGAAAAATTTCTTAGCAGCACTCTTGACAGCTGAGGGATCTTCCACTCAAATATTGTTCACCAAAGCTCCCGCTATATGATTTCTCCTATTCCTACTCTTCAAAGTAGAATGAAAAAATTTTGTGTTTAAATCTCCATCAATCACCCATTTCGACCTTGATTTTTGATGAATTATGCTTTCCGTAATGCGAAGATTCTTCCACAACTCTTGTTGAACCAAACATCTCTTTTCCAACAGATCAGATGTCGCCAAACTATCAATCCCTTCCAACTCAAACTCATAATTATTCAGAGATTCCACCCCTTTCTCAATACTCAGATCCATCTAGCCGAAAACATTCTGATTCCACCACCTTATCTTTTCCTTCAAAGCCTTGAATTTTTTCGCAAGAATGCTGCTGTAAGAACCCTCAAAATCAAAGGATGTCCAACATTGACTGACAAACTTGAGAAAATCATTATGATCTAGCCAGCAGTTTAAGAACTGGAAAGGCTTAGGGCCCCAGTTAAGACAATTAGATTTGATCCACAACGGATGATGGTCCGAAATATTACGATTACCCACCATCTGGTTCTTGAAATTCCATCTGTCAACCAGATAATTATCAACAAGAAATCTATCAATTCTACTTCTACACACCCCATTAGGTTTAACCCAAGTGAATCTACTCCTCGCCATTGGTAAATCAATTAGATTTAGGCTATCTAAAAAGAAATTGAATTCAGCCATATCAGACATCTTTGGTGCTATTTCAAAAGTTTGCTTCTGTTTGGGAGCTCCATGGTAGGTGATTTTAGTTGGTTTTTGTATTTTATTTTGATGCTTTTGTCAATCTTTTTTTCTTTTGGTTTCTTGGGGTTTCTTGTGCTAGTTGAGTGTGATCTATGTTAAAATATTATAAAACTTCATATAATGAATGGCCTGTCATATAATGTTCTATAGTAAGTGAGAGCTAAAATAAATGTTAATACATGTAGCCTTAATGCTCTACAAATTAGATCTTTTTTTCTCTACATATACAAAGGCCCCTTTATTTATTAAATCTAATAAAAATATTCATTTGTTAGTAGGTAAAATTAGGGCTTTAGTAGATTTACCACTAGGTTGGCTCTGTTAATGAACATGATAAATCATATGTTTCCAAACACATTAACTTAAATGATGTAACAAAATATTATTGAATATATATATAAAATAACTTTAGAAAATAATTAAATTTGTATACACTAATAGTGCAAAGTTTATCTACATATGTGTTATAGACTGGGCCAGAGGCTAGCCCACCGTCGGGCACAGCTCAACCCAACTCTTCGTCAGGAAGGGCCCAATAAAGGTCCAATTCATCGACTCGCATGGGGAACACTCCTAACGCATCTTCCGTACGGTCTCCACGTGCTCCCCACGCGGGGACACGTCATCAGCCAACTACCCATGTTCGAGAGAATAGGTCGTCCACCTTCCAAAGTTCACGGGGCAGTTGACTCAAGACGAAGACCACATGCTGGTCTTCCCTACGTCACATAGATCCTGGCAATTATCCGTATTGGGCCTAATGATCAAACCCAATGCAGATAACCATTGGCCCAGCGCTGGGGGCACATTATAAATACCCTTTCATAAGAGGGTCAGGTATTCTAAATTCTACGCTTTTCTGTGCTTGATTTTCCTCTCTGGTTGAAACTTACTTTAGAATCGGAGTGCCTTGCAGGTACATCCCCCTCCTCTTCTCCACAACCGGTGAACTAGGAGCTCACGAAGTGTTGCTGGCTGTTGATCTCTCTTTGATTCGGTAAGATCAATGGCGCCGTCTCTGGGAATCTCTTGCTTCCCCGTTCTTTCTTCCTCAGAAATCAAAGAACCAAAGCATATCTCAACTTCCATTGATCATGGCCAGCCCACGCACTGACGATAATGTCCATGAAACCGCTTTCACCACTTTCACCAATGGTGACGACCACGATCCCAACGTGACTGTTCCTGTCGAGGAGGGTGATGCCAGGGATGGATGCACCGCCTCTCCCTCCCCCGACGATGCGGCCTTCAACGCCGTCCAGCGCTTCGACAGTCCAACTGCTTTCCAGCCAATTCCTGTGCCGCCCAATGCCGACCCGACCATGGTGGCCCTGTTCGCTGTGATCAACCAGACAAACTTGATGATTTTCCAACAAAACAAGCGGATTAGGATGCTGGAAAAAGAACGAATATTACATTCTCCCCCGCGGTGACATCGCCTCTCAGTTTCATGCAGCATGTCCCCACGACGACGAGAAACCCGTCCTTCCTCTCCCCTACGGAGACTTCAACACGATAAGTCACAGAGTCCCTCGCCGCGGCTACTTAGACATCATCCACGAGTGGAAAGGCCTCAGCCGATGGCTACCCAGAAGCGTGACCGCTCTCCTCCCCGAAATGAGATACTCTCCTCGGCTCCCGAGAGAAACAAAGCTAACGTGCATATGGAGAAACTGAAGAGTCGGCCAAGGAGCTCTCCCCTCCATGGCAGGAGCCCTCAGTACAACCCATCCCCTTCGTTGTCCCCCGTAAGAAGCAACCCGGACGACACCTGCGATCCACTGTCCAAAGCCATCATGGAGACTTGCCTACTCGTCGGGATGGAGAAACCCCCGAGTCTGGCTACCTACGATGGCCCGACCGACCCGGACTACCACATTGAGAACATTGATGCGATGCTCGACTGCCGCAACGTCTAGGGAGCCATAAAATGCAGACTTTTCCTCACGACCATAGGGAAGGGCACGATGGTGTGGTACAAGAGCCTCGACTCTGAATTTATCACCTCCTGGAAAGAGCTGAAGACAAAATTCTCTAGCACTTTACCACCTCCCCGCGACATCCGAAGACAGAGGCATCCCTGGAGGATATTATTTAGGGGAAGGATGAATCTCTCTAGGACTATATAGAGAGATTCAACCGAGAGGCTGCCTAAGTATCTACTACGAGCAGTATGAAGAGATACCTCATTAAGCGAGGGCTGCGACCCTGCCGCGATTTCGCCAAGGCAGTTGGTATCAAAAGGCCTAGCACGCTGGACGAACTCCTCCACAAGGTCCAGGCCTACATCTAATACGAGGAGAAGTAGACCACAAACAACGCCCGCGACTTGTGGAACCAGGAGAGTGCCAAAGTCTCCAAGCACGAAGACTTCGTTGCTCCCTGACGTGGCGGGGAGAAAAGAAGAGAAGATAGGCCCCACGACTCCCGAGAACACAGGGGGCCAGCAGGCCATTTCACCGAGTACATGCTATTCACTGCTCCCCACGAGCGCATCTTGGCCGAGTGCATCAACTCAAAATTTCAAAGAGGTGGTGTCCGCTTTCCGAACCCGGCGCCCCTCAAGCCCAACGTCGACAAGTCCAAGTCTTGTCGTTTCCACAGGAGCCACAGACACATCACGGAAGATTGCATCCATCTCAAGGATGCCATCGAAATCCCGATCAAGGAAGGGCACCTAAAGCAGTACATTAGGAGGAACGAAGCTCCTCGACAGGAAGCCCGCGAGGTGAAGAAGGTCGAGGATGTGACGCGACCCTTCGACGACATTGGGCTGCAGGTCGCTCTGTGCATCTCTCGGCTGGAGGAATTCTACCTCCCCTACGAGGCTGACACACCTTTGTCCGCTTGTACCCCATGGGAGAGCTTCCCCGCCTTGATGGTCATATCCGGCAGAGGGTTCAATAAACAATCGGTGGGGTCGGTTAAGAGGAAGTTCGACGAGCTAATCGATAAGAGATCAAAGCAGAACGCCACCATCAACAGGTTCAAGGGAAACTCAAACTCAGTCACCTTCTACCTCAAGGAGCTATCGGGTGGTGCCCCCAATTCCAGCATCCCTTTGCTGATCAGGGCCTAGATGGCGAATTTCAACGTGCGCCGCATCCTCGTCGACTAGGGGAGCTCGGTTGACATAATGTATGCTCACCTGTTCACCACTCTCCAACTCGACGAGGGCCATCTGACTCTGTATGTCGGCTCTAACTTGCAAGGCTTCCATGGAACCACCACGAGGCCATGGGGATACGTCGAGTTGCTTATCACTTTCGGGTCCGAGGAGATTGCTAGGCAGGTCAAGGTCCGCTTCTTGGTGATAAAATTCCCCTCTCTATACCAATGCATTCTAGGAAGGCCAACCCTGGCCGAGCTGACTGTAGTACCATCCACAGTCCACCTGAAGATGAAGTACTACATGGCCAGGGGTCACGTCATCACCCTCCACGAGGACATTGAAGCTTCCAGAAGATGTTTTGAGGTAGCCACCAAGGGGCTGAACTATATCAATATCAAGCCCAAAACTGCTAGCAAGCCAGACCGTGCCAAGGAGCAGAAGCCATTATCGCACGTCAACTCAGTCGACCTCGACAGCCGCTTCCCTAGCAAGAAGGAGCGGAACAAAGCAACATCCGACGCACCTCCAGTAGATGGCGGAGACGGGCAGCATCTTCATCCCGTGTGTCCCATCCTAATGGAGACTTTGAGCTCATCACCCTCGGCGACGACCCCGACAAGAGCGTGAAGATCGGCACAGGGCTCCCCAACCTAGCGAGGAAGCAGCTGAAGGCCTGCCTCAGGGAGAATGCTGGCCTGTTCACATGGAGCGCTACAGAGATGCCCGACCTTGACCCCGATGTGGCCTGCCACCAGCTCAACATAGATCTGGCCGTTAGGGCTATAGTACAACGTAGGCGTAGGCAGTCTCCCAAAAAACCGGAGGCTACTGAAAAATCTATAAAAGACCTCTTAGAGGCAAATTTTATTTCTGAAGTCCAGTACACAACATGGTTGTCTAACGTTGTATTAGTTAAAAATATAATGGAAAATGAAGAATGTGTGTTGACTATACCAATCTTAACAGGGCATGCCCCAAATATGCATATCAATTGCCTAACATTGACAAACTGGTCAAAAATTTTGCAAGTTTTAAATTACTGTCGTTCATGAACGCATAATCGGGATACAACCAAATTCCCATGACGGAGGTCGACAAGCAGTACACGGCTTTCATGACCGAGTCACGCAACCATTACTACAACGTAATGCCCTTCAGCCTGAAAAACGCCGACGCGACTTACCCACGGATGATGAACAAAGTCTTCCGGGGAAAAATCGGGGACATGCTCGAGGTCTACATGGATGAAATGATCGTGAAATCAATAGAAGAAACTGACCACACTACTCATCTCAGAAAAGTCTTTGATACGGTGAGGATATGCAAGATACGGTTCAACCCAGAGAAGTGCATCTTTAGCATCTGAGCAGGAAAATTCCTCGGCTTCTATTTCACGGAATGGGGAATCGAGGAGAACTCCGGCAAGTGCAAGGATTTCTACGAGTTCCCAATGCCGAACTCGAAGAAATCAATCCAATCCCTAAACGGGAAGCTCGCCTCATTATCCTGTTCGTGGCCAAGTTTGCCTAACACACACTCTCATTCTTCAAGCTTTTATGCAAGGAGGCCACGTTTGAGTGGACCAAGGAGTGCGAGCAACCCCTCCTTAACCTTTAACAAGTCCTCTCGCAACCCCTAGTCCTATCGCAACCGAAAAACGAGGAGACTTTATATTTGTACCTCGCTGTCGCAAGTGACGCCCTCAGCGCGGCTCTCATTCGCGAAACCCACAAGGGACAAAAACCGATTTAATTCACCAGCAAAGCCCTCTAGGGTCCCGAGCTCGGGTACCAGCAAATCGAGAAGGTCGCTCTGGCCCTCATCAATGCGGCCAGAAGACTGCGACACTACTTCCGGGACCACACAATCGTGGTTAGGACAGACCAGCCCGTGAAGCTGTTTCTCGGTCGCCTCGACATGGCGGGTAGGATGCTCAAATGGTCGCTCGACCTCTTTGAGTTGATGTCCACTAAGAGGGCACGAAGGCACTCAAAGATCATGTGCTAGTCGACTTAGTCGCGGAAATGACTGCCCCGATCTCCCCGACCGACGGAGCCTGCAAGTGGACCCTCTATGTCGACGGGGCGTCTAGCTCGACAGGAAGTGGAGCGGGCATCATTCTTGAGAACTAAGAAGGCATCTTGATTGAGGTCTCTCGCGCTCTATCCTTCCCGACCTTGAACAACCAAGCCGAGTACGAGACCTTCCTCGTCGGGCTGCGCCTAGCCGACAACCTCGCTGCGAAGGAGGTGAATATATTTGCCGACTCCCAGCTCGTCGCCTCTCAGGTGCAGGGAGAGTACCAGGCCAAAAACTACCATCTCGTTGAGTACTTGGCCCTGGTGATAGAGAGGATAAAATAATTCGACTCCGCGGAGGTGAAGCATGTTCCCCCCCGAACACAATACCATGGCAGGCATCCTGTCAAAGCTCGCAAGCACAAAGAAGAAGTGCGGAAACAAGTCCGTCATCCAGGAGGTACTTTCTCAGACAAGCATCGAGAAACCCACCTCGACCGTCAACATAAATGCCATCGGCGATAGCAACTTATGGATGACCCCAGTATACACGTACCTCAACATAGAGGAACTACCCAATGACTCCAAGAAGGATAGCATGGTCAATGCCGAGCTTTCTCTTACATCTTGATAGAGGACAAATTATACAGGCGGGGATTCTCCATCCCCCTCCTAAAGTGCGTTGAAGAGTCCAAAGTCCCCCACATACTTCAGGAGATTCATAAAGGGGTCATTACACAACACCTAGGCGGACGATCCCCCGCCCGTAAGGCTCTACGAGTAGGATACTATTGACCCACCATGCAGCAGGACGCCAAGGAGCACGTCAAGAAGTGAAAGAAGTGCCAAAGCCATAGGGACATGCACCTGGCACCCCCAACGAGCTCAAAACTCTCTCGTCCCCATGGCTTTTCGCATGGTGGGGGATGGATATCCTCGGGTCCTTCACCATAGGATCATACCAGAATAAATATTTGATAGTCGGTGTCGACTACTTCACGAAGTGGATAGAGGCCGAAGCCCTTACCAAAATCACGGCGCACAACATACTCTGTTTCTACAAAAGGAACATACTTTCCCGGTTTCGGATACCCCAAGCAATCGTCACCGACAACGGGATGCAATTCACCGACAAGAACTTCTAGGACTTCGTTACCAATATGGGCACAAAGCAAAATTTCACGTCTGTCGAGCACCCGCAGACAAACAGGTAGGCTGAAGCCACGAACAGAGTGATCCTGCGAGGCCTGAAACGAAGATTATGCGAAGCCATAAAGAGGTGGGTCGAGGAGCTATACAACATACTCTAGGCCTACAGAACAACCCCACACTCGACCACTGAGGAGACCCCATTCCGACTAACGTATGGAACTGAGGCAGTAACTCACGAAGAAATAAGAGAACCCTCTATGAGGATCGAATTTCCCCTCGACGAGGAGATGAACGAAGAGGCACTGAGGAAGGAGCTCGACCTGGTCGAAGAAATCCGGTCGGGGCATCCCTCCGCGAAGCCTCGCTCAAATAAAAGATAACTTTTCGACCTGACAACAAAGTCATTAAACGAAAATTCTAGATAGGAAGCCTAGTCCTGCGGAGAAACCAGAAAGACTCGCGCGAGGAAAAACTCGCCGCGAATTGGGAAGGCCCCTAACGTGTCCGCGCGAAAACAGAAAACGAGGCCTACTACCTCAAAAACCTACACGGGGAGGAACTTGCTCGACCATTGAATGCTAAAAAGCTCAAACAATATTACTGTTAAAAATTGTTGTCGGTGTACTTGGTTCGACCACGACCAAGTACATCCCGACCACATGAGCGTGCTAGGGTACAAGCACGACTGTAAAACTTTAAACAAAAAGACAAGAGTCCTCTCTCGTGTGTGCGAGTAGACTCTTGATCCAACGGGGACACCTCAACCGAGCTCCGTCATTGTTGTACCAGTAAGGCAGAACACTCAGCTAGCGGTGGGAAATTCACGCTCCGAAGCAAAAACCTCGATCGAAATCTTAGCTCCGTCGCTGGCCGGAAACCAACTCCGACCACTCGACTAGTTCCCTGCATGGTCGAGAACCAATTATGTCGAGAAAAGGCCCCAAATACTTGACAAAAACAAGCAAACACAATATCACATCCATATTAACGAGGAAAATGAGTACTCGACATACAATGGCACACACACATAACAGAAAAGAAAGCATATATTGGAAGTGCAAATCAAACATCCAGTTACAAAAAGGGAAAAGCCCAATATCCCAATACTACAAGCCATGATTCGCAGGTCGGGTAAAATTAAAAACCATGGTGCGCAAGCCAAGAAAATTCAAAAATCAAAATATGGCATGCAAGCCAAAGAACTAAGTAAACTAAGCCTCTGCTTCTTCTTCGGGTGGGGTCTCCTCCTCGGTTTGATCAGTTCCATCATCGAGCCCAGCTGGAGCGACCACCTGACCGTCGACCACCTGGTGGAAGCGCCCTATCCCCTCGGTAACGAGCTAAAAACCAGGGTTAAAAGCCTGGAGTTGCTCCACTGCAGAATTGAAGCCCAGCTCAAGAGTGCCCAGGCAATCCTGCTTAAGCTCTCGAATCCGAGAAACCTAATCACCCCGGGTTACCAAGAGCTTCTCCACGACAGTTTCATCCTCGACGGGCCTTGCAGCAGCCTCCAACTCAGCGATCCTCGCCTGAAGCCGTTTCTTCTCATCGTTGACCTCGGTCACCTTCTTTGGCATCTCCTCCATCTCGCGGTAAAGGTTGATTTATGTTTGATACCTCTCCCGGTAGTCGAAGAAGTCACTCTCCATATTCTCCTTCTCCAGCCCGAAGGCCATGTGCTCCGCCTGCAATTTCTTCAGCTCAGCAAGAGGGCAGGTCCCATCATTAAGAGCCAAAGTTATCTCAAGGAACTTCAACATGGCGGTCGTGTCCTCAGATAATGTATTTCTTCTGGTAC
The DNA here is from genome assembly GCA_022829125.1 of Lathyrus tuberosus. Lineage (NCBI taxonomy): Eukaryota > Viridiplantae > Streptophyta > Magnoliopsida > Fabales > Fabaceae > Lathyrus > Lathyrus tuberosus. The sequence goes on from JALAZF010000882.1 coordinate 796,721, forward strand.
CCTTTTCGAGCGCCTGGATTGCCTTGGATTCAACCTCGGGCACAATCAGGGAGTAGTCCCCGCCAAAGATCCACCGGGTACGGTGACAGGGAGGTAGCACAAACCTCTCCTCGGAAACACCTTCCAGAAGGTCGATGGGACCAAACTCCTCGAGGCGCTGTTTCTTGGCCGGAGGATCCTGAGAGACAGAAGACTAGCTTTCTTGGGGAGAGGAGGAACCCCCGGCCTGCTAGTCAACCTTAGCCATCTGCTGGACCTAGGAAACGTGGCCCTTAGGCGTCTTCTTTACACCCTTGGCCGTCACGATCTTAAGCATACATTCTTGGAGGTTCGACATCTGCCCAACAACAAAGAAAAGAACGAGTCAATAAAATGAGGAAAAATAAGCAGACACACAAGTAAAGAACACGCTCGTTACCCAAGATCCTCAAGGCCTCCTCATCGGAACCGCACTCGAGGAGTAAAACTTCTCGTCCCGGACAAATCTCTCGTCCTTAGTCACGCACTTGTCGAGAGTAAAACTTTTGACGAAGGCCACAATCTTGTTGTAGGAAAGCTTGTCCTCCTCATCTGGATCGTGGAGCTTTGTGAGGTAGCTCTCCGTCCCTCTTTTAAAGTCGGCCAGCTGCCACTCTAGGGGGAACTTTGCCTCCAGGGCCTCCTCCCTTCGCCCGTCCACAAGCTTTTCCACGCGCTCGAACAAGGAGTTGACGACGGCGTGTGTCACAGGCTTAACGAGGAAGTACCTGTCCTTAAAGGATTGGACAGAGTCCATATACACTCTGAACAGCTTCCTCGACTGCTTCAAGGATACTCAGCTAGGTCGTCCACGGTGAGTCTGCCTCTGGAGATGGACGAGACAGAAAAATAGCGGGAGCGTAGTGCCTGTGGACCGATTTCCGCGACCCCACCCATCCTAAGATGGTGCTACCTTCATGAACCGTGCTTGTGCCACTTTCGAATTTCTAATATTTATCCTATGATACTTAAAAGGAAGGGGGAGGAATCTAAACTAACCCTGTGTGCAAATGTTTTCCCTACAAATGCAAAGAGGATTAGAATCGGGGTTGGTTATACTAAGGGAAACTATTAACACCATAAGTATCTATAGTACTCTATAGGAACCTTTGTACACTTTTTACTATTAGTTATCTTATCTATTTAAAATTTTTACAATTTATTAGGAAAGTTTTAACCTATGGATGAGAATGAAAATGGAAGATATTTTTCGGGAGTTTTTGTTTTATGAAAGGTACGAGGACCTAAGGGGTTTTATTTAAAGGTGTGCTCGCTAAGATCTCGCAATCTTATGCCTACGTATTCCCAAAAAAAATACTTTCGGAAATCAGAGCGTTCGTAGTTCCACCTAAATATGGGTGGAAATTTGTATCTTATTCAAAACCCAAGATGATGAAGCTAAAAGGTATTTGTTGGTTTTGAAAGAAGAGATAAATTGTCATTCTTAAGGGAGATATCTCACATATTCATCACAAACATTTGAGAATAATATCATAAGGGAAGAAGCTTTGAACTTGGATGTTAAAGAATCCTAAGCAATGCCACATCTTCCTTTATGAGTCTTTACATGCTAAGAGAAAGACCTTAAGTTGGATATATTATCAATAAGTGTGCCACTTACATCACTTAGATGAAAGAAAAGTTTTGGACCATGATAAAAGAAGGACTCTAACTTGGATTTTTAATCAACATGTGTGCCACTTACATCACTCATATGGAAGAAAGTTTTTAATGTTTGATTTTGAATTGTGGTGTATATAAGAGATATCTTCCTACAGAGATGACTCAATGTCTCATCTCTGGGGAGAAGTTGAATTATTTGGGTATCTTGTTCAAAGCCCAAGATATGAAGCTAAAAGGTTTGGTTTGTATCTTGTTCAAAGCCCAAGATATGAAGCTAAAAAGTTTGTTTGTATTTTGTTCAAATCCTAAGATGTGAAGCTAAAAAGTTTGTTTGTATCTTTTCAAAGCCCAAGATGTGAGGCTAAAAAGTTTGTTTGTATCTTGTTCAAAGCCTAAGATGTTAAGCTAGAAAGTTTGATTGCCTGAGAGGAGGTTGACTTAATTGGGGTGAGTTTTGAATTAATGGTTTGAAGCCCAAGAGGAGGCTATAATGCTTGGATAAAGCCCAAGAGGAGGCTATGGTGATTGGGTAAAGCCCAAGAGGAGGTTATGATGAATTTGATTTCATCCAAAGGGAACCAGTGTTTGAACTAAGTTACAGTTGAGGGAACCCTGGTGTTTTGAGCTAAGTCTTAACTAAGGATGAGGTGTCATAAATGTCAAGAGAAACTTAATATGGATAAGTATTTGACAAGTATGGACATGAATTGAATATGATGGGTCTTACACTCTTATAGAGGACCATGTCTAAGCATGCTTAAACTTGAAAAGATGATGGGTCTTACACTCTTACAGAGGCCCAAGAGTTTTGAAAATGTAATGAGTCTTACACTCTTAATAGAGGCCCAAGAGTTTTGAAAATATAATGGGTCTTACACTCTTAACAGAGGCTTAAGAGTTTTGAAAATGTAACGGGTCTTACACTCCTAATAGAGGCCCATGAGTTTTGAAATTTGAATGCCACTAGGGTTGTATTTGATGAAAGTTGGAGATTGAGATTTTGAAAGATTGAAAGCTTTGAGAAATTGAAGTTTTGAGGAGGAGGAGGGGAGGGACTTACACTCTAATAGAGGTCCATGTCTAAGCATGGTTGACTTGAAAATGTGATGGGTCTTACACTCTAACAGAGGCCCAAGAGTTTTGAAATTTGAACTGAAAATGTGATTGAAAAATGTGATGGGCATCAAACCAAGAGATGTATTCACCATGGTAAGAGTTTATGAAGGAAATACTTGAGCATGTAAGAAAAGATTTAATCCATGGGAGCAATTGTAGAGAAGTTCAAGCAAGTATATGTTTTCAAGATGAATCGAGGATCCAATGAATATAGTATGGGAAACAACCAAGCATACTTTGAACAAAAGGATATGTTTATGACAACAATATGTGGATGAAGATGTAAACATACAAGAGATGATATGTGAGAATACTTAAAGATGACAAGTTTAAAGTTTAAACATCATGTGAACAAGTTAAGGCATTACTTGAACATTTAAGCATGTATACAAGTTGAGCATGTTAAGACAAGTTGGTAACAACCAAACATGGATATTAGGGTTCAAACATGGTTATAAACAAGTAAGAAACACCACAAAATCTTAAGCATACAAGCATGTATTCAATGGCATTTTCAAGGTAAAATTCAAGTGTATAAGGTCACCCAAACATGGTAAAAGCAACACAAAGACAAATATGCACATCATGGTTATGTGAACATGGAAATAACATCTCATGGTAAGGCAAAATAATCAAGCAAATAGATCATGGTATGAACAAGGTTCATCATACACTTTAATCATGTGAACATGTATCAATAAGGCATAAAGTTTAAGCAAAAACACAATGTACAAGTTTATGAAGTCATCCAAGGTTTCTAAAAGGTGTGTAGGGTTCACACAAGTTAGCATGTATAAAAGAAATCGAGGAATCATTCAATAGAATCAAGATGAAATAAAGGAAAACCCTAAAATAACCACAAACTTTGAACACCCATAAATGCATAAAAAATAATTATTTTTGGAAATTTATTTTCACAAATAGAAAATAGACATTATCATGAACATTTTTCAAAAAGAATGGGTTCAAAATGATTAAAAATGAGAGAGTCATGGATATTTGAATTTGAAAGAAAGGTAAGAAAATAAAGTGATAAAAATAATGGGAAGGGTCCCCATGGGTGTTGAACCCATGACATCTCGCTTGCAGCACAAAACCAAGACCAACCAGCCAACGCGCGCAGGTTGAATCTATGGGGGAAGCCTTGAATTATATGTGTTATTCAATTGAAATTCAGAAAAATTAAAAATAACTGGGGCGAGAGGGATTCGAACCCCAGTTCTTGTAGGCATAAGTACTCAAGGGAGCGCAGGTTTAACCACTGGGGTGGTGATACATCTGTGTATCAAACCACACCCATTAATTAATATGCCTAGCAAGCTTAGTCTGGCCAGAACAAAAGGGCGCCATGGTTGGTTTCTTGGCCAAGAAAATCAAGTTTTGTGTCATTAGCAAAACCAACCATAACTTGGTCTACACTCAATGAAATTAAACAATGTAAAGACCAATCTTGTTTGAAATTTCACAAGGAGTTCAGTGGTGGTTTTAGATTTTTCTAAAAATGCCTATATTTTAAAACCCGATAGTGAATCCTAAAATGACATGTTTTTGCAAGTTCTATCCCAAGTCTCTATACAGACAACAATAGCACTCAAATATAGTTCAAACATAACAAATATGACATATAAGACATGTTCATAATCAAGGAATATCAAAGCAATACATATTTTGCAAAGTCCAAGTTCTTATGCACTTACCTCTTAAAGCCCAACTTGCCAACCTTCAAGATACTTGTGACAAAAGCAAACCAATTCCTTGGACACCTCAAATGTACCTCAAAGAAACTTCTTGGATGCTTGGAACAAAAGGAAAACTTCTAGGACAGAAACTAGCTCATTCTTGCATAATTGGCAAAAGTGACCAAAATGTAACTTTGGTCAAATGGAGTTACAGTTGAGAAACTATTGTTGGAACAACTTAGTTATGTTATTTAGGGTGTGATTAAAGTGTTGGATTATTTTGAAATGGACAGAATCAAGACATGGCTTTGAAAATGCAGAAAAGTCAAAATATGAGGTTTTGACAATTGACTTTTGGATTCTGGTGTTTGGAGAGGAAGATGAAGGTTTGGAAACCTTCAAGGGATGATTTGTGATGTGTTTGGATGGTTGTTTGAGTGGTTTAAGCTCTGGTTTTTAAAATTTTAATCTCACTATTTAAAGATTTGAAATTTTGAAGTGAAAGAGGAAGAATGAGAAAAACAAGTGTTGTGATTGTTTTAGTGTGTTTGAATGATCAAATGTGGTCTCTGTTTATAGGGGAGCAAGTTTGTTTTTGAGGACTAGTGTTGGTTTGAAGGATAAGCTCAATGTTTAATGGTTTTGGAAATGCATCATTACTTCCAACTCAAGGTACCTTATCTCTTCCACTAGCCTAGCTCTTCTTTTGAATAATTCCACATTCTGCAGAGGTGTTTATTGTTGTTTAAGAGTGCATCTTGACTGGTGAGAGTGGTTTCTTTGACAATGCACTATTCCACATAAATGCCTCTTGAATTCAAGGCTTAAAGTGATGATGTCTCATCATTTCAAAGGGATTTCTCTTGACATAGTGACTCTATCTTGTAGGTTTTGGATGATTCATTCAAATTCTTGTTGAATAAGCGTTCTTTGATCATCACACTTGGACTCACAAAATCGTGCACTCCAAGTAATGCCCAATCTGTCTTGCCAAATCAGTTGCATCAAGGCATATTGTGCACTTCATATCTCCTTACTCAAATGGAATTAGATTGTGTTCTTAGGCATTTTGGAAAGCTGATATATCTAACTTAAACTTTGATGTTTGAATTTGTCTTGATTCATCTTGGATCATGGTGAAAAATTGCCTCAAAACTGGTTAAAACACAAAATAGATTCTGTCCTAAAATTTTCTAAGTGTCAAAGTTCAAAAAGTCTTGAAACCCTAACTTCATGGCTTCATATCTCAAAATCTATGCACTTTTTGGGAATCCACCCTAAGTGACAAAGTTGTAGTATGTAACAAGCTCTTCAATTTGATCTTTGGATCAAAGAAAATGGTTACTTGGTTTGGAAGTTATGACCTTGCAAACTAGGGTAAAAATCATTGTTTTTCATGACTTAGAAAATTTTCCAAGTATTTTAAGGTTGCCCTTTTTTCAAGTAACCTCACTTTTCTTGATTTTTCTTGATCAATCATGAGTCAAATCACATATTAACATTGTCCTTGGTTTGAAGAGACCATGTTTGACAAAAAAACTCCAAACGTCAAACTTGACTTTGGGCACAATTGACTTTTATATCAGATACACTTTGATTTTGTGATCCCTTATTGAAATCAAATCCTTGGGCTAAATTAAACATCATGGATGGACCCCAAGATTTGAGATCATGTGAATGGACTAATATGAGGCATGTCCTTGAAATATATCTTGAGATCTTGGATCATGCCTAGATAAAAAATTCACTTTGGAGGCAATGATCAACCAAAACCTTAATTGGTGCACCAGATGAACTTGGGGATTGATTGACTTGAAATGATGTAGACTTGTGTTTGATTCTTGGAGGAGATCTCTTGATCTTCATGGATGAATAAGGGACTTGAGATGTTAAAGATCATGCCCATTCTTGATTGATTCTTTGCATGAGTATCTTTTGCGGCTCAAAACCCTAATTGGTAATCAAATAACACAAATAACAATCTTTGTATCTCCTAGTGGGTTAGTGATGCATAAAAGTATACACACATATGATGCTAATGAAATGCAAATGATGTGCGATCTTAGGGTCAAAAATTAGGGTATGACAGCGCCAACACGAAGGTGCTGGAACACGAGCTCGAACGCCCGTATGAACGCGATCGCGATAGGGTGAAGCTGCGAGGGCACCAAATTAAGACACTGAAATACACCGACTTGGAAATTGCTGAAGGGCAGGCAAAGCCTGGCTTACCAGAAGGCGAACTCATACATCGGGAAGCGCTTCCTCGGTTAGGAGGAGCAGATCCGGTTCATCTCCGTGGGTTTTTAAACATGCCAGTTCGCAGATGTTCTTTCCTCCCACGTCTCGACAGTGACGAAGGCGTCAGTGTCATCGAAGATGAACCACGAAGCAACGACCAGGGGTTCTAGTCCAGCCTAATCGGCTAGGGATTCACCATTTGGATTGGCAGGATTGTCTTCGAAGTCTACAACGACGTCTTTTACATCGACGGCATCTACGTCGACCACGAGATCATCCTCGGGCTTTGGAGCCATTTAACCTGAAAAGCAGAAGGAAACAGTGAATTCAACGTTAAGATCAAATCCACCCTTCGACCGCGACTAAAGTGAATGAGCGAAAGGAAACCGTGAGGATGCGTCCTAGACCAAAGCCCTCGTCGACAAGCACGAGGTCATGAGGAACTTCTCCTCAACATAAGGCGTGAAGCTCACTGCTCGGGGTGAGTCTCCTCAATAGAAAAAACTTCCTACCATGAGTGTCAAAAGGAGTAGATCTCCCCGACGCGGGGTCTTTTTCTGGCCCCCTACGGGGAGGAAGCCCACTGACATCGACCTAGAGAGGACGCTAAAGGCCTCAGGGGGTCCCCGAGACCTTCATTGGAAACTTCATGAAGTTTCCCAGAATCCCCATGAACTCCCCGGTATCTTCATCGGGAATTTCATGATTCCGCCAAAAACTTCATGAGCCTCCTGGAAAACTTCATCGGATACTCAAGAAACTCCCCGGAAAATTCATAAAACGCTGGAAAACGCATAAATTCTGGAGAAATAGTGAAGAACTTACTTATACGAAGAATATTCTGGAGATTACGGCGGAGCAAAGGGGCTAACGATGATAATGACAACAGACGGAAGATGGGAGAGCAGAGAAACGTTTAGAGACTTTGAAGAATTCTTGAGCTTGAATGTTGTGAACGTTCAAATGAATCAGCCTCCCTTTATTTATAACATCTGTCGCATGAAGCGAAGCGTCCCATAGGCATTCAAGCACCCTTACTCTTAGCCGTCGTAGGCATTTATTACTTATGACACGTGGCCTAAGAAGACACCAAGTGTGTCCTTTTAAGCCCCCTCGCACAGCTCGAGGAAATGACGTGTTTTCTCCTTTCGATTTCGTCGCATCGTCCAGTACGTCGAGCATAATGCCTAACCCTTGCACTGCCGGGAACACTTCCTCGGGATAATTTCGAAAAGAGCCATGACTATATGTGATGGGCATGCCTCCCGCGAGAACCTGTCGTCGAGATAAATGCCTGACCGACCATGTCGTCGACCATAGATAAACCCCGCTGTCGAGCACGACTAATGACTTCTACGTCTAGTTACGCGCATAGCCCCGCGAGCTTAACGCCTCGAGCACGAGCGATGCTCCTTCGGGAAAATCCTTGCGCCCCTCCTCGACAAAATAATTGACTCTTAAGTCATTACTCCTATGCTTCGGAGCAACGACTTGAGGGACTCCTGTTTTGGACTGGGCCAGAGGTTGGCACACCGTCGGGCATGGCCCAACCAAGCTCTTCGTCGGGGAGGGCCCAATAAAGGCCCAATCCATCGTCTTGCACGAGGAACGCTCCTCACACATCTTTCCCACGGTCTCCACGTGCTCCCCAGGCGGGGACCTGTAATCATCCAATTACCCGGGTCCGAGAGAACAGGTCAGCCACCTTTCGAAGTTCACGGGGCAGTTGACCCAGAACGAAGACCACGTTCTGCTCTTCCCTACGCCATGTAGATCCTGGCAATTATCCGTATTGAGCCTAATGATCCAACCCAATGCAGATAACTGTTGGCCCAACATTGGGGGCACATTATAAATACCCTATTCCACAAGAGGGTCAGGTATTATAAATTCTACACTTTCTGTGTTTGCTTTCTCTCTCTGGCTGAAACTTACTTTAGCATCAGAATGCCTTGCAGATACACCCCCTCCTCTTCTCCACCACCGGCGAACTAAAAGCTCATGACGTGTTGCTAGCTACTGATCTTTTTGATCCGGTAAGATCAATATGCATTTAATTAAATCAATCTACGGTATGAAAAAGCCCATGATGACATGTTTTAAAGTTAATTTCTAAAATATCTATACAAATACTTACTTTATATGATTTATTAGATACATATGTAAAACAACACAAATAGCTCCTCTTTAAAATTCTCTTTTCATAAAGTGTGATAGTGAGGAGAATTTATCGTGCCACTCTAAGTTTGATTTGATACCTTACATTTTTATATAATGGTAAAACTATTCATATCAAAATCTTATTAAAAAGGGCGAACAAAAATTTGATAGTGCAATTGCAAAATCCGATATGAGTAATTAAATTTGATAGTGTATTTTTAAAAGTTCAATATATATATTTATCGGGGTTTTTAAAATAAATTTAACATACCGGACTTTTTTATAAATCCGATATCTTTGAGAACTTTTTAGATTTCTGAAAAAAATAGTAATACATATTCAATAATCTAAAACCAAAATTCAAAACTACCTTATTGAAAAAAAGTGTTGAAATTTATCGTTTTTGTTAAATTGTTGCAGTTTAATTCATTTTTTGAAAAATCCGAGTCTTAAAAAAATTGTATGTCGAATATGAACTATCGGTAGTTTTCAAAAATTCAAAAAGTTTCAAAACAATTCAAAAAAACCAAGTATGAATTGCTTCAAACATGTACCATAAATCAATGTGTTTTTACTAGAAATTTCTAGTATATCTTTGAAAATCTAACAAACAAAAAAAATCCAGAAATATTTAGTAAGAACATAAAGGTACTAGCAGCCTATGTAGGGATGCTAGGTTAAACACTAAAATCTCAAAAATGAGAGTTGTCCAATTTAGGTTCACCTTACATTTATTCGTTTTTTTTGGGGGAAATTTTTAGGTCCACTGTGGATGAGATGGGTATACGTATAATAAATGATGAAAACTAAAAACACATATTCATTGTGTTTTTAAATTGTCATCTGCAATCGCAACAACGCTACAGTGCAATTTTGTTGACTGCAATTGCAATGCAATTTAAAACAGTGTACGAAATCGTAATAGAAATCAAATTTGCCAAAAAAAATTATATGTTAAGGTATTTTTAATGAAAATCAACATGTTAGAATTTCAAAATTCAATTTACGTAAGATATAGTAAAAAATCTTATTTTTAAAATTCATTTAATTTTGAGTATTTTGAAAACATTTCAATCAAAATTAAAACATCAAAGGCCGCACAACCTGAGTCCGTGACCCCAACCAACCTATAGTATCCAATACAATGCATTGGAATTGGAACAGTAAGCATCCTTAATTTGTATGTACTGAAAACTCCAAAATAACTTGGAAATTAAGATAACCACTTCCATGGTGCGACTCTCGTTACTTACGTATTTTAAACGAGGAGCACATTTAGCAAAACTCATTCCTACAAATACACATACACACGTAAAGTTACTCTCAACTTCTAACCGTAAACTCAAAAAAGTCATTTCGTGTCTAAAATTGTTGGAAACATATATTAATTGAATAAGGGTTAAGTTAGAGAGAGAGGGTCCGACCTCTCTCTAACGTTTCGTCTGGGTTTTTTCTGGATTGTATCTATATCGCTGCGTGAGTTTCGGCTGGGCATTGTTTTTTTTTTTGGCAATTGAATCTTTGCTAAACTCTTCCACTGTGGTTGCATGTTAAGGGAGAATGGAGTGGATTCCGGTCATCAGGAAGCGGAAGCGACCAAAGCAAGTTAAGTGGGATGTATTTCCATTCGGGGGAGGTACGATGAAGGGAGAGACAGAGGCAATTTCTTCTCTTTACATCTCGGAGTTTCCGGATCGGTGTAGGGCCAGAGATATCTTCGTGTTATTTGGGTGCATTGGGAGAATTGTTGAGGTGGTTATTTCACCTAGGCGTAACAAATACGGGAAGCGTTTCAGTTTCGCTAGGTTCAAGGAGGTGGAGGATCTTCGGGTGTTGGGAGTTAAATTAGACAATGTCATGATTGACGGTAGGAAAATTCACGCTAATCCTCCGAGGTTCGAAAGGGGAGTGGTAAGGGAAGGAACAAGCGGTAATCAGTTTATAAATGGGAGCATGAAAGCTGTGAGAGATAATCATCATCAGTACAATAGAATCAGTTCGAGGAAGGAGGTGGACGGAGCTTTCTCGTTCGCGGATGTGCTTCGTGAGAATCCTGTCTCAAAATCTGAGGGTACGAGTTCCAAACCACGTATTCACTTTGAATCTGATATAGAAGCCAGGAAGAGACTGAGTAGGGCCTTTGTTGGAGTCACGTTGTGTCCTGGAATGCCATATAACATACAGACGTACTTTGAATGTGAAGGTATTTTCTCGATTAAAATCACGCCAATGGGTTCGAACCTTTGTTTGTTGGAAGAGTTGGAAGAGGGCGCTTTAATTGATTTTGTAGAGGAAGGTGTATCTTGGTGGAAGCAGTGGTTTAAAGAGATCAGAAAATGGAGTGCGAAGGAGGTTGATGAGAATCGAGTTATTTGGGTGAGAGCTTACGGGATCCCCTGTAATGCTTGGTGTGTGGAGTTTTTCGAATCCATCGCTAACTCTTTTGGATCGTACATTTGCTCCGATGACAACTCTTTAAAGGGGTCATCCATGGACATCGCGAGATTCATGGTCAGAGTTCATTCAAGTTTTAGTTTGATGGAGTCTTTGGAGGTTGTGGTTGATGGCCAAGCTTTCATGATCCATCTTCGTGAGGACTCGTTTGGTCCGATGCGTTTGTCGGCACCCGTGTTGAGCAAAAAACCTTCTGAGGCCGCATCTTCTCGTTCCGATAAAGACTGGGTTTTCGATGATGAAGGGAGTAGGGAAGATGAGGTAGAAGAGGGAGAGGTTAAGGATGGAACAGTGGGTTATCCGATGGGTAGAAGATGGGTAGAGGACGACAGCAGTGGTAATAGTCTGGTGGGTAATGGTTTCTGGAGGAAAAGTGAAGATGGTACTTATTGCGTGGAAACAGGCGTTGCAGGAAAAGCTGCTGTAAGTAATGATGGGTTTGAAAGTTTTGGGGCTTTTGATGAGGCTGTGGGCTTGGTTAGAAAACCGAAGCAAACTTTCACTGACAGTATTGAAGGAAGTGTGAATGGGACAGATAAGAACTTTTCTAATGTCTCAGTCGTGAAGGAATCAGGGGAGGGTTTGGTGAAAAGTTTGGAAGTTGATGAGGTCCTACAGTAGTGTGTGGGGAAAAAAAAGAGGCATAATAATCTTAAAAAAATGAAGTTCAGAAAGTGGTATGGCCCACGTGGTGTTTTGGGAGACATTTAATATAAAGGTGGTAAAAGGAAGAATTATATCAAATCTGATTCAGGGGCTATGGATACTAACGTGGGGAATGGCTTTAGTAATGGGGGGTGCAGGTCGTTTTCGGCTGGGTTGGATATACTTAAAATCCATCCGGATAAATTTCATTGCGAAAACTCGGAGGCCTCCGATATTTTCAGGTGTAATAATAAGTTAAGAGAAAATTTTGAATCGAATGTTGGGGGTAAATTGTGGGATATGTTATCTAATATGGGGATGGTTGTGGTGGATAAAGGGAGGGACTATAAGAAGATGATTGATGATTTAGAAAAGGCGGATAGAGATAGATCGTTGGGGGAGAAGGCGAAGTTGATTTTGTTGAAATGATTATTGGCTCGTTCAATATTAGAGGGGGAGGTAGTTTGATTAAAAGGAAAAGAATTAGTCAAATTATTAAAAAAGGAAATGCGGATAATTTTTTGATTCAAGAAACTAAATTAGTTTCTATGCCGGAAGATGTAGTGAGAAGTTTTTGGTCTAAGGAGGACATAGGGTGGACTTGGTCTAGTGCTGAGGGTTTTTCTGGAGGTTTACTTATTCTTTGGAAGAGGAATTTGGTGGAGGTGTTATGTAGCTTTAAAGGTGAAGGGTTTGTCGGTATTAAAGTTAGATGGAGAGATTCTAATTATTATGTTGTGAACATTTATTCGTCGTGCGAGATTAGTAAGAAAAGAATGCTTTGGAAGAGTTTGTTGGATTTGAAAGCCAAATATACGGACGGGGAGTGGTGTATGGGGGGAGATTTTAATGCTATTTGTAACTCTTGGGAGAGGAAGGGAAGAAGTGCGTGTAGCCGCAAGTTGGAAATGAAAGAGTTTTCGGAGTTTGTTGTGAATAGCGAGTTGATTGACGTTCCGTGTAAAGGGAATAATTTCTCTTGGTATAGTGGCGATGGATCCTCTATGAGTAGAATCGATCGTTTCTTATTATCGGAGGTGTTCATTGATTGTTGGAAGGTTGTTGGGCAATTTATAGGGTCGAGGGATATATCCGACCATTGTCCGGTGTGGCTTGTGGCGGATTCTTCTAATTGGGGTCCGAAGCCTTTCGTTTTTAATAATGAATGGTTCTCGAATAAGAATTTCATTCCTTTTGTCGAGAAAGAGTGGAGGGGGTTTTTTGTTGAAGGGAGAAGTGATTTTGTTCTTAAAGAAAAACTTAGACTCCTAAAAGGTAGTCTTAGAAAGTGGAATTTGGAGGTTTTTGGGAAAATTGATTTGGAGATGGAGAAGTGTGTGAGGGAAATTAATGAGGATGATTACATGGCGGATGTTGCGAACGGATTGTTGACAAACGATTCCATGGCTAATCGGAAGAAGAAGACTAGTCGGTTTTTGTTGAACATGAGAATCAAGGAGAACATGCTTATCCAAAAGTCCAAGTTAAAATGGCTTAATGATGGTGATTGCAATAGTAGGTATTTCCATAGTGTGATGAAGGAGAGAAGAAGGCGTAATTATATTGGATCTATTAATTCGGATAGAGGGGTTTTGGTGTCGGTCGATGAGGTTAAAGAGGAAGTTAAGAATCATTTCGCCAACAAGTTCGTAGAAGTGGATAGAGATAGGCCTTTATTGGATGGAATTAATTTCAATGTGCTTAGTCAAGAGGAAAGGGAGAGGCTTGAAAGTCCATTTTCGGAGGAGGAAATTAAAGAGGCGATTTGGAGTTGTGATGGGAATAAAAGCCCAGGGCCGGATGGTTACACCTTTTGGTTCATTAAGAAGTGTTGGTTCTTTATCAAGGATGAGTTTATAAACTTTTTCAAAGGCTTTCATGGAGGGGCCATTTTGTCTAAGGCGATTGTGTCCTCGTTTTTAACTTTGATTCCTAAGTGTGAGAATCCGTTAGGATTAAATGACTATAGACCTATATGCTTGGTGGGTTGCTTGTACAAAGCTCTTTCTAAGATCTTGGCGGCTAGGGTTAAGAAGGTTTTGAATTCCTTAATATCCCTGTGTCAAAGCGCCTTTGTTCCGGGGAGGCAACTTCTCGACGGTGTTTTGGTTGCCAATGAGGTCGTGGATTTTGCTTGCAAGGAGAAAAAGGTTTGCACTCTTTTTAAGGTGGATTTTGAGAAAGCTTATGATAAAGTTAGTTGGGATTTCCTTAGGTTTGTGATGAGGAGAATGGGTTTCGGGGAGAAGTGGATGAAGTGGATGGAGGCTACCATTTTCACTAGTAAGATGTCCGTGTTGGTCAACGGTAGTCCGACTAGTGAGTTCGAGGTGGAAAGAGGATTAAGGCAAGGTGACCCTCTTTCCCCGTTCCTTTTTGTCATGGTGGCGGAGGGATTGACGGGTTTAGTAAAGCGATCGGTTTTGATTGGTGAGTTTTCCGGGTTTGAAGTCAATGGGAAATGTTTCATTGATGTTCTTCAATTTGTGGATGATACTCTTTTGGTGGGAGATGATAGTTGGAGACATCTTTGGGCGCTTAAAGCGGTCCTTCGTGGCTTTGAGCTTGTGTCGGGCCTCGGTATTAATTTCCATAAGAGCAAATTAATTGGTATTAATGTTACGCAAAATTATCTTGATGCGGGAACTTTATTTCTTTCTTGTAGATCGGAAACGAAAGATTTCAACTTTCTTGGAATTCCTATTGGATCTAATCCAAGGAGGATCGCCACTTGGGAGCCATTGGTCAAAAAGATGGAAAAAAGATTAACTTGTTGGCATGGTAGATTCTTGAGTTTTGGAGGTAGGATCACTCTTCTTAAATCGGTTCTCAATAGTTTATCGATTTTTCAAATTTCTTTTTATAAAGCACCGGTGATGATTAGAAAAAAACTCATCAAAATTCAAAGTGGGTTTCTTTGGGGGAGCTCGGAAGCGAAGAGGAAAATTCATTGGATCAATTGGGATTTCTTATGCTTACCGTCCGATAAAGGTGGTCTTAATTTGAAAAGGATTGGTGATTTAAATATGGCCCTTCTCAATAAGTGGAGATGGAGAATCCTTAATGGTTCGGATTTTTTGTGGTTCAAGGTCTTGCAAGCGCGGTACGGGGATATCAAAATGAAGGTGTCGAGTCGGGATTACGTTTTATCTCGTGGGAGGTCGTGTTCTAATTGGTGGATCGACATTTTATCTCTTTCGAAGCATTACCCAGAAGATGTGTTCATCAATAATTGTTCGTTCCATGTGGGTGACGGTTTCTCAACTTCTTTTTGGTGTGTTAAGTGGTTAGGGCGGGAATGTCTAAGAACCACTTTTCCCAGGATTTTTGAAGCTTCGAGGCTTAAGCATGTGGCGGTGGCGGCGCTAGGTGGCTGGGTGAATGGAGAATGGGTGTGGGGGAATCTTGGAATTAAGGGGGCTGATGGTGATGGTGTGGAAGTTGTCGGTGGGGAGGAGTTGAATGTGGTTCCAAATGTGTATAATGTGGCGGAGATAAATGAGGCGTCGGCTGATGTTGAGGTTTTTTTATCTAACTCTTTGTTTACAGGTACTGCTGGAGTGGAGAATTCCTCTGTTTCTAACGGTCCTATTAATAATGGATATAGGGATGATGATGGTGGCGTGTTATCAGGTGCAGGTGGATTTTGGTACAATGAGGAAGCTGGTACAGGTGTTCATCATAATCACGGTTTGGTTGGCCAGGAAGGGGGAATAATGCATAGCTCTCCTACTGTGACGCACACGAACTTGGCTGCTCCTGATATGGAGTTACAGTCTCGGGTTCAGGGGGAATCTAATCTCATCATTTCTTGCCATGGTGAATCAAATCCCAGCATTTCTTGCCATGATGGGTCTTCCAGCCAGGAGTTAGGTGTGCCTGTTACGCCGTTTGGAACAGCTGCGGCTCCTTTTGCGGCGGCTTTTTTCTATGAGCTGGAAGAGTTGATTTTATTATTAGGCAATGTTAGTTTGGATTCGAAGTCGAAAGATTGCTTATCGTGGATGAGTGGTTTTGAGGAAAATTACTCCGTTAATTATTTCTATCGATTAACGGATGTCTATAGTGTTCCGGTTGGTCCTGCAAATAGGGATGATGGAGCCGTGTTTTTGGTCTGGAAAGTTACCGCTCCTCAAAACATTAAGGCGTTCGGTTGGAGGTGTCTTCACAATAAATTACCGACGAAAGGTTTATTGGAGTTTAGAGGTATTTTACCTTCATCTTCGGATTTAAATTGTATTTTGTGTAATTCTTACCCGGAATCGATGCTTCATGTTTTATTTAAGTGCCCGGTGGCTCAATTAGTGTGGAGGGAGGTGGCGGATTGGATAGGAAAGTAGGATGTTACTAGTGCTACTTCAAAAGGTAATTTTCTTGACTGGTTTGCTTTTTGTAAATCAAAGCGAGTCAGGGCAGGGAGGGAAGGGTGCATTTGGTTAGCTGTTTGCTGGAACTTGTGGATCCTCAGAAACGGAATTATTTTCAAGAACATTGGTTGGAATGTGGTTGACACTGTTTGGGCGATTAAGTTTTCGGTGTGGCGTTGGTATTTCATTGGAGAAATTACTCATTCCAATTGTAATTTGTATGAGTTCGACAAAGACCCTTTGTTCTACTTGTCGTAAGTTTCAATTGGTTTGTAATCTTTTCGTTGTTTTAGGGCTGTGTGTTGGTTTTGTTGTAATCAGGTTCGAGTACCCTTTGTACTCGCTTTAATCCCATTCCTTGCTTATTAAAAAAAAAAAAGGTGATACATCCATCTTCATGTATCATTCAAAAGGATACATCCATCTTAAATAAACAGGGTCACACACTTTAATCTCTCTAACTATATGGACTATTAAGTGAACCATGATGTAAAAAAAATAAGGAGGAAAAAACATCACAAACTGACACAATATAATAATAGACTCGTTTTCCATCTCATCCGATTTATCAGGGTCAATCACTTTGTTACATATATCATTAAAGAAAAAGCAGAATCTAGTTATGGCATGTCGGACATTTTTGGGCAAGATGCCACGAATAGCCATATGTAGTAGTTTTTTTTTTGATAGGCAACTTCATTAATAAGAGATTAAGGAAATCTTGAACCAACGAACAACATCCGGCAACAAAGCAAAGCTATTACATGAAATCGAATGGATATTTATACCATTCGTACAACCTACAAGGCTTACTACCATTACTACCTAGAATTAACCAATTCCACTACGTGACTTTAATGTCATTGACAATGTCGTTAACGTTAAAAACCGCATCGTTGGACAAAATATTGTTTCTAAACCTCCATATATTCCAGCAAGTTATGAACCATAAAGAGTTTACCTTTCCCGATTTGCATCTACCTCTAAGTCTCGAATTCCACGTCTTCACATGACGGGATAAACTAGGTTCCAAAATTCTTCCTATATCTGCCCACTCGCATATTTTGCTCCAAACCATAGAAGATTTATCACAGGAAATGAAAAGGTGAAGAAAGTCCTCAATATGATGGAAGCAGAACATACAAACCTCATCATGCTCATTATCTAAAAGACGTCTTGCAAGCAAGTTAGATCCCGTGGGCAGCCTGTCAAGGGCCAACCTCCAGCCGAAAATATGAACTTTCGCCGGTAAAACCGTCTTCCACAAATGCTTCAGATGATCAGCGGTGTCGCTCTCGATGTCACCATCGTACCATGAGGCGTTCAGACAAGAATAAAAGGAGTTGACAGTGAACAAAGATGTATCGTGACAAGGCCATGTCCATTCATCTGCTGCATCCTTCATTACAGTAACCTGCTGCAGCAGACTGAGTAAACTCGTCCTCTCAGAATCAGGTAGAATACCCTCAGCATCCGAAATGTCAAACACCCTCCAACGCTAATAGTCACCGTCCCATTCTCCCATATCTCTCACAGAACAGACCGGTTTTCTGCACATTCGAAACAGGGAAGGGAACCTATTTTTCAAGGCCGTATCACCAATCCAAACCGTCTCCCAGAATGCAATGCTCGCCCCATCGCCCATCTTACAATCCAAATAATTGCTAAAGCTGTAAGAATTATTAACAGATAAAGCTAACATGTCCTTCATCCACAGCAAAATGTTCTTCGAAATGTCACAGTCTAATCCAATTTGCATTTTACTACTCAAATTTCCGTATCTGTTTTCAAGCATATGTCTCCAAATTTCGCAACCACCACGGAAGAATTTCCAAATCCACTTTGCAAGAAGAGCTCTATTAAAACGACCAACATGTTTAATATCGAGACCTCCGAGATCCTTCGGTTTACAAACAGAATTCCAAGAGATCCACGACACAAACCTGTTATCTGACGCTCCGGCCCAAAGAAAGCGGCGTTGGATGGCAATAATTTCCTGCACCACTTTAGAAGGGGCATTGAAAAAAGCCATATGATGGATGGGGAGGTTAACAAGAACCGAGTTTATTAAGGAAACTCTCCCCCCAATCGATAAATTCCGACCATTCCAAGTAAACAATCTTTTCTTCAAGCAAGAAATAACAGGGTTCCAAAATGAGCAACGACGATGGTTTCCTCCTAAAGATAAGCCCAGAAATTTGAAAGGTAGACACCTTGATTTACAATGAAGAAACTGCTCAGCCGCAAGGAGAAATTCAGAAGCCACACCTATCCCATAAATGCTGCATTTGGAGAAGTTAATTTTAAGGCCAGATGTTACTTCAA
Organism: Lathyrus tuberosus; assembly: GCA_022829125.1. Taxonomy (NCBI): domain Eukaryota; kingdom Viridiplantae; phylum Streptophyta; class Magnoliopsida; order Fabales; family Fabaceae; genus Lathyrus; species Lathyrus tuberosus. Next base: position 815,349 of record JALAZF010000882.1, read on the forward strand.
AAGCCCGGAGGATTGTTTTAAAAGCCCAAATGTTTAACACCGAACCATCCCTAATATGTAAAGTGTCATCTGCAAACTGGAGCATGGAAGGAGTAGGGCAGTCATGGAGTTTGAAAGCAGACAACGTGTTACTCGCCGAAGCAGATCTGATCAAACTTGTCAAACCCTCGGCTACTATAGCAAACAAAAAGAGAGCTAAAGGATCGCCCTATTTTAGACCCCTTCCAGCCTTGAAATCCTTCAAAGGGCTACCATTAATGAGAGCCGACATGTAATTGTTGAAAACAGATCCACGGATCCACTTCAACCAATTACTACCTAAGCCCATCTTAATAAGCATTTCATCAAGATACGACCAATCCACGCAGTCGTATGCCTTTGCAAAATCAACTTTGAAGAACAAGCACTCCTTCTTAAATCTTTTAGCAAAATCGGCAATCTCACTCTCCACAAAAATTCCGTCGAAGATTTGACGACGAGGAATAAAGGCTGTTTGATATGGAGAAATAAGTTTGTGAATAACCGTACCAAGCCTAGAAGCCATCATCTTGGAAATGGTCTTGATGACACAAGAAACCAAACTGATAGGACGGAACTCTTCGAAACATTGAGGATTGTCAATCTTTGGAATCAACGAAATAAAAGAGGAAGCAAACATCTTTGGAAGAACTCCAGTCTTGAAGAATTCCAAAATAGCATTGGTAAAATCCACTCCAACAATATCCCAACATGTTTTAATAAACATGAAATTATAACCATCCACTCCAGGGCATTTATTTCCATCGCAACTAAAAACAGCGGTTTTCACATCTTCAGCGATGAAATCCGACTCAAGGAAAGTTCTGTCGTGCTCATCAATACATGGCGCACTTAGAGTAATATTCCTAGAATTTATAAGAGACTGTTTCTGGTACATGGATTCAAAAAACTTCATTGCTTCAGTTTTGATAGTCTCAGGATCTTCAATGAGAATACCACCAATTTTAACCGCTGATAGATAATTAGAACGATTCCTCGACTTGAGGAAGTTGTGAAAATATTTGGTATTAGGATCACCATCTTGAAACCATCTTGCTCTGGATTTCCGGGCCAACATACTCTCTCTCACCCTCAAGTTAGACCACAACTCCTCCTGAGTTCTTAACCTGTCTCTAACTGCCTCTTCATTTGAAACACCACTGTCCAACTCGGTACTCCTTTCTTGCTAGTTAAGTTTGAGAACACAATCCTCGATGTTTAGGTCCAACCAACCAAAAACATTAGTATTCCAATACCTCAGATCAACTCTAAGGGCTTGAAGCTTCTTGAGGAGGATGATACAAAAAGAGCCAGAAAAAGAGTAGGAATCCCACTTGTCCTTAACAAAAGGAAGGAAATCATGATGAGACAGCCAACAGTTGAACGTCCTAAACGGCTTAGGACCCCAATTAACGGATTTGGAGTTCAACCATACCAGTCTATGATCTGAAATGTCTCTGTCACCCACAAATTGGTTCTTCAAAGATAAAGTGGAAATGGCAAGATCATCAACCAAGAATCTGTCCAATCTACTTCGGCTAATACCATTAGAGTTAAACCACGTGTATCGATTTCCAATAAATGGAAGGTCAACCAAGTTCATCTCCTCTATGAAACTACCAAAATCCTTCATGCCGCTGATATTAGAATCCCTAATGCCTTTTCTTTCTTCTCCACTTTTGACAGAATTAAAATCGCCCCCCACAATCCAACCACCTCCAGGATATCTACTCTTTGCGTCTACAAGCTCCCTCCACAAACGCCTTTTTTCCGAAAGACCACAAGGAGAGTAGACATTGATCACGGTCAACGGTTGATTTTTCCATAAAAAATGAATGCCAAGGAAGCCAAAACCACAAAAACTATAACAGGCTGTCAGAACCTTGCTATTCCACATTGTAAGAATGCCTCCTGACCTACCAGAAGAACTCACTGCCGACCACTCCACGTCCTGATTCCTCCATAAACTATGAATTATATTAGAATCCATGACAGAGATTTTAGATTCCTGTACGATACAAATATCTGCATTCCCTCTAGCCAGAGTTTGAGAAATCCTCCTTCTCTTAAGGGAACTACAGCACCCGCGAACGTTATAAGAGACAATATTCATGTTCCACTTGTAGCTACAATCTTCTTTCCAACTCTTGCCTCCTTGTCTTCATTATCCAAGTTCCTCAAAAGTCCGTCTAGACCAACGTCATCAACATCCCATAGAATCCCCAATTTCTTCAAAGATTTTCGTAAATTGGACGGGGCTTCTTCAAGAGCCTTTCGACAACTCAAATTACCTCAAACCAAATCAGTGTCAGTAAGCGATTCGCAACACATAAGAGAAGCACTGGACTCATTTGACACGATTCTACTCGATCTTCTTTTGGGAGAAACCCTGTCAACTTTCCTTGCAGCAGAATCTTCATGGTCCCTCAGGGCAGCGTGAAGCAGGGTAGAAAAATAAGAGGGGGAGTAAGGAATATTAATACTGTTATATACCTCGTGAAGAGGTTCCTTTTTTTAACTTTTCCCCAATTTGAAGGCCCAACAAGGCCACCAGGCGGCCCAGAATTAGGGATTGGCAAGCCCAGATCCACAACTAACTCACCATTGCAAATTTCCTTGTGAATGACATCCTTGGACTGAATGAGTCCAATTCCACCTGGACAAGCGACAGAGGTCTCTTCAGCAGGTAAATCCTGGTCTCCACGTCTAGCCTCAGGGTAGCCCTTGCAGGATTCAGACTGATCCATATCAATGCTAGTTTCTGATCCGCCACCTAATGCACAAAACTCGACACTTTCACCAACAATAGACACGTTATCAAAACAAGGTCTACCTCCTTCTGACCCATGAACTTTTTGGGGAAAATCTCTCTCCTTGGGCTCAGACTTCGAAAAACTGGAGACTTCACGCTCCTTCTCGTCGATTGAGTCCCACACGCCCTCCATATCAGATGGGATAGAGGATTCAAGATCATCAGAATCAATGATCTCATCGTCTTCTTCGCAGAAAGGACCAGCACGGCCAATATGGAAGTCTTCAGACAAAGATAAAGGAAAAAGAATGTTGTTGACTTCGACGCGAATCACCAAGTGTAGAATAACCTCAAGGTTGGTTTTGATCAGCAGCCTAGCAGAATCGAAGCAAGACTTATTCCTGGTATTCGCGTCACAATGAATGAAGGTGCCCAAGTTTGAAACAATCTGACGGAAGTTGGTCTCACTCCATGCGTAACAGGGCAAGCCAGAGCACTTCACCCACGCAAATTTATCTCTGTCAACCAACTATGGTGTCCAAAAACGAATTTCTCTGCACCACACATCCAACTAGTCCTGGTATTCTTTAATGAAATCTTCAATATCACCACCAGATGTGTCTTCCAACAAACACAAAGAAGCTCCAAGAGGCATAGCCTTAATGTTGAATAAGCCCTCTTCATTAATATTCCTCTGAATAGTGTAAGCGTTGCCATCCTCCATAACCACACCCACTCTCATCCGGTTGAGCTTCGCCCAATAATCTCTATCAACCTCTAAAGGAATAACCTTTCAATCAACCTTATCACTCCCCTTATCCTTAAGATCTTTTCTACCAACAACATTGGCAAAAGTTCTCTCCATATTGTTATTGATATCTTTCACGATTCCTCTTGACAGACCTGGGTCGCTAACTTTCTTCTTTAGTGTTTCCTTACCTAAGGCTGACTGCATGTTCTCTTTGTTGAATCTGGGTAAGTTAACGAAAAGCTTCTTCCCTTCTATTGTTATACTATCAAGATTACAAGCCAGGATTCGTGAGACATGGACTTTCCGAAATTTGGCGAAGCCGAATCTTCTTCCACGAATATCTCTTCTCCCAGAAATGAAAACTTTGGAAATAACTCCAAGCACTTTGAACACCTCGAATAAATCTTTGGCACTCGTCTTCTCTGGGAATTCAGTGATAAAGAATGAAGTCGTAGGATCCCCAGGTAGTGCTCCTCTGCCTGGATTCTCCTTCCAAATAGAAAAACCTCCAATGTAGCCCCTTCTAGATTTCCTGGAAACCTTCTCCCATGCCATATTCTTCAAGCAGTGAGACAATAGAAATCTATTACGAGAAAACTCAATCCCAACCCAGAAAGAAGATTAAAATATTACCAAGGCCCCTAAACTCGAAAGCTAGGAATTTAAGCCGAAGATAATACGCAATCAACACTGGATCGAAATTGAATAAAAAGATGGAACACAAAACGCTCGGAATAGACCAGTTCAGCACAGAAACAAAAAGAGGGGGAAGAAAAAAGGGGGGTGAAGAAGGTGAACCGATTTGATCATGTGGTGCTGGTTCTAGAGAGAAGACGAACGTTCTCTCTCTAAACATTTTAGTTACTTACTATGCCATATGTAGTAGTTGTTGCATCAAAATGTGGCAATCATGAGATTTTAAGCCAATTAGTTTGATATCTTGTATTGACACGAGACTTTTGACATTTGAAGAGTAGCCATTGGGCACTTTCACACCATGTAGACACTCACAAAATCTTCTTTTCTCTTCTTTTGACAATGTATGGCATGCCGGGGGTAGATACATTTTGTTACCTCTTGGTTGTGGAGCTAACTCCTCTCTTATTTCCATTTTAATCATATCTAAACGAGAGTTTAAACGGTCCTTTGTATTACCTTGAATGTTGAGAAGTGTTCCGATTACAGTATCACACACATTTTTCTCCACGTGCATTACATTAATACAATGTTTTACATCAAGACTAGACCAGTATGGAAGGTCAAAGAACACTGGTTTCTTCTTCCATATATTATTATTCGTAACTTTTCTTTTCTTTTTTTTTTCCAAAACTAACACTTATGTTCCTCACCCGATGATAGATTTCTTCTCCAGTTAAGGCCTTCGGGGCAACTTCATACTCTTGATATCCATTAAAAGCCTTTTTCAATCTTTGATATGGGTAGTTATGTTTAAGAAATCTTCGATGTCCAAGATAAACAGTCTTATTTCCCTTATCCAATTGATGTTAGCAAGTATCTTTTTCACATATAGGACATGCTCTATGCCCTTTAACTTTATAACTAGACAAGATACCATAAGCTGGAATGTCATTGATGGTGCAAAATAACATGGCCCACAAATTGAAAGTTTCATTTGAAAAACTATCAAACACGTCAATTCCTTCATCCCACAACTTTCTTAAGTCATCTATTAAGGGACTTAGATACACATCTATGTCATTTCCAAGCTGTTTTGGTCCCGAAATCATCATAGATAACAAAACATGTTTCCTCTTCATACACAACCAAGAAGTTATAAATAATCAAGAGAACATGCCATGAATTATGGTTACTACTTAAACTACCATATGGATTCATTCCATTAGTAGAAAGTCCAATCCTAAGGTTTCCTGGTTCATTGTTGAAGTCTGGAAATAAGGTATCAACCTTCTTCCATTGCAAAGAATCGGCCGGATGCCGAATTTTTCCATCACACTTCCTCTCTTCTGCGTGCCATCTAATATTCTTTGCATCATTAAAATTCGCAAACAATCGCTTAAACCTTGGAATATTTGGAAGGTACCATAACACCTTTGCTGGAGGACCCTTTGTGGTTACATCACAACCTTCATGATCACCCTTCTTCTTATATCATGATGTCATACACTTAGGACATTTTTCCTTCTCTTCATTATCTTTCCAATACAATATGAAATCATTGGGGAATGCGTGTATTTTTTTATACTCAATACCCATCGGACATAATACCTTTTTTGCGTCATAAGCACGGCTCGACAACATGTTTTCATCTGGAAGCATTTCTTTCAACAACTCTAGCAACTGTGTGAAGCTTTTATCGGTCCAACTATTAATAGCTTTCAAATTGAATAATCTTAGGAAGGTCGACAATCGTGTGAAGTTTTTACAATTTGGATACAAAGGAACTTCCTTGTCATTGCGAAGAGTATCCTGAATTTTGTGCTCGTTGAAAAGACTCTTGTCTAATATCGCAAATCATTTCTTCTAGACGATCACCTATCTCTATATCAAACTCTTCTCTTACGAAGGCCCTTGGCACACCACACAATTCACCATACCATATCCACTTCGTAAAATTTTGACAAATCCCATTGACTATTAGATGATCTTATACGATGTTAGTATCTAAAGGTGCAATATTTACACACTTGGCGCACGAGCAACAAAATCGTCTATTACTTTTGGGAAGATTAGTTTTGGCAAATGTCAAAAACTCTAACACTCCTTTTTTATACTCTTCACTTAAGCGACTTTTCTGCATCCAACTACGATCCATATCTACGAAGAGAAGAGAAGAGAAGAGAAGAGAAGATAAAGAACATTAGTTAAAAGATGCACTTACAACTTACAAGCTTATAAGTCATGTAAGGTTAGTATTCATAATGAGATTTCCTTTAGTTTACTACTTTAGATGTGTGTTTTATGTTAATCATATGTTTTGTGGTGTTTTATATATTTGTGGTGTTTTTATATGTTTTTGTGGTGTTACACAATGTTTTATAAATGTTATGTTAGTCATATGTTTTGTGTTGTTTTATATATTTTTAATTAAAATTTTGCAGCACTTTGAAACATGTGTTTGTAACTAGTATAGTACATTATCCTTTTTCATGCAGTCCACATCCACGTGAAATTAGATTATGTTTGTGTTTTGGTTGAGTTAGGATTCCTTAAAAATGTTATCTTATAAGATAGATTTAAGGTTTACCTGATTTTCAATAGTAATATGGTCTAATTTGCTACACACTCATAGAGATAACATTAATATATATTTAAGGTTTACAATGATTTAACATTTACAGATTTTCTATGGTAATATGGTCTAATTTGCTACACATTCATATAGATAACATATAGATAACATTTAATGATTTAACATTAATATATATGGTCTAATTTATAATGATTTAACATTAATATATATTTAGTAATATGTTATTATCTTATTTGATGGATTTAAGGTTTACAATAATTTAACATTTACTGATTTTCTAGACACTTTATAGTGTTTTGACCTTTTCAATTTTCATTATATAACACAGTATAATTCATCAAATAAAACCGCTCAGTAAAAAAATTATTGATTTAACTTTTACTAATTTTCATTAGTAATATGATAAAACAGTTTAGTAAATGATTTAACATTTACTGATTTTCAATTGTAATATGGTCTAATTTGCTACACATCCATATATATAACATATAGATAACATTTAATGATTTAACATTAATAAATATGGTCTAATTTACCAATGATTTAACATTAATATATATTTATTAATATGTTATCTTATGAGATAGATTTAAGGTTTACAATGATTTAACATTTACTGATTTTCTAGACACTTTATAGTGTTTTGACCTTTTCAGTTTTCATTATATAACACAGTATAATTCATCAAATAAAACAGTTCAATAAAAAATTACTTACTCACGGTTCAGTTCGGTTCTAAATAACAGACGGTTTGCCAAATGATTAATTCAGTTCGTTCTATTTTAAATACATTATAACAGTTAAACAACAGCAAAGTAAAGTTAAGGTCAAGACTAGGGATGACTAACCTTGATATATAGCTATCTTTGCAAAAACCAGGATGATATATTGCTTCACTAGTCTTTATTCTTTGATATATGTCTACAACACCAAGAATTAAGATACATAAGTAATAATTTGCAAAGAGAGACTCATAAACCTTAAATCACCATCCAAATTCAATTAAGATTTAAAAACGAGACAAAACAGTGAACAAAACAAACCACTTTATTTCAACAAAATTTGTGAAATATTACAACACTATATTCACTTAGTGTATGAATACTATAGGCTATTCAAGAAGTTCCTAAGATCAAAGATGGTTATAATCCTGCAACATGGATGTTGGAAATTACATCAGCAGGATTAGAAGCAAATCTTAAGGTCAATTTCACTGATGTTTACAATATTATTTCTGAGACCAGTGTTGTTAAGAGTTTTGACACTTTTAGGAATCTGTTAAGTTGTTGTTAGCTTGGAATTCAATTAATGTTCAATTGGTTCTGTTATGATACTAATACTCTGGTTTTCATGAAGTGTAGCATCATGTGCTGTTAAAACTGATGAAGTTAGTTATTTGCAATCAAGGTTTTATTAGTTATTGTTAGAGCTAGCTCTGTTAATTTCTATTACGTACTTGAATTTGATTAGTTAGTATAGGTTACATAGAGTTTGTCACTACTCTGTTAGTGTTAATTGTAACTTGAATTAGTTATGCTTAAAAGAGATTAGAATTAATCTGTTGGCATTTTGAATGTTGCTAAGGGGTTATTAACTGATAGTGTTGCAGGCTAACTCAAATTTCATGTTAGGGCGTGTGATAGTTAGTTGTTGTTAGTGAGATTGAAGTTAGTTAAACTAGTGTAATCGAAATTATAAATTTTTTGAAATTGCACTTACATAGTTGCATCGAAAAAAACCTATAAACTACTTCTTAAACTACACAAAGTATCTTCTACGATAAAAAGAAAATATAAAATAGCTTATGTTTTACGTAATGTATACAAATAATAGATATTATTATTTTATAAAGCTTTAAAATATTTTTTAAGCATAGACAAATGATACTAAGTACAATTATGTACCTTCCCAGTGGTGGTAAACCACCAGCCACAGATGATGAAGAATGCCTTCGTGTGTTATGTAATTCTGAGATTGGCAAAGGCTCCGGTTCTGAAGTAGTGAACCTCTTACCACTAGCCCTTTCTTGGAATAAGTTATATCAAATCATATTCACCATGCAATTAATCAATAGTCAATATACATTTGCAAAAATTCTAATAATTGTGGTTACAATCATGTATTTATCAGAAAGTACTATCATCAACAAAAATTAGCAACTCATGTATAGTTCTAAGCAAACAACTGAATTTTTTATTTGTCTTTATATATAGTTTTATGTCACATGGGGTATGTATAAACATTCAGTACAACTTAGTCAAGGATCCCTAAATCACCAGAAAATTAGGTTGAAGTGTAAGGTCATTCAGTAGAAAATCTTATAGAACATGTTAGCAACATACACAACATTTTCAAATAGAAAATACAATCCATAAGAGAGACCCAATCAACTTATCATTATCCAACATAATCAATCTGTTACATAAGAAATACCTAGAGCTCTGTTATAAAAAAATTGTATACCATTCAAATGTACAATATTACTAGAAGAAAATAGGGTCATTAGCATAGTTTTTTATTTGACATAGAAACAGGGGACATTGTATACCCAACGAGAACACGATAAATAATAAACTAGAGCAATTATTTACCTCAAAAGAAATCGTTTCAACTGGTTTAGCAGCAAACACGAGATACTAATGTCTTATCAAACGGTTGCCCCTATTTGCACACAAATATCGAAATGTTAAAACAGGACCTACATGCAACAATTAATTTGACAACTTTGACTTGCAACACATACAAGGAAAGATATGGGAGGTGAAAATTAAAAAAAAAAGTCTATCTGCTCAGAGGAGGAGGATACCTAGGCTTTGCTCGGTCTTCAATCTCGCGTTATACAATCTGCGTCAATAGAAATTTTCAAATAATAACTAAAAACGGTTTATAAAAACATTTAACAATTAATCCACTAATTAGACAATAAGAGCTAAAAATGGTTTATAATTATTCTTTTTCTTGGCCGTTGGGAAAATAATTTGATCTTTTCAGAACTAGCTGGTTGTAATCTCATCTATGAACATATCAATGAGAATCCAATTCATTTTTTTATCATTCAACATCAAATACAACATAAATTAGTCACCCCTAATGTTCTACCTAAAAGATTAAACCCTAATATTTTATCTAAAAATTTAAACCCTAATTGAAAATAGAAAGACAAACCAATTAGTCCGGGTTTTTTGCCGTTCATGTAGTCATCGAGCTGTGAGAATGATCGTGCGATGATAAGAGATGACAAAGGTTCCTCGTATGTGTGACAATGGTTGTGCGATGATGGAGGTTTGTTTCTCGAATGTCCGATGAGATAAAGGAGATGGAGCTCGGCAATGAGAGGAAGGAGATGAAACTCGCGATGAATGAAGAGGATGAAAATCGTGATGAAGAGGATGAAGCTCTCGATGATTGAAGACGATGAACTCGCGATGAAATGAATAGAAGAAGAGAAATGGGGTTTAGAGAGAAATGAGGTTTAGAGAGAACTGGGTTTGATTGATATCAGTAATTAAATTTGATATTGATATGTGTTTTGTTATTATTTTATGTACAAAATATTAATTAATCAATTTACACCCATTAATTTATTTACTAACCCAAATATCATTTAATAAAATATTGGGCCTGTTTGTTTTAGCTTTTTAAAAAATAGATTTTTTTTTTTGTATTCTCAAAAATGAATTTTGTAAAATCGTTTTTCAAAATATTGCAAGTTTTTCTATATTCATTTTTTCTAAATTGCAAGACTAATTTTGACATCATACAACATAAACATACATTATTGAAGATCAAAACAAAGTCGAAATTGCAATTTTTGAAAAAAGTTGTATCTCAAAAATGATTTTTATGAAAAGCTATTTGAAAAAGCTTCAAAATTAAGTGATTTTTTTATGAAATTTTGATATCCAACATTTTTTTTTGATAAAATGTTAGTATATCTAAAATAATATTTTAAGAATAACTATTCAAACCTAATTTTCATTTGAAGCTATTATGAAAAGTTTCTTTGTAAATTTTTCTTTCAACAAAATTATGTTACACTATAAAAATCATTTTAAAAAAAAGTCAAAACAAACGGGCCTATAGTGTGGTTTATTAATATGTTTAAGGTTAATATTTAGAGTTATTAAACTAAATAATTATTTTTTAGCCAATTTTAATTTACACCCGTTTTTCTTTTAACGAGAGTAATAAAGATATTATTATAGTAATGATTTTAATTTATTATAATAATGTTTTTAATTTGCACCCTTTTTTTAAAATAGGGTGTGTATTGTCACGTACTGCTACTACAAAGGACATTTTATTTACAAATTTGCCATCGTGTTTATTATTTACACCCGTTTTCAGTATAATGAATATAAATTTTAAATTATATTCGTCACTTTGCACTAATTCTTTAAAATTCTCTTTTCATAAACTGTGATAATGAGGAGAACTTTTTTTTTTATAATAAACTATATTCCATCAGGATCCAAATTGATCCAAAAAAGCCAATACAATATTCCTCCTATACAAAATTTCTAGACTAAGCCACAAAATTACACAAAAATGATTGAAGCAAAAGCACCCCAATAAAAAATCTACAGGGCTTTTATACCAATCATAGAAGTTACATTGAGTTTTATGTCCTATTTCTCTCCATCTCCATGTCATGTACACGATCCTGAAGAAAATCTCTTTAGGAACCGAAAATCCGTCGTTAAAGATAATTTGATTTCGACACCACCATAAATTCCAGCACGTTACCAACCAAACAAACATTGCAGCCTCATATGCAAGCCCGTCGACAAAAGATAACAATAAGTGATCTATACAGTTCGTCGTCTCCGCTGCCTCAAAGCCTAACCAGTTTTCTACCTCTTGCCACACCATTATTGCTTTCGGACATGTTATTAGTAAATGTTCTGAAGTTTCAACAGCATTAAAACATAACACACATACCTTATCATGTACATTAGAAACTATCTTTCTAGCCTCCAAATTATCCCGTGACGGTAACCTATCATGAATAATTCTCCACCCGAATATTTTGATTTTTAGTGGACCTCGAGATTTCCACAACCTATGAAGAGCATTTATAGCATTCTGGTTCAGTTGTGGTTGAGGCAATCCCTCAAACTCCGTGAGTTTATTATAGCAATCCTTGACTGTGAAAGTGTTGGTATCCGACATCCATCATATGCCATCCCTATAACCCTGTTTTGGCTTGCAATTCAACAGTGAATCTTGCATACTTATCAGTTCCTGACTATCAACACTGAGTAAATCCACAAACAGACCTTGCATACTCCATGTCCACATGCCATTATTCCAATGACCACACTCTCCCACCTGTGCACATTTATTCATAGTTTCACAGAACAGATTAGGATATAAATCCTTCATTAGGGTGCCATTCCATTTTGCAAACCAAAAGGGAATATTGCATCCATCTCCCAACTCCCAAGCAAGAAGATTCACAAAAGCTACTGCATCATCTGTTTTACAAAGCGACATCAAATCTATCCACCAGCCTGAACCAACTTTCGAGGAGTAACCTTCATTATTCGTTATTATTCGCTTTCGCACATCTCCATATTTAACTTTAAGGATGTCCTTCCATAACGCCTCAGGTTCCTTCACCATTCTCCAAAGCCATTTCATAATCAAGGCCTTATTAAAAGTAGCAATATCTCTAATTCCCAGGCCCCCAAGTTCCTTGCTCTTACAGACAGTGGACCATTTAACCCACGAAATTGAATTTTTCTCCGAATTTCCATTCCACAAAAACCTACGTTGAATCCCATGAATCTCTTTTAAGATCTTGACTGGGGCACGGTAAAAAGAAAGGTGATGTATTGACATATTGGACAACACAGACTTTATAAGTGTTAATCTTCCCCTATTGATAAAAGTCTTCCTTTCCAAGTCGAAAGTCGAGTCTTAATGCAATACACCACAGGTTTCCAAAACGATAATCTTCTATGGTTTCCACCAATTGTCAGCCCCAAGAACTTAAAGGGCATGCTACCAATTCTACAAGTCAGAAAATGTGAGGCTGCTTCCAGAAATTCATGGTCCACTCCAATACCAATCAAGCTGCTTTTCCAATAATTTATTTTCTGCCCAGATATAAGTTCAAATCCTCTCAGCACTTATTTGATTCCCCAGATATTCACCCAAGTGCTATCACACATAATGATCGTATCGTCGGCAAACTGAAGAATGTTTGTGGATTCTCCCCTACATTCAGTTAAACCCGAAAATAGACCTCTGTTGGCAGCCCTTTTTATCAGTAAAGACAGGCACTCCACAATTAACGTAAATAGGAACGGAGATAGAGGATCTCCCTGTCGTAATCCTTTCTTGGATTTGAAATCTTTTAAACAGCTCCCATTCACTATAACAGACAGGAACACATTACACACATACCTTTTATCCAGCTAATCCACAAGTCCCCAAAATTCATAGTCTTCAAAACATTGATTAGAAACCTCCAGTCTACGCAATCGTAAGCTTGCGAGAAATCCACTTTGAGTAGAATGCACGACTTCTTCTTTCTTTTCATCAGTTCGATTACCTCATTTGCCACAACCACACCATCTAGAATTTGTCGTCCAGGTATAAAAGTTGTTTGGGAAGGTGAGACTAATTTGCCAATTACCACACTAAGTCTCCATGCCAAAAGTTTTGCCAACACCTTATATATGCATCCAATAAGGGCTATAGGTCTGAATTCATCTAATGATTGTGGATTTTCATCTTTTGGAATCAAAACAATTAATGCAGAACTGAGAGCCTTAGGAAATGTAGATGTTCGGTGGAATTCTTGTATACAATTTAACACCTCAATACCAATCACACTCCAACACTTCTTGAGGAAATCTATGTTGAACCCATCCGGACCTGGGTTCTTGTTGCCGCCACAGTTTGTAATGATTGAATAGATCTCCTATTTGGAAAATGGTTGTTGTAACAAAATATTATCTTCAATATCAAGTTTTGCTAAACCAACCATATCTAAATTTGGTCTATTCCAATGACACTCCTCAAATTTTACTGTAAATTATTGTCTGATATGTTGTTTAATAGCGTGAACCTCCTCCACACCTTGTAGCCCGACATTTTCAGCAGAAATGACACTCCTCCTCTCCCTCGAATTAATTACTGCGTGAAAAAATTTGTTGTTTCTTTTCACATCTCAATTTTAATTCATCTTCCGATATTTCCAAACTGTCTTCAGCCAAATTCAACTCTATTTTATTTAAGTCTTCTATGTTTTCAGCAATCTTCATGTCAAGCCACCCAAACACGTTTTTATTCCACCATTTCAACTTCTCTCTTAATCCCCTCAGTTTTGTCAGCAGAATGGTACCAGCATCACCTCTAGCTTCAATACCTTCCCAAGCATCCTTTACAAACTCCAGAAAACCAGGATGATCAAACCAAGCGTTGAATGTCTTAAACGGCTTGGGGCCCCAATCCATATGATTTGATTTAAGCCAAACTGGCCTATGATCTGATATGTCGCGATCACCCACCATCTGGGACGTTACATTCCATTTCCTCAATAGTTCTTCTGAAATGAGGATTCTATCCAGCCTACTCAGACTCCTACCACTGGAATTTATCCAGGTGAATTTGTTTCCTACCACTGATATGTCAACCAACTCCATGAGATCTATAAATGTCGCAAATTCCTCCACCTATAGCCTGTTTGGTTTACTCTTGCCTTTCTTATCGCTTTCTGATTTGACTGCGTTGAAGTCACCTCCAACCACCCAATCACATGTAACCAACTGATTGTTCTTCCTTTTTATTAGATCCTCCCATAATTGCCTTTTCTCCCGGTGCTCGCATGATTGTTGGAAGCGGAATAGGGCAAGCAACAAAAAGATTTAGAAGTATTTTTCCGGGAATTTATCGTGTCCACAGAGATCGGTGCTACTGAACTGCTGTTCGACAATTTAAATGTTAATGAGTTTAGGTTTAGAATTGATTGAAACATAAAAACAGAAAAGTAAATATTAACACAAGAAAATTCATTCGTCAGAGATAAAAGACTTATCAAGCATGTATATATTCCACTCATCACAAACTTAAACTTACCGACCAGTTATACTCAACCTACAATACTCCTCAATATCATCAAGCATCGCTCTCAATAGTGTTCATCTCTGATAAACCGAGCTGAGAGAAAAACAACCGTATTACTCTCTTCGCCACTCTCGCGCACGAAGCCTCAAAATACGGAAGACATTAAGCTTCGACACCCAAATAGACTGTTAGCTCTAAATCTATTTCTAGCATCCAGAAACTAACAGATAATCATCCCTAATCAAGATTTGTGATGTTTATCTCTAACACAACCCAAACCCCGCGCATAAAGCAAAAATCAAAGACAATCATCGATAAAGATTTGTAAAGCGGATTTTATACACCACCATGATCAACAAATATACATAAGATCAAAGTAAAAACATATACAAAATCCAACATAGAAGAAATTACAAAGAGAAGAGAGAAGAGGAACCAAACATTTCTTGGTTTGTCAACACCAATCGACGAGAGACTCGACTCCGGATCATCCAAATGCAAGCTTCCATGTTGTTTTCAAGCTAATCTACTAAAGAAATGAAGTTTGATGGAGTTTGGAGCAAAAAACCCCAAAACCATCCCTAAAAAAAATGTGTTTTTCCCCTATTTAAAGGCTGCCAAAGTCGCAGACCGCGCTAAGCGCGCCCTAAAAAATTTTTAAACCGCCTTAAAACTGCCCTAAGCGTGCTCAAATCGCGCTAAGCGCGCTACATGCTGGAATCAGATCCTTCCTTGGGCCAGGAGCACGCTAAGTGCGCTCGTAGCATGCTTCCTTGGGCTAGGAGCGCGCTAAGCGCGCTCGTAGCTTGCTTGAAAATCCAAAGCTTGCTTTCTTCATAACTTTTGAACTGTAATTCCGTTTTTCGCCCGGTTCGAAGCGTTGGAAAGCTTATTCAATGCTCTATACAGCAATGGCAAAATCCCACTGCTTGAATACTTACAAAAATGAGATAAAATCAATTAAACTCAATGTTATTTACACGAAATGCAATATATACATTAAAATGTAAACTATACGCATTTATAAACAAAACAGGGTTTATTCGTACGATATTTAACAAAAACAATGATAAGTGCAACAAAACATATATACAAAAATAGCTACGATTTGCACTTATCAACTATCCCCAACTTACATAATTGTTTGTCCTCAAACAAAGCCAACATCAAAAGGAACAAAAGCGAAATCCAAGAAATCACACAACAACAAGTTTTTACAAACAAAAATAAATGCAATGGTTCAATCGAAAATGGTACACACAAAATAAATTCTTACCACTAAACTACGACGATAACATAGTCACGAAACAAATGCAAAATACAAAAATCATGCCAAACATCCTAAAACAGCACAAGTTCCAATGTGAATCACGCCTAGCAAAAACATTCATCGGTAGATGAAAAACATAAAATGAGGTACTTTCACTCACACAACAATCTTGCAAACAAAAGACTAAATTATGCACCCATCCAAAAATTCACATTGAACATACAAAGGCAAGAATCACAAGGACTTTTCAAGGTTGTAATGTGGTTGGGTAAACAAACAAGGGGCAATTTCTAAAGGTAATTGAAACAAAAACTTGTCTAAACCTAAGGGAGTGATTAACTCACAAAGTTTCAAACACCAAAATTTCAACCAAACTTCATACAAAATCCCAAGTGTTACACAAAACACAATACTTATTTAGCACAATTGTTAGAACTCTTTTTGTTTCCTTTCACAAGGATTTTCTTTTTCTTTCTTTTTTTCTTTTCTTTTCTTTTTTTTTTCTTTTCTTTTTCGTATTTTTCTCTTTTTTCTTTTCTTTTTCAACCTCATAGAAACCCACCAATGAGTAAACAATCATTCTCTCCCCAACTTGAATTCAACCACATCATCATGTGAATACTCCCTACTTTCTAAGGCAAGGTAAAAATTATACAACAACACAAAGTTGAGGGTTCAAGAAAAAATAATCAATCAAAATCCATACAAAAAGTAAATTTGACACTCATAGACAAGCATCAAACTCAAACAAAATGGATAATAACCAAAGGCTCAAAGGGGTTACAAATGATCACACACTCACAAGGTGAATTGACTATTTAGCTAAGGTAGTTGTGCTCAGAATGAAACAAAATGCCTTGTCCTTTTCATGCTTTCATACAATCAACACAAATAAAAGATTCAACATAATAAAATCTAGTTAGAACAAGAATGTTGGAACTCCGTGCATATATGTACAATAGAAGGCTACCTCACAAAAAGGTTGGGAACTAAAGTGATTCACAACAAGAACAAGTATACAAAAGAATGAATGGCATGAAAGTTGTAAAAAGTCTAAGTATCATGAATATGCTAAAGTCAAGAAAGCGATAAACACATACCTTGGACGCATACCAAACTTTAAACACTATCATTACCACGCATTCACAAGTTGAAACACACAAAATCGAAAAATCACCAAATGCGACTTCAAGCAATTGAACAAAAATTTGAGTCCAAACAATCAACAAAAGAATTAGAAAATTACTAATAATTACTAATATATAAGGCCTTGGTGGAAGTGGGAAGAAAGGGAAACCAAGTGAACAATTAAAAGAATTCACTGGCTCAGCACAACAGGGTGCGCTAAGCGCGCTACACCAGAACCAGAAAAACCAGTACAACAACAAGGTTCTGGTGTAGGCCTCCACTTAACACCTACACAACTCAATTACAAAACATACAATATTTACACATACAAATCTTCCTCAAGTTAAACACGATAAGCTTAAGGAAAACAAAACTTAACACCTTAACACGAACTACCATAAACATACTAAAAGAATGGAAGAAAAAAAACATTAGAAACTAACAACAATAAAACATGCTTGTTTTACGTCATAAGTTCGACGCTTATTATTTATACACACTTCTCCAAGTTGCCTCTTTACACGGTTAGCGCTTACCGACGACGAAACCTAACCAAACACTTAGCAAACGTGAAGAGAAACAAACATATACACTAAATTTACAAGTATGCAAAACATGTAAAATTCACAAATAGGGTAAACATATACAAATATCAATATCAATAATTGAAAATAAACAATACATACGATATCTACAAAACTCAAAAACAAAGAAACTATCGCAATGCGATCCAATAAAAAACACCAATCCCCGGTAACGACGCCATTTTGTTGGAAGCGGTATAGGGCAAGCAACAAAAAGATTTAGAAGTAATTTTTCGGGAATTTATCGTGTCCACAGAGATCGGTGCTACTGAGCTGCCGTTCGATAATTTAAATGTTAATGAGTTTAGGTTTAGAATTGGTTGAAACATAAAAACAGAAAAGTAAATATTAACACAAAAAAATTCATTCGTCAGAGAGAAAAGATTTATCAAGCATGTATATATTCCACTCGGCACAAAATTAAACTTACCGACCAGTTATACTCAACCTACAATACTCCTCAATATCATCCAGCATCGCTCTCAATAGTGTTCATCTTTGATACACCGAGCTGAGACAAAAACAACCGTATTACTCTCTTCGTCACTCTCGCGCACGAAGCCTCGAAATACGGAAGACATTAAGCTTCGACACCCAAATAGATTGTTAGCTCTAAATCTATTTCTAGCATCCAGAAACTAACAGATAATCATCCCTAATCAAGATTTGTGATGTTTATCTCCAACACAACCCAAACCCTGCGCATAAAGCAAAAATCAAAGACAATCATCGATAAAGATTTGTAAAGTGGATTTTATACACACCATGATCAACAAATATACATAAGATCAAAGTAAAAACATATACAAAACCCAACATAGAAGAAATTACAAAGAGAAGAGAGAAGAGGAACCAAACATTTCTTGGTTTATCAACACCAATCGACGAGAGATTCGACTCCGGATCATCCAAATGCAAGCTTCCATGTTGTTTTCAAGCTAATCTACTAAAGAAATGAATTTTGATGGAGTTGGGAGCAAAAAACCCCGAAACCATCCCTGAAAAATGTGTTTTTCCCTTATTTAAAGGCTGTCAAAGTCGCAGACCGCGCTAAGCGCGCCCTAAAAACTTGTTAAACCGCCTTAAAACCGCGCTAAGCGTGCTACATGCTGGAATCAACTCTTCCTTGGGCTAGGAGCGCGCTAAGCGCGCTCGTAGCATGCTTCCTTGGGCTAGGAGCGCGCTAAGCGCGCTCGTAGCATGCTTGAAAATCCAAAACTTGCTTTCTTCATAACTTTTGAACCGTAATTCTATTTTTCGCCCAGTTCGAAGCGTTGGAAAGCTTATTCAATGCTCTTTACAACAATGGCAAAATCCTACTGCTTGAATCCCTACAAAAATGAGATAAAATCAATTAAACTCAATGTTATTTACACGAAACGCAATATATACACTAAAATGTAAACTATACGCATTTATAAACAAAACAGGGTTTATTCGTACTATATTTAACAAAAAGCAACGATAAGTGCAATAAAACAT
This sequence comes from Lathyrus tuberosus, assembly GCA_022829125.1. NCBI lineage: Eukaryota > Viridiplantae > Streptophyta > Magnoliopsida > Fabales > Fabaceae > Lathyrus > Lathyrus tuberosus. The sequence goes on from JALAZF010000882.1 coordinate 834,642, forward strand.
ATATACAAAAATAGCTACAATTTGCACTTATCGATCCACAGAGATTGTTCGTGATATCGCAGCCATTCTACAGTTGTATACGTTTTAAACTTCAAAGTAACAAGGGGATTTGGTTGTTTTTAATCGGAACGTTTGCATTCAAATTTAAGTAATAGCGGTAAAAAGATTTGTTTTAACGATTTATAAAAAGCATGTCAAGATTAGGGTTCGACGAACCATTTTGCATGTATATAATCGATAAAGATAATGAACTCGGTTACACGATAAATACAATCACATATCCTCCCAATATGTTTATCTCTAACACATATTATGAGTTTTACCATTTTGATCCTTTGATGTTCTCTCACTCAAACTATCAAAATGACAACATTCAAGCTCAATATTTTGTGAACATCAACTCACATAACTATCTCTAGCCAATGTCCAATGATGGATGAAAAACCTAGGTAAAGAGTAAGAACACATTTCTCAATCATGAACCAACACAAAGAATAAACCATAGAAGCAAAGTTTTTCATCATACATTCATCATCCAAGAGTTAACAAGATAGAATCAATACATATACATGCAAAAGAAAGGTTTATCTACCATCTAACCTTGACACAAAAGGAAAATTAGCTCTCCATTGTCATGGATGCTAAACAAACAAGAAGATGAAGAAGAATATCAAGCATCAATGACGATCTCTCGACGAATGATGCTTCCAATCTTCCAAAATGAGATGCTACATTGTTTACAATGTATTTTGCTCTGAAAATTATCAAGGATCCCAAGAAAAATACTGAAAAGTCTATTTATAAGGGGGCAGAGGATCGCAGAGCGCGCTAAGCGCGCTGTACTGACGATGAAACCTAACCAAACACTTAGCAAACGTGAAGAGAAACAAACATATACACTAAATTTACAAGTATGCAAAACATGTAAAATTCACAAATATGGTAAACATATACAAGTATCAATATCAACAAGTGAAAATAGACAATATATACGATATCTACAAAACTAAAAAACAAAGAAACTATCGCAATGCGATCCAATAAAAACACCAATCCCCAGCAACGACGCCATTTTGTTGGAAGCGGTATAGGGCAAGCAACAAAAAGATTTAGAAGTATTTTTCCGGGAATTTATCGTGTCCACAGAGGTCGGTGTTACTGAACTGCCATTGGACAATTTAAATTTTAATGAGTTTAGGTTTAGAATTGGTTGAAACATAAAAATAGAAAAGTAAATATTAACACAAGAAAATTCATTCGTCAGAGAGAAAAGACTTATCAAGCATGTATATATTCCACTCGTCACAAACTTAAAATTACCGACCAGTTATACTCAACCTACAATACTCCTCAATATCATCCAGCATCGCTCTCAATAGTGTTCATCTCTGATACACCGAGCTGAGAGAATAACAACCGTATTACTCTCTTCGTCACTCTCGCGCACGAAGCCTCGAAATACGGAAGACATTAAGCTTCGACACCCAAATAGATTGTTAGCTCTAAATCTATTTCTAACATCCAGAAACTAACAGATAATCATCCCTAATCAAGATTTGTGATGTTTATCTCTAACACAACACAAACCCTGCGCATAAAGCAAAAATCAGAGACAATCATCGATAAAGATTTGTAAAGCGGATTTTATACAACACCATGATCAAAAAATATACATAAGATCAAAGTAAAAACATATACAAAACCCAACATAGAAGAAATTACAAAGAGAAGAGAGAAGAGGAACCAAACATTTCTTGGTTTGTCAACACCAATCAACGAGAGATTCGACTCCGGATCATCCAAATGCAAACTTCCATGTTGTTTTCAAGCTAATCTACTAAAGAAATGAAGTTTGATGGAGTTGGGAGAAAAAAACCCCAAAAGCATCCCTAAAAAATGTGTTTTTCCCTATTTAAAGGCTGTCAAAGTCGCAGACCGCGCTAAGTGCCCTCTGGCCGCTAAGCGCGCCCTAAAAAATTGTTAAACCGCCTTAAAACCGCGCTAAGCGCGCTACATGCTGGAATCAGCTCCTTCCTTGGGCTAGGAGCGCGCTAAGCGCGCTCGTAGCATGCTTCCTTGGGCTAGGAGCACGCTAAGCGCGCTCGTAGCATGCTTGAAAATCCAAAGCTTGCTTTCTTCATAACTTTTGAACCGTAATTCCGATTTTCGCCCGGTTCGAAGTATTAGAAAGCTTATTCAATGGTCTATACAACAATGACAAAATCCCACTGCTTGAATACCTAAAAAAATGAGATAAAATCAATTAAACTCAATGTTATTTACACGAAACGCAATATATATACTAAAATGTAAACTATACGCATTTATAAACAAAACAGGGTTTATTCGTATGATATTTATCAAAAAGCAACGATAAGTGCAACAAAACATATATACAAAAATAGCTATAATTTGCACTTATCAATGATGAATAGACATTTACAATACAACACAACACACCTTTCCACTCTCCATACACTCCCAGATATCCATTACCCCTAAAGCTGGACGTAGCTTTAAACACCCTTTTGTCCCAAATTGATAATATTCCACCATATAGACCTATTTCATCACCTGCAGACCATCGAAAACCCTCATTTCCCAAAATTGTTTTAACTATCCGATCCTCCATCTTAAGCACCTTAGTTTCCTGTATCATACAAAAGTCAACTTTTTATTTTGCCAACATTTGACACACTCTGCATTTCTTGATTGAAGAACCGTACCCCCGGATGTTGAATGTGTATATAATCATGATACTCTTATATGTGACACCTTCTTGCCTTCAAATATGCTTCTATCTCTCTTTTCCAGCTCCCTAATAATGCCTTCAAAAACCCCATCGTCTTCCGCTCCTTCAATTCCAAGCTTTTGGATCGTATGCCAAATCTTCTTAGGAACATCTTCATGTGATCTAACAATCCTCGAATTACTCTGTATAACATCAACATCAGACAAGGAATCACAACACAAAATTGACCCTCTTGAATATCTTGAGGATACTTCTTCTGCCGAAATCATTTCCTTACACAAACTTTCCTCACTCTCACCATTTTCTTGTAAATTTAACTCTTTGTGAGCAGAACGAAGTAAACAAGAGTAATAAGATGGGGCGAAAGGGATCTTAATACACTCATACAGTTCAATAATTAGTTTTTTCTTCCTCCTGCAATTAGATCCAATAACTGGCCCACCAAGTCTTAACGTGGAGCATGAGATTGGGTCAGACAAATTATTATCCAGGCCCAATTCATTACCACTCAGCCTCTCAGTCTCAGTGGGACCCATTTTTTTACACACAAGGCTTCGTGTTGTACTACTTTCCACCTCTTAACCCTCCAAATTACCTTTTGTAATGTTTTTGTTATTTTCAATATTCAATGCAAGATGCCCCATCCCCGTATTCTGCTGCTTTTCAGCTATGCTACCTCCAAAACATACCTTTTTGCCAACTGTCTTTTCCTTATGTCCCTTTAGATCATCTGCCTGCTGCGTCCCCACATTCACTGATTTGACATTAACTTTCTTCTTACTCCCTATATCTGATCTACTCATACCCCTATCTCTCTTTTCTGTTGACTTGTATTGTGAAGCATTCCCATCTTCATCTTCCCCATCACTACTTTCAGCTCCATCCGAATCCCCCGAAGATCCTCCATTGTCGTCGTCAGATTCACTGATCTCCGAAGTATTATCCAATAAATCATTTTTTCTCATTATAATCCGTTTAGGACCATGGAAGTCTTCTAACATTTTGATGCAATATACTTTCCCATTAATCTCCACATTAAAAATTTCATTGAGATTTATAGTAAATTTAGTCTTTACTAAGATTCTTGCAACATCCAAATTTCGTTGTTTTTCTGTTTCCTCATCACATTGGATAAACTCTCCCACAATGCCAGCAACAAATTAAAAGAATTCATCACACCAAGCATGGCACGGTAGCCCAAAACATCTGACCCATGTTAGCCTCTCGTTGTCCATGTCATCTGGTGTCCAAGGATGAATATCCTAAAACCATGTAGAGACCCATTCTTCTTCCTCTTGAATCAGTAACTTCAGCGCTCCTTCAATCGTCTCTTCCAAAAGACAAAGGTTGGCCCCAATAGGTGTTGCTTTAATATGAAAAAAGCCTTAAGCATTCAATGCTTTCTGAACACAGTATGTCGAACCTGTTCTTTCCACCACCCCCACAATGGCCCTCTCAAACCTTAATAATTTTGATTTTTCCACCTCAAATTTCAAGTGTGCAAAACAAGGTTTGTCACCATCCTTCTTTTGTCTTCTAAGCCCTCGCCTGTTACCCAACTTTGTCTCAATCTCAGCACCATTGACATTGCTTAGTACGTGACTGAACAATCTACCATCAACATATCTCCCCATTCTATTATTGACATGCGTATCCTCCTTTTGTTGTTCAAAACGAAGCTTCCTTTCTGTATGATCCACCTTGAACCTATCTTCTCTATTAAATCTAGGTATGTTGGCAAACATTTTTCTCCCTTCTATTTGTATATTATCCAGCTTAATCGATAAAACCTTTGCATCCTCCACTCTCCTGAACCTCACAAAGCCATATCGTTTCCCCCACTTGTTCCTCCTAGCTGGAATGTAAACCTCAGAGATGGTCCCAAACTCCTTAAAAATTTCAGCCATTTCATTTGCCCCAAATTTCTCCGGGAACTCTGTGAAGAAGAAGGAAAAAATCTCCGTATCATTTATCTGTCTTTTACCTCTCTGCTCCTTCCAAACAGACGGTCTATTCTCACTACTCTTCCATTTCCTGCTTTGCACTTTAGTCCATTCCATGATCTTCTTGTACCCAGTTTACCCAGAAAATTTCTCAAACCCCAAACTACTACCAGCTACTTCAGCAATAACCAACTTGACCAGATAGAACACTAATAAGATAAAATACAATAGAAGAAAAACAATGCATAACAATTCTAACTTGGAAGGAGGAAGGTCCCTAATCCGAAGATTAGGACTTTAAACCAAACCCTCCAAATTAAAATCTTTGCTCTTCATTATCGACTTGAACTCCTTGCAGAAAGGCCAAAAAAACTTGATCAAAATCTATTGTTTGGATAAAAATGATAATGAGGAGAACTTATCGTGCCACTTTAATTTTGATTTGATACCCTATGTTTTCATATAATGGTAAAACTATTCATATCAAAATTTTATTAAAAAGGGCGAACAAAAATTTGATAGTGCAATTGCAAAATCCGATATGAGTAATTAAATTTGATAGTGTATTTTAAAAGTTCAATATGTATTTTTATCGGGGTTTTTAAAATAAATTTAACATACCGGACTTTTTTATAAATCCGATATCTTTGAGAACTTTTTAGATTTCTGAAAAATATAGTAATGCATATTCAATAATCTAAAACCAAAATTCAAAACTACCTTATTGAAAAAAAGTGTTGAAATTTATCGTTTTTGTTAAATTGTTGCAGTTTAATTCATTTTTTGAAAAATCCGAGAGTCTTAAAAAAATTGTTTGTCGAATAAGAACTATCGGTAGTTTTCAAAAATTCAAAGAGTACAAAACAAATAAAAAAAAACAAGTATGAATTTCTTCAAACATTTACCATAAATCAATGTGTTTTTACTAGAAATTTCTAGTATATCTTTGAAAATCTAACAAACAAAAAAAATCCAAAAATGTTTAGTAAGAACATAAAGGTAATAGCAGCCTATGTAGGGATGCTAGGTCAAACACTAAAATCTCAAAAATGAGGGTTGTGCAATTTAGGTTCACCTTACATTTATTCGTCTTTTTTTGGGGAATTCTTTAGGTCCATTTTGAATGCGATGGGTATACGTATAATAAATGATGAAAACTAAAAACCCTTATTCGGTGTGTTTTTAAATGGACATCAGCAATCGCAACTACTGCTACGGTGCAATTTTGTTGACTGCAATTGCAATGTAATTTAAAATAGTGTATGAAATCGTAATAGAATTCAAATTTGCCAAAAGAATTTATATGGTAAGGTATTTTTAATGAAAATCAACATTTTAAAATTTCAAAATTCAATTTACTTAAGATATAGTAAAATATCTTATTCTTAAAATTCCTTTAATTTTGAGTATTTTGAAAACATTTCAATCAAAATTCAAACATCAAAGGCCGCACAACCTGAGTCCGTGACCCCAACCAACCTATGGTATCCAATGCAATGCATTGGAATTGGAACAGTAACCATCCTTAATTTGTATGTACTGAAAACTCCAAAATAACATGGAAATTAAGATAACCACTTTCATTGTGGGACTCACTTACGTATTTTAAACGAGGAGCACATTTAGCAAAACTCATTCCTACAAATACACATACACACGTAAAGTTACTCTCAACTTCTAACCTTAAACTCAAAAAAATCATTTCGTGTCTAAAATTGTTGGAAACAAAGATGATAATTAATCATGAAAGATTGGTCTAGTGGTGGAGGCTTGGGTCTTGTGAGTATACTTCTTTCAAAGTCTCAGATTCAAATTTTACTTGATGCAATCAATCTTTATGTAGGTCAGTCCATACGGAAATTTGCTCTGACTTTAAACAGAACTCCTGCATAATTTATCTAGACTTTCAACAAATTATCATCCCGACATTTGGGAAAATCATTTTATTCAATATCTATTGGAACCTATGATGCAGATTTAACTTCATTTAAATAATTTTATGTGCAGGAATTGAATGAAATGATGAAGCAGATTATAATGCTAAAAGAAGATGTGAACTATAACTCACAATAATTCTGTTGCACTTGTCTTCAAGTTACTAAGACAACATGAATATCCCATATTGCCAGGTACGTATACCCCACTTTACTACTAACTTTTAATGTTGTAAGGTAAAAAAAAAAACATAACCATGTGTTATATATATATATATAAAATGTCATCGGTCTCCCAATAAAAAGAGGGAATATCACCTAGCTATCTTTCCAAAAAATGGATTGGGCTTTTATACCAATCGTAATACGTACATTTACATTTGTTAGAGCACCAACTATCTAACCAACACCAAGACAAGTGAATGATCCTAAAAAACATGTCTTCAATATCCGGCATTAAATCGTTAAACAAAATTTGGTTTCTAGTCCACCATATAACCCAGCAAGTCGAAATCCAAATATAACACGCAGTAGACTTTTCACAGCTTCTAACAAGACCTAGAAACCAAGATAGAAGAGTGTCGCATACATTTAGTTTCACCTGCCACTGGATCCATAACCAGCCAACCACTTTCTCCCACATATTCTGAATTTTAGGACATTAACAGAATAGGTGGTTGATATCTTCAACAACTCTAAAACAGAAAATACATACCGTATCATGAATTCGAGATTACACCCCTGGCGGCGAGGAGTTGCCTCGAAGGTAATTTATGGAGAATCAACCTCCAAGAGAAAACTTTAGCTTTTAGAGGAATTTTTGTAATCCAAATTAGCTCAAAAGCCGTCTTGGAAGGAATCTCGATGTCGCATGAAACTGTGGCATTATTAAGGCAAACATACGCAGAAGAAACTGAAAAACAGTTTGAGTTTTCAAGTTCCCACATAAATCCATTTACAGCTCCTAGGCCAGGTTTATAATTCGACAGAATAACTTCTAAAGCCTGCCAAGAGGAAATAGAAGTATCACCTCCAAAATGATTTTGGTCATAGATAGCTTGTTGATTCCAAAACCAGTCATCTTCAACCCAGGATCCCATCTCGCACACAACAACATGTTTGTGCAAAGAGGTAGCATAAAGATCAGGGAAACACTCCAGAAGCATGCGTGGTCCTGCCCACCTTGAGTGCCAGAAAGAAATCATATTACCAGCTCCTATTCTGCACAAGATGTTCTTTTTAAAACCCACACCATCCTTGCTTTCTTTTACTTTGATGATATCCATCCACCATAAAGATTCTAGAGATCCTTTTCCCCAATCCCTTGGTAACATAATTCTGCTTTTCAGAAAACCGTATTTTTCCTCGAGGACAGTTCTCCACACGACATTATCATCAACCATGAACCTCCACAACCACTTTGACAATAGGGCTGTGTTAAAGTCAACTAAATTCTTAACACCTAATCCAGCTTCATGATTTGGTTTGCAAATATCTTTCCAGCTCACCCATGGGATGCTTGACTTATCCATATTGCCAGACCAGAAAAATCTTCTTTGAATTGAAATTAACTTTCTAGCAACTACAGCAGGGAGTTTGTATACAAACAGATAATGAATTGGTAAGTTAGATAGAATAGAATTAAGCACGGTTAATCGACCATCCATGGATAACATACGACCCTTCATACTTGAAAGCCTTTTTCTGAATTTCTCAATTATAGGATTCCAAACCTCCACCCTTCTATGGTTTCCTCCTAAAACTAGACCAAGGAATTTGGTTGGCAAGTTTCCTCTTCTGCACAAAAGAAAATGAGAGGCTGCCTCCAAGAATTCTTCTTCCAGCCCTACGCCCATGATGCTACTTTTCGAGAGGTTGACACTCAAGCCAGACACAAGTTCGAAGCCTCGCAAAATAGCTTTTAGGCCCCAAAGATCAGACCATGTACCATTACAAAGGATTATGGTGTCATCTGAAAATTGTTCCAAACTAACGGCATGGACGTTATTAACATTGAAACCACCGAATATGGATTTTAGATTGGCCCTCTTTACCATTAAAGCCAGACCTTCTGCAACCAGTGTGAGTAGCAGTGGAGACAGTGGATCTCCCTATTTGAGACCACGAGTTGCTTTAAAATCTCTTGTTGTACTCCCGTTTATTATGACTAATAACCAGATATTCATCACCGTCCCTCTCATCCATGTTATCCATTTCTCACTGAAGTTCATTGCCTGCAAAATTTGAGTAAGGAAATCCCAGTTTACGCAGTCATGGGCTCTAAAAAAATCCACTTTAAACAATAGACAGACTGATTTCCTTCTTTTTGCCATATCCAGGATTTCATTTGTCAATATTACTCCGTCCAATAACTGTCTTCCTGGAATGAAGGCCGTTTGAGAACTTGACACCAACTTCCCTATAAACTTTGACAGTCTATTCTCCAGAATTTTAGAGATGATTTTATATATACTCCCGACCAGACTTATTGGTCTATAGTCATCCAACCTCAATGGTTTTTCCTTATTCTTAGGTATTAGGGCAATGAAAGCAGATACTATTTCCTTTGGCAGGAACCAAAAGAGTCAAAATGATTCAGCGTAGAAATCACTTCTCTACCAACTATACTCCAACAGCTTTTGAAAAATTCTAAATTAAAACCATCGGGTCTAGGGATTTTGTTCCCATCGCAGCTTCTAATTGCTTCCAGAATCTCCACTTCTGAAAAGACCTCAATCAAACTTCTATTTTTAGCTTGAGACACTGTTGGTAGATCATTCATTCTCAGATAAGGTTTTGTACCTTCTCTTTGTTCAAACTTTTCAACAATGAAATGTTCAACCAGCCTTTTGATATTTTCCACTCCTTCCACTTGAGCCTCTTCACTCCTAATGGATACAATTGCATTTCTGCGCATTCTCTGTCTAATAGACATATGAAATAACCCTGTGTTACAGTCTCCATACAATGTCCAATCTATCCTTGATTTCTGTCTAAGTATACTCTCTTTATGCTTCAAGCTCTTCCAAACTTCAGTTATGGTACTACTCCTTAGTCTAAGTTGAGCATCAGACAAAAGAGCATCAGGTTGTTCCAATATGGCTTCAATTTCATTTATGCTCTTGACTCCTTCTTCTATTTTCGTATCGATCCAACCAAATACGTTCTTATTCCACCATTTAAGCTTACTTCTGATATCCTTCAATTTACTCACCAGAACAAAAGTTGGACTTCCTATTACCCTACAAGAAAATTGCATTTTAGCTGCAAAATTTTAGCGTCAACCCCGACTCCGACACTAGTAATGTTGACGGCATGTCACAAATAGCCGTCGCTAACGTATAAAAGCATTTGTCTTAATTATTTTAATAGGATATTATTACTAGCGTCGATTATAGCCGACACTATGTATAGATTTAATCAGTTTTATTGAAAATAATTTATTTAAAGGAATTTTAGCGATGGTTAGGACCGACACTAATCTATATTATTATGTAGCGACGGTTTTAATCGACGCTAACGTTAGCGCGAAAATAATTCATTTCCCCCATAATTTTCGTTTGCCTCTTCTTATTCATTTAATAAAATATGTTAAGATTTGTGTCGCTTAAAACCGACGCTAATTTCGGTGTGACAATAATTTATTTCCCCCTAATTTTCGCTTGCCTCTTCTTATGAAATTGGTAAAATTTCTGTAAGTTTAGCGTCGGTTTCAAGCGACGCTAAATTTGGCGTGAAAATTTTCTTTTTCCCCCCACATCTTTAGTTTGCGTCCCTTTTTTATTTTTTATGTATTTTTTTATTTTTTTTATTTTTTATTTTTTCTAACCAAATAATTTTTTCAATTTTTAGAATAAAAGTTATTTCAAAATAAATAAGATGTAAGACTTAATTTAAAACAAATATATAAAATTTATTATAAACAATTCTATAAAATATAAAATAGTAAAAAAAAATATTTAAAACTTATTATAAGAATTAAAGTTGAAAATTTATAAAAAAATATAAAATATTCTTTTAAAAGTTATTTAAAAATAAATTACATATAAAACTTAATATAATACAAATATAAATAATATAAAAAACTTATTATAAACAAATATAATATAATATAAAATAATAAAAAAATGTATAAACTATTAAGAAATAAAGTTTATAAATAAAATATATAAAATAATTTCCTTAAAACTTATTTTAAAAATAAATAAGATATGCTCTTCCAATAAAATACAATTTCCTTAAAGCAAATAAAATATAAAAAATATATAAGACTTATTATAAACAAATATATAAAAAAAAAAATGGGCAGCTTATTTCCTCTTCATTTCACCTTCATTTTTTTCCTCTTCATTTCACCAGAAAAATCAAACCCTTATTTCCTCCATCAGCCGTGAACGACACCGGAACCACCACAAGAGGTCCTCTTTCTGTCACCACAAAACAACCCTAGTACCATCCATTCGACCCACGGTTCAACCTCTTCATCCAACTTCCGACACGGCGACAACATTTTTCGTTTCAATCATCACCACCCTCGCAACTCACATAACACCTTTCACCTTTTACTTCAAAACCTCCCTTAAACACTCTGCCGTGAACAACAACAGCTCTCTCAATTTCGTTCTAAATCTGTGTGTGTAGCATCATCGAAGGCCAATTTGTCTTCTTTTCCAATAACACAACAGTGAATCAATCTCGGTTTCAGCTTATTTCCATAAGCTGTGAATCTGAGTCTGCAAGCGCTGCGAGATTGGAATCCTGCAGAAGCGTCGGTGCGACAAATACTGAAGAGTTGGGACGTTGATTGGTAGCTGTTCGTGTCGACATTGCGGTAAACTTTTGAATCTTTTTGTGTAAGTACAAGCTGCTGTAATGTTTAATTTCCAACTTGGAAATGTCATAAATATCATGTAGTTGGTGTTGTTTTGTTGAGATTCAAGTACCTTAATCTTTCACAGTCTGTTCGTACACTGTTTAGATTAGTGTTGAACTCATAATCAGTTTTAACATAAACCTCAAGTCTCTGTTATTTTTGTTCAGATATGAGTTGTTGCTTGAACTTGTGGTAACTTACATATATTGAGTTGTTCATCTAACATATTGATGTTGTTGCTTGAACTTGTGATGACTTACATATATTGAGTTGTTCATCCAATGTATTGTTGTTGCTGTTTGATATGATAGAATTTGGTGAAAATATTGATGTTGCTGTTTGAACTTTTGGTGGTATTGTGTCGAGATTCCCTCATGTTCAAATGTCGATTTTGAAATTAATGAGAGCTTGTTTCCTTATGTCTTGTAGTGCAGACATGTTTCAAATTCACCACAGGGCCATTCATTTAACATGTTGTTGCTCTTAGTTGTAAACTTTCGAATCTTTTTGTGTAAGTACAAGCTGCTGTAATGGTTGGTATTATTACATGCTGTTGCTGTAATGGTTGTGAAAAACATATAATATGAATTTAAGTAGAAACAATTACACAACTATGGTTGGTATGATTCTTCTTCTTGTATTAGAAACAATTACATAAATTACAAGTAGCATAAAAATGTAAACTTTTAAGATTGAGACAACATAGTTGAATTAATTAAGTCCTCTTAACAGGATCAAAGTTGGAAACACCAATAACAGCACCCAATATAGCTGTAAGAACACCACCAGCAGCAGCAATACTAAGTAAAGAGTTTTTAAGAGAAGGTGAAAAGTCATTTCCAGCAGCATGGGCAACATTTGGAATGACCATAGAAGTTGTCAACGCAAAAGTTGTTAGACCCTTCACTTTTTGGTCTTTCAACGCCGCTTGAACTCCAACAAGATTAAATTTTGAAGTTGAATTGTTGACTAGTGCCTTCTTTTCTTGTGGAAAGGGTAGGGGTTTCAAGAAGAGTGTGGTGAGGTTTTTGTGTGTGGCTTGGGTTAGTGGTAAGGACATTGAAATAGAAACTAAGACATTGTTAATTATTGGTTTGGTTTAGGATTTGGTTTTGTTTGAAAAGTGTTTGTGAGGAAAGGTTGGATGTATGAGGGTTGGATATTAGAGGTTGAGGAAATTGGATGTGAGGTGGAAAATGGAGGTTTTCTTGATGATGTGGAAGATATTCTACTTGTGATTGGAGATAAGGTTATCCTTAAAAAAATGAACATAAAATGTTTGATTTCTTTGAATCCACATAAAGTTTTATTGTTTGTTTGATACTTTAAAACATGTTGTGTTTTTTCTATTTGATGCCTAAATGTGCCCCACAATTATATATCAATTATCCATGATTTTTTTATTATTAATCCTCAGCACAATGATATGTGCAGTAATATACCTCTACATATCCCTTACGATAATGTTGATGTGATTTTTATAATTCACATCAAACTTTCACAATTTCATATAGAATTGAACATGTTTATTTATAAACTTATGTTTGTTTTTCATGTAGAAAATGCATCGAAGTTGGATGTATGATAGAGTAAACTCTAATAGGTATGGGTTGAAAGATGGATTTGTTAGTGGAGTGGAATATTTTGTCAATAAAGCCATGAATCGGCCATAATTTTTAAATGAGGGAGGGATAAGGTGTCCTTGTGTAAAATGCGTCTGCATTCCCCTGAAGACTCCTAGTGAGGTTAGACATCACTTGTACAAAGATGGCTTTTTTCCCAACTATTACACATGGACTGATCATGGAGAAGAGACTCAGAATGTAGATTTTGATGGTCATTCTAGTAGTGGCGGAAATGCTGGTGGAGATAATCCGGGTGACGAAGAACAATTTGATGCAATGAATGAAATGGTGTATGATGCTAGTAGGGAATTTGTTAATGTCCCCAATGTGAATGCTAATATGGAAAACGAAACAGTTAGTGAGGGTGAGGTACCAAATGAAGAAGCTCAACGATTTTATGATGTATTGACCTCTGTAAACCACCCCATTTACGAGGGAGCTTCTGAATCCAGACTATCTATTTCAGTTAAGTTGTTGGCTGCCATGTCTACTTGGCATGTTCCTCAAAAGGCCCTAGATTTTTTCACTCAAATGCTTAATGATGTTTGTCCATCAAATCAATATTTACCTAAAAATCATTACCAAGTGAAGAAGTTGGTGTCTAAGTTGGGATTGAAGGTTGAGAAAATTGATTGTTGTGTGAATGGATGGTTATTATATTATAAAGAAGATAACACTTTAACTCAGTGTAGAGTTTGTGGGGCTGCTAGGTATGTTCCTCGAAAGAGTGGAATGGGAAAATTTAAAGATGTGGCAGTGAAAAGAATGTTCTATTTTCCAATCATTCCTAGGTTACAACGACTTTATGCTTCAAAGGAATCTGCAGCTCAAATGAGATGGCATCGTGAGAATATAAGCAATCCAAATGTTCTGCGTCACCCATCTGATGGAAAAGCATGGAAACACTTTGATAAAGTTTATCTCGATTATGCTAGTGACCCCAGAAATGTAAGATTGGGTTTGTGTACTAATGGGTTTACACCTTACATTCAAGCCTCTAGTTCTCCGTATTCATGTTGGCCGATAATAGTCACACCCTACAATCTCCCTCTCGAAATGTGCATGACCAAACCATACCTGGTTTTGACTTGTCTTGTACCTGGACCGTACAACCCAAAAGCTAAAATATATGTGTATTTGCAACCTTTGATTGATGATTTGTTGCGCTTGTGGAGAGATGGCATTGTGACATATGATATCTCTATGAAGCAGAGTTTTGTAATGAGGGTGCATTTAATGTGGACAATCAATGATTTTCCAGCATATGGTATGTTGTCTGGATGGGGGACACAAGGTAAATTAGCATGTCCTTATTGCATGGATAGTACAGAGGCTTTCACCTTAGGATACGGTGGAAAACAATCTTGGTTCGATTGTCACCGTCGGTTTTTACCAATGGATCATCCGTTTAGAAAAAGTAGAAAAAGATTTACAAAAAACAAGATAAAGAAAAAAAGACCACCTTATATGTTTACTGGCCATGATCTCTGGGAAGCTGTCTGTGATTTTCCAAAAGTCACAGACAGTGACTGGGCCACCAAATTTCTAGGGTATGGGAAACATCATAATTGGATCAAAAGAAGTATATTTTGGGATCTTCCATACTGGAAGGACAACTTTTTATGGCATGACCTTGATGTGATGCACATAGAGAAGAATGTATTTGATAATGTGTTTAACACTGTCATGAATGATCCTGCAAAAACAAAGGACAATGAGAAGGCAAGATTGGATTTACCTCTTAACTATTTACGTGGGGATTTAGAGTTGCGTCCTCTACCTAATGGAAAGATGGCGAAGCCAAAGGCAAAATTTTCGTTGACATCCGAAGGTTATGCCTCGAATCTTTCTAGATGTGCTGATGTCACCAAGGGTAGGATGAAGGGGATGAAATCCCATGATTGTCATGTATTTATGGAGTGTTTGCTTCCAATTACTTTTCGTTCCTTGCCTAGTGAGATATGGAAACTGCTAACAGAGTTAAGTCGTTTTTTTAAAGACTTGTGTTGTAATACATTGAAGTTGGAAGATCTTGTTAGGTTGGAATAGAACATTCCCATCATCATATGCAAGCTAGAAAGAATATTTCCACCAGGTTTCTTTGACTCGATGGAACATCTCCCGATTCACCTACCTAATGAAGCAATTCTTGGTGGTCCTGTACAATATCATTGGATGTATCCATTTGAAAGGTAAACGATGTGTAATATTTGTAGATTACTTTAATGAAATAACATCTTTTAATAGTTTAACTCTTAGACTGATGGGAGACTACAAGCGTTCAATGAAAAATAAAGCCAGAGTTAAAGGTTCAATATGCACTGCCTATTTGCATCGTGAAACTACTTATTTTTGCTCTCACTATTTCAAGACCGTTAGTTTGTTTCCAAATACAAGTTTCAGAAACGATCCTGGATCATCATATCATGAGAATGTCCAACCAACACTTTCTATTTTTAACAAATGTGGTCGTCCTATTGGAAAGTCTCAGGTCTACTGGGTGCTTGATAATGAATGGGATTCTGCTCACGTGCACGTCCTAATCATTTGTGATGAGGTTAAACTGTAACTCGAGTAAATACATTTCGTAAAACAACTGCTTTGTTCTCAACCATTGTGTATAAATACTTCATAAGTTTTATATTCAGTGTCAAATTGTTCATGCAATATCATCGTATCAATGAGGAAGATGCTTCTGGTCTTATACACAAGCAATTTCCTTCATGGCTAAAGGAATATGTAAGTGTACTTCTCACATTGATGTAGTTTGCCAATGTAACCGCTCTAAGGTTAGATGTATATTTTTTTTAGGTGAATGATGAGAGAAATGGAACACCTAGCCCATACATGAAGGCATTAGCCCTCGGTCCTAATCCTAAGGCAACATCATGGCACATCTACTTTGTTAACGGATACAAGTTTCACACTGAAGAATGGAGTCGTGGTAAAAAGACTACTAATTGTGGGGTACATGTTAAAGGAATTAAAAATGGTGGTGAAGATGATTTTTACGGTATCATCCAACATATCCTTCCATTGGAATACCATGGATTTAGCAACAAGATTGCCCTATTTTATTGTGCTTGGTTTGATCCAACAAATAATAGTGGCACAAGAGTTAATAAGGAGTACAATATTGTTGACGTTAAGATGAATAAACGATATTGTCAATATGATCCGTTCATTCTTGCACAAGAAGCAAAACAGGTGTATTATGTCCCATACCCAGATATGTGTAGAAACATGTGTGGATGGTGTGTTGCAATCACCACAAAACCAAGGGGTTATGTGGAGATAAATAACACCGAGGATGAAATTCCTTATCAATCTGATGAAATGTCACCAGTTATGCCTATTACAGAACTAGAACAAATACGTGGTTTAGCCGATGAAGGATTAATTGATGAGGTCGAGCCAATACTAGTGATAAATGATCCAATGATTCAAGATGGAGAGAACAACGATGTAAATTAGCTATAGTTTTTAGTTTATAATAGGCCATGGTAGTAGTGCCATGATGTCATCCCTCATCAACATGAACTTCAAATGTAACCAAATCGAAACGATTATGTTTTTGTTTCATAGTTATTGCAATATGTTGTATGATGCTATTGTTTGCACTCGAATGATATATATGTGCTATGCTATTGTTTGCTTTAGTGATGTTTCCAAATTTTTTGTAACCAATGTTCGGTATCTTTCAAAATTAGAATAACAATCTCCACCCAAAAATCCGAACTTTACTAGGAGTTTTTGTCTTCCACAACCTATTTAAAGCAGCAGAAATAACCACATCCAACACTACAATGCCATTACTAAAATCCGCAATCCCCCCATAACTAACTTTGACAGAAAATCCAGACACATTTCTCAACCAAACACCACGATCGAGCTTTCACCGATTAGGCTAAACCGGCTATAAAATCAACATCAGTTCAGCCAACATAGCAGCAGATGACTGAGGCGGCAAGCAGTCCTGTAATGCTACTTGCTAGCTCTAGCCGTCGACTGACCAATAACCATTGTTCGACAAATTTCTCATATCTGCCACTGAATGCTGAAAGAGTGGTTCGAACAACTTGCAGAATGGAATAGAACCCAACCATCTGTCGCTAATAAAAAGGTAACACCCTGGACCTTTGATGAAAGCGAGGAAATTGAATTAGGTATGATCAAAATGTTATATTTTGGTTAAAAGGTAAGCTAAATTTTTTCTTTCTATAAAACTAGTATAATAATAGTCTACCAGTTACTCATGAGGCATTAAAATGAATACTCACACACAAATGGCAGAAAGCAAGAAAAATAAAACAGAAGCATTGGTCTATTAATAGAGTACACATTCCTTGAATATATAGTAGATGAATCAATGGAAAAGTCCCAAGACCCATTTAGGATTCTTGAGTAATCACAACCTTGAT
Organism: Lathyrus tuberosus; assembly: GCA_022829125.1. Lineage (NCBI taxonomy): Eukaryota > Viridiplantae > Streptophyta > Magnoliopsida > Fabales > Fabaceae > Lathyrus > Lathyrus tuberosus. The sequence continues at coordinate 852,190 of JALAZF010000882.1, forward strand.
TACTTGAATGAATTTGAATTATGTTTTTTTTGTACTTTGTGTTATATGTGTGTGTATGATGAATGTGCTTCATTCTTTTTGTGTTTGCGGCATGAAATTGCAGCCACAAGTTGGTGTTAATTTTGTCCACATCAATGTTGCCACTACCAAAACTTGGTGGTTAAAAATGTGGACTATGTGGCACATACTGTGATATCTACCTCTGTGATATTTTTACTTCATTTCTTTATCAATCAATGAATACCATCATGCTCAATATATAGTATTGATTGGTTTTCGCCTAAATTGTGTAGACTTTTGTGGCTCATACTCTGTGTAATTTGAAATGACAAAAGAAGGGTCAAAGAAGGGAGCACCAACGGGAAAGAAACCGTAAGATGACAAAAACTTTCACTATTTGGTTTCTTTAAAATTTAATATCTTTAATTTCATGCATTCTTGCTAATGCAGTGTTGATAGATTATGCCGGACACGACATATGCCACCTGAGGCTCTAGCTATAAACACATCTCGTATGAAGCATGACACAAGGAACCAAAGCATCACTTCTAGCACGCGTCAAAGAATGCAAGAACCACCAATTCTGACGACCGCATCACCACCACCGCCTCATACAACCACAACATCACCACCGCCTCATACAACCGCAGCACCACCACGACCGTCTCAAACAACCGCAGCACCACCACCGCCTTATACAACCGCATTATGTTGGTTGCGGAATAAGGCAAGCAAGCAAAAATATTTATTTTCGGAAGAATTCCCTCCGGGATTTATGTCGTGTCCACAGAGATCGGTTCGAGGGAAAGAATGTCGTTCGATAGTCTCTCGCGTTAATGAGTTTGAATTAAAATAGTTTCAAACAGGAAAATAGAAAAGTAAACATTAAAACAAAAAGAAATCATTCTTCAGAAAGACAAACTCGTCCGGTAATGCATATAATTCACTCCTCACAAACTTAAACTTACCGACCAGTCATACTCTACCTACAATACTCATCAATATCACCCAACATTGCTCACAACACAGGTTATGTCTAACGCAAAGTTGAGAAACCAACCGTGTTACCATCGCCGATGCTCTCGCAGGCTAGCTCAAGGCACGGAGGCATTAAGATTCGACGCCTTTTGAAGATTATTAGCTCCTAAATCTATCTCTAGAGTCCAGAAACTAACAGACAATCGTCCCTAATCGAAGTTTACGAAGGTTATGTCTAACGCAACCCAAACCCCGCGCATAAAGCAAAAATCAGAGACAATCACCAATAGAGATTTGTAAAGCAAGTTTTATACAACGCCATGAGCGACAAATATACATGAGATCATAGTCAATACATATATAAACCCAACAAAGAAGAAAGACATAAAGAAAATCAGAAATGAACCAAACATCTCGCGGTTTGTCGGCGCCGATCGACGATCAATCCACCTCGGATCATCCACATGCAAGCTTCCATGATGTTTTCTAAGCTAATCTACTAAAAAAATGAAGTTTGATGGAGTTGGAGCAAGAATCCCCAAAACCATCCCTAAAAAAAAACTGAAATGAACTATATACATTGTAAATTCTGCATGGTTCGCAGTGCGAACGATCATTCGCAGTGCGAATGACTAAAAAAATGGCACTTTAAGTGCCTCTGATTACCAAACCGCCTTTGCTTTCCTTCGTTTGTTCGCAGTGCGAACGAACCATTCGCAGTGCGAATGCTCGCTGACTGGTTCGCAGTGCGAACTTTGACTTAATTCTCTTTTGTAACTCACTGCCAGCCTTCGCTGGGACCTTCGCAATGCGAACACTCGCTGCCAGTTCGCAGTGCGAACATGACAGAAAACCAGTCCTTATTTTGGCCACAACTTCCACACCGAAACTCCGATTTACGCACGGTCAAAAGCGTTGGAAAGCTTATTCAATGCTCTTCAAGAATATGGCAAGAAAGCCTTTATTTAATACCTACAAAAATGAGATAAAAATCAATTAAACTACGTAATATTTACACGTTACGCAATATATACACTAAAACGTAAAGTAAACGTATTTATAAACAAAGTGGGGTTTATTTGAACCGATATAGACAAAAAGTATCGATAAGTGCAACAAAACTTATATACAATATTAGGTACATTTTGCACTTATCAAACTCTCCCCAACTTACATAATTGTTTGTCCACAAACAAGAATCAAACAAACTTGAAAATGCACAAGCAATATCCAAAGAATGACGAATCAACAGGTTTTGAAAAACGGAAACGAATGAATGGTTCAAATGAAAATGGTACACACAAAAAGTAAATACTTACCACTAAACTACGACGATAACATAGTCACGAAACAAAAGCAAAGTACAAAAGTCATGCCAAAAATTCTAAAACAACACAAGTTCAAATGTGAATCACACCTAGCAAAAACAATCATCGGTAGATGAAAAACACAAAATGAGGTATTTATCACTCACACAACAATCTTGCAAACAAAAGACTAAATTATGCATTCGTCCAACAATTCACATTGAAAACATAAAAGCAAGAATCACAAGGGCTTTTCAAGGTTGTAGCATGGTCGGGTAAACAAACAAGGGGCAATTTCTAAAGGTAATTGAAACAAAAACTTGCCTAAACTTAAGAGAGTGATCAACTCACAAAGATTCACACACAAAATTTCAACCAACTTCTTCCAAAATACCAAGTGCTACACAACACACAATACTTATTTTGCACAATTATTGAAACTCTTTTTGTTTCCTTTTTCAAGGGTTTTCTTTTTTCTTTCTTTATTTTTTCTTTTTTCTTTTCTTTTCTTTGTCATGTTTTTCTCTTTTTTTCTTTTCTTTTTCAATCCTCATAGAATCCACCCAATGAGTAAACAACCATTCTCTCCCCAACTTGAATTCAACCGCACCATCATGTGAATACTCCATACTTTCTAAGGCAAGGAAAAAATCCATACAACAACACATAGTTGAGGTCCAAGAAAAAACAAAATCCATTCAAAAATAAGTGAACTAAATACTCATAGACAAGCCTTAAGTTCAAATAAAAACATGGATCAAAAAGCTCAAAGGGGTTACGAATTCTCACACACTCACAAGGTGAATTGACTATTTGGCTAAGGTAGTTGTGCTCAAAATGAAACAATTGCCTTGATCCTTTTCATGCATTCATATAATCAACACAAATAAAAGATTCAACATAATAAAATCCAGTTAAAACAAGAATGTTGGTACTCCGTGCATATATGAACAATAGAAGGCTTCCTCACAAAAAGGTTGGGAACTAAAGTGATTCACAATAAGAACAAGTATACAAAAGAATGAATGGCATGAAAGTTTGTAAAAAGCCTAAGTATCATGAATACGCTAAAGTATAGAAAGCGATAAATACATACCTCGGACGTGTACAAAACTTAACAAGATCATTACCACGCATTCGCAAGTTGAAACGATCAAACTTGGAAAATCACCAAGTATCCTCAAATTACTCAAGACAAGTTCATTGACAAGAACAAGAATTATTAATATAAACAAACGAAAAGAAAGGGAGAAATTTCATTAAACAAGTTGTAAAGTGAAGATTTAAGAAGTTTACGAAAAATCCGAGTACAACTTGTTTAATGAAAGTTCACCACACAACCAAAGAAAATAATACAACATGCTTGTTTTACGTCGTAAGCTCGACGCCTTTACAGTGCTTAGCTAGGAACTCACTCTCTTCATGCCATGGTGATGCCTCACCGCGCAACCCAAAAGCAAGTGCCCTAACCAAACACATGAACAAACATTACGGGAACAAAACGTATATAACACTTGAACAAACATAATGGAAACCGATAATATATACGATATATACAAAACTCAAAAACAAAGAAACTATCGCAATACGATTCAATATCAAAACCAATTCTCGGTAACAGCGCCATTTTGTTGGTTGCGGAATAGGGCAAGCAAGCAAAAATATTTATTTTCGGAAGAATTCCCTCCGGGATTTATGTCGTGTCCACAGAGATCGGTTCGAGGGAAAGAATGTCATTCGATAGTCTCTCGCGTTAATGAGTTTGGATTAAAATAGTTTCAAACAAGAAAATAGAAAATTAAACATTAAAACAAAAAGAAATCATTCTTCAGAAAGACAAACTCGTCCGGCAATGCATATAAATCACTCCTCACAAACTTAAACTTACCGACCAGTCATACTCTACCTACAAAACTCATCAATATCACCCAACATCGCTCACAACACAGGTTATGTCTAACGCAAAGTTGAGAAACCAACCGTGTTACCATCGCCGATGCTCTCGCACGCTAGCTCAAGGCACGGAGGCATTAAGATTCGACGCCTATTGAAGATTATTAGCTCCTAAATCTATCTCTAGAGTCCAGAAACTAACAGACAATCGTCCCTAATCGAAGTTTACGAAGGTTATGTCTAACGCAACCCAAACCCCGCGCATAAAGCAAAAATCAGAGACAATCACCAATAGAGATTTGTAAAGCAAGTTTTATACAACGCCATGAGCGACAAATATACATGAGATCATAGTCAATACATATACAAACCCAACAAAGAAGAAAGACATAAAGAAAATCAGAAATGAACCAAACATCTCGCGGTTTGTCGGCGCCGATCGACGATCAATCCACCTCGGATCATCCACATGCAAGCTTCCATGATGTTTTCTAAGCTAATCTACTGAAAAAATGAAGTTTGATGGAGTTGGAGCAAGAATCCCCAAAACCATCCCTAAAAAAAGTAACTGAAATGAACTATATACATTGTAAATTCTGCATGGTTCGCAGTGCGAATGACTCAAAAAATGGCACTTTAAGTGCCTCTGATTACCAAACCGCCTTTGCTTTCCTTCGTTGGTTCGCAGTGCGAACGAACCATTCGCAGTGCGAATGCTCGCTGACTGGTTCGCAGTGCGAACTTTGACTTATTTCTCTTTTGTAACTCACTGCCAGCCTTCGCTGGGACCTTCGCAATGCGAACACTCGCTGCCAGTTCACAGTGCGAACATGACAGAAAACCAGTCCTTATTTTGGCCACAACTTCCACACCGAAACTCCGATTTACGCACGGTCGGAAGCGTTGGAAAGCTTATTCAATGCTCTTCAAGAATATGGCAAGAAAGCCTTTATTTAATACCTACAAAAATGAGATAAAAATCAATTAAACTACGTAATATTTACACGTTACGCAATATATACACTAAAACGTAAAGTAAACGTATTTATAAACAAAGTGGGGTTTATTTGAACCGATATAGACAAAAAGTATCGATAAGTGCAACAAAACTTATATACAATATTAGGTACATTTTACACTTATCACATTACCACCACCACCTCCTAGAACCGCAACACCACCACCGTTTCAGACAACCGAACCACCACAGACTTTTGAGGAATGCACATTTGTTCCTACCCCGGGAGTGACACAACAGGTTTTGCAGGGTCCAGCTGTCCATCATACCACGGTAGCGGTGGAGGAAGATGAGAGGGACCAAACAAATTATGATGAGGGAGAGGAGGCCGCAGAACAAGCATTTGCTGGTGGGCAACGGCCAATGATTAACATTGTGGGTCAAGGGTAAGAAATTTAGTAGTACTACTTCATTATCTTCTGATATATATAAACTTTTGTATGTATGTCTTTGTGGTTATCATTTGTGTAGCAATAACTAGGTTTAAGCGTGGGTAGTTAAGAAAGTGATGCAGACTAATGCAGACTAATGGTTATGCATTTTGTTTAGCTTGCTGATGCTATTTGAATTTGAATTTACAAAAAACAAATTACTCCAGTAATTTCCCTTTACTTGAATTTCAAGTCAAGGAAAAATGATATAGCCACTGATGTTAAAATACTCATAATTTTCTGCTTGTTATAGACTATAGTTTTTAAATGCATTTGAATGTCCGAAACTTAGAGAATTTTCATGTCAGTGTTTGAAAGATACATGGGTTGGGGACAGGTATAGAAATTCAGTCAATGAGTTATGATGTTGTTAAGCAGACCTTGTCCTCCCTGGGCCCTATTATCTTTCAAGAACTGGTTCTGTCTTAGAACAAACTTCTCTTTTTGTTTGTGGTTAATGCTGATGTGATATTATGTACATCTTTTTAGAAAATGACCAAGAGCAATGTTGTGGATTTGATCTTTTATGCAGCATTAGCAGAGGAATTTTGGCAGTTCTTGCGAGCGAGTTCTAATTCAATCCAGTGGTTATTTACATGTCAATTCTCAACTACTCCATTGTCCCTCCCAAGAAAGATATGTGTAGAAGTAAAATGAAATTGAAAGATTAAGCCTTTTAACCATCTACTTTAATTCAAATTCTCTGTGCATTAGTGTAGCCCCCAACATAGTTAAAACCTAGTTATTGTTACACAAATGACTAGATTAAAACCTAGTTAAAACCTAATGCAGACTAGAAAGTGATGCAGACTAATGGTTAGGCATTAGTGTATCGCACCAGCAACATCACTGCCGGTGTCATTTTGTTTGGATGCAGGGCTATCATCCTGTAGGCTTCTTTCTAACATACCTAAAGTTTCTTGCTGTTCTGTTCGAATGAACCGGGAATTCAGATTCATATCATAAGTTAAATATTTAAAATTGTGTAGGTTTATTTATAGGCCATTGGTGTATTATTTAAAATAGTTATTGACAGTTATACCGATAGAAACCAGAATTTACAAGAAATAGAGGTGTATTATTAATTGCAAATGGTTTATTTTAGAGCTCTTACAATGGTGGAGGAAATAGAAATCTAAACTAGAGTTTCAAGATGGGAAAAGTAAAAAAAAAAGAGTTCAAATAGGTTATCCAATCCATACATTTTGACCAGCTGCTTCTACTGTTTCTGGTTGTAGTTTATGTTTGATTTTTGTTTGATTTAAGTTTTGTAGGTTATGTAAAGGTGATGTTGCTGCAGCTATTAGAAAAGTTTTAATAAAAAATTATTGTGGAAATTTCATGAGGTATAGTGAGCTTAAATCAAGTGGTAGAAGAAAGGAGAGAGATCAATACTTTAAAATGTTTAAAGTAAGACGTAATTTCTTCATGCTCCTTATAATATTCAAAAGTTATTATCAGTTTCCGCATTATGCAAAACTAATCCTATTTCTTTTGCCAGGATCTTGTTCAGTGGGAGCCATGTGATGATGGAAAAATGGAAGATTTGTTTCATAAAGCTTGTGGAAAAAGAATAATTGATATATTTGGTAAGATTAGGAGGAATGGGACAAAGCCGTCTTGGATGGGTGAAAAGCATTATGAGTATCTTCTTAAGGGGTGGCAAACTGAAGAATTCAAAAAGCGCTCTCAACAAAATAAGACTAATCGATCATCAGCTAGAGGTGGGGCGGTCCATACCACAGGACGTAGAGCTCATCATGATGTTTCTCTAGAATTGGTGTGTATTGTATTTGTAATTATAATATGCGCCAAAATATTTATATCTGATATTCATTGTAACCATATATATGTTGTCTTTATTTATAGGAGAAGAAGTTAAGCCGACCACCAAATCCTGATGAGCTCTTCATGGCCATCCACAAAAAGAAGAATGGACAGTGGGTTGACCGTCGTGCAGAAAAAACACATGTAAGTCCTTTCTTGCCGGCTGTTATTGTACTGTTGTTTCTATTCGATTGATTTCACATCATTTTAAACTCTAACTTAATAAATTTATTTCCATGAGGATAAAGTATACAGTCTAAAAATCATAGGTTTATTCTTCATTTTCATCCTAAATCTTTCTTAGAGCTATACATTTGCACCGAGCATCTAACAACAGGTTCCTTTGTAAAAAATTCTTGAACTTTCATTACAACTTTTAAAACCAAGTCATATATATGCAATTTTCTCTGCTACAGAACCACATTGTGACCACAAGAGAAAATAAAATGTAATAATATGACACACATTAAATTACGAAACTCGTAAATAACTTGAATAACAACATATATCCTTTAGCAAATGTGTGGTATAGCATAAACACAAGTTAATGTTCATCGAGATAACCTTAACATGACTATTATCATCTTGTTGAATATTTTATTCTATGTTCTATCTTGTCGACAAGCTCATGGTCTGGCTCATGATAAATAGTCCACCATCGTACTTTGTCAGTCTGTTTTTGGAATGAACATGAATTGTATCATAATGATAAACACTCAATAATAATGATTTGCTGCATATATGTTACATTAATAAGTTATTGAGATAACATATGTACACATATCACATATAGGATCATCAACTATAGCAGTGACTTTGATAAGAACACGATTGAAATGCTTTCCCTTGGAATCATGAACTTCAAAGAGCGAAAAACAAAGTAACAGACATGACTCTAAAGCTAATCAAACTAAAAATGAAAACAACCAAACTTAACAAACATAGAATTATATAGAAAAGATAAATCCTAATTTTATCTTTAGACATTGGTTTGAGAAGAAAAGCACTGGAGCAGCAGAACACAAAATTGTGGATTGTAGAACTGCAAAATTGCGGATTGCAGAACTGCAGATTGCGAAACTGCGGAATAGATATATTGATGTTGATTAGGTGTGATTCTAACTTTGAATAATGGTTAGGGTATGATAGCGATATCAATTGGTGAGCTTTGAACTTTAGAATAATTGTTAAGGTCTGATATTGATTGGAAAAACATATTGAAAATGAATGAAAAGGAAAAAAGAGGAAAGGCTGCCAGTCGAAAAATAAAAGGTTTATATTAGAAGAAGGCGTGAATTTGACAGGAGAGGAAAAGATAAAGGTAGGTTTTTTAGCTTAATTTTTTTAATTCATTGGGTTAAGGAGAGGAAAATGGTTACGAACTGATCGACAATTGGAATCGAAGAAATGTTGTATCAAACAATTCTTTAGAAGGTGTCTGTACCTCCTGGTGTGGGAGCATATGAATCCTAATGATCATTAACTGAACGATGACCCTAGAAACAATAAATATTTCCATGCCGGCTTACGAAATAAAGGTGGCTAAGAATGTGTTCGGTTCTGATTATATGTGGCACAGTTTGTATGCTTATTTGATAAACTTTATGTTTGTAGTTATTCTTTGGTCACAGGAACCGCAATATTCAGGACAACTATTATTAATGGTAAATTTAATGAAAAAAAGTGAATTGCTTTGAATTGCTTACAGGAGATTATGTGAACCGTCTGACACAAGCCACTCAAACTGATAATAATGTGGATGGGTCAGAAAGGCTACAAATTTGGAAAGAAGCTGCCGGCGGTAAGTCGCGCGACTATTGTTATGGAACTGCCCGAATGGCTGTTAACATACGATATGGTGTGTCTTATTGGACACAAGTGACAGTTTCAAACTAGAATAGAGAGGCGGAGAGCCAAGCGATTGAGGCGGCTAGAGCTGAGGCTGCTATAGCACGTGAAGAGGCTGCAGCAGCTAATGCACGTGTAGACAGAGCTATGGCCGAGACAGAAGATTTGAAAAGGCAGTTTCAAGAATTTCAAAAAGAGATGTTTGCTTGGAAGTCGAGTCAGGCGGGTCCTTCCACTGCTCCTGCTTCTAATACTCATGGCCATTACGATGATGACTCTGATGAGCAGTCATTGGATCTAGAAGATATGAGTGATTGATGTTGAGTCATATGCATTCTCTTTTCTTAGTTTTGGAAATTGTTCAAATTATTGTGGATTTTCACAAATTTGATATTTTGTGTTGATATTTTGATGTAACTTTGACATCTTTATGTAGCAATATTGTAAATGGGCACAAGTTTAATATAGTGTCAATATTTTGATGTAACTGTAGCAATATCATGGATTTACACAAGTTTGTTATCTTGTGTTGGAATTTTGATGTGATAATATATCAATGAATAGTTTGAAATTAAAAATAGAGTTCAGTAAATTTAATGTAGCAAATAAATTTGATTTTAAACAGGAATAAATTTAAATAAAAATTTAAAGAAAACCAAAAAAACATTAGCGGCGGCTACTACCGACGCTACATAGAACATTTATAAGGTCATAACGTCAACAAAAACCGATGCTAAATTAAATTATCAAAATAAATAAAACCAATAGCGTTGGTTCTTTGTAACACTATAATACACGATATTTGTTAATTAGCGACGGTTTGTCGCGACGCCATGTTTTTAGAAAACCCCAACCAGTGTCTATAATAACCGACACTACATGGTCATAGTTAGACAATGGTGTCGCCCAAAACTGACGCTAACGCATTGAAGAGTTTCTTTAAGTGTCGCTGTAAACCGCCACTATATGAAAGTTACGTCGACAATAGCTGACGTTACTTATAAAAAAAATTATAAACTAGCGTCGGTTTGAGTATTTTACCGTCACACTAGCGTTACAACAGCCGATACTCCGTTAGCGACGGCTCGTGATTAAGCTTTGCTACAAGCTTTAGGATGTCCGCCCCGACTCCGAAGCTAAGTCGACGTTAACACGTAGTAGCGTCGGTTTTTAACCTGTTAGCGAGGGCTTTTGGCCGACGCTAAAAGGCAGTTTTCTTGTAGTGTTACTGAATTGGCCTTGCACTCAGCATCAACATAATTCATGATCTCAAGATGATTCAGCCAAATATTAAAGAATTTGAATGGCTTTGGGCCCCAGTTGCTAGTATTAGGTTTTAACCGCACAGGTTTGTGATCAGAAATGTCCCTGCACCCTACCTGTTGAGATATTATCCTCCACTTCATACTCAGATCCTCAGATATTAGAAATTTGTCCAGCCTGCTCCAGCATTTGCCACTTGAATTTATCTGTGTAAATTTACTGCCCACCAATGGAACATCTATTAATTCCATCGACTCAATGAAGTTGGTGAATCCTTCCACCTCTCTTTGGTTTGGTCTACCTTTACCCTTTCTCTCATAATTTGATTTTACAGCATTAAAATCACCACCTAATAACCATTCACCTTTAGGATACTTGAGTTTTACTTCTATTAACTCTAACCACAACTGTTTTTTTTCTGCTAAGAAACAAGAAGAATAAACATTCACCAGGTAGCATAGGCTTCTTTTCCAATATCCTGCAACAACCAGATAACCACAACCTTTGAAACTAAATACGGAATTGAAGTGGTCATTATTCCAAAGAGTTACTAATCCACCTGCTTGCCCAGTCGAACCCACTGCAGATCAGTTAACAGGTTCAGGTCCCCAAAAACTCTCAACCATATGATTTTTCATAACTTTTATTTTTGTTTCTTGGATAAAACAGATTTCAGCTTTGCCTTTTAACATACTTTGTTTCAATCTTCTCCTCTTGATGATTGAACCACACCCACGGATATTCAATGTTACACAATTCATGGAACCCTATAATCTTTCTCCTTCCTACCTTCAAATGTGATCCTATCTCTGTTTTCCAAATCCCTGATTATTCTTTCAAAGATCTCGTCATCCTCTTAAGCCTCTACTCTAAGATCCTTAATTGACCTCCAAACTCTCTTTGGAATTGCTTCAATAGCCTGATGAATTCTGGTATTCCCTTTAATAACATCAGAATCTGATATAGATTCGCAACAAAGAACAACACCAGCAGAGAGTCTTGAACAAAATCTAATAGATCCCTTTCTTTCTCCAATAACATCTGCTTCACAATTGTTACAGTAATGTAACAGAGCTGAGAAATATGAGGGTGAATAGGGTATCTTAATACTGTCGTATATATCATTCACTAATTTTAGTTTCTTCTTTCTCCCATTGCAGCCCTTAGCAACAGGCCCATCTTATGCTTGAGACCTTACTTGAACCGGCCCAACTATACCATGCCCTATCTCATTGCTTTCCCCCAGGTTAGACTTTGTTAATGGGTCACCTGAATGTCTTGAAGTTGCTTCCCCATCCCTTGTGCTTTTCCCCAAGTCCTTTTTAGACCTGTAACCCGAAAATGTGCAAGCCACTCTACTCTCATTTTCGTAGCGGGACTCTACTCTCCCACTTTCTACTCTTTACTTTTCACGTGCTATCTCCGTATACTCCTCAATCACCTTTATCCCACAATTCTCCATACGCCCCACCCTACTGCTGCTCTGCTATTTTGTATCATCTTTCAGCAGTTGATTACTTTTCTCAATTCTAGGTCTATAGGCCTATTTTCATCATGAATGCCTTGGGAACTCAAAACATCACAGGTCTCCTCCTCAGAGCTTTCTGGGGAAGCCTACCTCCGTCATCGTCTTCCTCTTCCGATGATCTCCCGTCCTCTGTCTCCTTCCCAGTTTTCTACATTAGCAGTCTTTTAGGGCCATGAATATCTTCAATCAATTTGATGCAGAATATTGATCCATTTATCTCAACATTGAATACTTCGTTCAAGTTAATGCCACACTTTATTTTAACTAGAAATCTCGCAACATCAAACTTCTTCTTCTTCTTAGTTTCATTGTCGCAGCATACATATTCTCCCACACAACCCGCAACAAACTTGAAAAACTTCTCTCCCCACGCATGACACGGTAAACCAAAGCATTTAAGCCATGTTAATCTTTCGTTATCTACTGTATCAGGCGTCCATGGTTTTATTTCTGCGAACCATTTTAAGACCCACTCTGAATCATCCTTAACCAATGTTGCTAATAAGCCTTCTTCTTCTTCTTCTTCTTCAAGTAAACACAGATTTGCCCCCATCGATGTCGCATTAATACCAAAATAGCCTTCCATGTTGAGTGCTTCTTGGACACCATAAGTTGTGCCTGACTTTGTAACTTCCCCAACAAATGCCTTTTCAAACCTATCTAACTCCGGGCTCTTGACATTAAACTGTAGATGAGCAAATGTTGGTTTCTTTTCCTCCCAGCCTCGTGAGATTCTATTGACCACCTGAGCATATGATCTTTCTCCATGTATTGTCAGTTTAGCCATAAACGAGGTAGATATCTTACCTTTGTTTCTACCTAAACTTACCTCATTTCTCTCCTCGGTGTTTCCTTCTTGGTTCTTCCTATCTTCATTTCTTTGAAATCTGGGTATGTTAGCATGTATCTTCATTTTAGAAATTTGAATGTTGTCTAGTTTTGCTGCCAAAGTTCTCTCATTCATAACTTTTTCTGAATCTAACAAAACCAAATCTTTTTCCTCTTTTATCTCTTCTTGTAGGGATGTAAACTTATTTTACGATCCCAAACTCCTTGAATAGCTTCGCCATATCTCTGGCTTCGTAGGTATCTAGAAACTCGCTAAAGAAAAACGATGTCACTACTTCATCTTCTTCCTTCTCCTTACCACTCTTCTCATCCCAGATGGAAACTCTGCTTTGTCACCTCCTTAAGTTGTTTCGCTTGATCTCAGTCCATCCGTTCGTCTTCATGATAAATTTCAATCTAAAACTAAAAACTAAACCTAATGCTAATGGACACCCAAATGACAGAACACGGAAGTAATGGGTAAACAAGAAAATAACCCCAGAGGGAGGAAGGTCCCTAATCCTAAGATTAGGACTTTAAACCAAACCCCCCAAAGCTAACTCATCATCCATTACTGAATACCTGAAACTGGTAGTTGAACCAAAACCATAAGCATCACTGTTTATTTGGAACCATGTGTTAAATTTATTATGGTGTTCTCAGATGTTTTTGAAAAGTTCAAGAATGAGGAAGGAAACTTCATCGAAACACTTGTTGGTGATGTCAATTGAATGTAAAGTTTGTATGAAGAGCTTCAAAACATCAACGAGAACTTGGTGATATTTCAAAGTAAGTTTAATTATTCCATTTAATTGAATAATGGACAAAAAATAAAATTAAAATTTAAGTCTCCAACAATAACAATTAAAATTCTCTTTACCTGATTAAGGCTTGTGTAGACTAAATCATAATTTTTTTTAGTTGACCTGACATATTCTCACTCCCACTTGAAAGATCACTCGTGTCTTAGTATTTGATTTGAACTTCTTTATTTTCCTTAAGTAATAATAAGGTGGTGGAAAGATTTGGATTTTGCAACAAAACTACCATTTCCACGCAATAGAATAGTTGAAGCATACTTTTGGATATTGGGAGTATATTACTTAGGTGGTGGAAAGATTTGGATTTTGCAACAAAACTACCATTTCCACGCAATAGAATAGTTGAAGCATACTTTTGGATATTGGGAGTATATTTTGAGTCTCAATACTCTGTCGGTAGAAGAATCATGACCAAAGTGATTTCCTTGGCATCAGTAATTGATGATATATATGATAACTATGGTACATTAGAAGAACTACAACTTTTCACTCAAGCAATTCGAAGGTTTGAGGTTTTCAACTATAATTTTGTAATTGACTTTAATTTGAATTGAAATTCTAGGTAGGATATTACTTGCATGGATTTTCTACCAGAATGCATGAAATTTTGCTATAAAACCGTTTTGGATTTTTATGAAAAAATGGAGCAAGAGATGGTCAAAGAAGGAAGAGCTTTTTGGGTTATTTCTTTCTAGGAACTAAATATTTAGCTCGTTTAATTTTGTCCAAATGAAAAATTGGTCCATGCCTACTTCACCGAGGCCAAATGGTTTAGTTGCAATTTTATACTAACAGTGGAAGAGTACATGGCTCTAGGAATAATAAATTGTAGTTACTATCTAATCACAGCAACATCTTTCATTGGAATGGGATGCATTGCCACAGAAGAAGTTTTCAAATGGTTAACTAATAACCCAAAAATTGTTAATGCTTCATCAATAATTGCTAGACTCATGGATGATATTTTTCCAAGGTAATAAATATCATTTCTTTTAAATTTTTATTATTAAATTAAAAAATATATATGTTTAATATTTTATTTTATAAATAATTAGTTTGAGCAGAAAAGAGGGCACGGTGCCTCTTCTATTGAGTGCTACATGAATCAACATGGTGTGTCTAGAGAAAACGCAGTTAATGAACTTTCAAGACAAGTAACAAATGCTTGGAAGGATACCAATGAGGAACTTCTTGATTCAATTGATGTGCCAAAACCTTTCTTTATACGAGTTCTCAATTTATCACGTGTCATTCCCGTACTTTATAAAGATGAAGATTGCTACACTAACTCTCAAGGATCAACACATAATGACATAATATCTATTTTGTTGGATCCATGTCCGATAAGACAAATTGGACTTTGCATCTGTTAAACAAATTTTGAAAATATAAATTTGAAAAATTGAACTTTTCTTCTTTTTATTCTTTTAATTCCGTCTTCTAATGTAATTAATAAAAGACAATTTTGTAAAGTTATAAATCATTTCACTTTTTAATACAACAATTAAGACGAAATAAGTATAATTATATAGTAATCAAAGTTTCGAAAGGTTATTTCCATTCACCAAATATTATAATTTTTTTTATCAATAGAGATACTTTGAATGAAGAATTAGATACAAATTTATTTTTCTATAATGAGAATAATCAAGAGAATTTGATTAATGTATGATATGTTTGATACTATTAAATTGCTATATTAAACATGATCCTATTTGATCTTTTCATATATTAAATTTCTATATTAAACATTGATTATATTTGATCTTGTTATAATGAATATCTGTAAATCAGTAAATTAATTCTTATTAGAATAAATTTAGCATGAAATTATAAGAAAATAGATCATAGTTTTATTGTATAAATATATAATTTAGAATCAATAGAAAATACACGATTCACCTTCATTTGTTTTATTATGGTACCAAAGCAAATCCTGGTCTAAGAAATTGGTTGTCTCGTTTCTTGATTCTATGGCAGAAGAAGAAAACAAAACCACTGAAAACAATAAAGAAGTTGTTTTTAGTAGAGAAAAGGGCAAGAATGTTGATGTAGGGAAGGTAAGAAAGACCATTTCTCTCTAGGGCTTTGTTTGGATTGATGAAATCGGATGGAGCAGAAAGGAATGTGATGGAATGGAATGATATTCAATTGTTTGGATCATTTAAAATTTAATGGAGCAAAGCGGAATTGAGTGGTATGGATTTCATTTCATTCCATCACTTACCACTTTATTTCTTCCCATCTAATTTGGTCTGAATGAACAACTTGCCTTATTCCGTTCTAACATTTTCAAACAATGGAATGGTACATTCGTTCCCCTACGCTCCATTCCGCTCTATCCCAATCCGCTCCACTCCATTCTGCTTCGTTGATTTTAAGATATCCAAACATGCCCTAGGACATAACACCAATTCATACTTTTTGGATACGGTTGTGCTCAATATAAACAAATGCCTTGATCATTTCTAATGCTTCTACAAAATCATAATAATCAAAAGATTAAGCATGAATCAAACGAATCAAACAAAGTTTATCAGTCATCTTAGCATATTGTAAACAATGGAGGTTTCTCACAATTTTTGGCTTTTGGAACCTAAGTGAAACAAGAATTCAAACAAAGTTGCAAAATGAAACAAAAATATACATTTGCACAAAGCACAAAATTCTTAAATCATTCTAACATTCTATAAAGCAGTACAATTTATCTTGCTTGCATTCACATGTTCAACATCCTACCATCACCATCCAAACTTGGGAGAATCTTCATTGGATACTTTTATACAAATAACAACCAATCTAGAAGAAGTTCTCATCATTAATCCCTAATCAACACTTGAGAAAACGTGAAAGGAAACAAGTATATATACAATATAAACAACTGTACAAAACTAAAAAATATAGAAACTATTGTAATGCGATTCAATATCTAAACACCAATCCCCGACAACGACGCCATTTTGTTTAAACTGCAATAAAGTGGCAAGAAGCAAAAATTTAGTTTTGGAAGGAGTGCCTCCGAGATTTATATCATCTCCACAGGGATCGGTGCAAGGGAAAGAATGTCGTTAAACGGTTTCTACATTTCTAAGCTTGTTGTGACAAAATTTAGTTGTAAGATTCAAGGTACCATACATAAAGGTAGAAAATATAAAATAAAGACTTTAAAATAAACGGAGCCTTGATGGGATTGAATCTCAGCAATTGATAACACATGCATTCTTCTAACCAGTTAAACAAAAATCAATCATTCGTCTAATATCCTTTTGGTTCAACGTATCACAGAGAGTAAAAGAAGATAAAATTTCAGGTAAAGATCATTATTTTCCCTCTACATTGCTCACATTAATCATTAACATTTTCTGAAAAAACTTATGTTATGTCTGGAGGTGTATCTACAGAAAGTGTATCAACTTGTCCGGAGATATATTTTCGGAATGTGTCTGCATGTGATCATTTTGAAGCACTTCTGCAGCAGTAGATTAATTAATGTTCTGTTATTATTTTAATTGTTTTTAATAGATATAGTGCACCCCGATGTTTTCCCAAAACAAGTAGTTTCTCAGAACGTTATTTCTCTGAATGTTCAAGGGGTTGTTGTGAAGACGTTAGATATTGGAAATGACTTTAATAACAAGCAAGAGTTTGAAAATCGGGATAATTAAAATGCTTGAATGGATTCTCACTGAGGCATCTAGACTTGGATTTGGTTTGGTTATCGGAATGTCCGATAATGGCTCAGGTAGAAGATGCGCCCTTGTGACAATGGCGTACGGAAGAAGCGGGAGATATCAAACTCCTCTTCGTAATTTCAAAAGAGACGACACGGGTAGTAGACAATATAAGTGTTCGTTTAAGGTTCATGGTTACATGTTAGTGTCATACCCCAAATTTTGACCACCAAGATTTCCCATTATTGTGCAAATCATCATCCTTCAATCAAAGATTAGGGTTTTGAGCCCTCTCAGAGCACTTAGACAAAGGATCAATCAAGAAATAACATGATCTACAACTTGTCTAGCCTCTTAAACACCCACAAAGGATCAAGAGGACTCCCACATCAAGAATCAAGCACAAAGTTGCAACATTTCAAGTGGATCAAGCCTCACCAAATTAGAGTTTTGGTCGACTGAGGCCTCCCGATGAAAATTTCCATCTGGACATGAGCCAATACTTCAATGTATGGTCTTATAAGCTCAAAAGGATCTCAAGAGCCCATCCACAACGGCAAAATCACCTTGAGGGTCCATCTATCAAAAAATAAGGAATCAGGGTTTTGACTTAATTCAACCCTTGAGTTAACTTGTGAAGTGAGGCCTGGTTTGGAGCTTCAAAATGAACTTCAAGGACCTCAAATACATCATATTGACATATTTACAAGAATTGATTAACTCATAGAGCTCAAATCATAAGCCACAAGAACTCAAAACCATCTGATCAAATATTAGGGTTTCTGATAGAAAAAGTTAACCCTACCCTTGACTGTTGGCCTACCCTTGATCTCAAACCTTGGGGATGGGTCCAAGACATTCCTAAATACCCTTGGAGGCCATCCATGAAATTTAATTGAGCCCAAAGATTGATTTCACAAAAGGATCACAAAGTTAAAATTTCATCTGATGAAAAAGTCAACTGTACAAAAATCCAAGTTTGACTTTTTGGATTTTTGGTCAACCAAGGTTCCTTAACCCCAAAACAATGTTAATATGTGATTTGAATCATCATTCATCAAGAAAAATCAAAGAAAGTGAGTTATCTTGTAAAAGGGGTAGCTGTTGGGAGCGGTATAGGGCAAGCAACAAAAGTTTTGGAAGTATTTTTCCGGGAATTATCGTGTCCACATAGATCGGTGCTACTGAACTGCCATTCGACAATTTAATTGTTAATGAGTTTGGGTTTAAATGGTTTAAAGCATAAATGCGGAAAAGTAAATAAGAACATAAGAAAATTCATTCATCAGAGAGAAAAGACTTATCAAGCATGTATATATTCCACTCGTCACAGACTTAAACTTATCGACCAGTTACACTCAACTTACAATACTCCTCAATATCACCCGGTATCGCTCTCAATAGTGTTCATCTCTGACACTCTCTTCGTCACTCTCGCGCACGAAGCCTCAAAATACGGAAGGCATTTAAGTTCCGACACCCATACGGATTGTTAGCCCTAAATCTATCTCTAGCATCCAGAAACTAACAGATAATTAACCTTAATTGAAGTTTGTGACGTTTATCTCTAACACGACCCAAACCCTGAGCATTTAAGCAAAAATCAAGAACAATCACCAATAGAGATTTGTAAAGCAAATTAAATATAACGCCATGGGCGAAAAATGTACATAAGATCAAAGTAAAAACATATACAAACCCAACAAAGAAGAAAGAGATGAAGAAAATCAGAAATTAACTAAACACTTCACGGATTGTCAGAGCCGATCGATGAGAAATCCACCCCAGATCATCCAAATGCAAGCTTCCATGATGTTTTCTAAGCAAATCCAATGAAGAAATGAAGTTTGATGGAGTGGGAGCAAGAAATACCCAAACCATCCCCTAAAAAATCTGTTTTCCACTATTTATGGACTGTCAAAGTCGCAGACCGCGCTAAGCGCGCCCTAAAAATTGTTAAATCGCCTTAAAAGCGTGCTAAGCGGGCTCGGAGCACGCTGAGCGCGCTACTCGCTGGAATTTGCTCCTTTCGTGGGCTAGGAGCACGCGCATGCTTCCTGGGCCAGGAGCGCGCTCCTAGCATGCTTGAAAATCCAAAGCTTGCTTTCTTCATATCTTTTGAACCGTAATTTCGTTTTTTGCCCGGTTCGAAGCGTTGGAAATCTTATTCAATGCTCTATACAACAATGGCAAAATCCCACTGCTTAAATACCTACAAAAATGAGATAAAATCAATTAAACTTAATGATATTTACACGAATTGCAATATATACACTAAAATGTAAACTATACGCATTTATAAACAAAACAGGGTTTATTCATATGATATTTAACAAAAAGCAACGATACGTGCAACAAAACATATATACAAAAATAGCTACAATTTGCACTTATCAACTCTCCCCAACTTACATAATTGTTTGTCCTCAAACAAAGCCAACATCAAAAGGAACAAAAGCGAAATCCAAGAAATTACGCAACAACAAGTTTTTACAAACAAAAACAAATGCAATGGTTCAATCGAAAATGGTACACACAAAGTAAATACTTACCACTAAACCACAACGATAACGTAATCACAAAACAAATGCTAAATACAAAAGTCATGCCAAACATTCTAAAACAACACAAGTTCAAATGTGAATCACACCTAGCAAAAACAATCATCGGTAGATGAAAAACATAAAATAAGGGATTTTTCACTCACACAACAAACTTGCAAACAAAAGACTAAATTATGCAATCATCCAACAATTCACATTGAACATACAAAGGCATGAATCACAAGGACTTTTCAAGGTTGTAATGTGGTCGGGCAAACAAATAAGGAGCAATTCCTAAAGCTAATCGAAACAAAAACTTGCCTAAACCTAAGGGAGTGATCAACTCACAAAAGTTTAAACACAAAATTTCAATCAAACTTCTTCCAAAATCCCAAGTGTTACACAAAACACAATACTTATTTAGCACAATTATTGAAACTCTTTTTGTTTCCTTTTTCAAAGATTTTCTTTTTCTCCTTTATTTCTTTCCTTTTCTTTGTCACATTTTTTCTTTTTTTTTTCTTTTCTTTTTCAATCCTCATAGAATCCAACCAATGAGTACACAATCATTCTCTCCCCAACTTGAATTCAACCACATCATCATGTGAATACTCCCTACTTTCTAAGGCAAGGAAAAAATCCATACAACAACACAAAGTTGAGGTCCAAGAAAAAACAAAATCCATAAAAAATAAGTGAACTAAATACTCATAGACAAGCATTAAGTTCAAATAAAACATGGATCAAAAAGCTCAAAGGGGTTACAAATTCTCACACACTCACAAGGTGAATTGACTATTTGGCAAGGTAGTTGTGCTCAAAATGAAACAAAATGCCTTGATCCTTTTCATGCTTTCAAATAATCAACACAAACAAAAGATTAAACATAATAAAATCCAGTTAGAACAAGAAAGTTGGTACTCCGCATATATGAACAATGGAAGGCTTCCTCACAAAAAGGGTGGGAACTAAAGTGATTCACATACGAACAAGTATATAAAAGAATGAATGGCATAGAAGTTGTAAAAAGCCTAAGTATCATGAATATGCTAAAGTCAAGAAAGCGATAAACACATACCTTGGACGCGTACCAAACTTTAAACACTATCATTACCACGCATTCGCAAGTTGAAACACTAAAAATGAAAAAATCACTGAATGCGACTTCAAGCAATCGGACCAAAATTTGAGTCCAAACAACAACAAAAGAATTAGAAAAATTACTAATAATTACTAATATATAAGGCCTTGGTTGAAGTGGGAAGAAGGGGGAACCAAGTGAACAATTAAAAGAATTCACTGGTTCAACACAGCAAGGCGCGCTAAGCGCGCTACACCAGAACTAGAAAAACCAGTACATCAACAAGATTCTAGTGTAGGCCTCCACTTAACACCTTACACAATCTCATTTACAAAACATACAATATTTACACATACAAACTTCCTCAAGTTAAACAAGACAAGCTTGAGGAAAACAATAAAACATGCTTGTTTTACGTCGTAAGCTCGACGCCTATTATTTATACACACTTCTCCAAGTTGCCTCTTTACACGGTTAGTGCTCACTGACTATAAACCTAACCAAACACTTAGCAAACGTGAAGAGAAACAAACATATATACTAAATTTACAAGTATGGAAAACATGTAAAATTCACAAATATGGTAAACATATACAAGTATCAATATAAACAAGTGAAAATAGACAATATATACGATATCTACAAAACTCAAAAACAAAGAAAATATCGCAATGCGATTCAATAAAAACCAATCCCCGGCAACGGCGCCATTTTGTTGGGAGCGGTATAGGGCAAGCAACAAAAGTTTTGGAAGTATTTTTCCGGGAATTATCGTGTCCACAGAGATCGGTGCTACTGAACTGCCATTTGACAATTTAATTGTTAATGAGTTTGGGTTTAAATGGTTTAAAGCGTAAATGCGGAAAAGTAAATAAGAACATAAGAAAATTCATTCATCAGAGAGAAAAGACTTATCAAGCATGTATATATTCCACTCGTCACAGATTTAAACTTATCGACCACTTACACTCAACTTACAATACTCCTCAATATCACCCGGTATCGCTCTCAATAGTGTTCATCTATGACACACCGAGCTGAGAAACAACCGTATCACTCTCTTCGTCACTCTCGCGCACGAAGCCTCGAAATACGGAAGGCATTTAAGTTCCGACACCCATACGGATTGTTAGCCCTAAATCTATCTCTAGCATCCAGAAACTAACATATAATTGTCCTTAATCGAAGTTTGTGACGTTTATCTCTAACATGACCCAAACCCCGAGCATTTAAGCAAAAATCAAGAACAATCACCAACAGAGATTTGTAAAGCAAATTAAATATAACGCCATGGGCGAAAAATGTACATAAGATCAAAGTAAAAACATATTCAAACCCAACAAAGAAGAAAGACATGAAGAAAATCAGAAATGAACCAAACACTTCACGGATTGTCAGAGCCGATCGATGAGAAATCCACCCCGGATCATCCAAATGCAAGCTTCCATGATGTTTTCTAACCAAATCCAATGAAGAAATGAAGTTTGATGGAGTGGGAGCAAAAAATACCCAAACCATCCCCTAAAAATCTGTTTTTCCACTATTTATGGACTGTCAAAGTCGCAGACCGCGCTAAGCGCGCCCTAAAAATTGTTAAACCGCCTTAAAAGCGCGCTAAGCGGGCTCGGAGCGTGCTGAGCGCGCTACTCGCTGGAATTTACTCCTTCTGTAGGCTAGGAACGCGCTCAACGCACTCCTAGTATGCTTCCTGGGCCAGGAGCGCGCTCAGCGCGCTCTTAGCATGCTTGAAAATCCAAAGCTTGCTTTCTTCATAACTTTTGAACCGTAATTCTGTTTTTTGCCCGATTTGAAGTGTTGGAAAGCTTATTCAATGCTCTATACAACAATGGAAAAATCCCACTGCTTAAATACCTACAAAAACGAGATAAAATCAATTAAACTCAATGATAGTTACACGAATCGCAATATATACACTAAAATGTAAACTATACGCATTTATAAACAAAGCAGGGTTTATTCGTATGATATTTAACAAAAAGCAACGATAAGTGTAACAAAACATATATACAAAAATAGCTACAATTTGCACTTATCAGTAGCCATAAAAAAACTTAGAATTTTTCTAAGTTATGGAACAAAGTGGCTAGGGTACCAACTTTGCAAGGCCATATCTCCCAAACCATAAAGTGTTTTTCTCCCATTCAAAGCTCAGATTGAAGTTCATGTTACTTACTTCAAATATGTCAACTAGACCTCATTCCAATTCCTCATGTTATTGTTTGAGCAAAATCACAAAAAATATGAAAATGACATTTTTCCAACACTTAGTGAAATTTTCACTAAGTCAGAATCTGCCTTATTTTTTGCTTTTGCATAAGCACAAGCACTCGCATCGTTGGCATACGCATTCGCATTTTTCTTTGTGTGTTTCTTGTTGCAGGATCTGCAGGTTCTCCAATCCCGATTAATCGCATCCTCTCAAGATTATTTCATCATCAAAACAAGCTCAAAATAAAGGTTTCCATATTTATTTATCATGACAAGAGATGGAAAATCGGAATCAGGACTTCAGCATCATCCTTTTGCAAATTTGTGGAAATTTGGCTGAAGTAACCGGTTAGCAGTTATGCTGTAACCGGTTACTCAGTGTATTTTTCACCAAAAAACGCAAGTTTTCAAGCATGTAACCGGTTAGCACATATGCTGTACCCAGTTACTCAGTGGAAAATTTCAGTTTCTGCTGCATTTTTGGGACAGCACCATGCACTCTCTTTGGTCATTGATTCTACAGTATTCTAGCAGTGTGTGGAACATTCTAGACTTCTCTAGACATTTCAAGGCTATTTAATGCAATCCAAGTGCATTTATTCTAATGCTTCACTCCAAATTAAGTGCATCATGTTCCTTGTTTTACAAGCATGCCAACCTTTGGATAAAGAAATTCACATTGGGATTGTTACCGAGTTGGTTCTAACTAACCGAGTTAACCTCCTTGACTCAGTGAGTCAAGCCCAACTAACTCCAAACCCAAAGCTAAGTCCAAAGCTAATTCCAAACCATCTCAGACTCCAAACCTAAAATCTATATAAACTCACCTTCACTCATTTTCAAGGACCCTCAACCATTCTCTACCATTTTCACCAAACTTCTCACATTTCACTCTCAATTCTCTCACTTTTTCTCTGATTTCTCTACTCATTCTTCATCTTCGTCTTAATTCTTCTCCATTAAACCTCACCAAAAGCTCTTATTCTTGAAGGATAATCACTTTTCACATTGAATGATTAATTCTTGAGCTTAACCTTCATCATTTGTCATCCTTTGGTTGGATTTCTGGAATTACATCTCATTCTACTTCAATCCAAGGGTTTCACACCATTTATTTTGGTGCAAGTTCGATTTCGGTGCATTTTCGCATTTTTGATCGGTTTCGACGCGTTTCGTCTACAAATTAATGATCCTCTGGTTTTCTTTGATTTTCTGCATCAAGATCTCTTTGCAACACTTACCAAGCCAAATCTCCGGCTTGTAGGTTGGTGGATCTAACTAATTTTACCGTTTCGCGCTTTTTCGTATCGTTCGCAATATAGTCGATAATTGTTGTGAGTGATTTGGTTTTGCATTTGTTTGATCCATGATCCAATTGTGTTAGTTGATTCCATCTCTGTTTATTTTTTGTTTTCAAGTTCAATTTTCGTGCACAATTGCAGTTCCTAGCATGTGGTGGTTGGCATAAGTGATTATGTGTTGAAAACTCCTTTTGAAAAGCTGTTTTTACTGTTATTTTTGCCTCTGTTACAGTGGTAACCGGTTATTAGTTATGCTGTAACCGGTTACACAGTGCAATTTTCCCTCAAAACACGTATTTTCAAGCATGTAACCGGTTATCACATATGCTGTAACCGGTTACCACTGTACAGAATGCCATTTTCTTGCATTTTCAAGCTTGTTTGCCATGCTTTCTTCATTTTAACTTCCATTGATTGTCATGCTTGATTTTATGGATGTTTTTAATGTCATTTCACTTCTGGTTGAAGCATATTCATGAACTTTCGATGCACATTTTCGATTATTCATTTGTTTCATGTTCTTAGCATTGTATGAACATAGCAATTCTTGCACTATCTTTGCTCACATGATACATGACTTTGCGTGGCATTTTGATGATCATTTGGCACTGTTTTCACTTTCCATTTCAGTTTGCATTAAGTTTATTCTTCATGGATAAACTTAATCTTGTATAATCAATAATTCACTCCTTTTTGCTTTAATGACTTTTCATCCTCTTTGAAAAGTTGTTAGCATATTTCTCCCTTGATTAGTTGATCGAAACTTTGTTTCGATTAATCGATCTTCCCTTTTCCCCTCTTTAGGCCTCCTTTAGAGCTTTCTCTCTCATTCCCCCCCGTGGAGTTGGAGTTTTGCGCTGCGCCTTGCATCAGAGCACTGTACAAATTGACACTGTTATGCTGTCTATTTCTCTACGCAGGAGCGTTGTACAACTTGGAGCTGTTGGGCCGTCCAGTTCAACTTCCGCATTACACCCTGTGTGTGTTAGGGAAGGGATGAGAAGGGAGAATTCCTACTCTCATTCTGACTACTTCTGGTAGGGGACGAATGACCCTGTGCTTGGCTTAGTCATCTCTATCTCCAGGCGGTAATGTGCTTTCTTTCCCCAGTCGAGTTGATCCTTGATCACTCTTCTCTCTTTGGAATCTCTTTCGATCCTTGATCACTCCTATCTCAATCTCTCTCTTGATCAATCACCTTCTTGGTTACGATCCTTTGTTCCTTGGGTTAGCAAGCTTTCTTCGTTTCAACACCCTATGCTTTTCTTGCGGTCCATCATTGCTTTTTGATTCCCCTGAAGAATCTCAATTCTCTTTCTTTGGCCCAACACAGTCTTCCTGTCACGACCATTTTCCCCAGGAGTTCGCAACCTTCTCTTGGTTCTTCTCCCCTCTTGGGTTAATCACCTATCCTTGGTTAATCACCCGTTTCTTCAGTTAATCACAGTCCGTCTAATAATCACTGAGCACCTCTTGGGTTAATCACCCGTTTCTTCAGTTAATCACAGTCCGTCTGTTAATCAATGAGCACCCCTTGGGTTAATCACCTTCTCTTGGTTAATCACCCGTCTCTTCAGTTAATCACAGTTCGTCTGTTAGTCACTGAGCACCCCTTGGGTTAATCACCTTCTCTTGGTTAATCACCCGTCTCTTCAGTTAATCACAGCCTGTCTGTTAAAATACTGAACCCTTTCGAGTTAATCACCTTCTCTTGGTTAATCACTCGCTTTTCTCTTCAGTTGGTCACAGTCCGTCTATAAACACGGAATCCCACGCAGTTGGCAACCTCCTCTTGGTTCGATTACTTGCACCCTTGGGTTAGTAACCTTTCTTTGGTTCAAATACCCTTTTTTAAGGTTGATTACTGTTTGTTCAGTCAGTTACCGAACCCCTTTGGGTCACGACCTTTGCTCGATCCAATACCTGTCCTTTGGGTTATGATCTTTATTCGGTCCTACACTCGCTTTTCTGGTTAATCACAGTTTTCCCTGCTAAAACCAATGCTTCTCTATCCCCACAGAGTTGCAGTCCTTTCTTTCCTCGGTTAATCACTGTTTACCAGTTAATGTACCGAGGCCCCTTCAGAGTCAAACACCTTCTCTCGGTTCAGCACTCTCTCTCTTGGTTAATTACAGTCCGTCTGTTGACACCAGCTTCTTTTCCCCACCAGGGTCTACTCTCTTTCTTCGGTTAACCACTGCCAGCCAGTTAATATACCGAATCTCCTTTTTCTCTTGGTTATGACACCATCCCTTTATTTGGATCCCCAGAGGAGTCCTTCCTATTCCCCTTGTTCTTACTTTCTTGGTTTCGACACCAATTCTCTTTGCTATCCCCAGCGGAGTTTCTTTCATTCTTGGTTTTGACACCATTTTTTTCCTATTCTTTTGTGCAAACGGTCTTACTGCGGGGTCTTTCCCAGTAGAGTTTTTCTTTCACTCTTGCTCTTGGTTTTGACACCACTTCTTTCGTCTCCTTGTTTCTTTCTTGTTTTCCATTTCCGTTCAGTTCCCCGAACTACGGAAGCTCTGATTCTGCATTCTTTTGAATGTATAATACGTAGGCACGAGACGCAATGTCTTGGCGAGCACACTTCCACCTTTCCTCCGTCTTCCTCATTTCTTTCCTTTTCTTCGTCCCCTGGTTCCAAGAACTACGGCGCTCTGACCTCCTCATTGCACTATGAGGGTACGTAGGCACGAGGACTTCGTTCCTCCGCGAGCACTTTCCTTCTTTTCTTTTCTTTTCCCCTTTCTCTCTCTCCTTCTTTTAGCTAGAAGCCTTTAGCTAGATAACCCATCCAAGCCTAGAAGCAAGCAAAATGGTTCTCGACGAGTACGGCGGATGCGTTAGGTGCTAATACCTTCCTTTTGCATAACCGACCCCCCGTTCCCGTTTCTCTTCCCCTCGGGTTTTATCGATATTTTTCCTGTCCTTTGGGAATAAATAAAGTTCGCTGGAGACTCTGTTGTTATCTCTGAGTGTGCGATTCACTCAGGTAGAAACCAGCCATCTTCAGCTGGCGACTCTGCTGGAGATAGATTGACCTCTTGCTGGTCCATCCTTGTGGGGTCTCGCCTTGTTTTGTTTGCTTTCTTGCTTGCTTGGGTGTTTATCTTTGGCGCTTTACTTGCTTTATTACTTGCTTTAGCTTTATGTGTATTTATCGCATTCCTTTACTGCTTAGAATATTCATATGCTGCATATTCTGGATATCTGTTGTTTTCTGCTGTTGTTGGGATGGGTAGATATTATTGGAGAGAAAGGTCCTAACACCGGGCCTAGTATACACATAGGCTAGAACGTGGATAGTCGTGAGGCCTGCGTTTTGCGCGTTGGGTTATCACGAGACCCCCATCCCAGATCGTGATTCGTTTGAGAATACCTCCGTCCTGTGAGAATTCACTACGGCAGGGGGTTTTCATCCTGAGTCCTA
Organism: Lathyrus tuberosus; assembly: GCA_022829125.1. Taxonomy (NCBI): domain Eukaryota; kingdom Viridiplantae; phylum Streptophyta; class Magnoliopsida; order Fabales; family Fabaceae; genus Lathyrus; species Lathyrus tuberosus. Next base: position 880,193 of record JALAZF010000882.1, read on the forward strand.
TGTGTAATACCCCAAAATTTGCTCTCTCCTTTGTCATCATAGCATAGCATTATCATTTATCATATCATATCCACCTCATTAGCATTGTATTGCATCTTTAACATAGAAAAATGAAGCATAGCACCCCTCTTACCATCAAGGCATGTGATCAGGTGGAAGGTGGACAATCAAGGGATCATTCAAAGCACAAAAGGTCAGTCAAGTTTCCTCAAGGCAAGCCAAGAAGTCTTTCATGTCTCGTATTATCTCAATTGACCATCCAACACCTCAAGAAAGTGAGATTCAGTAGGAGATTGAAGCACTACATACTTCACTATGCAAGAGGTTCAAAAAAATGAAAGGAAAACCCTCAAAAGAGATGGTTCATTGATTCAAAATCACCCTCAAGTGGCATATCTCATCATCCTTTAAGAGGATACACAACATACTCTGAGGAATTTGAAATTGAAGACTGCACTTTTCCCTCCTAACCAGAGAGGGTCAAAATTAGGGTTTCCAATTAAATCAGGGTGTCTTTGATTTTTTGGGCAAAACTTGATGTCATGGTATTTTATATGTCCTTAAGTGTATGGGTGTAGAAAATTGCCTCTCAATTGGTTTTAGAAGTGGTTCAATTGGGAGAAAGATAAAAAATCAAGAAATTTGGGGCCAAGTCAAATAATCAGAGGAAAAAGTCAACTCTTGACTTTTTGAGGCCAAATTCATGAAATTCATGTTATATGTGTCCAATGTACAAAATTTGATCAAGAAGTGGTGGACCAAAAATAGGGTTTCCAAAAATGTTATATGTGCCAAAAAATGTTATATGGTGGACCAAAAATGTTATATGTGCCATTTTTGGAAGAAGTAGGGGTTCCAAAAATAGTAATTTTGGACCATTTTGCATCCGAGTTTGAACCAAGGCCATTTAAAATCAAGACTTCAAATGAAAATTCCACTTGGCCACAACAAAAGATCTTGTTTCAAGCTTCAAATCCATGTGTGGAACATCTCCATTGGATAAAAATTGAGTGAGATATGATTGATCAAAGTTGGAGCAAAGTGGGTTCAAAACTAGGTCATGACCAAGGATTTTCAGGGCACGCGCATGTCATTTTTACAAACAGTTGGTGGGCAAATGTTCACCTATTTTTCTCATGGTTAAAGGCTTCATTTGCAAAACTTGTCAACATAAAAAATGTTCCTTGAAATGTCCCCTTCAAGTTTCATGTTGGGCAAAATTTGATTTGATCAAGCTATGAAGTAGATATAATGGTCTCAAGTTATGGTGATTTTGCTGAAATTTCATGCCAAGATGCATTGCCAGTCAACCTCATTTCCTCGCCCCTAACCAGTTTCCAAACTTGTGTGTTTTAGGTCATTTTTCAACCTTTTCCTAGCCTTATTTCAACCCAAATTTCAAACCAAATTTGTAGTATTACATCCCCTTCTTCAAATGAATCCAAAAGCTCACCAAACCATTCATTGAGTAGGGAGAAAAACATTTGCAAACCACCCTATGTTGGCACTGATGCATTAACAGCTTGATACACGATTTGGTTCACACACACCACAAACACTTCTTAACCTCAGCTTTCCACATTAAACCAAACACACATGACATAAATCTCATACACTAGCACGTGCTTTGCATGGAAATAGAAAGAACAAACTTGCTGAGTAAGTTTCTAATGCAACAGCCTTTGCCATTCGTTTCTCTTTACCTCCAGCATAGCTCACCATAAACCAGCTGCACCATATCCTTGCTCTCCCTAACTAACTTGACTCATTTAGTTAGGGATGACTCAGTTTAACCACCTTAACTCACTCTAATCAACTCACTAAACCATGGTTAGCTCACACTATAAATAAAAACCTCACCCTCTAACTTCAGTTTCTAACTTCATTTTTCCATTTACATCTCAAAAACTCTCGCCACTCTCTCTCTGATTCTCTCATCCTTCTTCCATTTCAACATTCATCTTCCATATTCAACTCAGAATCAATCTTCTTCTCTCTCAATTTCTCACCATAGCAGCTGGTTTTGAAGCTTGGATCTCATTTCTTCTCCATTGAATCATCAGCAAGTACTTCATCAAATCCTTTATTTGGCCAAGTGAAGCCTAAGGAAGAAGCTCATTCCTCTGGTATTCTTGTTTGCTCACAGTCTCAGCATTTTCAGGTTTGATCTCTTGAACATTGATTGCACGATTTCTATTCATTATCAAGTGTTTCTTGCTGATTTGAGCTTAATAGAAGCCTTTAATATCTGGCCAGTTGATAGAGCTTCTTAGAAGCTTAGATCCAAAAACTTAGGGCAACATGTTCATGCTTGTTTCTTGCTGTATGTGAATGGTTTGATGATTTCATTGGTAGAATCATGATGTGTGTTACTTCCTCTTCATTTTGGTATATTGTTTGTGAGATTCTAGGAAAATGGAGGTTGCAGACGGTGGTTGTTGGCCGGAGAAGGTGACCGGAGGTCCCTCTCCGGCGGGTAGCTTTGATGGCTAGGGTTTCGCTCAGATTTAAACACGGTCGTTGGATGTTCTTGATCGTGTGGCTGCAGTGGTGCCAGGCCATAAAAGGAAGCATACACCTCACGTGTTAATTGCTGATTTCATTTTAATCCATATGTGGTGTGGTGCATGTTAGTGAGTGTAGTCCTTCATGTGTGTGCGTTGATTTGGTGTACTTTGACTGACCTATTGACTGGACTTGATCCAATGGCATGTATTGTTTTGACTTTGTTTGACTGATAGTGCACCATTGTTGGTGTGGTCTGCGCGCTTAATGGACTTGAGATTATTGTTATTCACACCACGTTTTCAAAGCCCAAATCATTTTTGAACTGATGGATTGCTATGTATACACCCCTATCTCATTTCTTTTCTTGATTTATTTTCTTCATTTTATGTGCGTTTGATTTTTAATTTTTAAAAATACCAAATAGCATCATAAAATTCCATAAAAATTCATGAACATCATTAAGACATTTAGGAAATTTTTGACATTTCTATTTCATAATTTTAGGACATTTTTGCCCACGTTGGATGATTTCCTTTGAATTTCCATTTGTATGCTTTCTAAATGTGATATATGAATTTGTATATTACTTTTCTTGCTCATTATAAATGGTTTGGACTTTGTTCTTTTTGCATTGATTCATTGACACTTTGAAGTATGTTAGATGATTTTATTGGATTTTTAGATCATTTTATGGCATATTTTGATGCTTATTTTTACACTACTTTGCATGATGTTTCAATTTGACATAATTGCATTGCTTGATATCATTTTGCCTTGAATTTTCACATGCTATTTTGATATATGATTCACTTATGATTTAGGCATTCCAATACCATGCTTGAATAATTTCCATAAACCCATTTGATTTTTGTTTAAAACATTTCACCTGAAGCATAATAACATGTCATATCTTTGTAATCTTTGTGCATGTTTACATGATTGCTTTTGTGCATACTTGCATGATCATTTGCCTATTTTGTGAACTATTCATTTGACATTATAGGTCATTGGTACATATTATGTGTCATCATTGCATGTTCACTTTCATTTGAACTTTGTGTATCCTTAATATGAAGTACTTGTGTTTTCTTTTGAACGTCCATTTCAATTCTATTTCTCCTATTACCTCTTGAATGTCTTGATAGTTGCTTCATGAATACTTGTGAGATGTTTGTGAATCATTTTTCATTTCATTTCAATTCTGATCCTTGGATTACATATTCCCTTTATGCATGTTTCTTTCATTTCTTTTCATCTTTCATCTCCCTTTTCTTATGATAGCATGTTCTAATGCCATAGATGATGATTGTTGGTTGTTCACTTGAACTTGCTTGATGATAATCATTTGTTTTACATATGATGCACATTCTGGTTATGACTAATAGGATTTGATCTTTCATCTTATTCTTTTGATCTTTATGGTGCATTAAATGTTCTTTTACTTCTTATACTTCTTATACATGTTTACTAACCATGTAGGGGCTTTGGTAAGTTGCAATTGAGTGTGGATAAGGAATCCACATTAAAACTTCTATCCTTTCTCTTTTACAATTACATCTTGTGTTTTGTTAAGCACTTATGTGCTTTCTTTTAATAACTCGTCACTTTCCCTTTTGAATTACAATTCATCTTCTACTTTAGAAGTGAATTGTTTAATTCATTCTTTCTTTAGACTTTAGGTTTAAACCTCACAAACCATTAGGATCACTCCCTTGACTAATCAACTAGGATTGAGTCTTAGTCCATATAGATTTTTACCTTTCTTCTCTCTTGAGTCTTTCATCTTCTCATCTCAAAGAAAAATGCAAAAATACCTAATAAAGGTAGGCACTTATTGCATTTAGGCCTTTCATATAAAGGAAAGATTATAAGGGGTTTTCTCTTACAATCTTAGAATGTGTGGCATATGACCCATCTTGGGTCAATGTGTGAAACATTTGACCTTATACGAGGGATTTAAATGCAATACTTGTTGAAGGTACAAATAAAAAAGCACTTCTTCATTTCATGACCAACAAAAATACTTAATAAAGGCAAGACAAATATTGTATGTAAGCCTTTCATGTGGGAACAAGGAGGTGAGGGGTCTTCTCTCATTTCCTTGGAATGTTTAGCGTACGTCCCGTCTTGGGTCGATATGCGAGGCATTCGATCCTATATGAAGGACTTAAATACAATACGAGTTACAAAACACCAAAAACATTCAAAACACTTCTTTCTTCTTAAAAGACAAAAACAAACAATAACGTCTTTCCTTCGGGAATTCTTTTCTCAACTCATTCACTCTCAGTGTACGAACGTGCTCCTTCTCGTTCTCTTGCAAGATGGTAACGCACTTGGACCAATGAGCCTGCAACACCTGAGCCAGAACGTTAGCCGTTCCCTAAAAAACACAAACAAACCATCCCTAGTGAGGGGAACTACGTCGCTCTAATTCTCATGCTCCCGATGAGATACGTAGGCAGTGGGGTAGGGCCCATGCGAGCACTTCTTTTATTTTCCCTACATTTGTTTCTCTTTCTCTTTCCTTTCCTTTTTCCAGTTCCTTTTCCAATATCCTTTTCTTACACCCTTTGATCGAAATAAGCAAGCGTGGATCCCATCGGGTACGATGGACGCGTGGGGGTGCTAATACCTTCCTCTCGCGTAACCGACTCCCTTACCCTTTCTCTTGGTCGTAAGACCATGTTCTTTCCTTTCTCTCAGGTTTATGTGGTGTTTCCTTTCCCTCTCACGGGATAAATACACATTGCTGACGACTCTGTTTCGGTGCCACTTTCGCGTTTGTACTAGGATGAAAATCCCGGGAACGACACTATGGTTTGGGCGACCTTTTCTAGGGACCACCTTGTTGTGTCTAGATCACACCTGTGAGGGGGATGGGTTTTGCAGGAAAATAGGCCACTTCATACCCTTGTTCTCACACACACCAGATTTCCTCACCGACACATCAGATTATGTGGCACTGACACAGATTATATGCAGATATCCGGATTATTCAGATTTGATTATTCGGGCAATGTTGGCTTCTTGTTGTTGTGTTGCATATCATTTCATCATGTAAATTAATTTTTTGCATGTGCATTTCCAAGTCCGCTGAGCGCGCTTTTAAGGCGGTTTAACTTTAAAAAGAGCGCGCTGAGCGCCCATAGCGCGCTCAGCGCGGTCTCATTTTGTTGGAAGCGGTATAGTGCAAGCAACAAAAGTTTTGGAAGTATTTTTTCGAGAATTTATCGTGTCCACAGAGATCGGTGCTACTGAACTGCCGTTCGACAATATCTAAGTTTATGAGTTTGGGTTTAAATGGTTTAAAGCGTAAAAACAGAAAAGTAAAAAAACATAAAAATAATTCATTCTTCAACAAGACGAACTTATCAAGCATTCATATAATCCACTCGTCACAAACATAAATTTACCGACCAATTATACTCCATCTGCAATACTCGTCAAAATCATCCAGCATTTCTCACAACAGTGTCCATCTCTGGCACACTGAGCTGAGAGCAACCGTATTACTCTCTTCGTCACTCTCGCGCACGAAGCCTCGAAACACAGAAGACATTAAGTTCCGACACCAAAAATATTATCATCTAAATCTATCTCTAGCATCTAGACAATAGATATCCATCCCTAATCAAGATTTGTGATGTTTATCTCTAACACAACACAAATCCAAACATAAATGCAAAAAGATCAAGGAAGACATCGATAATGATTTGTAAAGCAAATTTGAAATAATATTAAGATCAACAAAGATACATATGTTCATAGTAACTATACAATACCTAACCAAAAAATTACAAAGAGAAGAAAGAAGATGAACCAATCATTTCTTGGTTTGTCAACACCAATCGACGAGAGATTCGACTCCGGATCATCCAAATGCAAGCTCTAATGATGTTTTCTAAGCTAATCTAAAAGAAAAATGAAGTGTTATGGAGTTGGGAGCAAAAAATACCCAAAACCATCCCTAAAAATGTGTTTTTAACCCATATTTATTGTTGTCATCATCGCAGACCGCGCTGAGCGCGCTATGGGCGCTCAGCGCGCCCTTATTAATGTTAAACCGCCTTAAAAGCGTGCTAAGCGGGCTTGGAGCGTGCTCAGCAGGCTTGGAGCGCGCTCAGTGTAACACCCAACTTTCCCATGTACGACAATACATAAAATTCTATGAAAATAATCAGAGTTTTTACACTAAAATAAAGTAGGATGCCACACTTTAAAATCAACAAAACAAATCTCCTTTATTTTAATAAAATCCAACAGCGGAAAATTTATTCAATTATTCGTTTTATGGCCATCTGCCAATAACACCAAAACTCCACACAAAATCGTGGTTCACCATAATGTTCATAAAAAATAAAGATTCGTAACAAAAGAATAACAAATAACAAAATGAATGAAATCCCCAAAATTCCGTGTTACGTATCAGAGCACTCCTAAGACTCGAACAAGCAACACGCATATCCATGCATCCTAAGTACCTGGATTATCTGTACTTCCGAAGAAGCACAGACACAACAACAACAGAGGGGTGAGAACTACATTCAATATAAAAAGGTGAATAATACATATAAGAAGTAGTATCTCACATAAATCAACAACATGCAACCACGACCTACTGTCACGTTCAATCACCATCAATCAACAATCAACAAATGCGACGCGACACGACACGGGCACAATGCATGTGGTACCAACAACACGGTTCATTCAATCGAACCCGGATAGATCACATACACCTCTACTTGGCAATGATCTATCCCCATCATTCTCCATTTCAGAGTACGGATGAATCATATACACTCCTCCTGAGCAATGATTCATCCCACCAACACCATGAAATGCATGACGCAATATGCATATAAAACACATGTACAATCACATATAGATACATGTTCACGATCCTCCTGATCACACCTGAATTACCCACCAATATTTAACATCATACAATTACCTCACACAACATCAATCTATGGTTAATTACTTAATTAATTCCCTAAAATTATTAAATTAATTATTATCATCACCAATCCTACATTTCTCAAGGTCTGACGTCTATCCCCAACCTCTCAAACCAAAAGGAACAACTTCGAATGCGAAAATGGGAAAGAAATCGCGAAACGGTGAAATTCTGCACACTCGCTGGCCATACGCGTATTGCCCTGTGCCATACGCGTATTGCCAGCTCGCTCGCCCAGCCCATACGCGTAATACCTCTCTTCATACGCGTATTGCCTCACATTGCCCAAGTCCTTACGCGTAATGCCTTATGCCGTACGCGTATGGACAAAGACGCTTTCCCACTGAATTTCCCAAATTCCAACCCATTACGCGTACGACCCTCCTATTACGCGTAATGCCTAGCCTCTCATACGCGTATTGCTGCGTATTAGCCATCCCATACGCGTATCACCTTACCTGATACGCGTATGGCCAGATCTATTACGAAAAATCCAATTCTCCACACCAGTCAGAGTTCTGCTACGAAATCTACACTTCTTCACTCCCAAAACAGTCCTAAAAGTGTTTCTACATCAATTTTAGGACTTATACTTTCCTCTTACATTTCCACCTATTATTACTACATGAATTATAGGTTTTAGATTCCAAATCGTTCTCCCAATTTGGGTCAAAAATAAATCTACAACAAAGATGTTCATACAACAGCAACAACACCAGAAAAAAATCATATTACACAGATCGATTTATGCACAATCTCAGCATCATATCAAACATATACAACAAATCATCAACACAACATTTTTGCATACAAATCCCTACGGGGTTAAGGACTCCCGACTACCCTTATATGATCAATTCACCAAATATTAAACAATTCTCCCCCTTACCTCGAATCTGTTCAGAATTTCTTGAAAAATTGATGAGAAAACCTTGCCCTAGCACCCCTTGTTCTTCCCTTGTTCTTCTTAGTCTTTCTTTTTCTCTCTCAAAAAATTATGATTATGCTAACCCCCAACAATCTTTCACTAATTAATCTCCAATTACCAAACTGCCCTTACTAATTCTATTTTCTCATCATTTACTTAATTAAATCAGCTTTTATTTCACTAGATAATACTACCCATACCAATAATAATAATATTATGAAATATACTATTAATAAAATAATAATAATAATAATAAGAATAATTCCATATAACTAACATCACCCCCCACGCACTCAGACACGCACCCTAAACAAGGCTAACAATTAAAAATAAAACCAGACGATTAAATAATTAAAAATGGGGTGTTATAACTCTCCCCCACTTAAATTATTTTCGTCCTCGAAAATGTACCTGATGGAAACAGTTCTGGATACGACTCCCACATCCTGCTCTCCAATTCCCAGGTCACACTTCCGCCCGCAGCTCCTCCCCAAGCTACTCTCACCAGAGGTATCTCCTTTCCTCTGAGTTGCTTCATCTTGCGATCCTCGATCCTTAAAGGCATCGTCTCCACTATAAGGTTCTCCCTTATTTGTACTTCATCCCTCTGAATGACATGAGACGGGTCTGAAACATACTTCCGAAGTTGTGACACGTGAAACGCATCATGCAAGTTCGAAAGTTCCGGTGGCAACGCCACTCGGTAGGCAACTGCACCAACTCTCTGCAAGATCTGATACAGTCCAATAAACTTAGGATCCAACTTCTTAGATTTCAAAGCACGACCCACACCGGTCACTGGGTTAACCCTCAGGAACACAAGATCACCTTCACTGAATTCCAAATCTTTCTTCCGATTAACATGATAACTTTTCTGCCTACTCTGAGACGCCTTCATCTTTTCACGGATCATTTGAATCATCTCAGTAGTCTGTTGCACAATTTCTGGTCCAAGCACCACATTCTCACCTATTTCATACCAACACAGAGGTGTCCTACACCTCCTACCATACAAAGCTTCGAACGGCGCCATTCCAATGCTAGAATGGTGATTGTTATTATACGTGAACTCAATCAATGGCAAATGAGTATCCCACGCACCACCTTTTTCCAATACACAGGCTCTCAGTAAATCCTCCAACGACTGAATGGTCCTCTCTGACTGACCATCGGTCTGTGGATGGTAAGCCGAGCTCAACTTCAACTTAGAACCCAAAGCTTCCTGCAGACTCCTCCAAAATTCTGAAGTAAACCTCGGATCTGTATCCGACACTATGCTCGACGGAACACCATGTAACTTCACAATTATTCTGATATAAATCTCTGCCAGCTTCGACAAAGAAAAACTGATGTTAATTGGTATAAAATGTGCGGACTTCGTAAGTCGCTCCACCACTACCCAAATAGCATTAAAGCCCCTTACCGTATTCGGCAAACCTGTCACAAAATCCATAGCAATACTGTCCCATTTCCATTCAGGATTCTCTAACGGTTGCATCAATCCCGAAGGCTTCTGGTGCTCTACTTTTGACTTCTGACATGTCAAACAAGCATAGACAAACTGAGCTATGTCCCTCTTCATACCGGACCACCAAAACAACTTCTTCAAATCATGGTACATCTTTGTAGCTCCCGAATGAATACTCAAGCTACTCCAATGACTTCCTCCAAGATAGCCTTTTTCAATTCCTCATTATCCGGCACACAAATCCTGCCCCGGAACCTCAACACACCAACATTATCCACTTTAAAGTCACTATCAGGATCATCCCCTCCTGCAGGCATCAAGTCTACTAATTTCACATCCAGTTTCTAATTTTCCTTAATTACATCCAAAAAGTCATTATTCACTTTCAACATACCTAGTCTAATACTTCCCTGTGTAGTTTCACAAACCATACTCAAATCTCTGAACTGTTCAATCAATTCCATTTCCTTCACCATTAACGCAGACATATGGATTGTCTTCCGACTCAGAGCATCTGCCACAACATTAGCTTTTCCCGGATAGTAACTTAAATTGAAGTCATAATCCTTTAAGAACTCTAACCACCTTCTCTGCCTCATATTCAATTCTTTCTGGTTGAACAAATATTTCAAACTTTTGTGATCACTGAATACTTCAAATCTTGATCCATACAAATAATGTCTCCAGATTTTTAACACGAACACCACTGCAGCTAATTCCAGATCATGAGTAGGATAGTTTCTCTCATGCACCCTCAACTGTCTTGAAGCATAAGCCACTACCTTGCCACCTTGCATCAACACACCGCCTAATCCCATCTTTGACGCATCACAATATACTACGAAAGAATCATTTGGACTTGGTAAAATCAATACTGGTGTTGTAGTCAATTTCTTCTTCAGTTCCTCGAAACTCTCCTCACAAGCAGCATCCCAGACAAAAGCTTGATTCTTCCCGGTCAACTGAGTCAATGGCAATGCCAATTTAGAAAACCCTTCAATGAATCTTCTATAGTAACCTGCCAAACCCAAAAAGCTTCTAATCTCCTTTGCGGTCTTCGGAGTTTCCCACTAAAGTACTGCACTTACCTTAGAGGGATCCACCGCTATACCATCACCAGAAATCACATGACCCAAGAAACTCACAATCCTCAACCAAAATTCACACTTCGAGAACTTTGCAAACAGTTTATTATCTTTCAACACCTGCAATGCAATTCTCAAGTGACCTGCATGCTCTTCGTCAGACTTGGAATAAATTAGTATATCATCAATAAATACCACAATAAACTGATCCAGATAAGAATGGAAAATATGATTCATATATTCCATAAATACACCCGGCGCTTTAGACACTCCGAAAGGCATCACTGCATATTCGTAATGTCCGTAGCGAGTTCTGAAAGAAGTCTTCTGAATATCACCTTCTTTTACTCTAATCTGATGGTAACCCAACCTCAGATCAATTTTGCTGAAAACACGAGCTCTTACCAGCTGATCCATTAAGTCATCAATCCTCGGAAGTGGATACTTATTCTTAATGGTCACTTTATTCAACTGATGGTAATCAATGCACAGACGTATACTACCATCCTTCTTTTTCACCAACAACACTGGAACTCCCCACGGCGACACACTTGGTCTGATAAACTTCTTATCGAGCAATTCCCCGACCTGAGATTTCAACTCTGCCAATTCTGATGCAGACATCCTGTACGGTGCCATAGAGATAGGTCTGGTACCCGGTACAAGGTCAATAGCAAATTCCACTTCCCTTGTCGGAGGCAATTCTGTGATGTCATCTGGAAACACTTCAGGAAATTCATTCACTACTGGTAATTCATTAACTGAAGTCTTGCTTTCAACAGATAACGAGGCAAACACCGCAAACAGCTTCGCTTCGTCCTCCAACAACGCCCTCAATTCCTTGCTAGATAGCGAATCTGCTAATGCTTCCTCTTCAGGAGTAAGAAACAGTAACATCTTCCTGAAGCAATCAATATACACCCGGTTGAACTCCAACCAGTTTATTCCCAAAATAACATCAAGATTACCGAGTGGCAAACAGATCAAGTCCACTTTGAAATCTCTACCAAACATGGCCAGCGGACACTTCAAACACCCCAAAGAAGTAACCACGGATCCAATAGATGGAGTTTCAATCGTCATCCTCTACTCTAGAGTAGATGGCACAATCCCTAATCTCTTCACACAGTCAACAGAAATAAACGAGTACGTTGCACCCGTGTCAATGATAGCAATCAAAGGAACATCATTAATAAAGCAAGTACCTTCGACGGAACGCTCCTCCTCAGTGGATTGGGCTCCCACCAAGGCAAACACCTTCCCACCAGTTTGAGATGCCTGAGACTTCTTCTGCTTCTCACAGTGAGTGCTGATGTGACCCTTCTCTCCATAATTATAACAAGTAGGCATAGTGGCTCTGCAATCAGCTATAACATGACCTGCTTTGCCATACTTGAAACACTTCTTCACCTCATTCTGACAGTTGTTAGCATGGTGACCCGTGCCACCACTTCTGAAGCACTTGAGAGTATCAGTACATGTTCCCTTTTCTTTTGGTTTCTTTCCCACATCAGTCTTCTATTTCCCCTTATCAGCTGGAGCACTGTAAGGAGTACCTCCAAATCTCTTCTTACCCTTCTTCTCATTCACGGCCTTGTAATGAGCAATTCTGGCCTGTTATCATTATCATAAATTCTGCTTCTGCTTACCAGCTCTGGATAGTTTCTTATCTTCTGACAAGAAATACCCAATTTGATCTTGGGACGCAGCCCATTCTTAAACTTCAAACACTTCGAAGTCATCGCTTCTTCAGTATTGTAATGAGCACAATACTGAACCAGCTCCTCAAACTTAGCGGCATACTCAGCAACTGTCTTATCACCTTGTTTCAGCTCCAAAAATTCAACCTCTTTTGCACTACGAATATCTTTCGGAAAATACTTTTCCAGAAACTCAGCTTGAAACACAGGCCAAGTAATCTCAGTACCTGCAGCTTCCAATCTCTAACGACTATTGTCCCACCAAGCCTCAGCCTCTCCTTCCAACATATGCGTACCAAACCGTACCTTCTGAGCATCACTGCATCCCATGGTCCAGAAGATCTTCTCCACAGCCTTCAGCTATTTCTGTGCAGCCTCTGGGTCCAAGATACCTCCCTCATAAGTAGCAGGCTTGTTGCTCTGGAACTGTGCTAAGTCACAAAACTGAGCACCTCCAGCCTGATTGGCGTTCTCTACAGCCTGTGCCATGGCTTGCATAGCAGTAGCAAGAGCAACATCATTCCTTCCTGCCATACTGTTCAACATTCAACATAAGGTCAGAACACCAAATCAACTCCTATTCTAAGGACAGACTCAACTATAACACCTGGCCGGACGGACCGACCTGCTCTGATACCAATTGTAACACCCCACTTTCCCATGTACGACAATACATAAAATTCTATGAAAATAATCAGAGTTTTTACACCAAAATAAAGTAGGATGCCACACTTTAAAATCAACAAAACAAATCTCCTTTATTTTAATAAAATCCAACAGCGAAAAATTTATTCAATTATTCGTTTTACGACCATCTGCCAATAACACCAAAACTCCACATAAAATCGTGGTTCACCATAATGTTCATCAAAAATAAAGATACGTAACAAAATAATACAAATAACAAAATGAATGAAATCCCCAAAATCCCGTGTTACGTATCAGAGCACTCCTAAGACTCGAACAAGCAACACGCATATCCACGCATCCTAAGTACCTGGATTATCTGTACTTCCGAAGAAGCACAGACACAACAACAACAGAGGGGTGAGAACTACATTCAATATAAAAAGGTGAATAATACATATAAGAAGTAGTATCTCACATAAATCAACAACATGCAACCATGACCTACTGTCACGTTCAATCACCATCAATCAACAATCAACAAATGCAATGCGACACGACACGGACACAATGCATGTGATACCAATAACACGGTTCATTCAATCGAACCCGGATAGATCACATACACCTCTACTTGGCAATGATGTATCCCCACCATTCTCCATTTTGGAGTACGGATGAATCACACACACTCCTCCTGAGCAATGATTCATCCCACCAACACCATGAAATGCATGACGCAATATGCATATAAAACACATGTACAATCACATATAGATACATGTTCACGATCCTCCTGATCACACCTGAATTAACACTAATATTTAACATCATATAATTACCTCACACATCATCAATCGATGGTTAATTACTTAATTAATTCCCTAAAATTATTAAATTAATTATTATCATCACCAATCCTACATTTCTCAAGGTCTGACATCTATCCCCAACCTCTCAAACCCAAAGGAACAACTTCGAATGCGAAAACGGGAAAGAAATCGTGAAACGGTGAAATTCTGCACACTCGCTGGCCATACGCGTATTGCCCTATGCCATACGCGTATTGCCAGCTCGCTCACCCAATCCATACGCATAATACCTCTCTTCATACGCGTATTGCCTCACATTGCCCAAGTCCTTACGCGTAATGCCTTATGCCGTACGCGTACGGACAGAGACGTTTTCCCACTGAATTTCCTAAATTCCAACCCATTACGCGTACGGCCCTCCTATTACGTTTAATGCCTAGCCTCTCATACGCGTATTGCTGCGTATTAGCCATCCTATACGCATATCGCCTTACCTGATACGTGTATGGCCAGATCTATTACGAAAAATCCAATTCTCCACACCAGTCTGAGTTCTGCTACGAAATCTACACTTCTTCACTCCCAAAACAGTCCTAAAAGTGTTTCTACATCAATTTTAGGACTTATACTTTCCTCTTACATTTCCACCTATTATTACTACATGAATTATAGGTCTTAGATTTCAAATCGTTCTCCCAATTTGGGTCAAAAATAAATCTGCAACAGAGATGTTCATACAACAGCAACAACACCAGAAAAAATCATATTACACAGATCGATTTATGCACAATATCAGCATCATATCTGTTGCGGTGAAAATCGGATAACAAATTATTAATTAATTTGCATCATATTTCTTTTACAACCGACTTTGATTTATCCAAAGGAAATGTTCAATATCGTTAGAAAAACCTAAAGGGAAAGAGATCTAAGGTTCGGGGGTTGGTTATACTAAGGGAAGGTATTAGCACCCTAAGTATCTGTTGTACTCTACAGGAACCTCTTGTTAATGTTATCTTATGCTTGCTAAAGGTTCTATGCTAAAGGTTGAAAACCCTAGGGGTTAGTATCTAAGTATACTCGATAAAGCATCGCACTTTACGCCTACGTATCCTCGGGAATAGAATCAGAGTATGTGTAGTTCTACTTCTACTGAATGATTGACTATGGTCAATATTCAGAGGGGAAATGAGTACAAGCTCATTGTAGAGTTTAAGAACTCTCTAAATCTAGTTGAAATGGACCTATGTTGAGGTTTTAGTTAGGAGGGGAAAGTGATAAATTCATTAGGATGAATATCACTAAGAGTTGAAGAACTCTTCCTAAAGCTAATTGTAATTTCTATGGCTCTGATGAGGCCTAGAAATGAAGTTTTCTTCCTAAGGGATTACTTAGGTTAAGATGGGGGCTATGACCTTAAGAGTCAACACTATTCACCTTCCTTTGGAATAGGGGAAAAACAGTTGATAAAATATTAAAGAGATAATAAGATGATATAAAAGACATGAATACAAATATGAGATGAGATAAAATCAAGATGTCAAAGCAAAGTGAAAATTAAACACATAATGATCAAACACATTAGGTATAACATGGCATGATGAATAAGAAAGTGCAATAAAACCTTAGTGAGTATTTAATCTTAATCAAGAATAAAGTCTCAAAATTAAATATTTTTGATAATTTTCTTTTATATATAGAAAATAGGCTTAATAAAGAAAATGAAGAAAAAAGAAAGGAAGAAAAATGTTAAGAAATAAACAAGTTATGATATTTTAGAAATTAAGTATAAAATTAGAATAGTGAAATAAATAACTAAGTGATAAAAAAGAAAGTTGCAGCCTTGGGGGTTGAACCCACGCCCTTTGAATCAAACAAAACCAAACCACAGCCAACTGGGCTACGTGCGCGCCTTGACAAAAGAAGGGTAGAATACACATATATTTAAAAACAAGCGCAAATACGGAAAATAAAAAAAAAGTTGGGCGAGGGCATCGAACCCCCGTCCTCAGCATAAACAACTCTTATAACTCTCCTCCTGGACCAGCGATGCTACGTCCTCATCCAGTTATTATATGATTCAATAAATATATAAAGCAAACGCTTCCTAAATTCCCAAATAAACAGAACATGCGCACGCCCTAACCTCTCACCAGCAACAAATACAGCAGCCATACCAAATCACTAATTATCTATGCGAATTGTTATAACATCAAGGGAACTTAAATATTCAAGGATTTTAATCTAACAAACTAGTGAATCAAGGCAAAGAGAGGTATACAATCAAAGCATGACAACCTTAAGTGAGTGATAATAGATCAAAACACGAGTTATACACTAGTACTGGACAGGCGATTAGGATACACATATCAAAAGAAACAAGCATAGGCAGGCATGGTAAACATAGAGTCATATTGGCAGCATGGTTTATAAATCAAACTTGTCACAAGTCAGCAGGTAGTGGCAAAGAAACATGAATAAATAAAAAGACAAAAACCAAAACAATAGCAGGCAGCATGCAAGATTCCTTCAAGTATAAAATACGAGACAGTGTAAGACATAATAACAACTCATACAACTTAAACACACATCAATGCAGGTTTTTTAGAGTAATCATCTAGTCATGGTTAAATGATAATTCATGTGTCAAGATAGAGCAGGGCAAACTAAATCAAATGCAATGGCAATGCAAATTCACTTAGGCTCATGGTAATGTAAAGCAAAATTCTAGATATATCCAAATCAAATGGTAGTTTAGGCATGGACACCATACAAAACAGCTATGCATCGTGCTGACACAAGGAGGATTAGCCAAATTACAATGATAAAATAATGCACCTCATGATGAACAAAATCTTTCAAGAATCACACATATATATTCAAGACAGAATGTGCTATAAGAAAGTAAAACAAAACAAACTCAATCATGTGATATCATTTGAATCGAGCATATGACATGGGAACAAACAGTTAGAGCAGTAATCATGTGAATGCACAGATAGTTCCATGTCAACATATAGCAGGGCTTGGATACTCACACATGCATTAACATGCTGACAGAATAGACATATATATTTAGATGTAAGACAAAGGTTAATAACAGACATTGCAGAGACATACTAAAATCATTGTTTAACTTAAACAACAACCCTATATGCAAACCTTAAGAATTCATAAATTGAAGATTCAAACAAGGCTAGGTTAATGTAAAGTATCAAGCACAAGAAGATATAACAGAAGCATTTACACTAAGATTGATGGCTTTCTAGATTGAATACACCAAGATAATACTCATTCAAAATATATTACAAAGGACCTAATCCTTACTTAAATAGACTGAGATCAAAACCAACATAAGAAACTCACAAATGATAGTTTTCGACATGACATACCAATAGATGAGACCTATGAACAAATTAGCAATTACCTAATAACTTATGATCACTGGGCATGGCGTGGTGGCAGACAAGCATATTATGTAGGCTTAATGATTCACAACAGTGGTCAAACATGAACAAAATTTATTTTCAAATATATTGACAAAAGTTGGCACACATGTTTTGAGATGACATTAAAGATTTAAAGCAAATAAGAGGCAGCAAAGCATAAAAAGATAAGCACTTAACAGATCCGAACATATTAATCATTCAAATGCTATCATTTGACAGACAGCAGCATAGGAATCTACATTAAAGTATATCAAGCCAAACAAACACTCTAAGAACACAGTTCCTATGCAATATTCATTCAAGTAGGAATATAACATGTAGATGGCAGATAGAACATGTATACAACAGCTGTGAAACAGACAAATAAACCTCAATCATCCATAAGCAAGGTTAAGACCAAAGTATACAAACATACTCCAACATTAATATAAAACATGCCAAGAATCAAATACTAACCTCATCCATCAATACAATAGCAAACAAACAAAAATCAAATGTTCTAACATGCAAAGGTTCATATGTTGGTCACATTGCATTCAAGTACACACATCACTAAAATATGTCAATAGAAACAAGTATATGAACAACATATTGAGACTCACACATTTAGAACCAAAAACAGGACATGATCTGTAGGAACACGCATAAAGCAGAGATGGAATAATGATTTCAAACAAGATGCAAAATTCATTTAAACACCTAGTACTATCACCACAAACATCTAGAGTCAGTTGTACGTCAATATTCATAAACAAACACAGCAAAGCTTATATTTCAAAACAACATGGTAAACTCAAACAAACTCAAGAGGGTTCATGTATATCAATGACCAAACACAATAGAGGCAAGATCAAGCATACCAACATAAGATGGTCACAATTTAACATTAAGCAGAAGTTACTCATAGTTGGTTTCATATATAGCAACAAGGCACGGTCATGTGAAAAAGTTCAAATATCATTTAACATGTCAAACAAGGCTTGCAATGGCTAACAGTCAGCATAACGATTGGTCATTTCATTTTCACAGGCAGTGGATATGATAAGCTGAGAAAACTTTAACAATCAAGCGAAAAAACAAAGGAAATAGTCTATGAATCCAACACAACTATCAGTACCAAACTCAAACATCTTCAAAGGAGTACAACTCACATATCATCACATATACTCAAATGAAAACAAGAACTTGTGTCAACACCAAAATGGAATACGCAATATCATTTTAAGGTTAATAACATGGACGAATTTAGATGGCAATAAACTTTGTATATAACATACCAAGACAACATGTAACAGTCATTTATCAACAAAGCTTAAACTATCATGCTATGAACAAGTGAAGAGATTAGAGTTGAATGAAAGGAGAATGTTACCAACTGAGCTTGTTTCTCCTTGAATTGGTCAAAAATCCTTGCTGCTAATCCTCACTCCCTTTTCTTTGGATACTCCAACGTTTTAGTGTGTTTTTGTAGAAAAATGTTGGTCTTCAGAACTGAAACGAGTCTCTTTAAATAGGCAAGGCGTTGGGTTGATGAGAGACATCATGGGCCGGGTCAAATTTTCAAGCAGCTGGTGGGCATGAGCTGAACCATTAGGGTTTTCGTTTGAATTCCAAGCCTGGTCCAATTCTGGGAGAGAAATACGCTGCGACATTTCAGACGTACAGGGGCGTATTCATCACTTGGTGAAGGGATTCAGAGCTCTCCCATTGATGCTGTTGAGAGGGGTACCAAATGAAGCAAAGATTGGAGGTAGCGTGGACAGGTTTACAGACGGAGCAGTCGTATGCTGGAAATGGTATGTATTCTCTGAACCATCTTCTGCGCAACGCAAAGACGAGCTTGAAGAGGAATGGATTTGGAGATTCAAAATTGAAGAACCCGTGCCAACGGTCTTGCGATTTGAATGGTTGGATTGATACACTGATATTTCATCTTCGTCCAAAATTCTTCAGCAAGAACGAAAGAGGAGGAATGAATTGGTTTCCTTTGGCCATCATGTGTCATGCTCTCAATGGTTGGAAGAAAGGTTGAAAAGTCAAACCCCACAAACTTAATCCTCATTGGTCCAAAATAAAAGAATGGGAAACCAAAATGCAACGTGAATTTGTTCTTACCAAGATTAGTAGCATAGTTATGAAAATAAAAAGAATGTTAACATTTAAATTAAAACTAATTTAAAAGGAGCTAAAAGGGTAATGAGCCTAGTTAACTAAAATCTGACTTAAATAAGATTGATTTAAATTAAATAAAACTAAAACAACTCAAATAAAATAAAATGGTACCAAATTGAAATTAAAATAGTCAAAGAGCAAATAAGAGCTAGTGATAATTATCAAATCAGAATAATGAGAAAGGCAATAATAAAAAACAAATAGCAGGAAAAATGAGGGTAAAATTTGGGGTGCAACAGTTGCCCCTATTTAAATATTTTCACCTGATGACATGAGAGATGAAGATCCTCATGTAATCAATTGTGAAAGATATTTAAATACAGATAACCGAAAATTTTACCCTTAGATGCACACACATGCAATACAACAGACATGATGCCAAGGAGATGCAAGAAAATGCAGACACAACAAGACACCAAGGAGCAAACAGGAAGCAAAAGACCAGAGAGCTTCACCGGGGAAGGGCGAAGGTTAGTATCCATGAGAAACAGCTCACTAGGGATATAAGCCAATCAACAAAAGAGACCCACTGGGGAGGCTCCAAAGAACCCTGGGGAAGAAGCCACAGACGATCTCCACTGGGGAAAGATCCGGGGAGATAGACTACTAGGACACAACAAAACCACATTCTTCCTGGGCATGAAACCAGGAAGAAAAACCTGATCACTAGGGATCAGCCCAAAAGAGACAAACAACTAGGCGAGGACTTCCTGGGGATCTTAAACTGAAGAGTTCAAAATGGGATCTTCAGAAAGAGCCAGGAAAGCAGAGACTAACCCTGCGCACCTGATAGGAGTCTTATAAGGTTGAATAAAAATTATTCCAAGAAACTTAGCTTAAAGCAATTTTAGAAAAGAAACAAGATAAGGAGGTGTTCAATGTCTGACACGATTCGAACAAGAACAGTTTCAAAACAAAAGACGATGCTTGACACGATTCAAGCAAAGTCCCAATTCAAGTTCGACACGATTCGAACAAGAACGGCTTTAAAACAAAGGGGGTCAGTGCCCGACACGATTCGAACAAAGACTCTGTTCAGGTTTGACACGATTCAAACAAGAACAGAAAAGTCAATGCTAGACACGATTCAAACAAAGTCTAAGTTCAAGTTTGACACGCTTCAAACGAGAATGCAGAAGACAATGCTTGACATGATTCAAACAAAGTCTAAGTTCAAGTTTGACATGATTCAAACGAGAACACAGAAGACAACGCTTAACACGATTCAAACGAGAACACAGAAGACAACGCTTGATACGATTCAAACAAAGTCCAAGTTCAAGTTTGACACGATTCAAACAAGAACAGGTTCAAGTTTGACGCAGTTCAAACAAGAACAGCTCTAAAAATCCTTTAAAGTTAAACTTCTTGGGGAACAGAAAAAGATTTTAAAGATTCAAATCTGGCGCGCTGAGGTTAAGACCGAGCAAGCACGACGCAAAGCAAACCGGGAATGTCTTTACTTCACTGGAGAAATAAAGACAGACACAACAAAAGACCGCAAGCAAAAATAGAGCACAAAGAAAAGCAAAGATGCTAGGGTATGATGCACATGCTTAGCTATATGCCAGAAACGACGCGAACGATGCAAAACAGGAAAGAAGAAAGGATAACACAAGCCATCACCCTGAAACCAAAACATCAAGGATAACCGAGCAATCTTCTTTTATTGGAGATGGCAGATCCATGCCAAGAATAGTACTACTAAACTCTTCTTGCACAAATTGATTCCAAAACAAACTTAATTCCATAGTAGAACTTAGTTTATCTTTGTGTTTTCTTAGAAATTTCCGTTTTCAAAAGTCAAGTGAAAATGACTAAGAGATGATTCAATAGCTGATGTTCATTGAAAAATGGTGACTTGCCAAATAGCAGAGTCCCATGAAATATTACAAATGCAGCAAAATGGCAATTTATCAAAGGTTACATTGTATTCAATGACCAATAACCCTAGTGACTAAGGACTCTAGCTGTAGCTAACTCGATCTTCTCTGGGGATTCCTGGATATCACAGAGGTGTCCTTGTCTTAAGCATAATACTTCTGTACCGAATCAACATTCACAGGATGCGCAAGCTGTTCACCGTCCATAGTCGTGAGGAAGAGAGATCCTCCTGAAAACACTGTCTTAACTATGTATGGACCTTCATAATTAGGTGCCCACTTTCCACGGGCGTCTCTTTGCGACGGCAAGATCTTCTTAAGTACCAACTCGCCTACTCGGAATTCCCGAGTGCGGACCTTTTTATCAAATGCTCTCTTCATCTTCTTCTGATACAATTGACCATGACACATAGCTGTCAAGCGCTTTTCATCAATTAAATTCAACAGGTCATATCTCTCTTGAATCCACTCAGCTTCATCAAGCTTTGTTTCCATCAATATCCTCAGCGAAGTTATTTCCACTTTTATAGGGAGAACAACATCCATTCCATATACTAACGAAAAAGGGGTTGCCCCTGTTGATGTTCTGATGGTCGTTTTATATCCGTGTAGTGCGTATGGCAACATCTCATGCCAATCCTTGCATGTTTTGACCATTTTTTGAAGGATTTTCTTGATATTCTTGTTCGCAGCTTCGACCGCTCCATTCATCTTCGGACGATATGGTGAAGAGTTATGGTGCTCAATTTTGAAGTTATCACATAACTCCTTCATGGTTCTGTTATTCAAATTGGTTCCGTTGTCAGTTATGATCCTGCTCGGAATCCCATAGCGACAAATGATATTGTTCTTAATGAAACGAGCAACTACTTGCTTAGTTACGTTTGCATAAGAGGCGGCTTCCACCCAATTGGTAAAGTAATCTATAGCCCCCAGAATGAAGTGATGCCCATTAGACGCTTTAGGCTCAATTGCCCCAATCATATCAATGCCCCACATAGAGAACGGCCAGGGCGATGATAGCACATTCAACAGAGTAGGAGGAACATGCATTTTGTCTGCATAAATCTGACACTTATGGCATTTTCTAGCATATTGGATGCAATCAGCCTCCATAGTCAGCCAATAGTATCCAGCCCTCAAGATCTTCTTAACCATGGCATGCCCATTGGCATGGGTGCCAAAAGCTCCTTCGTGAATATCATGGATCAACAAGTCTGTTTCTCTCTTATCGACACATCTTAGCAAAACCATATCATGATTCCTTTTGTACAGTACACCGTTGCTGATGAAGAACTTGGCTGACAATCTTCGCAGAGTCTTCTTATCAAGAGCGGAGGCATTGGCCGGATATTCTTGATTCTTTAAGAAGTTCAAAATGTCATGAAACCAAGGTTTGCCGTCTGATTCTTCTTCAATGACCTGGCAGTAGGCCAGTTCAGTCCTTCTTCCAATACTGATTACTGGATCTTCATTGATAAATCTGACTTGCCACATTAAAGCCAGTGTTGCTAAAGCATCGGCCACATGATTCTCCGTACGTGGCACATGATAAAATGTTATCTCATCAAAACACTTAATCAACTCCAGAGCATATGCCTGATAAGGGATAAGCTTCTCATCTTTTGTCTCCCACTCGCCTCTGATTTGATAAATGACCAGAGCGGAGTCACCCATAACTTCAAGAAAATAGATTCCAAGATCGATTGCAGCTTCCAAACCCAGAATGCACGCTTCATACTCAACAATATTATTCATACACCCAAAATCCAATCTAGCTGTAAAAGGGGTGTAGCCACCTTCAGGATTGATTATAACAACACCTACTCCATGCCCCCTTGTAATTGGACGAACCGTCGAACATCATCTTCCATCTATATTCAGCCCTGGGATCTTCTTCAGAACTTGACTCTTCATCATCTTTTACTGTCATAATGTCCTCGTCAGGGAAGTCAAATTTGAGTGGTTCATAGTCTTCAACTGGTTGATCGGCAAGATATTCTGAGAGAATACTTCCTTTAATGGCCTTTTGAGTGACATATTGAATGTCATATTCAGATAACATGTGCCAATGGGCAAGCCTGCCTGATTGAGCAGGTTTCTCAAAAATGTACTTTATCGGATCCATCTTGGAAATCAAAAGGGTAGTATGACAAATCAGATACTGTCTCAGGCGTTTGGCGGCCCAAGCCAAAGCGCAACAAGTCTTTTCCAGTAATGAGTAGCGACTCTCGCTGTCTGCGAACTTCTTACTCAGATAATAAATTGCATGCTCTTTCCGGCCAGTCTCGTCATGCTGTCCCAAAACACAGCCCATAGATTCTTCTAAAACAGTCAAATACATAATGAGAGGTCTTCCAGGGACCGGAGGAATTAGAAAAGGAGGTTCTTGGAGATAACTTTTGAGTTTCTCAAAAGCTTGTTGACAGTCAGCATTCCATTCTACTGGCTGATTCTTACGGAGCAATTTGAAGATCGGTGAACATATTGGAGTCATATTGGAGATGTAATTCAAGCGGCCCAAAAATCCTCTGACTTGGGACTCAGTTCGCGGAGCTGGCATTTCTTGAATTGCTCGCACCTTATCTAGATCCACTTCAATACCCTTCTGGCTGACAATGAAACCTAATAACTTCCCAGATCTGACCCCAAAGGTACACTTTGCAGGGTTTAGCCTCAACTGATACTTCCGAAGTCTTTTGAACAATTTCAGCAAGTGATCTACATGTCCCTCTTCATTCTGTGATTTGGCTATCATATCGTCCACGTACACCTCTATCTCTTTGTGGATCATATCGTGAAACAAAGTCACCATAGCCCTTTGGTATGTTGCCCCTGCGTTCTTTAGTCCAAAAGGCATAACCTTATAACAATAGGTGCCCCACGGGGTAATGAAAGTGGTCTTATCCATATCAGCTGGATCCATTTTAATCTGATTGTAGCCTGAGAATCCATCCATAAATGAGAACATGGCGAAACGGGCAGTGTTGTCTACCAGCGTGTCAATATGTGGTAGAGGGAAATCATCCTTGGGACTAGCTTTGTTAAGATACCTGTAGTCCACACACATTCGTACCTTTCCATTCTTCTTCATAACAGGAACAATATTAGCTACCCACTCTGGGTACTTTGAGACTGCTAAAAATCCGGCATCCAATTGTCTCTTAACTTCATCTCGGATTTTGAGGGCCATGTCAGGATGACTTCTGCGAAGCTTTTGTTTTATCGGTGGGAACTCGGGCTTGAGCGGTAATTTATGAACCACAATATCTGTATCTAAATCGAGCATATCTTGGTAAGACCAGGAAAACACATCCACATACTCTTTAAGTAGTGAAATCAACCGCTGTCTAATTTCTGGTTTCAAGGATGCCCCAATCTTAACTTCTTTCTTCTCTTCCTCAGAACCAAGATTGATGACATCCACCTGCTCTTCATGTGGCTGGAGATCTGTATACTGGTAATCACACATATCTGCTAGCTCTTTGGGTACCTCAAAATCCTCCTCCTCCTCGGCTTGATAGACAGGGGAGTCAAAGTCAATGGTAATAGCAAGGTCATTGAATACAATGGGTTTACGATTCATTCTTCATAATAGAATGACTTGTATTATTAAAGTGCACAACAGTTCACAAACATGCAAGATGAAGATGTTTTGTTTGAAAAGATTGCCATTTTTAGAAACAAAATGCAGTAAAGCGAAGACAACAAGAATTGCAAAAAAGTCATTTCATTGATTAATATTGAAAACGGAGGTCCGTACAAAATAATCCACTAGCTTCGGGCAAGACTAGGGAAATAAAAACAAAAATCAAAACAAGTTACTCTGGTTCCGGGTACACAGTCGGGATCTCTATAGCCTCCCAATTGCTCAAAGCACCCTATTGGCAAAAAACCAGATGATCAATATCTTCTTCTTCTTCCGCGCTTTCAATGATTGCGTGGACCTGATGTCCGCCTCTAACGAATATCTCCTGCACAATCATCGTCTTCGTCCTTCTTCTCATTCTTGAAGCAGCCTCATCTTCTGGAGTTGGTCTGTAACCCAACCCCTGGTGTCGGTCCCTCTTCTCAATCTCGATGACTTTGCCCCATCCTGTGAGCACGCCTTCCTGAAGGGCAGACTGGATACTCTTATACGAAGCAAACGATGGATACTATGGTATTACTGGCTTCTCATTGTCGATCATAACTGCATTAGCTATTTCCAATGCTTGGAAAGAAGTTTCTAATGCATCTCCGTCAGCCTCAATGTAGCAAAATGAGGACAGGTTACTGACCATCAAATCCTTCTCACCATGTATGATGACTAACTTTTCATCGGCCACGAACTTCATCTTCTGATGTAAGGTAGAGGTTACAGCACTGGCTTCGTGGATCCAAGGTCTTCTGAGCAAGCAACTATAGGCAGGATTGATGTCCAGAATTTGAAACAGAATATTAAACTCCTGAGGTCCAAACAACACTGGGAGCTCAATTTCCCCCATAACAGATCTTCGCGAACCATCAAAAGCTTTGACAATTAACGATGTGGGTCTCATGATTCCTCCTTTGTACGCCAATTTGTCAAGAGTTCTCTTCGGTAAAACATTTAGAGAAGATCCTGTATCTACGAGGACTCTAGCCAACGTGTCCTCTTGACATGTCATGGATATGTGCAGAGCAAGATTGTGCTTTCGACCTGCTTGGGTTAACTCTTCCTCACTGAAACTGGGTGTATTGTAAGTGGTAATGTTAGCAGCAATGTGATCAAACTGCCCAGTGGTGATATCTTGAGCTACATGGGCCTGAGCCAAAACCTTCTGTAATGCTGATCGGTGAGCTGGTGAATTAATCAATAGAGACAAAACAGAAATCTTTGACGGGGTTTGATGGAGCGGATCCACAATCCTGTAGTCACTTCTCTTTATTATTCTAAGGAATTCTTCATCATCCTCTTTGGAGATTACTTCTTTTCCCTTGTTGTTGGCAGGTACATGACTAACACCTTCTTTTCTGGACATTTCCGTGTTCACAAGGAGACAAATCCTTCCACTCCTCATCATTCTCCCTGTTCCTACTATATTAGACACGTTCTTCTCATCAGCCCCCACCTCTTTCCTTGGGACCGGTTCTTCTATCACGACCCCCACCTCTTCCCTTGGGATCATTTCTTCTTTCTTCCTTTCACCTGTAATGTCTTCATAAATCCACGACACTGCTTTGGTTCCTCTGAACCTGAATGGGACTGGTTTTGGGAAGTTATTTTGCCTAGCACGATTAACAGGAGCAACAACTTCAGGCCTGTTAAATCTTGGAACTGATTGTCTAAAAACAGGACTCACAGTATTTTCCCCTGGATTGTTGAACACAGGAACTACTGATGTGTACTCTTCTTCGTCAAACGACAACACTTGTTTTGGCAAGTTGAACACTGGCTCAATCACTGCTATTCTGTTTTCCTTCCTGAAAACCTGTAAGAAACCTTCATTAATCAAACACTGAATATCACCTTGGACCAACGGACACCTTCGCTAACACCATTACACTCTTCACAAACATCATGGCAAACTTCGACCAAACCGGCGCTGAACAACTTGGCGTGGAACATCCTCAAGGGAGTTTTAATCTTTGCTGCATCTGAGATTAATACTTCGTCACTCTCATCTTCAATAGTATTAGTTGACCCATGGGTTGGCAAAGGGTTGCTTTTCACATTTGGCTGGCTATTAACGAAAGACAGAATATTTTTCTCTATCAAACCCTTCACCAGATTCTTCAATGCCAGACATCCTTCTAAATCATGACCTACCCCTCCTTGATGGAAAGCGCAGGTTGCATTAGGGTTATAGAACTACATAGACTTCTCAGAGGGTGGCCCCAATGGCCTAGTAACAATTAACCCTTGCTCCACCAACGAAGGATACAACGCTGTGTATGTCATCGGTATGGGTGGAAAATTTGGTGTTACTGCTTGTTTTCTTGGCGGGGTATTTTGCTGTGCCGCTGGCCGTTGCTGCTGCTGGTGATTCTGGTTCTGATTCTTTGGCCACTGCTGTTGATTTTGTGGATGGGAAATAGGAGTCTGTTGCATCACCGGATGATTAAAGGTGGGCATAACAGATGCCACGTATGGTTGCTGTGGAAATTGCATAGCATAAACTGGCTGTTGGGGAAAATTGGGACCTGGTTGTGGTTTGAAAAGAGCTCGCTTCCAATGAGGACTCTGCTTCTTCCCTGTCATGACAGCGTTAGTCTCGCCTTCCTTCTTCTTATGAAAATTACCTGGAGACCTCTTGGCACCGGAACTAGTGGCACTGTTAGGTGAACTAGCCACCTTTCCACTTTTCAGACCTGCCTCCACTTTCATACCAATTGCAATGATGTCAGAGAAATTGGCGCCTGTGTTGCTAATCATTTTCTCATAGAATTCAGGTTTCACAGTGTCTACAAACCAATCAGCTAGTTCCTTCTCAGTTAATGGTGGTTCAACCTGTGATGCAGTCTCTCTCCACCTCTGAGCATATTCTTTGAACGATTCAGTGTTCTTCTGAGTCATGGTCAAAAGTTGCCTACGATCAGATGCCAGATCCAAGTTATACTTATAGTGCTTTATGAAGACATCCATAACATCTTGGAAACATTTAATCTGAGACTGGTCTAAGCTTAAATACCACTTTGCGGCAGCGCCCTTCAGGCTGTCTTGGAAACAATGGATCATCAACTTATCATTATCCATATATGCCGCCATTCTTCGGAGATACATGACCAAGTGTGCTTTAGGACACGTGGCGCCAGAGTACAGTTCGAAGCTTGGTAATTTGAACTTTGGTGGAATTACTAAGTCAGTGACCAAACACATATCCCTTAGGTCAGAACTGAAGATATTATCTCCCTCCATGGCCTTCAGCTTTCTCTGCATAATCTCCATACTGGCCCTTAATTTCTCATTGCTGTCGTCTCCTTCCATGGATACGTTATCATTAATAAAATGATGCTGATTCTGGAAGACAGACTGAAACTAGGTCTGAATCACAGGTGGAGTATAAGTTGGGATAGCTTGTTGGTTTTCACCAATCAAAGGTGCAGTTTGTTGGGTGGAATGGAGCTGTGGCCCGTATAAACTCAAACTGCATCCTTAAAGTAGTGTCCACAACAGGTATGATTGGCGGCTCAACAGTTGTAGTGATGATTTATGAGACTACAGTAGCCTGAGTATCCATTTTTGCTCGTATAACATGCAAAACTTCCATAATCTGCCCCATGCCTACTCTCAACTCATTGAGCTCGTCGTTGACTTGATCCAGATTCTCACAATTATTAGACATATTTCCTCTTCAAGCCTTGTCCAGATGTTGCAACAAATGTAGAGATCAGGGTGATGGTTCTGAAGAAGACAAAATGGCGATGAGACACAGAAGAATGCGCATGCACGTGCAAAGATGCAAATGAGATGCAGATGCAAATGCAAGCTAAACTATCAAGAAACCAAAGACACCTTGCAAATAATATAGAAAATATATTCTTGATAAAACAACTTCGTTTAAGAGTTTGGAAAACATTACATCTGGAGCAGGGTATTCTCATACTCCAAGTACATAAGTAGAGGTACAACAAAATGAAAAGATACAACAGTAGCATAACTGCTAACAACAACATTTAGAAATTGGATCCGCCGGTTGACGATCCTTCTCCTCCATTGATCACCCTCATTATCTTGATGATGCGCTCCTTGGTTTCTTCCTTTGCGAGAACCAGCTCTCCTAACTCCTCTATCATCCTCTGCTTTGTTTTAGTAGGGGACTCGTGACGAGGACGTGGTTTCATCATTACTCTGGCTATGTCACGAGACCATTTCAAATGAGCCTCCATAACCGGGCATTCATATCTCCACAACTGTCTGTTGATATGGCACCAAGTGCGACTCAAGCGCATCTTCATCTCAAAACCTTCTCTTTCATCGTAAAACATCATCTGCATGTCTTCGTTATCTGGGATTCCTTCCTTCAAGTGACCCAGCTGACGGCGAGCGAGGACAGGGTTGTAACTGATACAACCATTCCTTCCCATGAGAGGTAAGTTAGGGCAATCCCCACAGCTGTGGATTATGGTGATTCCCTCGTCCGTTGAATCATACCATTCAATGTCGGTATGCTTTAGTTCCATCAACTTCTTAGACCACACCTTACAGTCCTCAACCTCGCAGAAAGTTGGGGTTTTTGGCAAATAAGAAACAAACCACTTGTAGAAGAGTGCCACGCAGCAAACAATTAGCCCACTGCCTCTCATATATCTAGTCTGTATGGAATGGTAAACATCAGCCAATAGTGTCGGGACTGGATTGTTGACTGCAAACAGCTGAATGGCCTAGGTGTCTACAAAATCCTTGGCGTTCGAGAATCGGAACAAACCATATATCATCAATGCTAAAGTTGATTCAAACAAAACTTCATTTCCCCTGTTCTTAAAGTACAGAGCTTTCTCCATCAAGAACTGTGCTGGCAACCCACGCTTTCCTCCCTTATTGGTCAAATTGGCTTGGACATCAAATAACCTGATTCTGGTTTGTCTGGCTATGTCTCTGGCAGAAGGTGTTTCTTCAATTCCGGAAAAGACAGGGGCCTCCCTGATTGGGATCCCTATCATGGCTGAAAACTCTTCCAAGGTTGGCACTAACTGGAATTCAGGGAACAAGAAACAGCGGTATGCTGGGTGATATAGTTGGACTAGAACTTCAAGAGGTCCCACAGTTACTGGTGTCTTCATCAGGGGTATGCCGCACCCATATCTATCAGCAAAGGCTGACTGGTCTTCAATCATTTCTCCTAACCATAACAGACGATCCACCTCTGGCAACTCAAAGAAGTAAAGCCAAACTCTTTTTCCCGCGGCGTCCATTTCTACAAAATCTGCAAAACAAGATTAGTGACTTGATAATTTAGCGAAAATGTAACATGCGAATGCAGTTGGTTTTATGGAACTCAAGCGAGACAAGAAAAAAACAAAGCCTCATTTCATTGAATATTGAGAAGAGTTTTACAATTTGGAAAGTACATCAAAAAGGCCCTAAATACAAAAGGAACCACAACTAAGCCTAGAGGGAAAATAAACACTGTCTAAGAGTGCCCTGCTCCACGTCTTCTCTTCTGTCTCTTTAACTCTTGATTCTCGAAAATCAACTTGTCAACAATCCATTTCCAAGCCCCAGATGTTGGAGGAATGCAAGCATACTCATGAGTGCTAGAAGTAGGCCTCATGCTGGAGAAAAATGAATTCTCCTGTGCCTGAGGTTCATCTATCACACGTCTTTCCAGCCATTCAATCAGATCATCTTTCTCCTTCATCTTCTATTTCATCTTTTCTTGCTCAATGCAGACGGTATGATACTTCCACTCCCATGTGTCTCTCTCAAGCTTCATCCTGGCTAGATTCTCTTGATATTCTTCCATGCGCTTAATAGGAATAGCAGATGGAGATACAACAGTTGGCTGCTGAAGTATCCTGGGAATATAAGGCATCTTGAGGTCATGGGCTCTAGATCGAACCCACTGAAGGTATGGTTCCAAGGACACACAGTTTCTCTTCCCCAACTCATCCTTAGTACTTTTGTGGAATTTATCCCAAGCACACCAAACTCCACTTTTGGTCTCATCAGTGGCTTCTTCATTAAGATAGAAGAAACCAGACACATGGATACTCTTAGGCTTTTCCTTCACGGCAAATCCGAATTGACGCCTAGCAAGACCAGGACTGTAGCTAATCCCACCATGAATACCAAGAAGCGGTATATTAGGAAATGGTCAACAACTGTTAAAGTAAACATTCCTGTCATAAACCGGGTCATACCAAAAGATGTCATTATGGGTAAGAGAGCTGATTCTTTGAGACCAACGAAGCTTGTCAGGGTTGTCTCGGAATTCTAACGTCCGAGGTAGATGTGTGATGTACCACTGGTAAAGCAAAGGTGCACAACACAAAATAGTTCCTTTTCCTCGAAGAGTCCTGTGGTGAATAGAATGGAGGGCGTCACCCAGTAGTGTAGGCACAGGGTTTCTACTGATGAAGATCCTGATTGTATTGACATCAACAAAATCCTCTACATTAGCAAATAAGAACAGACCATAGACCAATGAAGCAAAGGTTGCCTCAAAGGCAGCAATACTGTTGGCGTTGAAAGACTGACAAGCTTTTTCATACAGGAACTTGGATGGTAATCCCTTGATGCCATCCTTGGTGGTGATGTGGGGTTTGACCTCCGATGCGTCCAAATGAATACACTCGCCAATCTCTTTTGGAGTCGGAATCTTCTCTTGACCGCTAAAAGGTCTATGTTTCTTCACAGGTAAGCCAATCCAATGAGAGTACTCTTCTAAAGTTGGAACCAGCTGGTAATCCGGGAAAGTAAAACAATGATAGAGAGGATCATAAAATTTGACCAAGGTGTCAAGGATTTCTTCCTCCATTTTAGTTCCAAGAAGGCTAACTAATGTTCCATATCTCATACGGAAGCTCTCATGTCCTTGTACCAAGGTTGCTAACTTCTTCAGCTTTGCCAATTTGGGCCTCTTGAAATTGAACTTCTTAGTGTTTCTCTTCTCAATATCCATGATACCTAAGTTTTCAAAGAAAAATACGACTGAGTTCCTTAAAACCAAAGAAGGATGCAATGAGATGTATGCAATGCGCAAACACAAGCAAACACAAATATAAACACACAGCAAACAAATCCTAGGTTTGAGGTCTCTTGAATGAAGTCAAGGTCTACCCATCCCAACAAGGTGTGGACTACAGGTTTGTCATTCGCAGAACAGGGTTCTAAAAAGTTCCCAGAGTCTACGTAAATCTTTCGGATATTATCGGCCCATGTAACTACTTACACGAGTTAATAATATTCTCAAGATAAACTCGTCTGAGTGTAGTATCGCGTGACAACTACTCAGGACTGGCTCCCTCATAGTCACCGCACTACATCCTAAAAGGCCAAGTGGGGTAAAGGTAACTACGGTCCTCAGAATCTACGGCTCCTAATTGAAAAAGTAATATCAATGTGACTTCTCACATCAGACATCAACAATCCCAAAGGGCCTCATCTGAGTATGGTCATCATATGCCATAAATTATTGGTACTACTGCTAACAACCAACTATTGATTACATCACGATCCTATAATAATGTGCTCTCAAGTCCGGGTTAAGACTTTTCTCACTCATAGATACCATGTCAACCCAAGGATCAAGCAAGAACAAATGTACAGATAAGCAAATAGGACATACATAAGCACATACAAGCAAATAAGCAAACATAAATAACATAAAAGCAAGATAGGCTCAACCCTCTTAGGAATGGACCAGCAATAGGTCTAACTGTCCCCAGTGAAGTCGCCATTTCTGATCCAGTGAAAATCGGATAACAAATTATTAATTAATTTGCATCATATTTCTTTTACAACCGACTTTGATTTATCCAAAGGAAAGGTTCAATATCGTTAGAAAAACCTAAAGGGAAAGAGATCTAAGGTTCGGGGGTTGGTTATACTAAGGGAAGGTATTAGCACCCTAAGTATCTGTAGTACTCTACAGGAACCTCTTGTTAATGCTATCTTATGCTTGCTAAAGGTTCTATGCTAAAGGTTGAAAACCCTAGGGGTTAGTATCTAAGTATACTCGATAAAGCATCGCACGTTACGCCTACGTATCCTCGGGAATAGAATCAGAGTATGCGTAGTTCTACTTCTACTGAATGATTGACTATGGTCAATATTCAGAGGGGAAATGAGTACAAGCTCATTGTAGAGTTTAAGAACTCTCTAAATCTAGTTGAAATGGACCTATGTTGAGGTTTTAGTTAGGAGGGGAAAGTGATAAATTCATTAGGATGAATATCACTAAGAGTTGAAGAACTCTTCCTAAAGCTAATTGTAATTTCGATGGCTCTGATGAGGCCTAAAAATGAAGTTTTCTTCCTAAGGGATTACTTAGGTTAAGATGGGGGCTATGACCTTAAGAGTCAACACTATTCACCTTCCTTTGGAATAGGGGAAAAACAGTTGATAAAATATTAAAGAGATAATAAGATGATATAAAAGACATGAATACAAATATGAGATGAGATAAAATCAAGATGTCAAAGCAAAGTGAAAATTAAACACATAATGATCAAACACATTAGGTATAACATGGCATGATGAATAAGAAAGTGCAATAAAACCTTAGTGAGTATTTAATCTTAATCAAGAATAAAGTCTCAAAATTACATATTTTTGATAATTTTCTTTTATATATAGAAAATAGGCTTAATAAAGAAAATGAAGCAAAAAGAAAGGAAGAAAAATGATAAGAAATAAACAAGTTATGATATTTTAGAAATTAAGTATAAAATTAGAATAGTGAAATAAATAACTAAGTGATAAAAAAGAAAGTTGCAGCCGTGGGGGTTGAACCCATGCCCTTTGAATCAAACAAAACCAAACCACAGCCAACTGGGCTACGTGCTCGCCTTGACAAAAGAAGGATAGAATACACATATATTTAAAAACAAGCGCAAATCAGGAAAATAAAAAAAAAGTTGGGCGAGGGGATCGAACCCCCGTCCTTAGCATAAACAACTCTTATAACTCTCCTCCTGGACCAGCGGTGCTACGTCCTCATCCAGTTATTATATGATTCAATAAATATATAAAGCAAACGCTTCCTAAATTCCCAAATAAACAAAACATGCGCACGCCCTAACTTCTCACCAGCAACAAATACAGCAGCCATACCAAATCACCAATTATCTATGCGAATTGTTATAACATCAAGGGAACTTAAACATTCAAGGATTTTAATCTAACAAACTAGTGAATCAAGGCAAAGAGAGGTATACAATCAAAGCATGACAACCTTAAGTGAGTGATAATAGATCAAAACACGAGTTATCCACTAGTACTGGACAGGCGATTAGGATACACATATCAAAAGAAACATGCATCGGCAGGCATGGTAAACATAGAGTCATATTGGCAGCATGGTTTATAAATCAAACTTGTCACAAGTCAGTAGGCAGTGGCAAAGCAACATGAATAAATAAAAAGACAAAAACCAAAACAATAGCAGGCAGCATGCAAGATTCCTTCAAGTATAAAATACGAGACAGTGTAAGATATAATAACAACTCATATAACTTAAACACACATCAATGCAGGTTTTTTAGAGTAATCATCTAGTCATGGTTAAATGATAATTCATGTGTCAAGATAGAGCAGGGCAAACTAAATCAAATGCAATGGCAATGCAAATTCACTTAGGCTCATGGTAATGTAAAGCAACAATCTAGATATATCCAAATCAAATGGCAGTTTAGGCGTGGACACCATACAAAACAGCTATGCATCGTGCTGACACAAGGAGGATTAGCCAAATTACAATGATAAACAAATGCACCTCATGATGAACAAAAGCTTTCAAGAATCACACATATATGTTCAAGACGGAATGTGCTATAAGAAAGTATAATAAAACAAACTCAATCATGTGATATCATTTGAATCGAGCATATGACATGGGAACAAACAGTTAGAGCAGTAATCATGTGAATGCACAGATAGTTCCATGTCAACATATAGCAGGGCTTGGATACTCACACATGCATTAACATGCTGACAGAATAGACATACATATTTAGATGTAAGACAAAGGTTAATAACAGACATTGCAGAGACATACTAAAATCATTGTTTAACTTAAACAACAACCCTATATTCAAACCTTAAGCATTCATAAACAGAAGATTCAAACAAGGCTAGGTTAATGTAAAGTATCAAGCACAAGAAGATATAACAGAAGCATTTGCACTAAGATTGATGGCTTTCTAGATTGAATACACCAAGATAACACTCATTCAAAATATATTACAAAGGACCTAATCCTTACTTAAATAGACTGAGATCAAAACCAACATAAGAAACTCACAAATGATAGTTTTCGACATGACATACCAATAGATGAGACGTATGAACAAATTAGCAATTACCTAATAACTTATAATCACTGGGCATGGCGTGGTGGCAGACAAGCATATTATGTAAGCTTAATGATTCACAACAGTGGTCAAACATGAACAAAATTTATTTTCAAATATATTGACAAAAGTTGGCACACATGTTTTGAGATGACATTAAAGATTTAAAGCAAATAAGAGGCAGCAAAGCATAAAAAGATAAGCACTTAACAGATCCGAACATATTAATCATTCAAATGCTATCATTTGACAGACAACAGCATAGGAATCTACATTAAAGCATATCAAGCTAAACAAACACTCTAAGAACACAGTTCCTATGCAACATTCATTCAAGTAGGAATATAACATGTAGATGACAGATAGAACATGTATACAACAGCTGTGAAACAGACAAATAAACCTCAATCATCCATAAGCAAGGTTAAGACCAAAGTATACAAACATACTCCAACATTAATATAAAACATGCCAAGAATCAAATACTAACCCCATCCATCAATACAACAGCAAACAAACAAAAATCAAATGTTCTAACATGCAAAGGTTCATATGTTGGTCACATTGCATTCAAGTACACACATCACTAAAATATGTCAATAGAAACAAGTATATGAACAACATATTGAGACTCACACATTTAGAACCAAAAACAGGACATGATCTGTAGGAACACGCATAAAGCAGAGATGGAATAATGATTTCAAACAAGATGCAAAATTCATTTAAACACCTAGTACTATCACCACAAACATCTAGACTCAGTTGTACGTCAATATCATAAACAAACACAGCAAAGCTTATATTTCAAAACAGCATGGTAAATCTCAAACAAACTCAAGAGGGTTCATGTATATCAATGACCAAATACAATAGAGGCAAGATCAAGCATACCAACATAAGATGTTCACAATTTAACATTAAGCAGAAGTTACTCATAGTTGGTTTCATATATAGCAACAAGGCACGGTCATGTGAAAAAGTTCAAATATCATTTAACATGTCAAACAAGGCTTGCAATGGCTAACAGTCAGCATAACGATTGGTCATTTCATTTTCACAGGTAGTGGATATGATAAGCTGAGAAAACTTTAACAATCAAGCAAAAAAAACAAAGGAAATAGTCTATGAATCCAACACAACTATCAGTACCAAACTCAAACATCTTCAAAGGAGTAAAACTCACATATCATCACATATACTCAAATGAAAACAAGAACTTGTGTCAACACTAAAATGGAACACGCAATATCATTTTAAGGTTAATAACATGGACGAATTTAGATGGCAATAAACTCTGTATATAACATACCAAGACAACATGTAACAATCATTTATCAACAAAGCTTAAACTATCATGCTATGAACAAGTGAAAGATTAGAGTTGAATGAAAGGAGAATGTTACCAACTGAGCTTGTTTCTCCTTGAATTGGTCACAAATCCTTGTTGCTAATCCTCACTCCCTTCTCTTTGGATACTCCAACGTTTTAGTGTGTTTTTGTAGAAAAATGTTGGTCTTCAGAACTGAAACGAGTCTCTTTAAATAGGCAAGGCGTTGGGTTGATGAGAGACATCATGGGCCGGGTCAAATTTTCAAGCAGCTGGTGGGCATGAGCTGAACCATTAGGGTTTTCGTTTGAATTCCAAGCTTGGTCCAATTCTGGGAGAGAAATACGCTGCGACATTTCAGACGTACAGGGGCGTATTCATCACTTGGTGAAGGGATTCAGAGCTCTCCCATTGATGCTGTTGAGAGGGGTACCAAATGAAGCAAAGATTGGAGGTAGCGTGGACAGGTTTGCAGACGAAGCAGTCGTATACTGGAAATGGTATGTCTTCTCTGAACCATCTTCTGCGCAACGCAAAGACTAGCTTGAAGAGGAATGGATTTGGAGATTCAAAATTGAAGAACCCGCGCCAACGGTCTTGCGATTTGAATGGTTGGATTGATACACTGATATTTCATCTTCGTCCAAAATTCTTCAGCAAGAACGAAAGAGGAGGAATGAATTGGTTTCCTTTGGCCATCACGTGTCAAGCTCTCAATGGTTGGAAGAAAGGTTGAAAAGCCAAACCCCACAAACTTAATCCTCATTGGTCCAAAATAAAAGAATGGGAAACCAAAATGCAACGTGAATTTGTTCTTACCAAGATTAGTAGCATAGTTATGAAAATAAAAAGAATGTTATCATTTAAATTAAAACTAATTTAAAAGGAGCTAAAAGGGTAATTAGCCTAGTTAACTAAAATCTGACTTAAATAAGATTGATTTAAATTAAATAAAACTAAAACAACTCAAATAAAATAAAATAAAATGGTACCAAATTGAAATTAAAATAGTCACAGAGCAAATAAGAGCTAGTGATAATTATCAAATCAGAATAATGAGAAAGGAAATAATAAAAAACAAATAGCAGGAAAAATGAGGGTAAAATTTGGGGTGCAACAATATCAGACATATACAACAAATCATCAACACAACATTTTGGCATACAAATCCCTACGGGGTTAAGGACTCCCCACTACCCTTATACGATCAATTCACCAAATATTAAACAATTCTCCCCCCTTACCTCGAATCTGTTCAGAATTTCTGGAAAAATTGATGAGAAAACCTTGCCCTAGCACCCCTTGTTCTTCCCTTGTTCTTCTTAGTCTTTCTTTTTCTCTCTCAAAAAAATTCTGATTATGCTAACCCCCACCAATCTTTCACTAATTAATCTCCAATTACCAAACTGCCCTTACTAATTCTATTTTCTCATCATTTACTTAATTAAATCAGCTTTTATTTCACTAAATAATACTACCCATACCAATAATAATAATAATAATAATAATAATAATAATAATAATAATAATTTCATATAACTAACATCACCCCCCACGCACCCTAAACAAGGCCAACAATTAAAAATAAAACCAGATGATTAAATAATTAAAAATGGGGTGTTACACTCAGTGGGCTACTCGCTGGAATTTGCTCTTTCCGTGGGCTAGGAGCGCGCTCAGCGCGCTCCAAGCATGCTTGAAAATCCAAAGCTTGTTTTCTTCATAACTTTTGAACCGTAATTCCGTTTTTTGCCCGGTTCGAAGCGTTGGAAAGCTTATTCAATGCTCTATACAACAATGGCAAAATCCCACTGCTTGAATACCTACAAAAATGAGATAAAATCAATTAAACCCAATGATATTTACACGAAACGCAATATATACACTAAAATGTAAACTATACGCATTTATAAACAAAACAAGGTTTATTCGTATGATATTTAACAAAAAGCAACGATAAGTGCAACAAAAATCATATACAAAAATAGGTACATTTTGCACTTATCAAACTCTCCCCAACTTACATAATTGTTTGTCCTCAAACAAAGCCAACAACTAAAGGAACAAAAGCGAAATCCAAGAAATCACGCAACAACAAGTTTTTACAAACAAAAACAAATGCAATGGTTCAATCGAAAATGGTACACACAAAGTAAATACTTACCACTAAACTACGACGATAACATAGTCACGAAACAAATGCAAAATACAAAAATCATGCCAAACATCCTAAAACAACACAAGTTCCAATGTGAATCACACCTAGCAAAAACAATCATCGGTAGATGAAAAACATAAAATGAGGTACTTTCACTCACATAACAATCTTGCAAACAAAAGACTAAATTATGCATCCATCCAAAAATTCACATTGAACATACAAAGGCAAGAATCACAAGGACTTTTCAAGGTTGTAATGTGGTCGGGTAAACAAACAAGGGGCAATTCCTAAAGCTAATCGAAACAAAAACTTGCCTAAACCTAAGGGAGTGATCAACTCACAAAGTTTCAAACACCAAAATTTCAATCAAACTTCTTCCAAAATCCCAAGTGTTACACAAAAAACACAATACTTATTTAGCACAATTATTGAAACTCTTTTTGTTTCCTTTTTCAAGGATTTTTCTTTTTCTTCTTTTTCTTCTTTTTTTTTTACATTTTTTTTCTTTTTTCTTTTCTTTTTCAATCCTCATAGAATCCAACTAATGAATACACAATCATTCTCTCCCCAACTTGAATTCAACCGCACCGTCATGTGAATACTCCCTACTTTCTAAGGCAAGGAAAAAATCCATACAACAACACAAAGTTGAGGTCCAAGAAAAAACAAAATCCATAAAAAATAAGTGAACTAAATACTCATAAACAAGCATTAAGTTCAAATAAAAACATGGATCAAAAAGCTAAAAGGGGTTACAAATTCTCACACACTCACAAGGTGAATTGACTATTTGGCTAAGGTTGTTGTGCTCAAAATGAAACAAATGTCTTGATCCTTTTCATGCATTCATATACACAACATAAACAACAGATTCAACATAATAAAATCCAGTTAGAACAAGAATGTTGGAACTCCGATCATATATGAACAATGGAAGGCTTTCTCACAAAAAGGTGGGAACTAAAGTGATTCACAATAAGAACAAATATACAAAAGAATGAATGGCATGAAAGGTTGTAAAAAGCCTAAGTATCATGAATATGCTAAAGTTTAGAAAGCGATAAACACATACCTTGGACGCGTACCAAACTTTAAACACTATCATTACCACGCATTCGCAAGTTGAAACACTCAAAATCGGAAAAATCACCGAATGCGACTTCAAGCAATCGGTCCAAAATTTGAGTCCAAACAACAACAAAAGAATTAGTTAAATTACTAATAATTACTAATATATATGGCCTTGGTGAAAGTGGGAAGAAGGGGGAACCAAGTGAACAATTAAAAGAATCCACTGGCTCAGCACAGCAGAGCGCGCTAAGCGCGCAGAGGCGCACTAAGCGCGCTACACCAGAACCAGAAAAACCAGTACAACAACAAGGTTCTGGTGTAGGCCTCCACTTAACACCTACACAATCTCATATACAATGAAAAAGTAATAACGGAACAAAAAATGATAAAACATGCTTGTTTTACGTCGTAAGCTCGACGCCTATTATTTATACACACTTCTCCAAGTTGCTTGTTTACACGGTTAGCGCTCACCGACGATGAAACCTAATCAAACACTTAGCAAACGTGAAGAGAAACAAACATATACACTAAATTTACAAGTATGCAAAACATGTAAAATTCACAAATATGGTAAACATATACAAGTATCAATATCAACAAGTGAAAATAGACAATATATACGATATCTACAAAACTCAAAAACAAAGAAACTATCGCAATGCGGTTCAATAAAAACACCAATCCCCGGCAACGGCGCCATTTTGTTGGAAGCGGTATAGGGCAAGCAACAAAAGTTTTGGAAGTATTTTTCTGAGAATTTATCGTGTCCACAGAGATCGGTGCTACTGAACTGCCGTTCGACAATATCTAAGTTTATGAGTTTGGGTTTAAATGGTTTAAAGCGTAAAAACATAAAAGTAAAAAAACATAAAAACAATTCATTCTTCAACAAGACGAACTTATCAAGCATACATATAATCCACTCGTCACAAACATAAATTTACCGACCAATTATACTCCACCTGCAATACTCGTCAAAATCATCCAGCATCGCTCACAACAGTGTCCATCTCTGGCACACTGAGCTGAGAGACAACCGTATTACTCTCTTCGTCACTCTCGCGCACGAAGCCTCGAAACACGGAAGACATTAAGTTCCGACACCAAAAATATTATCATCTAAATCTATCTCTAGCATCTAGACAATAGATATCCATCCCTAATCA
The DNA here is from genome assembly GCA_022829125.1 of Lathyrus tuberosus. Lineage (NCBI taxonomy): Eukaryota > Viridiplantae > Streptophyta > Magnoliopsida > Fabales > Fabaceae > Lathyrus > Lathyrus tuberosus. The sequence goes on from JALAZF010000882.1 coordinate 921,496, forward strand.
AGATTTGTGATGTTTATCTCTAACACAACACAAATCCAAACATAAATGCAAAAAGATCAAGGAAGACATCGATAATGATTTGTAAAGCAAATTTCATATAATATTAAGATCAACAAAGATACATATGTTCATAGTAACTATACAATACCTAACAAAAAAATTACAAAGAGAAGAGAGAAGAGGAACCAAACATTTCTTGGTTTGTCAACACCAATCGACGAGAGATTCGACTCCGGATCATCCAAATGCAAGATCCAATGATGTTTTCTAAGCTAATCTACAAGAAAAATGAAGTTTGATGGAGTTGGGAGCAAAAAATACCCAAAACCATCCCTAAAAATGTGTTTTTAACCCATATTTATTGTTGTCATCATCGCAGACCGCGCTGAGCGCGCTATGGGCGCTCAGCGCGCCCTTATTAATGTTAAACCGCCTTAAAAGCGCGCTAAGTGGGCTTGGAGCGCGCTCAGTGGGCTACTCGCTGGAATTTGCTCTTTCCGTGGGCTAGGAGCGCGCTCAGCGCGCTCCAAGCATGCTTGAAAATCCAAAGCTTGTTTTCTTCATAACTTTTGAACCGTAATTCCGTTTTTCACCCGGTTCGAAGTGTTGGAAAGCTTATTCAATGCTCTATACAACAATGGAAAAATCCCACTGCTTGAATACCTACAAAAATGAGATAAAATCAATTAAACTCAATGATATTTACACGAAACGTAATATATACACTAAAATGTAAACTATACGCATTTATAAACAAAACATGGTTTATTCGTATGATATTTAACAAAAAGCAACGATAAGTGCAACAAAAATCATATACAAAAATAGGTACATTTTGCACTTATCAGTAGATATTATTGGAGAGAAAGGTCCTAACACCGAGCCTAGTATACACATAGGCTAGAACGTGGATAAAGGTCCTAACTCGCCGATGCTCATTATCAGGCTTACAAAGAGGAGCTGAGCTACAATAAGCAACTTGAAGAGCTTCGAGGGAAGTTATCCGAGTTCAAGATGAAGTGGCAAAGTGAATAAGACCGTGCTAATCAGTTAGCAAAGGATTTTTCCCATTGTCAAGCTAAGCTCGACAAAGTCTTCGGTGAGATTCAGAAGCTGCAAGATCAAGCACATCAGAGTGAAGAGCAGATTAGCCATCTCAACTCAGAGAGTACTCATTGGGAGCATCAAAGCCGTCATCTACAGAACCTCCTGGATCAGAAGGAGGCCTTTCTTCAGGACGTGCTTCAGGGACCTAATCATTCTTTGCTGCGCAACCTCATGAAGGATGCGAAGTATTGGAGTGAGAGGAATGGCCGTTTAGCCAGATTTGCTTACCATACATTGGAGGACCTTCCAGGATTGTTGAGGGATGCATACGCTGATGCATTTCCGCACCGGCTTCCTTGGGCGGTTTTTCATTTCTTATCTGTGTGTAGGGTGGTATTTGATAGGATTCATGCGGATTTTGTTGTAGCCCAAAAGGCAGATGTTTGACTTGTATTCGACTTGTACTTCTTTCTCTATTGAATGAATGAATGAAGATGCTTGCTCACTCTATCTTTTATGCCTTTACTTGTATGCTTTATGATTATTGTCAACAAAGATAAGTTTAAGAATTCCTGGAATTTAAAACTTTATTTTTGCATGCATATCATACATTTATCTGCACACATATGCACGTCCCTTCATCCGAAACCGTTGCTCATCCTTGTCCGCCTTCCTTGTAGCAAGACGACGACTCGACATCGGTATTTTACTCGCTCAAACAAATCCAGAATCATGGCTAACTTCGAAGCTGAGAACGCTGCGTACAAGGAAACTCTGGCACAATTCCCAGGTCGGATGGATCAGTTCCAGACGAACATAGATGTCATTATGGAGCTCCTTCGTGCCCAGAGGGACGCCGCTGCTACTGCCACTGTTGTTGCAACTACTATCGATGCAACTGTTGTCACTCTTGTGAATTTCCCTCCTGTTGTTACAACTACTCTTGCTGTTGTGGTCCCTTCTCCTGCTAAAGTTGAAGTACCAGTTGAGCCCGTGAATCATCCTACTGTTCAGCCTAGTTTGAACCAGATGCCCGCTGGTTTTCCTTGGGGCATGCCTCCGAATTACACTCCTCAGATTGCAAATAATGGTAGTGCCTTCATGCCATATCATCCTTTTATTGCACCCATGCCTAATGGGAATGCTGCCGCCTATCTATGGGTCATGCCTACTCTAGTCCCGCCTCCAGTGGTGAATGATGATCCTAAGAATCTTCAGGCTCAAACTCATCAAACTGCCGGATTGGTCGATATTGAAACTCTTGACGAAGAAGAGCATGTGTATAGAGGTCCTCCTATTCATGTTCCGGTTTCGTCTCAAGTTGCTCAAACTATTGTTCCGAATGCTCATCCTGGGATGTTCTATCCTGGGGCATCTTCCTCAGCTGCTATGATGCCTCCTCCGAATTATCCATATGGTGTTCCGATGGGTCATAATGCTAGTCAGATGGTTAATCCGGGTTTGGTTTATCCTTCTCAGTTTGCTACTCCGCAAGTGAATGCTACTACCGCTTCTTAGCTGCCAAATCCTCAGATTCTTGTCAGGCCCACTAATCAGAATAGATCGGTTGACTACAAGTTATTGGAATATCGTATTAGAGCTATTGAAGGGTTCTCTGCTTTTGGCATGGAAGCCAAAGACTTGTGTTTGGTTCCAAATGTTGTGCTGCCGCAGAAATTCAAGATACCTGATTTGCCAAAGTATAAAGGCTTGAGCTGCCCACATAGTCACATCACTATGTACTGCAGGAAGATGGCATCCCATATTGATAATGATGAATTGCTAGTTCATTGTTTTTAAGATAGTTTGTCTGGTGCTTCATTGGATTGGTACATGGGCGTGGAGCGCAGCAAAATCCGTACTTGGAGGGATCTATCTGAAGCGTTCGTGAGACAATACAAGTATAACCTGATTTGGCGCCAACTAGCTTGCAATTGCAAAATCAATCCCAGCGCTCAGCTGAAACATTCAAGGAGTATGCACAAAGATGGCATGAGATGGCATCTCGTGTACGACCTGCTCTTTCTGACAATGAGTTGGTTGACATCTTTATGGGTACATTACAAGGATCTTATTATGAGAAAATGGTGGGTAGTTCTTCATCGAGTTTTGCTGATGTTGTGACGATTGGGGAACAGATTGAGAATGGTTTGAAGACTAGAAGGATTCCTGGAGATGCTTCCCAGCAGCCGGCCACTCGGAAGTCTCAGAACAGTCATTCCAAGAAAAAGGAAGGTGAAGCCAACGTTGTGACAGCTCAAGTTTCTCCTCAGTATCCAGCTCCCATGGCTCCCTTGCCGTACTATCCGTATCCATATATTGCTGCTGCACAGTATCAATAACCTCCATATCAGTATCATCCGCAACAACCAGTTCAGAATGTTCAGAATCAGCAACAGAATCAATAGAACAAAAGTCAGCAGAATCAGAACCGTCAGAACAACAACAGTCAAGGAAACCGTAAGCGTCCGAATTTTGATAGAATTCTGGTGTCATACACGAAACTATTTCCTTATTTGGTTCCCCAAGCAGATTGTGCCTGCAATTCCTCCATTTGGCCCGAAGTATAACCCAAATGCATCTTGTGTCTATCATGTTGGATACATAGGACATGCAACAGAGGATTGCTTTGTTTTCAAAACCAAGGTTCAGGAACTCATTGATAAGAAGGTTCTGACTTTTACTGAGGAAAGACCCAACATTCAGAGTAATCCGTTGCCAAATCAAGGTGGGCTTGCGGTTAACATGGTTGAGGATAATTCAAGGGTTGAATTGATCATGGATGTCTGTGGTTTTCAAGAAATTGAAGGAACATGGGTTGTTGAAAGGTTTGCATGGTAAGTGTCAGATTTGCGACGATAATCCCAACCAGTGTCGAAGGCTGAAGGGTTGTGTCCAGATTTTGATGAACCGAGGCAAAGTGCAATTTGCCAGATCTAAACTTGTCGAGGAAGTTGCTGCCATCGAGCCGTTCACCATCGTCTATAGGAAAGTTCCTGTGGAATCCCTTAAGCAGAAGAAGGTGCAACCCATCGTGGTTTGTCCGCCGAAACTATTTCCGTATCAGAATTCTAAAGAGGTACCGTGGAAGTATGGGTCTACCGTGTTTTCGAGAGGTCAAGAGATAAGGTTCGCCGAGTCCGAGATCGTGAATGTTACAGCTGGTGGAGGTATGACTCGTAGTGGACGAGTATTCGCTCCGAAGGTCACCATGAAGCCTGTGCAAATTCCAACTGTTGTTCCTCCTAAGGAAACGCCTGCATCTGCAACCATTGTTGTTCAACAAGAGGCATATACCACCATTCCAGTTCCAACTATCCCATCTGAGGATGTTTCAAAGAGCAAGGAGACCCTTGATGATCAAGAGTTCCTTAAGTTGATCAAGAAAAGTGACTTTAAGATTGTGGATCAGCTGGGTCAGACTCCCTCGAGGATCTCAATTTTGTCCTTACTTATGAGTTTTCCTGCGCATAGATCGGTTTTGTTGATAGTGTTGAACAGTGCCCATGTCATGCAAGATATATCCGTTGTCGAGTTTGATGATGTAGTGGCCAACATAACTGCAGGTCGGTATTTGGGTTTTAATGAATCAGAATTACCTCCTGAAGGAACTGCCCACAATAAAGCGCTGCACATATCTGTAACCTGCACAGACATCCTGTTATCTCGTGTTCTAGTGGATACCGGTTCTTCTCTCAATGTGATGCCTAAGGGCACATTGAGTCAATTACTGGTGAAAGGAAGCGAGATGAGACCAAGTGCCTTAGTTGTCAGAGCCTTTGACGGTTCTCCAAGACAGGTCATTGGAAAAGTGGATTTACCCATCAATATTGGGCAGCATTTGTTTACCATTACCTTCCAGGTGATGGATATCAGTCTGGCGTACAGTTGCCTACTGGGTCGTCCATGGATCCACGCAGCAGGGGCAATTACATCCACTCTACATCAGAAGTTGAAATTCATGTTTGACGATCAGCTTGTCATTGTCTGTGGTGAAGAGGATTTGATTGTAAGCGAGTTATCGTCCTTTCGATATGTCGAGACCGAAGAAGGCATAGCTGAGGTGCCGTTGCAGTGTCTCAAGTTCAAAGATGTCAGCTCTGCTTCAACTAGTCAAAGTAGACCACCACAATTGACTTTAGCATCTGCTAAGAGCGCTAAAGAGACCATCGATAGAGGTGCCTTGCCAGGCTGGGGGCACGTGATTGATGTGGTTGAGAAGCATAATCGTTTTAGAGTGGGCTATCATCCTGGTCGTCAATCTAGTTCCTCTGATCAGAAACAATGCAACTTTGTCAAGTTCCATAGCGCGGGTTTCCAGCAGGGTGACATTGTGGCAGCTGCTGATGATGCTGGTCCCAGTAATCAGATTTCAAGCTTTGTGTGCAAGTGTCCGCCGGGTTTCAAGCTCAACAATTGGATATCTACCGTGATTCCTGTGGTTTTCCCATATAACATGTAATGCATTTTGCTTTCTCGTTCCCTCGTCCTCCCCCGAGACGAGCGGACAACTTGTAAAGGGCCTCACGCTTTTACAATATTATGTGATCAATAAATAAAAGTTTTTTTCCATTCAAAATCATGCTCTATTTTCTTTCTTTATTTTACTTTTTCACAAAACAAATGGAAAAAGTTTCTTTTTTTTTCACCTTTTAAATAGCTCATTCTAAACATATTCATAAACATGCAGAACTAATAAAAGCATTGATAACAACATGGCAAACATCCATTGTAATTATGGAATTCCAATTAACCAAGCTGAAGAAGATGGTGAGGAAGATTGTGAATTACCGGCTGAACTAGCAAGGCTCCTTGAGCACGAGCGTAGAGAGATTCAGCCATGCAAAGAGCCAGTGGAAGTTGTTAATCTTGGTACTAATGAGGTCAGGAGAGAAGTTAAGGTTGGCGCATCCCTCGCTAAGCATGTACACACCGAGTTGGTCAAGTTATTGAGAGAGTATGTTGATATCTTCGCCTAGTCCTATCATGATATGCCTGGGTTGGATACCAACATCGTTGAACATCACTTGCCACTCAAGCCCGGATGTCCTCCTGTCAAGCAGAAGCTCAGGAAGACTAGACCCGACATGGCACTCAAAATCAGAGAAGAGGTAAAGAAGCAGCTTGACGCTGGGTTCCTAGCCACTTCCAAATATCCTGAATGGGTTGTCAACATTGTTTTAGTTCCCAAGAAGGACGGCAAAGTCAGAATGTGTGTGGATTATCGAGATCTCAACAAGGCAAGCCCGAAGGATGATTTTCCTTTGCCTCATATTGATGTCTTGGTAGACAACACTGCGCAGTTCTCTGTCTTTTCCTTCATGGACGGTTTTTCAGGATATAATCAGATCAAGATGTCCCCAACTGATATGGAGAAGACTACTTTCATCACGCCATGGGGTACATATTGCTACAAAGTCATGCCATTCGGTCAAAAGAATGCAAGGGCAACATACCAACGTGCCATGACAACCCTCTTTCACGATATGATTGATAAAGAGATTGAGGTTTACGTGGACGATATGATTGCCAAGTTCAAAACTGAAGATGATCACTTGGTTCATCTAAAGAAACTGTTTGAAAGACTCCGAAAGTTTAGATTGCGGTAAAATCCTGTGAAGTGCACCTTCGGAGTTCGATCTGGTAAACTGTTGGGCTTTATCGTAAGTCAGAAGGGCATTGAAGTTGATTCTGATAAGGTTCGAGCAATTCAGAACATGCGCCTCCCAAAACAGAAAAAGAAGTCTGTGGCTTTCTGGGTAGACTTAATTACATTTCAAGGTTCGTCTCTCATTTGACGGCTACCTGTGAACCAATGTTCAAGTTACTAAGAAAAAATCAATCGGTTGAATGGAATAATGATTGTCAGGAAGCATTTGACAAAATAAAACAATACTTGCAAAACCACCGATCTTAGTACCGCCGATTCCTGGTAGGCCTTTAATCATGTATCTCACCATTCTCGATGAATCGATGTGATGTGTATTGGGTTAGCATGATGACACTGGCAGAAAAGAACATACAATATACTATCTGAGCAAGAAGTTCACTGATTGTGAGACCAGATACTCACTCTTGGAGAAAACTTGTTGTGCTCTGGTCTGGGCTGCTCGACGCCTACGACAATAGATGATTTGCCATACTACTTTGTTGATATCCAAAATGGATCCGATAAAGTACATCTTTTAAAAGCATGCTGTCTCTAGAAGGATTGCTTGGTGGTAGATGTTGTTAAATGAGTATGATATCCTACATGTTACCCAGAAAGCAATAAAAGGGAGCGTCTTCTCTGACTACCTTGCTCATCAACCTGTAGAGGGTTATCAACAAATGAAGTTTGACTTTCCCGATGAGGATGTTCTGTTTATCAGAGATTATGAGACTCCAGATCCTGATATAGGACCCGAACCAGGGGCGCGATGGACGCTCGTGTTCGACGGTGCCTCTAATTCCAAGGGTCATGGAATCGGTGCTATCCTCATCTCTCCAACGGGTTTTCACCTTCCCTTCACTGCCAGATTATGATTTGCATGCACCAACAATATGGCTGAATACGAAGCATGTATCTACGGTATTGAAGCGACAATTGACATGAGAATCAAGATTCTTGAGGTCTATGGAGATTCTGCCGTGGTCATCGGTCAAGTCAGAGGGAACTTTGTGACTCGGGATTCCAAGCTGGTTTCGTACCAATAACACATAGCGAAGTTGATTCCTTACTTTGAGAGATCACTTTTCATCATATTCCCAGAGAAGAAAATCAACTAGCCGACGCTCTTGCCACTCTAGCATCCATGTTCAAGGTCAAGTGGAAGAATGAAACTCCTCATATCCGCATTGATCACTTGAACAAACCAGCACACTGTTTATTAATCGAGGATGAGTCTGATGACAAGCCTTGGTTCTACGACATCAAAAGATATCTGGAAAAACAGGAATATCCCGAGGGTATCACTATCACTGACAAGAAGGCTCTTAGACGGCTTTACGCCAAATTCTTCTTAAGTGGTGGTGTACTGTACAAGAGGAATTATGATTTCGTGTTGCTCAGATGCGTGGATAGACACGAAGCAAACAAGATCATAAGGTCCATACATGAGGGCTGCGAGGGTGGCATGCTAAAGGTCCTGCTATGGCTAAGAAGATCCTTCGGGCTGGGTATTACTGGATGACAATGGAGGTAGGCTGTTACAACTTTGCCAAAAGATGTCACAAGTGCCAAATCTACGGAGACAAGATACATGTGCCTCCAACTCCATTGAATGTTTTGACTTCACCTCGGTCATTGATTTATTCTGGTTGCCACCGATTACTTCACCAAGTGGGTTGAAGCTGCTTCTTATACGAACGTTACATGACAAGTGGTTGCCAGATTTATCAAGAAAGAGATAATTTTTCGCTATGGCATTCCTAGCAACATTATCACGGACAATGCAAACAACCTGAATAACAACATGATGAAGGAGTTGTGTCAAGAATTTAAGATCGAGCACCACAACTCTTCACCATATCGGCCCAAGATGAATGGCACCGTCGAAGCAGCAAATGTAACGCCCCGATTTCGATTATTCCAATTTTGTTAAGTCCTTTATTTAATTGAATGTTAAATTATTCTATTTATGACTTTGGTTTGATAATATGCTTTTATGCTGTGTTATGATGTATTATCTCGTTTGAGAGCGTTATTCGGGGATTTTGGGCTTAAGGGCATTTTGGTCATTTTATAACTATTAATGAGTTAGAGAAAATTAAGGAAGTAAATTGTAGAGGAAAATTATTAGAAAATGAATTAAGTGTAGAAATAGAAAATAAGAGAATTGGGAGAGAAATAGAATTATGTGGTAAAAATAGAAATGAGAGAAAAAGAAAATAAAAGAAAAGAAATAGGAATAAGAGGAAGGAAATAGGAGAGAAAGAGAAAAGGGGAAATAGAAAGAAAAAGAAAAGAGAAGAAAAGAGGAAAAGGAGTGGAAATCATCAAGAACAAGAGCTAGATCATTTGGAATCCGGGTAAGGGTTAGAAACATTGTTATCTTGTCTATGTGTGTAGTTATGTATGTGTATGTTTGTGGATTGAAAGATTTATATGAGTTTTTAGAAAACCCTAAATTGGTGAAATGTTGTGATGATGATCAAAATATGATTTTGTGTTTATAAATGTGCTTCAAATGATGTTTACACGTTGGGTAATGGTTTGGATGATGTTTTGGGTTGAAAAATATGGATTTTGGATTTTCAACAGCGCTGGGGAAATCTGAGTTTTCCTTGGTTCGCCTAGCAAACCTGGGGCGAAGCAGCAGCGAGTGAGGTTTTCGCGGGTTCGCCTAGCGAACGATTCAGCGAAGGGTAGCGAAGGTTCGCTACGGGGGTTCGCCTAGCGAAGGTTGTATGTTTTTGGTTCTGTTTGGTTCTGACTTGGTTCGCCAAGGGCTCGCCTAGCGAACTTTGGGTCTGTTTTTAGCTAGTAGTGGTTCACTGGAACATTCGCCTAGCGAAGGTGCTAGCGAGTGCTCGCGAGATGGTTCGCCCAGCGAACAGTGTTGTTTGTGTAATTTTGTTTTCTGCATAACTTTTGATCTGTGGTTCGGTTTGAGGCGTGGTTTGATGCGTTGGAAAGCTATTGAGCTGTACTTTCTTATTATGATGGGTTGGAATTTGTTAGCCGATTTAATTATGTCAAGAATTAGGAGTGGAGTCGTTTTGTCGACCTTTGTTGTTATAATTGTGTGTAATTGGTGTGTATTATGTAATGTGCTTTGAATATGGATATCGTATGACTTGCATGATGTTATATGATGTGAATACATGTAGATGGCATGTTGTGGTGATGAATTGTGGCCGAAGGGCAAATAAATGCAATGTGTTGTATTTGATTATATATGCTTGTTTATGGTTGCATATATGTGTGGAAATGCATGGTTGTCATGAGTTCTTGTGTGTCAAGCATCATGATATGCATTGTTGTTGCGTCCTGTGTGACGGCGGTTCCGGTGGGGAATCAGCTATAACATTGTGTGCCTCGAAAATATTAAGGTATGAATAGCCTGAGGACTGAAAGCGATGGTTATAGACGATCGTGAGCCTCTCTCGGTGGAGGTGTGAGCGATTGGGTCGTGAGTCTCTCTCGGTGGAGGTGTGAGCGATCCATAAACACCGTGAGCCTCTCTTGGTGGAGGTGTGAGCGGTGGGTGAACATCGTATGCCCGACGGGGAGTTACAGTGATGTAACGAGCGATGGTTCCAGCAGAGTTCCTGAGAGAACTAGTATTGTGATTCGATGGAGTCGGTACCGCATGTGCATTTGCATAGAGTCGTTGTGTCGGCCTCTTTGCATCTGCATGAGTTATGATTGCATTGGTTATATGTGGAAAATCATGATTTAGTTGATTATGTATGAGACATGGAGATGTGAACCTATGATGAATGTATTGGCATGATTAATATGCAATTGGGAATGGAGTAATTGTGTGATTGAGCTTGTGATAGCATTTGTGAATTGAGGTGCATTTGTGATAAATGTATTGAATTATGAATGATATGTATTTGTGTATAAACATAGGCATTATGCGTGAACATGTGATTATGTGAATGAAATCTTTATATGCTTTGGGTGTTGGCGTGTAATAATTGGGAATGAGATTGATGAGTTGAAACATGTATAATTGTGTTGGATGTAGTGAATTGTAAATGATATGTTTTGTGTATAAACGTATGCTTTGTATGAGAATAGGTGATTATGTGCATGAATGACATGCTTGGGTTGTGATATTTGTTATATAATGAAATTGGTGAGTAATAGCGTATGTGGTAATAAATGTGTTATGGGTATTTTTATGTTGGAATATATAATTGTATGCATCGATATTATGATAATGTTTCTTACCCTTCTGCTGTTTTATAATGCTCTATGAGGCATTGCAGAGTAGGTTGCTGGAGGTATTTTGTGAAGCTTAGGACTTCATTTCTTTCGGTCGGTCGGCTCTGATATGTAGCACTGGGTAGCTAGGATCACATGATTATTTTGTGATACATTTTGTATATGTATATTGACTTGAATTGTTTATGTAAACATGATTCCGTGTTGACGGATAGTATTTGATATATATATATATATATATATATATATATATATATATATATATGATGTTAGTCAGTATTTAGATGTTTCCGCTTTTATTCTAAATATTGAGATGTGGGTGTAAGGACGAAGTTCCTCTGTGGAAGTTACCCCACTGTTGCATATCTCTGTTGAGCAGGTGTTGATTGTTTTAATTTCAAGTATAATGTGACATGCTTCTTTTATGCCATGCTTTGTAATTATACTCTGATGAAATATTTAATATATGCCTAATTGATTCATATGTGATTATTTGGGGGTATAGAAGGGGGTGTTACAGCAAACAAAAACATCAAGAGGATTGTCCAGAAAATGGTCAAGACTTACAAGGATTGGCATGAAATGCTTCCATTTGCACTGTATGGCTACAGAACTTCAGTTCGCACTTCCACTGCGGCAACTCCGTACTCACTTGTGTATGGTATGGAGGTAGTTCTACCCATTAATGTCGAAATTCCTTCACTCAGAGTCATCGTGGAAGCAGGTCTTGATGAAGCCGAATGGGTTCAATCCAGACACGACCGGCTGAATCTCATCGAAGAGAAGCGCCTTGCAGCCGTTTGTCATGGTCAATTGTATCAGAGACGCCTCAAGTGAGCTTTTGACAAAAAATTCTTCCTCGAACATTCTGTGAAGGCGAACTCGTGCTCAAGAGATATTCACCTGTTCACTCGGATCCACGAGGCAAATGGACTCCCAATTACGAAGGACCTTTTGTTGTCAAGAAAGCCTTCTCAGGCGGAGCCTTGATCCTCACCACAATGGATAGGGAGGAGTTGCCATCGCCCGTGAACTCCGATACAGTCAAAAAATATTATTCCTGAAAAAATGAATAAAAGTCCGCTAGATTGACATCCGCAAGGACAATCTAGGCAAAAATGGACGTCCCAATGGACCAAAAAAAGAAATGTTCATGCAAAAGTTAGGGACAATGGAAAAAACAACAATAGTAGCCCGCTAAGTTGAAAACCCGAAAGGGCGACTTAGGCAAAAATGGGCATCCCGATGAACCAAAAACAAAAACATGTCCAGGAAAAAATTAGGGATAAAGGCATTGACTGTGAACACTTGAGCCTCTTTTCATCACGGCTGGACCTCAGATGGTAACAGAGCAGTCGAATCATCATCAACTGGTGCAAAGCGTTGGAACCTACACTTACAGTGGATGGTGGCCAATGTTGTAATCAATGCAAAGCATGATTTCCCTTTGCCATTTACATTTGTTTTTCAATTTTATTGCAAAGTTCCTCATCATGGATTTTGCATCCTTGTACACACTTTATGTACAAAAATTTTCACATTCAATAAAATGCATTCTTTGTTATCTCAATTTGTTTTCATTCCAGTATTTTGTTTGCAAAATAAACAATTATTTGTGATCACATAATACTAAAAATCGTTGAGAACAATAAAAAGCTAAATCAATCGAGAAAGCAATATGCATTGCATGTGTTACTGGTAACTCTTACAGGGTGATCGGTAATATCCATTGGTAAGCCTAACGCCTGGCCGACAATGTTTTGATTCAGTGAAGAAGTTGTTGTTTCCTCAGCAGAGTCATCATTCTCCCAGCAGGTTGCCAAAGTGTTCCCCAGCAAAGACGCTTTGTTCAGTTTTCCCCAGCAAGGGTTGTGCATCTTCTCCAAATGATTAGGAGTTATCTGTCACCAGCAGGAGTGGCTTCTCCTCTACTGAGTCAACATGATTCGGGAATCTCTTTTCCCTATGCAGAGGCAGTCTTGGTAGGAAGGATTGATTTAATTCTTTCATCCCCAACAGAGACAGCCATGGTGATTTAGAAACCTGAGATGTTCTCAGTTTCTTTCCCCGACAGGATCATCATCCTTTGTGAACTCTCTCCTCCAACAGAGTTTGTCTTCATCTACGGGTCCTCTCCCCGACAGAGGATGTCGAAGTCGTTTTGCTACGGTTTCTGCCTAATCACTTCACACTATGCCTCATCTTGAGCCTTTGCATTGCATAATATCAAGCATCATGTAGAAACGCATACATAGCATATGCATCAATCATACTCCCTCTCTTTTTGCCTGACTTATCTCCCAGCAGATTTTCAGCCAAACCTTGCACTTATCTATTCTACCTTGCACCGCTCTGTTTGTCGCCGTCGACCAAATTCTCGAGCTACTCTTTTATTTAATCCCCTTTTACCTCGAATCATCGAAAAGCTAGCGCAATTCGTACATTCAGGTCCAAGAGGATTAAATAGGGGCAGCTGTCGTAACCCAAAATTTGACATCCCTCTTTTTGCCTTTTGCATAAGCACAAGCACTCGCATCGTTGGCATACGCATTCACACTTTTCTTTGTATGTTTCTTGTTGCAGGATCTACAGGGTCTCCAAGCCCGATTAATCGCATCCTCTCAAGATTATTTCATCATCAAAACAAGCTCAAAATAAAGGTTTCCATATTTATTTATCAAGACAACAGATGGAAAATCGGAATCAGGACTTCAGCATCATCCTTTTGTAAATTTGAGGAAATTTGGCTGAAGTAACCGGTTAGCAGTTATGCTGTAACCGGTTACTCGGTGTATTTTTCACCAAAAAATGCAAGTTTTCAAGCATGTAACCGGTTAGCACATATGCTGTAACCGGTTACTGAGTGGAAAATTTCAGGTTCTGCTGCATTTTTGGGACAGCACCATGCACTCTCTTTGGTCATTGATTCTACAGTATTCTAGAAGTGTGTGGAACATTCTAGACTTCTCTAGACATTTCAAGGCTATTTAATGCAATCCAAGTGCATTTATTCTAATGTTTCACTCCAAATTAAGTGCACCATGTTCCTTGTTTTACAAGCATGCCAACCTTTGGATAAGGAAATTCACATTGGGATTGTTACCGAGTTGGTTCTAACTAACTGAGTTAACCTCCTTGACTCAGTGAGTCAAGCCCAACTAACTCCAACCCTAACTCCAAACCCAAAGCTAAGTCCAAAGCTAATTCCAAACCATCTCACACTCCAAACCTAAAATCTATATAAACTCACCTTCATTCATTTTCAAGGACCCTCAACCATTCTCTACCATTTTTCACCAAACTTCTCACATTTCACTCCCAATTCTCTCACTTTTTCTCTGATTTCTCTACTCATTCTTCATCTTCATCTCAATTCTTCTCCATCAAACCTCACCAAAAGCTCTTATTCTTGAAGGATAATCACTTTTCACATTGAAAGTGATTAATTCTTGAGCTTAACCTTCATCATTTGGCATCCTTTGGTTGGATTTATGGAATTACATCTCATTCTACTTCAATCCAAGGGTTTCACACCATTTATTTTGGTGCAAGTTCGATTTCGGTGCATTTTCGCATTTTTGATCGGTTTCGACGCGTTTCGTCTACAAATTAAGGATCCTCTGGTTTTCTTTGATTTTCTGCATCAAGATCTCTTTGCAACACTTACCAAGCCAAATCTCCGGCTTGTAGGTTGGTGGATCTAACTAATTTTACCGTTTCGCGCATTTTCGTATCGTTCGCAATGTAGTCGATAATTATTGTGAGTGATTTGGTTTTGCATTTGTTTGATCCATGATCCAATTGTGTTAGTTGATTCTATCTCTGTTTATTTGTTGTTTTCAAGTTCAATTTTCGTGCACAATTGCAGTTCCTAGCATGTGGTGGTTGGCATAAGTGATTATGTGTTGAAAACTACTTTTGAAAAGCTGTTTTTACTGTTATTTTTGCCTCTGTTACAGTGGTAACCGGTTAGCAGTTATACTGTAACCGGTTACACAGTGCAATTTTCCCCAAAAACATGTATTTTCAAGCATGTAACCGGTTACCACTGTACAGAATGCCATTTTCTTGCATTTTCAAGCTTGTTTGCCATGCTTTCTTCATTTTAACTTCCATTGATTGTCATGCTTGATTTTATGGATGTTTTTAATGTCATTTCACTTCTGGTTGAAGCATATTCATGAACTTTCGATGCACATTTTCGATTATTCATTTGTTTCATGTTCTTAGGATTGTATGAACATAACAATTCTTGCACTATCTTTGCTCACATGATACATGACTTTGCGTGGCATTTTGATGATCATTTGACACTGTTTTGCACTTTCCATTTCAGTTTGCATTAAGTTTATTCTTCATGGATAAACTTAATCTTGTATAATCAATAATTCACTCCTTTTTGCTTTAATGACTTTTCATCCTCTTTGAAAAGTTGTTAGCATGTTTCTCCCTTGATTAGTTGATCGAAACTTTGTTTCGATTAATCGATCTTCCCTTTTCCCCTCTTTTGGCCTCCTTTATAGCTTTCTCTCTCATTCCCCCCGTTGAGTTGGAGTTTTGCGCTGCGCCTTGCATCAGAGCACTGTACAAATTGACGCCGTTATGCTATTCGTTTCTCTACGCAGGAGCACTGTACAACTTGGAGCTGTTGGGCCGTCCGGTTCAACTTCTGCATTACACCCTGTGTGTGTTAGGGAAGGGATGAGAAGGGAGAATTCCTACTCTCATTCTGACTACTTCAGGTAGGGGACGAATGACCCTGTGCTTGGCTTAGTCATCTCTATCTCCAGGCGGTAATGTGCTTTCTTTCCCCAGTCGAGTTGATCCTTGATCACTCTTCTCTCTTTGCGATCTTTTTCGATCCTTGATCACTCCTATCTCAATCTCTCTCTTGACCAACCACCTTCTTGGTTACGATCCTTTGTTCCTTAGGTTAGCAAGCTTTCTTCGTTTCAACACCCTATGCTTTTCTTGCGGTCCATCATTGCTTTTTGATTCCCCTGAAGAATCTCAATTCTCTTTCTTTGGCCCAACACAGTCTTCCTGTCACGACCATTTTCCCCAGGAGTTTGCAACCTTCTCTTGGTTCTTCTCCCCTCTTGGGTTAATCACCTATCCTTGGTTAATCACTCGTTTCTTCAGTTAATCACAGTCCGTCTGCTAATTTAGGTTAATCACCTATCCTTGATTAATCACCCATTTCTTCAGTTAATCACAGTCCGTCTGTTAATCACTGAGCACCCCTTGGGTTAATCACCTTCTCTTGGTTAATCACCCATCTCTTCAGTTAATCACAGTCCGTCTGTTAATCACTGAGCACCCCTTGGGTTAATCACCTTCTCTTGGTTTTCACCCATCTCTTCAGTTAATCACAGTCCGTCTGTTAAAATACTGAACCCTTTCGAGTTAATCACCTTCTCTTGGTTAATCACTCGTTTTTCTCTTCGGTTGGCCACAGTCCGTCTGTAAACACCGAATCCCCCGCAGTTGGCAACCTCCTATTAGTTCGACTACTTGCACCCTTGGGTTTGTAACCTTTCTTTGGTTCAAATACCCTTTTTTTCGGGTGAGTACTGTTTGTTCAGTCAGTTTACCGAACCCCTTTGGGTCACGACCTTTGCTCGATCCTATACCCGTCCTTTGGGTTATGATCTTTATTCGGTCCTACACCCACTTTTCTGTTTAATCGCAGTTTTCCCTGCTAAAACCAATGCTTCTCTATCCCCACAGAGTTGCAGTCCTTTCTTTCCACGGTTAATCACTGTTTGCCAGTTAATGTACCGAGGCCCCTTCAGAGTCAAACACCTTCTCTCGGTTTAGCACTCTCTCTCTCTTGGTTTATTACAGTCCGTCTGTTGACACCAGTTTCTTTTCCCCGCCAGGTTCTACTCTCTTTCTTCGGTTAACCACTGCCATCCAGTTAATATACCGAATCTCCTTTTTCTCTTGGTTATGACACCATCCCTTTATTTGGATCCCCAGAGGAGTCCTTCCTATTCCCCTTGTTCTTACTTTCTTGGTTTCGACACCAATTCTCTTTGCTATCCCCAGCGGAGTTTCTTTCATTCTTGGTTTTGACACCATTCTTTTCCTATTCTTTTGTGCAAACGCTCTTACTGCGAGGTCTTTCCCAGTAGAGTTTTTCTTTCACTCTTGCTCTTGGTTTTGACACCTCTTCTTTCGTCTCCTTGTTTCTTTCTTGTTTTCCTTTTCCGTTCAGTTCCCCGAACTACGGAAGCTCTGATTCTGCATTCTTTTGAATGTATGATACGTAGGCACGAGACGCAATGTCTTGGCGAACACACTTCCATCTTTCCTCCGTCTTCCTCCTTTCTTTCCTTTTCTTCGTCCCCTGGTTCCAAGAACTACGGCACTCTGACTTCCTCATTGCACTATGAGGGTACGTAGGCACGAGGACTTCGTTCCTCCGCGAGCACTTTCCTTCTTTTCTTTTCTTTTCCCCCTTTCTCTCTCTCCTTCTTTTAGCTAAAAGCCTTTAGATAGATAACCCATCCAAGCCTAGAAGCAAGCGAAATGGTTCCCGTCGAGTACGACGGATGCGTTAGGTGCTAATACCTTCCTTTCGCATAACCGACCCCCCGTTCCCGTTTCTCTTCCCCTCAGGTTTTATTGATATTTTTCCTATCCTTTGGGACTAAATAAAGTTCGATGGCGACTCTGTTGTTATCTCTGAGTGTGCGATTCACTCAGGTAGAAACCAGCCATCTTCAGCTGGCGACTCTACTGGGGATAGATTGACCTCTTGCTGGTCCATCCTTGAGGGGTCTCGCCTCATTTTGTTTTCTTGCTTGCTTGCTTGGGTGTTTATCTTTGGCGCTTTACTTGCTTTATTACTTGCTCTAGCTTTATGTGTATTTATCGCATTCCTTTACTGCTTTGAATATTCATATGCTGCATATTCTGGATATCTGCTGTTGTTGGGATGGATAGATATTATTGGAGAGAAAGGTCCTAACACCAGGCCTAGTATACACATAGGCTAGAACGTGGATAGTCGTGAGGTCTGCGTTTTGCGCGCTGGGTTATCACGAGACCCACATCCCAGATCTTGATTTGTTTGAGAATACCTCTGTCCTTTGAGAATTCACTACGACGGGGGGTTTTCATCCTGAGTCCTATGGTTTGAGCGACCTTTTCTAGGGACCACCTTGTTGTGCCTAGATCACACCTGTGAGGGGGATGGGTTTTGTAGGAAAATAGGCCACTTCATACCCTTGTTCTCACACACGCCAGATTTCCTCACTGAAACATCAGATTATGTGGCACTGACACATATTATATGCAGATATCCGGATTATTCAGATTTGATTATTCGGGCAGTGCTGGCTTCTTTTAGTTGTGTTGCATATCATTTCATCATGTAAATTAATTTTTTGCATGTGCATTTCTAGGTTTTTGAGGGCTTATCTTTTGTTGACATTATCATAGAGATGAGTACTGGTTGTCGTGGCATCTTCAGTTACAAGTTTGTGGAGCCTAAGCTGGGTGTTTTGAGAGGTTTGGCATCTTTGTTGGTTGGAGATCGTAGAGGGGTTTTCATAGGTACTTATGGTAATCTGTTGACCATCCTCAACACTGAAGTCAACATCACTGCTATTCATACTCTGGTTTAGTTCTACGACCCGCCATATAGGTGCTTCATATTTCAGGATTATCAGCTAGCACCTACACTTGAGGAGTATGCTTATATTCTGGGGGTGGAAATCCAAAAGCAGGTTCCTCATGTTTACACTAGTGGTTGTCCGAAGTTTCATCTTATTGCTGATGCACTTTGCATTAGTAAGAAAGATGTGGAGGATAATCTCAAGACCAAAGGGAAAGGTATTCTAGGGTTTTCTTCGAAGTTCTTGGTTGACAAGGCTACTACTTTTGCTAAGGATGGAAACTGGAAGGCTTTCAATGTCGTTCTCACTTTGCTGGTATATGGGATTATCTTATTTCTGAACATGGAGGATTTCGTAGATCAGGCTGCCATCAACATTTTCTTGTCCAAGAACCCTGTTCTGACGCTTCTTGATGATACCTACCATTCTATTCATTCCAGGAATGAAAAGAAGAAGGGAACCATTGTCTGTTGTGATCCTTTGTTGTACCGATGGTTCATGTCTCACCTTCCACAGAAGGGTCCCTTTGTTGAGAATAAGGATAATCTCAAGTGGTCTCAACGAATCATGTCTCTTACTGCTGATGCTATTTCTTGGTATTCTCGAGTCTTTGACGACATTCCGATTATTCTTCATTGTGGGAAATTCTCCAATGTGTCTCTCTTGGGTACAAAGCGTGGAATTAACTACAAGCCAAGAATGGCTTTTTGACAGTTGGGATACCCTATGGTTGACAAACCTGATCCTGAGGTAGTGGAAGAGCTCATCTTTCATGAAGGGGTTGACGACGTGGGTTTGCTGAAGAGGTTTAGTGCCGCTTGGACTCAGATTCATCTCGAAGGAAGAGCCGATTTGGGTAAGAAGAATTGCGTAGCCAAGGAAGCTTACACACGTTGGGTCAAAGAGCGCGTCAAAGAGATTTTGTTGCCATTCTCTCCTGAGCCTTCCATGAATGCCAAGCCTCCTGAACTTGCCATTGTTCCTCCATCTGAGGCCGATCAACTCAAGCTGATTGTTGAGAAGTTGAAGAAGGAGAATGTTGATCTTCGTCACAACCTTGATAGAGTCACTTCCGAGAAGGATAGCCTACAGATTGAGCTCCATTAGAAGCGCGAGCGCATGCTCAAAGAGGTGGAGGTTGAACAGAACAAGCGTAGGAAGGTGCGTGATGCTTTGAAGAGCACCTATGAGGGACTTGCTTCAAAGAAGAGACAACTCGCCGATGCTCATTATCAGGCCTACAAAGAGGAGCTGAGCTACAACAAGCAACTTGAAGAGCTTCGAGGGAAGTTATCCGAGTTCAAGACGAAGTGGCAAAGTGAACAAGACCGTGCTAATCAGTTAGCAAAGGATTTTTCCCAATGTCAAGCTAAGCTCGACAAAGTCTTCGGTGAGATTCAGAAGCTGCAAGATCAAGCACATCAGAGTCAAGAGCAGATTAGCCATCTCAACACAGAGAGTACTCATTGGGAGCATCAAAACCGTCATCTACAGAACCTCCTAGATCAGAAGGAGGCCTTTCTTCAGGACATGCTTCAGGGACCTAATCATTCTTTGTTGCGCAAACTCATGAAGGATGCGAAGTATTGGAGTGAGAGGCATGGCCGTTTAGCCAGATTTGCTAAGCATGCATTGGAGGACCTACCAGGGTTGTTGAGGGATGCATACGCTGATGCATTGCCGCACCGGCTTCCTTGGGCGGTTTTTCAAATTCCAATTCATTTCAAGCCACTACAAGCATTCAGACACACTCTTTGGTTCCTAAAGAAGCTGTCCAAATCATTGGAACCAACTTACAACACCTCCATCACCAAACTCGATCACCAGCTGCAAGAGGTAAGCATGAACTCTTCAAACTCCATGATGCATGCATATTTTACTGCACAATAATTTTGCCACATGTTCATAATCATGTATGGAGTGATAACCCTCAATCAATTGCCATGAATCAATCGTGTATGGAATTTCATTGTGTTCATGCTGAAATTAGGGTTCTTGAGGTTTTCTTCTGATTTCTCACTCAATACTCAAAATAAATGCAATTAAACTATATGGTTGTGATCCTTGTTTAAAAGCGAACAAGATTGGTGTTTGAATCGTGCAAAACCATTGAGAAATCATGGAGAAAAGTGAGAAAACACAAATCTGAAAAAACAGAGGGCGCGGGCAAGAACCAACTGTTCTTGGCGCCATAATTCAAATATTTGAATATTAGTTATTTTTGTTAATTGATTCAAAAATTAATTTCTCTCTGAATATTTATGTTTTTGAATTGATTCTTTTTCTCAAAATTCCTAAAAATGTTAAATTATTTTATTTTACAAAAAAATCCAATTTATATTATTTATTTAATATAATTAGAATTTTTGTAATTAATTTCATTTTAATTGTTTTAAAACATTTTTAAATGGAATTCTCACTTTGATCTTTCAAAACCAATTGAATTTCAAACTCTCATGTAATTAAACATGATTTTTCAAAATATTTTTCAAGGTGTACAACTTACTTTTGAATATATTTGGTATTTTATATCATTTTTTTCATTTAATTTCCTTTGAAAAATAACATTTTTATTTAAAATTAGGGTTTTCTCTCGATTTTAAATTTTCAAACATCTTCGGGCCTCTTGAAAGAGTGTAAGACCCAACCCTTTTGGAAATAAAAAAACTTTTTGGGCCTCAGTCATTTCTCAGACTGTCACTATTAGAACTTGTCAAAGAAATTCAGTTTCCCCATAGAGGATTAATTCCCGGTGAAACTTCTCTTGAATTTCTTCAAACCCTAGAACTGTTCATTAAAGAAAAGATTATTCTCGGTGAAACTTTTCTTGAACTATTCTTAAGTTTGGACCCACAGGCTTCCTAAAAGCATCCCCGCCTCCTCTTGGGCTTTGTACAAGGACCCGCCGGCTTCTAAGAAGTTCTCATGCCTTCTCTTGGGCTTAATACAAGGACCCTGAAAACCTCTTAAAGGTATAAGACAGAACTTAGTCATCCTTTGCTAGAGCAGTCTTTCCAGTGTCATAACATCAAACAAATTTAGGGTTGATTCTCATCCCTTAAAACACTTGCCTCCTCTTAGGCATCATACATAAATAAACTCTTCCATATCAGTAGACTTGGACAGTCTAATCTCCTCTTGAGTCTCAAAGACATTCTCAAGCAACTTACAAACATAGGAGAAACCCTGATCATCCGATCAATCCCCAGCTGAGTTAAAACCCTTGGGTTCTAAAACCCAGTCTCTCTCCTAAAAGTTCCCCAGCCAGGGTCAGTTTATCACCAGTATCAGAACCTCAAGGTATCTGATTCCCCAACTCTTCTGTAACCCTCAGCAATAGTTGATTCCCCATTTGGACCTACCTCGGGATCTCAATAATAACCGGTAGAAGCCAGCCTCTTCTTAGGCTTTGTATAATGATTCTCCTTTCCGCAGCACAGTCAGCCTCCTCTTGGGCTTTGTACAATGATTCTCCCCAGTGGAGCTAACCTTTTCAGACTCTTTTGTTGAGTCAATCACTTTTCAGACTCTCTTGTTGAGTCAATAACTTTTCAGACTCTCTTGTTGAGTCAATCACCTTTCGGCACTCTCTTGTTGAGTCAACCCCTTTAGCCTCAATCTTGGGCTTTGTACAAGACAAATAAAAATACTCTCTTGTTGAATCAATCTTTTCCAGCCTCCTTTTAGGATGGGTATAAAGATTTCCCCTAGAAAAAGTTAGCAACCTCTTAGGCTTTGTATAATGATTTCTCTAGCTTGTTCAGCCACAATCATGGGCTTTGCACATGATAGATAAAAGCACTCTCTTGTTGAGTCAAACCCTGGTAGTCTCAATCTTGGGCTTTGTACAAGATATAAATCTTCATAACCTTCTCTTAAGTTTGGGACAAATATCTTCCCCAGTAGAGTCAATTCCTCCCAGCCTTCTTTTAGGCTTTGAGAAATAACTTCCTAAGCAGAGTCAAACTTATTTCAGCCTCAATCTTGGCCTTCGTAAAAGATAAATAATACTCTCCCGTAGAGTCAAACTCATTTTAGCCTCAATCTTGGGCTTTGTACAAGACACTTAAAATATCCTCAGTCGAGTCAGTAAAGTCTATTTTAGCCCCAATCTTGGGCTTTGTACAAGACAGATAAAGATTTCTTTCCCACCGAGTCAGTCTTCTTTTCAGCCTCAATCTTGGGCTTTGTACAAGACACATACAAACCCTCTCCAGGGGAGTCAAGATCCCTTTTAGCCTTAATCTTGGGCTTTGTACAAGACAGACAGAACATTTTCCCTGGAAAAGTCAAACTTTTAGCCTCCTCTTAGGCTTTGTATAATGATATCCCCAAAAGAGTCAATTCTCTTTTAGCCTCAATCTTGGGCTTTGTACAAGACAGATAAACACTCTCTTGATGAGTCAGTCTTTTCCAGCCTCCTCTTAGGCTTTGTATAAGGACTTCCCTAGTGGAGTCAATCAACCTCTTAGCTTCAACCTTGGGCTTTGATCAAGGCACACAAAAATCAACATCCCCTCAGAGAAAATCAAAATCTCTCTGTAGGAAGTCATTTCTCTGTTTATCACTCATTAAAACAAACATTCAAAACAAACCTTAATTATAGATAACTGCTATAAGTGGCACACTTGTTGATTCAAATATCCAAACTGTCGTCCATCTCTTATCCTGGTAAAACCTCTCTTTCATCTAATTGCTGTAAGCGGCAAGCCTCTGGATTATTTACATCCACGCTATTGTCCCTCTCTTAGCATGAGAAATTCCTAAGGAAAAATGGCATTGTTCAACACTGAGTTAAAGTTTTCTCCTTTAGGATAACACCCCTATAAAGGAAATTATGGCATTGCTGGATTCATATATCTCAGTTAAAGTAATCCTCCTTTATAAACAGTCATCCAACAGCTGTGATAAATAGACGAGATGTCTCCCTTTAGAGACAACAAATTCTCTCTCAGTCAAACCTTTTAGCTTCAATCTCGGGCTTTAAACAAGACACAAATAAACCATTTAGCTTCAATCTTGGGCTTTGAACAAGACACCAAAATATATTTTTTCCTCCCTTAGAATAGGAGGAACTAAGATTGCCCTGATTTCCCTATTTCTTTAAACGGGAATACGTAGGCATAAGATTGCGAAATCTTAGCGAGCATACTAATCAAAAACTCTAGGTCCAATACCTTCACACATCAATCAAAACTTAGGTCCAGTACCTTACCAAAAACATCGAGAAAACTCGAACATAAATAAAAACTCACTCTCCCTCTCATATTTTCCAAGAAACTTTCCTAACCCATTAACGGATAAACACCATCAAGTACAAAGCGAAACCTAACGCTAACATCATGTGGATAACCACATATAGGATGGGTAATTGACAACTACCCATTATATAACCTGACCCCGGACCCCCCAATCATTTTAAGCGTATGTTCAGTTAAACATTCGCGTGCAAGGTTAGTTTTAGATAGCTTCCCTTTCCCTTCCAGCTTCACAGGATAAATAAGAAATCAGAAAGTAGCACCCCCCTGCTCTTCATTGAGGAGAAAACTCAAATTTCGCGATAAGGTGGTCGCGTCACCGGCTAAAATCGTGCACTACAGTAAAATGGTAACTCTGGTGGGGAGTCACTGTATGATCTGTTTTACCTTAATCATCATCGTCCCCATTTTCCAACAGTAAAATGGTGACTCTGCTGGGGAGAATCATTGTCTGTATAGGACTAAGATTATAGCTCTTAAGAGGTCTAGGATGTTAGTTTAGGAATAAATATATATATATATATCGCTTTTCCTACTTGATATTCGTGTTTATTTTTCTGCTAATGGGACTGCGGGTGACGCCGCATGTTGAAAGTTTGAGTGATACCTAAGATAAGTGATGGCATAGATGGGTGGTCTTATAGGGAGTGATTCCCGAATAAGCGATCCTGGTAGACCATCGAATCAGTGGAGATACCCTTTGCGGATTCAATGTCTAGTGATTTCGGTTGCAAAAACAGATTATTCGATTGTGGTATCCATGAAACTGAGGATTTAGTAGACTGAGACCATGTGACTATTTTGTAGTGCAGAAGCTATCGGAAATAGTTGTCACGCGATACTACCCTCATTTGAGATTACCCTAAGATATTACAGCTCGCTCGGGTGAACCAGCCTGCTGTTGTTATCCCAAGGGGAGTCAATGATTTTTAGGATAGATGCAAAAATTCACCAGTACAATCTTTGGGAATGGGTAGAGCCATGACTCCCTGCTCGTGACGCTGAACCTTCGAACCCATGCTTTTTCTATGTTTTTGTGTGCTGCATTCATGCATTCATTTCATTAAAAAACTTTAAACAAAGAAAAAAATTTCTCTTCTAGTCTCTCCTTTTCAAATTAAACTTAGACAATGATTGCAAATATCATAAAGAAAGATTACGTTATGGATTTCGTTAGAAGGAAGACGCACAAGTACACCTTGAAGGTTCCAAAACTAGAGGATTTAAGAGGGTTGGCAAGGATGATCACCAACCCTGACGCTTTCAGAGCTAAGTGTCATACCCCAAATTTTGACCACTAAGATTTCCCATTATTGTGAAAATCATCATTACAATATGGAGGAACCATCATACTTCATCAGTCTCCCCAAAGATGGGTGAGCATCCACTACAATCAAAATTAGGGTTTCAAGCCCTTTCAGAGCCTTAGACAAAAGGTCAATCAAGGAATGACATGATCTTCAACTTGTCTAATCTCTCAAACATCCACAATGGATCAAAATGACTCCCACTTCAAGGGTTAAGCAAAAGGATGCTCCCTTCTAGGTGGATCAAGTCTCAAGATCGACAGTGTCACCAAATTAGGGTTTTGGTCGATCAGGGCCTCCAAAGGGAAATTTTCCTCTGGGCATGAGCCAAGGATCCAAAACACAACCTAATATACTCCATGGAACCTCATGGACCCAATTATCAAGTCAATTTAGCCTCAGGGGTTGCATTCTTCAAAAATCAAGAATTAGGGTTTCTTGACCTAATTCACCCCTAAGTTGACTTTTGGGGCAAATCATGAGCCAAGACCTCAAGAGAGGGTTTGAGGGTCTCTAATGAACTATATTGATCCATTTGGAACAATGGATTAACCCAAGAAGCTTGAGCAACAAGTCTCAATTTCATCTGCACCACAATTAGGGTTTTAAGGAAAAAGTCAACTGTAACTTTGACTTTTGACCAGGACATGCTCCCAAGCCCTATGACATGCATCAATATACCCTATGACACCCATGGAACATGTCCATCAAGATTGATTTAGGTCAAAGACATGATTTCCTGAAGAATTGCACAGTTTGGAATTCATTTGATAAAAAGTCAACTGTGCACAAAAGTCAACTTTGACTTTTTGAGATTTTTCACAAAAATGGATTTTTAACCCTAAAATGATTTTAATGTATGATTTGAATCATCATTCATCAAGAAAAATCAAGAAAAGTTGGATAACTTGTAAAAGGGGTAACCATAAAAACTTCGAAAATTTTCTAAGTTAAAAGTAAAGTGGCTAGGGTACCACATTTGGAGGATCATAACTCCTAAACCACAAAGCCATTTTTCCTCATCCAAATATGGATTTGTAGCCCTCATTACCCTCTACAAAAACTTCAACTAGACCTTAGTCCAATTCATTAAGGATTTTGAGTTATGGAGTGATCAAAATGGCTGAAAAATGAAAATGTCACTTTTTCCAACACTTAGTGAAATTTTCACTAAGTCCAAATTTGTCTTCACTTTTTGCCAAATGTAGGGGGATTTTTCACTTGGATTCAAAAGAGATCAAAACCAAATAAATTCAAACAGTTGTTGTATCATGTAAGGGCTTTCCAAAATGGCCAAGAACATTACTAAATTCCATTTGAATCATGAGATACAACATAGTCAAATTGCCTTGTTGAAATCTGTCAAGGCAAGGCAGAATTTGCATTTTTGCTCGATTTGCCAAAATCAGCCAAATCCAAACACTCCTATCCACTTGGCCACATCAGAGGATTGAATCTAAAGGGGACAATCACTGAGCCAAACCTCCAAAGTCTTTGGAACAAGAAATAGCATGTTGAACCTAGAATGGCCAAAATAGGGACAAGACTCCAAATTTGGATTGGAGCATTCAATGGAAGCATCAAGGTGGCATGGACTGAGCCATTTTCATTTGAATTCAGTCAAGACTTATCCAAGAACAAGGGAACCACAGCCCTGTGCCCTAACCTCTAGTCAATGGCTAGAGGAGACTTGGATTTCCATTGGCCAACATTGAACAAACACCTGCTGCAGTTTCCATTCACTATTCCTTGCAAAACAAACTTGCTCTACTATAAATAGAGCTCAATTGTGATCAGTTTAAGTACACCAAAGGCCTACAACACTTGCCTTTCTCAAAATCTCTTTCTCTTGGCAAAAATGCCTTTCTTAGCAAGGTAGCTATCGGGTTTTGAGCTAGAGGGCAATTCCACTCAAACCAATCACTCACACACCTCACATACATAACATATGAGCTGATCAAACACTTAAACAACAACTGGAACACTGATTTCTCAGAATCACCAGTCAATTGCTCAAGGTTTTAACCAAAGTGCAGTTGAGATGCCATGAAATGATCCAGCCAATTTCAATCAAGTCCAAGCATTCAAACACACTCCATAGGGTGTAGGGAAGCTGTTCAGATCATCACCACTCATCTGTAACACCTCCAGATCAAAAATCACATTGCACTTGTTGTCACGGCCTAGAGGTAAGCATATACTTGGTCATCTCTCAATCTATGCATATTTCCTCGCACAATAATTTGGCCATATGTTCATAATCATGCATGGAATGTTTCCCCTCAATTAATTGCATTGTTTGAATCGTGTATCAAAAATCCTAGCCTTCATGCAGAAATTAGGGTTCTTGAGGATTTTTCGTGATTTCTTGTTATATGTTTAATTTAAATGAAATTAATTGACATAGACATGATCGTGAGGTTGAGACGAGCATAATGATATGTGGATTGCATGATATAATCAAGTATTCAGTGAGATTGGATAGAAAATGCAAATCTGGCCAAACCCAGAACACGCGCGTGTTCTTGGTGTGTTCTTGGCGCCATTTCTTTCAAATTCAAATATTTGAATTTTGTGATTTTATTTAATTGATTCAAAAATTAATTTCTCTCTGAGTTTTAATGATTTTGAGTTGATTCTTTTTTTAATAATTCAAAAAAATGTTAAAATATTTTATTTTATCAAAAAAATCCCAAAAATATTATTTATTTTATATAATTGATATTTTTGCAAAGAATTAATATTTTAATTGTTTTTGACATTTTAAATATTTTTTCCACATTGATTTTGCAGCTTTTAATGCTTTCTAATTATTTTGTAGGTCAATACTTAATTTTTGAAGCATTAATCCAAGATCACAATTTGTTTTTCATATGTTAAACAATTTTGATCATTTTAATTGAATTTTTATTCAATTAAATACATTTTTGAAAACAAATTAGGGTTTTTGGATTAATTCAACCCTCATAAATTATTTTCAAAACACTTTGGGCCTCTAATAGAGTGTAAGACCCAATCCTTTTTTTGACCAAACCATTTTTGGGTCTCAGTGTATTGTATAAGTCCCGATACCGTCAAAAACAAACGGCGCGATCGTCGCCTTTTAAAAATAACCCTGGGCCTACCCTCGAGTAGTAAGACCCATTTCTTTTCTTAAAACTCACTTGGGCCTCTAATAGAGTGTAAGACCCAACCCCCTTTTAACCAAAAAAATTTTGGGCCTCACTTATTGTATAAGTCCCTCTGCGTTAAAAGAAAACCTCGGCACGATCGCCATTTTAAACGGAAAAATCAACTGGGCCTACCCTCGTGTTATAAGCCCCACTCTTTTTCTTTAAACTTTTTGGGCCTCTTGAGAGAGTGTAAGACCCATCCTTTTGTACAAAAAACTTTTTGGGCCTCAGTCACTTGTATAAGTCCCTCTTTACAAATTCAACAGTACGCTCACTGATAAAACCCTGGGCCTCTCCTTGAGCTGTAAGCCCCAAATCTTTCTTTTTCAAAGCACTTTCTCCTTTGATTTTGAATATACTATTGTTTTCAATATTTCTTTGTTGAACAACTAACCAAACAACATGGAAGCTCTATAACCGAGTAAGTGGTTATTGCTTTCATTTACCGCTTTCATATACATATAACTGTATTGTGGGGTTGTTTCGCTGTAAGTCTTCTTTCATAAACTCATATCAACTGTGTAATAATAGTATAGATATTTAGAGTTTCCCCGGCAACTACGTCTAGCATTAAGCCCGTTGATCACTCTTAGAAATAGTCTAAACTAGATCCCCATAGGATTACCAGACACAGTCTTCCCACCTCTTGGGGTTAAACAATATGGAGACATGAAAGGCAGCATTCTCTGTGAACCCTTTCATAGACTGTCATTCATAGAAGTTGTCAAAGAAACTCTATTCCCCAGAGATGATCTCTTCTCCGTGAATGGCATCCCTTGAGTTTCTTCCAAATTCTCGGACTTTCCTGGCTTGATCTATTCTCGGTGAATGGCATGTCTTGAACTTCTCGGGGTTTGGGGACCCACAGGCTTCTTAAAAGCACTTGTCAAAGAAACTCTACTCCCCAGAGATGATCTTTTCTCCGTGAATGGCATCTCTTGAGTTTCTTCCAAATTCTCGAACTTTCCTGACTTGATCTATTCCTTGTGGATAGCTTGCCTTGAATTTCTCTGGGTTTGGGTACCCATCGGCTTCATAAAAGCAATCGGCCTCCTCTTGGGCATCGTACAAGGACCCACGGGCTTCCTAAAAGCAACCCCGCCTCCTCTTGGGCTTAGTACAAGGACCTTACGGCTTCTTAGAAGTATTCACAGCCTCCTCTTAGGCTTCGTATAATGATCTCTTCCTCCGGGAATGATAGCCTCCTCTTGGACTTTATACAAGGACCCGTCGGCTTCTTAAAAGCTTCCAGCCTCCTCTTGGGCTTCATACAAATTGTCCCGACGACCTCCTAGAGGTATAGGAACAGAACTTAGTCAGCTTCATAGAGCAGTCCTTTCAAAGAGTCTACTACTGTTTCTCAAAGCATAGTACAAAAGATGAAACTCTAGACTTGGACAGTCTAATTTCCTTTAGTCTCAAAGACATTCTCAAGCACCCTTCAAGAATAGGAAGGAACCCGTAGACTCGGACAGTCTCAATACCCTTCGGATTTCCCACTTCCTTAGAGAATAGGAATAATCCGGATCCTTGAATCAAATCCTTGAGTACAGTGTTGCTCATATAAGAACTGATTTTCTCTTTCAAAATCAGTATACTGGACCTGTCACTCAACTGAAACAGTCACCACAGCCTCCTCTTGGGCTTTGTACAATGATCCTCCCCATCAGAGTCAAACAATGTTTAGCCTCTCTCTCGGGCTTTGTACGAGACACATAAGAGACTCCCTTGTTGATTCAATCACCATTTTCGCCTCCATCTCGGGCTTCGTACGAGATACAAAAAACTCTCTTGTTGAGTCAAATAGCCTCCATCTCGAGCTTTATACGAAATACCAAAAGACTTCATCGTTGAGTCCAAACCTTTCAGCCTCTCTCTCGGGCTTTGTACGAGACACATAATAGCCTCCTCTTAGGCTTTATATAAGAAAACCACTGGTTAATCCAATTAACCTTTTAGCATCAAAGCTGTGCCTCGTTCACAGTACACAAACATCAACAACTCTTTCCCCTTCATCTAATCGCTGTAAGCGGCAAGCCTCTGGATCATCTACATCCATGCCACTGTCCCTCTTTTAGCATGAGAAATTCCTAAGGAAAGATGGCATTGCTCAACACTGAGTTAAAAGTCTTCTCCTTCAGGTTAAAATCCCCTATAAAGGAAATTATGGCATTGCCGGATTAACACATCCTGGTTAAAGTAATCTTCCTTTACAGTCAGTCACCCAACAGTTGTGACATACAACCCCCTCTTTAGAGATGACAAATTCTCTCTAAAGTCAAACCTTCAGCTTCACATCTTGGGCTTTGAACAAGATATAAATCACCTTTCACTTCACGTCTTGGGATTTGAACAAGACACCAAAAACAACCATTTCCTCCCATAGAATAGGAGGAACTACGAACGCTCTGATTTCCCTGTTTCGGTAAACGGGAATACGTATGCATAAGATTGAAAGAAAAATCTTAGCGAGCACACTAAACAAAAACCCAAAATCCCATACTCTCATGTATCTATTAAAAGCATCAGTCCTAACATCCTAATCCTCGTTCCCCGCCAGAAAATCCTAGAAAGAGAAAAGAAAACCATATTGGCGAAAATACAAATAACCAGTACAAAGGCCCCCCACATTGATAGCATTCGTAACCTAACAGACCGCTGTTTAAACTCAGTATGCAAGCAGGGTTAATTGGAGACATCTATTTCCCTTCCTTATTCAGCTCACAATTGGATAAAAAATTAATCGACCTGTAGTTAAAACTCAACCGCAGAGAGCGACCAGCGCTTAAGAACCGCGTCCAAAATCGCTCGCTACAGAAAAAATGGCGCCCACCGTGGGGCCAGTCTCTATTTTTCTTCTTCCTTTTCACCTCTTGTGTGAATACCACAGATTGGGGCTTCCGCTGGGGAACCCATTTTCTGTCAGGAACTTAGGATTCATAGCTTTAAAGGTATAGGATGTTTAGGACAAATATATATACTGCTTTTCCTAATTGTTATACATGTTTATTTTTCTGCTAATGGGAATGCGTGTGATACCGCATTTGGAAAGATTGAGTATACACTTAAGATAAGTGATGGCGACGGGGTCGACCATCAACCTCAGTGGAGGCTGACCAATGCAACCCATTCTCTCACCTAGACAATGGGCCGATTGTTAAGTCTGAGAAGCTGAGGAGCCAAACCCTTTCGTAGTGCGAAAACTATCGGGAATAGTTGTTACGCGATACTACCCTCATTTGAGGCTGGTGATCTATTCTTGGTGAATGGCACTTACTCTAAGATTGCTTTACAACTCGCTGGCGATCCGCTTGTTATTTTGCTTTCCTGGGAGGAGCTGATGATAATGAGTACAGGTACAAAAATCACCCTAGTATAAACCTTTGGGGATGGGTAGAGCCTTGACTTCATGACAACAACCCTTTGACCCCATGTTTTTTCTATGTTTTTGTGTGCTGCATTCATGCATTCATTTAAAAAACATTAAAACATTCAAAAGAAAAATTCTTCTCTTCTAGTCTCTTTGTTTTTCAAATTAAACTAAGACTGTGATTGCAAATATCAGAGAAAAGGATTGCACTAATGGATTTCGGTAGAAGGAGAACTCATACGTATACCTTCAAGGTTCCAAAACTAGAAGATTTGAGAAGGTTAACGAGGATGATCACTAACCCAGAGGCTTTCAGAGCCAAGCACGGAGGTTTGCTACGACTGTTAAGAGTCCATGTGATTGAGGGAATCATGGATGCGCTCATTCAGTTTTATGATCCAGTTTATCACTGTTTCACATTCCCGGATTACCAGCTCGCACCAACGCTGGAGGAGTATTCTCATCTTATTGATCTACACATTACAGATCGAGCTCCATTTTCTGGACTGGAAGAAATTCCAAAGAATCAGACCATTGCAAGAGCAATTCATTTGGATGAGTCTGAAGTTAGGATTCACCTGACTACCAAGGGTGGCATCCAAGGTTTGCCAGCCCAGTTCTTGACAAAGAAGGCCCTGTATTTTGCCAGTATAGGAAACATGACTGCTTTTGAAAACATCTTTGTCTTGCTCGCCTACGGGTTATTTTTGTTTCCCAACATCAATAACTTTGTAGATATCAACTCCATTAAGGTTTTTCTCATCAGAAATCCTGTGCCGACTTTGCTCGCAGATGCGTATCATTCTGTACACTTGGGAAATTTGTACATCGGAGGGGAGATCACATGTTGTGTACCTCTGCTTTACAAATGGTTTATCTCTCACTTGCCTAAGTCTGCTGCTTTTTGGGATTGTAAGAGTGCCTTACGTTGGCCGCAGAAGATCATGTCCCTTACCAACTATGATATAGATTGGTGTAATAGGATCTATGATGGAATCAGGATCATTGACCGTTGTGGAAACTTCCCCAACGTACCCCTTATAGGAACTAAAGGAGGAATCAACTACCATTCGGTATTGGTTCTTCGTCAATTTGGATACCCGATGAGACACGTCCCACGGGGTGTTCATTTGGAAGGTCTTTTCTTCAAGAAAGGAGAAAATGACAGAGCACTAAAGATGGAAATAGTGCACGCTTGGAAGCATGTTCATAAGAAAGGACGAGAGTCTCTGGGAAAACCAGACTGTGTCTCGGTGGAGCCTTATCTCCATTGGGTACAAACTAGAGTTCTCAAGCTAAAAATGCCTTATGCTCATTACGGAATTCTTCCGCCAAAGGAATCTGTCATGTATTTCATGATTGAAACTGAAAAGCTTCAGGTTACTCTCAACAAAGTTCAACGGGAAAGAAGGTCTTGGAAGAACAAGTACCGCACCATCGACGTAGAGTGCATCAAAATACAGCAATTACTAAAAGAGAAAGATGCTCTGATTGAAATTTTGGAGCAACATGCTGTAGAGAATCAAGATGACAAAAGGAATTTGCTCTCTCCTTTCACTTGGCAAAGGAATGACAACCTGATAACGGCCCAAGAGCCCCGGTCAAAGAAAAGGAAGATGCCGGAATCAGCACCTGATTTCTCTTCAGAGAGGACTCAGGACCCATTAGTTTAGGTTTCTGTTTCTGCACCTTGTAATCTACTGTATTTTCATTTCCACAATCCTTTGAATTCAATAAAAAGGGGTTTCCCCACTGTTTGATATTTGCAATCTAATTGTCGAAGTTTATTTTGATTAAACCTAAAACAATTAATATAATCATTGCATTCATCATTCTCACATCGCGTATTCTTCTTCCCTACGAATCTCACGTTTGTGTCTCGATTCTAGAGTCAAACTGTCTCATTCGTACAATACTCGGGCCAATTGTCAGAAAAGGATGGATGATCTTGAGGAAGAAAACAGAGAGTTGAAATAAGAGATCGACGCTCTGAGAGAGGATATGAGAAAGCTTTGTAACGACATGCAAGCCATGGCAGAAGCTCAGCTACAAAGGACTGTGATCTCAGAGATCACCTCAACGCGCATAGTGGAGAAGTTTGATCCCAGATATCAAATGCTGAAAGATTGTCCTTGGGGCATGCCTGTTAACTATATCCCGGAAGGATATGTTCCGCCGATCACTGAAGATCAGGGAATCACAACAGAAGCCGTTGGGCCTGATGGTTACAAACTTCAGGAAAGCGAAGATGCCAGGGGCATACTGAAGACTCCTGAAGGTTACAAACTTCGGGAAACGCCAAGACTTACTGCCGTAGTCACGGTACCACCCCCTGTGGTGCACACTGTCCCGGAAGGACAGATTCCCCAGACACCTTCTGGTAAGAAGGAAACTATGTTCGTTAGAATGGAGGAATTCCAGGAGCAATTCTTGGAAATGCAAAAGGAGCTGCAAGCCATTCGCGGTCAGGATCTATTTGGAAAGGACGCCGCAGATCTTTGCTTGGTCCCAAATGTGAAAGTTCCGCACAAATTTCAAGTGCCTGACTTTGAAAAGTACAAGGGTAACTCTTGTCCTCAGAGCCATCTGGTGATGTACGCTCGACGGATGTCAGCTCAGACGGAGAATCAGGACCTACTGATTCTCTACTTCCAGGATAGTTTAACCGGTGCCGCACTCAAATGGTACATGGGTTTAAACCTTGCCACGATTAGCACATTCAGAGATCTTGGTACTGCCTTCGTCCAACAATACAAATACAATTTGGACATGGCACCCGACAGAGATCAACTCAGATCGATGTCGCAAAAGGACAAGGAAACCTTTAAGGAGTATGCTCAAAGGTGGCGTGAAATTGCCGCTCAAATTTGTCCACCTCTTGAGGAAAAAGAGATGACAAAGATTTTCTTAAAGACCTTAAGCTCATTTTATTATGACCGAATGATTGCTAGTGCACCCAGTGATTTCACCGAGATGGTGGGCATGGGCGTACATCTTGAGGAAGCCGTCCGAGAAGGACGTTTGGTAAAAGACACTGGATCGACGAGCGGTACTAAAAAATACGGTAGTGCTCTCCCTAAGAAAAAAGAGCAAGATATTGGGAATATCTCTCTCGGAAAGGAAAGGCAACGTTATCAACCGGTAGCAGCTGTGACTCCTGCTATCAACCCTGCGTCTATTCCTACGTATCAACCTCAGGTTGCGCAGAGCCATCCTGATCAGCAAAGGACACAACAGCCTCTTCAGCAAGCTCGTCCTCCATACAACAACAACCGTACAACACGGCCACCAGGATTTGATCCTATACCCGTGTCGTACGCAGAGCTATTTCCGTTACTACTGGCTATGGGGCACATTCAGACTAAATCTCCTCTTACAGTACCGGAAAATCCGCCTTTTTGGTTTAAGGTGGATCAGACATGCCCTTATCATCAAGGAGGTTCAGGGCATAATATAGAGAGTTGTCTCAATTTCAAGTCCGACGTGCAAAAACTTGTTAGGAGCGGGGTCTTATCCTTCAAGGATACGAATCCTAATGTTCTCACAAACTCGCTGCCTCAACACGAGAAGGCTGCAGTCAATTTTATAGAAGGAGAGACTAACAATGTCTATCAAATTCACGATGTACTCTTGTTGAAAACCAATCTGGTCAAGATGCATTGCAGACAGAGTGGATATGGCCATGTGCCACCTCATAATTATCACCAGTGTGGTATCTGCTCTAAAGACAATCATGGATGTTCTGTGGTGCAAGCAGCTCTACAGGAACAGATGGATCTCGGATGGATCCAAGAGCACCGAGT
This sequence comes from Lathyrus tuberosus, assembly GCA_022829125.1. Taxonomy (NCBI): domain Eukaryota; kingdom Viridiplantae; phylum Streptophyta; class Magnoliopsida; order Fabales; family Fabaceae; genus Lathyrus; species Lathyrus tuberosus. The sequence continues at coordinate 956,956 of JALAZF010000882.1, forward strand.
TCGTGGAGTTAACATGGTCTACACGAATTCCAACGTCATTTAAAACCACGATATCCGTGCAATGAATGTCAATCTGGTGGCAATGCACTCAAGACAAAGCCAGTATCATAATCTGCCGCGACACGATTATAGTTCCTGTCTGATTTGCTCTGTAAACAAACAGGGATGCTCTTTCATACAAGAGGCCCTCTAGCGTCAGATGGATCTTGGATGGATCCAAGACTACCATGATAGGAACCCTTATCAGATCAATATGGTTCAGATCTTCGATATTTGCATGATGAATACCAACCTGGTAGAGTTACATGCTGAACAGGTCCGACTCGGATTCTTAATATCACATGACTATCAAAGCTGTAAAGCGGGTTGCAAAAATGATTGAGGTTGTACCCTTGTCCAGGAGGCACTTCAGCACCTGTTAAGTCACTGGTGGATGCCAATTTATATGGATGACGATACTCAGCAAATTAGTATCAGTAACAGGAATCCTACTCGACGTCAGAGTCAGGATGTCCGATCTGTGGAAGCTAACCTAGTGAGGTTACATTGTATTTAAAGTGGACGTGGCCAGGTGCCACCACACAACTATGAACATTGCGGCGTCTGTTCGGAAAGTAACCAAGGGTGTTACCTTGTGCGAGCAGCTCTTCAGGGTCAGGTGGATCGTGGAGAAATTCGTCCATATCCGGGTTCTAGACCCATCAACTGGACGCCGAACTACCTTGCCAATCAAGTCGAGGATGTTGTCACCATCTCTAGTCATCACAGGACCAGGGATGTTTTTGCCATTATCCCTCTACTTGACGAATCTAGAGTTCCTAACCGGGAACGGATCGAGATTAATTATGATGGTCAGAAAAATTAGAAGGTTCCCATAGTTATCTATCTACCAGGACCGTTACCGTATGAATCGGCTAAGGCTATCCCTTACAAATACGGTGCAACGACAGTTGAAAATGGAAAGGAAATTCCATTACCCTCAGTCGTGAATATTGCAGACATCAGTCGTGTAACACGGAGCGGTAGAATCTTCAACCGAGGAGTTGGAGAATCCAACAAGGAAAAGGAACTTCAGACGGAAACTCCTGATCCACCAGTCGGTCAATCCAGTAATCCCAACCTCTCAAAAAATAATGATGAGATGCTGAAGCTCATCCAAAGGAGTGAATACAACATTGTCGATCAACTGTTACAGACTCCTTCAAAGATCTCGGTATTATCGCTGTTACTCAGTTCAGAAGCCCACAGGGAGGCTCTATAGAAAGTCTTGGAGCAAGCCTTTGTGGAACAGGATGTAACAATCAGACAGTTTGATAGCATTGTCTCTAACATCACTTCCTGCAATAATTTGGGATTTAGTGATGAGGAATTACCCGAAGAGGGTCGCTGTCATAACATGGCGCTCAATATCACAGTTAACTTCCAGGACGATGCTTTAGCCAACGTACTGGTAGACACAGGGTCAGCCCTGAATGTTATGCAGAAGTCCACTTTGACGCAATTATCATTCAAAGGCCCTCCGATGAGAGTCAGCGAGGTCGTCGTCAAAGCGTTCGACGGATCCAGAAAAATAGTTATCGGCAAAGTTGATCTTCCCATAACTATTGGTCCTCACACTTTCCAAGTCACTTTCCAGGTCATGGACATCCGGGCAACGTACAGTTGTTTATTAGGAAGACCTTGGATACATCAGGCTGGAGCGGTTACTTCAACCCTCCACCAAAAGCTAAAGTTCATCCAGAACGGCCAACTCATCAAAGTCTGCGGGGAGCAGGCCTTGCTCGTAAGCAACTTGTCATCATCTACTGGTATAGAACCCGAGGAGGTTATTGGAACTCAGTTCCAAGCACTGTCGGTGAGCAAGAACAATCAGTTCAGAGGAGGAACCTCGATTTTCTCATACAGTGATGCTATTAAAGCGGTCGAGAGTACCGATACAACGGGATGGGGACATCTTGTCATTCCTACTGGCAATGCAACAAAGAAGGGTCTTGGTTTTTCTGCAACCTGTACCCGGACAGCTGCCAACGATGAAAGTCTTCATCCCCTTCAAAACTTCTTCCACAGTGGAGGTTTTCTTCACCTAGTGTCTCAAGCAGTACATGCTATTAATGAGGAAGATCCCTCTGACACGGATGAAGAATGGAAGCCCTACCTTAACGAGGATGGTTATATGTCTCAGGAAGAGGTGCCCATACCATTTTGCTATCCCGCACAGAGTCTGAGATTTATACCAAGGTCAGAGGTCGAAATGATATATGGAGATTGTGATCCGGAAAGATACCGTGCTCCGCCAAATTCATTAGAGGAGGACACTCTGATGAAAGACAACTTCAACCACAATTACTATGGCCCAACGGATGGTCTGCCAATGTGGCAACCTTACCCAGGAAACTTGGGGCCGGAAAGTCAGCCGAGTAATGAAACTCAACTGAGCATCATTGAACAGAATACCTGTGTCCCCACCATGTCATGGGATCAACACTCAGGTCATTCAAAAACTACTCAACATGAAGATGAATTTGCAATGTTTGCAGGACTTGAATTCATCAACTATGCTTTTCCTGAGGTTAACGTCATCGAGAGAGATGACTCCTCCAGTTCCAAAGAAGTTTGGGACACCTTGGGAGAACCGAGTGGAAAATACGACTATATGGTCAAGTACACCGTTCCCGAAAGCTCTCGTATCAGGTTCGAAGACATCCAACCTACTGGATGGGGAGATATAACTGAGGGCATAACTTCTTTGCAAAATGCAACAGAGGAATTCTCCTACGACAACTCTGCCTGGGAGACAGATTCCAATGATCCCGCTCCACCAGAAATCAGCGTCATTTCTGAAGACAAATCAGGAAAGGTGCCAGACTTTGTGATTCACCGAGGAGTTCACCGCCAATGGGTTGCCGTTGATGCTCCGAAGGTCGTTCTTCAGTCAAAGTAATTGTCGTCTTTTAACCTTTCACCCCGCCCAGGTGAAACAAATGTTTTGATAGGGCTCGCTTTCTGTAAATTTCCACTTCGCTTTGCCCAAAGCGACAGAGTTTTGTTTTATAGGGCTGTAGTTTCAAGATTCGACTTGTTCATTAATAAAATAACGTCGTTCTGTAATTTCCGCATTAATTGCTGTTTTCTCTTTTTGCTTTTCTCAGAAAATGGTAATCCTAAAAAACAATTCAATAATAAAAAACAAGCAGTAAAATAAATACACTGCACACACTTGCATTTTCTCTATCTTTTCTAAACACGAATCGTCACGTCATGCAGATTGCTTGTTTTAAACCCCGTTGAAACATACGATCCGATGCCTTCTCCCAACTTTGAGTTCCCGGTATTCGAGGCTGAAGAAGAAAATGACAACAAAATTCCAGAAGAGATCTCCCGATTACTCAGACAAGAGGAAAGATCCATTGAACCTCACAAAGAGCCGTTGGACACGGTAAACTTGGGTTCAGAGCAAGAGAGAAAAGAAATCAGGATCGGGGCACTGCTCAGTCCAACTGCCAAAGAGAGTTTGATAAAGCTTCTCAAAGAATTCCCCGATGTATTCGCTTGGTCCTATCAAGATATGCCAGGGTTAGATACCAGCATCGTGGAACATCACTTACCATTGAGATCGGAATGTCCACCAGTAAAACAAAGGTTGAGACGGACTCACCCGGACATGGCCATCAAAATCAAAGAGGAGGTACAAAAACAGATCGACGCGGGTTTTCTCGCTACATCAGAGTATCCTCAATGGTTAGCCAACATTGTACCCATTCCCAAAAAGGACAGAAAAGTCAGAATGTGTGTCGATTACAGAGATCTGAACAAGGCTAGTCCAAAGGACGACTTTCCTTTACCACACATTGACATGCTGGTAGACAGTACAGCAAAGTTCAAAGTTTTCTCCTTCATGGATGGATTCTCGGGCTATAACCAGATCAAAATGGCACCGAAAGAAATGGAGAAAACTTCGTTCATTACCCCATGGGGCACCTTTTGTTACAAGGTGATTCTGTTCGGTTTGAAGAACGCCTGGGCTACCTATCAAACGGCCATGGCTACTTTGTTTCATGACATGATACACAAAGAAATCTAGGTATATGTCGATGATATGATTACAAAATCAAAAACAGAGAGTGAGCACGTTGAACATCTGTCAAAATTGTTCGAACGTCTAAGAAAGTTCAAGCTCCGCTTGAATCCCAACAAGTGCACCTTCGGTGTCCGTTCAGGGAAACTACTAGGGTTCATCGTCAGCCAGAAAGGAATTGAGGTTGATCCTGACAAGGTCAAGGCCATTCAAGAAATGCCTTCTCCGAAAACTAAAAAACAAGTCAGAGGATTCCTGGGACGTTTGAACTACATCTCCAGATTCATATTCCTTATGACCGCCACATGTGCGCCAATTTTCAAATTACTCAAAAAGAACCAGGATTGCGTTTGGTCAGAAGATTGCCAAACCGCCTTCGACAGTATTAAGGAATATCTATTGAATCCTCCGATTCTATAACCTCCAGTGGAAGGAAGACCACTGATCATTTAACTCACAGTCTTGGAAGACTCAATGGGGTGTGTACTTGGCCAACAAGACAAAACCAAACGGAAAGAGTCTGCCATTTACTATTTGAGCAAGAAATTCACCGACTGCGAAACTCGGTACACGATGCTCGAGAAAACTTGTTGTGCTTTGGCTTGGGCAGCCAAACGTCTTCGCCAATACATGATTTGTCATACTACTTGGTTGGTATCCGAAATGGATTCAATCAAATACGTTTTTGAAAAACCTGCTCTTACGGGAAGGATTGCCCGTTGGCAGATGTTGCTATCAGAATATGACATAGAGTACCACGCTCAGAAAGCTGTTAAGGGAAGTATTTTAGCCGATCATATGGCTCATCAACCGATTGACGATCAAGAATCAATCGGGTTTGACTTCCCAGACGAAGATGTCATGTATCTAAAAATGAAAGACTGCGATGAACCGCTACCCAGTGAAGGGCCAGAACCAGGTTCCCAATGGGGACTTATCTTTGACGGAGCAGTTAATCATTATGGAAATGGAATTGGGGCAATAATTATTACCCCTCAGGGTACCCACATTCCTTTCACTGCTCGACTTACGTTCAAGTGTACGAACAACGAGGCCGAATACGAAGCTTGTATTATGGGTCTCGAGGAAGCAATTGATTTAAGGATCAAAAACTTGGACGTATACGGAAATTCAACCTTGGTTATCAATCAGATAAAAGGAGATTGGAACACATACCAATCAGGATTGATTCCTTACAAAGACTATGCAAGAAGGTTGCTACCTTTCTTTAACAGAGTTGAGTTTCATCACATCCCTCGTGAGGAGAATCACATGGCTGATGCATTAGCCACTATCTCGTCCATGATTAGTGTAGGTCAATGGAACGACCTGCCTAAGATTGACATAATGCGCCTTGAATGGCCCGCTTACATCTTCACGATTGAAGCAGTCATAGACGACAAACCTTGGTATCACGATATCAAATGCTTCCTTCAGAAACTGGAGTACCCATATGGGGCACTCAGAAAAGACAGGAAAACCCTCAGAAGATTGGCTGGAAACTTCTTCCTGAGCGGTGACACTCTCTATAAGAGAAATTTTGACATGGTCTTGCTCCGATGCGTAGACAGACCAGTAACAGACATGCTTATGAAATAAATTCATGAAGGATCCTTTGGCACTCATGCCAACGGACACGCAATGGCGAGAAAAATTTTAAGAGCAGGGTACTATTGGTTGACAATGGAATCCGACTGCTACAAGTACATGAGGAGGTGTCATAAGTGTCAGATATACTCCGACAAAATTCATGTACCGCCATCACATCTCAAAGTTCTTTATTCCCCGTGGCCATTTTCCATATGGGGAATCGACCTGATTGGCTTGATCGAACCTAAGGCTTCAAACGGACATCGGTTCATCCTGGTGGCCATTGACTATTTCACCAAGTTGGTCGAAGCAGCGTCATACGCTAATGTAACCCGACAAGTGGTGGTCCGATTTATCAAAAACAATATCATCTGCCGTTATGGCGTTCCAAGCGAGATCATTACTGATAATGGATCTAACTTGAACAATAAGATGATGAAAGAGTTGTGTGCAGAGTTCAAGATTGAACACCATAACTCATCTGTCTACCGACCCAAGATGAACGGAGTGGTAGAAGCGGCTAATAAGAACATCAAGAGGATTGTTCAGAAGATGGTTGTAACCTACAAAGACTGGCACGAGATGCTACCCTTTGCTCTTCACGGTTATCGCACATCTGTCCGCACTTCAACAGGGGCAACCCCTTTCTCTTTAGTGTATGGCATGGAAGCAGTGCTCCCCATAGAAGTAGAGATCCCGTCAATCCGAGTAATGATGGAAGCTAAGCTCACCGAAGCTGAATGGTGTCAAAGCCAACACGACAAATTGAATCTGATCGAGGAGAAGCGAATCACGGCACTATGCCATGTTCAATTGTATCAACAAAGAATGAAGAGGGCGTTTGAAAAAAAGGTTCGACCCCGCATCTTCAGAAAAGGAGACCTCGTGCTCAAAAAGATACAATCATTTCTCACTGATTCGCGAGGTAAATGGACTCCGAATTATGATGGCCCCTATGTGGTCACGAAAGCTTTCTCAGGCGGCGCCTTGAGACTTGCAACCATGGACGGAGAGGAATTTGCCTACCCCACAAATGTTGATGTAGTCAAGAAATACTTCGCCTAAACTAAAAAAAAAACGTCTCGGTGGATTGAAAACCCGAAAGGGCGGTCCAGGCAAAAGTTAGAGACATAAAAAAAATCATCCCGGTGGATTGGAAACATCAAAGTACAATCCAGGCAAAAATTAGGGATAATGGCAAGTAACTATGTTCAACAGAGGCAAGGATGCCCAGAATTCAAAGTTGGTAGAAGAATAGTGGTCGTTATGTTTCAACGTAGCCCTTTTCCCTGTAAATTACCATTTTTTAACTTTGTAAGTACTCTTTGGAATCACGCGTTTGGATGATCTCCATCTTATCAATAAAATTTGAGCCCTTGTGCTTTTGTTTGTAATTATTATTTATTTTAGCTTTACAGAACGACGTTGTTAACATGATTAACAATTCTTGAAATAAAACAAAAAATGAATTTACTTGTTAAAACTTTTTTTGCTTTAAAATAAAGATGGCATTTTCTTTTGACTGTTGAACATCAAAGGAACATCGACCGCTTCTCTAGAAGTAAGCGAACTTCAAAGTGCAGAATCAAAGTACTCCTTCTAGGCCAGTACGCCTGAACGAAGGATCAACTGTATGAGATGCGGCTTTCCCATCTGATACCCTCGGCCGAGTTCTTATCTCCTAAGCCCGATCAACATAGCTCCCAACAGGGACTATCTCTCCTAAGCAAGGTGGAATTGCTATTTTGAACCAACGGTACTTCTTCACCCCGCGATGGCCGAGTATCCTGTCTTGTTCACCTGTCAATTTGTATGTCGCGTCAGTTTTGTCAGCATAAACATACATACATCATGCATTATTGATTTACATTCACATTTCATATTGCATCACTATCACTCTAGTCGGTCTTGTCCCCTAGTGATAGAAGTTCTCTCAATCGAGTTATCAGCCCTTTCCTCGTCAGGAAGTGTAACGTCTGAACAATCTCTCTCCTCCAGTTATATTTCTGGATTGAAGTTGGGTCCTCGACCACTTTGATAACTTGAACTTTGAAAAGCCAGAGAAAACGTTCAACAAACGTCACTCTTCGCCATTGAAGATGATATCCTTGCTTTCCTGGATTAAGGAAAATCCACAGAGAAAGCCTCGTAATCAGAGATTCGGCAGAATGCCAGTTTCGCTCCGAAGAAACCACTGATGAAAAGGTCATCGGCACCTCAAAATTGGACCCCATCATATGACATTTCTCCGGGAAGATCCCGAGAAAAGTATGATGTAAGATCCCAAGCGACAGCAGTCTCCCAAGAGACCTGCTTTCCCCCAGTAGAAACAAATGGCGTCTCCAACAGAGAAGTTTGTGTAATTCTACAACTCAGACGACTGGGTCCTCCCAGCGAGTATGACATCTAAACTTTTTCCACTCAAATGGCATCTCCCCAGGAAAATTCGGCGAGAAGTTTGAAGGAAAGCCGCTACAAATAGCGTCCCTTGTCAATAAAGTTTATTGACGAAAGAAACTAAGACCAGTTCCTCGGTAGGAAACCAGGATCGAGGGGAAGTTTACATCAGAAACTAAGACCAGTTTCTTGGTAGGAAACCAGGATCGAGGGGAAGTTTATTTTAGAAACTGAGACCAGTTCCTTGGCTGAAGACCAGGATCGAGGGGAAGTTTACCTTTTCTAAGCATCATTGCTTAGCTAAAGAAGATGAATGTGTAAGCTACCATTCATAACCACCATCAAAATTTCGGGTATTCTGATATTTAATCCTCTTGCACCCCGAATGCCCGAATACCTTCGTCATTCACACCTTCGTGTCCAAGAAGATTAAATAGGGGCATCTTTCATACCCCAAATTTTGACCACTAAGATTTCCCATCATTGTGAAAATCATCATTACAATATGGAGGAACCATCATACTTCATCAGTCTCCCCAAAGATGGGTGAGCTTCCACTACAATCAAAATTAGGGATTCAAGCCCTTTCAGAGCCTTAGACAAAGGGTCAATCAAGGAATGACATGATCTTCAACTTGTATAACCTCTCAAACATCCACAATGGATCAAAAGGACTCCCACTTCAAGGATTAAGCACAAGGATGCTCCCTTCTAGGGGGATCAAGTCTCAAGATCGACAGTGTCACCAAATTAGGGTTTTGGTCGATCAGGGCCTCCAAAGGGAAATTTTCCTCTGGGCATGAGCCAAGGATCCAAAACACAACCTAATATACTCCATGGAACCTCATGGACTCAATTATCAAGTCAATTTAGCCTCAGGGGTTGCATTCATCAAAAATCAGGAATTAGGGTTTCTTGACCTAATTCACCCCTAAGTTGACTTTTGGGGCAAATCATGAGCCAAGACCTCAAGAGAGGGTTTGAGGGTTTCTAATGAACTATATTGATCCATTTGGAACAATGGATTAACCCAAGAAGCTTGAGCAACAAGTCTCAATTTCATCTGCACCACAATTAGGGTTTTAAGGAAAAAGTCAACTGTAACTTTGACTTTTGACCAGGACATGCTCCCAAGCCCTATGACATGCATCAATATACCTATGACACCCATGGAACATGTCCATCAAGTTTGATTTAGGTCAAAGACATGATTTCCTGAAGAATTGCACAGTTTGGAATTCATCTAATAAAAAGTCAACTGTGCACAAAAGTCAACTTTGACTTTTTGAGATTTTTCACAAAAATGGATTTTTAACCCTAAAATGATGTTAATGTATGATTTTAATCATCATTCATCAAGAAAAATCAAGAAAAGTTGGATAACTTGTAAAAGGGGTAACCATAAAAACTTAGAAAATTTTCTAAGTTAAAAATAAAGTGGCTAGGGTACCACCTTTGGAGGATCATAACTCCTAAACCACAAAGCCATTTTTCCTCATCCAAATATGGATTTGTAGCCCTCATTAACCTCTACAAAAACTTTAACTAGACCTAAATCCAATTCATTAAGGATTTTGAGTTATGGAGTGATCAAAATGGCTGAAAAATGAAAATGTCACTTTTTCCAACACTTAGTGAAATTTTCACTAAGTCCAAATCTGTCTTCACTTTTTGCCAAATGTAGGGGGATTTTTCACTTGGATTCGAAAGAGATCAAAACCAAATATGTTCCAACAGTTGTTGTATCATGTAAGGGCTTTCCAAAATGGCCAAGAACATTACCAAATTCCATTTGAATCATGAGATACAACATTGCCAAATTGCCATGTTGAAATCTGTCAAGGCAAGGCAGAATTTGCATTTTTGCTCGATTTGCCAAAATCAGCCAAATCCAAACACTCTTATCCACTTGGACACATCAGAGGATTGAATCTAAAGGGGATAATCACTGAGCCAAGCCTCCAAAGTCTTTGGAACAAGAAATAGCATGTTGAACCTAGACTGGCCAATATAGGGACAAAACTCCAAATTTGGATTGGAGCATTCAATAGAAGCATCAAGGTGGCATGGACTGAGCCATTTTCATTTGAATTCAGTCAAGACTTATCCAAGACCAAGGGAACCACAACCCTGTGCCCTAACCTCTAGTCAATGGCTAGAGGAGACTTGGATTTCCATTGGCCGACATTGAACAAACACCTGCTGCAGTTGCCATTCACTATTCCTTGCAAAACAAACTTGCTCTACTATAAATAGAGCTCAATTGTGATCAGTTTAAGTAAACCAAAGGCCTACAACAATTGCCTTTCTCAAAATCTCTTTCTCTTGGCAAAAATGCCTTTCTTAGCAAGGTAGCTATCGGGTTTTGAGCTAGAGGGCAATTCCACTCAAACCAATCACTCACACACCTCACATACATCACATATGAGATGATCAAACACTTAAACAACAACTGGAACACTGATTTCTCAGAATCACCAGTCAATTGCTCAAGGTTTTAACCAAAGTGCAGTTGAGATGCCATGAAATGATCCAGCCAATTTCAATCAAGTCCAAGCATTCAAACACACTCCATAGGGTGTAGGGAAGCTGTTCAGATCATCACCACTCATCTGTAACACCTCCAGTTAAAAAATCACATTGCACTTGCTGTCACGGCCTAGAGGTAAGCATATACTTGGTCATCTCTCAATCTATGCATATTTCCTCGCATAATAATTTGGCCATATGTTCATAATCATGCATGGAATGTTTCCCCTCAATTAATTGCATTGTTTGAATCGTGTATCAAAAATCCTAGCCTTCATGCAGAAATTAGGGTTCTTGAGGATTTTTCGTGATTTCTTGTTATATGTTTAATTTAAATGAAATTAATTGACATAGACATGATCGTGAGGTTGAGACGAGCATAATGATATGTGGATTGCATGATATAATCAAGTATTCAGTGAGATTGGATAGAAAATGCAAATCTGGCCAAACCCAGAACACGCGCGTGTTCTTGGTGTGTTCTTGGCACCATTTCTTTCAAATTCAAATATTTGAATTTTGTGATTTTATTTAATTGATTCAAAAATTAATTTCTCTCTGAGTTTTAATGATTTTGAGTTGATTCTTTTTTTAATAATTCACAAAAATGTTAAATTATTTTATTTTATCAAAAAATCCCAAAAATATTATTTATTTCATATAATTGATATTTTTGCAAAGAATTAATATTTTAATTGTTTTTGACATTTTAAATATTTTGTCCACATTGATTTTGCAACTTTTAATGCTTTCTAATTATTTTGTAGGTCAATACTTAATTTTTGAAGCATTAATCCAAGATCACAATTTGTTTTTCATATGTTAAACAATTTTGATCATTTTAATTGAATTTTTATTCAATTAAATACATTTTTGAAAACAAATTAGGGTTTTTGGATTAATTCAACCCTCATAAATCATTTTCAAAACACTTTGGGCCTCTAATAGAGTGTAAGACCCAATCCTTTTTTTGACCAAACCATTTTTGAGCCTCAGTGTATTGTATAAGTCCCGATACCATAAAAAACAAACGGCGCGATCGTCGCCTTTTAAAAATAACCCTGGGCTTACCCTCGAGTAGTAAGACCCATTTCTTTTCTTAAAACTCACTTGGGCCTCTAATAGAGTGTAAGACCCAACCCTCTTTTAACCAAAAACATTTTGGGCCTCACTTATTGTATAAGTCCCTCTGCGTTAAAAGAAAACCTCGGCACGATCGCCATTTTAAACGGAAAAATCAACTGGGCCTACCCTCGTGTTATAAGCCCCACTCTTTTTCTTTAAACTTTTTGGGTCTCTTGAGAGAGTGTAAGACCCATCCCTTTGTACAGAAAACTTTTTGGGCCTCAGTCACTTGTATAAGTCCCTCTGTACAAATTCAACAGTACGCTCACTGATAAAACCCTGGGCCTCTCCTTGAGCTTTAAGCCCCAAATCTTTCTTTTTCAAAGCACTTTCTCCTTTGATTTTGAATATACTGTTGTTTTCAATCTTTCTTTGTTGAACAACTAACCAAACAACATGGAAGCTCTACAACCGAGTAAGTGGTTATTGCTTTCTTTTACCGCTTTCATATACATATAACTGTATTGTGGGGCTGTTTCGCTGTAAGTCTTCTTTCATAAACTCATATCAACTGTGTAATAATAGTATAGATATTTAGAGTTTCCTCGGCAACTACGTCTAGCATTAAGCCCGTTGATCACTCTTAGAAATAGTCTAAACTAGATCCCCATAGGATTACCAGACACAGTCTTCCCTCTTCTTGGGGTTAAACAATATGGAGCCATGAAAGGCAGCATTCTCTATGACCCCTTTCATAGACTGTCACTCATAGAAGTTGTCAAAGAAACTCTATTCCCCAGAGATGATCTCTTCTTCGTGAATGGCATCTCTTGAGTTTCTTCCAAATTCTCGGACTTTCCTGGCTTGATCTATTCTCGGTGAATGGCATGTCTTGAACTTCTCGGGGTTTGGGGACCCACAGGCTTCTTAAAAGCACTTGTCAAAGAAACTCTACTCCCCAGAGATGATCTTTTCTCCGTGAATGGCATCTCTTGAGTTTCTTCCAAATTCTCAAACTTTCCTGACTTGATCTATTCCTTGTGGATAGCTTGCCTTGAATTTCTCGGGGTTTGGGGACCCATCGGCTTTATAAAAGCAATCGGCCTCCTCTTGGGCATCGTATAAGGACCCACGGGCTTCCTAAAAGCAACCCCGCCTCCTCTTGGGCTTAGTACAAGGACCCTACGGCTTCTTAGAAGTATTCACAGCCTCCTCTTAGGCTTCATATAATGATCTCTTCCTCCGGGAATGATAGCCTCCTCTTGGGCTTTATACAAGGACCCGTCGGCTTCTTAAAAGCTTCCAGCCTCCTCTTGGGCTTCATACAAATTGTCCCGACGACCTCCTAGAGGTATAGGAACAGAACTTAGTCAGCTTCATAGAGCAGTCCTTTCAAAGAGTCTACTACTATTTCTCAAAGCACAGTACAAAAGATGAAACTCTAGACTTGGACAGTCTAATTTCCTTGAGTCTCAAAGACATTCTCAAGCACCCTTCAAGAATAGGAAGGAACCCGTAGACTCGGACAGTCTCAATACCCTTCGGATTTCCCACTTCCTTAGAGAACAGGAATAACCCGGATCCTTGAATCAAATCCTTGAGTACAGTGTTGCTCATATAATAACTGATTTTCTCTTTCAAAATCAGTATATTGGGCCTGTCACTCAACTGAAACAGTCACCACAGCCTCCTCTTGGGCTTTGTACAATGATCCTCCCCATCGGAGTCAAACAATGTTTAGCCTCTCTCTCGGGATTTGTACGAGACACATAAGAGACTCCCTTGTTGAGTCAATCACCATTTTTGCCTCCATCTCGGGCTTCGTACGAGATACAAAAAACTCTCTTGTTGAGTCAAATAGCCTCCATCTCGGGCTTTATACGAGATACCAAAAGACTTCATCGTCGAGTCAAAACCTTTCAGCCTCTCTCTCGGGCTTTGTACGAGACACATAATAGCCTCCTCTTAGGCTTTATATAAAAAAACCACTGGTTAATCCAATTAACCTTTTAGCATCAAAGTTGTGCCTCGTTCACAGTACACAAACATCAACAACTCTTTCCCCTTCATCTAATCGCTGTAAGCGGCAAGCCTCTGGATCATCTACATCCATGCCCATGTCCCTCTTTTAGCATAAGAAATTCCTAAGGAAAGATGGCATTGCTCAACACTGAGTTAAAAGTCTTCTCCTTCAGGTTAAAATCCCCTATAAAGGAAATTATTGCATTGCCGAATTCACACATCCCGGTTAAAGTAATCTTCCTTTACAGTCAGTCACCCAACAGTTGTGACATACAATCCCCTCTTTAGAGATGACAAATTCTACCTAAAGTCAAACCTTCAGCTTCACATCTTGGGCTTTGAACAAGATATAAATCACCTTTCACTTCACGTCTTGGGCTTTGAACAAGACACCAAAAACAACCATTTCCTCCCATAGAATAGGAGGAACTACGAACGCTCTGATTTCCCTTTTTCGGTAAACGGGAATACGTAGGCATAAGATTGAAAGAAAAATCTTAGCGAGCATACTAAACAAAAACCCAAAATCCCATACTCTCATGTATCTATCAAAATCATCAGTCCTAACATCCTAATCCTCGTTCCCCGCCAAAAAATCCTAGAAAGAGAAAAGAAAACCGTATTGGCGAAAATACAAATAACCAGTACAAAGGCCCCCCACATTGATAGCATTCGTAACCCAACAGACCGCTGTTTAAACTCAGTATGCAAGCAGGGTTAATTGGAGACATCTATTTCCCTTCCTTATTCAGCTCACAATAGGATAAAAATCGAATCGACCTGTAGTTAAAACTCAACCGCAGAGAGCGACCAACGCTTAAGAACCGCGTCCAAAATCGCTCGCTACACTAAGTACGGAGGACTGCTATATCTGTTAAGGGTCCATGTAATCGAAGGAATCCTGTCTACGCTAATTCAGTTCTACGATCCGGTTTATCACTGTTTCACATTCTCGGATTATCAACTAGCACCGACTCTAGAGGAGTACTCTCACCTGACTGATTTACCCATCACTGACCAAGCTCCATTTTCTAGACTGGAAGAAATTCCAAAGGATCAAACCATTCCAAGAGCAATCTATTTGGACGAGTCAGAAGTTAGGACTCACATGACCGCTAAGGACGGAATCCCAGGTTTACCATCCATGTTTTTTATAGAGAAAGCCATGTATTTTTCCAGTATAGGAAACGTTACTGCTTTCGAGGATATCTTTGTTCTACTCACCTACGGGTTATTCCTTTTTTCCAACATTGATAACTTCATTGATATCAATGCCATTAAAATATTTCTGATTGGAAACCCTGTACCGACCTTGCTTGCAGATGCTTATCATTCTGTACACTTAAGGAATTTGTACAGAGGAGGAATGATCACATGTTGTGTACCCCTGCTATACAAATGGTTCACTTCCCATTTACCCAAGTCTGCTGCTTTTTGGGATCATAAGAGTACTCTACGTTGGTCATAGAGAATTATGTCTCTTACCAACTCTGACATAGATTGGTACAATAGGATCTATGATGGGATAAGAATCATTGACCATTATGGAAACTTCCCTAATTTACCCCTTATAGGAACTAAAGGAGGAATCAATGATCATCCAGTTTTAGTTCGTCGTCAATTCGGAGAAAATGTTCATCTAGAAGGTCTTTTCTTCAAGGAAGGAGAAAATGACAGTGCACTAAAGACAGAAATAGTGCATGCCTGGAAATATGTTCACAGGAAAGGAAGAGAGTCTCTAGGAAAACCAGACTGTGTCTCTGTGGAACCTTATCTCCACTGGGTACAAGCTAGAGCTCTCAAGCTGAGGATGCCATACCCTCGTCAAGAAGTTCTTCCGCTAAAGGAATCTGTCCTTTATTTTATGTCTGATACGGAAAAACTCCAGGTCACTCTCAACAAAGTTCAACGGGAAAAGAAATCTTGGAAAAATAAGTATCGCATTCTCAATGTGGAGTGTACCAAAATACAGTAACTGTTAAAAGAAAAAGACGCTCTGATCGAGATTTTAGAGCAACATGTTGTAGAAAATCAAGAAGACCGGAGGAATTTGCCCGCTCCTTTCACTTGGCAAAGGAATGACAACCCGACAACGGCTCAAGAGCCCCGGTCAAAGAAAATAAAAATACCAAAATCAGCACCTGAGTTCTCTTCAGAGAGTACTCAGGATCCATAAGCTTGGATTTTTCCTTTTACAGCACTTTGTAAATTACTGTATTTCCAATTCTGCAATCTTTGAATTCAATAAAACGGGGTCTCCCCACTGTGTGATATTTGCAATCCAATTGTTGAAGTTTCTTTTGATTAAATAAAAAAATTAATATAATTATTGCGTATCATTCATCATTCTCACATAACGCATTCTTCTTACCTACGAATCTCACGTCTGTGTCTCGATTCTAGAGTCAAAGTGTCTCATTCGTACAATAGTCAAGCCAATCGACAAAAGAAAATGGATCATCTCGAGGAAGAGAACAGAGAGCTGAGAGAAGAAATCGACGCTCTGAAAGAAGATTTTATAAAACTTCACAATGACATGCAATCTCTGACAGCAGCTCAAATACAACAACAAAGGACTGTGATCTTAGCGATCACATCCACGCCCATAGCGGAAAAGTATGATCCTCAGTACAACATGCCTAAAGATCTTCCATGGGGCATGCCACTCAACTATATCCCGGAAGGATATATTCCGCCGATCACGGAAGATCCGAAAACTGCAGCAGGAACTGCTGGGCCTGAAGGTTACAAACTTCGCGAAAGCAAAGATGCAAGGGGCATGACAGCAACTCCTGAAGGTTACAAACTTCGGGATAGGGAAGCACCAAGAGTCACAGCCGTAATGACAATACCACCACCCGTGGTACACACTGTCCCGGAAGGAACTGCATGCCATTCGCGGTCAGGCTCTATTTGGAAAGGATGCCGCAGACCTTTGTTTGATCCCCAATGTGAAAATTCCGCACAAGTTCAAGGTGCCCGAATTTGAGAAATACAAGGGCAACACCTGCCCTCAAAGTCATCTGGTGATGTACGCTCAGAAAATGTCAACACAGACAGAGAACCAACAGCTATTGGTCAACTATTTCCAAGATAGTTTAACCGGTGCCGCACTCAAATGGTACATGGGTTTATACCTCACTAAGATTATCACTTTCAGAGATCTTGGCGCTGCCTTCGTTCAGCAGTATAAGTATAACCTGGACATGGCACCGGAAAGAGATCAACTCAGAGCCATGTCGCAGAAGGACAAGGAAACCTTTAAGGAATATGCTCAGAGATGGCGTTAAATTGCCTCCCAGATTTGTCCACCTCTTGAGGAAAAAGAGATGACAAAGATATTCTTGAAAACCTTGAGCTCATTCTACTACGACCGAATGGTCGCCAGTGCACCCAGCGACTTTAGTGAAATGGTAAACATAGGAGTACGTCTTGAAGAAGCAGTCCGAGAAGGACGTGTGGTCAAAGATGTTAGACCATCAAGCAGTACCAAAAGATACGGTAGTGCTTTCCCTAAGAAAAAAGAGCAAGATATTGGTAATATCTCTCTGGGAAAGCAAAGGAGAAGGTACCAACCAGTAGCAGCTGTAACTCCTGCTATCAACCCTGTGCCTGTTCCACCGTACAACAATAATAATCGTATAACGCGACCTCTAGGGTTCAACCCTATACCAATGTTGTACGCAAAACTTTTTCCACTACTACTGGTCAAGGGGCACATCCAAACCAGGTCTCCTCTTACAGTACAAAAAATCTGCCTTTTTGGTTCAAAGCGGATCAAACTTTCCCTTACCATTAAGGAGGACCAGGGCATAACATAGAAAACTGTCTCAGCTTCAAATCCATGTGCAGAAGCTTGTTAGGAACAGGGTCATATCCTTCAAGGATACAAATCCAAATGTTCAGACGAACCCGTTGCCTCAACATAAGAAAGCTGCAGTCAATTTGATAGAGGAAGAATCCAACCACAGCTATCAAATTCACGATGTACTCTTGTTGGGAACCAACCTGGTCAAGATGCATTGCATACAGAGTGGATACAGTTATGTACCATTTCACAACTATCACCAGTGTGATATCTGCTCTAAAGACAATCAAGGATGTTCTGTGGTGCAATCAGCTCTATAGGAACAGATGGATCTCGGATGGATCCAAGATCACTAAATCCGTGAAGTCAACATGACTTATACAAATTCCAACATCATTCAAAACCACAACATTCTGGCGATGAATTTCAACTTGGTGGCAATGCACTCCAGGCAAAGCCAACATCATGATCTGCCACGACATGATTACGATTCCTGTCTAATCTGCTCGGGAAACAATCAGGGATGCTCTTTTGTACAAGAGGCCCTCCAGCGTCAGATGGATCTTAGATGGATTCAGGATTACCGTGATAGAAGACATTACCAAGTTAATATGATTCAAAACTTTGATATTCGTTTGATGAATACCAACTTGGTGGAATTACACGCTAAGCAAGTCCAGCTCGATTTTCTGACCTCACGTGATTATCAGAATTGTAAGGTATGTCGTGAGAGTAACCAAGGATGCGCACTCGTTCAAAGAACACTGCAACACTTATTGAACCACTGGTGGCTTCCGATCTATCTAGATGAAGACACACAACAAGTCAGTATGACTGAAGGGAACCCTACTAGGCATCAAATTCAGGATGTTCGATCAATGGAAACAGATCTAGTAAGGTTACACTGCATACAAAACGGATGTGGCCGGGTGCCACCACACAACTATGAGCGCTGTAGAGTTTGCTCAGAGAATAACCAAGGATGCTACCTCGTGCGAGCAGCCCTTCAAAGTCAGTTGGACCACAAAGAGGTTCAACCATGTCCAAGCTCTGGTTCAATTAACATAATTTTGGACTAACTTCCTAATCGAGGCAAATAATTTGGGGTTTAGTTATGAGGAACTTCCGGAAGAAGCCAAAAATCACAACATGGCACTTAATATCACAGTCAACTGCCAGGATGATGCATTAGCTAGCATACTGGTAGACACCAGATCAACTCTAAATGTTATGCCAAAATCTACTCTGATGTGACTGTCATTTCAAGGATCTCCGATGCGGGGCAGCGAGGTCATCGTCAAAGGCATTTTACAAATCCAGAAAAACAGTTATCCGCGAAGTCGCCCTTTCCATAACTATCGATCCTCACACTTTCCAAGTCACTTTCTAGGTCATGCACACCCGGGCTGCATAGAGTTGTTTGTTAGGAAGTCCTTGGATACACGAGGCTGGGGTAGTCACTTCGACACTTCACCAGAAGCTGAAGTTCGTCAAGAATGGCCAACTTATCACAGTCTGCGAAGAACAAGCCTTGATCGTGAGCATTTTATCATCGTCCACTTGTGTAGAACCAGAGGAGGTTGTTGGAACCTAGTTCCAAGCATTTTTGGTGAGCCATGATAACCAATCAGAAAAGGGAACATCGATTTCCTCGTACAAAGATGCTCTCGAAGTAATCAAAAGTAACAAGACAAAGAAAGGTCTTGGTTTTTCCTCAACCTGTACCCAGACTTCTACTAATGATGAAAGTCTTCATCCCATTCAAGACTTCTTCCACAGTGGAGGTTTCCTTCACCCAGTGTCTCAAGAAGTCCATACCATCAACGAGGGTGATTCATCTGATACAGATGAAGAGTGGAAGTCTTATCTCAACGAGGACGGTTATATGTCTCAGGGAGAGGTGCATACGCCATTTTGCTATCCCGCACATAGTCCGAGATATATACCAAGATCAGACGTCAAAATGATATACGGAGATTGTGATCCAGAAGGATGTCGTGCTCCACCAAACTCATTAGAGGAGGACACTCTTATGAAAGACAACTTTGACTATAACTATTATGGCCCAATGGATGGCCTGCCTATCTGGAAGCCGTACCCGGGAGACTTAGGGAAAAAGAGTCAGCCCAACGATGCATATCACCTGAGAATCATTGAAAAGAATACCTGTGTCCCCACCGAATCATGGGATCATTACTCAAGGCAGTCATAAAATATCCAGCACGACTATGAATTTGCAAGGATTGCATGACAAGAATTCCTTAACTACGCTTTTCCTGAGGTCAACGTCATCGAAAGGGATGACTCCTCCAGTTCCAAAGAAGTGTGGGATACTTTAGGACAACCGAGTGTCAATTATGACTTCTTAGTCAAGTACACCACTCCTGAAAGCTTTCGTATCAGGCTCGAAGACACCCAGCCAACTGGATAGGGAGATCTGCTTGAGAGTGCAAACACTGTGCAAGATACAACAGAAGAGTTCGTCTACGACAACTCTGCCTTGGAGACAGACTCCAACGATCCTGCTCCACCAGAAATCAGCGTCATTTCTGAAAACAAGCCAAGAGGGAAGATACTAAACTTTGTGATTCACCGAGGAGTTCCCCGCCAATGGGTTGCTATCAACATTCCAAAAGTCGTTTATAAGTCTAAGTAATTGCCGTCTTTGTCTTAACCATTCACCTTGCCCAGGTGAAACGGATGTTTTGATAGGGGTTACTTTATGTAAATGTCTCTCTTTGCTTCACCCAAAGCGACAGAGTTTTGTTTTATAGGGTTGTAGTTTAAAGAATCGACCAGATCATAAATAAAATAACGTCGTTCTGTAATTTCCTCATTTTATTGTTGTTTTCTTTTTTTGCTTTTTCAGAAAATGGTAATCCTAAAAACAACTCAAATAATAAAAACAAGCATTTTTCAGAAAATACACAGCACACACTCTTGCGTTTTCTCTATCTCTTTTAAAAATAAATCATCAAGTCATGCAGATTGCTTGTTTTAAACCCCATTGAAACATACGATCCAATACCTTCTCCCAACTTTGCATTCCCGGTATTTGAGGCTGAAGAAGAAAATGACGAAGAAATTCCAGAAGAGATCTCCCGATTACTCAGACAAGAGGAAAGGTCCATTGAACCTTACAAAGAGACGTTGGAAACGGTCAACTTGGGTTCAGAAGAAGAGAGAAAAGAAGTCAAGATTGGGGCACTACTCAGTCCAACTGTCAAAGAATGTTTGATAAAGCTTCTCAAAGACTTTCCCGATGTATTCGCTTGGTCCTATCAGGATATGCCAGGGTTGGATACCAGCATTGTGGAACATCATCTACCGTTAAGATCAGAATGTCCGCCAGTAAAACAAAGACTAAGACGGACTCATCGAGACATGGCCATCAAAGTCAAAGAGGAAGTACAAAAACAGATTGATGCGGGTTTCCTCGCCACATAAGAATATCCTTAATGGTTAGCCAACGTAGTACCAGTTCCGAAAAAGGACGGAAAGGTCATAATATGTGTAGACTACAGGGATCTGAACAAGGCCAGTCCAAAGGATGGCTTTCCCCTACCACACATTGACATGCTGGTAGACAGTACATCGAAATTCAAAGTATTCTCCTTCATGGATGGATTCTCGGGCTATAATCAGATAAAAATGGCGCCAAAAGACATGGAGAAAACTTCATTCATCACCCCATGGGGCACTTTTTATTACAAGGCAATGTCGTTCGGTTTGAAGAATGCCGGGGAAACCTATCAAAGGGCCATGACTACTCTGTTTCACGACATAATACACAAAGAAATAGAGGTATATGTCGATGATATGATTGCCAAATCTAAAACAGAAGAGGAACATGTGACCCACCTGTCAAAACTATTCGAGCATCTGAGAAAGTACAAACTCCGCTTGAATCCTAAAAAGTGCACGTTCGGTGTTCGCTTAGGAAAACTGCTAGGGTTCATCGTCAGCCAGAAAGGAATTGAGGTTGATCTTGACAAAGTTAAGGCCATTCAAGAAATGCCTTCTCCAAAGACTGAAAAACAAACCAGGGGATTCCTGTGACGTTTGAATTACATTTCCAGATTTATATTCCTCATGACCGTGACATTTGTGCCAATATTCAAATTACTAAAAAAGAATCAGGATTGGGTATGGATAGAAGATTGCCATACTGCCTTCGACAGTATCAAATAATACCTGTTGAATCCACCAATTCTGTCACCTCCAGTGGAGGGAAAACCACTGATTATCTACCTAACAGTCTTGGAAGACTCCATGGGTTGTGTACTTGGCCAACAAGACGAAACCAAAAGGAAAGAGTCTGCCATCTACTATTTGAGCAAGAAGATTACCGACTGCAAGACCCGCTACACTATGCTTGAGAAAACTTGTTGCGTTATGTGTCATACCCCAAATTTTGACCACTAAGATTTCCCATCATTGTGAAAATCATCATCACAATATGGAGGAACCATCATACCTCATTAGTCTCCCCAAGGATGGGTGAGCATCCACTACAGTCAAAATTAGGGTTTCAAGCCCTCTCAGAGTTCTTAGACAAAGGATCAATCAAGAAATGACATGATCTTCAACTTGTCTAGCCTCTCAAATAGATACAGTGGATCAAGAGGACTCCCACTTCAAGGATTAAGCACAAGGCTGCTCCCTTCCAAGTGGATCAAGCCTCAAGATCGCCAGTGTCACCAAATTAGGGTTTGGTCGACCAGGGCCTCCAGATGGAAATTCTCCTCTGGGCATGAGCCAATGCTTCAAAGCATATCCTAAAATAATCCATGGAACCTCATAGGCCCAAGCATCAAGTCAATTTGACCTCAGGGGATGCATAAATCAAAAATCAGGAATTAGGGTTTCTTGACCTAATTCACCCCTAAGTTGACTTTTGGGACAAATCATGAGCCAAGACCTCGAGACATGATTTGAGGGTCTCCAACATACCACATTGATCCATTTGTAACAATGGATTAATCAAAGAAGCTTGAGCAGCAAGTCTCAATTTCATCAGTACCACAGTTAGGGTTTCGCGAGAAAAGTCAACTGTATCTTTGACTTTTGACCAGGACATGCTCCCAAATCCTAGGACATGATTCAATACACCCTATAACACCTATGAAATCAATCCATCAAGTTTGATTTAGGTCAAGGACTTGATTTCATAGAGGATCACACAGTTTGGAATTCATGTGACAAAAATTCAACTGTGCACAAAAGTCAACTCTGACTTTTTGAAATTTTTCACAAAAATGGTTTTTTAACCCTAAAATGATGTTAATGTATGATTTGAATCATCATTCATCAAGAAAAATCAAGAAAAGTGGGATAACTTGTAAAATGGGTAACCATAAAAACTTAGAAAATTTTCTAAGTTATGAACAAAGTGGCAAGGGTACCAGCTTTGGAGGATCATAACTCCTAAACCACAAAGCCATTTTCCCCATCCAAAGCTTGATTTGTAGATCTCATTACCCTCTACAAAAGCTTAAAACTGACCTCCCTCCAAATTCCTCATGGATTTTGAGTTATGGAATGATCAAAATCACAAAAAGTGAAAATGTCACTTTTTTCCAACACTTAGTGAAATTTTCATTAATTCAAAATCTGCCTTCACTTTTTTCCAAATGTAGGGGGATTTTTCACTTGAATCCAAAAAGTATCAAAACCAAATATGATTAAACAGTTGTTGTATCATATGAAGGCTTTCCAAAATGGCCAAGAACATCACCAAATTCCACTTGGGCCAAGAGATATGATAATGGCAATATGCCTTGCTGAAAACTGCCAAGGCTAGGCAGAATTTTGCATTTTTGCTCGATTTGGAAAAATCAGATAATTCTAAGCCTTGTCATCACTTTGGACACATCTGAGGATCAAATCTAAAGGGGACAAACACTGAGCCAAGCCTCCAAAGTCCTTGGAACAAAAAGTAGCCTGCCAAACCTAGAAATGCCTAAAAGAGGGACAAGACTCCAATTTTGGATTAGAGCATTCAATGCATACACCAAGGTGGCATGTACTGAGGCATTTGCAACTGAATTCAGTCAAGACTTATCCAAGACCAAGGGAACCACAACCCTGTGCCCTAACATCTAGTCAATGGCTAAAGGAGACTTGGATTCCAAAGTGCAACGATTGGCCAAACCTCAATTGCAGTTGCCATTCACTATTGCTTGCAAAAGAAACTTGCTCTATTATAAATAGAGCTCAATTGTGATCAGTTTGAGTACACCAAAGCCATCAAACAAATTATTTCCTCAAAATCTCTTCTTTCACTCCAATTTTGCCTTCTAAGGCAAGTCACTATCGTGTTTTGAGTTTGAGAGCAATTCCAATCAAACCAATCACACACACACACCTCATAAACATCATATAAAAGTGATCCAAACACTTAAACAACATCTGGAACACTGATTTCTCAGAATCACCAGTAAGTTGCTCAAGGTTTTAACCAAGTTGCCGCTGAGATGCCATGAAGTGATCCATCCATTTCCAGTCAAGTCCAAGCATTCAAACGCACTCCATAGGGTGTAGGGAAGCTGTTCAGATCATCACAACTCATCTGTAACACCTCCAACTCAAAAATCACATTGCTCTTGCTGTCACGACCTTCAAGTAAGCCTAAACTTGGTCATCTCTTAATCTATGCATATTTCCTCGCACAATACTTTTGCCAAATGTTCATAATCATGCATAGAATGTTTTCCCTCAATTAATTGCTTTGTTTGAATCGTGTATCAAAATTCTCAGCCTTCATGCAAATTTTAGGGTTCTTGAGGTTTTGTCTTGATTTCTTATTCCATGTTAAAAATAAATGAAATTAAAGACCATAGACATGATCTTGAGGTTGAAACGAGCAGATTGATAGGTGGTTTGCATGATTCCATCAAGTATTCAGTGAGATTGGAGAGAAAATGCAAATCTGGGCAAAACTCAGAACACGCGCGTGTTCTTGGTTGTTCTTGGCGCCCTTTTTGAAAATTCAAATATTTGAATTTTGTGATTTTATTTAATTGATTCAAAAATTAATTTCTCTCTGAGTTTTAATGATTTTGAGTTGATTCATTTTTTAATAATTCACAAAAATGTTAAAATATTTTATTTTCCCAAAAAATCCCAAAAATATTATTTATTTCATATAATTGATATTTTTGCAAATAATTAATATTTTAATTGTTTTTGACATTTAAAATATTTTTTCCTTCTTGATTTTGCAAATTTTAATGACTTCTAATCATTTTGTAGGTCAAAAGGTGATTTTTGAAACATTAATCCAAGATCACAATTTATTTTCCACATGTTAAACAATTTTGATCATTTTAATTGAATTTTTTATTCAATTAAAATACATTTTGGAAACAAATTAGGGTTTTGATTAATTTAACCTTCATCAAACCTTTTAAAAAACACTTTGGGCCTCTAATAGAGTGTAAGACCCAATCCGTTGTAAATACAAAACCATTTCGGGCCTCACTTATTATATAAGTCCCGTTGTATTTCAAAAAGTTCGACGCGATCATCGTTCGTTGAAAAACAAACCCTGGGCCTCTCCTCGAGCTATAAGACCCATTAAAAATCTTTTGGGCCTCTATTAGAGTCTAAGACCCAACCCCCTTTGAAAACCAAACCATTTTGGGCCTCAATGCATAGTATAAGACCCACCGCGTTTTCAAAAATCTCGGCGCGATCGCCATTTTCAAACAAATGACCCTGGGCCTCTCCTTGAGCTGTAAGGCCCACCACTTGTACAAAAATAAATCTTTTGGGCCTCTATTAGAGTGTAAGGCCATATCCCCTTTTAACCAAAACTTTTTGGGCCTCAGACATTGTATAAGTCCCCCTGTGTTAAAAGAAAACCTCGACGCGATCTCCAATAAAAAAAACAATCATCTGGGCCTACCCTCGTGTCGTAAGCCCCATTCTTTTCCTTTAAACACTTGGGCCTCTTGAAAGAGTGTAAGACCCATCCCCTTGTACAGAAAACCTTTCTTGGGCCTCAATCACTTATATAAGTCCCTCTGTACAAAACGACAGTGCGATCATTGATAAACCTTGGGCCTCTCCTTGAGCTGTAAGCCCCAACATCTTTTCAAAATACTTTCTCCTTTAATTTTGAATATACTATTGTTTTCAATCTTTCTTTGTTGAACAACTAACCAAACCGCATAGAAGCTCTACAACCGTGTAAGTGGTTATATGCTTTCTTTATCCGCTTTCATATACATATAACTGTATTGTTGGGTTGTTTCACTGTAAGTCTTCTTTCATAAACTCATATCAACTGTGTAATACTAGTATAGATATTTAGAGTTTCCCCGGCAACTACGTCTAGCACTAAGCCCTGTTGATCACTCTTAAATAGACATAGTCTTCCATCCTCTTGGGGTTAAAAATATGGAGACGTGAAAGGCAGCATTATCGGTGAACCCTTTCACAGACTGTCACCATTAGACATTGTCAAAGAGAATCTACTCCCCAGAGATGATCTTTTCTCCGTGAATGGCATCTCTTGAATTTCTTCCAAATTCTCGGACTTTCCTGGCTTGATCTATTCTCTGTGAATAGCCTGTCTTGAATTTCTCGGGGTTTGGGGACCCACTGGCTTCCTAAAAGCATCCCCGCCTCCTCTTGGGCGTTGTACAAGGACCCTACGGCTTCTTAGAAGTATTCACAGCCTCCTCTTAGGCTTCGTATAAGGATTCTTCCTTTGGGAAGAGAGCCTCCTCTTGGGCTTTGTACAAATTGTCCCTTGGCTTCTTAAAGGTTTCCAGCCTCCTCTTGGGCTTCGTACAAATTGTCCCGACGACCTCCTAGAGGTTATGGAGCAGAAATTAGTCATCTTAATAGAACAGTCTTTCAAAAAGTCTAGATCTTTCTACCGTGAACGTACTACTACTGTTTCTTTAAGCATAGTACAAAAGATAAAACTCTAGACTTGAACAGACTAATCTCCTTGAGTCTCGAAGGCATTCTCAAGTAGGGAAAAAACACCAGTAGACTCGGACAGTCTCCAATACCCTCTGGATTCCCCATTTCCTTAAAGAACAGGAAATAACCCTGATCCTCTGATCAATCCCAAAGATATCCTTACCTTTAATCAGTCTCTATATAAGAACTGATTTTCTCTTTTAACCAACCTACTGGACCTGTCACTCAACTGAAACAGCAACCCCTTTTAGCCTCTATCTCGGGCTTCGTACGAGATACAAAAAGACTCTCTTGTTGAGTCAAACCTTTTAGCCTCTATCTCGGACTTCGTACGAGATACAAAACACTCTCTTATTGAGTATAAAAGACTCTCTTGTTGAGTCAACCTTTTAGCCTTCATCTCGGGCTTCGTACGAGATACAAAAAGACTCTCTTGTTGAGTCAAACCTTTTAGCCTCCATCTCGGGCTTCGTACGAGATACAAAAAGACTCTCTTGTTGAGTCAAACCTTTTAGCCTCCATCTCGGGCTTCGTACGAGATACAAAAAGACTCTCTTATTGAGTCAATAATCTTTTTAGCCTTTATCTCGAGCTTCGTACGAGATACAAAACACTCTCTTGTTGAGTATAAAAGACTCTCTTGTTTAGTCAACCTTTAGCCTCCGTCTTGGGCTTCGTACAAGATACATACAAAAAAAACCCTCTTGTTGGGCCAATATCCTCCTCTTAGGCTTTGTATAAGAAAAACCTCGGTTGAGTCAATCAACCTTTTAGCATCAAAACTGTGCCTCGTTCACAGGATACAAACATCAACAACTCCTTTCATCTAATCGTTGTAAGCGGCAAGCCTCTGGATTATTTACATCTACGCCATTGTCCCTCTTTTAGCATGAGAAATTCCTAAGGAAAGATGGCATTGCTCTACACTGAGTTAAAGTCTTCTCCTTCAGGTTAAAACCCCCTATAAAGGAAATTATGGCATTGCTAGGATTCACATATCCCGGTTAAAGTAATCCTCCTTTATAGTCAGTCACCCAACAGTTGGGACAAACATACCCCCTTTAGAGATGACAAATTCTCTCTAAAGACAACACCTTTTAGCTTCACATCTTGGGCTTCGAACAAGATACAAATAGACCTTTTCAGCTTCACGTCTTGGGCTTTGAACAAGACACCAAAACAACATTTCCTCCCATAGAATAGGAGGAACTACGATCGCTCTGATTTCCCTGTTTCGGTAAACGGGAATTGATAAGTGCAAAATGTACCTATTATTGTACATAAGTTTTGTTGCACTTATCGATACTTTTTATCTATATGGTTCAAATAAACCCCACTTTGTTTATAAATACGTTTACCTTACATTTTAGTGTATATATTGCGTATTGTTTAAATATTACTTTGTTTAATTGATTTTTATCTCATTTTTTTGTAGGTATTCAATAAAGGCTATCTTACCATATTCTTGAAGAGTATTGAATAACCTTTCCAACGTTTCTGACCGTGCGTAAATCGGAGTTTCGGTGAAGAAGTTGTGGCCAAAATAAGGACTGGTTTTCTGTCTTGTTTGCATTGCGAACTGGCAGCGAGTGTTCGCATTGCGAAGGTCCCAGCGAAGGCTGGCGGTGAGTTACAAAAGAGAAATAAGCCAAGGTTCGCATGCGAACCAGTTAGCGAGCATTCGCACTGCGAATGGTTCGTTCGCACTGCGAACCAACGAAGGAAAGCAAAGGCGGTTTAGTAATCAGAGGCACTTGAAGTGCCATTTTTTGAGTCATTTGCACTGCGAATGATCGTTTGCACTGCGAACCATGCAGAATTTACAATGTATATAGTTCATTTCAGTTACTTTTTTTACGATGGTTTTGGGGATTCTTGCTCCAACTCCATCAAACTTCATTTTTTCAGTAGATTAGCTTAGAAAACAACATGGAAGCTTGCATGTGGATGATCCGAGGTGGATTTTTCATCGATCGGCTCCGACAATCCGTGAAGTGTTTGGCTCATTTCTTTTCTTCTTCGTGTTTTTCTTCTATGTTGGGTTTTGTATATGTATTGACTATGATCTCATGTATATTTGTCGCTCATGGCGTTGTATAAAACTTGCTTTACAAATCTTTATTGGTGATTGTCTCTGATTTTTGCTTTATGCGCGGGGTTTGGGTTGCGTTAGAGATAACCGTCGCAAACTTCGATTAGGGATGATTGTCTGTTAGTTTCTGGATTCTAGAGATAGATTTAGAGCTAACAATCTTCAATAGGCGTCGAAGCTTAATGCCTTCCGTGTTTCGAGGCTTCGCTCGCGAGAGTGACGAAGAGAGTGACACGATTGTTATCTCAACTGTGCGTTAGACATAACCTTTGTTGTGAGCGATGCTGGGTGATATTGAGGAGTATTATAGGTGGAGTATAACTGGTCGGTAAGTTTAAGTTTGTGAGGAGTGGTTTATATGCATTGCCGAACGAGTTTTTCTTGCTGAAGAATGAATTTGTTTTTATGTTTTAATGTTTACTTTTCTGTTTTCATGTTTTAAACCATGTTAATCCAAACTCATTAACGCAAGAGACTGTCGAACGACATTCTTTCCCTCGAACCGATCTCTGTGGACACGGCATAAATCTCGGAGGGAATTCTTCCGAAAATAAATATTTTGGATGCTTGCCCTATTCTGCATTCAATAAAATGGCGCCTTTGCCGGGGATTGGTTTTGATATTGAATCGCATTATGATAGTTTCTTTGTTTTTGAGTTTTGTAGATATCGTACATGTTGTACATTTTCACTTGTTTATATTGATACTTGTACATTTTGACGTTTGTTTAAGTGTTTTGTTAGGACGCTCGCTTTTTGTTGCGCGGTGAGACATCACCATGGCATGAATGAAGGAAGTTTCTAATTAAGCACCGTAAAGGCCTCGAGCTTACGACGTAAAACAAGCATGTTTTATAGTTTTTCTTTTCGAATGTTTTTGGTTGTTGTTTGCTCACAGATTTTGATTGACTTACTTGAGGATGCTTTTGTGATTTTCCTAGTTGGTTCGTTTCAACTTGCGAATACGTGGTAATGATCTTGTTAAGTTTTGTACACGTCTGAGGTATGTATTTATAGCTTTCTATACTTTAGCATATTCATGATACTTAGACATTTTACAAACTTCCATGCCATCCATTCTTTTGTATACTTGTTCTATTGTGAATCACTTTAGTTCCCAACCTTTTTGTGAGGTGGCTTTCTATTGTTCAGATATGCGCGGAGAACCAACATTCATGTTCTAACTGGATTTTATTATGTTGAATCTTTTGTTTGTGTTGATTATATAAATGCATGAAAAGGATCAAGGCAATTGTTTCATTTTGAGCACAACCACCTTAGCCAAATAGTCAATTCACCTTGTGAGTGTGTGAGAATTCGTAACCCCTTTGAGCTTTTTGATCCATGTTTTTATTTGAACTTAATGCTTGTCTATGAGTATTTAGTTCACTTATTTTTAAATGGATTTTGTTTTTTCTTGGACCTCAATTTTGTGTTGTTGTATGGATTTTTTCCTTGCCTTAGAAAGTAGGGAGTATTCACATGATGGTGCGGTTGAATTCAAGTTGGGGAGAGGATGATTGTATACTCATTGGTTGGATTCTATGAGGATTGAAAAAGAAAAGAAAAAAGAGAAAAATTTGTGAAAGAGAAAAAGAAAGAAAAAAGAAGAAAAAGAAAAATCCTTGAAAAAGGAAACAAAAAGAGTTTCAATAATTATGCTAAATAATTATTGTGTGTTGTGTAGCACTTGGGATTGTGGAAGAAGTTGGTTGAAATTTTGTGTGTGAATCTTTGTGAGTTTTCACTCCCTTAGGTTTAGGCAAGTTTTTGTTTCAATTACCTTTAGAAATTGCCCCTTGTTTGTTTACCCGAACACGTTACAACCTTGAAAGTCCTTGTGATTCTTGCCTTTGTATGTTCAAGATGAATTTGTGGATGTATGCATAATTTAGTATTTTGTTTGCATGAGTGTTGTGTGAGTGTAAAGTACCCCATTTTGTGTTTTTCATCTACCGATGATTGTTTTTGCTAGGTGTGATTCACTTTGGAACTTGTGTTGTTTAAGAATGTTCGGCATGAATTTTTGTATTTTGCATTTGTTTCGTGACTATGTTGTCGTCGTAGTTTAGTGGTAAGTATTTACTTTTGTGTGTACCGTTTTCATTTGAACCATTCATTCATTTCAGTTTTTCAAAACCTGTTGATTCGTCATTCTTTGGATATTGCTTGTGCATTTTCAAGTTTGTTTGATTCTTGTTTGTGGACAAACAATTAGGTAAGTTAGGGAGAGTTTGATAAGTGCAAAATTTACCTATTATTGTATATAACTTTTGTTGCACTTATCGATACTTTTTGTCTATATGGTCCAAATAAACCCCACTTTGTTTATAAATACGTTTACTTTACGTTTTAGTGTATATATTGCGTATTGTTTAAATATTACTTAGTTTAATTGATTTTTATCTCATTTTTTGTAGGTATTCAATAAAGACTATCTTGCCATATTCTTGAAGAGCATTGAATAAGCTTTCCAACGCTTCCGACCGTGCGTAAATCGGAGTTTCGGTGAAGAAGTTGTGGCCAAAATAAGGACTGGTTTTCTGTCTTGTTCGCAATGCGAACTGGCAGCGAGTGTTCGCATTGCGAAGGTCCTGCGAAGGTCCCAGCGAAGGCTGGCAGTGAGTTACAAAAGATAAATAAGCCAAGGTTCGCACTGCGAACCAATCAGCGAGCATTCGCACTGCGAATGGTTCGTTCGCACTGCGAACCAACGAAGGAAAGCAAAGGCGGTTTAGCAATCAGAGGCACTTGAAGTGCCATTTTTTGAGTCATTCGCACTGCGAATGATCGTTTGCACTGCGAACCATGCAGAATTTACAATGTATATAGTTCATTTCAGTTACTTTTTTTACTATGGTTTTGGGGATTCTTGCTCCAACTCCATCAAACTTCATTTTTTCAGTAGATTAGCTTAGAAAACAACATGGAAGCTTGCATGTGGATGATCCCAGGTGGATTTCTCATCGATCGGCTCTGACAATCCGTGAAGTGTTTGGCTCATTTCTTTTCTTCTTCGTGTTTTTCTTCTATGTTGGGTTTTGTATATGTATTGACTATGATCTCATGTATATTTGTCGCTCATGGCGTTGTATAAAACTTGCTTTACAAATCTTTATTGGTGATTGTCTCTGATTTTTGCTTTATGCGTGGGGTTTGGGTTGCGTTAGAGATAACCGTCGCAAACTTCGATTAGGGATGATTGTCTGTTAGTTTCTGGATTCTAGAGATAGATTTAGAGCTAACAATCTTCAATAGGCGTCGAAGCTTAATGCCTTCCGTGTTTCGAGGCTTCGCTCGCGAGAGTGACGAAGAGAGTGACACGGTTGTTATCTCAACTGTGCGTTAGACATAACCTTTGTTGTGAGCGATGCTGGATGATATTGAGGAGTATTGTAGGTGGAGTATAACTGGTCGGTAAGTTTAAGTTTGTGAGGAGTGGTTTATATGCATTGCCGGACGAGTTTTTCTTGCTGAAGAATGAATTTGTTTTTATGTTTTAATGTTTACTTTTCTGTTTTCATGTTTTAAACCATGTTAATCCAAACTCATTAACGCAAGAGACTGTCGAACGGCATTCTTTCCCTCGAACCGATCTCTGTGGACACGACATAAATCTCGGAGGGAATTCTTACGAAAATAAATATTTTTGCTGCTTGCCCTATTCTGCATTCAACAGGAATACGTAGGCATAAGATTGAAAGAAAAATCTTAGCGATCACACCACATCAAAAAACCTCAGGTCACAAATCCTCACATATCCACCAAAATATCCGAGACCGTATTCCCTACCAAAAGTCTAAATTCAACCAAAATAACCTAAGAGAGGCCCCCCACATTAATCGCATCTGTAAACCAAAAGTTTTGACTGTTTGACCTCAGTTTGCAAAGCAGGGTTAGTTGGAGACATCTATTTCCCTTCCTTCATCAGCTTCAATAGGACAAAAAATGAATCGACCGATAGTAACCCAGAGCGGCAGTGCTTAAGAACCACGTCCAAAATCGTTCGCTACAGGAAAAATGGCGCCCACCGTGGGGCCCTCTTTTTTACCTCTCAGGTAGAAACCAAAGAATGATGACTTCACTAGGGACTTCACTGGGATAGGACCTTTTTGACTTCACTAGGATCTTAAGTCAAAACCTTTAAAGTTGGGAAGATACCACAGAATGGCGACTCCGCCGGGGAGCCATTTTTGTCTGGAACATAGGATTTATAGCTCTTTAAAGTCTAGGACTTTAGGACAAATATATATACTGCTTTTCCTAATTGATATCTGTGTTTATTTTTTTGCTAATGGGAATGCGTGTGATGCCGCATGTGGAAAGATTGAGTATACACCTAGGAAAAACCTCTTTTAGTAGTGCGGAAACTGTTGGAAATGGTTGTCACGCGATACTACCCTCTTCTGATGGTTCTTCGAAAAACATCACCTAGAACGGTTCCCGACCCGCTGGTGTTTTCTCGACAAGACTTGATGATGTTGAGAGACAGGTACAAAAATCACTAGTATAAACCTTTGGGGGGGGGGGGGGGGGTAGAGCCTTGACTTCATGACACGGACCCTTTGACCCCATGTTTTTTCTATGTTTTTGTGTGCTGCATTCATGCATTCATCTAAAAAACATTACATCAAAGAAAAATTTTCTCTTCTAGTCTCTCTTTTTCAAATTAAACTAAAACAATGATTGCAAATGTCAGAGAAAAAGATTGCGGTCATGGACTTCGGTAGAAGGAGAACTCATAAGTATACCATCAGGGTTCCAAAACTAGAGGATTTGAGAGGATTAGCGAGGATGATCACTAACCCTGAAGCTTTCAGAGCCAAGTACGGAGGTCTGCTACCTCTGTTAATAGTCCATGTGATTGAAGGAATCATGGAAGCACTCATTCAGTTTTATGATCCGGTCTATCACTGTTTCACATTCCCAGATTACCAGCTCGCACCAACGCTGGAGGAGTATTCTCACCTAACCGATCTACACATTACTAATCGAGCTCTATTTTCTGGACTGGAAGAAATTCCAAAGGATCAGACCATTGCAAGAGCAATCTATTTGGATGAGTCAGAAATCAAGACTCACATGACCACCAAGGGTGGGCTCCCAGGTTTGCCAGCCCAGTTCCTGACAAAGAAGGCTTTGTACTTTGCTAGTATAGGGAACATCACTGCTTTTGAAAGCATTTTTTTCTTACTCACCTATGGGTTATTTCTGTTTCCCAACATTAATAGCTTCGTTGATATCAACGCCATTAAGGATTTTCTCATTGGAAACCCTGTCCCGATCTTGCTCGCAGATGAGTATCATTCTGTACACTTAAGAAATTTGTACAGTGGAGGGATGATCACATGCTGTGTACCCTTGTTATATAAATGGTTTATCTCCCATTTGCCCAAGTCTGCTACTTTTTGGGATCGTAAGATTGCCTTACGTTGGTCGCAGAAAATCATGTCTCTTACCAACTCTGATATAGATTGGTGCAATAGGATTTATGACGGGATCAGGATCATTGATCGTTGTGGAAACTTCCCCAACGTACCCCTCATAGGAACTAAGAGAGGAATCAACTACCATCCATTATTGGTTCATCGTCAATTTGGATACCCGATGAGGCATGTCCCACGTAATGCTCATCTGGAAGGTCTTTTCTTCAAAGAAGGAGAAAATGACAGGGCACTAAAGATGGAAATAGTGCACACTTGGAAACATGTTCATAAGAAAGGACGAGAGTCTCTAGGAAAACCGGACTGTGTCTCGGTAGAGCCTTATCTCAACTGGGTACAAACTAGAGCTCTTAAGCTAAAGATGCCTTATCCTCGTCACAGAGTTCTTCCGCCGAGGGCATCTGTCATGTACTTCATAACTGAAATGGAAAAACTTCAGGTTACTCTCAACAAAGTTCAACAGGAGAGGAGGTCTTGGAAGAACAAGTACCGCACCCTCAATATAGAGTGTACCAAAATACAACGACTGCTAAAAGATAAGGATGCTCTAATTGAGATTTTGGAGCAACATGTTGTGGATAATCAGGATGAACAAAGGAATTTGCTCGTTCCTTTCACTTGGCAAAGGAATGACAACCCGACAACGGCCCAAGAGCCCCGGTCCAAGAAAAGGAAAGTACCAAAATCTGCACCTGGTTTCTCCCCGGAGAGGACTCGGGACCCCTTAGCTTAGGTTTCTGTTTCCGCACCTTGTAATCTACTGTATTTCTATTTTCGCAATCCTTTGAATTCAATAAAACAGGGTTTCCCCACTGTTTGATATTTGCAACCTAATTGTCGAAGTTTATTTTGATTAAACAAAAAAAAACAATTAATATAATCATTGCATTCATCATTCTCACGTCACGTATTCTTCTTACCTACGAATCTCACGTTTGTGTCTCGGTTCTAGAGTCAAACTGTCTCATTCGTACAATACTCAGGCCAATCGTCAGGAAAAGATGGATGATCTCGAGGAAGAGAACAGAGAGTTGAGAGAAGAGATCGACGCTCTGAGAGAGGATATGAGAAAGCTTCATAACGACATGCAAGCCATGGCAGAAGCTCAGCTCCAAAGAACTGTGATCTTGGAGATCACCTCAACGCCCATAGTGGAGAAGTCCGATCCTAGGTACAAAATGCCAAAAGATCGTCCCTGGGGCATGCCACTTAACTATATCCCGAAAGGATATGTTCCGCCGATCAATGAGGATCAGGGAACCGTAGCAGGAACCGCTGGTCCTGAAGGTTTCAAACTTTGGGAAAGCGAAGATGCCAGGGACATGACAGCAACTCCTGAAGGTTACAAACTTTGGGAGGCACCGAGAGTCTCGACCATAATGACTGTACCACCGCCCGTGGTACACACTGTCCCGAAAGGACAGATTCCACAGATACGTTCTGGTGGAAATGAAAACATGTTCGAAAGAATGAATGAGTTCCAGGAACAGTTCTTGGGAATGCATAAAGAACTGCAGGCCCTTCGCAGTCAGGATTTATTTGGAAAGGACACCGCGGACCTCTGCTTGGTCCCCAATGTGAAAGTCCCGCACAAATTCCAAGTGTCCGACTTTGAAAAGTACAAGGGTAACTCTTTCCCTCAGAGCCACTTGGTGATGTACGCTCGGAGAATGTCAGCTCAGACAGAGAATCAGGATTTACTGATTCACTACTTTCAGGATAGTTTAACTGGTGCCGCCCTAAAATGGTACATGGGTTTAAACCGCTCTACGATCAGCACTTTCAGAGATCTTGGCCTTGCCTTCGTCCAACAATATAAATACAATCTGGACATGGCACCCGACAGAGATCAGCTCAGATCAATGTCGTAAAAGGACAAAGAAACCTTTATGGAATACGCTCAGAGATGGCGTGAAATTGCCGCTCAAATTTGTCCACCTCTTGAGGAAAAAGAGATGACAAAGATCTTCTTAAGGACATTGAGCTCATTTTACTACGACAAAATGGTTGCCAGTGCGCCCAGTGACTTCACCGAGACGGTCGGTATGGGAGTTCGTCTTGAGGAAGCCGTCCGAGAAGGACGTCTAGTCAAAGACACTGGATCATCAAGTAGTACAAAGCGATACGGTAGTGCTCTCCCTAAGAAAAAAGAGCAGGATATTGGGAATATCTCTCTCGAAAAGAAAAGGCGACGTTATCAACCTGTAGCGGCAGTGACTCCTGCTATCAATCCTGCGCCTATTTCTACGTATCAACCTCAGGTTGCGCAGAGCCAACCTAATCAGCAAAGGACTCAACAGCCTCTTCAGCAGGCTCGTCCTACATACAATAACAACCGTACAATGCGGCCACCAGGATTTGATCCTATACCCGTATCGTACGCAGAACTATTCTCGTTACTATTGGCTAAGGGGCATGTCCAGACTAAGTCCCCTCTTACAGTACCGAAAAATCCGCCTTTTTGGTTTAAGGTGGATCAGACTTGCCGTTACCATCAAGGAGGACCAGGGCATAACATAGAGAACTGTCTCAATTTAAAATCCGCCGTACAAAAGCTTGTTAGGAGCAGGGTCTTATCTTTCAAGGATACAAATCCTAATGTTCTCACAAACCCGCTGCCTTAACACGATAAGGCTACAGTCAAATTGATAGAGGGAGAAACAAACAACGTCTATCAAATTCATGATGTACTCTTGTTAAGGGCCAACCTGGTCAAGATGCATTGCAGACAGAGTGGATATGGCCATGTGCCACCTCATAACTATCACCAGTGTGATATCTGCTCTAAAAGCAATCAAGGATGTTCTGTGGTGCAATCAGCTCTACAGGAACAGATGGATCTTGGATGGATCCAAGAGCACCGAGTTCATGGAATTAATATGGTTTACACGAATTATAACATCATTCAGAACCACGACATCCATGCAATGAATGTCAACTTGGTGGCGATGCATTCCAGGCAAAGCCAGTATCATAATCTGCCGCGGCACGATTACAGTTCCTGTTTAACTTGCTCGGTAAACAAACAGGGATGCCCTTTTGTACAAGAGGCCCTCCAACGTCAGATGGATCTTGGATGAATCCAGGACTACCATGATAGGAATCCCTATCAGATCAACATGATCCAAATCTTTGATATTCGCTTGATGAATACCAGCCTGGTGGAGTTACATGCTAAACAGGTCCGGATCGGGTTCTTGGTATCATATGATTATCAGAGCTGTAGGGCGGGTTGCAAAAACGTTCAAGGCTGTGCCCTTGTCCAGGAAACCCTTCAGCACTTGTTGAACCACTGGTGGCTTCCAATCTATATGGATGAAGACACCCAGCAAATTAGTATTACCAACGGGAACCCTACTCGGCATCAAAGTCGGGATGTTCGATCAGTGGAAACTGACCTAGTGAGGTTACATTGTATTCAAAGCGGGTGTGGCCAGGTGCCACCACACAACTATGAACGTTGTAGGGTCTGTTCGGAAAGTAACCAAGGATGTTACCTTGTGCGAGCAGCTCTTCAGGGTCAGGTGGATCGTAGAGAGATTCGCCCATATCCGGGTTCCGCACCAATCAACTAGGCGCCGGACTACCTCGCTGGTCAAATTGAGGACGTTGTCATAATCTCTGATCATCATAAGGCTAGGGATGTTTGTACCATCATCCCTCTACTTGACAAATCGAGAGTTCCCAACCAGGAACGGATCGAAATTACTTACGACAGTCAGAAAAATCAGAAGGCTCCCATAGTCATCTATCTACCAGAACTGCTACCGTATGAATCAACTAAGGTTATCCCTTACAAATACGGTGCAACAATAGTCGAGAATGGAAAGGAAATTCCATTACCCTCCGTCGTGAATATTGCAGACATCAGTCGAGTAACACGGAGTGGTCGAATCTTCAACCGAGGAGTTGGAGAATTTAACAAAGAAAAGGAACCTCAGACAAAAGGTCCCAATCCACCAGTCGGTCAATCCAGTAATCCCGACTTTTCAAAAAACAACAATGAGCTGCTGAAGCTCATCCAAAGGAGTGAATACAACATTGTTGATCAACTATTACAAACTCCTTCGAAGATCTCTGTGCTATCACTTTTACTCAGTTCAGAAGCGCACAGGGAGGCTCTACAGAAAGTCTTGGAGCAAGCCTTTGTAGAACAGGATGTAACAATCAGATAGGTCGATAGCATTGTCTCTAACATCACTTCCTACAATAACTTGGGATTTAGTGATGAGGAATTACCTGAAGAGGGTCGCCGTCATAACATGGCGCTCAATATCACGGTCAGCTGCCAGGGCGATGATTTAGCCAGCGTACTGGTAGACACAGGGTCAGCCCTGAATGTTATGCCGAAGTCCACTTTGATGAAATTATCCTTCAAAGGGCCCCCGATGAGAACCAGTGAGGTCGTCGTCAAAGCATTTGACGGGTCCAGAAAAACGGTTATCGGCGAAGTCGACCTTCCCATAACTATTGGTCCTCACACTTTCCAAGTGGCTTTCCAGGTCATCGACATACGGGCAACGTACAGTTGTTTATTAGGAAGACCTTGGATACATCAGGCTGGGGCGGTCACCTCGACCCTCCACCAAAAATTAAAGTTCGTCCAGAACAACCAGCTCGTCACGGTCTGTAGAGAACAAGCCTTGCTCGTGAGTAACTTATCATCATTTACTTGTGTATAACCCGAGGAGGTTATTGGAACTCAGTTCCAAGCACTGTCGGTGAGCAAGGACAATCAATCCGAAGAGGGAACCTCGATTTCCTCGTACAAAGATGCTATCAAAGCAGTTGAGAGTGCTAATACAACAGGATGGGGACAACTAGTCATTCCTACTGACAATAAAATAAATAAGGGTCTTGGTTTTTCTGCAACCTGTACCCAGACAGCTACTACCAGCAATGAAAGTCTTCATCCCATTCAAGACTTCTTCCACAGTGGAGGTTTCCTTCACCCAGTGCCTCAAGAAGTGCATACCATCAATAAAGATGATTCACCCGATACGGAGGAAGAATGAGAGTCCTATCTTAACAAGGACGGTTATATGTCTCAGGACGAAACGCATACTCCCTTTTACTTTCCTACATAGAGTCTGAGATTTATACCCAGGTCAGATGTCGAAATGATATACAGAGATTGTGATCCTGAAGGATGCCGTGCTCTGCCAAATTCATTAGAGGAAGACACTCTGATGAAGGACAACTTTGACCACAACTATTATGGCCCGATGGATGGCCTGCCAATGTGGCAGCCGTACCCAGGAGACTTGGGGCAAGAAAATCAGCCGAACAACAAAAATCAGCTGAGCGTCATTGAACAGAATACCTGCGTCCCCACCATGTCATGGGATCAACACTCAGGTCATTCAGAAAATATCTCGTACGACGATGAATTGGCAAAGCTTGCCGGACTAGAATTCATCAATTATGCTTTTCCCGAGGTCAGCGTCATCGAGAGGGTTGACTCCTCCAGTTCCAAAGAAGTGTGGGACACCTTGGGACAACCAAGTGGGAAATACGACTATTTGGTCAAGTACACTGCTCCCGAAAGCTCTCGTATCAAGCTCGAAGACATCCAGCCAACTGGATGGGGAGATCTACCTGAGAGCACCAGTGCTATGCAAAATGCAACAGAGGAATCCTCCTACGACAACTCTGCCTGGGAGACAGATTCCAATGATCTTGCTCCACCAGAAATCAGCGTTATTTCTGAAGACAAATCAAGGAAGGTGCCAGACTTTATGATTCACCGAGGATTTCGCCGCCAATGGGTTGCTGTCGATGTTCTGAAGATTGTTCATAAGTCAAAGTAATTGTCGTCTTTAACCTTTCACCCTGCCCAGGTGAAACAGATGTTTTGATAGGGCTCACTTTTTGTAAACTTTCCCTCTTCGCTTTCCCCAAAGCGACAGGGTTTTGTTTTATAGGGCTGTAATTTCAAGAATCGACTTGTTCATTAATAAAATAACGTCATTCTGTAATCTCCGCATTTATTGCTGTTTTCTCTTTTTTGCTTTTTTCAGAAAATGGTAATCCTAAAAAACAAATCAATAATAAAAACAAGCAGTAAAAGAAATACACTACACACACTCTTGCATTTCCTCTATCTCTTCTAAACACAAGTTATACCGTCATGCAGATTGCTTGTTTAAAACCCCGTTGAAACATACGATCCGATGCCTTCTCCCAACTTTGAGTTCCCGGTATTTGAGGCTGAAGAAGAAAATAACAACGAAATTCCAGAAGAGATCTCCCGATTACTCAGACAGGAGGAAAGGTCCATTGAACCTCATAAAGAGCCGTTGGAAACGGTAAACTTAGGTTCGGAAAAAGAGAGAAAAGAAATTAGGATTGGGGCACTGCTCAGTCCAACTGCCAGAGAGGGTTTGGTAAAGCTTCTCAAAGAATTCCACGATGTATTCGCTTGGCCCTATCAGGATATGCCAGGGTTGGATACTAGCATCGTGGAACATCATTTACCGTTGAGATCGGAATGTCTGCCAGTAAAACAGAGGTTGAGACAGACTCACCCGGACATGGCCATCAAAATCAAAGAGGAGGTACAGAAACAGATTGACGCGGGTTTCCTCGCCAAGTTAGAATATCCTCAATGGTTAGCCAACATCGTACCCGTTCCAAAAAAGGACGGAAAAGTCAGAATG
This sequence comes from Lathyrus tuberosus, assembly GCA_022829125.1. Classification (NCBI taxonomy): domain Eukaryota; kingdom Viridiplantae; phylum Streptophyta; class Magnoliopsida; order Fabales; family Fabaceae; genus Lathyrus; species Lathyrus tuberosus. The sequence goes on from JALAZF010000882.1 coordinate 997,573, forward strand.
TGTGTGGATTACAGAGATTTAAACAAGGCTAGTCCAAAGGACGACTTTCCTTTACCACACATTGACATGCTGGTTGACAGTACAACAAAGTTCAAAGTGTTCTCCTTCATGGATGGATTCTCGGGCTATAATCAAATCATAATGGCGCCGAAAGACATGGAGAAAACTTCGTTCATTACCCCATGGGGTACTTTTTGTCACAAGGTAATGCCGTTCGGCTTGAAGAACGCCGGGGCAACCTATCAAAGGGCTATGGCTACTCTGTTTCACGACATGATGCCCAAAGAAATCGAAGTGTATATCGATAACATGATTGTCAAATCTAAAATAGAAGAGGAGCATGTGACCCACCTGTCAAAACTACTCGAGCGTCTGAGAAAGTACAAGCTCCGCTTGAATCCCAACAAATGCACGTTCGGTGTTCGCTCAGGGAAAATTTTAGGGTTCATCGTCAGCCAAAAGGGAATTAAGGTTGATCCTGACAAGGTCAAGGCCATTCAAGAAATGCCTTCTCCAAAGACTGAAAAACAAGTTAGAGGATTCCTAGTACGTTTGAACTACATCTCCAGATTCATATTCCTCATGACCGCGACATGCGCGCCTATCTTCAAATTACTCAAAAAGAATCAGGACTACGTTTGGACAGAAGACTGCCAAACCGTCTTCGACAGTATCAAGGAATACCTGTCGAACCCTCCGATTCTATCACCTCCAATGGAAGGAAGACCACTGACATCTACTTAACAGCCTTGGAAGACTCCATGGGCTGTGTGCTTGGTCAACAAGACGAAACGAAAAGAAAAGAGTCTGCCATCTACTAATTGAGCAAGAAATTCACCGACTGCGAGACTCGGTATACTATGCTTGAAAAAACTTGCTGCGCTTTGGCTTGGGCAGCCAAACGTCTTCGCTAGTACATGATTCATCACACTACTTGGTTGGTCTCCGAGATGGATCCAATCAAGTATGTCTTTGAAAAGTCTGCTCTCACGGGAAGGATTGCCCGTTGGGAGATGTTGCTATCAGAATATAACATAGAGTACCATGCTTAAAAAGCCGTTAAGGGGAGTATTTTAGCCGATCATTTTGCTCATCAACTGATTGACGATCAAGAATCAATCGGGTTTGACTTCCCAGACAAAGATGTCATGTATTTGAAAATGAAAGATTGCGATGAACGGCTAACTAGTGAAGGGCCAGAACCAGGTTCCCAATCGGGCTTATCTTTGACGGAGCTGTCAATCATTACGGAAACGGAATTAGGGCAATCATTGTCACCCCTCAGGTTCAAGTGCACTAACAACGAGGCCGAATACGAAGCTTGTATTATGGGTCTCGAGGAAGCGATTGATTTGAGGATCAAAAACTTGGACGTATATTGCGACTCAGCCCTGGTTATCAATCAGATTAAAGGATATTGGAACACATACCTACCAGGATTGATTCCTTACAAAGACTAAGCGAGAAGGTTGCTACCCTTCTTCAACAGAGTTGAGTTTCATCACATCCCTCGTGATGAGAATCACATGGTTGATGCATTAGCCACTCTCTCCTCCATGATTAGTGTAGGTCAATGGAATGACATACCTAAGATCGACATAATGTGTCTTGAACGACCCGCTTACATCTTCACGATTGAAGCAGTCATAGACGACAAACCTTGGTATCACGATATCAAATGCTTCCTTCAGAGACAAGAGTACCTACCTGGGGCACTAAAGAAGGACAGGAAAACCCTCAGAAGGCTGGCAGGCAGTTTCTTCCTGAGTGGTAATACTCTCTATAAGAGAAATTTTGACATGGTCTTGCTCCGATGTGTAGACAGACCAGAAGCAAACATGCTGATAAAAGAAATTAACGAAGGATCCTTTGGCGCTCATGCCGACGGACATACAATGGCGAGAAAAATTATAAGAGCAGGGTACTATTAGTTGAAAATGGAATCCGATTTCTACAAGTGCATGAGGAGGTGTCACAAGTGTCAGATATACTCCGACAAAGTTCATGTACCGCCAACACATCTCAAAGTTCTTTCTTCCCCATGGCCTTTTTCTATATGGGGAATCGACATGATTGGCTTGATTGAGCCCAAAGCTATAAACGGACATCGGTTCATTCTGGTAGCCATTGATTACTTCACCAAGTGGGTCGAAGCAGCATCATACGCCAATGTAACCCAACAAGTGGTGGTCCGATTTATCAAAAGTAATATCATCTGCCGTTATCGTGTTCCGAGCCAGATAATTACAGATAATGGATCTAACTTTAACAATAAGATGATGAAAGAGTTGTGCGTAGAGTTCAAGATCGAACACCATAACTCATCTCCCTACCGACCAAAGATGAACGGAGCGGTAGAAGCGACTAACAAGAACATCAAGAAGATTGTTCAAAAGATGGTTGTAACCTACAAAGATTGGCACGAGATGCTACCCTTTGCTCTTCACAGTTATCGCACATCTATCCGCACTTCAACAGGGGCAACCCCTTTCTCTCTAGTATATGGCATGGAAGCAGTGCTTCCCATAGAAGTAGAGATCCCATCAATCCAGGTATTGATGGAAGCTAAACTTACAGAAGCTGAATGGTGTCAAAGTCAGCATGACAAACTCAATTTGATGGAAGAAAAGCAAATAACGGCACTATGCCATGGTCAGTTGTATCAGCAAAGAATGAAGAGGGCGTTTGACAAAAAGGTCTGACCTCGCATCTTCAGGAAAGGAGACCTCGTGCTCAAGAAGATACAATCATTTCTCACTGGAGAGGGCACTATGCCAATCGTTTTACAAAATGATGTTTTTAACATGATTAACGATTCTTGAAACGAAACAAAAATGAATTTACTTGTTAAAATTGTTCTGCTTTTAAAAAAATAAAGACGGCAATTTCTTTTGATGGTTGAACATCGAAAGAACAACGATCTCTTCTCCAAAGGTGTTCAAGCCTCAAAGTTCACAATCAAAGTACTCCTTCTAAACCAGTATGCCTGAATGAAGGATCAGCTATGTCAGATGCGAATGCTCCATCTGACCTCTTCGGTCGAGTTCTTATCTCCTAAGCCCGACCAACGGTATTCCCCGCAGGGACCGTTTCTCCTAAGTAAGGCGGAATTGCTATCTTGAACCAGCGGTACTTCTTCGCCCTGCGATGGCCGAGTATCCAGTCATGTTCATCTTTTAATCTGTATGTCGCATCAGTTTTGTCAGCATATACATACATACATAATGCATTATTGATTCATATTGCATCACTATCACTCCCGTCATTCTTGTCCCCTAGTGATAACAATCCTCTCAATCGAGTTGTCAGTTCTTTCCTCGTCAGGAAAGGTTACGTCGGAACAATCTCTCTCCTCCAGTTTATTTCTGGATCAAAATTGGCCCTTGACCATTTTGATAACTTGAACCTCTGAAAGACCAGAGAACCTACAACCGATGTCACTCTTCACCATTGAAGATGATATTTTCGCTTTCCCGGATTAAGGAAAATCCCTAGAGGAAGCCTCTTAAACAGAGATTCGGCAATACAACAGTTTTTCTCTGAAAAAAAAACCGCTGATGAAAAGGTCATCAGCAACTCAAAATTGGATCATGTCATATGGCGTTTCTCTGGGAAGATCCCGAGAAAAGTATGATGCAATATCCCCGAGCGTGAAAGCAGTCTCTCAAGAGACTCGTTTTCCCCAGTAGAGTCGGCAAATGACGTCTCCAACGGAGAAGTTTGTACACCTCTGCAACTCAGACGACTGGTTTCCCCAGCAACTCTGACATCAAAATTTTTCTATTAAATGGTATCTCCCCAGGAAAAATCGGCGAGAAGTTTGAGGAAAACCGCTACGTATAGCGGCCCTTGTCAAGAAAGTTTATTGACAAAAGAAACTTAGACCAGTTCCTTGGTAGGAAACCAGGATCGAGGGGAAGTTTATTTCAGAAACTAAGACCAGTCCTTGGTGGGAAACCAGGATCGAGGGGAAGTTTATTTCAGAAACTAAGACCAGTTCCTTGGCAGGAAACCAGGATCGAGGGGAAGTTTATTTCAGAAACTAAGACCAGTTCCTTGGTAGGAAACCAGGATCGAGGGGAAGTTTATTTCAGAAACTAAGACCAGTTCCTTGGTGGGAAACCAGGATCGAGGGGAAGTTTATTTCAGAAACTAAGACTAGTTCCTTGGTGGGAAACCAGGATCAAGGGGAAGTTTTTTACCTTTTCTAAGCATAATTGCTTAGAAAAAGAAGAAGGATGCACAAGCTGCCATTCTTAACCACCATCAAAATTTCGGGTATTCCGATATTTAATCCTCTTGCACCCCGAATGCCCGAATACCTTCGCCATTCACACCTTCGGGTCCAAGAAGATTAAATAGGGGCATCTGTCATACCCCAAATTTTGACCAATAAGATTTCCCATTGATAAGTGCAAATTGTACCTATTTTTGTATATATGTTTTGTTGCACTTATCGATTCTTTTTGGTAAATATCGTGCGAATAAAACCCACTTTGTGTGTAAATACGTTTACTTTACGTTTTCGGTGTATAGTGCGTTATCGTGTAAATATCATTGAGTTTAATCGATTTTCATTTATTTTTGTAGGTGTTCCAGCAATGGGATATTTCCATATTCATAAAGAGCATTGAATAAGCTTTCCAATGCTTCAAACCGTGCGTCAATCGGAGTTACGGTTCAAGAGTTATGAAGAAAACAAATTCTGGTTTTCTGTCATACTCGCTAGGCGAGCCCCCGTAGCGAACACTCGCTAGCTTGTTCGCTAGGCGAACCGGGGCGAACAGAAAGTTCCAGAATCGTGAAAAAACTCAACAGAAAGGCGGTTTACATTCGCCTAGCGAACGGGGACTCGCTAGGCGAACCTGGAAAGTCAGAATTGCCTATTTTAGCCATTTTTCATCAATTTTTATGTTATGGTTTTGGGGATTCTTGCTCCAACTCCATCAAACTTCATTTTTTTTGTAGATTAGCTTAGAAAACAACATGGAAGCTTGCATGTGGATGATCCGAGGTGGATTTCTCATCGATCGGCTCCGACAATCCGTGAACTGTTTGGTTCATTTCTCTTCCTCTTTGTGTATTCTTTCTTGTTGGGTTGTGCATATGTATTTGCTATGAACTCATGTATATTTGTCGCCCATGGCATTGTATAAAACTTGCTTTACAAATCTCTATTGGTGATTGTCTTTAATTTTTGCTTTATGCGCGGGGTTTGTGTCGCGTTAGACATAACCTTCACGAACGTCGATTAGGGAGGATTGTCTATTGGTTGCTGGACTCTAGAGATAGATTTAGGAGCTAACAATCTTTAATAGGCGTCAAAGCTTAATGCCTTCCGTGTTTCGAGGCTTCGCTCGCGAGAGTGACGAAGAGAGTAACACGGTTGTTTTCTCAACTTTGCGTTAGACATAACCTGTGTTGTGAGCGATGCTGGGTGATATTGATGAGTATTGTAGGTGGAGTATAACTGGTCGGTAAGTTTAAGTTTGTGAGGAGTGATTTGTATGCATTGTCGGACGAGTTTTTCTTGTTGAAGAATGAAGTTCTTTTTGTTTTAATATTTACTTTTATGTTCTCTTGTTTGAAATTATTTTAATCCAAACTCATTAATGCGAGATATTTTCGAACGACATTCTTTCCCTCGAACCGATCTCTGTGGACACGACATAAATCCCGGAGGGAATTCTTCCGAAAATAAATATTTTTGCTTGCTTGCCCTATTCTGCATTCAACAAAATGGCGCCGTTGCCGGGGATTGGTTTTGATATTGAATCGCATTGCGATAGTTTCTTTGTTTTTGAGTTTTGTATATATCGTATATATTGTCTATTTCCATTATGTTTGTTCAAGTGTTGTATACATTTTGTTCCCGTAACCGTTTGTTCATATGTTTGGTTAGGACACTTACTTTAGGTTTGCGCGGTGAGGCATCACTATGGCATGAAGGAAGTGAGTTTTCTAGCTAAGCAATGTAAAGGCGTCGAGCTTACGACGTAAAACAAGCATGTTGTATTATTTTCTTTGGTTGTGTGGTGAACTTTCATTAAACAAGTTGTACTCGGATTTTTCGTAAACTTCTCAAATCTTCACTTTACAACTTATTTAATGAAATTTCTCCCTTTCTTTTCGTTTGTTCATATTAATAATTCTTGTTCTCGCTAAGCGAGTTCTGGCGAAGTCACCAGCGAAGGTTCGCCTGGCGAACGTTGGCGAAGGTGCCAGCGAGGGAGTGGCAGAAAGTATGGAAAAACCTTCAGTAGGAAAACTGGGTAAATTCGCTGGGCGAGGGAGCCATCGAATGCTCGCTGATGTGTTCGCGAGGCGAAGGTGCCAGCGAGGGGGTGGCAGAAACTTTCACTTTTGAAAACACCCAAACTTCGCTGGGGCGAAGGATGTAGCGAAGGCTCGCGTCGCGAATGATTCCTTCGCCTAGCGAAGGCTGCTAAGATTTTGGTTGTTGTTTGCTCACCGATTTTGATTGACTTATTTGAGGATGCTTTTGTGATTTTCCAAGTTGGTTCGTTTCAACTTGCGGATGTATGGTAATTATCTTGTTAAGCTTTGTACACGTCCGAGGTATGTATTTATCGCTTTCTATACTTTAGCATATTCATGATACTTAGGCATTTTACAAACTTCCATGCCATCCATTCTTTTGTATACTTGTTCTTATTGTGAATCACTTTAGTTCCCACCTTTTTGTGAGGTAGCCTTCTATTGTTCATATATGCGCGGAGAACCAACATTCTTGTTATAACTGGATTTTATTATGTTGAATCTTTTATTTGTGTTGATTATATAAATGCATGAAAAGGATCAAGGCAATTGTTTCATTTTGAGCACAACTACCTTAGCCAAATAGTCAATTCACCTTGTGAGTGTGTGAGAATTCGTAACCCCTTTGAGCTTTTTGATCCATGTTTTTATTTGAACTTAATGCTTGTCTATGAGTATTTAGTTCACTTATTTTTTAATGGATTTTGTTTTTTCTTGGACCTCAACTATGTGTTGTTGTATGGATTTTTTTCCTTGCCTTAGAAAGTAGGGAGTATTCACATGATGATGTGGTTGAATTCAAGTTGGGGAGAGAATGGTTGTTTACTCATTGGTTGGATTCTATGAGGATTGAAAAAGAAAAGAAAAAAGAGAAAAATATGACAAAGAAAAGAAAAGAAAAAAGTGAAAAAGAAAGAAAAAAGAAAAATCTTTGAAAAAGGAAACAAAAAGAGTTGCAATAATTGTGCTAAATAAGTATTGTGTGTTGTGTAGCACTTGGGATTTTGGAAGAAGTTGGTTGAAATTTTGTGTGTGAATCTTTGTGAGTTTTCACTCCCTTAGGTTTAGGCAAGTTTTTGTTTCAATTACCTTTAGAAAATGCCCCTTGTTTGTTTACCCGACCACGTTACAACCTTGAAAGTCCTTGTGATTCTTGCCTTTGTATGTTCAATGTGAATTTGTGGATGTATGCATAATTTAGTCTTTTGTTTGCAAGATTGTTGTGTGAGTGAAAGAACCTCATTTTATGTTTTTCATCTACCGATGATTGTTTTTGCTAGGTGTGATTCACATTTGAACTTGTGTTGTTTTAGAATTTTTGGCATGACTTGTGTACTTTGCTTTTGTTTCGTGACTATGTTATCGTTACAGTTTAGTGGTAAGTATTTAATTTTTGTGTGTACCTTTTTCATTTGAACCATTCATTCATTTCCGTTTTTCAAAACATGTTGAATCGTCATTCTTTGGTTATTTCTTGCGCATTTTCAAGTTTGTTTGATTTTTTTTTGTGGACAAACAAGTAGGTAAGTTGGGGAGAGTTTGATAAGTGCAAATTGTACCTATTTTTGTATATATGTTTTGTTGCACTTATCGATTCTTTTTGGTAAATATCGTGCGAATAAAACCCACTTTGTGTGTAAATACGTTTACTTTACGTTTTCGGTGTATAGTGCGTTATCGTGTAAATATCATTGAGTTTAATCGATTTTCATTTATTTTTGTAGGTGTTATAGCAATGGGATATTTCCATATTCATAAAGATCATTGAATAAGCTTTCCAACACTTCAAACCGTGCGTCAATCGGAGTTACGGTTCAAGAGTTATGAAGAAAACAAATTCTGGTTTTCTGTCATACTCGCTAGGCGAGCCCCCGTAGCGAACACTCGCTAGCTTGTTCGCCAGGCGAACCGGGGCGAACAGAAAGTTCCAGAATCGTGAAAAAACTCAACAGAAAGGAGGTTTACGTTCGCCTAGCGAACGGGGACTCGCTAAGCCAACCTGGAAAGTCAGAATTGCCTATTTTAGCCATTTTTCATCAATTTTTATGTTATGGTTTTGGGGATTCTTGCTCCAACTCCATCAAACTTCATTTTTTTTGTAGATTAGCTTAGAAAACAACATGGAAGCTTGCATGTGGATGATCCGAGGTGGATTTCTCATCGATCGGCTCCGACAATCCGTGAACTGTTTGGTTCATTTCTCTTCCTCTTTGTGTATTCTTTCTTGTTGGGTTGTGCATATGTATTTGCTATGAACTCATGTATATTTGTCGCCCATGGCGTTGTATAAAACTTGCTTTACAAATCTCTATTGGTGATTGTTTTTAATTTTTGCTTTATGTGCGGGGTTTGTGTCGCGTTAGACATAACCTTCACGAACGTCGATTAGGGAGGATTGTCTGTTGGTTGCTGGACTCTAGAGATAGATTTAGGAGCTAACAATCTTTAATAGGCGTCGAACCTTAATGCCTTCCGTGTTTCGAGGCTTCGCTCGCGAGAGTGACGAAGAGAGTAACACGGTTGTTTTCTCAACTTTGCGTTAGACATAACCTGTGTTGTGAGCGATGCTGGGTGATATTGATGAGTATTGTAGGTGGAGTATAACTGGTCGGTAAGTTTAAGTTTGTGAGGAGTGATTTGTATGCATTGCCGGACGAGTTTTTCTTGTTGAAGAATGAAGTTCTTTTTGTTTTAATATTTACTTTTATGTTCTCTTGTTTGAAACTATTTTAATCCAAACTCATTAATGCGAGATATTTTCGAACGACATTCTTTCCCTCGAACCGATCTCTGTGGACACGACATAAATCCCGGAGGGAATTCTTCCGAAAATAAATATTTTTGCTTGCTTGTCCTATTCTGCATCCAACACCCATCATTGTGCAAATCATTATCATAATATGGAGGAACCATCATACCTCATTAGTCTCCCCAAGGATGGGTGAGCATCCACTACAGTCAAAATTAGGGTTTCAAGCCCTCTCAGAGTTCTTAGACAAAGGATCAATCAAGAAATGACATGATCTCCAACTTGTCTAGCTTCTCAAATAGCTACAGTGGATCAAGAGGACTCCCACTTTAAGGATCAAGCCTCAAGATCGCCAGTGTCACCAAATTAGGGTTTCGTCGACCAGGGCCTCCAGATGGAAATTCTCCTCTGGGCATGAGCCAATACTTCAAAGCATGTCCTAAAATACTCCATGGAACCTCATGGGCCCAAGCATCAAGTCAATTTGACCTCAGGGGATGCATACATCAAAAATTAGGAATTAGGGTTTCTTGGCCTAATTCACCCTTAAGTTGACTTTTGGGACAAATCATGAGCCAAGACCTCAAGACATGATTTGAGGGTCTCCAACATACCACATTGATCCATTTTTAACAATGGATTAATCCAAGAAGCTTGAGCAGCAAGTCTTAATTTCATCGGTACCACAGTTAGAGTTTCGCGAGAAAAGTCAACTGTATCTTTGACTTTTGACCAGGACATGCTCCCAAAGCCTACGACATGATTCAATACACCCTATAAGACCTATAAAATCAATTCATCAAGTTTGATTTAGGTCAAGGACTTGATTTCATAGAGGACCGCACAGTTTGGAATTCATCTGACAAAAAGTCAACTGTGCACAAAAGTCAACTTTGACTTTTTGAGATTTTTCACAAAAATGGTTTTTTAACCCTAAAATGATGTTAATGTATGATTTGAATCATCATTCATCAAGAAAAATCAAGAAAAGTGGGATAACTTGTAAAAGGGGTAACCATAAAAACATAGAAAATTTTCTAAGTTATGAACAAAGTGGCAAGGGTACCAACTTTGGAGGATCATAACTCCTAAACCACAAAGCCATTTTTCCCCATCCAAAGCTTGATTTGTAGATCTCATTACCCTCTACAAAAGCTTAAAACTGACCTCCTTCCAAATTCCTCATGGATTTTGAGTTATGGAATGATCAAAATCACAAAAAGTGAAAATGTCACTTTTTTCCAACACTTAGTGAAATTTTCACTAAGTCAGAATCTTCCTTCACTTTTTTCCAAATGTAGGGGGATTTTTCACTTGGATCCAAAAGGTATCAAAACCAAATATGACCAAAAAGTTTTTGTATCATATGAGGGCTTTCCAAAATGGCCAAGAACATCCCCAAATTCCACTTGGGCCAAAAGATATGATAATGGCAATATGCCTTGCTGAAAACTGCCAAGGCTAGGCAGAATTTTGCATTTTTGCTCGATTTGGAAAAATCAGATAATTCCAAGCCTTGTCATCACTTTGGACACATCTGAGGATCAAATCTAAAGGGGACAAACACTGAGCCAAGCCTCCAAAGTCCTTGGAACAAGAAGTAGCATGCAAAACCTAGAAATGCCTAAAAGAGGGACAAGACTCCAATTTTGGATTGGAGCATTCAATGCATTCACCAAGGTGGCATGGACTGTGCCATTTGCAACTAAATTCAGTCAAGACTTATCCAAGACCAAGGGAACCACAACCCTGTGCCCTAACCTCTAGTCAATGGCTTGAGGAGACTTGGATTCCAAAGTGCAACCATTGGCCAAACCTCAGCTGCAGTTGCCATTCACTATTGCTTGCAAAACAAACTTGCTCTACTATAAATAGAGCTCAATTGTGATCAGTTTGAGTACACCAAAGCCATCAAACAGATGCTTTCCTCAAAATCTCTTCTTTCACTCCAATTTTGCCTTCTAAGGTAAATCACTATCGGGTTTTGAGTTTGAGAGCAATTCCAATCAAACCAATCACACACACACCTCATAAACATCATATAGAAGTGATCCAAACACTTAAACAACATCTGGAACACTGATTTCTTAGAATCACCAGCCAGTTGCTCAAGGTTTTAACCAAGTTGGAGCTGAGATGCCATGAAGTGATCCAGCCATTTCCAGTCAAGTCCAAGCATTCAAACACACTCCATAGGGTGTAGGGAAGCTGTTCAGATCATCACAACTCATCTGTAACACCTCCAACTCAAAAATCACATTGCTCTTGCTCTCACGACCTTCAAGTAAGCCTAAACTTGGTCATCTCTTAATCTATGCATATTTCCTCGCATAATACTTTTGTCAAATGTTCATAATCATGCATAGAATGTTTCCCCTCAATTAATTGCTTTGTTTGAATCGTGTATCAAAATTCTCAGTCTTCATGCAAATTTTAGGGTTCTTGAGGTTTTATTTTGTTTTCTTATTCCATGTTAAAAATAAATGAAATTAAAGACCATAGACATGATCGTGAGGTTGAAACGAGCAGATTGATAGGTGGTTTGCATGATTCCATCAAGTATTCAGTGAGATTGGAGAGAAAATGCAAATCTGGGCAAAACTCAGAACACGCGCGTGTTCTTGGTTGTTCTTGGCGCCCTTTTTGAAAATTCAAATATTTGAATTTTGTGATTTTATTTAATTGATTCAAAAATTAATTTCTCTCTGAGTTTTAATGATTTTGAGTTGATTCTTTTTTTAATAATTCACAAAAATGTTAAAATATTTTATTTTCCGATAAAATCCCAAAAATATTATTTATTTCATATAATTGATATTTTTGCGAAGAATTAATATTTTAATTGTTTTTGACATTTTAAATATTTTTTCCTTCTTGATTTTGCAATTTTTAATGACTTCTAATCATTTTGTAGGTCAAAACGTGATTTTTGAAACATTAATCCAATATCACAATTTTTTTCCACATGTTAAACAATTTTGATCTTTTTAATTGAATTTTTTATTCAATTAAAATACATTTTGGAAACAAATTAGGGTTTTGATTAATTCAACCCTCATCAAACCTTTTAAAAAACACTTTGGGTCTCTAATAGAGTGTAAGACCCAATCCGTTGTAAATACAAAACCATTTTGGGCTTCACTTATTGTATACGTCCCGCTGTATTTCAAATAGTTCGACGCGATCATCGTCCGTTGAAAAACAAACCCTGGGCCTCTCCTTGAACTATAAGACCCATTCAAAATCTTTTGGACCTCTATTAGAGTGTAAGACCCAACCCCCTTTGAAAACCAAACCATTTTGGGCCTCAATGCATAGTATAAGACCCACCGCGTTTTCAAAAATCTCGGCGCGATCGCCATTTTCAAACAAATGACCCTGGGCCTCTCCTTGAGCTGTAAAGCCCACCACTTGTACAAAAATAAATCTTTTGGGCCTCTATTAGAGTGTAAGACCTAATCCCCTTTTAACCAAAACTTTTTGGGCCTCAGACATTGTATAAGTTCCCCTGCGTTAAAAGAAAACCTCGGCGCGATCGCCAATAAAAAAAACAATCATCTAGGCCTACCCTCGTGTCGTAAGCCCCATTCTTTTTCTTTAAACACTTGGGCCTCTTGAGAGAGTGTAAGACCCATCCCCTTGTACATAAAACCTTTCTTGGGCCTTAGTCACTTATATAAGTCCCTCTGTACAAAACGACAGTGCGATCATTGATAAACCTTGGGCCTCTCCTTGAGCTGTAAGCCCCAACATCTTTTCGAAATACATTCTCCTTTAATTTTGAATATACTATTATTTTCAATCTTTCTTTGTTGAACAACTAACCTAACAGCATGGAAGCTCTACAACCGAGTAAGTGGTTATATGCTTTCTTTATCCGCTTTCATATACATATAACTGTATTGTGGGGCTGTTTCACTGTAAGTCTTCTTTCATAAACTCATATCAACTGTGTAATACTAGTATAGATATTTAGAGTTTCCCCGGCAACTACGTCTAGCACTAAGCCCTGTTGATCACTCTTAAATAGACAAAACTAGAACCCCCATAGGATTACCAAACACAGTCTTCCCTCCTCTTGGGGTTAAACAATATGGAGACGTGAAAGGTAGCATTCTCGGTGAACCCTTTCACAGACTGTCACCATTAGACATTGTCAAAGTGACTCTACTCCCCAGAGATGATCTTTTCTTCGTGAATGGCATCTCTTGAGTTTCTTCCAAATTCTCAGACTTTCCTGGCTTGATGTATTCTCTGTGAATAGCCTGTCTTGAATTTATCGGGGTTTGGGGACCCACAGGCTTCATAAAAGCATCCCCGCCTCCTCTTGAGCGTTGTACAAGGACCCTACGACTTCTTAGAAGTATTCACAGCCTCCTCTTAGGCTTCGTATAAGGATTCTTCCTTCGGGAAGAGAGCCTCCTCTTGGGTTTCGTACAAATTGTCCCTCGGCTTCTTAAAAGTTTCCAGCCTCCTCTTGGGCTTCGTACAAATTGTCCCAACGACCTCCTAGAGGTATAGGAGCAGAAATTAGTCATCTTAATAGAACAGTCTTTCAAAGAGTCTAGATCTTTCTACCGTGAATGTACTACTACTGTTTCTTTAAGCATAGTACAAAAGATAAAACTCTAGACTTGGACAGTGTAATCTCCTTGAGTCTCGAAGGCATTCTCAAGTAGGGAAAAAACACCAGTAGACTCGGACAGTCTCCAATACCCTCTGGATTCCCCATTTCCTTAAAGAACAAGAAATAACCCTGATCCTCTGATCAATCCCAAAGATAGCCTTACCTTTAATCAGTCTTTATATAAGAACTGATTTTCTTTTTTAACCAATCTACTGGACCTGTCACTCAACTGAAACAACAACCCCTTTTAGCCTCTATCTCGGGCTTCCTACGAGATACAAAAAGACTCTCTTGTTGAGTCAAACCTTTTAGCCTCTATCTCGGGCTTCGTACGAGATACAAAACACTCTCTTGTTAAGTATAAAAGGCTCTCTTGTTGAATCAACCTTTTAGCCTCCATCTCGAGCTTCGTACGAGATACAAAAAGACTCTCTTGTTGAGTCAAACCTTTTAGCCTCCATCTCGGGCTTCGTACGAGATACAAAAGGACTCTCTTGTTGAGTCAAACCTTTTAGCCTCCATCTCGGGCTTCGTACGAGATACAAAAAGACTCTCTTGTTGAGTCAATAATCGTTTTAGCCTCTATCTCGGGCTTCGTACGAGATACAAAACACTCCCTTGTTGAGTATAAAAGAGTCTCTTGTTGAGTAAACCTTTAGCCTCCGTCTTGGGCTTCGTACAAGACACATACAAAAAACACCCTCTTGTTGGGCCAATAGCCTCCTCTTAGGCTTTGTATAAGAAAAACCCCGGTTGAGTCAATCAACCTTTTAGCATAAAAAATGTGCCTCATTCACAGGATACAAACATCAACAACTCCTTTCACCTAATCGCTGTAAGCGGCAAGCCTCTGGATTATTTACATCCACGCCACTGTCCCTCTTTTAGCATGAGAAATTCCTAAGGAAAGATGACATTGATCTACACTGATTTAAAGTCTTCTCCTTCAGGTTAAAACCCCCTATAAAGGAAATTATGGCATTGCTAGGATTCACATATCCCGGTTAAAGTAATCCTCCTTTATAGTCAGTCACCCAACAGTTGGGACAAACAGACCCCCTTTAGAGATGACAAATTCTCTCTAAAGACAACACCTTTTAGCTTCACATCTTGGGCTTCGAACAAGATACAAATAGACCTTTTCGGCTTCACGTCTTGGGCTTTGAACAAGACACCAAAACACCATTTCCTCCCATAGAATAAGAGGAACTACAATAGCTCTGATTTCCCTGTTTCGGTAAACGGGAATACGTAGGCATAAGATTGAAAGAAAAATCTTAGCGAGCACACCACATCAAAAAACCTCAGGTCACAAATCCTCACATATCCACCGAAATATCTGAGTCTGTATTCCCTACCAAAAGTCTAAATTCAACCAAAATAACCTAAGAGAGGCCCCCCACATTGATCGCATCTGTAAACCAACTGTTTTGACTGTTTGACCTCAGTTTGCAAAGCAGGGTTAGTTGGAGACATCTATTTCCCTTCCTTCATCAGCTTCAATAGGACAAAAAATGAATCGACCTGTAGTAACCCAGAGCGGCAGTGCTTAAGAACCACGTCCAAAATCTCTCGCTACACTATGGCTTGGGCAGCCAAACATCTTCACCAGTATATGATTCGTGACACTACTTGGTTAATCTTAGAAATGGATCCAATCAAGTACGTCTTTGAAAAGCCTGCTCTCACAGGAAGGATTGCCCGTTGGCAGATGTTGTTATCAGAATATGCCATCGAGGACCATGCTCAGAAAGCCGTCAAAGGAAGTATTTTAGCCGATCATTTGGCTCATCAAACGATTGATAATCGGGAATCAGTCGAATTTAACTTCCCAGACGAAGATGTCATGTATTTGAAAATGAAAGATTGCGATGAACCGCTACCCAGTGAAGGGCCAGAACCAGGTTCCTAATGGGGACTTATCTTTGACGGAGCTTTCAATCATTATGGAAACGAAATTGGGGCAATCATCATAACACTTCAGGGTACCCACATTCCTTTCACTTCCATATTAACGTTCAAATGTACAAACAATGAGGCCGAATACGAAGCTTGTATCATGGGTCGTGAAGAAGCGATTGACTTAAGGATCAAAAACTTGGATGTGTATGTCGACTCAACCCTGGTTATCAATAATATCAAAGGAGATTAGAACACATACCAATCAGGACTGATTCCTTACAAAGACTACACGAGAAGGTTATTACCATTCTTCAACAGAATCGAGTTTCATCACATCCCTCGTAAAGAGAATCACATGGATGATACATTAGCCACACTCTCTTTCATGATTAGTGTAGGTCAGTGGAACGACGTACCTAAGATTGACATAATCCGCCTTGAAAGGCCCGCTTACATCTTCGCGATTGAAGCAGTAATAGATTACAAACCTTGGTATTATGATATCAAATGCTTCCATCAGAAACAAGAGTATCCACCTGGCGCATCCAGAAAAGACAGAAACACCCTCAGAAGGCTAGCAGGTAGTTTCTTCCTAAGTGATGATACACTCGATAAAAGAAACTTTGACATGGTCTTGCTCTGATGTATAGACAGACCAGAAGCAAACATGCTGATTAAAGAAATTCATGAGGGCTCCTTTGGCACTCATGCCAATGGACATACAATGGCAAGAAAAATTCTGAGAACAGGGTACTATTGGTTGACCATGGAATCTGATTGCTACAAGTACATGAGAAGATGTCATAAGTGTCAGATATACTCAAACAAAACCCATGTACCGCCAACACATCTCAAAGTTCTTTCTTCCCCATGGCCCTTTTCCATATGGGAAATCGACATGATTGGCATGATTGAACCCAAAGCTTCGAACATACATCGGTTCATCCAGGTAGCCATTGATTACTTCACCAAGTGGGTCGAAGCAGCGTCATACGCCAATGTAACCCGACAAGTGGTGGTCCGATTTATCAAAAGCAATCTCATCTACCGTTATGGTGTTCCAAGACAGATCTTTACTGACAATGGATCTAACTTGAATAATAATATGATGAAATAGTTGTGTGCTGAGTTCAAGATTGAACACCATAACTCATCTCCCTACCGACCCAAGATGAACGGAGCGGTAGAAGCAGCTAACAAGAACATCAAGAAAATCGTTCAAAAGATGGTTGTAACCTACAAAGACTGGCACGAGATGCTACCCTTTGCTCTTCACGGTTATTGCACATCTGTCCGTACTTCAACAGGGGTAACCCCTTTCTCTCTAGTATATGGCATGGAGGCAGTGCTTCCCATTGAAGTCGAGATACCATCAATCCGTGTAATGATGGAAGCTAAGCTAACAGAAGCTGAATGGTGTCAAAGTCGACACGTCGAACTAAATCTGATCGAAGAGAAGCGAATAACGACACTATGCCATGATCAGTTGTATCACCAAAGGTTGAAGAAGGCGTTTGACAAAAAGGTCCAACCTCGTGTTTTCAGGAAAGGAGACCTTGTGCTCAAGAAGATACAATAATTTCTCACTGATTCCCAGGGCTAATGGACTCTGAATTATGACAGCCCCTATGTGGTCAAGAAAGCTTTCTCAGGCGGCGCTTTGAGACTTGCAACCATGGATGGAGAGGAATTTTCCTACCCCACAAATGTTGACGTAGTCAAGAAATACTTCGCCAAAATTAAAAAAAAACGTCTCGGTGGATTGAAAACCTCAAAGTACAGTCCAGGAAAAAGTTAGGGATTCATGGCAAGTAACTACATCCAACAAAGGGGCAAATCCCCCAGCAGCAGTCATTCCATCCATCAGAAAAACTCCAGTCAAGGTCATCTTCGACAGAAGCTCAGGATGTCCAAAATTCAAAGTTGATATAAGGATAATGGTTGTTATGTTTTAATGTAGCCCATTTTCCCTTAAATTACCATTTTATAAACTTTGTAAATACTCCATGGAATCACGCGTTTGGCTGATTTCCAACCTATCAATAAAATTTGAGCCCTAGTGCTTTTCTTTGCAATTCTTATTTGTTTTAGCTTTACAGAATGATGTTTATAATGTGATCAACTATTCTTGAAATAAAACAAAATGAATTTATTTGTCAACATTTTTCTGCTTTTAAAATAAAGATGGCAATTCTTTTGACTGTTTAACATCGAAAGAACATCGATCGCTTCTCCGGAAGTAATTGAACCTCAAAGTGCAGAATCAAAACGCTCCTTCTAAACCAGTACGCCTGACTGAAGGATCAACTGTGTCAGAAACCATGTTTCATCTGACGTCCCCGACAACGTTCTTACCTTCTAAGTCCGACCAACGTTGTTCCCCGCAGGGACTATCTCTCCTAAGCAAGGCAGAATTGCTATCTTGAACCAGTGATACATTTTCATCCCCCGCAGTGGCCGAGTATCCAGTCGTGTTCATCCACTTGTCTGTATGTCGTGTCAGTTTTGTCAGCATAAACATACATAC
This sequence comes from Lathyrus tuberosus, assembly GCA_022829125.1. Classification (NCBI taxonomy): domain Eukaryota; kingdom Viridiplantae; phylum Streptophyta; class Magnoliopsida; order Fabales; family Fabaceae; genus Lathyrus; species Lathyrus tuberosus. The sequence goes on from JALAZF010000882.1 coordinate 1,015,657, forward strand.
ATCATGCATTATTGATTTGCATTCATATTCATATTGCATCACTATCACTCTAATCAGTCTTAAATCTAAGTGGTAAAGTCCTCTTGTCAATCGAGTTGTCGGTTCTTTCCTCATCAGGAAATGTCTTGTCTGAACAATTTCTCCCCAGTTTATTTCTAGATTGGAGTTAGTCCCTTGACCACTTTGATAACTTGAACCTCTGAAAGACAAAAAGACATTCGACAAACGTCACTCTTCTCCATTGAAGATGATATCTTCGCTTTCTCGGATTAAGGAAAATCCCCAGAGAAAGTCTCACAACCAAAGACTCTCAGCAACACAGTGGATTTTCTCCCAAGAGAGTCAATGTTAATGAAGTCATCAGCACCTCAAAATTGGATTGCATCATATGGCATTTCTTTGAGAAAATCTCAAGGAAAATTATGATGTAGTATCCCCAAGTAGGAAACAGCCTCTTAAGAGACTCGTTTTCCCCAATAGAGTCGACAAATGGCATCTCCAACAGAGAAGTTTGTACACCTCTACAGCTCAGACAAATGGGTTCCCCAATAAGTCTGACATCAAAACTTTTTCCCATCAAATGGCATCTCCCCAGGAAAATTCGGCGAGAAGTTTGAGGAAAACCGCTAACAAATAGCGTCCCTTGTCAAGAAATTTTGTTGACAAAAGAAACTGAGACCAGTTCCGTGGATGAAGACCCAGATTGAGGGGAAGTTTATATCAGAAACTAAGACCAGTTCCATGGCTAAAGACTAGGATCGAGGGGAAGTTTTTACCCTTTTCTAAGTATTATTGCTTAGTAAAAGAAGATGAATGAGCAAACAGCCATTCATAACCACCGTCAAAATTTTGGGTATTCCGATATTTAATCCTCTTGCACCCCGAATGCCCGATTACCTTCGCCATTCACACCTTCGGGTCCAAAAAGATTAAATAGGGGCATCTGTCATACCCCAAAATTTGAGCACCAAGATTTCCCATTATTGTGCAAATCATCCTCACAATATGGGTGTACCTTCATGCCTCATCAAATCTCCTCAGGGGTTGTTAAGCATTCACTTCAATCAAAGATTAGGGTTTTGAGCCCTCTCAGAGCACTTAGAAAAAGGATCAATCAAGAAATGACATGATCTTTAAATTTTCTAGCCTTTTAAACACCCACAAAGGATCAAGAGGACTCCCACATCAAGAATCAAGGACAAAGTTGCAACATTTCAAGTGGATCAAGCCTCAAGATCGCTTATGTCCCCAAATTAGGGTTTTTGTCGACTGAGGCCTCCAGATGAAAATTTCCATCTGGACATGAGCCAATACTTCAATGTATGGTCCTATAAGCTCAAAAAGATCTCAAGATCCCATCCACAATGGCAAAATCACCTTGAGGGTCCATCTATCAAAAAATCAGGAATTAGGGTTTTGACATAATTCAACCCTTGAGTTAACTTGTGAAGTGAGGCCTGGTTTGAAGCTTTAAAATGAACTTCAAGGACCTCAAATACATCATATTGACATATTTACAAGATGTGATTAACTCAAAGAGCTCAAATCATAAGCCACAAGAACTCAAAACCATCTGATCACAAATTAGGATTTCTGATGGAAAAAGTCAACCCTACCCTTGACTGTTGGCCTACCCTTGATCTCAAACCTTGGGGAGGGGTCCAAGACATTCCTAAATACCCTTGGAGGCCATCTATGAATTTTAATTGAGCCTAAAGATTGATTTCACAAAAGGATCACAAAGTCAAAATTTCATCTGATGAAAAAGTCAACTATACAAAAATCCAAGTTTGACTTTTTGGATATTTGGTCAATCAAGGTTCCTTAACCCTAAAACAATGTTAATATGTGATTTAAATCATCATTCATCAAGAAAAATCAAATAAAGTGAGTTAACTTGTAAAAGGGGTAACCATAAAAAAAGCTTAGAATTTTTCTAAGTTATGGAACAAAGTGGCTAGGGTACCAACTTTGCAAGGCCATATCTCCCAAACCATTAAGCCTTTTCTCCCATTCAAAGCTCAGATTGAAGTTCATGTTACATACTTCAAATATGTAAACTAGACCTCATTCCAATTCATCATCGATTTTGAGTTATTGTTTGAGCAAAATCACAAAAAACATGAAAATGACATTTTTCCAACACTTAGTGAAATTTTCACTAAGTCAGAATCTGCCTTATTTTTTCCAAAATGTAGAGGAATTTTTAATTATAGTTCAGGTTGATTCAAAACCAAAGTTAGACATCATGTTGAAATAGGATATATCAGCTTTCCAAAATGATCAAGAACTCCATCAAACTCCACCTGAGCTAGGGGTTATGACAACTGCAACATGCCTTGCTGCAAACTGTTTGCAAGGCAGATTTGTACATTAGGGCTCAAATTAATCAAATTGTGCAAAAAAAAACATGGTTATCCATCTGCACACCTCAGGGGGAGACAAAGGTGGAACAAGCACTGATCCATAAGCCTCACAAGTCTTTGGAACTACATATAGGGGTGCCATCCCTAAAAGCTAACGATGCCTCAAGACTCCAATTTTGTTTTGAGGCATTCAATGGATGCATAGAGCTGGCATATATCAGTCCATGATCAGCCAAATGAGTCAAAATAAGCTCATACAACAGAGAACCATATGCCTGTGCTCTAATCTCAAGTCAAAGGCTAGAGGAGACTTAAGATTCCATTTGATCACAATTGGCCAAAGGCCTGCTGCAATCGCCACACACTGTTGCTTGCAAAAAAAAACTTGATACACTATAAATAGGCCTCATTTGTGATCAGTTTAAGTACACCAAAGGTCCTAAACAGACGCCTTTCTCAAAATCACCACTTTCACTCCCAAAACACCTTCTCTTGCAAGTCACTATCGGGTTTTGCATTTGAGAGTGATTCCAACCAAACCAATGGTTCACACACCTCACATATAACATATAGAAGTGATCCAAACTCTTACATAACATATGGAACATCAATTTCACAAAATCACCAACCAACTGCTCAAGGCCTTAACAGAGTTGCAGTTGGGGTTTCATCTCAAATTCCAGTTCATTTCAAACCACTCCAAGCATTCAGTCACAATCCTTGGCACCTAAGGAAGTTGTCCAGATCATTGGAACCAACTTACACACCTCCATCATCAAACTCCATGATGCAGGCATATTTTACTGCACAATAATTTTGCCGCATGTTCATAATCATGTATGGAGTGATAACCCTCAATCAATTGCCATGAATCAATCGTGTATGGAATTTCATTGTGTTCATGCTGAAATTAGGGTTCTTGAGGTTTTCTTTTGATTTCTCACTCAATACTCAAAATAAATGCAATTAAACTATATGGTTGTGATCCTTGTTCAAAAGCGAACAAGATTGGTGTTTGAATCGTGTAAAACCATTGAGAAATCATGGAGAAAAGTGAGAAAATGAAAATCTGAAAAAACAGAGAGCGCGGGCAAGAACCAAGTGTTCTTGGCGCCATAATTCAAATATTTGAATTTTAGTTATTTTTGTTAATTGATTCAAAAATTAAATTCTCTCTGAATATTTACGTTTTTGAATTGATTCTTTTTCTCAAAATTCATAAAAATGTTAAATTATTTTATTTTACAAAAAAATCCAATTTATATTATTTATTTAATATAGTTAGAATTTTTGTAATTAATTTCATTTTGATTGTTTTTAAACATTTTTAAATGGAATTCCCACTTTGATCTTTCAAAACCAATTGAATTTCAAACTCTCATGTAATTAAACATGATTTTTCAAAAATATTTTTCAAGGTGGAAAACTTACTTTTGAATATATTTGATATTTTATATCGATTTTTTCATTTAATTTCCTTTGAAAAATAACATTTTTATTTAAAATTAGGGTTTTCTTTTGATTTTAAATTTTCAAACATATTTGGGCCTCTTGAAAGAGTGTAAGACCCAACCCTTTTGTAAATAAAAACCTTTTTGGGCCCCAGTCATTGTATAAGTCCCGACGCAATTTTCAAAATAACAGTGTGATCGTTGTTTTCATCTGGGCCTCTCCTTGAGTTGTAAGCCCCATCTTTTTGTTTAAAATAAACTCTTGGGCCTCTGATAGAGTGTAAGACCCAATCCTTTGTAAATACAAACCTTTTTGGGCCTCAGATGTTATATAAGTCCCACTGTATTTTCAAAATCATGGTGCGGTCGTTGCCTTTTAAAACAAAATAATTTTGGGCCTCCCCTCGTGTTGTAAGTCCCATTTTCTCTTTCAACACATCTTTTGGGCCTCTGATAGAGTGTAAGACCCAATCCCTTTTTAACCAAAATAATTTTGGGTCTCAGTCGTTGTATAAGTCCCGATACGATCTTCAAAACAACGGTGCGATCACTGTTAAACCTTGGGCCTTTCCTTGAGTATAAGCCCCAACAATCTTTTCAAAAACAACTTCTCTTTTGATTTAGATTCAAACATATATGTTGTTATCAAAACTTTCTTTAATTTTTTTTGAACAACTAACAATACAGCATGGAAGCTTGCTCACCTGTAAGTTTTAAACAACTTTCATTTACTCGCTTTCATATATATATATATATATATATATATATATATATATAATTGTATTGTGGGAAGCTGCTCCCCTGTAAGTCCTTCTTTCATACCCTTCTAAATACTGGTCATATATCAACTGTATATATACTAGTATAGTTATTTAGAGTTTTCCCCAGCAGTTAGGTCTAGAACTAGGTAAAGCCAGTTGGTCACTCTTTGATACAGTAAACTAGATCCCCATAGGATTTTCAGATACAGTCTTGCCTTCTCTTGGGCTTAAACAATATGGAACAAAGAGAAAGACAGTATTCTCGGTGAACCTTTTCTCAGACTGTCACTATTAGAACTTGTCAAAGAAATTCAGTTTCCCCATAGAGGATTAATTCCTGGTGAAACTTCTCTTGAATTTCTTCAAACCCTAGAACTGTTCATTAAAGAAAAGATTATTCTCGGTGAAACTTTTCTTGAACTATTCTTAAGTTTGGACCCACAGGTTTCCTAAAAGCATCCCCGCCTCCTCTTGGGCTTTGCACAAGGACCCGTCGGCTTCTTAGAAGTTCTCTTGCCTTCTCTTGGGCTTAATACAAGGACCGTGAAGACCTCTTAAAGGTATAAGACAGAACTTAGACATCCTTTGCTAAAGGAGTCTTTCCAGTGTCAAAACATCAGACCAATTTAGGGTTGATTCTCATCCCTTAAAACACTTGCCTCCTCTTGGGCATCATACAAAGATAAACTCTTCCATATCAGTAGAGTTGGACAGTCTAATCTCCTCTTGAGTCTCAAAGACATTCTCAAGCACCTTACAAACATAGGAGAAACCCTGATCATCCGATCAATCTCTAGCTGAGTTAAAACCCTTGGGTTCTAAAACCCAGTCTCTCTCCTAAAAGTTCCCCAGCCAGGGTCAGTTTATCACCAGTATCAGAACCTCAAGGCATCTGATACCCCAACTCTTTTGTAACCCTCAGCAAGAGTTTATTCCCTATTTGGACCTACCTCGGGATCTCAATAATCCCTGGCAGAAGCTAGCCTCCTCTTAGGCTTTGTATAATGATCCTTCCTTTTCTCAGCACAGTCAACCTCCTCTTGGGCTTTGTACAATGATTCTCCCCAGCGGAGCTAACCTTTTCAGACTCTTTTGTTGAGTCAATCACTTTTCAGACTCTCTTGTTGATTCAATCACTTTTCAGACTCTCTTGTTGAGTCAATCACCTTTCAGCACTCTCTTGTTGAGTCAACCCCTTTAGCCTCAATCTTGGGCTTTGTACAAGACAGATAAAAATACTCTCTTGTTGAATCAATCTTTTCCAACCTCCTTTTAGGCTGGGTATAAAGATTTCCCCTAGCAAAAGTTAGCCTCCTCTTAGGCTTTGTATAATGATTTCTCCAGCTTGTTCAGCCACAATCCTGGGCTTTGCACATGACAGATAAAAGCACTCTCTTGTTGAGTCAAACCCTGTTAGCCTCAATCTTGGGCTTTGTATAAGACATAAATCTTCATAACCTTCTCTTAAGTTTGGGACAAATATCTTCCCCAGCAGAGTCAATTCCTCCCAGCCTTCTTTTAGGCTTTGAGAAATAATTTCCTAAGCAAAGTCAAACCTTTTTCAGCCTCACTCTTGGGCTTCGTACAAGACAGATAATACTCTCCCGCAGAGTCAAACTCATTTCAGCCTTAATCACTACAACAAAAGTAAGTTATAACATCGCACCTTAGACAGCGCTTTAATACAAAAGCGCTGCTATAAGTTAAAAACAAGGAAACTAGCCATTTAAAAAAGTAAAAGCGCAAAAAAATATAAGACCTTAGACAGCGCTTTGGTTAAAAGCGCTTTATAAGGTCTTATAAATTTTAAAAAAAAATTTAATGGAAAATATTAGACAGCGCTTTAGTTAAAAGCGCTTTCTAAGGTCTTATAAATTTAAAAAAAATATAAGACCTTAGACAACGCTTCGGTCAAAAGCGATTTCTAAAGTTTTATTAATTTAAAAAAAAAAATTAAAGGAAAATATTAGACAGCGTTTACCTTAAAAGCGCTTTCTAAGGTCTTAAAAATTAAAAAAAAATAAAATCAAAAGCGCTGTCTAAGGCCAACCTTTGAAAGCGCTTTTAAAAGCGCTGTCTAAGGTCCATCTTAGAAAGCGCTTTTATTAAAAGCGCTGTCTAAGGTCTAATAAAATTAAAATATATGAATAGTCAGTATTCATTTTCATATTTCCGCTCTTTCTTCTCCCCTGCATGCGAACAGAGCTCAAAACCCTTCACCGAAAAACCTTCACCGTCAACCGTCCTTAACCGTCCGTCAACCGTAAACCTTCACTGAAAAACCTTGCCGTCCGTCCGTTTCTGCTCATTTCCGTCGTCGTTCGTTTCTGCTCATTGCCGTCGTTCGTCCGTTTCTGCTCTTTGATACATTTCGTTCTTGCATTGCCGTTGTTACCGTCGTTAAAGGTACGTCGTTGTTGTGTTTTGTTAAGTTTTGTTAATGAAGTTAATGAAAATGAGTTTTGTTAATGAAGTTCGTTCATTTCGTTCTTTCTGCTCTTTGATGAGTTTTGTTAATGAAGTTATGTTGGACTGTTTTATTAATGAAGTTTTGTAGTGAATGAGTATGTTTGAAGTTTTGTTAATGAAGTTTTGTAGTGAATGAGTATATTTGATGAGTTTGTTAATGAGTTTTGTTAATGAAGATTTGTTAATGAAGTTTTGTAGTGAATGTGTATGTTTGATGACTATGTTTGATGAGTTTTGTTAATGAAGTTATTGTTTAGGTCGAAATTAGTTGGACTGTTGTTGGAGTTTGAATTGTTAACATGCTAGTTTAGGTTAGTTTTAGTGAGCTAACTCCAAGTATTTTTGTTTAAAACATATTTTATTATATTTGTTAAATCGTTTAGTTTAGTTTAGTTTAGTTTAGTTTAGTTTAGTTTAGTTTAGTTTAATGAAGTTTTGTTTAAAACATCTTCTAAATAGTTTAGTTTAATGAAGTTTAGTTTAATGAAGTTTTGTTTAATGAAGTTTTGTTTAAAACATCTTCTAAATAGTTTAGTTTAGTTTTATTAAATCTTCTAAAAAAATTTTATTTTAAAACATATCCAACTCTTTAGCCATTATAGCTAAAGAGGTAAAATTTGTTATATACTTGATTTCTTTCTTATATTTGTTATATATTATGTCATATTTGTTATATTTGATATCCTTGATTTCTTTATTATATTTGTTATATATTATATTTGATATCCTTGATTTATTTATTACAGGTTAGATGGCTACTAACAATGATCACCCACATGATGATGATCACCCACATGATGATGATCACCCACATGATGATGATCCCGATATTCAGGTTGGAAGTAACAGATCTATGGAAGCAGAGATTAGAAGAGGAATAACCATTATGAAGAGAGTGATCCGTGCTAGAGATCAAGGCATCACTTATAATGTGCATTGGAGCGCCCAGAATACACTTATTGAGCCTAACGGTCATACTTTGACAAGTTTCATTGGTGTACTTGTAAGGAATGCGGTTCCTATTACTTGTGATGATTGGAGATCCAAACAGTTGAAGGAAACCAAAGAAAAAATTTGGAATGAGATAAAGGTACCATAATTATGTCTTTAATTATGCCAACTAATTATGTCCTTCAAATTATTTGTACTAACCAATGTGTATGGTTTTTTTAGAGGTGCTTCAACGTCGAGGAAGAAAGAAAAGCTTTTTTGATGAGATTGGCAGGGAAGCTCCTAAGAGGGTTTAGGACATATTTAAACCGCACCTATCTTAGGGATGCTGACGATAACTTTGTTGATGAAGAGTATCCATCTAAATATGCAAGTTTGATTTCACCACAAGAATGGGTAACGTTTAAATCCAAACGACAAACCCCAGAATTTACGCGATTAAGTGCAATTAATCGGGAAAGAGCATCAGCTCCCAAGTATAAATACAGGAAAGGACGTGTTGGATATGGACGTTTGGAGCAATCTTTGGTAAGTATCAATATATTGCAATGCTATAATAATTGTTCATCATGAGTTATAGTTGATCATATTATTTGGCTTTATATGTAGTTACAACAGGCGAATAGCTCTGAAACATCTCTTCCTGCACATGTCTTGTGGAAGGAAGCCCGTGTGGGCAAGTCTGGAGTTGTTGCAGTAGAGGTTCTACAAGTATTTGAGAAATGTGTAAGTATAACAATATTTCTTTAATTAAATCAAAACTTTATTAACAAATATTTGACAAATATTCGATATTCATCTGATTTTCAGGAGGCGTTATCTCAGTCTGTATCTCCAGACGATACCAGGAGCATACTTAGTCGGGCATTAGATGTCCCTGAGTATTCTGGTCGGGTGAGGGGTAAGGCATTTGGGATCACCCCGACCTCCTTGAATATTAAAAAGGGAAAGGTTGCTAGTAATGCAGAACTTCAAGCTAAATTGGAAGCACTAGAAGCTGAGGTTCGGGAATTACGAAAGGAAAAAGAAAGGGATAACGCTTCATATTTTAGAGATGGATCGGAGAAAGATAGTATCAACTGCAACTTTCATCCGATTATTCCAGAGGTAATTATATATATATTTATGAAATTAAATTAGTAGCTTAAATTATTTAAATGACATATATACACATTAACAATGGCATATTTATTTTTGGTTTTAGGGCGTTTCCCAATGTCAGCTCTTCTTATCTTCACCAACTTATCAGAATGTTGCAAAGGGAAAAGTGTATAACAATGGGGTACAATTACTTCACAATAAATCCCTCTCTACTGGAAGTTTGAAAGTATCAGTTGATATTGCTATAGAGGAGGAAGCACCATTACCCTATCCTGACGATGATTCGGATGTAACATTGGTGCGAGATGCTATAGGGTCGTATGTTGCATGGCCGTCAAACCTCATACTCGTAGGATATGAGGTATGCTTAAAACCGTTATAAACCTTTGTTAACCTTAATGTGTAGATTCAAAGATTTTACGAGCATTTTATTTTCATTTTTTACATGGTAATGTTATTTAGACTCCAACAAAATCCAAAACAAAGGATAAGCGGATTCCGGAGCATACCGAGTCTGTTGTTTAAAAAAAACAGGTACATCACAATTATATGATATTTATGCATAGAAAATGTTAAATTGGATATCTTATACTTCATCTAACAAATTATATGATATATAGCTGCCTAGTAAACAGATTAGCAACATTTCAATGCAAAAAAATGTTGGTGCTAAGAAGAGCAGGGGTAGAAAACAACCTATCTCCAAGTTTAGGTCGTGCCTCCAGACGTATCTACAAGTGACAGATATTATCACCGGAGGTGTTCGTCTTATACATATGGAGAAAGGTATCTATGGCTTTGAACATGACCAAATTATTAGTAATGAAGACTTCGAGCAAGTTTTCAATCATGAAGAATTGGGCGGCACTGTTGTCAATACATACGTGAGGTATATATCCGATCTACTTTGGTATATTAATTGAACAACTTATTTACTTTATGTTTCAAATGAATAGTCTAATGTTAATGATGTTTTTATTTAAGGTTTTTGTATGACAGAGTTATGCGCCCACACGGATTGCAGCAAAGATTTGCATTCCTATGCCCGGCGTCTGTCAACTTAACCTTAATAATCAATAAACCATATAAGGTCCTGGCATATATATGCGACGTCTTTATGGACAACCAAGAAACGGAAAAGTTGTTCTTTTTACCGTTTAATACTGGGTTAGATTTTCATTCTAAATTCATCTATTATAGTTTTTTTGTATTTTGACGTCGTGTAGAAAGTTTCCATCTAATACTTGTTTAATCTTACAGTGGACATTGGTTGTTGGTCGCAATTAATCCTAGCAGAGCAATGGTGTATTATCTGGATTCGTTAGGAAATGATTGGACAACATACCCGGATTTGAAGAAGTGTATTGACACGTAAGTGACATTGTTCTAAATATGAATGTGTATATTTATTTGTTTGTTTATTTATTTATGTGAATTTTTCTAAATATTCACTTATATTTTATTAGCGTTATACAAGCTTTCCTAGCACTACGAGATAGCCATCTACCACAACGGAGAGTCAACCCCATTATTACATGGAATACAGTGAAGGTATATTAATTATCACATGTGTTATTATATTAGTGATGCTACTTGATAAAACTTAGGATTTATCCATATTTTCTTTTCATTTGTAGTGTCCTCGGCAATGCAATCAAATAGATTGCGGCTATTTCATGTTGAGGTTTATGAGAGACACTCTTTTGTTGGATCGAATAGAGATTCCATCCGATGTATGTATTTCTAACTTATGAGTTATTTTAATATTAACACATATCTCTCATGTCTAATGAAATAGTTAAAACTAAATCAAACTATGTTATATTATTATGTAGTACTTTGAAGAATGCAAGTGTGCTCATTACTCAATTTCTCAATTGGATGAAATTAAAGAGGATTGGTGTCAATACATTATGGAGCTCGGAATTTTACAAGGTATAATATTGTACTCTTACTTTAATTGATGAGAATTTAAATATGTGTAACTTTGTTTATGTATTCTTTTAATTGAATTACAATCTTTGTGTTTTCAGGACCTATAATGTAGATTTGAAGCATACCTTTGGTTGGATGCAAAAGTACTAGTATAAGTGATATGTGCATTTGTAGAAAAAATGTAATGATTTGTAATTATAAATAGGTGTATATATAATTTTGGTTTGTAATTTTAAATATATATATTGGTTTGAATTGCCAATTGTTTTGGATATATAATTTTGGTGTAAATTGGTACATTTAAATAGGATAAATTGGATTGATTTGAATCTCCAAATTGTGGTATTTTTCTGAACAGGTCAAAAACAGGTCAAATTCTGGTTGAAAAAACCTGGTAAAAATTGAGGTTTTAAAAAATTTATATAAAATTTTTCGTATACCTTAGACAGCGCTTTTGGTGAAAGCGCTGTCTAAGGTATACCTTAGACAGCGCTTTGGGTGAAAGCGCTGTCTAAGGTATACCAAAAAAAGTCAAAAAAGGTAGGGCTTAGACAGCGCTTTCAGCAAAAGCGCTGTCTAAGGTATACGAAAAATTTTATATAAAGGTACCATAGACAGCGCTTTTCATTAAATATACCCACCTTTAGACAGCGCTTTTGGTATTAACCAAAGCGCTGTCTAAACCTATAGCAGCGCAGGTTTATACAGCGCTTAAAAGCGCTGTCTAAGGGCAAAAAAAGCGTTGTCTAAGGTCTTATCTGTTGTAGTGAATCTTGGGATTTGTACAAGACACTTAAAATATCCTCAGTCGAGTCAGTAAAGTCTATTTTAGCCTCAATCTTGGGCTTTGTACAAGACAGATAAAGATTTCTTTCCCACCGAGTCAGTCTTCTTTTCAGCCTCAATCTTGGGCTTTGTACAAGACTGACAGAACATTTTCGCTGGATAACTGCTATAAGTGGCACACTTGTTGATTCAAATATCTTGGTAAATCCTCTCTTTCATCTAATTGCTATAAGCAGCAAACCTCTGGATTATTTACATCCACGCCACTGTCCCTCTCTTAGCATGAGAAATTCCTAAGGAAAAATGGCATTGCTCAACACTGAGTTAAAGTTTTCTCCTTCAGGATAACACCCCTATAAAGGAAATTATGGCATTGCTGGATTCATATATCTCAGTTAAAGTAATCCTCCTTTATAAACAATCACCCAACAGGTGTGATAAACAGACGAGATGTCTCCCTTTAGAGATAACAAGTTCTCTCTCAGTCAAACCTTTTAGCTTCAATCTTGGGTTTTGAACAAGGTACAAATAAACCTTTTAGCTTCAATCTTGGGCTTTGAACAAGACACCAAAATATCTTTTTTCCTCCCTTAGAATAGGAGGAACTACGATTGCTCTGATTTCACTGTTTCTTTAAACGGGAATACGTAGGCATAAGATTGCGAAATCTTAGCGAGCATACTAATCAAAAACTCTAGGTCCAGTATCTTCACACATCAATCAAAACTTAGGTCCAGTACCTTACCAAAAACATCGGGAAAACCCGAACATCAACAAAAACTCACTCTCTCTCTCTCTCTCATATTTCCCAAGAAACTTTCCCAACCCATTAACGGATAAACACCATCAAGTACAAAGCGAAACCTAAAGCTAACATCCTGTGGATAACCACATATAAGATGGGTAATTGACAACTCCCCATTGTATAACCTGACCCCGGACCCCCCAATCTCTTTAAGCGTATGTTCAGTTAAACATTCGCGTGCAAGGTTAGTTTTTGATAGCTTCCCTTTCCCTTACAGCTTCACGGGATAAATAAGAAATCAGAAAGTAGCACCCCCTCCTCTTTGTTGAGGAGAAAACCCAAATTCCGCGGTAAGGTGGTCGCGTCACCGACAAAAATCGCGCGCTACAGTTGGCAAGCAAAAATTGGATATTTAATGTGATATATGGTTTGCATAACCATGATTTGTGTTTAAAATATGTCGGTCATCCTAGTGTTTATCGTCTCAAGTCGGAAGAGAAAGAATGTATTAGTGACATGACCTTGATTCTTGTTCAACCGAAAAATATTCTTGCAAAATTGAAACAGAAACGAACCTATAATATATCAAATATCAAGCAACTGTATAATATTCGGTACTTCACTAATAAGGCGCTTAGAGGGATAGAATTGAGATGCAACAATTCTTGAAACTGCTGGACGATAACAGTTATGTGGGAACATTGTGTTCACCAAATTGGAACTAAAGACTCGAGCGGATGTTAGGGCTATGTGGGATATGCATTTTGGTTTTGAGGAGAAAGTTCCACTCGAGTTGGAAGCGACACTACAAAGATCGGTCGAAGATATCCTGAAGATGTGTAAGCGTACACCGAGATATTGAAATGTAATATTTAATTTTCCGTTGAAATCATGATTGTAATGATCATTTTATGTTATGAATTTCAATTGCATTTTCGAAAGTTCATTTTCTGTTGAATCTGTTTCTGGTGTTTTTCTAGAGATATAACTACGAACTTCTTTCTGAGATGTATTTCCAGAACAAATTAAATCCAATATATAGGGTGCCTCTTAGAAGATCTTTGTTGAGTCTGCAAAGGGTGCATCTGAAAATATATCTCCAGAAATAAAAGGCATTAGTGGAATTTCGTACGGTACGGTAGAAACATATATGGTGCAATAAGAAATTCTCACATTTATTTGTCTTTTTGTGAGAATTTTTTTAGGCCCACTTTGAATGAAATGTGTTCTGGACTTGGTCGGCGCCTGACCATCAGTCGGGCAGGCCCATCCCAATACTGTCAGACGGCCCATTAAAGCCCAATCCTCTCTCGTCGGGCAGACTCAGATCCATTGGTGTCGAGCAGAGACTCCACGACACGGGGAGAGGTCACGACTCTCTTCCCCGCGTTCTCCACGTGCTTCTCCCGCGGGGACACGTCATCAGGTAACTACCCACTTCCGAAAGAGTCGGTCTGCCCACTCTCCGGAGATCTCGGGACAGTTACTCCAGGGCGAAGACCACGTGCTGGTCTTCCCTACGCCACGTAAGCCCTGACAGTTATCTGCATTAGGCCTAGCAATCCAACCCAGTGCAGACGACCGTTCGCCCAGCGCTGGGGGCACAATATAAATACCCTCTTTCATGAGAGGGGCAGGATACATTTTATTCTAACTCTTACTCTCACTTTCTGTACTTGCTTGCTCCAGTCCTAACTTTGGCATCGGAGTACCTTACAGGTACACCCCTCTACCGTCTCATCATAACCGGAATAGCGGAGTTGACGACGTTTGTTGGCCACTAATCTACTTTCTGATCAGGTACGATCAAAATGAGTATACACATCATATATGATGAAAACTAAAAACACGTATTTATCTTGTTTTTAAATTGTCATCCGCAATCGCAACAGCGCACTACAGTGCAATTTTACAATCTGCAATCGCAACTTAAGATATAATAAAAATCTTAATCTTAAAATGTCTTTAATTTTTAATATTTAGAATACCTTTCCATCAAAATTCAAACATACAAAGCTCCAATATGCATCGTAGTAGTTGCAATAATAACTGCAATAGCAAACACATGAGTCCGTGACTGCAACCACAACAATTTAATCCTATTGTATCCAATGCAATGCATTGGAATTGGAACAGTAACCATCCTTAATTTGTATGTACTGAAAACTCCAAAATAACTTGGAAATTAAGATGACCACTTTCACTGTGCGATTTTGATTACTTACATATTCTAAACGAGGAGCATGTTTACCCAAACTCATTCCTATAAATATACACTCACGTAAAGTTATTCTCAACTTTCAACCTTAAACTCAGAAAACCTCATTTTGTGTCTAAAATTGTTGGAAGCAAAGGTGATAATTAATCATGACAGTTTCAGCAACATCATCACTAGTTTCTCCTCCAACCACCAATAATTTATCTAGACGTTCAGCAAATTATCATCCCGATATTTGGGGAAATCATTTTATTCAATATCTATCGGAGGAACATATGGTGTTAATTTAACTTTATTTTTCATTAAGCTAACTTTATTTTTTGAATGGAACATCTAAAAAATTTTATGTGCAGGTGGATGAAATAATGAAGCAGATTATAATGCTAAAAGAAAATGTGAGGCAGATGCTAGTCCCTACAAACCCTTTGAGCGATGCTAATTTGATCGATTCAATCCAACGTTTGGGGTTATACCATCATTTTGAACACGAGATTGGTGAATTATTGGAACATATTCACAATAATTATGTTCAAAATGGAACAATAACTCTTAATCTTAATGAAGACCTTCATTCTATTGCACTTGTCTTCAGGTTACTAAGGCAACAAGGATATCACATTTTGCCTGGTACGTAGGCCCCAATTTACTACTTCTTTTTAATGTTTTTAAGGTGAAAAAAAAAAGCATAACCATATGTTATATATCTTGTTATTTTCTCAGATGTTTTTGAGAAGTTCAAGAACGAGCAAGGAAGCTTCAATGAAACACTTGTTGGTGATGTTGACGGAATGTTAAGTTTTTATGAAGCCACACATTTAAGGATTCATGGAGAAGAAATATTAGATGAAGCACTTTCATTCACTTCCTCACATCTTGAAATGATGACCACTCAATTGAGTCCTTCTCTTGCTTCAAAAATTAATCATAGCTTAAAGAGGCCACTCTTCAAAAATTTGCCTAGACTAGTCGCAAGGAATTACATTTCTGCTTATGGTGAAGACCCCTCACATGATGCAACTTTGCTATTACTTGCCAAAGTAGATTACAATTTACTACAGAAACAACATCAGAAAGAACTTGGTGATATTTCAAAGTAAGTTTAATTACTCCATCTAATTGAATAATGGACAAAAATAAATTAGAATTTAATTCTCCAACAATAACAATTTAATGATAAAATTTTAGACAAATTTTTAGATGTACGTATAAGATTATATGGGTGTACTCCGAATTTTGCATGGTAGAGTTTTTAAACTTTTTCTATTGAGTTTTATTAATCTGATTTAGGCCTACCTAGACTAAATCGTAAGTCTTTTTAGTTAACCTGACATATTCTTACCCCCTACTTAAAAGAAGATCACTTGTGCCTTAGTATTTGATTATTTAACTTCGTTATTTTCTTTAATTAATAATTAGGTGGTGGAAAGATTTGGATTTTGCAACAAAACTACCATTTGCACGCAATAGAATAGTTGAAGCATACTTTTGGATATTGGGAGTATATTTTGAGTCTCAATATTCTGTTGGTAGAAAGATAATGACCAAAGTGATATCCATGGCGTCAGTAATTGATGATATATATGATAACTATGGAACATTAGAAGAACTACAACTTTTCACTCAAGCAATTCAAAGGTTTGAGGTTTTCAGAAATTTTCTCTTTCAATATTGAACTATAATTTTGTAAGGAGTTAAATATTAACCTTAATTGGAATTGAAATTCTAGGTGGGCTATCTCATGCATGGATTTTCTACCAGAATACATGAAATTTTGCTATAAAGCCCTTTTGGATGTTTATGAAGAAATGGAGCAAGAGATGATCAAAGAAGGAAGAGCTTTTTGTGTATATTACGTCAAAAATGAAGTAAATATTATAACTTTACATTTTTTCCTATGGCTACTTGTTTCTAAATTAATACTATATATCTAACTCATTTTTTCCCTAGGGTTACTTCTTTCTTTTTTTTTTAATCAAGGATTTAATGATAAAAAAAAGTACTAGGGGGTGCTCTAACCTTTGATACAAAGAGAATCCCGAATAAGACAAAAACGGGAAACAAAAGAAAATTCTAACCAACTGAAACTTACAAAAAAATATCCTAAAGGTGCCTGATTGAAATGGAAAAAATTACAGTTGGAGTAAGAATTTTTCCCTAGGAAGGACCACTTCCATGCCGTGAATTTAATATCCCACAATACATCAGAAAAATTAAACCAAGCTCCATTAAAGGGAATAGAATTCCTCACCAACCAAATATTTGAAACAACCGACATCCAAACTAATCCCAGATAACAGTTCTTCAAACCTCTAACTAAATATTTAGCTCGTTTAATTTTTTTCAGATGAAAAGATTGGTCCATGCCTACTTCATTGAGGCCAAATGGTTTAGTTGCAATTTTATACCAACAATGGAAGAGTACATGGCTCTTGGAATAGTAAATTCTGGTTACTATCTAATGACAACAACATCTTTCATTGGAATGGGATGCATTGCTACAGAAGAAGTTTTCAAATGGTTAACTAATAATCCAAAAATTGTTAATGCTTCATCAATAATTGCCAGACTCATGGATGATATTGTTTCCAATGAGGTAATGATGATTAATCAATAAATATCATTTCTTTTAAATTTATTATTAAATCAAAAAATATATATGTTTAATATTTTATTTTATATTGAAATAGTTTGAGCAGAAGAGAGGACATGGTGCCTCTTCTATTGAGTGCTACATGAATGAACGTGGTGTAACTAGAGAAGATGCAATTGAGGAACTCTCAAGACAAGTTACAAATGCTTGGAAGGACACCAATGAAGAACTTCTTGATTCAAATGAAGTGCCAAAGCCTCTCCTTATGCGAGTTCTCAATTTATCACGTGTCATTCACGTGCTTTATAAAGATGAAGATTGCTACACTAACTCCCAAGGATCAACAAAGAATGACATAATATCTATCTTGTTGGATCCATGTCTAATATGACAAAAAGGACTTTGACTCTGATAGAGAAATTTTTAAAGTTTGAAAAATTGAAATGATTAAATTTATTTTAAGAAACTAGTATGTAATATTTGATTGATGTAATGGTACTGGCTTTTAAAGTGTAATTGAGATGTCATGGGGTTCAATCATTGTGTATATAATATAGTTTCTTAATGATTAGAGATTAGAAAAATTGTTTGTCATACCAAATATCATAAGTTTTTTAGCCTCAATTCTATGAGGTTGTATTTTTAACTGTTTGAGATTTTATCTGTAGGCTTCTCTGTCCTCCTTTATTTGATTGTTTGATTTGTTGTTTTGTTGATTGTTTTTTTTATAAGCAATAATATTAAAGAGAGATTATGGAAATCTCCAACCATAAGATACACTTTACAAAACAAGAAGGACAAAGTCCAAACCAAAGCAACCTAAACAACCACCAAAATAAAAGACTCAAATTATAAAAAGTCCCAAGGGAACTTATATTAGTTATACAACCTACACTTCATCCTACCTCCAATATCTAAAGCCAACCAAAACCAAAAGAGAGTAACAATCCTATTGAAGATGAATTCAACATCACAAATTTCGTCATTGAATAGAATGTTATTTCTACTCGACCATATAACCGAACAAGTGATAAACCAAATAGAAGATAGATATTCCTATTTCCTGCTTTCCTCTTCTTTTGGTCCGCATCATCCAAGCGCCGATATGACTATCACTATCGAGTTTCGAGATCCTCTCAATTGCAACCCAATCACACACCATATTCCAAAGTAACAAGACTTTACTATAAGAGAAGAAAAGATGGGAAACATCCTTTAAATTTATTTCTTGTATTGTATTTTTATTTGTATTTTCGGTATTATATTAGTCAATTTTTATGTTTTGTGACTTCTTTTATTTGTTCTTTGGTGATTTTGACCTTTTTATTAATATATTATTTTGCAATTAAAAAATCAATAATTTTTTTATAAATAGAGACACTTTATGGTAGAAATTAGATAAATTTATTGTTTTAGCAAGCGAGAATAATTAATATAACTTTATTCTATTAAATATTATTTATCAATATGTTTAATAAGAATATGTGATTGGTATCAAAGTATCTGAATGAGATTCATTAATTTAATCATTTGCATATGATATTTCAAAATTAGGGGGTGATTAAACCTAAAGCATGGCGTGTAATTTATTTTTGCAACTATAAAATAATGTCATATATATTCTCTAAAGCTTCATGGAATGGAACATTGACTTAGGCATTTTCTCTAAAGCTTTATGAAATGGAACATTGGCTCGAAGCTTGGTAAACATCTCCATGAATTTCTTAAACTTCCCGTCCTTTTCTTCCTTCATCGACTTTTATTCATTATGAGGTAAGGTGGTTTGACATAATAGGGTAGTTTGAAACTTGGATCATTTAGGATTTGCTTCTTTATTCTTTTCAAGGATGAGTTCCTATCTTTTGATTTATCAAAAAATGTATCCCCTTCACAGAGTCATCACTTGTTTTTTACTAACCTCTTTTTCTTTTACAACATCTCCTTCTTCCACATCCCACTCTTCATCTTCTACTTCATCTTCACTCCGACTCACTTATTTTCTCACAGCATTAGGACTATGCGCCAAAGGTACTACTCAACCTCTCAACTCTATTGCCTTACAAGTTTCATTCTTTGGGTTTCTTCAAGTGGTGATGGTTTCCTCTGAAATGGAACTAGTTGTGCTTGTTGAAAATTATTCAGGAAATTTTCAAACTGATCATCTTCACCAACCCCTTATGGTACACACATCCCATTAACATTTCCTTCTCCACAAAAATCACAACACATGATTTGTACCTGACTTACATTACCTTGATTGAGAGTTCCTCTTGCTAAGTTTTTGTTTAGTAGTTCAATCTGGGCTAGCAATGCGGCTTGAGTATCTAGTGTAAATTCATCTTTTTATGCATTGGCAGTTTCAGCAACTTTGATTTCCCGTTCACTAAGAGCATGGTATTCATTTAAACTCATTTTCTCAATCAAGTTTATTACCTCTATGTCGGTTAGAACTCGAATTGTACCTCCAAATGAAGCATCTAAGAGCATTGTGATTTGACTTCTGAGACCTTTTATGAAATTTTACATTTGTTTTGTGTTACTCATGTTGTGATTATGACATATTCGCAATAACAGATTAAACCTTTCACATGAGTACGTCATACAAAGGATCTTTGTTCACAATTCCATCGAACCGGTTGTCTCTCATACCAGAAAGCACAAATTTTTTAATAACCAAAATAGAGGGGTTAGTAGGTTGAAATCCCATAGATATCTTCCACGCATTAGTCCTTTTGCAATAATCTTCCATGGTTTGAATTTTTTGTTCTGCCATGGTTGTTTCTTTTAGTTTTAATTCCTAAAATTTGCATAAACAACTAAAAATACCCGTAGTAGTATTTGAGCCAAACAAGTAATACTAAATAAGAACAAAATTAAAAACAATAATTAAGAAACTAATATAAAAATAAAAATTACAACGTCGCATAAAAGTTGCCATGTTGAAATTTCAACAATCCCCAACAACGTCGCCAAAAACTTGATATCAAATTGGCAAGTGTATTGTTATTGTCGAAGTAATACTTAAAATATCATCTCCACAAGGATTGTAATTTAAAAAGGTGTAGGATTGTGCGAATTAAAAGTAAAATTTGTGGGATTTTCGAGTTTGAAAGAGAAAAGCAAAATAGAGTAGTTATCAGATTGCAAAAGACGGTTTGGTTTTGTCTTGAATCCCTTGTATGTCTTTGTTGATGTTAGCGTCTATCTACCCTTATGATGAATAATTCAATTACCACGAGGTTCTAACTGTGGAATTTGGATCGAACTCTAGAAGAAGCATGTCGTCGAAGTTGGATCACATGCTGCTGTCGAAAATAATGCATGATTGTAGTCGAAGATTGTTCTAACATGTATTAGTTAATATTGCTAGGTTTGTTAGCATATTGAATTGGGCCTTGTGTTAAGGATCCAATTGATTAAGTTAGCTTGTACCCTAAGTTAGCTTGTAATGGGTATTTTGTTAAAGGCCCATTAGTTTAGTGTGCTAGGTTTTATTATAAATAGCATGCTAGTCTCTCATTCTAAAGTGTGACAAAACCTAATTAGGGTGAGAGTGGTTAGTTTGTTATTCTTGTATACTTGTAATCCTTGTTTTAAGGAGAAAGGAAAGAATAACAGTTTTATAACCAATCCTTGTTGTTTTTACTCTTGTTTTCTTTGTTAACCCTAACCCTTGTGGGTTTCTTGTGTATAAAGAAACCGTAAATACTTTGTTAAAGGTATCTGATTCACAACAAATTGGTTCGGTGAGCGTGGAGAAAATGCCTTCAACAAAGTATGAGATCGAGAAGTTCACCGGAGTGAACGACTTCGGTCTGTGGCGCTTGAAGATGAAAGCCCTACTGGTTCAGCAGGGTTGTTTGGAAGCGTTGAAGGGAATGGCAGCCATGGACGCTGCGTTAACTGAAAGAGAAAAGACTACCATGATAGAGAAAGCACACAGCGCAATATTGTTGAGCCTTGGTGATAAGGTTCTTCGACAGGTATCAAAGGAGACAACGGCATCTGTAACACCCCCTTCTATACCCCCAAATAATCACATATGAATCAATTAGGCATATATTAAATATTTCATCAGAGTATAATTACAAAGCATGGCATAAAAGAAGCATGTCACATTATACTTGAAATTAAAACAATCAACACCTGCTCAACAGAGATATGCAACAGTGGGGTAACTTCCACAGAGGAACTTCGTCCTTACACCCACATCTCAATATTTAGAATAAAAGCGGAAACATCTAAATACTGACTAACATCATATATATATATATATATATATATATATCAAATACTATCCGTCAACACGGAATCATGTTTACATAAACAATTCAAGTCAATATACATATAAAAAATGTATCACAAAATAATCATGTGATCCTAGCTACCCAGTGTTACATATCAGAGCCGACCAACCGAAAGAAATGAAGTCCTAAGCTTCACAAAATACCTCCAGCAACCTACTCTGCAATGCCTCATAGAGCATTATAAAACAGCAGAAGGGTAAGAAACATTATCATAATATCGATGCATACAATTATATATTCCAACATAAAAATACCCATAACACATTTATTACCACATACGCTATTACTCACCAATTTCATTATATAACATATATCACAACCCAAGCATGTCATTCATGCACATAATCACCTATTCTCATACAAAGCATACGTTTATACACAAAACATATCATTTACAATTCACTACATCCAACACAATTATACATGTTTCAACTCATCAATCTCATTCCCAATTATTACACGCCAACACCCAAAGCATATAAAGATTTCATTCACATAATCACATGTTCACGCATAATGCCTATGTTTATACACAAATACATATCATTCATAATTCAATACATTTATCACAAATGCACCTCAATTCACAAATGCTATCACAAGCTCAATCACACAATTACTCCATTCCCAATTGCATATTAATCATGCCAATACATTCATCATAGGTTCACATCTCCAGGTCTCATACATAATTAACTAAATCATGATTTTCCACATATAACCAATGCAATCATAACTCATGCAGATGCAAAGAGGCCGACACAACGACTCTATGTAAATGCACATGCGGTACCGACTCCATCGAATCACAATACTAGTTCTCTCAGGAACTCTGCTGGAACTATCGCTCGTTACATCACTGTAACTCCCCGTCGGGCATACGATGTTCACCCACCGCTCACACCTCCACCAAGAGAGGCTCATGGTGTTTATGGATCGCTCACACCTCCACCGAGAGAGGCTCACGACCCGATCGCTCACACCTCCACCGAGAGAGGCTCACGATCGTCTATAACCATCGCTTTCAGTCCTCAGCCTATTCGTACCTTCATATTTTCGAGGCACACGATGTTATAGCTGATTGCCCACCGGAACCGCCGTCACATAGGATGCAACAACAATGCATATCATGATGCTTGACACACAAGAACTCATGGCAACCATGCATTTCCACACATATATGCAACCATAAACAAGCATATATAATCAAATACAACACATTGCATTTATTTGCCCTTCGGCCACAATTCATCACCACAACATGCCATCTACATGTATTCACATCATATAACATCATGCAAGTCATACGATATCCATATTCAAAGCACATTACATAATACACACCAATTACACACAATTATAACAACAAAGGTCGACAAAACGACTCCACTCCTAATTCTCGACATAATTAAATCGGCTAACAAATTCCAACCCATCATAATATGAAAGTACAGCTCAATAGCTTTCCAACGCATCAAACCACGCCTCAAACCGAACCACAGATCAAAAGTTATGCAGAAAACAAAATTACATAAACAGCACTGTTCGCTGGGCGAACCATCTCGCGAGCACTCGCTAGCACCTTCGCTAGGCGAATGTTCCAGCGAACCACTACTAGCTAAAAACAGACCCAAAGTTCGCTAGGTGAGCCCTTGGCGAACCAAGTCAGAACCAAAAACATACAACTTTCGCTAGGCGAACCCCCGTAGCGAACCTTCGCTACCCTTCGCTGAATCGTTCGCTAGGCGAACCCGCGAAAACTTCACTCGCTGCTGCTTCGCCCCAGGTTTGCTAGGCGAACCAAGGAAAACTCAGATTTCCCCAGCGCTGTTGAAAACCCAAAATCCATATTTTTCAACCCAAAACATCATCCAAACCATTACCCAACATGTAAACATCATTTGAAGCACATTTATAAACACAAAATCATATTTTGATCATCATCACAACATTTCACCAATTTAGGGTTTTTTAAAAACTCATATAAATCTTTCAATCCACAAACATACACATACATAACTACACACATAGACAAGATAACAATGTTTCTAACCCTTACCCGGATTCCAAATGATCTAGCTCTTGTTCTTGATGATTTCCACTCCTTTTCCTCTTTTCTTCTCTTTTCTTTTTCTTTCTATTTCCCCTTTTCTCTTTCTCTCCTATTTCCTTCCTCTTATTCCTATTTCTTTTCTTTTATTTTCTTTTTCTCTCATTTCTATTTTTACCACATAATTCTATTTCTCTCCCAATTCTCTTATTTTCTATTTCTACACTTAATTCATTTTCTAATAGTTTTCCTCTACAATTTACTTCCTTAATTTTCTCTAACTCATTAATAGTTATAAAATGACCAAAATGCCCTTAAGCCCAAAATCCCCGAATAACGCTCTCAAACGAGATAATACATCATAACACAGCATAAAAGCATATTATCACACCAAAGTCATAAATAGAATAATTTAACATTCAATTAAATAAAGGACTCAACAAAATTGGAATAATCGAAATCGGGGCATTACAACTCTCCCCCACTTAGGAATTTTCGTCCTCGAAAATATACTGATACGAATAACACCGGACACAACTCTCGCATCCGACCAACAAAACAATAGGCCAACGAAAGGCACACCATAAATAACACAACACAACCGTAACCATTCCAACTCCACAATAGTACTAATCCTTTCATGAATTCTCAAATGCTGAAAACCAAAGCCACGACCTAAACAAATCACTACTTCCATCAAATGATCCAAACCATCCTAGTTATCTCATTCTCAATCGTCGCCTTATTCATTTCTCAACAATTCATATACAATTTCTTCCCTTGACATCCCAAGTCTCATAAATTCCCTCATACACCTCATTGCTCATTATCTCGTGCAATCATCTTTTCCTTTTGTTACCAACAACTCTGAAAACAACCAATAATAATACTCAATCACACTCTCTTAATGGCTTCCCAACATACTAAAACTTCTAATCTGTCTCGTCTTCTAATATGAAGATCTTCATCAACTCATCAAAATCAATCCACAATCCTTCATTAATTTCGAACAATGTATTCCATTTCACTATTAAAGCCGGAAAGATACGTCCATCCCATCCAACACAATTCCCGTCTGCTATCAACAATAGATTAAGGGTGATCAGTTCCTCAATTTGTCAATAAACAGGCGACAACTATGATGAGGCATAAACCATCTTCACTAAACTATAATAGCCTTTCTTGCATCCCGTGCACAAAACTACCTAAGGCACAAATCCTTAGTCGACATAAATTTTACCTCTGTATCCTTCCTAAAACCAGAAACTACTCTGTCCAAATAACACTTACGGTCTCACAATCCACAACACACCGAGTTAACGCTCCACACCCGAGGAAACACGAAGAAGTACCAGCTTCTCCCCCACTTGTCTCATTCTAACCTCTCCAACTGTGAACACACCTAATCCATCACAGATCCTTTACCATAAATGGTCAAAGAACAAATTAAACAAACCCAAGAAATAATTACCGACCCTAAGCAGAAGTATCGATAACCAACTCACCACTCCAAAAAGACAACACAAATTCAAACTCTTCGCGCACTCATACGAAATAAATGAATGAGTCGCTCCAGTATCAATAATAGCAAAAAAAAAAAAAAAAAATAATAATAATAATAATAAAGGCGTACTATTAATAAAACAAGTACCTTGAGTCCAACGATCCGCACTAGTAGTCCCATCTCCTGCTAATGCAACCACCTTCCCACCAGATGGAGCTTTCTTCGGTTTCGTACACCCCGTGCTAATATGACCTGTTTCACCACAGTTGAAACACTGCACATTAATTTTCTTACAATCAGCTGCGACATGTCCCGAACCTCCACACTTGAAACACTTAACCAAATTCTTTCCACATTCGGACCGACGGTGTCCCCACTCACCACACCTAAAACACCTCGGAGAATTAGAAATTCCTCTACCACATACCTTTTTCTCAAAATTCACCCATTGCGTACCCTTATCAGCTGGTGTGCCATAAGGACCACCACGAGACTGTTGTTTCCCTTTCCTGTCATTCACACTCTTATAGGGAGTAGCACGCGCCCTTCGATCCTCTTCGTAAATCCTACAACTATCCACCAAATCAGAAAACCTTCTAATCCTCCGATAACCAATTGCCTGTTTAATCTCCAGACGCAATCCGTTCTCATATTTCACACACTTAGAAAACTCAGCAGTAGCTTCAGCATAATGAGGATAAAACTGCACCAGCTCAACAAACTTAGCAGCATAGTCAACAATAGACATATTACCCTGTTTCAACTCTAAAAACTCAATCTCTTTCCTTTCCTTCACACCTTCAGGATAATACTTCCTCTGAAACTCTCGGCCAAATAAATCCCAAGTAACCTCTTCATCATCCACTTCCAACACTTGGCGCAAACTAACCCACCAATCAGCTGCTTCTTCCTCCAACATGTGAGTACCCAGTCTCACCTTATTCTCTTCAGCACAATTCATCACATGGGAGATTCTTTCAACCTCCTCAAGCCAAAATTGTGCACCATCAGGATCATATCTTCCCTTGAAGATAGGCGGCTCGTTCTTCCTGGACTCGTCATTACCCGCAACATCCGGTACACCCTGCACAGCCCGAGCCATATTCTATTCATTTCCAATAACAGCAACTATGGTTAAACAAACCACTCGCCGAACCACAAAGACCAACAAGCACTGACACAAACTGACTCAACACTGGCTCTGATACCACTTAATGTAACACCCCCTTCTATACCCCCAAATAATCACATATGAATCAATTAGGCATATATTAAATATTTCATCAGAGTATAATTACAAAGCATGGCATAAAAGAAGCATGTCACATTATACTTGAAATTAAAACAATCAACACCTGCTCAACAGAGATATGCAACAGTGGGGTAACTTCCACAGAGGAACTTCGTCCTTACACCCACATCTCAATATTTAGAATAAAAGCGGAAACATCTAAATACTGACTAACATCATATATATATATATATATATATATATATATATATATATATATATATATATATCAAATACTATCCGTCAACACGAAATCATGTTTACATAAACAATTCAAGTCAATATACATATACAAAATGTATCACAAAATAATCATGTGATCCTAGAAAACCCAGTGCTACATATCAGAGCCGACCGACCGAAAGAAATGAAGTCCTAAGCTTCACAAAATACCTCCAGCAACCTACTCTGCAATGCCTCATAGAGCATTATAAAACAGTAGAAGGGTAAGAAACATTATCAAAATATCGATGCATACAATTATATATTCCAACATAAAAATACCCATAACACATTTATTACCACATACGCTATTACTCACCAATTTCATTATATAACATATATCACAACCCAAGCATGTCATTCATGCATATAATCACCTATTCTCATACAAAGCATACGTTTATACACAAAACATATCATTTACAATTCACTACATCCAACACAATTATACATGTTTCAACTCATCAATCTCATTCCCAATTATTACACGCCAACACCCAAAGCATATAAAGATTTCATTCACATAATCACATGTTCACGCATAATGCCTATGTTTATACACAAATACATATCATTCATAATTCAATACATTTATCACAAATGCACCTCAATTCACAAATGCTATCACAAGCTCAATCACACAATTACTCCATTCCCAATTGCATATTAATCATGCCAATACATTCATCATAGGTTCACATCTCCATGTCTCATACATAATCAACTAAATCATGATTTTCCACATATAACCAATGCAATCATAACTCATGCAGATGCAAAGAGGCCGACACAACGACTCTATGCAAATGCACATGCGGTACCGACTCCATCGAATCACAATACTAGTTCTCTCAGGAACTCTGCTGGAACCATCGCTCGTTACATCACTGTAACTCCCCGTCGGGCATACGATGTTCACCCACCGCTCACACCTCCACCAAGAGAGGCTCACGGTGTTTATGGATCGCTCACACCTCCACCGAGAGAGGCTCACGACCCGATCGCTCACACCTCCACCGAGAGAGGCTCACGATCGTCTATAACCATCGCTTTCAGTCCTCAGGTTATTCATACCTTCATATTTTCGAGGCACACGATGTTATAGCTGATTCCCCACTGGAACCGCCGTCACACAGGACGCAACAACAATGCATATCATGATGCTTGACACACAAGAACTCATGACAACCATGCATTTCCACACATATATGCAACCATAAACAAGCATATATAATCATACACAACACATTGCAATTATTTGCCCTTCGGCCATAATTCATCACCACAACATGCCATCTACATGTATTCACATCATATAACATCATGCAAGTCATACGATATCCATATTCAAAGCACATTACATAATACACACCAATTACACACAATTATAACAACAAAGGTCGACAAAACGACTCCACTCCTAATTCTCGACATAATTAAATCGGCTAACAAATTCCAACCCATCATAATAAGAAAGTACAGCTCAATAGCTTTCCAACGCATCAAACCACGCCTCAAACCGAACCACAGATCAAAAGTTATGCAGAAAACAAAATTACACAAACAGCAATGTTCGATGGGCGAGCCATCTCGCGAGCACTCGCTAGCACCTTCGCTAGGCGAATGTTCCAGTGAATCACTACTAGCTAAAAACAGACCCAAAGTTCGCTAGGCGAGCCCTTGGCGAACCAAGTCAGAACCAAACAGAACCAAAAACATACAACCTTCGCTAGGCGAACCCCGGTAGCGAACCTTCGCTACCCTTCACTGAATCGTTCGCTAGGAGAACCCACAAAAACCTCACTCGCTGCTGATTCGCCCCAGGTTCGCTAGGCGAACCAAGGAAAACTCAGATTTCCCCAGCACTGTTGAAAACCCAAAATCCATATTTTTCAACCCAAAACATCATCCAAACCATTACCCAACGTGTAAACATCATTTGAAGCACATTTATAAACACAAAATCATATTTTGATCATCATCACAACATTTCACCAATTTAGGGTTTTCTAAAAACTCATATAAATCTTTCAATCCACAAACATACACATACATAACTACACACATAGACAAGATAACAATGTTTCTAACCCTTACCCGGATTCCAAATGATCTAGCTCTTGTTCTTGATGATTTCCACTCCTTTTCCTCTTTTCTTCTCTTTTCTTTTTCTTTCTATTTCCCCTTTTCTCTTTCTCTCCTATTTCCTTCCTCTTATTCCTATTTCTTTTCTTTTATTTTCTTTTTCTCTCATTTCTATTTTTACCACATAATTCTATTTCTCTCCCATATCTCTTATTTTCTATTTCTACACTTAATTCATTTTCTAATAATTTTCCTCTACAATTTACTTCCTTAATTTTCTCTAACTCATTAATAGTTATAAAATGACCAAAATGCCCTTAAGCCCAAAATCCCCGAATAACGCTCTCAAACGAGATAATACATCATAACACAGCATAAAAGCATATTATCACACCAAAGTCATAAATAGAATAATTTAACATTCAATTAAATAAAGGACTCAACAAAATTGGAATAATCGAAATCGGGGCGTTACAGCATCAGGGTTATGGGTGAAGCTTGAAAGCTTATACATGACAAAATCTTTGGTGAATCGACTCTACCTGAAGCAAGCTTTGTATTCGTTTAAGATGAGTGAAGACAAAGCTTTGACTGAGCAGTTGGATATGTTCAACAAGCTGATTCTTGATCTTGAAAATATCGATGTGAAGATCGATGACGAAGATCAAGCATTATTGTTGTTGTGCGCTTTGCCTAGAACACATGCTCACTTCAAAGAAACTCTCTTGTATGGAATGGAGTCCCTGACCTTTGAAGAAGTTCAATCAGCCTTGTACTCTAAGGACCTGAACGAACGAAAGGAGCATAAACCTTCGACGGTTGGTGAAGGTTTGTAAGTTAAGGGAAAATTCTTGCGAAAGGATGGTAGGTTCGACAAGAAGAAAGGTAAAAGTCAGCAGAAGTCTTCTAGTGGCGAAACATCTGGTTTTCGATGTTATCACTGTAAGAAGGAGGGTCACACAAGAAAAGTGTGCCCTAAACGCCTGAAAGATCATGGAGGTAAGGATAATGGCAACACAGCCATTGTTCAAGATGACTTCGACTCATCTGATGCTCTTGTAGTTTCAAGTGGCGACTCAAGAAAAGAGTGGATTATGGATTATGGATGTACTTGGCACATGACTCCAAACAAGAATGTGTTTGAAGAATTATGTGATCAAGATGGAGGATCAGTGCTGCTGGGAAACAACAAAGCTTGCAAAATTGCAGGTATTGGATCCGTGAGATTCAAGCTCCATGATGAGTCAATAAGATTATTGACTGAAGTTAGGTATGTACCTGACTTGAAGAGAAATTTAATTTCTCTTGGTGAATTCGACAGAAAGGGATATGTTTTCAAAGGAGAGCAAGGTACCCTGAGAGTCATGAAAGGGTCGAAGGAAGTCTTGAGAGGCGTGAAAAACCAAGGCTTGTATACCCTGGAGGCTGAGGTTGTAAGTGGTTCGACAAATGTTGTATCTACGAAACCTATGTCGAAGACAGAGTTATGACGCATGAGATTGGGCCATGTCAGCGAAAGAGGCCTGGTCGAATTGGGGAAGCAGAACCTGCTAGGTGGTGACAAAGTCGAAAAGTTGGAGTTTTGTGAATCTTGTGTATTTGGTAAATCCTGTAGGGCGAAGTTCAACAAAGGCAAGCAAAGAACACATGGATCCCTTGATTACATTCATGCTGATCTTTGGGGGCCTGCAAGGAATCCTTCACACTCAGGTGCAAGGTATTTTCTATCCATTGTTGATGACTATTCCAGAAAGCTATGGGTATTCATTCAGAAGGCGAAGGATGAAACTTTTGAGAATTTCAAAAGTTGGAAGATTCTGGTCAAAACTCAAACTGGCAGAAAGGTTAAGAGGCTGAGAACCGACAATGGCCTTGAGTTCTGCAACAAAGCGTTCGACAGTTACTGTGTTGAGTCTAGGATTGCAAGGCATAAGACTGTAGTAGGTACTCCTCAACAAAATGGCTTAGCTGAGAGATTCAATCGAACAATCCTTGAAAGGGTTAGATGCATGTTGGTTAGTGCTAGATTGAAGAAGGTGTTTTGGGCTGAAGCTGTTTCGACAGCTGCATATCTGATAAATTGATGTCCTTCGACTGCATTAGATATGAAGACACCTGAAGAAGTTTGGTCGGGAAATCCACCTAGTCTCGACAGACTGAGAGTATTTGGTTGTGTGGCCTATGCTCACATTAGGCAAGACAAGGTCGAACCTAGAGCTCTGAAGTGCATGTTCATGGGATACCCTGAAGGAGTCAAAGCTTATAGGCTATGGTGCCTAGAGCCAGGTAACAGGAGGTGTATCACCAGTCGAGATGTAGTTTTCAATGAAGTTGATATGGCTTTCAAGAAAATTGATGTTGCTGACGAAGAGCTGGAACAGGGAGAGATTCCTGTTGAGGTAGAGCATGTTGATGCTGAAGTGCGTACCCCAGATGAAGTCGAAGACGAAATAGAAGATGTTGTCGAAGATGAGGAAACTGATAATGACTACCTGTTAGCAAGAGGAGGTCGAGAAGAGTCATCAAGCCACCTCATAGACTTGGGTATGCAGATCTTATAGCTTATGCCTTAATCTCTGCAAGTGAGGTTCTCGACGAAGAACCTAGAGACTATAAGGAAGTTATGAGGAGTCGAAAGAAGACTGAATGGCTGAAAGCCATGGATGACGAGATGAAATCTCTTCATGATAACGACACATGGGAACTGATAAAGAAACCTACTGGAGCCAGGTTAGTCAGCTGTAAATGGATTTTCAAAGTCAAGGAAGGAATCGAAGGAGTGGCGTCGAAAAGATACAAGGCAAGGTTGGTTGCTAGGGGGTTCACTCAGAAAGAAGGTGTCGATTTCAATGATGTGTTCTCGCCTGTTGTGAAGCACAGGTCCATTCGAATGTTGCTTGCCATGGTGGCACAGTTCGATCTTGAACTGGAACAGATGGATGTGAAGACTGCGTTCTTGTATGGTGACCTAGATGAAACGATCCTGATGAGGCAACCTGAAGGGTATGTCGAAAAGGGGAAGGAAGATTATGTGTGCAAGATGAAGAGATCTTTATATGGACTGAAACAATCTCCTCGGCAGTGGAATAGGAGATTCGACAAGTTCATGGCACGCATAAGTTTCATCAGAAGTCAGTTCGACCACTGTGTTTACCTTAGATTTCGACCTGGTAATTCATTTGTTATTTTGTTGCTTTATGTGGATGATATTCTAATAGCAAGCAACAATGTCGAAGAGGTAATGAGGGTGAAGGCTGAACTCAGTAAGGAGTTCGAAATGAAGGATCTGGGAGCTACGTCCAGGATTCTTGGGATTGACATCTGAAGAGATAGAAAGCAGTCGAAATTATGCTTATCTCAAGAGGCATACCTACGGAAGATTCTCGAAAAGTATGGTATGTCGAATTTAAAGCCTGTTGTAACTCCGACAAACCCTCAATTCAAGCTGAGTATAGATCAGTGTCCCAGTACTGATGTCGAAAGAACTTATATGAATAGTATTCCATATGCTAATATAGTTGGTTCTTTGATGTATGCTATGGTCTGTACAAGACCTGACATAGCATATGCAGTGAGTCTTGTGAGCAGGTACATGTCGAATCCTAGAAAGGCTCACTGGCAAGCATTGAAGTGGATTTTTAGGTACATAAATGGGTCTCTGAATAGAGTCCTAATTTATGGTGGAGCCTTGGGTGAAGATAGTAAAGCAGCAGTCGAAGGATTTGTTGACTCTGATTATGCAGGTTGTATGGATTCAAGAAAGTCTATTTCTGGATATGTTTTCACAATGTTTGGCACAACAATTAGTTGGAAAGCGACGCTCCAGAAGGTTGTTGCCTTATCAACCACTGAAGCTGAATATATTGCCCTGACTGAAGCTGTGAAGGAAGCATTGTGGATTGAAGGTTTTGCAAAGGAACTGAAACTTCAAGGTCGAAGTATCACTGTTAAATGTGATAGTCAAAGTGCAATACACCTGTCGAAGAACTCATCCTATCATGAGCGAACCAAGCACATTGATGTGAGGCTGCATTTCGTCAGAGGGGTAATCGAGCGTGGAGAAGTCCAAGTGCTGAAGGTTTTGACAGATCATAATGCTGCTGATATGATCACCAAGACATTGCCAAGTTGCAAGTTTTTCCACTGTATGCGGTTGATAAAGCTGCATGAAGAAAGCTAGTTTGTTTTCTTGTTGTTAGAGTTAGATCCAAGGTGGAGATTAGTGGAATTTGGATCGAACTCTAGAAGAAGCATGCCGTCGAAGTTGGATCACATGCTGCTGTCGAAAATAATGCATGGTTGTAGTCGAAGATTGTTCTAACATGTATTAGTTAATATTGCTAGGTTTGTTAGCATATTGAATTGGGCCTTGTGTTAAGGATCCAATTGATTAAGTTAGCTTGTACCCTAAGTTAGCTTGTAATGGGTATTTTGTTAGCTTGTACCCTAAGTTAGCTTGTAATGGGTATTTTGATAGTGTGCTAGGTTTTATTATAAATAGCATGCTAGTCTCTCATTCTAAAGTGTGACAAAACCTAATTAGGGTGAGAGTGGTTAGTTTGTTATTCTTGTATACTTGTAATCCTTGTTTTAAGGAGAAAGGAAAGAATAACAGTTTTATAACCAATCCTTGTTGTTTTTACTCTTGTTTTCTTTGTTAACCCTAACCCTTGTGGGTTTCTTGTGTATAAAGAAACCGTAAATACTTTGTTAAAGCTATCCGATTCACAACACTAACTTAGCTAGTATACCTTATCTCTTGGCGTATACCAAACTATTTTAAGCCATAATCTCCTAATCTCTTAGGCAAAATTGATAGTTAAAATAGGCAATGTTTGTTCGTTAAACGCTAAGTCACAACCTTACAATTTCCTATTTCTAGATCAATTATTAGGTTGAACAGTTAACTTAGATATGATTCACGCAGTTAGGGTTAGTACTAAACATGAATCTAAATTGATACATGTACATTTTCAAAAGCATGTAAAACAATGAAAACTAAGATTATTATAATAGAAAGATGAATAGTCAAAAGTGTAGATAGTACAAAAACCTAACATATGGTCTCAACAAGTTCATACAATTTCATTTGAACGAAATATAACCTAAGAAAATTAGTTACTCATAACAAAATATTTCTTAAAGTAAAGATACACAGATTAATGGTTAGAATGAAGCTTCCGATGGTGAAAACCTTCACTCCTGAGCTCCAAAGTATTTCTCCAAAGTAAGAGTTAGGATACCATGAGAAGCTCCTAAAAAATGTGCCAAAAGTCCCTTTAAAAGGCTTGAAAACACATCATGGTACACGTGGCATCGTGCCATGATGCTATTGTGTCAAGACACGATGATCTGAGCATCCTGGCACGATGGAACACGACGACTACATCTCAAAATTGGCTAAAAGTTGCTCCTTTTCACAACATTTCTTCATATTTTCTTCTTTCTTCCTTTTTCTTTCATTTATTTAAAAACATGGTATATCATAATTAAGCTCAACCAAAATGAGATGAAAAGTAATAAAATAACTGATAAAATGTCATAAAAATTACGTGTTGACAAATTGTCATCAATACACTATGTGGAAGTTGTTTGTGAGTCTAGCTGGATGTCACCCGTATTGCATTACCTGCAGGTGGGCGAACTTTCATTGGAAGATGGGGAAGTAAGGAGAATTTGAAAGAAGATTGTTAAATATACTCTTCTTTCATAAAGCCTTATAAAATAAGGAGAGCTTATCTGATGCTACGATGCCTAGGCCAGCATACCGCCCTAGTACTTGCAAAAGTACAAAAAGGAGCCTACAATAGCAACATTGGCGAAAAAGCCCTTGCCCACGGGATGTTAAAGGAGGAATATTATTGGCTTACTTTATTGACATATAACATCTCCTTTGTCAAGACGTGAGACCCGTGTCAGAGACATGGTGACCTTCACCACGCCCCAACTGAACTTTTTCAACCGATATAACACTTTCCTTTGTACCAATAGGGGTGGACATTTTGGGTTCATTTTCCCCAACGCCATGTCTAATTAAAGTCTTGATAGTGGGAATGGATTGTTTTACAAAGTGAATAGCTATTGAAGTTGTCTCCAAAATCACCTCAGAAAAAGTTAGTCGTTTCTACTGGTATAAAATTATGTGCAGGTTCGGGCTTCTTAGAGAAATTGTCTGTGATAATGGAACCCAGATCTCTAACACTATGGTTATGGATTTTTGATGATATCTAGGAGTACAAGTAAAGTTTGTATCCATAGTACACCTTTAGTCCATCGGACAAGCTAAATTGGCAAACAAGGTAATCTTGAAGTGACTTAAGAAGAAGCTTGATGATGCCAAGGGTTTATCAGCATAATTTCTCCATGAGATATTGTGATATTATTACACCACCCCACATTCCACCAACAAGAAAACTATATTTTCCATGGGATATGGAGCAAACACCATGATGCTTTTGGAGATTGACACACCCTCATGGCGATGATCCTAGTTTGATCAAGGGTAAACAAGGTCGGATTAGAACATGTCGCAGACTTGATGGATGAATGGAGTGAAATCACGCATGTCCAAGTATTTGCCTCTAAGCATAGAGCCGTCAGAAGGTATACTTCCAAAGTTAAGCCATGGGAGAAGTAAGAGGGTGGTCTGGTATTAAAGTAGGTGGTCCTCACCATAAATCAGGAAAAACTACAATCCAATTGGGAAGGGTCATATCACATATTCTAGAAACTCCTTCATGAGGCGTACAATTTGCAAGACTTGGAAGGACAACTCCTACCCATAACCTGGAACGTTCTCCGTATTAAGTATTATTACAGTTATACTATTGCATTTTCTTAGAAGAAATTATCATTTATCTATAAACAAGTTTCAAAAGATGTATGACCAACAAGTATATTTTTCAGTATTTTGTATGTTGGACTTCATGGCGAAGATCTTTGCCTCCTCTTAAAGAAATATTTTGTAAGCTGGACTTCAGTAGAAATATCATTTCAACTTATTAAGGAAATATTTTGTATGCTGGACTTCATGGAGAAGATCCATTCTGCCTCTTAAGGAAATATTTTTTACGCTGGATTTCATGGTGAAGATCCTTGTAGACTCTTAAGGTATTATTTTATATGCTAGACTTTGTGGAGAAGATCCTTACCTCCTTCTAAGGCAATATTTGTAAGCTGTACTTAATGGCGAATATCTTTTTCGCCTCTTAATGCAATATTTTGTATGTTGGGCTTCTTGAAGAAGATCCTTTCTGCCCTTAAGGAAATATTTTGTTTGTCGGACTTCATGGGGAAGATTCTTGTCGCCTCTTAAAGCAATATTTGGACGCTCGACTTCCTCGAAGTGATCCTCGTTTGCCTTCAGGGAAATACAAATAAACTACCTAACTTTTCATCTGAGAGACTTAGAGATTCATTGGGTGAGACCAAAATGTATATATCTCGCCTGTAGTATTATATTTGTAAAGGACCTGGCTAGGGCGATGATCGTAGACCGCCCCCACGAAAGGCGATGATCATATGTCTCCCTTAGAGACGTACCCCCTCGCCCCAAGGCTTCCCAATCCCAAATCATGGGAAGCGTTAGATAAGATGTTTCGTGGGAAGAGAGAATTCAGGGTCAATAACTAACCCACGTCCCCTTGCAAATAGGGATTTAATGGTCCACCATTAACTAGGTAGGCGGTGACCTTTTCCAAGGAAACCCCAGGCCCAAATACTCTATAAATATCTCTCCCCTAATGTGAGAGAAGACATATCCTAATTCATACGCTTATTCCTAAGCAATCGATAAAAATATGGAGCCTCTAGCCTCACGTGAGCATGTCCTCTAAACCACCATATACACCACCGTACAAGAGACTTAGATTTCACAGGCTAACTAAACTCTCGCCTGAGGGACTTAGATTTTCCTCAAGCGAAATCAGATATAGAAATCAAACCCAAGAGGAGCGACCAAAGTCTAGCCTAAGAGATTTAGACACAAGTCCTGTCTAAGGGATTGATAAAAGTCCCGCACGAAAGGTTCAACGCCTCGCCTGAGAAACTTATAGTCTCATCAGCCGACTACATATAACTTTGTCTAAGGGACTTAGATTTCTCAAGCTAACTAAACTCTTTCCTGAGGGACTTAGATTTTCTTTTGGCATAGTCAGAAATAGAAATATTTCCCAAGAGGCGCAAATGAAGTCTAGCCTAAAAGACTTACTCACAATTGGTTGATATGGGTGCTAATATTAATTTGATTCCTTTGTCTGTGGTGAAAAGGCTAAAGAACATGGAGATGAAATCAACAACAATGACTTTGAAACTAGCAGACAAGTCAAGGACTCGTCCTCATGGTAATGTAGAAGACGTGTTATTGAAAGTTGACAAATTCTTATTTCAGTCATGGATATTGAAGAAGATGAGGATACACCAATCATACTTGGAAGTCCCTTCATGAAAACCGCAAAAATGTTGGTCGATGTTGATGAAGGCATCATGAAGGTGAGGACTAGTGAGAAAGAAGTGTGTTTTACACATTTTAAAGGTGTGGTGTATTCAAGTCTAGTGGAAGACGATTATCATGTGAGAAAAGAGGACGCAAGAGTGCTTCAATGAAAAAGAATGATGAAGAGGCTAAAGTGGAAATGATGAAGTCTTGTTGGGATTTTTCATTCTTGAAGAAAATTGGAAAAAAACTTGATCATGAAAATGGATGAAGACCGTTGTGTTGGGAGGTTTGATCAGATTTCTTTTAGTTTCTTTTTGTAATTCGTGAGGTCGCGTTGGACCGTTGAGCTCAAACGATGTTAAACAAAGCGCTTGTTGAGAGGCACCCCAACATTGTAAGTATTTACTGCTTTTTGATTAGTTTAAATTTAATCGAGTGACTCAAAGTCGGGAGAACACTATCTGAGACCATACTTGAGTGGCCATGTTTCATTGAGTGCACTTAGCACGGTACTAAGGCCGCTTAGCGCGGTCACGTGAAATTGGCCAACTTAAGTGTGGGCCTGAGTGGGTGAATGTTAAATGGGCCTTTTTTTGGAAAAAGGTCATATGCATTTTGAAATATTAAAAGCTCAAACTTTGCATTTTCCCACTCATTTCCTCATCTTAGTCTCACCCTTGTACTTCCAAGCAAGCTTCTCACAAGCTCCCTTTTTCACCATGTTTTTGAAGTTTCAAGTTCTCTATGTCTTTTTCATCTCCTTGCTCTACTTCCAGGTTTGTTAATACCTATTTTTTTTATTGATTTAGACAACAAATGTTGTAAGGGTTTGATTTGATTAAGTAGGAACTGACATTTTAGGGTTTGTTTGTGTAGAAGTGATTTTGTGAAATCTTAAGGTGAAATATTAGGATTGTGTTATTTTTCTAGGTTTGCATGCTGTTAAAATATGTGATTAAATATTGTGTTGTGAATGCACGATGTTGGATTGTTGTTTGGGTGTTGATTGGAAGGATTGAGTGTGGTTGCAGAGGCATTTTTTCTTGTATTCGCAGCCGCGCTTAACACGCTCTGAGCTCGCTAAGCGCGCTCATATGTAACCTGTTTCTGCCTTTTTGGTCTGTTGTTTTTAGCTGATTAGTGTTAGGATATTGGTTGTGAGGGAGCAGGTTACTGCAGAGGCATTTTTTCCTGCATGCTCATGAGCGCTTAGCGTGCTCTCGCCGCGCTTAGCGCGCTCCCCTGGGATCCAACTTCTTAATTTTAAATAATGCCTTGCCTGATTGCTTATTTTGTGATGACATATGGTTACATATGAATTATTCTAAATGTATGGGTTGGTTGGTTGATGTGATTGGTGTTGTTTGGTATATTTATTTTGCAGATGGCTCCAAATGTCGCTTCAAAGCGTGCTAATTTCAGTGTCGGCCAATCATCTCAGTAGAGGCAAGAGCCAGTTGCGTTTGACGCAAGTAATCTCCCGGGGACTGAACAGGAAGCACGTTACCTTGAGCTTACTCAGAGGAGTATTTGGGCAGAGGATTTTTAGGATAAACCCCGAGGGTGACTACAGAGGCTACCTCAACATAATTGAGAACCATGTCTGAGAGACCTTGCTTACTCCACCCACCCAGCTGAACTATGAGATAATTTGTGAATTCTACGTGAATACTATTCCGGTAGAGGGTCAGATTTACTCTTTCATGACATATGTGTGGGGTAAGCATGTGTCTTTTTCACGGGATGCCATCAATGCTTATTTGGGCAACCTATTGGTGCTAACTGAGGGTGAGCAATGTTCTTATTATAAGAGGGTAGCAAGGAAAAACTGGAACTTTGCTAATGTGAGTGATGCCTTGGTGCATCCTGGTAGGGGTTTCGAGCTGAATGCGACAGGTAGGCCGAAGCATCTGAAGAGAGGTGACATGAACACCCCTGCACAAATCTTGATGACACTAGTCCTTCACAACATAAGGCCTAGGAGTCACATTTCTTTTATTCCTTTGGACATTGCATGCATGCTTCATTACTTCTTGGATGAGAGCCAGGTAGATGTAGCGAGGATCATCTCTAACGAGATCCGAGCTACTGCCGCTAGTCATCACCGTTTGGGTACCAAGGTTCCTTCTATCTTAGTCTTTCCAGGTTTGATTATGGGCCTTTGCACTCAAGCGGGTGTTCCGATACCTGACGTGGTTCACAAGACCATTAAAGGTATCGTGACTGATACTTGGATTCAGAGCCACGATACCACCACCACCAGAGCAGCCAGTACCACCACCACAACAGCAGTCAGGAGTTCCTCCTGCTGGTCAGGATTATGATGATCATGTGGCATGCACGTATCCTTGGGAAATACACAGGTACATTTGCAGATTCGTGAGTCGCATGTGGATCATCCTTTCCCTTCTTCTGAGAAGTTTAGTCCTTTTGTGGATATGCCTGAGGACAAGCCTTTTCATTTTTCGAGGGAGCGAGTTCCGCCACAACCTCTAAAGCATACATAGGAACCTCATGCAGGCGTGGCTCAGGACGATTCGGATTTGGATGATGCTGTAGTTGATGATGATGATGATGATGATGACAATGGAGAGAAACAGTGGGAGTTAGATTCTTTCAGTAGTACTGAGTAATCTTGTTTTGGGTTTAATCTGATCTTTTGTTTCTGTTATTATGTTTTACGTTTGAATTGTTAAGACTCGGTTGTTTGATGTTTTCTTTGTCATTTTGGATAGATTTTGTACCATCCTTTTTAGGATGAGGGTTGTGAACTTATGTTGTTACACCATGTTTTGGGTGTTGCAATTTTTATGATAAGAATGTTTTATTATGTTAAGTAGTATGCAGTTGTTTAGTTAGTTGATTTTTTTTGTGTTGTTCCTAAGTTCAAAAACTTGAAGGAACCTTGTGACTAATGTCAAGATTGATGAATCGACATGCAATTGATTGGTAATGATATGCTTGAGTAGAGGTACAGTTGCATGGTACATATTTATCGCTTTCTAAACTTAGCATGAATATGAAACTTGTGATTTGTGCAAAACATGTTGTCATAAATTCTTTTTGAAGGCTCTGTAGATTTGAGCAAATTTTTGGCAAAAACAAGGCGCAAAATGAAGTGTTCCAACATGTAGAAGACATGATGTCCTAACGAATGTCCTGACATCTTAAACTGATACAACATACTATTTTGTATGGTCCAAGAATTAAGGAAGCAATAATGCGCATGGATCAAGGATCAAAAATAGAAAGCCCAAGATAATAGAAGACTATATAAGGAGACTTAGACCTAGGTTTTATATGAACTGTACGTTTGTATCAATTGTAACTTTGTAACCTAGTCCCTTTGTGTTGAATAAGGTTTTAGGGTTTGAGAGTCGTTGGCTCTCTTAGGAGTTGTAAGTCTCCACTCTGTATTATGGGATGCAGGGTGGAAGGCATAGGTACAAGGACACAACTAGAAGCCTGTATGTAATGGTTGTTGTATTATTCTTGGACGAAGCTTTGAAGCAAGTCCAAGATAACTTGAAGGTCAAGAAACCACAACAGTTCTGAATTGGCAGAAGATAGAGATATCACAGGTTGTGATTAGGATGTGAGTGGGGTATCTCATATCAAGGTTGTAAACAGTTGAGTTTAGCCTTGATAAAGATGTTCATTGGGTAGATGTTAGGTATAAAGTTGTAAACGGGGGAGTTTAGCTTTGTAACAGTTCTACAGATAGTGAACTCTTCATCCTGGATTGGTATCCCCCAGGTGTAGGTGAATTGCACCGAACTGGGTTAACAATTACTGTCTTATTTAACATTCTGCAATTTACAGTTTTGTTAATGTTCTTGACTGACATGTTGGATCAGATGTCGTAACATCCGTGATGGTGCAATTCTGATATTCAAGGTATCAGTCTGCTGTTGGGCCTCCAAGTTTAAAAGATTATGTAGCACAATGTCTTGACTTGTGTTAGGACATTTGCGGTCTGCATAGGTCAGAAATTCAATTGGTATTAGAGCCTGGCTTCCTGTCTGGTTCTGGATGAGATCTTTGGGAGATACTTTCTGGCGTTTAAACAAGGAAGAGTTTTGGAGATCAGATCAATCAGCTTAGACATACTCAAGGGTATTAATGGATGATATGGATGTTCTGGATCAAAGGGAGTAACCTGGAGGTTGTTCATGTTGCTGAGGAGATTCTACAACAACTACAGGAGAAGTGGCTAGTTCTTTTGTTGGTGTGTCTTATAAGATGGTGTGACATCTTATTAGGGCAAGGAGGATCTATTCCTTGGTGGTTCCGCTGCATGTGTTTCTGATGGAAGAGCTCTAGAATTATGGGATTCTGAAGTTGTTACTAAAGACAGTTGGTGGAAGGTCTCAATCGTCGGCCTCTATATTTGAAGATCTCTGTATTCTTTTATTCCAAAGTCGGGAGCGATGGAGTGAAGGAAGTTGTGGTTAGATATCTGCTATGGTTACTTGGTACTTGGAAGCTTGGTTTCCTGGTGCAGTTTGGAGTCAGTTGAAGAGGAGAGGAGTTGAGTTAAAGTTTATCAGGTTCTTGCTCTAGGACTTTGATAAATGTTTGGTCGGCTAGGTTGTCAAAGATGCTTGAGAATTCTCTCAAGTCCACTCATAAAGACATCTATGTCGTGTATCTGGAGTCTTCTAGTTACTCTTCTGACTAGAAGGTGTTTCCTTGAGACACAATATGAAGAACGTGGAGGTGATTTATTTTCACCATCCAAAAACAGCAGGGAAGGATTCATCTCTCTTGACCCTAAGAGTAGATCCAATCTGATTGAAGATTTGTTGAGGTAAATAAGACTTGTTCAGAGAAAGTTTTTGTTACTTGAGTAAAGGGTGACAACCTTGGTATCT
Source organism: Lathyrus tuberosus (assembly GCA_022829125.1). NCBI lineage: Eukaryota > Viridiplantae > Streptophyta > Magnoliopsida > Fabales > Fabaceae > Lathyrus > Lathyrus tuberosus. The sequence continues at coordinate 1,057,800 of JALAZF010000882.1, forward strand.
CAACATTGTCATTTGAAGAAGATACTTGCAAAAAAAAAGATTGAATACTTTATAAGTGTTCATCACATGATCTGGTGGAGCTCAGCTACAGTGGTGAAGAAGGGTTATTGGACAAGGATTTAAGATCAATTTCTATTTGTGGAACCCACAAGTATTTAATTGATTATCCTTGAGATTCAAGATTGAGGATGTTCTGTCAGATGTTCTAACATCTTTTCATCAGAGGCTTGGAGAATCATGGGAGGGGTTCTACATTCGCTCACAAGCCTCCTAGGTATTGACCTGGGATTATTGGCTTAGAATCTGTTCCTGGAAAGTATTGTGAATGACTTATCCAGATGGTGATGCTGTTGAAGATGGAGATGGAAGACTATGAAGACATCATAATCTTGATGGTTACAGCTTGGATCAGTTTATTTCTGATCCAGGTGCTTTGGAGCAAAGTGATTACTATGGTTATGAAGGTCGAGGATAAGTGGCAGTTATCTCTGGCTTTCTACTGATGGCTTTACTAAGGGAAGTGGCATTCTTTGGTATTGCTATGGGGTAGTCTTGGACTACTTGTTTTATGAAGATTCAGATGTGGCAGGCTTGAAGTCTTTAGAGTTTCAAAGCAGAATGGAGGTTGTCTACTCAAAACTTGGTTGTTGAATCAAGTCTGTGAGAGCATGGAAATCTGTTTCTGCAAAGGGAGGAGGTTCTTTTAAGTGGCAGAAGGAAGAGCTGAATTCAACAGTTGGATGTCATAATGTTTTGACATCTAGCTTAACATCAGAATCTCAGTTGGTGAAGTGGCACATCAACTTAAGTTTGGGTGATCTACAGGAATGAACAATAGGATGCTTCAAAATTATCATTCTCATCGCAGTTTACGGGAGCTGCAGGAAGGAGAAGATGTTACATGTCCATGGCTTAGGGAGTCTAAGTGTGTTTGCTATTGAGCAAGTGGAACATGTGACTTGAAGATCAAGTTTCATTGGTGGATCAGGATATCTTTGTGAGAGTTCTGACAAACGTGAAAAAGGTCAAAATGTGGCATTTGGCTATTTTCATATGAGGATTCATGAAGGAGGTGATCAAACTGTGGCATTTGGTTGATCTCAGAAGTGGATTTGAAGAATCAAGATAATCAGAGTGTGGCAGCTGGTTATTCTTGAGGATTGTCTTGGAACAAGTTACTCTTGGGCAGAAGGGCGATGAGTTGAAGACTCAAGGAGATTATTCTTCTTGAAGGTGGATAAGAGTTTATTTCTCTCTTTTTGGAGTTCTTATTCAAGCTGGTGGCGTAGTGTTGTCTGGAGTTCTTCAGTTCTTTGGATTACTATGCTATAGTAAGTCCAGTTGAAGGAGCATATCAAGAATCATGGTGATGATGTCTTGGTGTGTAGAAGTTGTTCTAACTTCATGTTGGGACATTATCTGGGTTGGATATCCTTGGTGAAGGATGATTGTGCTCTGATTCAGGAGCTTGCACTACTACGAAAAACCCCTTTAACAATGGTTGGGAATGACATATAATGACGTGGGTGAAGGCGTTGTTATGTAGATTGTCATTGTAAGTTCACTGTTTCTACAACAGTCTGGAAACCGTCATTGAAAGGCAGGACGCGCGCCATATATCATAACGGTTATGATAATAAACCGTTGTGATACATACACTTAGGTACTAGGTTCGAAACCCATCAGCAGCGAATTATGTAAAACATGAATTACCTATAATGACGGTTATTATAGATAACTGTTGTTGTAGAACTACCTATAATAACGGTTATTTTAAATAACCGTTGTTGTATGTCTTTTAATAGAATAAAAAAAATTACAGCATTAGAACAAGAACAACAGCAAGAACAAGAACAACAGCAAGAACAACAAGAACATCAAGAACAACAAGAACATCAAGAAAATCAAGAACAACAAGAACATCAAGAACAACAATAAGAATAATAACAACAACAACAACAGCAATAACAAGAACAAGAACAACAACAACAACAACAACAACAACAACAACAACAACAACAACAACAATAACAAAAAGAAGAAGAAGAAGAAGAAGAAGAAGAAGAAGAAGAAGAAGAAGAAGAAGAACAACAACAACAACAACAACAACAATAATAATAATAACAATAATAACAACATTAATAAAAAAGAACAACAAGAACAACATTAATAAAAAAGAACAACAAAGAACAACAATAATTAAAAAAGAACACCAACAACTAACATTGCTAACTCGAGTTCTGAAATTTGGTTTGATGGAGAAATAGAGTATCGTAAATGAAAGATGATGTTTGGAGGTAGAAGATGTCTAAGTTTTAGGTTTCACGCGGATCACTAATAGTAATGTCTTGGCCATTGATAATCATTAAATGGACGACCAAGATTTGCTTAAGGATAGTGAATAAACTCATTATGCGCGCCACCTATAATGATGGTAATAAGACTTGAAAAAATAAGTAAAAAAACCAAAAATTCTGGTGCTGGGACTTGAACCCATGACAAGACGCTACCTATAATGACAGTTGGTTTAAATTACTCGTGGTGAAAGGTCTGTAAGCGTTTTGAAAAAATAAGTAAAAAATCGCTACCAATAATGGCGGTTGGTTTAAATACCCGTGGTTAAAGGCCTGTTAGCATTTTGAAAAAATAGGAAAGAAGTAACATGATTAAAATAAATTCAGAAAAATCTAAAATCATGAAATTTAATCTAATTAGGTAAAATAAGAATTTTGAGATTTTTTTTGGAATTTTTTGAGACTATGAAAACAGTACAAAATTCATTAAAAATAGAAAAATGATGAATTTGGGGTTTTGAGGGTGAAGTCCCGTAACTCTTTTAGAGTACGGGACTAATGACCGCATATTTTTCTTCTTCAGATGCATGAAACAAATCTAAAAAAGGAGACGATTTTCATTAAAACCGATTTTTTGAAGTGCAAGACCTAAAACTAAACTATAGGCTATAATGACGGTTGAAAACATAACCATGGTGAAAGGTTGTTGGCATTTTGAAAAAATATTTAAAAACCATAAATGTTGGTGCTGGGAATTGAACCCATGACCAGGCGCTACCTATTATGACGGTTCTTTATATACCCGTGGTGAAAGGCCTCACATTTCACCACGGTTGGAATTTTAATCGTCATTAAAAAAATGCGCGAATCTATTACAACGGTGTATAGGCAAGCCGTTATAAGCCTGGCGTTGTTGTTTGTGCATTTTGTAGTAGTGTTGGTGCCTACATTATGCCTAAGGAGCGTCTACATAGTCATACAGGAGAATGATGAAGTAGAAGGTCTGCCTTGGATGGAGAATTTAGCAAAGACTGAAGTAGACCAGGTATTGATTGCTTAGAAGTCTGAAGATGAAGAAACTCATCAAATGATCAGGAGTATTCCAGATTATTATACGGGAGAATGATAGGGAATGACGGCCTGTTGGATGACTATCTGATGGAGGGGCCTTGCTAAGGCCAGATGAAAAGCTTGTGGATGGGATTTTGCCCTATTTAGAAAGTCATGCTTTTCTAAAGCATGTGTCCGGTATCTGACACCGATGGGAGAAACAAACTAAGAGGTATGGTATCTCTTTTAAGGAGTGTGCTACCTTCCAAGCCATTTGGATTTTACCTCAAGCAGCTGGAGGTCTATACATGAGAACTCAGGTGGAGTTCAGGAGATGTGTGGATGGTAACAGGAATAAGGGGATCAATGGGACTTTGATCTTAATCCAACAGTTTGTTTGAAGGAGGATGGCGATCCTTATGTTCCTCACGAATAGCATGATGTGACATCATGTGTGAGTGACTGTTGTTTCTTGTCAGAAGGGATAGTGGTGCCAAAATGAATGTGCTTCAGCAGGTGGCTGGATAGGGAGTGAGCTCTTGAAGACATTGAAGATGCGTCTTATGTTTTCCAGTCATTAGCTTGGGTGCTCAGTGGAGGAGCACCAGTTACCTTAGTCAGGGGGAGAGGCCTCTTGATCTGAGATGTAGTTCCAGTTTGCATTTGTGCGTCAAGCAAACTGAGATGTCAAGGAGGATGTCTTGACATTATAGTATTGTTGCAAGTTGTGGGAAACTTGGAAATGCATACTTAAATGGTTCTTATTGGATGCTTAAGAATCATTGTTGAGTCTGAGGGAATTTATTTTTCTCTGCAGACTGTAATCATAAAATTGTGAAGTTTTGTTCATTACAGAAATCTCTGGATACTGATTGGGAAATGTTTGAAGAAAAGTCTTAACATCCTGTCCATCTCTATTCATTTTATGGTTTAAAGTATTATTCTTGGGACTTATCAAAAGGATAAAGACTGTGATTCAGATGGACTAAACAAGACTGACAAAATGTCAGGATATTATTTACAACCTGAATATGTGCCCTATCTGACTATGTTGGACTGTGGGGAGTGCTTCCTAAGAAAAGGCATGAGTAACATGTGTTTTTTTACAAGTGATTCTTTTTTGGACGATTACTCTTAAAAGGTTAAACAGTCTTATCCTAGTTGGGCGGTGCACAGTTATTAATGTTGAATTCACCTACCTAAATTTATTGCTCTTTGAATTGTTCAGCGGTAACTTCTTTGGACCGTGATTTTCTAGAGAAAGTGTTTAGGTATTTAAAGAGTGCATCTGTTTGAGGTAGTCCAGAGTGTGGGTTGTTTCATCATGTCGTTCATTCGTGTTTGGATAAGTAACATATGGATATGGAACTGTATTGGCTTCTTTTGTCAAATTTTGGCTAAAAAGGGGGAGAAAGGATGTGTCGGTTGTGTGGGTGAGTCTTTCAACATACATCTCTGGTGGTTGTCTTGCAAGGATGATGGAGAGGATGTTCTAGCATTCTATCAGAGTCTTTCCCTTTATGCCTTGTGATCTGAGTTATGAAACAGGTAGTGTCTTGTGATCTGAGTTACATTCCCTGTGAACTCAGTGTTACAAATGATATAACTATTTCTTCTTAAGCTCTTTCTGGATCATCTTGTGAGTTCTCTTATGCCCCTCAAGAGGAAGGTTCATCCTTTCGTGGCAAGTACTGGAGAGAGCGTCATATACTCTTCCTCATGTACACCAACATACAGCTAGGAATTTTCAGGGGTAAGAAAGAGTCTCAGATGGGTTCCAATCATATCTACCAAGCGCCCGGTCTTTCTTTTTCTACCAAAGGAGTTTTAACCAAAAATTTGTCAAAAGGGGGAGATTGAAGGCTCTGCAGATTTGAGCAAATTTTTGGTAAAAACAAGGCGCAAAATGAAGTGTTCCAACATGTAGAAGACATGATGTCCTAACGAATGTCCTGACATCTTAAACTGATACAACATACTATTTTGTATGGTCCAAGAATTAAGGAAGCAATAATGTGCATGGATCAAGGATCAAAAATAGAAAGCCCAGGACAACAAAAGACTATATAAGGAGACTTAGACCTAGGGTTTATATGAACTGTACGTTTGTATCACTTGTAACTTTGTAACCTAGTTCCTTTGTGTTGAATAAGGGTTTAGAGTTTGAGAGTCGTTGGCTCTCTTAGGAGTTGTAAGTCTTCATTCTGTATTATGAGATGTAGGGTGGAAGGCATAGGTACAGGGACACAACTAGAAGCCAGTAGGTAATGGTTGTTGTATTGTTCTTGGACAAAGCTTTGGAGCAAGTCCAAGATAACTTGAAGGTCAAGAAACCGCAACAGTTATGAATTGGGAGAAGACAGAGATATCACAGGTTGTGATTAGGATGTGAGTGGGGTATCTCATATCAAGGTTGTAAACGGTTGAGTTTAGCCTTGATAAAGATGTTCATTGGGTAAATGTTAGGTATAAAGTTGTAAACGCGGGAGTTTAGCTTTGTAACAGTTCTACAGATAGTGAAGTCTTCATCCTGGATTGGTATTCCCCAGATGTAGGTGAATTGCACCGAACTGGGTTAACAATTACTGTCTTATTTAACATTCTGCAATTTACAGTTTTGCTAATGTTCTTGAATAACATGTTGGATCAGATGTCGTGACATCTGTGATGGTGCAGTTCTGATATTCAAGGCATCAGTCTGCTGTTACGCCTCCAAGTTTAAAAGATTATGTAGCACAATGTCTTGACTTGTGATAGGACATCGGCTGTCTGCATAGGTCAGAATTTCACTTTTTAAATACTTTTTCAATGATGAATCACATAGAATGTTGCCTTTGTGAAGAAGCTTTCATTGTATAATATATGCAGGATGCCGACATTCTTGTTTAACTCGTTCTTATTATGTTTAAATTATGCAAGTGTGTTGATTTGTGTGAAAGGAAGAAAAGGATTAAGGCTTTTTTTGTATTTTAAGAAAAACCCACTTGAACATATAGAATGATCAATCTACATTGTGAGTGAGCGAGCATTTTGATAACCCAGTTGAGCCTTTGTATCAAGATCCATGTGAATAATTGAATCATGTAAATATTGTACATAAAAAAAATTGAATTTTGGAATGGATATTGATTTTTTGTTTGTGAAACCTTTGAACCTCAACCTTTAAGGATGGTTGCTTTTGTTGTTCCTTGCCTTAGATGTGTGAGAGCATTCTTAACACCATATTTAGGTTGTATTCAAAGTTGGGGAGAAAGAGGTAGATTTAGTAATTGTGAAAAATAAAGTGGTTGTAATAATGAAAGAGCTTGAAAGAGAAAAATGAAAAAGAAAGAAACTTGGGCATGGTCAACAAATGAGCTCAAGGTTGTAATGATAACTTAAAGAAAAGAAAACACGAGGGTTAAGGTCTTGAATTGTGTATGAATGTGAGAATTGAATGCTCTCATATGATTAGGCAATTTTGTTTCAATGACTTTGATAAGTGACCCTTCCTTGTAGCCCAAGCAAAATTACAATCTTTGAAGTCCTTGTGATTCCTTCTTTTACACTTATTAATGCATGTTGTTTGTTGAATGCATAATTCGATTCGGATGTTTGCAGGATTGTTTGGTGAGTGATAAAACCTCATAATGTTTTCATCCCATGATGAATGTGTGCTCAGGTGTGATTCGTGTTGGAATTGTATTGCTTTAGAAGTTTTGATTTGTGTTTTACAATTAGCAATAGTTTCATCTCCGTGATTCGTTTTGAGTGTGGTAAGTTTATCTTATTTGTACTTCTACTTTTTGAACCATGAAATTGTTGTTGTTTTAACTTGTTGATTCTGATTTCTTGTGCATTGCTTTGGGTTTGTTTATGTCTGGAAAACTTTTGTTCGAGGACAAAAAAAAATAATAAGTTAGGGATAGTTGTTAAAGGCCAAATTGTGCATATTTTTTATAGTATTTTGTGGCCCTTTCCAATTTTTTCTTTGGTGTTTTAGTAGTAAATCCATATGTTTTAGTGTAAATATGTAAGTTTCCGATTATGGATGTAAATATTATGAATTATGATCAGTTTGATGCTTTTTGATAGGTTTTCTTGCTAGATATTAGGCTTGGAACCTATGGATGATGGAAGATGGCTTTGAAGATCAATTTCATGACATTTTGACGGCAACTCACGCTTAGTGTGTTTTTTAGCGTGACTTTAGCACGCTTTTGAGATGAAGTCAGTGGCTAAGGGTCCTTTACCGTGCTTAGTGCGCTTTCTGGGAATTTGACGTCTTTAAGCTGATCACGCTAAGCGCACTCTATGCCGCTTAGCGTGGTGCCACTTATAGGCACATTGTGGAACTTGTATAAATAGGAATTTGATTAGATATTTTGGAACACTTGATATTTTCTGCACTTTTTCAGATTGTAAAGGGATTTTTAGGGTTTGAAGCTTTGAAATTCTAAGAGAAGTGAAAATCAAAATTTTGGAGCATCAATCTTAGATCTTTTGACTTTGATGCTAGTAAAGCTATCCTTTTTACTTGTTGATCAAGCTACCTTGGAAATGGCTAGCTAAACATCTTTTGTGTCAAGATTAGAGGTAGTTAACCTTATTAGTATGTATTTTTTCAATCTTTTGTATGTGAACAAAGTTAATGATCAATATATGATGAAGATCTTTGCTTTTAATGATATATGTATGGTTTGAACCACTCTAGACATAGGTTTTCCAAGTCTTGATCTAAGTTCTTTATCTATTAATAAACAAATTCTAGACATATATTTGAGAGTTAATATTTGCTTTGTATCAATCTTTATGTTTATTGTCTCGATTATTGTTAGGATAAATCATCTAGCGATTGAAACAATAATACCCACGAAGCCGCTTTAGAAATAAACGGATTCGAGAGGATACACGATTCTATTGATCTAAACTAAGTTCACATGCTTGATTAATCACATTTGTATGAAATGGGTTAACGAAATCTAATCTTGACATGCTTTTCTTAAAGCAAACATCTTTATATAATTTACTCTTTGCTACCAAAACAATTGAAAACATATGTTACCAAACCAAAACTATTTGAAAACCTTCTTCTTGAAACTCATAAACTATTGAACGACAAGCATCCATTTATCAGGACAATCTCAGCGGATACGATAAAACAACCCACCTAAAATACTTTTCAACAGTAAGCGTAGGAGATGATGAGGATGGTTATGTAAAACTGAAACTCATGTAATTCACGTGTACTCACACTTTGTAATCTTATTCACACTTGTTAATAAAATAGATTTTATTCTTATTTTAATTTCTCTTTTATTTTACTTCAAATTCAATTATGTTTCCTAGTTTGTTTGATGTAATGGATGTAAGGGATGTCATGTAAGCATGTAATGTGGTGGTGATGTAATTATGCAATGGATTGATATGCTGCTACTTTCATCTTCTTTTTCTTTTTTCATTTTGAATTATTTGTGAATGATGGCATAATGATGTGAATGTGTGATGCAATGTTGTTGTTGATTCTTTTCTTTCCCTTTTTATTTCAATTTTTTTATATTCTTGTGATGAAAGATGGGATGATGGTAATAAACAAATGAATTGGTTGTGATAATGATGATTTTTTGTTGGAAAAATGGAGTATGATTTTGTGTTTAATTTATGGATGATGGTGGTGTATGTTGATATTGAGTTATGGAATTTGAGTAATTTCAATCATTATAATGGTGTGGTAATGAGATAAATACTAAATGTATATTGTTTATGCTTGGAATAATGATGGTGATAAGGTCAATTTGAATGAAGATGTTGGTTGACATGAGATAAAAAATGGAAAAAGAATTTGGTATAGTACTTGGAATTATGATAGCAATAATGTAGTAATGTTTGAATAAAAAATAATTTGAATGATGATAATATTGTGATGGATGGAAAAATGGGCTTGGTCTATGATTCATTTATCTAATTTTTGTCCTTTTTTATGATGCACAAATTCAATGAACAATGACATATAGTAAAATAAAACAAATGCACTTTTGTTATTTATTTAGCAAAATGACTTTGAAATGACCAAACTAAAAAATGCAAACCAATGAAGAGATGGAATGAAATGCACCAATTGGGGACTTTGAACAAATCCCTATAATGTCATGAGTAGACTAAGATGCATATGCTTAAATGAATTAGAAACTTAGAGCAAGTTGGTTTAAAAAAAGATGCAATGTATGCTATGGGAAATGAGAAAATGAATAGAGAAATATGGTGGAATAAAATTAGGGCATGACACCCACTACAACGGTGTGGAAGCTGAGGTTTCGAAGTGTGTAAAGTATGAAAGTGGGTTACGTCTTAAAATCAAACAATTTATTAGTTATCAGAAGATTTGTCAATTTTATGTACTAGTCAACAAGTGCAAGATCTACGATGAAGATAGTCGTGCCATATCTACTAATTACAAGATTTCTTGTGAGAATAAAAGTGATTATTAGTATCGTGGAAAACCTTATGTGACTCCAAAAGATAAGGGTAAATAGAAGTTTCATCAAAAGACCACAGGTGGGAAAGGAACAAGTGGGGGAGGTTCTCATATTCCTATTAAGTGTTTTAAATGTGAAAAGTTGAGTAATTGTGCTTCAGAGTGTAATGCTATGAAGTGTTTCATATGTGGGAAACTGGGACATTATGCTAATGAATGTAAGAGTGTGGTTGTGACATGTTTCAACTTTTGTGAGAAAGGTAATATTCGTACTCAGTGCCAGAAATTGGAGCAAGCTCAACCAGGTGGAAAAGTCTTTGCTTTGAGTGGAGAGGAGACTTATGCGTTTGATATGTTTATTCGAGGTACATGCTACATTTACATTGTATCCTTGATAGCCATTATTTACATGGGTGCGATGCATTCGTTCATATCTCTTGATTGTGTGAGAGGGTTGAATCTTGTGGCGTGTTCGATGAATGGTAATATGGTCATTGATACTCCAGATAATGGTTCAGTGACTACTATGATGGTGTCTTTGAATTGTTATGTGACAATTTCTGATAGAAATTTTGAGTTTGACTTAATCTGTTTGCCTTAGAGTCAACTTCACGTTAATATGGGTATGAATTGGTTGGAGTTCAACTATGTTCATATCAACTGTTTCAACATGTCAGTGATGTTTCTCGGGTCTCGTGAAAAGGAAGATTCGAGATTTATATATGCTAAATAGTGAGCAGAGTTCTTGAAAGATGAGGCTCAAGTGTTTGCTATGTTCGCTTCTTTGAAAGTCAAGAATAAACTTGTAATTGTTGATCTTCCAGTAGTGTGCAATTTTTATTATATGTTTCTAGATGACATTATTGATTTTCTTCTAGAGAGAGAAGTTTAGTTCGCCATAGACTTAATACCTAGTACTAGACTTGTGTCGATGGTACCGTACAAAATGTCAGCGTAAAAAATGGGTGAGCTGAAGAGACAGTTAGAAGAGCTCTTGGAAAAGAACTTTATTAGACCAAGTTTATCACCGGGGGAGCTTCGGTGTTGTTAGTGAAGAAGAAATATGGTAGTATAAGGTTATGTGTTGATTATTGACAATTGAATAAGGTAACTATCAAGAAAAAATACTCTCTTCCCAAAATTGATGACCTTATGAATCAATTGGTTGGTGCATGTATGTTTAGCAAGATTGATTTAAGATTAGGCTATCATCAGATTCAAGTGAAGGATGAAGATATTCCGAAGACAATGTTTTGAACTCTATATGGTCACTATGAGTACTCAGTGATGCCGTCGAAGTGTCTAATGCCCTAGGTGTGTTTATGGAATATATGAATAAAATCTCCCATTCTTACACGGACCATTTTATCGTGGTGCTCAATGACGACATCCTGGTGTATTTAAATCAGATGAAGAGCATCCAGGACATCTGTGAGTTGTGTTACAAGTTTTGCGAAAGAATAAATTGTATGCCAAATTGTGCATGTGTGAGTTCTAGTTACGAGAATTAGGTTTTCTTGGCCACTTGATTTCTAGTGGTAGTATAACATTTGATCCAACTAAAGTATAAGGGGTGTTGTAATTGGAGACTCTTAAACCTGTTACACAAATCATAATTGTTTTGGTTTTGGCTAGTTACTACATAATATTTATCGAACGATTTTCAAAGTTAGCATTGCCTTTGACTCAGTTGACTCGAAAGGGTTAAGCTAATGTGCGGGATGTCCAATGCGAGAAAAGTTTTCAAGAGTTGAAGAAGAGGTTAATGATGACATCAGTTTTGTTCATACCATATGCAACGGAATCCTTTGTTAGGTATTGTGACGCTTCCAAGATGGGTTTAGGCGGTATGCTTATGTAGAATTGGCAGGTTGTAGTATATGCTTCGAGGAAACTCAGATTTTATTAGAGGACTTATCTTACCAATGACTTAAATTTACCAGCAATAGATTTTGTGTTGAAGGTGTGGAGGCATTATCTTTTTGGTTCGGGGTTTAATGTGTTCAGAGATCATAAGAGTTTGAAATACTGGTTTTATCAGAAAGAATTGAATATGAGGCAGAGAAGTTGGCTGAAATTCTTAAAGGACTATGATTTGGAGAAAAGTTACCATCCTAGAAAGGCTAATTTGGTAGCATATGCGTTGAACAAGAATTCCTTGCATATGTCAGCATTTATGGTTAGAGAATTTAATTTGATCGAGCTGTTTCGAGATCTTAGTTTGGTGTGTGAGATAACTCCTATTACTTTGAACTTGGGAATGTTGAACTTGACCCGCTATATTCTTGATGAAATCACATAAAGTCATAATCTAGATTAGAATTTATTGATCGCCAAGTACTAGTTATCCAAGGTAAAGAGGTTGACTTTAGAGTTGATGAGAATGGGATCTTGAAGTTTTGGAAGAGAGTTTGTGTGTCGGAACTTAAGAAGATGATTTTGGAAGAGAACCATAAAAGCAGTTTGAGAATTCGTCCCAGTGTCACTAGGATGTACCAAGATCAAAAGAAAATATTTTAGTTGCCAGGTATGAGTAAGGAAGTTGTGGAGTTTGTTTACGCTTGTTTGACTTGTCAAAATTCAAATATTGGGCATTAGAAGTCGTATAGGATGATGCAACCATTGAGTATTTCTGAATGGAAGTGGGATATCATTTCTATGTATTTCGTGACAGGTTTTTCGAAGACCCCGATGGGAAGTGATGTGATTTAGGTTATTGTGGATAGGTTGACTAAATCAAATAAATGTCAGTTTTTTGTTAGAGAAATTAGTTGAGGTTTACATCAGTGTGATTGCGAAATTGCATGGTATTTCGTCGATTATTGTTTCTGATAGATATCTGAGGTTCACGTCGAGTTTTTAAGAGAGCCTAAAGGAAATCTTGGCAATTAAGTTGAGGTTAAGTTATGCCTACCATCCACAAATGGACGGTCATACTAAGAGGACTATTCAGTCTTTGGAAAAAATTTTAGAGCTTGTGTCTTAGAGCATAGAGGTACTTAGGACGATTTCTTGCTATTGATTGAGTTTACTTATAATAACAATTACCATTCCAGTATTGGGATGACATGTTTTGAGGCTTTGTATTGTAAGAGATGTATGACACCTTTGTGTTGGTATAAATCCAATGAAAGTGTTGTGTTTGGCTCTGAAATTGTTTAGCAGACTACCGAGAAATTAAATATAATTCAAGAGAAGATGAAAACATCACAGAGCAAGAAGAAGAGTTATCATAATAAACGGAGGAAAACTTTGATTTTAAGACGGTGACCATGTGTATTTAAAATCACTCTGGTGACTGGTGTTGGTTGTGCGCTAAATTCATGGAAGCTTACTCCACGTTTCATTGATCCTTATCAGATTCTCCAGAGAGTTGGAGTTGTTTCTTATTGAGTTCCCTTACCACCATATCTTTCGAACCTTCATGTTGTTTTTCACGTGTCTCAACTACAAAAGAATATTGCATATTCGTCTCATGTATCTCAGCTATAGAAAAGAGTTTAGTAAGGGTGTGAGGAGAGTTTGGGGGTGAAAGAAGTAATTGGGATATTAGGTTAAAATAAATAGATAAGTTGTTGTGGGAAAGTTTTCACAGTATGTGAAAATCTTGGGAAAAAGAGAAAAGAGGCCGAAAGAGGCGAGAGCTAATTGATCATAGAAAGGGGGAGCAGTAGATCCCAATGGCAAGAAAGTTCAACGATCTACAATTTTCGAGGTAAAAGAGGGGGGGGGGGACTCTTTACATATGGGTGTTTAGGCAGACAAATAGTGAGAGATCCTAACCCTCGTATATTTTTCTCCTCAATTTTATATTTGTGATTGTTGGTTGTGTGTTTGTGGAAAAAAGGGTTGCCTTGAACCCTTATGCCCCGTTCTTGAATACCTTGTATGAGGTGAATTAGAAAAAATTATTTATTTTTGTGCCTTTTTCATTGTTGTTGTATAATAATCTGTGGCTTTGAGGAAAATATTCTTAATAATAAGTGGATTATGGAATATCTCTTGCTTATGATTTGAAGTATGTTTGCTTTTTAGCGGCAATTGAAAAAAGCAACGAAAAATCCCAAATGGCCTTTTTTCTCGAGAAATAAAAAAATTGAGAAAAGCAAAAAAAATATCAGAATTTAAATTTTGGGGGGTGGGGGTCAGGCCAAAGATCAGAGGTAGACAGTGAATAGTTCTGTGCAGTAGAGCTGAAGCTACGTGTCACATCGAAAATTGTCGAAGGGTAGAAACTCGGGGAGCACGCAACGGCGGGATGCAGAGCCATTGGAAATCGTGTGTCGCGCGGTGGGCGTAGGAGCTGCCGTAAATCGAGTGTCACGTGACTACGAGTCGTGGTAATGAGCATCAGAGGTTACTTGAGTTCGGACCGAGCGGCGGCGACATCTGAGGGTCGGCTACAATTCGACCACTGGCTGTGGTGCTTTGGCCGCAAACGACCATGGTTCGTGCGGTCGGCAGTTCAACGTTTCGATTCTCTCTCTAGATGGTGAGTTTTTTAGCAATTTTGAGTTCGGTGAACTTACGTTACATTTTTTACGAGTTTAAGAGTCAAATTTGATAGATTAGAGTTTTTAGAGTTGTTATTGAGTTGTTGGGTAATTTATAATAATATTATTGAGTTGAGTTGATATTTGAGTAATCTCAGGTTCAGAGTTGTTTTTATAAGGCTAGAGTTTGCATTGAGTATTTGTTGCCTTACCCTGTTGGCGGCCTTACAAGAGGAATAATAAGGTTTACCCTGTTGATGAGTATGTGTGAATATTATGTGTTTATATGATCGAGAAATAATTGTATAACATAAGTTTGAGTTGAATAGAGAGAAAACTACCATGTTGGTCTTGCATTGGAAAATTGTGGTTTAGAGAGAACCTTGTTCATAGAGAATATTTTTTTTAGTACGAGATGTGAATGTTATTTCTTTGATTTCGAGTTGAATTGTTGAACATGTGTTTTTGAGAATTGTTGTTGAGTCTCATACATTCATTTAAATCGGAGATAGGTAGAACTTCGGCCCAACGAGGTCATTGTCCAGAGAGAACCATTGACAGCCTCATTGTTCAGATAGACCACTGCGTTAGAGAAAGGAGTTGGAGAAATGGATAATTCAGTAACACACCTCTGAAATCCAAATCTTGGTACCACATGAATCTTGGAAGAGGAGTACATTGCATTAGTACATTTGGATTGCGATTGTTGTTGTTGTAAATTATTGTGTGAGAATGATAATTGATGTTATATATGGCTATCCTTGCGATTTAATGCAGTGCTATCATCTGTAAAGTTATTCACACCCCCTGTTTGTTGTTTTATGGTGTTCTGTACTATCATGGAGTATAGATAATCATGTAGAGGAATAACTGTTGTTAAGCCGGAGGAGGGCGTTGAGGCCTCTTCACTTATTTGTTTTTTTTTTTGCGTTATTAGTCTTGTCGATGCTCTGATCTGTAACACTAGGTTGAGACATTTTTAATCGATGTTTTCGAGGAGTTGTTGAATTAATTTATTTGAATCATTTTATTGAGATATTATAAAGCATGTTGAAGTTGAGTTCTGCTACTATATCATATTTTTATTTGAAAGAATATTGCTTGTTAAATATGTGTAACACCTATTTTTTAGCAAATAATTTTTTTATCTTTTGTAATTAAAGAGTCGGGGTTATAGGATGTTACAATGCGCGCATGCCCGTACACACACAAACACGTGCGCGCACCCACACACGCGTGCACAAGCACACACATTTTGTTCTATCTATGGGTATTTAATGACTAGATAACAATCATAGAAGAAATAAAAGATGTTTGTTTAGGTTTGATTTTGTCGGATGGTTGTTTCCTTGTTTGTAAATCATATGATATAATATGAGTGCTATTTTGATTTAAATAATGTTTATTTTTGTAACACAATTTATGTTATTCTAGTATGACGTAAATAATGTTTAATTTTGATACAAGATGCGTGTCATATTAGTACATAATGTATAATTTTGTTTAAAAAAATGTGTCTTTTTTATTCTGTTAAAAATGTGATACAAAAATTGTCATTTAGGTTTCGTTTCATAAAAATAAAGGTTATTTTAAAAAACTTGCAAGATTATATATATATATATATATATATATATATATATATATATATATATATATATATATATATATATATATATATATATAATGGATTTTCTCTAGGTTGTACATCCAAATCGAGGAAAAAATAGAACATCTCACACATTTCCTATTAGTCAAAAGTCCCAACTAAAAAAATTAAACTTTTAACCTCAGTTCTTATACCAATTATGGGAAATAGTTAGCCCAAACGCGTTATTTTGAAAATGTAAAAAGTATATACACTAATGCCTCTTTTCATTTCGGTTGGCAGGTCCATTCAACGAGAAAAATAATGCACTTTTCAATTTTTAATCTCGGTCAATAATCCGATGAGAAAAGTATCGCACTTATATGACATCTTACGTTATCTTAGACATCTAAATATGGTCACAGCTCCTTTCCAACAATGATAAAATATAGTTTTTTTTTAGTAGTGTTACTTTTATTTTAGCCATTTTGCCTCTAATGTGTAGTCTCAAATTATATCTTTAAAATGTTACAATGTAGCCATTTTGTCTCTAAGCTTTTCAATGTTATTGTTTTTTTTTTAATTAAAATATTTTTAAAGAAGGACAAGGAATACTCTAACCAAAGATAAATAAGTGAATAAGAGTTCAGCATCATGGTGAAGGACCGCTACCCACCTTCTATAAAGAGTTGTAGAGGACTCACGCGAACTTTGTTCGAAAGTTAGACTAAATTAATAGACCAATTTATTACAACACCACCCCATATCACAACAACAGTCATAGACCCTCTTCTTAGCATAACGACGAAGCATCATGAAAAAAAAAATCATGCACATGACTACCAAAAATGTGCTCGATCCAGCATGATAATTACATATCACAATTTCGACATATTGTATTAGTGCAGTCCTCCTTATTTTTCATCAACGACAGAAACATAATTGGTTCTCCACTGAAATGAATCCATTGGTGGTTTGTGCAGTCACTTTCGAAGAGTCGGTCCCCCCCGCAATTTGGGATCTTTCGCCTATCATAATTCCTCATTGTTACCAAAACAAAGTTAAGTTCCGTCATATATATTACAAAAAGCACTATATGATGAGTTAAAAACTTAAGCCATGTGACCATACTGTCAGTGTAAACTGACTCTGCTCAAAATTCTGACCACACAACTGCTTAAACGTAATCTGGCCGGCATACACTTAGATACTCCCTCCGTCTCATAAAAAGTGTTTCATTTGTATTTTTTTTTTGTCTCAAAATAATTGTCCATTTATATTACCAATGTTATAATTATTATTATTTTTCACTACTATGCCCCTATTCATTAAATTTTATTTTATTCAACTACTTTATCAATTATATTTAATAGGGGTATTTTAGTAAATGACATTGACTTTTTCACTACAACCAACACATCTAATCATTTTCTTAAGAACCGCGCATTGCTCAAATAAGACACTTTTTATGAGACGGAGGGAGTACCAACGATTTTTTACCCACCTGGAACTGTTTGAAATAAAAAATACCAAAATGCCACAATTTAAAAAATACTACCTCCGGTCATTTTTATAAGAAACATTTCACCTTTCTAGATTCATTAAATAATTAATGTATCTGTTATGCTTTGCGAACCAAATACATTAATTATTTAATGAATCTAAAAAGGTGAAGTGTTCCTTATAAAAAAGACCGGAGGGAGTATTTACTAAAATACCACACTTTTTTTTTGTTCTGCCAATGGTTGGACGACCCATTGAAGAATTTTTCGGACATGCATAGGCTCGGCCAATGGTTGGCCAAACCATTGAAGAGTTATTTTTTTTTTTGTTTTTTTAATGTTTCAAAATATAAAAAACAACAATATTGTGTCAGGTCTCGTGAAAAAACAAACACTTCTTTTTCTCTACATTATTGTGTGTATTCGTGCCACATTATTTTTATATTTTGAAACATAAAAAAAATAGCTCTTCAATGGTTCGACCAACCATTGGCCGAGCCCATGCCTGTCCGAAAAATTCTTCAATGGGTCGTCCAACCATTGGCCGAACCAAAAAAAAGTGTGGTATTCTGTTAAATTTTTTTTCAGATTGTGGTATATGGAAGTGGGGGTGCTTAGGAGTGATTGATGACGTGAACGCTACGGAGGAAGAGCGGTCCGCTACTGCCATGGAGCTGCTGGCAGCGCGGGATCTGCTCCTTACGGCGGTCCTTGCAGCGCCTGCTCGGGACAGGATTTTGTGGCAGCCGAATGTCGGTGATGGTTTCTCGGTTGGTAACTTTTGGGGTATTTCAAGTGTTTTTAGAATACCTTTTGGTTCGGTTTATAACTTTGATAATGCTTTTAATTTGGTGTGGAGAATGGAGGTTCCTTTGAAGGTTAGAGCTTTTGCTTGGAGATGTTTCTTAAAAAGAATACCTACTAAGCATTGTTTATCTTTGAGGGGGTGTGTATTTTTGGGGACGGAAATCTTGACTGTGTTTTTTGTTGCAACTCCATTGAATCGGTGGATCATTTAGTTTTGACTTGTAGCATCTCTAGGTTGGTTTGGAAGGAGGTGGCGGAGTGGATCAGTATGATTGATTTTGAGTCTAATAATTTGAAAGAGAATTATTTGCTTTGGAGTAGATATGGTAAAAGGATGAATATGAAGAGAGGGAAGGAGGGATGCGTTTGGCTAGCAACAATTTGGTATATTTGTTTGTTGAGAAATTCTATCACTTTTAGAAATGACGAATGGAATGTTTTGGACATGGTGTGGAGCATTAAAGCTTTGGTTTGGAGATGGTCGTTCATCGGGAAGATTACTCAAACTAATTGTAACTTCTATGAATTTAGCAAATTCCCTTTGTTGTATTTATCTTAAGTTTCAATTGGAGTGTACTTTTCTTTACCGAGTTTAGTTCTCGCGTTTTGTAAGAAGGTTTGAGAACCCTTAGTTCTCATATTAATGTTAATCCTTGCTTATAAAAAAAAAGATTGTGACGTTTTGGTGTTTTTTATTTCAAACAGTGGCAGGTGGGTAAAGAAATCAGATAACAACATCCTTCTTGATGATAAGCAAACTAACTCCCTGTAACAATCAGTGATATTAAACCTCGATAATAACCCTCGTTCGCATGAAAGAAAGTTGCAGTTAAGTTATTACAGCAATTTCATTGCAGCCCTACATCTACATGTAAGAAAAAAAATGATATTATATCCTACTCGTTATTAGTTTTCAAAAAGTAACTTTTATAAAACAGCATTATCATATGTTGTGATGATTAAACAATTGCAGTGGCTACTACGAAAAACCCATTTAACAACGGTTAGGAATGACATATAATGACGCGGGCGAGGGCGTTGTTATGTAGATTGTCGTTGTATGTATGATACTTACAACGACGGCTTTGTATGCGTTGTAATAAACAGGAAAGCGCGCTAACTATCACAACGGTTTTACAATACACCGTTGTAATAAATTTAATTGTCCTCGCTTCGATTCCCAGCAATGCAGTTTTGATATTTATTTTTTCCTGGCTAGCGCGCCAGATATTATAACGGTTATGAAATATAACCGTCATTAAAGTTTCTGCAAAATTAACAAATATGATCCTGCTTTTATAATTAATCCCATTTTTTACCTGTATTATTGTTCTCCATATCTCAGCACAGCAGAAAAATACAATTCACATTTTGTGATAATGTTTTAAATTCATAATAATATTAATCGTATCATATTCATAATATCACATATACCAGATTACAGTTTATCAGAACAAACAACCTACATAAATAAAATATCACATATACTATGTTACAGTTTACACACATTATACAACTTCACATAATTGTAACTTGGTGTATTGATATCTTGTCTCTTGGTGTCTTGTCTCCTGGCCTGGTGTCTGGACTCAAAATACCTATGATTTCAAATGATTATACTTGTTAGTAAAAATACTTCTAAACTATAACATACAATTAATATATTATGAATAAATAATAAATTACGTACTTGTTAATTTTCCCATATGCCTTCTTCATGATCGAGTCATATAGCATGCACGACATCTCCATCAACTTCATCATATGAGGTAGGAACTTGTGTGGTGTAAGAAGGTGTGGAACCCACTTGCATTTAAATAAAGCTACTTTGAAAATAACATAATCAATCTCCCAAATCTCATCAATGACACCATAAAACGCAGTAGTTGCCAATACCGGATTCTTATCTTTCGAACTAGAGAAATAAATCGATTCGGCATCAACCATAACCCCACTATTTTGCATTGTACAACGATCAATTTTTTATTTTGTATAAAAGGTATAATGACCAATGTCGTATGCACTCCAGGTAATGACACAAAATTTTGGCCCGTACGACAACCATCTAAGTATCTCGGATGCACTAGGATCATTAGATACACTTTTATTAAACCAATCCATGAACCTATTGTTATGCTCTATCAACAACAACTTGTCATTCATTCAGGGATATTTTTTCTTCATAAGTCTTTTGTGAGTCTCTATGAAAGGTTGAACCTCATCTATATTATTCAATATATAGAAATGTGATTGAATAACTACATCCCGAGCCATTGACCTAACATTTAGACCTTGAAAACCTCTTCCGTCTGTGTCAGCATGACGAGACTTTGGAATTCCTATAGAATCTGCATCCGACAAATAGTTTGTACAAAACTCAACAGCTTCTTATGTGATGTACCTTTCAACAATCGAAGCTTCCGGTCGGTGATGATTCTTCATATATCCTTTAAAGATCTTTATATATCGCTCTATTGGATACATCCACCTTAAAAAAACTAGACCACAAATTATGATTTCTCTTACGAGATGAACAAGTAAGTGAACCATAATGTCAAAAAATTATGGCGGAAAATACATCTCCAATTGACACAAGATTATGGCAGCCTCATCTTCTAATTCATCCAATTTTTTGAAATCAAGAAGTTTTATTACATATGGCATTGAAGAATAAACACAGTCTCATTATAGTTACTCTCACATTTTTTGGAAGGATCCCACGGATAGCCACGGGTAGAAGTTGTTGCATCAATACATGACAATCATGAGATTTTAAACCAATTAACTTGAGATCTTTCATTGATACAAGTTTCTTGATGTTTGATGAGTAACCTTGCGGAACTTTAATACCTTGTAAATACTCGCAGAACATCTTCTTTTCCTTTTTAGATAGAGTGTGACATGCTGGAGGCAGAGAAGTTCTTTTTCCTTTCTCGATTGGAGCCAACTGTTTTCGTATACCCATCTTCTCCATATCAAGACGGGAAGTCTTACTATCTTTATTCTTGCCCGAAATGTTTAGAAGTGTGCCAATCAAACTATCACACACATTTTTCTCCACGTGCATCACATCAAGACTTGACCAATATGGAAGATCAAAGAAGATGGACCTCCTTTTCCATATATTTTTTGGAACTGCCCTTTTTTTCTTTTCCTCTCTTCCCACCTTTTTCTTTTTCTCTCTTCCCACCTTTTTATTTTTCTCTCTTCCCAAGGACAACATTAATGTATTCCTGCCGTTGATAAACTTCATCCCCAGTTAAAGGTTTAGGAGCCTCACCAAACTCTTGCTCTCCATTAAAAGCCTTTCGCAATCTACGATAAGGATGACCCGGTTTTAGAAATTTTCGATGCCCAAGGTAAACGGTCTTTTTTCCAAACTCAAGTTGGTGATAGCAAGTATCATCATCACATATAGGACACACTTTATGTCCTTTGACACTGTATCCCGTCAAGTTACCGTAAGCCAGAAAGTCGTTAATTATACAAAATAACATTGCACGCATATTAAACTTTTCCCTAGAATATGCATCATCAACTTCAACGCCTTCATCCCATAAGAGTCGTAAATCATCAATTAATGAACTAAGATAAACATCTATGTCGTTACCAGGTTGTCGTGGTCCTTAAATCATCATACTTAACAGTATATACTTGCGCTTCATGCACAACCAAGGAGATAGGTTGTAAATAGTGAGAAGAACAGGCCACGAAGTATGATTAATGCTCATATTACCAAAGAGGTTCATTCCATCGGTGGTAAGCCCAAGCCTAAGATTTCTTGGCTCGACTCCAAAATTCGGAAACAACGAATCAATTATCTTCCATTGCAATGAATCAGCTACACGGCGAATGTTTCCATCACGAATCCTTTCATCTGCATGCCATCTAAGATTCTCTGCGTCATTCAAATTAGCAAAAAGTCTCTTTAATCGTGAAAGTATTGGCAAGTACCATAACACTTTAGCAGGAGGATGCTTCCTACTAACATTGTCATAGTGATCATTGTCATCACCATTGCTAGCCTTCAGCTTGTAACGGGACACACCACATTTCGGACATTGAAATAAGTCTTCATACTCTTTCCGGTATAATATGCAATCATTAGGGCAAGCATGTATCTTGATATACTCCAGACCCAGTGGACACAATATCCTGGTCTCATAGCAACGATCTGACAATTTGTTATCTTCTGGTAACATTTGCTGTAGCAATTCAAGTAATTCCGTGAAACTTTTATCCGACCATCCATTTTTTGCCTTCAGATTAAATAACTTTAACACCGTCGACAATCGTGTGAACTCTGTGCATCCCTTATATAAAGGGGTGTCTTTATCACTACATAAATTATCATAAATATGAGCATTCATAAATGAAGATTCCCCAATATCACAGAACATATCCTCTAGGTGATCTTCCATATATTCATCTTCCTCCACTCTTTGACTTTGTGACACCCGACTTTCCTTATTATCCACCTCACCATGCCACGTCCATATTATATAATTTTGACATATACCATCACAACAAAGGTGATTGTGTATTTCTTTCTTTGTACCCTTTTTTATATTAGCGCAAACAACACAAGGACAATAAAAGATACCATCATTGCCGGGAAGATGTTTATCAGCGTATTCAAGGAATTCACAAACTCCGTTCTCATAAACCGGATCTAATCTATTGGCTTTCATCCAACTACGATCCATTACAACTTCTGAAATTGATACATGTATAATAATGTGAATGACACACTAAAATCTAATCCAAAAACTCAAGCATATGCATATATAATATGAACAAAGAAAAAATCAATGAAGATGTACTCTCATACTAAACGTAAAGCATATGAAACATCTCATTCTGACTTGAGCATATACAATATGAACAAAGAAAAAAGGAATGAAGATGTTGAAGAGAACCTTGCTTCGAAGCTGAAGAAGCAAATGAATGATGAAGACGGTCAATATTTAAGCATAAACAAAGAAAAAAGGAATGAATATGTTGAAGAGAACCTTACTTCGAAGCTGAAGAAGCAAATGAATGAAGACGGTCAATATTTGAGCATAAACCAATAAAAAAGGAATGAAGATGTTGAAGAGTACCTTACTTCGAAGCTGAAGAAGTAAATGAATGAAGACGGTCAATATTTGAGCATAAACCAAGAAAAAAGGAATGAAGATGTTGAAGAGTGTAAAGGTTAGGGCGTCTCTGGCTCACTTGTTTGATTAGGGCGTCTTATGAAAGAAATACATAATAAGTTTTGTTTTAATTTATCAGTAAACCTTTTAATCTCAGTGGAGAAACAAACCGTAGTGGAATCTTAAGTGAAATGTATCCTAAAAAAATGTAAAAATGTGTTGCAGGGAATCGAAGCTTGTTACATTTCATTTATCACTACGGTTGTTCATCTTAACCGTTGTAAAATAATTTACAATTTATTTTTAAATAATGGACTTAAGTGACACATGCTAAATGTACTCTACAAAATGGAAAAAATGTAGTTGCAGGGAATCGAAGCTTGTTACATTTCATTTATTACTACGGTTGTTCATCTTAACCGTTGTAAAATAATTTACAATTTATTTTTTAAATAATGGACTTAATTGACACACGCTAAATGTACTCTAAAAAATGGAAAAAATGTAGTTGCAGGGAATCGAAGCTTGATACATTTTATTTATTACTACGGTGGTTTCATTCAACCGTCATTAAATGAATCAGCTTTTAAATGGGCGCGAAATTTCTAACCTATTACAACGACATAAAAGGATGCGTTGTAAGTCTGGCGTTGTTGTTTTAGCGTTTTGTAGTAGTGACTTAATCAACTTTAGTCAATATAAAGTTTAATTTTCTGTCATTTTAGAAACTTCTTAAACGGGTTTAATACTTTTTAATACGCATTTGTTTCATTTATCGACTACATTTAAGGAGGCGATTTGGTCATGCGATAGCAGTAAGTGTGTTGGGCTGAACGGATTCACCATTAA
Organism: Lathyrus tuberosus; assembly: GCA_022829125.1. NCBI lineage: Eukaryota > Viridiplantae > Streptophyta > Magnoliopsida > Fabales > Fabaceae > Lathyrus > Lathyrus tuberosus. The sequence continues at coordinate 1,081,972 of JALAZF010000882.1, forward strand.
GTTCTATAAGAAAGGTTGGGAGTTTATCAAGTTAGATGTCATTCGGTTCGTTAATGATTTTCATAAAAAGGCGAAACTTACCAAAGCTTGCACTGCTTCATTTCTTGCTTTGATTCCGAAGATCAACAATCTACAATCCTTAGCAGATTACATGCCTATATGTTTAGTTAGCAGAATGTACAAGATTCTTGCTAAATTGTTGGCGTTGAGAATTAGAGTAGTCATTGGCATAGTTGATGGAATTGTTATGGTTAACGAATTTATTGACTTGGCTAGAAGGGAAAACCGCAGCTGTCTTATGTTGAAAGTAGATTATGAGAATGCATATGATAATGTTAATTGGAACTTCTTGAGTTTTATGCTTGTTAGAATGAGTTTTGGCAACTGTTAGTTAAAATGGATGGAGTGCTGTGTGTTTACTAGCACGAAGTCAGTTCTCGTTAACCGAAGCACTACTGAGGATTTTGTTGTGGAAAGAGGTTTATGTCAGGGTGATCCCTTGTCGCCGTTTTTGTTCGTTATTGTCATTGAAGGTTTAACATCTATGGTGAATAAGACCTTGGAGATAGAGAACTTCAGAGGTTTTCACTATCATGAGGAGGATTATGTTGATGTGCTCCAGTTCACGAACGACGCTATTATTTTGGGCGAAGGAACTTGCGACAACCTTTGGAGTCTAAAGGTAATTTTGAGGGGTTTTGAGTTGATGTCTGGTTTGAAGGTTAATTTCTGTAAAAGTAATTTTTAAGGCATCAACATCAATGACTGGCTTCTCAATGCGGCTTCTACTTTTCTGACTTATAACATTGACGGTATGGCATTCAAATTTCTGGGAGTTCTTGTTGTTGATAGCCCAAGGAAGAGTTGTTTGTGGAAGGATGTGATCAAATCGCTGCAAGGAAAATTGACACTGTGAAGAGGGAAGCATTTGTCCATTACTGGAAGAGTCGTTCTCATCAACTCTGTTATGAATGCTATACCGGTTTACACTCTTTCTTTCTATAAAGCTCACTACTACAATCTTGACTTTTAATAACAATTATTTAATAGCACTACTTTTCTATAAAGTGTTATTAAAACTATCAAAAATAGACTGATAATAACGCTTTTTCGTCGGGCACTATTATAGGTTATTACTAAGAAAAATAACATAAAAATGTATTAGCACTTTTACCTGAACCACTAATAAAGGATATTCTTATAATATCGTTTATCCATAAAGTGCTATCATATGGCCTTCAATCAATTTTTTTTAATTACTTTCAACGTGATGGTCGCGTGTTCGAACCACGCTCAAGACACTCAAGACATTTACAATGTTAGTGTAATTGAATAATTTTAGGTAATATTTCTTATGTTTTTTAAAAAATTATAATAAAAACTGATGCACTAAAATTTTTTTAGAACTCTGACCTCTCTCCCCTTCAACCTCACCCACCTCCCCTTCAACCTCACCCACCTCTTGGGAACTCGTACCCTTAATAAACAACCTTTCATTGTTTTCTTCAAATCTAGGGTTATGAGTTTAATTACATAGTCACTTCTCTAAACCTTCTCTATGAAACACTAGACATTCTCTGTGAGATTCATAACAACAATCTTAACAATCTAGGGTTAGATGTTGAATTGAATTTTGAAGAGTGATACCTTTTGTCGGTTGCTTCATGAATGTTGTTTGAGGACCTAGTGCCTCTTGGACGATTCTTTCCTCGATTGAAAAAAGGGAGGAAAAAGGTTGAATTTGAGTTGGTTGATGTCAGCAATAATGTTATGGTTGTGATTGATGAGCATCTAAGCCCACCTTCATCTGGTGAATCTTATGTATTTTACTACAAAATGTAAGCAATTTTGATTTTTATTATCTCTGTTTTATTTTGTGTTTTTCATTGAATGTTGATGTTTTGCTTTACCTTTCAATGCATTGTAGGAAATGTGTCTATTATGGTTATATGGCTGAGTTTAAGAGTGTGAATGACAGGAAAAAGGGTGTTGATCAGTCCTTGAAAGCTTATCAGGTACACTGTCTCAAGTTGAATAGAGTTTCTCTTGAATGTTATGTTGCTTTTCATGAATCAAAAGGTCATCAAGATTTTTATCCTCCTTGACTGTGCTTATCATTCTTGACAGAGCAGGATGTTGCGGTTCGAGGTCCTCCTATTTGAAAAGCATTTGATCAAGAAGGAAATCCAACAAAGTTTTAATCTATGCTTTCGATTTCTCATATTATACCTTGTATTGTGGCTGAAGTATGTTGCTTTAATTTAGTTTTCCTATGTCATGGTGCTGACGATTTTTCCCGTAAATTAGATGTTCCACTGGACTTGGTATACATAAAGGTTAATGGTTAGTATCCAAAATCAAATCGCATGGTTAGTATCCAAAGACAAATATAAAGTCTCAGTTACACATTAAAAATAATAAAGCACATAAAGAAATTTTGCTCTTTTGATTCATATACATTACAGATGATATATTGAATAATTCTCAATAATATTTAGCCTATTAATCAAACCATACAATAAAATGAATAAAATTAAAAATGAATAAAGAATCAATTATAATGGTTAAACTTAAAAAGTTAGTGGTAACGTTAAAATTAAAAAAGATAGAATGAAAACTAAAAAAATAACCGTTTTTCCATAAAATAAAATCTCCATATTTATGTTAACAATTTTTCCTTATTTCATTGCCTTCAAACAAATTAAAAACAAAAAATTAATAAGGGTTCTAAAAAAATATAGGAGAAAAATTAAAATTAAATCAGAGAAATATTTTAGAAAAGTTAGCATTTACCATTATTATATTTCTCTTTTATTTTCATTCTCGTCTTCTTCCATATCTTCCATTTGCTTCTCTACCTTTTTTTCTCTCTAACTCTTTTTTTTAATCTAGTGAGTGGAATATAAAATTGGGAGTAGAAGTTTTTTTAATTTAAAAACTGTATAGAAGTTACCAAGATGAGGAATAATAACTTACTAATCTATTAACAAAAAAAAATAGTGTAAAAGAATCAATTTATTAGGGATAAAATTAGAAGTCAAAAAGGCTACACCAAAATTGTGTTTTGCCTTCATAAAATGGGGAGTATAAGTTTTCTTACTTAAAAACTGTATAATAGTTACCAAAGATGATGAATGATAAATTACTAATCTATTAACTAAAATAAAAGTGTAAAAGAATCAATTTATTAGGGACAAAATTGGAAGTAAAAAAGACAACACCAAAATTGTGTTTTGCCTTTATATATACTAGCGTCCAGACGGGCACTTCCGTACCCGTCTGTCCGCTTTGATTAATGCACAGGCGGGTCAAAATATTAACGGTATTTTTTGTGTCTTTATTTTTATTTTAATTAAATCATTTAAAAAATAATAAAAAAATAATAGAGTGAAAAAGATATTCAAACCACCATATAGCAGCTAATAGAAGAGAAGTTGGATTTTAAAACAAAAACTAGTTAAAAAGATGTTGAGATTTAAAACAACAACTAAAAAGGGTATAATTAGAAAGAAAAAAATAGGCTACACCAAAAACCATGTTTTCCCCTTATATATAGTAAGATATAGGGTTAAATAAGTTTTTAGTCCCTATAAAGTTTGAAATTTCATTTTTAGTCCCTCCCTACCTTTTGGCAACGGTTTTAGCAAAAAAAACGTTGCCAAAACCAGCTAAAACCGTTGCCAAAACCCAGGAGGGACTAAAAATGAAATTTCAAACTTTATAGGGACTAAAAACTTATTTAACCCTATGATATATAGTATAGATTAATTAAATCATTTATAAAATAATAAAAAAATAATAGAGTGAAAAAGATATTCAAACCACCATATAACTGTTAATAGAAGAGAAGTTAGATTTTAAAACAAAAACTAATTAAAGAGAAGTTGAGATTTAAAACAAAAACTAAAAAGGTTTAATTGAAAAAAAATAGGCTACACCAAAAGCCAAGTTTTCCATTAATATATAATATAGATGATGACATTTGTTATATTGTTGTTGTAATTGCATCCTATATATGTTGTGGCGTGATAATGATAGAGGTATTAAACCATGTTGCACGGCTGTTAAGCCAAAATGTTGTGACTGCTATACCAAATGATGCCGGGGCTGATCCGAGTCATACAGCTGATTCACTGAACATTGCAGGTTTTCAACCGAATTGGACGGCTGCTGAACCAAAAGGTTGAAACGCTATATCTAATGTTGTAGGTGTTGTATCGATTCATACAACTGCTTTTTTTTGGGTGCTTTTTTAATTTCTCTTTTTTGGTGTATCTTGTGTCACTGCAGATATGGAACTGCCACGCCGAGGCCATTTTTCATTAGCAGCCACAAAGCCGGTTGGGTGGTAGGATTTTGTTGGAAATTCACCACACCCTATGATGATTTCGCTTCAATCTTGATCTCAAGATTGATCACCACCCACAAATGCACGTAATGACAATGAAGAACAAATGAAGAACAAGAACAACAAGAAAAGAAAACGAGAGAGAAGAGAAATATTTGGAGAAAAGTTGTTACCCACGAACTGTGGGATTTCTGCTTTATTGAACTTTCACTTGTAACTGCAACTGTGAATACTGTTCTTAATGTTGTTACAATGCAAGGGATACTCCCTTTATATAGATTTAGATTTACAAAGGCCCAAAAACTTTAAAGCCCAAAATATCAAATCTAATCTAAATCATATCTAATCTAATAAAACAGAATCCAATCAAATCAAAATGAATCTGTCGAAACACCTTCGACACTATGAATGATATTCGACTTCGACACACTATGAATTATATTCAACACACCACCTAATTCATTGTGTCTAAACTATCTACATTCATCATAGTCCTTAGCTTTCTGAAGGCATCGACCTGCACTCCCTTCGTCATGATATCTGCAATCTGATTCTCAGTTTTGCAGTGTTCCAACTTCATCTTCCCTTCTACTACCTGCTCTCGAAGATAATGGAACCTCATTTCGATGTGCTTGCTTCGACCGTGTGCTATTGGATTCTTCACCAAGTTGATAGCTGACATGCTGTCGATCTTCATGGTAATTGCCCCATGATTCTTCCCTGTAATCTCTTCGACCAAGTTCACCATCCATGTTGCTTGACATGCACAAAGAGAAGCAGCTATATATTCTGCTTCGCATGATGACAATGCCACTACTGGCTCCTTTCTCGAACTCCAAGCAACTGGTGCACCACCTAATATAAACACATATCCAGCTGTGGATTTTCTATCTTCTGCATCACTACACCAGCTAGAGTCTGTGTATCCCACTAACTTGCATTCTTTCCCTTCGTCAGCTGTAGGAAATAAAATGCCATAGTCGAGAGTCCCTTTCAGATACCTCAGTATCCTCTTCGTCGCTGTTAGGTGTGATACCTTTAGCTTCTGCATGAATCTACTTACCATACCAACACTGTATGCTAAGTCAGGCCTTGTATGACAAAGGTATCTAAGTGACCCAATAAGTCTTCTGTATTGGGTTGGGTCGACATCATCTTCGTCAGGATCCTTCAACGGTTGCAGTATGTTTTCAGCTGGAGTCGAAGTTGAGTTGCAATCTTGCATCTCAAATCTCTTAAGTATTTCGCCTGTATATCTTCGTTGGTGCATCATCAAACCTCTACTAGTCTTGTAGAATTCGATGCCAAGGAAATATGAGAGATCTCCCAAGTCTGACATTTCAAACTCCTTGCTTAGATCATGTTTGAAATCTTCGATCTCCTTCTTGCAACTTCCTGCTATTAATAAATCATCGACATAGAGGCATAGTATAAGCAATTCGCCATTGCTTCTTCTTACATATACTCCATGCTCAGTTGTACACTTCACAAATTCCTTTTCCCTTAAGAAGCTGTCGATTTTCTTATTCCAAGCTCTTGGAGCTTGTTTAAGTCCATACAGGGCTTTATGCAGCCTATACACCTTTCCTTCTTCGCCTTGTTTCACATACCCAGCTGGTTGTGCGACATAAACTTCTTCGTCTAAAGGACCATTAAGGAATTCACACTTCACGTCCATCTAACATGTGTGCCAATTATTCATATTTGCTAGACCAACAACCAACCTGATTGTTTCGATTCTAGCAACAGGTGTGAACACTTCATCGAAGTCGATTCCTTCCTTCTGAAGAAATCCTTTCACCACAAGTCTCGCCTTGTGTCGAGTTACTTCCCCTCTAGGATTTACCTTCACCTTGTAAACCCACTTCACATCAATTGCCTTCTTGCCTTGACGCAATTCGACAAGTGACCAAGTGTTGTTGACTTCGATGGACTCTAACTCTTCATTCATTGCTTTCACCCACTTCGAATCTTTCAATGCCTCAGCTGCATTGACTGGTTCGACATCTGCGTAGAAAGCATAATGTACCAGCTCACCTTCTTCATCGACCACATCATCTGATGTGATTACACATTCTTGCAATCTTGCAGGCATGTGTCTTATTCGTCGAGGTCTGCTTGAACCTGCTTCATCTGCAACTGGTTCCTGTCGAACTTCTCTTTCGACTTCAGTGACTGGTTCTTCACAAGAGATTCTCACTGAATCCTTCTTGGCTTTCTCTTTCCAATCCCATTCTTTAATCTCATCTATGATCACGTCCCTGCTGATCACTACCTGCTTATTCACTGGGTCGAACAACTTGTAACCTCCAGTTGAATGATATCCTATAAAGATCATCTGATTCGACTTGTCATCAAGCTTCTTTCTCAACTGATCTGGCATATGTCTATGTGCTATAGATCCAAACACTTTCAAGTGACTGAGACTAGGCTTGTCACCAGACCAACATTCTTCTGGTGTGACTCCTTCAAGCTTCTTCGTCGGACATCTGTTCAAAAGATATGTTGCTGTCGAAACTGCATCTCCCCATAATTCTTTGGGTAGATGCTTTCCATTCAACATACTTCTTACCATGTTCATGATGGTTCTGTTCTTGCGTTATGCAATCCCATTCTGCTGTGGAGTGTAGGGTGGCACCACCTCATGCACAATCCCTTCTTTTCTACACAATGCATCGAACTCTTTCGACACATACTCTCCACCACCATCTGTACTCAGAATCTTCAACTTTCGACCACTCTGTCTTTCGACCATGGATTTGAATATGACAAATACCTCAAACACATCACTTTTCTTCTTGATGAGGTAGGTCCATAACTTTCGACTGAAGTCATCTATAAACGTGACAAAGTATCTGTTGCCACCAATCGAATCCACCTGGATTGGACCACATACATCAGAGTATATGACTTCAAGTATTGCCTTCGACTTCCTTCCTGCATCCTTGTTGAAGTTGTTCTTGTGTTGTTTCGACTGAACACACTCTTCACAGACTTCACTTGGAATGTCGATTTCTGGTAATCCTGAAACCAAATTTCTTCTCTTCAGCTCCCTGATGTCATTGAAGTTTGAGAATGACAACACTCTAGCAGCTGAAGGTGTTGGTGATACCAGATGTTGGAAATTCACCATGTTCTTCGATGAGTGCTTCATGTTGACAAACCAATCTTTCCTTCCAGTCATGTGTGATGAGCATCCTGAGTCCAAGTACCACTGATCTTGGAATCTCTCTTCATCTTTCATTGTGACCATCAGCAACGTCTCTTCTTTTTCATGCTTCGCCAGATTTGCATCAGTTTCTTGATTTTTCTTCTTTTCTGGACAGTTACTAACATAATGGCCATACTTCTGACAATTGAAACATTGAATGTGACTTTTGTTTGGCTTTCGACCACCACCTCTTCCTCTACCTGCAGCACCACCTCTTTGGTTGCCTTGGTTCCAAGATTTCTTCTGAGTCGAATTACTGCCTCCTCTATCTTTGTTGCCATTCACGTTTCCTTTGCCTTTCCTTTCCTTTTCTGACTCCGCCTGCAAAGCCATATCACTCTTCGACTTTCCTGCAGCTCTCTCAGCCATCCTTTGTTCATGAGACTTAAGCGTCCCTTGAAGCTCTTCCTTCGTCAATACTGACAAGTCTTTCGACTCTTCTATGGCTACTACCACATAATCAAACTTAGGAGCCAACGATCTCAAAATCTTTGAGACTACTGCTTTCGTCGTCAGCGTTTCTCCACATACTTTGATTTGATTCACCAGTTTTGTAACTCTGGTGAAGAAATCTGTAATACTTTCGTTGTCTTCCATCTGAAGCAACTCATAGGTTCTCTTGTGAGTTTGTAACCTCACCTCTTTCACCTTTTCTGCACCTCCAAATGACTTTTCAAGAATCTCCCACGCTTCCTTTGCTGATTCTGCATCGCTAACTTTTTCAAAGTTATCTGGATCAACACATTGATGGATTATAAACAACGCTTTATAATCTTTCTTCTTCAAATCTTTGAATGCAGCCTTTTCTTGATCCGTCGCGTTCTCCCCAAGCGGTGTTACTCCTTCCTTCACAAGATCCCAAAGATCTTGATAACAGAAAACCACCTTGATCTGCTTGCACCAATTCTCATAATTATCTTTCTTGAGAATTGGTAGGTTCGCCGGAAAGTGTCCATTTGAATGATTCATAGCCATCACGATTTTCCTCCTTGAATCGCAACCGGAGCTCTAGATACCAGATGTTGGAAATTCACCATACCCTATGATGATTTCGCTTCAATCTTGATCTCAAGATTGATCACCACCCACAAACGCACGTAATGACAATGAAGAACAAATGAAGAACAAGAACAACAAGAAAAGAAAACGAGAGAGAAGAGAAATATTTGGAGAAAAGTTGTTACCCACGAACTGTGGGATTTCTGCTTTATTGAACTTTCACTTGCAACTGCAACTGTGAATACTGTTCTTAATGTTGTTACAATGCAAGGGATACTCCCTTTATATAGATTTAGATTTACAAAGGCCCAAAAACTTTAAAGTCCAAAATATCAAATCTAATCTAAATCATATCTAATCTAATAAAACGGAATCCAATCAAATCAAAATGAATCTGTCGAAACACCTTCGACACTATGAATGATATTCGACTTCGACACACTATGAATTATATTCAACAGATTCAATATATTATATTACATATTTATAATTTCTATTTTATTGAGTACCCCGAAATATGAAACAGGTTCTAGTGCATGAATGAAAGCTAATTTATTCTGAAATTTGAAAAAGTAAATAAATTTCAAGCAGCTATTCAAATGTTATTCATATGGAAAAAATACTGTAAGCTAAAGATAGACTGTTCCTCCAATGAAATGTCGTAAAGGGATTTAGCTCTAGTAAAGTATACACTTCAGATCCATTGAATTTACAATTTGGAAATTTGGACAAAGCTTTACAGATATGAAAGAACAAGTATAGGCGGTTAGTGGCTTTCTAGGATAAACTGTCCATGTTATTTATCTATGGAATTAAGTCTTAAAAGTTTTTAACAAGAAGCTATCGATTAAGTTTGTTACAAATGGACTAAGCGAACTCGCAAAATTAATATCTCTAGGTTTAGAGTCACACTTGGATAACTTATACTTTGTGTAACCCATGTTGATTAATATCTCTCAGTAAAGTTCAATTTTAATTAGCATAAAATTGTGAATTTTCTAGATAACTTATTTTAATTATTTATCATACATTTATAATCACAGTCTAAGGATTAATGTTTGTATAATGCTAAATTTCTCAAAACCATGCCAACAAACATAAGTGCAACTGTTGGTTTAAGTGGCTAGCTTCCATGTTCAAAATATGTCATTATTCTACTTTATAACTCATCATGTTACAAAAAACTCACTCTTTGTACAATGAAATTGTTATATTCCTGGTTTTGTATAGGTCTTTGAGTAACAAGTTATTGGGTGTAGATGAAGCTACGAGGCGTGCTCCGTCCTTTCACATTTTTATGTGTTATGAAAAAGGTAATCTTATTGAATATTTTGATTGGTCTTAATTTGAATGACTAATATGCTTTAGTCATATATTTATCTAAAAATTGTTGTATCGTCTGAGATTAGTCTTAATTTTTGTTGACATGAATGAAGCATAGGCAATTTGACGTACACGGTGGAATAACATTAGCATGTATATTATTTCAGGTGGTGATATGGTTCCATATAAGTTTGGTGAGAAATCATTAAAATGCTTAAGTTCTAATGAATCTGTAACTTTTAAAGCTTATAATGGGTAATTGACAGAATATTCTTCAAAATTTTCGGTTGTAGTTTTTATAGATTCCTTATCTATTGCTTCATTTTGATTATTGTTTTGGTTCTTATACATTACAGATTTGGCCACTACACAATTCTATAATAGAATTCTAATAATGTGTTTGGATGAAGGTATTGGTGTCACATGATTTTTCCAATTAAGGATGTTGTCTACATGTGCAATGTTGTGTTTTTTTCTTTTCTAGTAGCATGTGATGAATAAATTCTATTTTTTTTAATAATATGACTCAAATTCTTGTAAATAATAGAAATAATTGTAATTAAATTTTCGATTGACACTAATTGATTTTTTTTAATAAGCAAGGATTTCATTGAAAGCGAGAACAATGGGTTCTCGAACCCACTTACAAAAAGAGAGAGGCTAACCTCGAAATCAAAAAGAAAATTACAACCCAATTATACCTTAAGCAAGGAAGTACAAAGGAAACTTACTAAACTCGTAAAAACCATAATTGGAGCGGGTAATTTTCCCGATGAAAGGCCATCTTCAAACCAACGCCTTAATATTCTAAACCGTATCCAAAACATTCCAACTATCGTTCCTAAAAATAACATCGTTCCGCAAATTCAACAAAAACCACGACGTAACCAACCAAACACAACCTTCCTTCCCTTTCTTCACCCTACTACATTTGGAAAAAGCAAACCACTTTAGAAAGCTTTCTTTAATATTACTAGCTCCATAATCCTCAAAACCGATCCAATCGACCATTATTCGGAAACACCAAACCTCTACTATAGATAGCCACTTTAGTGGGGAGCCTATTCAAAAAGTATCTCCAACCAAAATCCTTAATCTTGTAAGGAACCGCCTCTTTCCAAATCAAAGAAAAGGCTTCATCGTAAATATTACTCGGTCCAATAGGAATGCGATACTTAGAAAGTAAATGAAAGAAACCACTAACCGAATAACCCTCCAACGGGCTCAACATCCACTCAACTGCGCCTTTGCCAAAACGATCCGGATGAACATGCTCCAACATCGCCCGCAACCTCACCAAATCCTCGGCAATAGGATCGCCGACCGAACCGGCTACCCCAAAATCACCCCAAATCCACCTCTCGCCTTGCCAACCACCCATACAAGCCACCGAAACATCTTTTAGACAAGACAATCGAAAAAGATTATGGAATTTATCCTTTAAACAACACTCTCCAATCCACCAAGAGAGCCAAAAAGGGGAAAAGAAACCATTTCCAATAGAAAATTTACAATTAGAAACAAAAAAATTCTCCGAAAAACCTTTATCTACACCACATAATTCCCTCCACCAAAAAGATGCACTCTTCACCTTAATAGATAAACAACCGTTATTCACCAACCTCAAATTTATATCTCCATATCTAACTTTTAAGACATTGTACCATAAAGCATTAGATTCCGATAAAATCCTCCATCTCCATTTATTGATAAGAGCCAAGTTAAAATCATCCACCCATCTCAATCCTAACCCCCATTTCTCAAACGGACGACACACCTCCTTCGAACTAACCTAATGAATTTTCCTCTTATCCTCCTTACTCCCCCAAAGAAAATTACTTTGAATCCTAGTAATTTCTTTGACAACCTTTACCGGAGCTTTATAAAACGAAAGCATGAAGATAGAAACACTTCAAAGCACCGACTTTAATAGAGTAAGTCTTCCCCCAAAACTAAGATACCTATTATTCCAACAAAAAAGCCTCTGTTTCAACTTCCCCACCAACTCCTTCCACATATCCTTTCTATTGAAATTGAAACCAATAGGAATTCCAAGAAAAACAAAATTACTATCCTCCCTCCTACAAGAAAGAAAGAAAGAGGCCATCGCCAAAAATCTAGAACCGATATTCACACCAATAAGTTTGCTCTTATGAAAATTAATTCCCAAACCGGAAACTAATTCAAAACCTCTCAAAACCGATTTTATAGCCCAAAGGTGCTTCCAACTACCATCTCCAAACAATAATGTATCATCCGCAAATTGAAGAATATCAACAAAACACTTGCCTCCAATATTAAAGCCCTCAAACTCCTCATTCACCACCGACCTACTAACCATACCCTTTAAGCCTTCCGCAACAATCACAAAAAGAAAGGGAGAGAGAGGATCTCCTTGTCTCAAGCCTTTTTCCACGACAAATTCCTTTTTCGGGCTACCGTTCACTAAAACCGACATCTTACTCGAAAAAACCAAAGCGTCTATCCATTTCAACCAAACCTCCCCAAAACCCATTTTACGAAGCATAAAAGTGAGAAAGTTCCAACTAACCTTATCATACGCTTTTTCAAAATCAACCTTAAAAAGCATACAACTCCTTCCCTCCTTTTTCGCAAAGTCAACCACCTCGTTAGCCACCAAAACGCCATCGAGCAATTGCCTACCCGGGACGAAAGCGCTTTGACAATTAGAAATAACAGAGTGCAACACCAACTTTAATCTAGCTGCCAAAAGCTTCGATAACGCTTCATGGACGCACCCAACAAGACATATATGCCTATAATCATCCAAACTCAAAGTGTTTGAAGACTTAGGAATCAATGTCAAAAAGGAGGATACTAAAGATTTAGAGAAAAAAGCTCCGGAGTGAAAGCTTTGAAAACAACCAACAAAATCCTCCTTTAAGAAGTACCAACACTTTTTAATAAAAAGAAACGAGTAACCATCAGGACCCGGACTTTTAGATCCATCACAATTCCACACCGCCTCTTTAATCTCCTCCTCCGTAAAGGGAGCTTCGAGCAAAGATCTCTCCGATGGACTAATGCCCTTAAAAGAGATGCCTTCAAGCACCGGTCTTTCGAAATCCGACTCAACAAATTTCGAAGCAAAATTTCTCCTAACTTCTTCCTTAACCTCCACCACCTTATCCAAAATTCCATTGTCCGTTCTAATAGAACCGATGAAATTACTCCTCCTCCTCTCTTTCAATGCTCTATGAAAATACCTACTATTATAATCTCCATCGTTAAGCCACTTCAATCTAGCTTTTTGAATGAGCATATTCTCCTTAATCTTTAAATTCATCCAAAACTTGCCGCTAGCCCTATTTTTCTTCCTCAAAAGCTCTTCCCCCCCCCCCCCCCCTCTCCCAACTCCCCAAGATCAACGTCCTCATCATCCCCTTCATTCAAATCCTTGACTCCCTCCTCCATATCCAAATCAAACCTACCAAAAATATTAGAATTCCAACATTTAAGACTCTCTTTTAATAACCGCAACTTTGCCTTAAGCACATAATCTTTCCTCCCAACCACATGTAACTTATTTCACTCTTTTTCCACAAAAGGAAGGAAAGAAGAGTTAGAAAACCACTCATTATTAACTCTAAACGGTTTCGGACCCCAATCCTCTCTATCAACAACAAGCCAAATCGGGAAATGATTTGAAATGTCCCTTTCCCCAATCAACTACCCCACGATCCCCCAATCATCGACGATCCCATTAGACACCAAGAAACGATCGATCTTGCTTTTAGCTTTGCCGTCACCACCGTACCAACTAAACTTTTTCCTCTTACAAGGTAAGTCCACCAAATCGCCCTCCAAAATGAACTTCTCGAACTCCCTCTACTCCAAACCCGAATTGAAGGCGGTTCTACCCCATGGCTCATGCACGTTCCTGACCGCATTAAAATCACCCCCAAACACCCACTCTCCATCCACAAAAATGGTCTTCAATTCAAGAAGGTTCCTCCACAACGATCTTTTGGAGGTCAAAGAACAAGGAGAATAAATGTTGACAATATAGTAGAATTTATTAGACCGCCTAATCTTAATTCCCAAGAATCCCGATCCTCTGAAACTACATAAAACTTCGACCGAATTAACCTTCCAGAGAATAAGCAAACCACCCGACAACCCCTCTGAATTGGTAAAAGAAAAATCAATATCTTCCTTTCTCCAAAAACTCCAAACTACAGGATCCGACAAATTTTGAATTTTGGTTTCTTTTAATAAAAATACGTCCGCTTTGCCCTTTGAAATAATGTGGGAAATTCTACTTCTTTTGACTCTGCTACACCCCCATATGATGTTCAAAGATCCCACAATCATTTCAACAAGTTTGCATTTTCCTACCTACTAATCATCTTTACTTTATCAAACATCTCCATCTCAGCAATTCTTCTTTGAAAGTGTCCCTTGAATTCACCCTTTGCTACTCCTAGGTTGGAAATAGCCTTCCACAATTTATCTCCAAGGTTTGAGTCCAAATTCTCAAATAATATTAATTTACACCTATCGATTCCGGACTCCGCCGAATGATCACCATGGAAAAAAACACTCTTATCTGTCTCCCTACTGTTTGCGCTAGAAATCAGCCCACCCTCCAAATTTGGTAGACTAATGTGCGCCCCCTCCCCCCTTCTTCCCAAAAGTGTGGTTTCTCCTCTTCCTGTGCCTCCTATTTAGTCCTGGTGCAAAACCTCCCCCATCATAAAAATGTTTTTATTTAATGTTTTTCAACACTTTTTTGTTTCTATTACTTTTCACAATATCCTTACTAGGGCCCACCCCAAACTCACCAGCTCCCATCGAAAAAGACAGCTGCTGAACAAAATTAAGAGAAGCAGGAACAATGGCCCTCACCTTTTTCTTGCGAACCACTCCACTCCTCATTGAAAACCGGGGCCCATTGGATAAAGACTGATGTGAGATACCTTTGACTGAGGATAATGCCTTATTGAAACTCTCAAAGGCAGTCATCTTTTCAACTCCTTTCACCCTGTCCTTGTCTTCATTCTTCGAGGACTGTAAAGAAAAAGCCTTGTTTTTAACCTACGGACAATAAGAACCCCCATCTCCCGATCCGCTGTCCTCCCTATCCACGGCTTTGCGAACCGACGAAAGGGCTTCACACCCAGATTCGTCCAAATAAACCTCATTATCTTCCTCAGTGAAACCATTAAAATGACTTCTATACTCATCCTCCGAGCTAATCGAAACAGAGTCTGAACATGATTATAGCCTTGAGCTATAATAAGAAACCTCCGACGCCGACCCAGAATTGTCTTCCTTGAAGAAGATCATGAATGAAATGTTATCAATCACAACTCTCAGGGATTCTAGCAACTTATAATCTGGCAAAACCTTTACCGAAATTCTCGCAACATCTTTACAAACACCAGACATTGTATGTTCATCGGCAATGATAAATGAACCAAAAGAACATACCACCACTTTGAAGAAATCTGTGTGCCACGCATGAGGAGGAATCCCATACAGACACAATCGGACCACCCTTTCAACATCCATATACGTTTCCCTACATGGTCTTATTTCTTGAAACCAATTTTTCCAACATGATTCACCCTCCACAATCAAATCAAAAATCTCGCCTTCCTCCGATTATTCAATAAGACACATATTCGGCCCCAGCGGAATGGCCTTGATCGTGGAGAACCCCCCAAATCAAAACCCGTCTGAACCTTATAAGACAAACCCGACGAATGAACAATTCCAACATATGCTTTCCGGAGATTATCCTTCACTGAAGACTCAGAATAGAATTCCACCCCATCGCTCACGATCTTATCCTCAGAAACCTGTTGTTTAACAAAATTCTTACACACAACTTCCGCGTAAGAGCTATACCCAGCATTCCCCGAAACACCATAATACCTACCGGGTTCTTCGAAATAACGATTCATTCATCGCGAAAAAACGCCCTTTGCATCGGCCATATTCTCCTTCCTCACACCACGGTCACCCCTGACAAACTTAGGGAGGTTGGCGTGTATTTTCCAACCGCCAATCTACATACTATTCTCTCTCTTTTCCTCCTCCTCGTTATTCACCAACCTCAAATTTATATCTCCATATCTAACTTTTAAGACATTGTACCATAAAGCATTAGATTCTGATAAAATCCTCCATCTCCATTTATTGATAAGAGCCAAGTTAAAATCATCCACCCATCTCAATCCTAACCCCCATTTCTCAAACGGATGACACACCTCCTTCCAAATAAACCTAAAGAATTTTCCTCTTATCCTCCTTACTCCCCCAAAGAAAATTACTTTGAATCCTAGTAATTTCTTTGACAACCTTTATCGGAGCTTTATAAAACGAAAGCATGAAAATAGAAACACTTCAAAGCACCGACTTTAATAGAGTAAGTCTTCCCCCAAAACTAAGATACCTATTATTCCAACAAAAAAGCCTCCGTTTCAACTTCCCCACCAACTCCTTCCACATATCCTTTCTATTGAAATTGAAACCAATAGGAATTCCAAGAAAAACAAAATTACTATCCTCCCTCCTACAAGAAAGAAAGAAAGAGGCCATCGCCAAGAATCTAGAACCAATATTCACACCAATAAGTTTGCTCTTATGAAAATTAATTCCCAAACCGGAAACTAATTCAAAACCTCTCAAAACCGATTTTATATCCCAAAGGTGCTTCCAACTACCATCTCCAAACAATAATGTATCATCCGCAAATTGAAGAATATCAACAAAACATTTGCCTCCAACATTAAAGCCCTCAAACTCCTCATTCACCACCGACCTACTAACCATACCCTTTAAGCCTTCCGCAACAATCACAAAAAGAAAGGGAGAGAGAGGATCTCCTTGTCTCAAGCCTCTTTCCACGACAAATTCCTTCGTTGGGCTACCGTTCACTAAAACTGACATCTTACTCGAAAAAACCAAAGCGTCCATCCATTTCAACCAAACCTCCCCAAAACCCATTTTACGAAGCATAAAAATGAGAAAGTTCCAACTAACCTTATCATACGCTTTTTCAAAATCAACCTTAAAAGGCATACAACTCCTTCCCTCCTTTTTTGCAAAGTCAACCACCTCGTTAGCCACCAAAACGCCATCGAGCAATTGCCTACCCGGGACGAAAGCGCTTTGACAATTAGAAATAACCGAGTGCAACACCAACTTTAATCTAGCTGCCAAAAGCTTCGATAACGCTTCATAGACGCACCCGACAAGACATATATTCCTATAACCATCCAAACTCAAAGGGTTTGAAGACTTAGGAATCAATGTCAAAAAGGAGGATACTAAAGATTTAGAGAAAAAAGCTCCGGAGTGAAAGCTTTGAAAACAACCAACAAAATCCTCCTTTAAGAAGTACCAACACTTTTTAATAAAAAGAAACGAGTAACTATCGGGACCCGGACTTTTAGATCCATCACAATTCCACACCGCCTCTTTAATCTCCTCCTCTGTAAAGGGAGCTTCGAGCAAAGATCTCTCCGAAGGACTAATGCCCTTAAAAGAGATGCCTTCAAGCACCGGTCTTTCGAAATCCGACTCAACAAATTTCGATGCAAAATGTCTCCTAACTTCTTCCTTAACCTCCACCACCTTATCCATAATTCCATTGTCCGTTCTAATAGAACCGATGAAATTACTCCTCCTCCTCTCTTTCATAGCTCTATGAAAATACCTATTATTATAATCTCCATCGTTAAGCCACTTCAATCTAGCTTTTTGAATGAGCATATTCTCCTTAATCTTTAAATTCATCCAAAACTTGCCGCTAGCCCTCTTTTTCTTCCTCAAAAGCTCTCCCCCCTTCCCATCTCCCCAAGATCAACGTCCTCATCATCCCCTTCATTCAAATCCTTGACTCCCTCCTTCATATCCAAATCAAACCTACCAAAAATATTAGAATTCCACCATTTAAGACTCTCTTTTAATAACCGCAACTTTTCCTTAAGCACATAATCTTTCCTCCCAACCACATGTAACTTATTTCACTCTTTTTCCACAAAAGGAAGGAAAGAAGAGTTAGAAAACCACTCATTATTAACTCTAAACGGTTTCAGACCCCAATCCTCTCTATCAACAACAAGCCAAATCGGGAAATGATCTGAAATGTCCCTCTCCCCAATCAACTGCCCCACGGTCCCCCAATCATCGACGATCCCATTAGACACCAAGAAATGATCGATCTTGCTTTTAGCTTTGCCGTCACCACCGTACCAACTAAACTTTTTCCTCTTACAAGGTAAGTCCACCAAATCGCCCTAAAAAATGAACTTCTCGAGCTCCCTCTACTCCAAACCCGAATTGAAGGCGGTTCTACCCCTTCGCTCATGCACGTTCCTGACCGCGTTAAAATCACCCCTAAACACCCACTCTCCATCCACAAAAATGGTCTTCAATTCAAGAAGCTTCCTCCACAACGATCTTTTGGAGGTCAAAGAACAAGGAGAATAAATGTTGACAATATAGTAGAATTTATTAGACCGCCTAATCTTAATTCCCAAGAATCCTGATCCTCTGAAACTACATAAAACTTCGACCGAATTAACCTTCCAGAGAATAAGCAAACCACCCGACAACCCCTCTGAATTGGTTAAAGAAAAATCAATATCTTCCTTTCTCAAAAAACTCCGAACTACAGGATCCGACAAATTTTGAATTTTGGTTTCTTGTAATAAAAATACGTCCGCTTTGCCTTTTGAAATAATGTGGGAAATTCTACTTCTTTTGACTCTGCTACACCCCCATCTGATGTTCAAAGATCCCACAATCATTTCAACAAGTTTGCATTCTCCTTCCTACTAATCATCTTAACTTTATCAACCATCTCCATCTCAGCAATTCTTCTTTGAAAGTGTCCCTTGGATTCACCCTTTGCTACTCCTAGGTTGGAAATAGCCTTCCACAATTAATCTCCAAGGTTTGAGTCCAAATTCTCAAATTATATCAATTTACACCTATCGATTCCGGACTCCGCCGAATGATCGCCATGGAAAAAAACACTCTTATCTGTGTCCCTACTGTTTGCGCTAGAAATCAGCCCACCCTCCAAATTTGGTAGACTAATGTGCCCCCTCCCCCCCCCCCCCTCCCCCGTCTTCCCAAAAGTGTGCCTTCTCCTCTTCCTGTGCCTCCTATTAAGTCCTGGTGCAAAACCTCCCCCATCATAAAAATGCTTTTATTTAATGTTTTTCAACACTTTTTTGTTTCTATTACTTTTCACAATATCCTTACTAGGTCCCACCCCAAACTCACCAACTCCCATCGAAAAAGACAGTTGCTGAACAAAATTAAGAGAAGCAGGAACAATGGTCCTCATTTTTTTCTTGCGAACCACTCCACTCCTCATTGAAAATCGGGGCCATTGGATAAAGACTGATGTGAGATACCTTTGACTGAGGATAATGCCTTATTGAAACTCTCAAAGGCAGACATCTTTTCAACTCCTTTCTCCCGATCCGCCGTCCTCCCTATCCACGGCTTCGCGAACCGGCGAAAGGGCTTCACACCCAGATTCGTCCAAATAAACCTCAATATCTTCCTCAGTGAAACCATTAAAATGACTTCTATACTCATCCTCCGAGCTAATCGAAACAGAGTCTGAAACATGATTATAGCTTGAGCTATAATAAGAAACCTCTGACGCCGACCCAGGATTGTCTTCCTTGAAGAAGATCATGAATGGAATGTTATCAATCACAACTCTCAGGGATTCTAGCAACTTATAATCTGGCGAAACCTTTACCGAAATTCTCGCAACATCTTTACAAACACCAGACATTGTATGTTCATCGGCACTGATAAATGTCCCAAAAGAACTTACCACCACCTTGAAGAAATCTGTGTGCCACACATGAGGAGGAATCCCATACAGACACAATCGGACCACCCTTTCAACATCCATATATATTTCCCTACATGGTCTTATTTCTTGAAACCAATTTTTCCAACATGATTCACCCTCCACAATCAAATCAAAAATCTCGCCTTCCTCCGATTATTCAATAAGACACATATTCGGCCCCAGCGGAATGGCCTTGATCGTGGAGAACCCCCCCAAATCAAAACTCGTCTGAACCTTATAAGACAAACCCGGCGAATGAACAATTCCAACATATGCTTTCCGGAGATTATCCTTCACTGAAAACTCAGAATAGAATTCCACCCCATCGCTCACGATCTTATCCTCAGAAACCTGTTGTTTAACAAAATTCTTACACACAACTTCCGCGTAAGAGCTATACCCAGCATTCCCAGAAACACCACCATACCTACCGGGTTCTTCGAAATAATGATTCATTCGTCGCGAAAAAGCGCCCTTTGCATCGGCCATATTCTCCTTCCTCACACCACGGTCACCCCTGACAAACTTAGGGAGGTTGGCGTGTATTTTCCAACCGTCAATCTGGATACTATCGATCTTTATCGCAAGTAACCTCGCATCCTCCACATCTTTAAATCTGACAAAACCAAAGTGTTTACCCTGATTATTTCGCCTAGGTGAAATCAAAACCTCCACGACCTCTCCTTCACAACCAAATAACTCAAAAAGCTTCTTCGATCTCATTCGATCAGGAAATTCAGAAAAATAAAAAGACACGATCGCTGAAGACTCATCCTCCCTTGAGCCTCTCCCATTCGAAAAGACATCCCATCTAGGGGGAATGTGACAAAAACCTCTCTTTGATACAACTTTCCACTCCATAGCGTAATAACCCCCAACTGACGAGAAAGCGCAACACCACCGTAGGAGACACCACAGTCAGCCTCTAAGAAAACCAAAGTGCGAAGGTCCCTAATTCGAAAATCAGGAATTTAAACCGAACACACCTCGAAATGCCGCCTTATGACCATGGCCTACTCCGGTTAATGTACCTGGATCATGATCGGAGAAGAGACGCTGAAAGGAGAGGGGAAGAAAAGAGAAAGGACCCAACCGCTGATTGACCATGTAATTTCTTGTTATGTTTTATTAATATTTGTATTTTGAAAAGGATTAATGTGTTATTTTTGCAGAAATATTGAATTACAAAATTATTATCTTTTTGTGCAGTAAAAAAACAAGGGCATTTAATGGCTATTTTTGGTAAAAAAACTATTAAATATTAGGTTTATAATAACGTTTTTCTAAAAAGTGCTATTAAAGATTGGGTCTATAATAGACTATTAAATCAATTTGACAACCCAACGCAAACTAGACTATGGCAGCGCTTTAATAGGAAACACTATTAAAGTATTCTCTTTTAATAGCGCTTAAAAAGCGCTATCATTGATATCCGACCTATAAAAGCAGGGGATTTAAAAGTGCTATTAAAGCTTTAAAAAGCGATATTAAATGTATTATTTGGTGTAGTGGCTCCAGCTGAAGTGATTCATGACATTCGGCGCGTTCAAAGCAACTTCTTGTGGCGGGGCTGTGTTGATAAGAGAACTCTGCATTGGGTGAGTTGGAGGGATGCATGTAAGCCAAAAGAAATGGGCGGATTGGGTGTAAAAGACATTGAAGTTGTCAATAAAGTTTTGCTTTCAAAATGGAAGTGGAGAATTTTGACAGAGAAGGATTCAATTTGGCATAAACTGTTGCATTATAGATATGGGAAACCTGAAATCAAAGTTTTGATTGGAGACAATTCGGTTTTGAGCAAACATGACTCCATTTGGTGGAGAGATTTGGTTTTGAATGACTTTACAACAAATTGTGGTCTCCTGTTTTTGTTAACAATTTGCATTGCAGGATTGGTGACGGTAACAATACGTCGTTTTGGCACTCACTTTGGCTAGGAAACCAATCTTTGAAGGGGGCTTATCCTTCTCTTTACGAGTCTGCTATTGACATTAACATGTCATTAGCGGAGGCTAGTTGTTGGAACGAGGATGGCTGGAAATGGAATGATCACTTCACAGACGACTTACTCTCGGGTTTGGACGTTGTACTGTGGGATGAAGTTAAGGAAATGCTGTTGTCCTTTGAGTTGCACCAGGCCAGGCGAGACGAGTATATTTGGAGGAAGGAAGACAATGAAGTTTTTACAGTAAAGTCATGTACTTCTACTTACCTGTCGGATTTAAGTACTGCTAGATTTAACGATCAGACCAAGCAGGCTCTCTTGTTTATGTGGGGGTTAAAAATTCCTACTAATACCCTGTGTTTTGGTTGGAGATTTTTTATTAAAAGAATCCCCACCAAAGATCTTCTCATTCGTAGTGGAGTGTTGTCGAATTCGAGAGAGTTTAGTTGTGTCTTCTGCTTTAGACATGTTGAATCCTTGTCTCGTCTCTTCGAAGATTGCGAGTTTATCAGGAGAATTTGGTTGAAGGTTTTGGACTGGATTGGAAGTGATATTGATCTACCTCTAGATGATTCTATGATTGGCACTGTTTTCCTCTTGCTTGCTGTAGGATGTAGTGCAGGATGTAGTGCAATTGATGTTTGTATTTTCATTTGAGCAAATCTTGTACTCTCTTTTAATGAATTGTTTATTAAAAGAAATTATTGACTACATTTAATTACATCTATTTTGTTATAATAACTTAATTCAATTTAATTATATTGATTGAGAATAACTAACATTGATATTCAATTATTTTAATATTTAATTATGTAACTATTCTGATTTAATATTTTTATATTATATCACAAATGAAACTAAGAGAATATATTGCTATAAAATTAGCTTACATTTCGGATTTTATTTGAACCCAAATATGACTAGTATGTATCACAGAGATTTTATGAGGTTGGAGAATTGTTATGAAGCAACATGCTAAATCATGACCGTTGTAATGTTTTTGGAATAATTAAGGATCAGAAACCGTTACATAACAATTAATAAATGATTACATATTACTAATGGACTAATGGCCATAAACGCTAGAGATTTTATGAGGTTGGAGAATTGTTATGAAGCAACATGCTAAATCGTGACCGTTGTAATGTTTTTGGAATAATTAAGGATCAGAAACCGTTACATAACAATTAATAAATGATTACATTTTACTAATGGACTAATGGCCATAAACGCTAACATATCACTAAGAACCATAATTTGTTACATATCATTAATGGCAACTAAACCATTAAAATCACGCTCCTTCAATATCTAAGAGGAGACCTGCATATAAATTTTGCAGAATGAATAACATAAAAAAGACAAAACCTTCAAGAAATTTTGGACCACCAATTATGGTGATCACTAATCCAGAAAAATTAATCTTTTAATGTTTTTTAGCAATAACATTAATATTTCATATTAAAAGATCTAAAAATAATAATTTTTTATAAGAGAACTAAAAATATTATAACCATAATAAATTATAAATTTATTAATAACATATCTTCTTCTCGCAGAATTATGTGGGCTTGAGATTAAGAGTGGAAATAGGCTGGGCCGAGCTAGGCTTTGCCAAGCCTAAGCCTGACCTGCCAAAAAAACTGAAGCCTAAGTCTGACCTATAGCCTGTCATAGGCTTATTTTTAGGCCTGAGTCTGCCATTTTCTAAGGCCTGGTTAGCCTACATAAAAACCTATTATTTAGAAATATGCAAATACGACATTAAAATAATGTTTAAATAGACTAACAAACTAAAAAATCAATGAGACTAAAAGTTTGTTTGCATTGACTTATTTTAACATACCTATTAGCATAATTTTTGTGAGACTATTTGTTTAAGATAACTTATGAAAACAACTTATAACATTGTTCATAAGGTGTTTTTATCTTATTTTCATAAGTTCTCAAATATAACCAATTTTTATTTATATATTTTAATTCAAAGTAAAAAACATAACATAGGATAATAAACAAATCATTCATATTTATTTAAATAGGTCGGTCTGTTAGACTTAAAAGGCTTTTTTCATGGCCTGAGGCCTAGCCTTTTTAACTAAATAGGCTTATAAAAAAGGTTAGGCCTTTTCTATTTTAAAAAAATAGCTTGGCATGGCCTGAGCCTGTGTAGGCAAGCCTATAGGCTCTGTTATCGGCCTGACCTACTTCCACCCCTACTTGAGATGTCACTGTTCTGGGCAAGAGAAGAAACAAACCATAGAATTTTCAGAATGGGAAATATTCTTGCATGACAAAGAAAGCTGCAGCATATATGTGTTTTGGTGGGAAATAAATTCATAGTATACATGATGGCTATTTTTTTTTAATAGGAAATTTCATTAATATGAGATTAAGGACATCTCGCAACCAACGAACTACAACCAACGATCGAAAGAAACAATTACAAAAAATCGAAGGGGAATTTGTACCACTCGTACAAACTGCACTTCTTACTATCATTTCTACCTAAAATCAACCAATTCCAAGAAAAAACAATAATAGTATTAACAATCTCTTCTACGTTACAAATTTCGTCTCGAAACAAATATTATTTCTACTCCTCCAAATACTCCAGCAAGTAATAAACCAGATTGAACTTGTCTTATTCTCTTTTCCACGACCTTTAAGGCGCTGAAACCAATCTCTCGCGTGGAGCCTGCAGTCAGTTTCCGATATTCTTCCTATGTTCACCCAGTCGCAGATCTTACTCCACACCCTCAAGGCTTTTTTACAATTGAAAAACAAGTGAGATGCGTCTTCTATCTCGCGGAAACACAGAACACACACCTTGTCATGGACGTTTTCTATAATGTGTTTTTCCGCTAAGTTCGATCGCGTTGGTAACCTATCTATCACCAACCTCCAAGCAAAGACTTGAACCTTTAAAGGGATAACAGAGCTCCACAAAAGATTAAGCAAATCTACCGTTTGATCATCGAGGAGGTTTAGGGAGTCGAGAGAGTTAAGGTAAGAGTAGAAAGAACTTACAGAGAAACCGTTCAAAACGTCTAAGGACCACTCCCAAGCATCATTCGCCTCCTGCTGAATTTGAACCTCCTCCAACATTTTTCTACAAACATCCATCTCTGACACGACCCTCTGATCTTCACCATCCATGAAATCCTCTAATTTCCATCTCCACCGACCCTCTTCCCAAACCCCCATCTCACTAACCGAACAAGACTTGTCACTGCTCGCCAGGTACATGGACGGGAATCTATGTTTCAGAGCAGAATTACCCAACCAAACCGCTTGCCAAAAAGCAGTGTGAATGTCGTTTCCTACTTTGCCATCCAACAGATTACAGAACCTGTCATAGACCTCTAAAACCGAAATAGACAATAGGTCTTTCATCCATAAAGAGTCAAATTTGGAGCTGCCAACTTCCATGAAAGTTTGAACTTTCAAACTCAAGTTTCCGTATCTTTTAACTAGCAACGGTCTCCAAATTTCGTTACCGTCACAGCAGAATTTCCAAAGCCACTTAGCAAGGAGTGCTCTGTTCAAGCAACCGGCGTGTTTAATGCCAAGCACCCCACAATTCTTCGGTTTACAAATAGACTTCCAACTAACCCAAGGAACAAAGTTGTCATTCGAGGAACCAACCCATAGGAAGCGGCGTTGGATAGCTATAATTTTGTTCACAACTTTCTTAGGAGCCTTGAAGAAAGCCAAGTGGTGAATCGGGAGATTAACTAGACCTGAGTTTATAAGGGAAACTCTTCCTCCAATGGAGAGATTCCGGCCGAACCATCTTGATAATCTAGTTTTCAAAAAAAGGATAACAGGTTTCCAAAACTCGCAACGACGATGATTTCCTCCAATCGATAAACCAAGAAACTTGAAAGGAAGGCTACCAGATTTACAATGAAGGAACTGAACTGCAGCTTCGATGAAATCCGTCTCCAATCCTATCCCGTACAAACAACTTTTAGAATAATTAATCTTAAGGCCAGAAGTCAATTCAAAAGCCCTGAGAATAGCTTTGAAAGCCCATATGTTAGAAGCCGAACCATCCCCAAATAAGAGGGTATCATCTGCAAATTGGAGCAAGCTAACAGTCGGACTGTCAAGAACCTTAAATTCAGTTAGCATATTATTGATTGTAGCATTTCTCACCAAACCGGCCAGGCCTTCTGCAACTATAGCAAAAAGAAACGGGGATAGCGGGTCTCCTTGTTTCAATCCACTGGACGCCTTAAAATCCTTCGACGGACTACCGTTAATAAGGATTGATAAGTAGCTATTGAAAACTGATCCTCTAATCCACTTCAACCAATTATTCCCGAAGCCCATTTTAATAAGCAATTCTTCAAGGTAGGCCCAATCAACGCAGTCGTAGGCCTTGGCAAAGTCAACCTTAAGAAGCAAACAAGACTTGCGGTTCCTTTTTGCATAATCAATAATTTCGCTTGCCGTTAGAACTCCATCAAAAATCTGACGACCCGGGATGAAAGTTGACTGGGAAGGAGAGATCAGCTTGTGAATGACCTTACCCAATCTGCTAGCAAGCATTTTAGACAGAGTTTTAAGAACACTACTGACAAGGCTTATAGGCCTAAACTCTTCGAAGGATGAGGGTTGTCCACCTTCGGGATGAGAGAAATAAATGAAGACGCAAACGTCTTAGGCAAAGAACCAGTGTTGAAGAATTCAAGGATGCAATTAGAGAAGTCGATTCCCACTATGTCCCAATAGTTTTTAATAAATTTGAAGTTGAGCCCGTCAACACCTGGACATTTGTTGCCGTCGCAGCTGAAGACAACCGCTCTCACATCCTCGTACACGAAATCCTCATCCAACATAAGCCTATCTGCTTCGTCCTGCCTAGCCAGGCCTTCAAGGGGACAACTGACACTAGGAGAATCAGGTTGATGGAATTTTCCTTCAAAGAACTTTCTAGCTTCAATTTTAATCTCAGCAGGGTCTTCCACCAAAATACCTGACACCCTAATAGCAGTCAAAGAATTAGAACGATTTCTCGCCTTCAGCGATTCATGGAAGAATCGAGTGTTAAGGTCTCCGTCTTTAAGCCATCTCGCACGAGATTTCTATTTAAGCAGACTTTCTTTCAATCTGAGGTTCTTCCAAATCTCTTCTTAGGCACGACACCTTTCCTTAGAGACAAAATCCTGATGACTGTCGCCGTCCTGACTCGAAGATAACTCTACTTGGTTGAGGATTTGAACATTATCTTCTATCTTCAAGTCAATCCATAGTATACATGATGGCTATTTAATTGTTGCGACTTTTGACAGGTAAATGTTGAGGTGAATGGAATATAACTCAAGTATAAAGAGATATCTTCTTAAGTTTCGTTGTCTATATGTGTAGAGTATGTAATCTTCACAAAGAGATGTGAAGCTAATAAAAATGCAATCTTCACTTTGATCATTGATCACACAAATCGAGTGCCGCCAAAAGAATGGTGGTTGAGTATTTAGAACAATTACGGATTATGTGGGTGTCTGATTTGTTCAAGTAAGGAGGCGATCTAGATAAATTGATCAAATTTTTTCGGTATACTGACTTTCATGCGACCTTTACCTCTAACAATTTAAATTTCTGATTTAATTTCCCTTTTGTTTTGTAGATAAAATAACAAATGTCAAAGTGGCGGGGAGGAAAGTGTTTTCGGTTAATTTTAGTATATTAAATCACAAATTTTAGTTCACTTAAAAGATTAAATTCTAAAAAATCTTAAAAACATATTGTGAAAAAAGTGTTTAAGAAAATGCATTCCTAGATTAAAAGTGGGACACAAATTCATACATTTCCCACAAATTATTTTATCAGTGTAACTTAGATGTTTGAATTCCATAGAGAATAACAATAAAAAATGCGACCACTTGTTACAAAGATCAAATCGACTTATATACTATATACATCAATAACCGTTGACAACTACTAACTCTCTAGAATTTGACACATACACCATTAACATGGGCTTTTTTCCTCTGCTTTGCTTCCACGTGTCTTTAGTTCTTTAAACTGCTGCAAAACTGCTATTGCTATCGAAAGTACCGCCATCTGGCTCTATAACCCGTGCATTCGCACGGGTCTGTCTGTTCGAGAATTTTATGTTATGGACGCGTAATTGTTAATCAAATTGAAAAAAATGGTAAAATTATAAAAATAGATATGATTTAAATTAAAATTTTGTATTGGTAAGTATAAGAAAATGATGTGTGTTGTAAAAAAAGGAATTAAATTAATTATTAATATAAATTCAAATAATACAATGATGATTGAAAATATGAAACAAACAATATTAATCAATAGGTAGACCAAAAACAAATGAAACTAAAGAATAATAGTAAATTTAAGAATAATAATATGATTAAAACTTAATAATAATAGTAAAATTAGGTTCAAATAATAATAAATATAATAGATGAATGGTAAACAAAAATATCAATAATAGTATGATTAAAAAACTATTAAAAAGTAAAGGTGTGCCAGTTTATAGCAAAAGTAATTTTTTCGTATATAAAAAATTTGAATCAAAATTAAAGTTGTTATAACAATAGTATTATTGTAATACCCCATATTGTTTAAGTGCTCAATTGGATATCAGATGAGATCAGATGAGCTTTTGCGTATTCTATCTTTGGATAATTGGATTAATGGAATCCTCTAAGTACTTTAAGTATTATCAATTGGGATCAATAGAGCAACTAGTGAACTCTGAAGAGATCAATTATTTTATTAAAGAGACGGATTGATATTTATTAGTTTAAAAGAGGATTTTAAGGTAACTCTAATAATTGATCAATTGGTGTGAGACGATGAAATATCAATTGGAGATATTTTCCCCTGTTGGATTATATTATATAATAAGGATTATATATATATATATATATGTTAGAAAAGAAAAAGAAAAGATAGAAAGAAGAAGAAGAAGAAAAGAGAAAGGAAGAGAAGAGAAATGGAGAAGAGGGAAAGAACTTGGATGAAGAAGAGAAGTTCATGGATCATCATCATCTTCTTCAAACTCCTCTTCAATTATCAAGTGGATTCTAGTTAGACACTCTAAGTTCTAGAATTAAGGATTTAGAACTTAGGTTAGATTTGAGAGAAAATGATTAAAGGATAAATCAATGAAATCTAACGGTTGAAATGCGATATAAACTGGGTAGTATGATCAATACATATGTGGAATCATCTGTTAATACTTGCTTTGATGTTTGGGAATGATTTGGGTGAGGAAATGATGGATTTTTGCCCAAGGGTTCTGTTTTCACGCTACTGAGATTTCTAGGTTTTGCAGGGTTCTCCTAGCGAACCCCTGGCGAAGGGCAAAGTGAATTATTCTCGAGGGTTCGCCTAGCGAACCCCAAAGCGAAGGGAGGACGAATGTTCGCCTGGTGTTTGCAAAGCGAACTTTGTGCCCTTTTGGCTCTGTCTTGGTTCACTAGAGGTTCGCAAGGCGAAGGCGAAAGAGAACGTTCGCTGGGGATTCGCCTAGCGAACATGACAGATTTTCCCATTTTGTTTCCTTCATAACTTTTGATCCGTAACTCAGATCGAGACGTTCTTGGTAATGAATGAAGTAATGTTTTGTGATATGTTGAAATCCATATCTTTTGGATCGTAAATCCAATCGAGGCATAATTACAGCCGAAGTAAAGCTGTGAAAATATCCTACGGGATAAAAGTGAAAAGTATTGATTTCTATACCCGATTAAATGAATCGGAAGGAACCCGAAAGTGATGTTTTATGTGATGTGTTACTATATGTGTTTACTTGTAATAATTGTGTTATGCCATATCTATCTAACTATTGTTAAGTATGAATGAGAGAATATGCATGTTTAAAATATGAATTAGGAAGAGTGAGGAAACTTTACCCCAAAACAAATGGCATAGTTTAATGATAGTGGAACCTAGTAATGGCTAGGAAATTGATGAATAACTTAATGACAACGCTCGTGCAGAAGAGGCCGAGGCGTGTGTCCATTTCCGAATGATATAGAAAAGAGTGAAACACTAGTATGGAACATGTGTGTAAACCTTTGTGGTTTTGTGAAAAGGCAAAAGAGGCCTTAAGGCGAATGTGGCCTTGTGATTGTCGAATACAATCACGTTGTGTATATGATCACGTAATCGTAACTGTTTTCCCTGAGGTGTAGTTTCATGAGTCTCGAGCTCCTCCTCTGAAACGTATGCATAATTACTTGGCAGGTTTGATTCCCGCGTGTGAGTACGAATGAAGCCTACGGGTAAAGAGACTTGTGACGGTGTACGGGCCGTGTGAAGTAGCAACAACATTTATATTTCATATTAAAAGAACTAAAAATATTTTTTTTTTAATAAGAGAACTAAAAATATTATAACCAAAATAAATTAGAAATTTATTCATAACATATCTTCTTCTCGCAGAATTATGTGGGCTTGAGATGTCACTGTTCTTCCCACGTGGGTAAGAGAAGAAACAAACCATAGAATTTTCAGAATGGGAAATATTCTTGCATGACAAAGAAAGCTGCAGCATATATGTGTTTTGGCAGGAAATAAATTCATAGTATACATGTTGGCTATTTAATTGGTGCGACTTTTGACAGGGAAATGTTAAAGTGAATGGAATGTAACTCAAGTATAAAGAGATATCGTCTTAAGTTTCGTTGTCTATATGTGTAGAGTACGTAATCTTCACAAAGAGATGTGAAGCTAATAAAAATGCAATCTTCACTTTGATCATTGATCACACAAATCGAGTGCCACCAAAAGAATGGTGGTTGAGTATTTAGAACAATTATAGATTATTTGGGTATGTATGATAAATTGATCCATTTTTTTGGTATAGTGACTTCCATGCGACCTTTACCTCTAACAATTTAGCTTTTTGATTTCCCTTTTGTTTTGCAGATAAAATAACAATGGAGAACAACAGTTTCAATGTTAATATTCTTCTGTGTCCCTTCGGTTGACCTTGGTGGCAATATCAGTTGAGGTTAACTGGTATTTTTGGCTTAAACTCCTAGCCTTAGGGCTAGGGGCCTTGGTACCAGTTTGAGTTCTTCTGTTTATTGGCGTTCTTGGTTTCTTTTTCGTTTGTTTCCGTTTGTTCTTTGAGTTTGTGGCTTGTTTGCTGCACTATGGATTGGAAGAATGTTACCCGTAAGAAACCTTTTTCTGCTTCTTCTAGCTTTTCAGTTTGGAAGGAAAACGGAGGTAGAGGTGCGGTTGTTGGTGAAATTGTCACTTCTTTCTTCATTGCAGACTTCCCGGAAACCATGCATGCTAAGGAGCTTTTTTAGGTGTTTAAGGTTTACGGCGTGATTTCTGAGGTTTTTATCCCTGGTAGAAGGGATAAAAGAAGGTTGAGGTTCGGGTTTGCGCGCTTTAGGAAAGTTTTTTACTCAAGGATTATGGTGGCGAAACTCGATAACATTTTTATCAAAGGAAAGAAATTGCATGCAAATATCCCTCATTTCCAGAAGGATGTTTCTGTTCCTAGGGTTGTCCTCCGGAATGCTTCTTCTGAAGTTGTTCGTAAGGTTCCTCGGAGTCATAGGACTGGATCTGCTGCTAAGGTTTCCTATGCTCAGGTGGTTAACAATAGTGCTAACCCTTCTTCTAGCAGAATTAAGCTTGATATTCAGGATATTAAGAGGTTTGTTGACTCATATGTTGGAGTGGTTCATGATGACAGTGACCCGTTTGCGATTCAGCAATCGCTCTTTAAGGAAGGTTTTTTGACATTGTGGCTACTCCTCTAGGAGCTAGCAAATGCTTACCGGAATCTAAAACTCACGGTGGAATTCATGAGTTTGTCAGGCAATCTAATCTTTGGCGTAATTCTTGGTTTTTTTATCTTAAACCTTGGGTCATTGGGGACGTTGATTCTGAGAGGCACGTGTGGGTTAGATTTTGGGCTTGCCATGCTTTGCTTGGACCAAGGAAATGTTTTGTTGTTTGGTCAAGAAGTTTGGTTCCTTCATCAAGGTGGATAATGATACGTTAAAGACTACTAGATTTGATGAAGCCAGAATCTTTATCAAAACTAGTTGGAGGATTATCTTCAATGAGAAGTTGGATTTGGACATCAACGGAACTCACTTTTCTGTTTTTTTGTTCGAAGGTTGTTTGGTGCCTAGTACAGATTCCCAGGATGAAGGTGGGTTTGACGAAGAGCCTTTTGACTCTTTAGATTCTGACGATAGTGAGTACGACCCTTCTTGGTCCCCTGGGGTTGATGCAGTAGTTGAAGAGTCTTCTCCTTTTCGCACTAATAAGGTGTCTAATGTCAAGATGGATGTGATATATTCTGACGTCGCAGGTAGTTCTTCAGGTAGCATACCATCCCTTGTTTGTGAAACGCCTGGGGGAGAGGATGGCAGGGCTATGTCTGATGCAATTAGGGAGGCTGTTGGTCAGATTAAGGTCAATAGGGTGGCTGATTCGGCTCCTGTGCCTTTAGGTGAGGCCAACAACATTATTGAGGATTGTGCCTTAGCTGATTCTGAAAATGATGTTTGTTTAGAGGTGGGCCTAAATCTGAATAAGGACTTGGACCTTGAGGTTTCGGATTCTCTTTCCTCCGTCTCTGGTGGGCCTGTGGGGCATGTTATTGGACCTAGACTTAAAAAGAAAAAACCTCTTATTGATTTTTACAAGTGACAAATTCCTTTTTCACCCTCTTTCTATTCTTCTCTCATCAACGCAACCCCTTCTTCCCTGCTGAAACGAGGTACTTCTAATTCCAGAAATCATACGATCCTTTCCCAGCGTTTGAGGTCCTCTCTCCCAATTGTTGTCGAAGAGGTTGAGAATTCTGTGGTGCCTGATAGCTCTTTTTCGGTTGGACGATTCCGATATTGTAAGATGTAATTCTAGATGTAAAGTGGACCTGGACAATGTCCCGCGTAAGGTGTTGGAGTCAGTTAAATTGTTGGGAATTGAGGCAGACGAAGACGAGGAAGCGTTCGAGGGAGTCATTAGAGATTTGGAAACTCGGGACAGAGCTCAATTCCTTGCCAAGAAGGGTGTTGACATCGGTGATCAATGATTTTTGTGTCTTACAACGTTAGAGGGTGCAACTTATCTCTTAAAAGGAGGGTTATTCGAAACTCCCTTTTGAAAGGTAACGTTGATCTTTGTCTTTTCCAAGAAACTAAAATTCCTAATATGACTGATGTTGTGGTTAAGAGTCTTTGGGGTAATATGGATTGTGATTGGTCTGCTTGTGCCTCTGTGGGAGCTTCTGGTGGTATGATGACTGTCTGGAGAAAAGGAATTTTTTGCCCTGTGTCCTCTGTTAAAGGATCTGGTTTTCTTTGTTCCTTGTTTGATTGGAATAATAGTCGTCTCTATGTTGTCAATGTTTATTCCCCTTGTGGCATTAAAGAGAAACGTCGTCTTTGGGCTGAGCTTATTGATCTCAAAAACCGGAATCCAGTGGTTTTTGGCTTATAGGTGGTGACTTCAACTCTGTGAAAAGCTGTGTAGAGAGGAAGGGTAGGCGGTCTTCTAGTTCGACAGAGTGTATGGAATTCAGTGCGTTTATTGATGAGTTGAACCTCATCGACCTTCCTTTTGTCGGTAACCGGTTCACTTGGTTCAATTCTAACGGGAGGAGCTGTAGTAAGCTTGACAGATTTCTCGTTGACGCTAGTCTGATTGATCTTTGGGATTTCAAGGTTCAATATGTTGGTAAGCGCGATATCTCTGACCATAGATCAGTTTGGATCAAGTCCACCAGTTCTAATTCAGGCCCTAAACCATTCCGGTTCTTCAATTGCTGGCTGGATCATAAGGATTTTCTTCTTTTTGTTCGGGAAACTTGGGACTCGCTTTCTTTACAAGGTTCTCCTTCTTTTGTCTTCAAAGAAAAACTCTGTGGTCTTAAATGTCATTTGAAATGGTGGAATGTGCACGTCTTTGGCTGGCTTGACCTCAAGCTTGTTAATTCTATTTCTGTCATTAACGACATTGATGAGGTCATGGAGGGCAGTTTGGAAGCTTTGTCCGACGGAGAGATTAAAAAGAGAGGTGAGGCTCAGGAACTTCTGTGGAGTACGCTTTGTTTCAAGGAAAGTATACTTTGTCAAAAGTCCAGATCAAAATGGTTAAAAGAAGGGGATATTAATAGCAGGTTCTTTCACTCTTCCTTGAAGACCAGGACTAGATCGAATTACATTGCGGCGATAGGTTCAGATGAGAACGTGATTCAAGATCCTGGCTGTATCAAAAAGTCTGCTTATGATTTTTTCAAGGCTAAATTTTTGAAGAATACCTACACCCGACCTATCCTAAATCTTGATGATATCAACAAACTTAGCCATGAGGATCACTGCAGGTTGGATTTACCTTTCACATGTGATGAAATCCGGAATGCGGTGTTCGAGTGTGCGGGCAATAAATCTCCTGGGTCTGATGGCTTTTCTTTCCAATTCTTTAAGGACTGTTGGGATGTGGTTGGATCAGACTTTGTCAAATGCTTGCTCCATTTTTCTTGCTCTGGTGCGTTACCAAAAGTTTTCACGTCGTCTTTTATTTCTCTGATTCCCAAACTTGATTGCCCCCAACAGTTTGGGGATTTTAGGCCTATATCTTTGGTGGGTTGTGTCTCTAAAGTAATCTCTAAAATGCTTGCGTTACGGCTCTCTTCTGTCATTTCCATCCTTGTTTCTCCAGCTCAAACTGCCTTTATTCCTGCCCGTAATATGCTTGATGGTGTTCTTCTCGCGAATGAAATTATTGATTTGGCCAAAAGAGATAAGAAAAAGTGTCTTCTCTTCAATGTAGACTTCGCCCAAGCGTATGATTGCGTCGACTGGGACTTTTTGTTTCATGTTCTTAGATCAATGAATTTTGGGCCTAACTAGATCAAATGGATTAAAGGGTCTATTTGCTCTTCTTTCGCTTCTGTTCTGATCAATGGTAGTCCGTCGGCGGATTTTGTCATTTCTAGGGGCCTCAAGCAAGGCGATCTGATTGCTCCACTTCTATTTACTCTTATTGCTGAAACTTTGGCTATTCTGGTTAGACGTGCTTCTAACATTAATGCTTATTCAGGTTTTGG
The DNA here is from genome assembly GCA_022829125.1 of Lathyrus tuberosus. Lineage (NCBI taxonomy): Eukaryota > Viridiplantae > Streptophyta > Magnoliopsida > Fabales > Fabaceae > Lathyrus > Lathyrus tuberosus. The sequence goes on from JALAZF010000882.1 coordinate 1,116,717, forward strand.
GTTTAACGATGTAGTGTCGGTCGAATTATTACAATTTGCTGATGACACTTTGCTGTTTTGTGAAGGAGGGTATAACAACATTTGGGCATTGAAAGTTATTCTCAAGGGTTTTGAAGCAGTTTCTAGCTTAAAAATCAATTTCTCCAAAAGTCGTATTTTCGGAATTGGTCTTGAACCATCTTTCCTTAAAGCTGCAGAATCTTTCTTATTGTGTGGTTTGGGCGTTATTCCTTTTGTTTTTCTTGGTGTTACGGTAGGTGGGAATCACAGGAAAGTGTCTTTTTGGAATCCAGTTTTTGACGCGTTAAAAAGGCATTTAAACACTTGGGTTGGTAGAAACATGTCTTTCGGTGGTAGATTAACTTTACTTAACTCTGTGCTTGCTAATCTACTTATTCATTACCTGTCCTTTTTCAAGGCTCTTGTCAAAGTTATTAAACAAATCATTAGGATTCAACGGCGATTCCTTTGGTCAGGTTCTGCGGATAAAAGTAGTATTGCTTGGGTTAGTTAGAACAAGTTGTGCAATCCAATTGATAAGGGCGGTCTGGGAATTAGGCATATTGGTCTTCTCAATCAGGCCCTTTTGTCCAAGTGGCTCTGGAAATTTATTGATGGTGGCAACGAAATTTGGCGGAATTTCTTGACGGGTCGCTACGGTAACCTTTCGTTCTGGGCTACTTGTTCTGATTTGGATGACTTCCCTACTGGTGCTTCCCTTTGGCTGCGTGACGTCCTTGCTACTAAATCATATGGTGCGTCTTACAACTTCCACAATGCCATTCGTTCTGTGCTTGGTAGTGGATCTCACCTTCTGTTCTGGAAATCGAATTGGATCGGGGAGGGTCTACTGAAGGATATTTTTCCTGATTTATTTATAGCAGCCACTGATGATGATGGTGTGGTTGCTGATTACGACTGTTGGGTTCATGACAGATGGGTTTGGAACCTTGACAGCTGTTGGAGGGTTGAGGTCGATTCTATTTCGATCAACCTGTTACACAACCTGCTGGTGCATGTTCAGCCGAAGCAAGACGTGATGGACAAGTGGATTTGGAAGTTGGATTCAACTATGAATTTCTCTGTCCATTCCTGCTATGCTATGTTGGTTGCTGACCTCCTTAGACTTGAGTTTCAAGTTCCTGAAGAATTGCTCCTAAAGGTTATTTTGAAAACTAAAGTTCCTTTGAAAATTAAAATTTTCAGTTGGAGAATGATATGTAACAGACTCCCTACACGTGATAATCTTGGGCTTAGAGGTATTATCGTTTCCTCTCATGAAAAAGTTTCCGTCTTGTGCTTTCATGATAACGAGGGCGTTGCTCACTTATTCCTTAAGTGTCCTAAAGTGCTTCAGTTTTGGAACAAGATAGCGGGATGGCTTGGTTTTTCGCAGGTCCCGTCTAACTCTATCACCGAGCACGCCCTTCGATGGTTTTTGACGTTGTACGACAAGGGTAAGGAGGATATGAGTTGCTTTGTTTGGATTATTGCTTCTTGGTGTCTTTGGAACACTAGAAACAACATTATCTTTAACGATGCTATTTTTGATGCGGAGACCATTTTCAATAACGTTATCACTATCTCTTGGAAATGGTTGGAATTTGGGCGTAGAAGATGTAATTTTTATGATTGGTTTAAACATCCTATAGATCATTTGTAATTTATAGGTTTTCGCTTTTTGTTTCTTGTGTGTTTGGACTTTTGTATTGGGTTGGAGAATCCCTTTTTCTCCCTTTTAATCCTAATTGCTTATAAAAAAAAAAACGTCAAAGTGGCTGGGAGGAAAGTGTTTATGTTATTTTTAGTAAATTAAATTACAAGTTTTAGTTCATTTAAAATATTAAATTCTAAAAAATCTTAAAAACATATTGTGCAAAAAGTGTTTAAGAAAATACATTACTGCTTGGTAATTTAATGTTTGAATATAGAATAACTGAATAAAAATCTCAAGAAGTGAAGTGCAGAATTGCCTGAAAGGATAAAGTAAATGAACATAATCATACAATAAGTATACGGTATGGCGTTGGTCTTTTATACGAGAAATTACCCATTCCAATTGTAATTTGTATGAGTTTGATAAAGGCCCTTTGTTTTACTTGTCTTAAGTTTCAATTGGTTGGTAATCTCTTGGTTGTTTTCGAGTTGTTTTTTGCGCTCTTGTAAACAGGTTCGAGTACCCTTTGTACTCGCTTTAATTCCATATCTTGATTATTAAAAAAAATACAATAAATCAAGTAAAACTCTTAGATTAAAGGAAAACTAAAGAGTATTCTTCCATAACTATATATATATATATATATATATATATATATATATATATATCATATTTTCTTTCTCCATTTTCTTCGTAAATTTATTTCTCTCAACCGAAAGCATCACAGTTTTTCAAACTTCCATTACCATCCTTTTCTACTCAAGTTCAAAGAACAATTACTCCCACTTCTTGCACGCAAAAACAACTCTCGATTCCTTCTTTTGTTGATCTTTAAGAACCCATCATCATCAACAATCGTAGCTACTTTGCAGCACCTATAATAGAGAAGGAGAAAAAACTATCATTTGGGCTTCCCATTTATTGAGTCTCTTTTCTCTTACAGGTATCGTTCATGTGTTTCTAGGTCCTTTACCCAGATCATCTATGAAACCATTTTGGTAGATTAGGGTTTTCACTCCATCAACACCCAAGATCCATTGAGTTTGATGAGACCTTTAATCAAATCAACTAAGATCCAATGCCAATAGAAGTCAACAAAGGTCAAACAACAACAAAATGCAATAATATTAATTAAAAATGCATGAAAAGTGGTTTTTACTATTAATTTTAAAATGAAAATAAAAATGAAAATGCAAATGATGCATTAAATCTAAAGAGAAATGATCAAGAAAAATCACACAAGTTAGAAATAATATGAGAATGATATATAAAATTTTTGAGAATTTTTTACTGAGGATGCATGGTGGAAATTACTGAGGAAAAGACACAGAAGCACATTCAAATTCAGCCAATGAAAATAAAACAATATGTCAGCGTGTCTCTCCTTTGAATGTCATCGTTCACTTATCCGATCGGCTTCTACGGTGAGTTGTTCACCAGAGAATGCTAAATGGTAACATTCAGGCATGAAACCACCATCATTGCAACCGTCTCATCAAGGCAAACTCAACCTCACTATCCATTTTTATTTATTGAAAAGGAGTAGAGAGAATTTCAGAGAAACCACAAAAGAATGAAAAACACGAAAATAAAAATTATATGATGAACATGAACAATCAACACCAGCTAGGTTATGGGAAACATTCAGCAAGCAAATGACTACATTGTGATAACTTGTTTGATTGAAAATGGAGTTGAGAGTGGATTTGGTTGGAGCAATTTAGGGACACTTAGAGTTTGGAATTTGTTGCAGTAGCTTCATACGAACACGATTAAGCTAACTGAATCAAGGAATGGAGTTGAGAGTGGCTGGAAATTAAAACACGATAACTCACTTTTTTGCAGAAAATTTGAAGGTGAAGTAGGGGTTTTCTGCCTCTCAAAAGCTTGGAAATGAAGGTAGTGAGGTCCTATAACTTCAGAGGGGTGAATTGAGGGATCCTTTACATAAAATACTTGTATTGCTTGTCCTGCCATGATGAAAGGTTCTTCCTTATATCCCACTTTATCCAAGTCCACCAATGTAAATCCTAATTCATCAGTTTGTAGACCATTGTTACTATTATCCCACTTACATTTGAAAATAAGAACCTTAAACTTCACATAATTGAGCTCCCAAATCTCTTCTATAACGCCAAAGTAAGCTATGGATGCCAAGATGGGATTTTTATCTTTTGAACTAGAGAAGTGATTGAAGAAGCCATTACCATTACGCCGCTATTTTTGCATGGTACTCTTATCATCTTGTGATTTTTTTACAAAAGGAAAATTTATTTATATCATACCCACTCCAACATAAGACATTAAATCTAGGCTCATATGCTAGAAACTTTAATGTATCTGAAGCATTATTATCATTCATAATGTTGGTTTTAAACCATTTTGAGAAATGTTCTGTTATGCTCTTTCAACACCCATTTTCGGACATTCGAGGGTTTTTGGCGTTGACAATGGTTTTATGTGTACTCAAGTATGGCTGAACCTCGTCAATGTTATTTAATATATACAAATGAGCTTGAAAAACTTCCCCTTCAGCCATATGCTTAATCTCTAGACTTGTACACTTACGGTCACATCTTCCGTCGTAACGAGACATGGGTAATCCTACAGGTTTTGCATCTGACAAATACTCTGTACAAAACTCAACGGCTTCTTCTGTGATGTATCTTTCAACAATAGACGCCTCATGATGATAATGATTATTCAGATAGCCTTTCAATATCTTCATGTATCGTTCAAAAGGATACATTCATCTTAAATAATCAAGGCCACACACTTTAATCTCTCTAACTAGATGGACTATTAAGTGAACTATGATGTCAAAAAATGAAGGAGGAAAAAACATCTCCAACTGACACAATATAATAATAGACTCATTTTCCATCTCATCCAATTTATCAGGGTCAATCACTTTGTTACATATATCATTAAAGAAAAAGCACAATCTAGTTATGACATGTCGGACATTTTTGGGCAAGATGCCATGAATAGCCATAGGTAGTAGTTGTTGCATCAAAATGTGGAAATCATGAGTTTTAAGTCAATTAGTTTGAGATCTTGTATTGACACGAGACTTCTGACATTTGAAGAGTAGCCATTGGGCCCTTTCGCACCATGTAGACACTCACAAAATCTTCTTTTCTCTTCTTTTGACAATGTATGGCATGCCGGGGGTAGATACATTTTGTTACCTATTGGTTGTGGAGCTAAATCCTCTCTTATTTTCATTTTAACCATATCTAAACGAGAGTTTAAACCAACTTTTGTCTTACCTTGAATGTTGAGAAGTGTTCCGATTACACTATCACACACATTTTTCTCCATGTGCATTACATCAATACAATGTCTTACATCAAGACTAGACCAATATGGAAGGTCACAGAACACTGACTTCTTCTTCCATATATTATTATTCATAACTTTTTTTTTGTTTTTTTTTCAAAACTAACACTTATGTTCCTCACCCGATGATAGACTTCTTCTCCAGTTAAGGCCTTCGGGGCAACTTCATGCTTTTGATATCCATTAAAAGCCTTTTTTAATCTTCGATTAGGGTGGTTATGTTTAAGAAATCTTCGATGTCAAAGATAAACAATCTTATTTCCCTTATCCAATTGATGGTAGCAAGTATCTTTTTCACATATAGGACATGCTCTATGCCCCTTAACTTTATAACCAGACAAGTTACCATAAGCTTGAAAGTCATTTATGGTGCAAAATAACATGGCCCGCAAATTGAAAGTTTCATTTGAAAAACTATCAAACACATCAATTCCTTCATCCCACAACTTTTTTAAGTCATCAATTAAGGGACTTATATAGACATCTATGTCATTTCCAGGTTGTTTTGGTCCTGAAATCATCATAGATAACATAACATGTTTCCTCTTCATGCACAACCAAGGAGATAAGTTGTAAATAATCAAGAGAACAGGTCAAGAACTATGGTTACTACTTAAACTACCATATGGATTCATGCCATCAGTAGAATGTCCAATCCTAAGGTTTTGTGGTTCATTGCCGAAGTTTGGAAATAAGGTGTCAACCTTCTTCCATTGCAAAGAATCGGTCGGATGCCGAATTTTTCCATCACACTTCCTCTCTTGTGCATGTCATATAATATTCTTCGCATCATTAATATTCGCAAACAATCGCTTAAATCTTGGAATAATTGGAAGGTACCATAACACCTTTGCTGGAGGACCCTTTGTGGTTACATCACAACCTTCATCATCACCCTTCTTCTTGTATCGTGATGTTATACACTTGGGACACTTTTCCTTCTCTACATTATCTTTCCAATACAATATGAAATCATCGGGGCATGCGTGTATTTTCTTATACTCTATACCCATCAGATATAATACCCTTTTTGCATCATATGCACGGCTCGGCAACGTGTTTTCATCTGGAAGCATTTCTTTCAACAACTCTAGCAACTGTGTGAAGCTTTTATCGGTCCAACTATTAATAGCTTTCAAATTGAATAATCTTAGATAGACTGACAATCGTGTGAAAGTTTTACAATTTGGATACAAAGGAACTTCGTTGTCATTGCGAAGAGTATCATGTATGTGTGCTCGTTGGGAAGACCTTTTGTCCAATATCACAAATCATTTCTTCTAGATGATCATCCATCTCTATATCAAACTCTTCTCTTACGGAGGCCCTTGGTGCATCACAGAATTCACCATGCCCTATCCTCTTTTTATAATTTTGACAAATCCCATTGACTATTAGATGATCCCTTACGATGTTAGCATCTAAAGGTGCAATATTTACACACTTGGCGCACGGACAATGAAATCGTCTATTACTTTTGGGAAGATTAGTTTTGGCAAATGTCAAAAACTCTAACACTCTTTTTTTATACTCTTTACTTAAGCGATTTTTCTGCATCCAACTACGATCCATAGCTACAAAGAGAAGAGAAATAACAGTAGTTAAAAGATTCACTTACAAGTTACAAGCTTACAAGTCATGTGTGGTTTGTATTCATAATTAGATTTCATTTAGTCTATTATTTTAGATGTGTGTTTTATGTTAATCATATGTTTTGTGGTGTTTTATATATTTGTGGTGTTTTTATATGTTTTTGTGGTGTTACACAATGTTTTATATATGTTATGTTAGTGATATCTTTTTTGGTGTTTTATATATTTTTAATTAAAATTTTGCAGCACTTTGAAACATGTGTATGTAACTAGTATAGTACATTATCCATTTTCATGCAGTCCACATCCACCTGAAGTTAGATTATGTTTGTGTTTTGCTCGAGTTAGGATTCCTTAAAAATGTTATCTTATGAGATAGATTTAAGGTTTACATGATTTTGAATAGTAATATGGTGTAATTTGCTACACATTCATATAGTTAACATTAATATATATTTAAGGTTTACAATGATTTAACATTTACTGATTTTCTATGGTAATATGGTCTAATTTGCTACACATTTATATAGATAACATATAGATAACATTTAATAATTTAACATTAATATATATAGTCTAATTTACAATGATTTAACATTAATATATATTTAGTAATATATTATCATATGAGTAATATATAACACAGTATAATTCATCAAATAAAATATTACCTCCGTCCCTAAATATAAGACCCCGTTGAGAAAATTACGGGAATTAAGAAAGTTGGTTAGAGTATTAAATTTATTGACTATTTTGTATAATTTTACAAGTTTATCCTTAGGAGAGAGAAATAGTTAATGTGTATGTAACTGTATTTATTACATAGTCCAAAAAAAGATATAATATAATTAGGGGTATGTGTGGAAAAAAGTAATTAATACACTTTGAAAGTTGAAGAGGGTCTTATAAAAAGGGACAAAAAAAAAACTCAACAGGGTCTTATAATTAGGGACGGAGGTAGTAGTTCAGTAAAAAAAAATTACTGATTTAACATTTACTGATTTTCAATAGTAATATGATTTAACATGTTTGTGTTTTGGTTGAGTTAGAATTCCTTAAAAATGTTATCTTACGAGATAGATTTAAGGTTTACATGATTTTAAATAGTAATGCGGTCTAATTTGTTACACATTCATATAGATAACATTAATATATATTTAAGTTTTAAAATGATTTAACATTTACTGATTTTCTATGATAATATGGTCTAATTTGCTATACATTCATATAGATAATATTTTGTGAGATTTGGATCAAACTCTAGTTTTAAGCATGAGGTCGAAGTCCGTTCACATGCTGTTGTCGAAGTCTTATACTGTCGAAATAATACATGTTGTAGTCGAAGGTTGTTCTAACATGTATTAGTTAATATTGCTAGGGTTGTTAGCATATTGAATTGGGCCTTATGTTAAGGATCCAATTGTTTAAGTTAGCTTGTACCCTAAGTTAGCTTGTAATGGGTATTTTGTTAAAAGCCCGTTAGTTTAGTGTGCTAGGTTTTATTATAAATAGCATGCTAGTCTCTCATTCTAGAGCGTGAAAAAACCTAATAAGAGTGAGAGTGGTTAGTTTGTTATTCTTGTATACTTGTAATCCTAGTTAGAAGGAGAAAGGAAAGAATAACAGTTTTATAACCAATCCTTGTTGTTTTTCTCTTGTTTTCTTTGTTAACCATAACCCTTGTGAGTTTCTTGATCATAAAGAAACCGATTAATACTTTGTTTCAAGACATATTATTCTCAACACATTTAATGATTTAACATTAATATATATGGTCAAATTTACAATGATTTAACATTAATATATATTTAGTAATATGTTATTATCTTATGAGATAGTTTTAAGGCTTACAATGATTTAACATTTACTGATTTTCTAGACACTTTATAGTGTTTTGACCGTTTCAGTTTTCATTATATAACATAGTATAATTCATCAAATAAAACAGTTCAGTAAAAAAAATACTGATTTACCATTTTTTTATTTTCAATAGTAATATTATAAAACAGTTCAGTAAATGATTTAACATTTACTGATTTTCAATAGTAATATGGTCTAATTTGCTACACATTCATATAGATAACATATAGATAACATTTAATGATTTAACATTAATATATATATATATATATATATATATATATATATATATATATATATATATATATATATATGTGTGTATGTATATATATATATATATGGTCTAATTTACAATGATTTAACATTAATATATATTTAGTAATATGTTATCTTATGAGATAGATTTAAGGTTTACAATGATTTAACATTTACTGATTTTCTAGACACTTTATAGTGTTTTGACCTTTTCAGTTTTCATTATATAACACAGTATAATTCCTCAAATAAAACAGTTCAGTAAAATAATTACTTACTAACGGTTCAGTTCGGTTCTAAATAACATACGGTTTTCCAAACGATTAATTCGGTTCGGTCTATTTTAAATAAATTGTAACAATTAAACAGTAGCAAAGTAAAGTTAAATTTAAGACTAGGGATGACTAACCTTGATATATAGCTAACAATAACCAAGAATTAAGATACATAAGTAATGATTTGTAAAGAGATACTCATAAACCTTAAATCACCATCCAAATTCAAATAAGATTTAAAAACAAGACAAAATAGTAAACAAAACAAACCACTTTATTTTAACAAAATCTGTGAAATATTACACTACTATATTCACTTAGTGTATGAATACTATAGGCTATTCAAGGAGTTCCTAAGATCAAATATGGTTATAATCCTGCAACATGGATGTTATAAATTACATCAGCATGATCAGAAGCAAATCTTAAGGTCAATTTCACTGATGTGTACAATATGATTTCTAAGAGCAATGTTGTTAGGAGTTTTGACACTTTTAGGAATCTGTTAAGTTGTTGTTAGCTTGGAATTCAGTTAATGTTCAATTGGTTTTGTTGTGCTACTAATACTCTGGTTTTCATGAAGTGTAGCATCATGTGCTGTTAAAACTGATGAAGTTAGTTAGTTGCAATCCAGGTTTTATTAGTTATTGTTAGAGCAAGCTCTGTTAATTTCTGTTACGTACTTGAATTTAATTAGTTAGTATCACTACTACGTAAAACCCCTTTAACAACGGTTGAAAAATATATATAATAACGCGGATCAAGGCATTGTTATGTAGAGTGTTGTGGTAAATGCACTACTTTTAATCACGGCCCTGAGATCGTTGTGGTATTCTGGAAAGCGCGCGTTATAACAAAACGGTTATGCTTAACAACCGTTGTGATAGATAATATATTTAATTAATTAGATGAGGGTTAACCTAGATAATCGTCGTGGAAAGTACACATAGTTTATTATATAAAAATGTATATTGCTTGGTTTACCATACACCTATTTAAAGAAATACAACCATTTAAATTGGCAAAAAAATATATAATCTGAAAATTAAACTATTCTTGAAAACCAACTTTAACACATCAATTTTTTTCGAATTGAATCCATCTCATTCAGCACATTTTATGTTCTTTAACACATAATATACGATTCAATGGTCTGATTCCTTCAATTCATCGATATCTTTTATTATAGTTTACCTTATCATCACCGCTTATCAACGCGATTGTAAATTGTATCGATGAATTGAAGCAAATAGAGCACTAAACCATATATTATGTGTTAAGGAGCATAAAATGTGATGAAAGGAACGGATGCGATTCGAAAAATTTTGATTGATATAGGTTGGTTTTCAAATACATCTTAATTTTCAGAATATAAGTTTCTATGTCAATATAAATGATTGCATTTTCATTAAAAGGTAAGTGAAACAAACAATTTACATAGTATATAATAAACTAAACTTGTCAATCAATATAAGAAATTAAAGAACAAAATATTGCTAAGTCACAAGAAACCTTTATCTTGTGAACTAGCACTTTTTTCTAGTTTTGAGAACATTTGTCAACTACAACAACATACAGCAAAACAACATGAAACACAATAAAAAAAACATATGTTGTTGTTGTTGACAAATGTTCTCAAAACAAGATCAAAACATTGCTAAGTCACAAGAAACTTCTATCTTGTGAACTAGTAATGTTTTGTTCTTGTTTTGAGAACATTTGTCAACAACAACAACATACAGCAAAACAACATGAAACACAATAAAAAAACATACATTATTTAAGCAACAAAACCCCAAGTGGGACTGTAACAAATCAAGATACATTGAGTCAATAACGCACCTCATTTTGAAAATAATCGTGGAACTGTAACAAATCAAGATATATCAAGTTCATCTAGTTTGTGAAGCCATGAAGAAGAAATATAAGGTGGATGAGGTTTATACAATAACTTCATACTTCTTATATTTTTCTTCATGGCAACAAAAACCATATAAAACTTCACCATAGTATACGCTCGCTACCACCATACGCTTGCTACCACCATCATCACCATGTATCTACAAGGAAACACAACAAAAATCAAACTTAACCCTAAAACATCAATAACATAATGTTTTCCACAGCATCCTAAAACCAAACATTAAAACAATAATCCTAGAAAGATGAGAGCAGGAGAACATACCATCTTCGTCGCCGTAGGAGTTTGCGCCGGACGTTGCTCTCGTCAGATATCCTTTAAGCTTCTTTTCTCCATTCTCTTGTAACAGTATTGGTTAAGATTCATGAGAGGAGAGCTGTGTTAGGGTTTTCTTTAGAGAGAAACGGCAGTTATGAAGTGGGCCACAGATAGTTTCATTTATATATTAAAATCTATCACTTTTCGTTACAGTTTAAAACTACAACAGTAATTAAATTTTATATTTTAAAATAATAGCAAACAATATCACGACGGTTATTAACAATAACCGTAGTGATATCTCTTATTTAAAAATAAATAAAAATGAAAGGAGTGCCTTAACCTTAAATGAAAAACATTTTTGTCACTGCTGAGGTTCGAACCCATGAAAGATTGATTCTATCATATCGGGTATACTTACAACCGTTATTATACCCTATAAATTTTTAATTAAAAAAGTATAATATAAAGTAAGCGCCTGAGTTTAGAGATATCACCACGGTTTTTGGAAGAACCGTGGTGCCTTGGGCATTGTTGTTTGCACGTTTTGTAGTAGTGTATAGGTTACAAGGAGTTAGTCACTACTCTGTTAGTGTTGATTGTTACTTGAATTAGTTATGCTTAAAAGAAATTAAAATTAATCTATTAGTATTTTGAATGTTGCTAAGGGGCTATTAACTGTTAGTGTTGCAGGTTAACTCAAATTTCATGTTAGGGCGTGTGATAGTTAGTCCTTGTTAGTGAGATTGAAGTTAGTTAAACTAGTGTAATCGAAGTTAGAAATTTGTTGAAATTGCACTTACAGAGTTGCATCGAAAAAAAAAGCTATAAACTACTTCTTAAACTACACAAAGTATCTTCTACGATAAAAAGAAAACAAAAATTAGCTTATATTTTACGTAATGTATCCAAATAATAGATATTATTGTTTTATACAACTTTACAAATATTTTTTAAGCATAGACAAATGATACTAAGTATAGCTATGTACCTTCCAAATGGAGGTAAACCACCAACCACAGATGATGAAGAATGCCTTCATGTGTTCCGTAATTTTGAGATTGGAAAAGGCTCAGGTTCTGAAGTAGTGAACTTCCTACCACTAGCCCTTGTTTGGAATAAGTTCTATCAAATCATATTCACCATGCAATTAATCAATAGTCAGTATACATTTGCAACAATTCTAATAATTGTGGTTATAATCATGCATTTATCAGAAAGTACTATCATCAACAAAAAGTAGCAACTCATGTATAGTTCTAAGCAAACAACTGAATTTTTTATTTGTCTTTATATATAGTTTTATGTCACATGGGGTGTGTATAAACATTCAGTACAACTCAGTCAAGGATCCCTAAATCACCAGAAAATTAGGTTGAAGTGTAAGGGTCATTCAGTAGAAAATCTTATTGAACATGTTAGCAACATATGTAGTAGTTTCAAATAGGAAATACAATCCATAAGAGAGACCTAATCAACTTATCATTATCCAACATAATCAATCTGTTACATAAGAAAAACCTAGAGCTCTGTTATAAAAAAAATCTTATACCATTCAAATGTATAATATTACTAAAAGAAAATAGGGTCATTAGCATGGTTTTTTATTTGACATAGAAACAAGGGACACAATATACCCAACGCGAACACGATAAATAATAAACTAGAGCAATTATTTACCTCGAAAGAAATCGTTTCAACTGGCTCAGTAGCAAACACGAGATACTAATGTCTTATCAAACGGTTGCCCCTATGTGCACACAAATACCGAAATGTTAAAACAGGACCTACATGCAATAATTAATTCACTACTACATAAAAACCAATTAACAACGGTTGGGAAAAGTATATAATAACGCTGGCGCAGGAGTTGTTATGTAGAGTGTCGTTGTAAAATGATACTTATAATCACGGCCCATTAACAATTGTAATAACCTGGAAACAACGCACCCTATCAGAACGATTATTAAAATGAACTGTTGTGATAAATATAATGGTCCTTGGTTCGATTCCCAGCTGCACCGTTTTAGTATTTTTTTTTGTGCAGCGCGCGAGATATTATGACAGTTAAATTATATATCCGTCGTTATATATTCTGCAGACACAAATTTACAACCACGACTAGGTTTTATAACTGCTGTAAAAATTTCCTATGTTTTAAATATGCATTTCTCAGCAATTCAAATTCATCCCATTTTTTAACCTGTAACCATTTAAACCATAATAGATAAGGTATACATGCATAAAGAGCATAAAATACAGTTAACATTGTTCATTGACAAGAGCCAAAATTTCTTCCTATTATTAATTTTGTAAGTATTATAACTATTATAACCATATTTACACCAAACACTATATTCATGTCATTAATACAGAAAAGTGTTATTCACATCATCTCTATAGAAAAGTGTTATTCACATCATCAATCAGCAAGACCCTTAAAAACATTGTGGATACACGCCCAACGTTTACGAAGATCTACAAAGTCCTCAACGGGGAATGGGCTTTCGTCGTTAAACATCTACATAAGAAAGAGCCAATAACATGTATGATAATAATTCAATAGTCAACTTATATATTAATATATGTAAGCATTTTATGACATCTATACCTTATCCCATGAATCAACAATGTCGGCAAGGACAATATTTAACATGTGTTTCATGACATAATAGCCACACTCGTAAGTCCCGAGTTGTTTCCTTGTCTACAAATTTAAGCAAAAATGACATGAATACAACCACACATTAATGTAAATGAAATAAACATGTAATCGGACCACTTATTTTAGGACAGATCCATGTGGGCTTTCTTCTAACATTGTTCATCATATTCACTTGCTCCACAACACTGTACATTGAATTTGAATTAAACATATTACATGATAAACTAATTATAATGTCAAAGAAAATGAATTAAGCATACACTTACAAATTAATAATATCTTTCATTTTCTTTTCCAATGGATCATGCAAGGAACACAGAAAAGTTATCGTATTCATCCTAAATGATATGATGATCAATTGCCAATGACCACTGAATAAACAAGAGCATATATATTAATGGTATTTGCTAAAATGATACTAAATATAGAATACATAAACATCAATTCCAAAAATACATACGAACAGAGAAATGGTGCTAAGTAACATTCTTTTTCTCCCTCATTTAACCGTGTTTTCAAGTTCTCTCAGATATCTTTTGGTTGATTAAAAGCCCGTCGAATAAAAAGTGGATCCAAGATTCCGTAAATACTAGATTTATTCAACTCTATACAAACACGGTGAATGTACCTAAATGGTTAAAGAAAATGAATAAATTAGGGGTGATGTTCTATAATGACATATATATTAAACTATATACTTACGTGCACCAAACTTGCAATATCCCGACGTCCAGCCATTTATACCCACCAAGAAAATCCCTTACATCATCAGGACAGTAATAGAATAACTCCAAACATGGACAATGTTCTAGCAGGAGAAGTTGTGTTTCATTTATCACTGCAACTTTCTAGTATAACACTGTGATTTCATTTGGGTTAGGGTCCATTATATCATTGCGGTTATCTGTAGGGGGCGTTGGGCTGAACAATTACTTCCTTTTGTAGAAGCCTGACGTACAACACTTCTACTTGGAGTTCGATCATCATCACCATCAACATTACGGTGATCTTCATTTGTCCGTTGTTCATGGTTCTCACTTAATCTCTACATCATAATATTCAATTAAACCATAAAATAAAAATAAGCACAATATATATCATACATTTCTGATAAAACACTAACATCTCAAGTAAAGTACATACCGAATATAACTCTTGAAACCTTTCCATATCTTTCTCCTTTTTTTCCTTCTCCTCTTTTAACATTCTCCGTTGTTCTTCTAATTGCTTCTCAAAATTTTCAATCTTTTGTCTTTGTGCAATAAATTCTGGGCTTTCGGTACTTCTTCTTTGAAACCCACAGAATGACCTCAAGGTGACACCTTCTCCAACACCACAGACACACCCACCATGCTCATCTGATCCGATAGCTTCTACTAATATGTCATGTCGTGCTTCCAGAACAAATGTGCCTTCACGGGCTGCCTCAACCAACTTAACCTACACAACATGAGAAACTTACATATATTGTTACCAACGCATTTAAATAACAAATAACATAAGCAAAACAAATCATACTTACAATTTTTTCGGCATAAGCCTTCAAGTTTTTTATTTAAAAATAATTAAAAATGAAAAGGCGAGACTTAACAACGGTGGAAATCTCCAACCGTAGTCATAAACTTTTAAGTTTTTTATTTAAAAATAATTAAAAATGAAAAGGCGCGACTTAACAACGGTGGAACTCTCTAACCGTCGTCATAAACTTTTAAGTTTTTATTTAAAAATAATTTAAAAAAGCGCCACTTAACATTAAAGGAATAACATATATGAGGGCCCTGAGGTTCGAACCCATTAAAGCTTGAAGGTATCACAACGGTTGGCTCCTTAACCGTTGTTATATACAAATCATTTTTAATCAAAAAACAATAATATTATGATAGCGCCTTAGTTTAGAGATGCCACAACGGTGCAGGGAAGAAGCGTGGTGATCATGGCGTTGTTGTTTATGTGTTTTGTAGTAGTGATTTGACAACTTTGACTTACAACACATACAAGGAAAGATAGGGGAGGTGCAAACTAATAAAAAAATTCTACCTGCTCAGAGGAGGAGGATACCTAGGCTTTGCTCGGTCTTCAATCTCGCGATATTCAATCTGCATCAATAGAAATTTTCAAATAAGAACTAAAAACGGTTTATAAAACATTTAACAATTAATCCACTAATTAGACAATAAGAGCTAAAAATGGTTTATAATTATTCTTTTTCTTGGCCGTTGGGAAAATGATTTGATGTTTTCAGAAGTAGTTGGTTGTAATCTCATCTATGAACATATCAATGGAAATCCAATTCGTTTTTTTCATCATTCAACATCAAATACAGCATAAATTAGTCACCCCTAATGTTCTACCTAAAAGATTAAACCCTAATATTTTACCTAAAAATTTAAACCCTAATTGAAAAAAGAAAGACAAACCAATTAGCTCAGGTTTTTCGCCGTGCATGTCGTCATCGAGCTATGAGAATGGTCGTGAGATGATAAGAGATTACAAAGGTTCCTCGTATGTGTGACAATGGTCGTGCGATGATGGAGGTCTGTTTCTCGGATGTCCGATGAGATGAAGGAGATGGAGCTCAACAATAAGAGGAAGGAGATGAAACTCGCGATGAATGAAGATGATGAAAATCGCGATTAATGAAGAGGATGAATCTCTCGATGACTGAAGACGATGAACTCACGCTGAAATGAACAGAAGAAGAGAAATGGGGTTTAGAGAGAAAAGGGTTTGATTGATATCTATAATTAAAATTGATATTGATATGTGTTTTGTTATTATTTTATTTACACAATATTAATTAATCAATTTACACCCATTAATTTATTTACTAACCCAAATATCACTTAATAAACTATAGGGCCTGTTTGTTTTAGCTTTAAATTTTTTTTTTGTATTTTAAAAAATGGATTTTGTATATCGTTTTTCAAAATATTACAAGTTTTTCTATATTTATTTTTTCTAAATTGTAAGACTAATTTTGACATCATACAACATAAACATACATTATTGAAGATCAAAACATAGTCGAAATCACAATTTTTGAAAAAACTTGTATCTCAAAAATGATTTTTATGAAAAGCTATTTGAAATAGCTTCAAAATTAATTGATTATTTGAAACTTTTATGAAAAGTTTCTTTGTAAAATTTTTTTCTACAAAATTATGTTACACTATAAAATCATTTTTAAAAAAGGCCAAAACAAACGGGCTCATAGTGTGGTTTATTATTATGTTTAAGGTTAATATTTAGAGTTATTAAACTAAATATTTATTTTTAGCCAATCTTAATTTACACCCGTTTTTTCTTTAATGGGAGTAATAGAGATATTATTATAATAATGATTTTAATTTATTATAATAATGTTTTTAATTTACACCCTTTTTTCAAAATAGGGTGTCTATTGTCACGTACTGCTACTACAAATGATATTTTATTTACAAATTTACCATCGCGTTTATTATTTACACCCATTTTTAGTATAATGGGGATAAATTTGAAAATTACATTCGTCACTTTGCACTAGTTTCTTTAAAATTCTCTTTTCATAAAGTGTGAAAGTGAGGAGAATTTATCGTGTCACTCTAAGTTTGATTTGATACCCTACATTTTTATATAATGGTAAAACTATTCTTATCAAAATTTTATTAAAAAGGGTGAACAAAAATTTGATAATGTAATTGCAAAATCCGATATGAGTAATTAAATTTGGTAGTGTATTTTAAAAGTTCGATATGTATTTTTATCGGGTTTTTTTAAAGTAAATTTAACATACCAGTTTTATTTATAAATCCGATATCTTTGATAATTTTTTAGATTTTTGAAAAAAATGGTAGTTCATATTTAATAATCTAAAACCAAAATTCAAAACTACCTTATTTTTCGAAAAGTGTTGTTGTTTATCAATTTTTTTTAAAAGTGTTGTAGTTTACCGAATTTTTCAAAAAGTGTTGAAATTTATCGGGTTTTTTTTTAATTCTTGCAGTTTAATGGATTTTTTAAAAAATTCGAGAGTGTTAAAAAAATTGTTTGTCGAATATGAACTATCGGTAGTTTTCAAAATTTCAAAAAGTTACAAAACAATAAAAAAAACAAGTATGAATTTCTTCAAACATTTACCATAAATCAATGTGTTTTGACTAGAAATTTCTAGTATATCTTTGAAAATCTAACAAACAAACAAAATTCAGAAATATTTAGTAAGAACATAAAGGTAATAGCAGCCTATGTAGGGATGCTAGGTCAAACACTAAAATCTCAAAAATGAGGGTTGTCCAATTTAGGTTCACCTTACATTTATTCGTCTTTTTTGGGGGAAATTTTTAGGTCCACTTTGAATGTGATGGGTATACACTTTTTTTTCTGAAAGCAATGATATTAATAAGTAGCACAAGGGGTGTATCAACCCAACCAAATACAACCACTGGAAAAACCCCAATTACAAACCCTTAAGACAATTAATTGGGGTTGTGTACCAAACATAAAAATTAAACCTACTAGTTGTCCAAAACATAGACAACCATTTCCAACTAAACAATTTGATGGAATTGAGAATATCTAAAACTGATAAACATTTGGTGTTGAAGACCCTATTATTTCTACTGTACCATGAAAAACATATCGCATCACTCCATATGACAATCCCAAAAGAACTCCCAATAAGTTTTGATACCTCAGAACTGAAATGGCCTCCTCTTCTAAGACCTCATCAGGCCTATTGTCATACCCCAAATTTTGACCACTACGATTTCCCAGCATTGTGTAAATCATCATCACAATATGGATGTACCTTCATGCCTCATCAATCTCCTCAAAGATTGTTGAGCATTCACTACAATCAAGAATCACGGTTTGGGCCCTCTCAGGACACTTAGGCAAAGGATAAATCAAGGAATGACATGATCTTCAACTTGTCTAGCATCTAAAACACCTACAAAGGATCAAAAGGACTCCCACATCAAGAATCAAGCACAAGGTTGCAGCATTCTAAGTGGATCAAGCCTCAAGATCGTCAGTGTCACCAAATTAGGGTTTTGGTCGACTGAGGCCTCCAAATGGAAATTTTCCTCTGGGCATGAGCCAATGCTTCAAAGCATAACCTAAGATACTCCAAGGGACCTCATGGACCCAATCATCAAGTCAATTTAGCCTCAGGGGATGCATTCACCAAAAAATCAGGAATTAGGGTTTCTTGACCTAATTCACCCCTAAGTTAACTTTTGGGACAAAACCTGAACCAAGACCTCAAGACATGATTTAAGGGTCTCCAATACGCTACATTGATCCATTTGCAACAATGGATTGATCCAGGAGCTTGATCCACAAGTTTCAATTTCATAAGGACCACAATTAGGGTTTCAAGGGAAAAGTCAATTGTACCTTTGACTTTTGACCCAGGCATACTCCCAAACCTTGGAACATGATTCAATACACCCTAAAACACCTATGGAATATATCCATTAGGTTTGATTTAGGTCAAGGACTTGATTTCACCAAGGATCGCACAGTTTGGATTTCATCCGATAAAAAGTCAACTGTGCACAAAATCAAGTTTGACTTTTTGGGATTTTCCACAATTTTGGTTCTTTGACCCTAAAACCATGTTAATATGTGATTTTAATCATCATTTATCAAGAAAAATCAAAGAAAGTTAGTTAACTTGTAAAAGGGGTAACCATAAAAAACTTCGAATTTTTCTAAGTTATGGAACAAAGTGGCTAGGGTACCAACTTCCAAGGACCATAACTTAAGATCCAAGCAACCATTTTGGATGGTCCAAAGCTGGATTTGTAGCTCTCATGGCATACTTCAAAAGTGTCAACTACATCTCATTCCAATTCCTCATGGATTTTAAGTTATAGAGTGATCAAAATCACAAAAAACATGAAAATGACATTTTTCCAACACTTAGTGAAATTTTCACTAAGTCAGAATCTGCCTTATTTTTTCCCAAATGTAGAGGCATTTTTCATTGTAATTCAAGTTGGTTCAAAACCAAAGTTGGACATCATGTTGAAATAGGATATGTCAGCTTTCCAATGTGACCAAGAACTCCCTTAAACTCCATCTGAGCTAGGAGTTATGACAGCTGCAACATGCCTTGCTGCAAACTGTCTTGGCAAGGCAGATTAGTGCATAAGGGCTTGATTTGATCAAATTGTGCAACAACAAGCATGGTTATCCATCTGCACACCTCCGGGGGAGACCAAGGAGGGACAAGCACTGATCCATAAGCCTCCCAAGTCTTTGGAACTACGTATAGATTTGGCACCCCTAAAAGGTAAAGATGCCTCAAGAATCCAATTTTGTTTTGAGGCATTCAATGGATGCTTAGAGGTGGCATGTATCAGAGCAAAAATGAACACTTCAGTCAAGCCTTATCCTTGAATCAAAGAGCCATAGGCCTGTGCTCTAATCTCAAGTCAATGGCTAGAGGAGACTTGAGATTCCATTTAATCCACATTGGCCAAAGGCCTGCTGCAGTTGACATTCCCTATTGATGCCAAAACAAACTTGACACACTATAAATAGACCTCATTTCTGATCAGTTTGAGTACACCAAAGGCCTATAACACTTGCCTTTCTCAAAATCACACTCTCACTTCCAAAAATGCCTTCTAATGCAAGCTACTATCGAGTTTTGAATTAGAATGTGTTTCCAACCAAACCAATCACACACACACCTCATAAACATCATACGTGAGCTGATCAAACACTAAACCAACAACGTGAACACCAAATTCATGAAATCATCATCCATTTGCTCAAGTTTTCAACAAAGTTGCAGTTGAGGTGCCATAATCTGTTCCAGTTCATTTCAAATCAATCCAAGCTTTCAAACACACTCCATATGGTGTAGGGAAGCTGTTCAGATGATTACAACTCATCTGTAACACCTCTAACTCAAAAATCAAATTGCTCTTGCTGCCACAACCTTCAAGTAAGCCTAAACTTGGTCATCTCATAATTTATGCATATTTCCTCGCGCAAAACTTTTGCCAAATGTTCATAATCATGCATAGAATGTTTCCCCACTATTGATTACTTTGTATGAATCGTGTATCAAATTTCTCAGCCTTCATGCAGAAATTAGGGTTCTTGAGGTTTTGTTTTGATTTCTCATTCCATGCTTAAAATAATTGAAATTAAAGACCATAGATATGATCGTGAGTTGAAAACGAGCATATTGAAATGTGGATTGTATGATTCCATCAAGTATTCAGTGAGATTGATAAGAAAACACAAATCTGGGCAAAACAGGGCACGCGGGCAAAAACAAGATGTTCTTGGCGCCCTTTTTCAAATATTTGAATTTTTGAATTTTTGTGATTTTATTTAATTGATTCAAAAATTAATTTCTCTCTGAATTTTAATGATTTTGAGTTGATTCTTTTTTTGATAATTCACAAAAATGTTAAAATATTTTATTTTACAAAAATTCCCCAAAAATATTATTTATTTCACATATTTGATATTTTTGAAAAGAATTAATTTTTATTTGTTTTTCAACATTTTGAAAATTTTCTTTCTCTTGATTTTCCAAACTTAAATGGTTTTCAATCATTCTATGGATAAAAACATAATTTTTGAGACATTGTTCCAAGATCACCACTCATTTCTCACATGTTTTCAATGATTTTATTAATTTTTAATCAAAATTAATTCCATTTTTAACAAAATTAGGGTTTCTTTGATTTTCACCCTAACAAATATTTTTCAAACACTCATAGGCCTCTAATAGAGTATAAGACCCAATCCCCTTTTAACCAAAACCATTTTGGGGCCTCAGATATTGTATAAGTCCCTCTGCGTTAAAAGAAAAATCTCGGCGCGATCGCCATTTCAAAGCAAAAGATCATCTGGGCCTACCCTCGTGTTGTAAGTCTCATTTCTTTTTTTAAAACATCCTTTGGGCCTCTAATAGAGTGTAAGATCCACCCCTTTGTAAATAAAACAATTTTGGGCCTCACACATTGTATAATGTAACACCCCTTTCTATACCCCCAAATAATCAATTAAGTCATTTAGGCACGTATTGAAAATTTTATCAGAGTATAATTGCAACTACGGCATAAAAGGAGAATGTCACATTACGCATGGAATTAAAAACATACAACACCTGCTCACAAGATATGCAACAGTGGGATAACTAATTAATTAAGGATCTGAGTCCTTTCACCCACATCTCAATGTTTAGAATAAAAGCGGAACATCTAAACACTGATAAACATCAACCATATATATATAAATCATATATATATATTCATATACCAAACAGTATGGTTCATCAACATCGGTCATGTTATATACACAAAATCATCAGCCAGATACATAAGCAAATGCATCACCAAAAAGGAAAACAAAAGCATCTTAGCTACCCGACGCTACATATCAGAGCCAGACGACCAAAAAGAAATGAAGACACGCTTCACCAAAGACCACCAGCATACCTAATCTGCAATGCCTCGTAGGGAATTATAAAACGAGCAGAAGGGTGAGAAATATTATCATAATAACTTTGCATATAATTATATATCTCAACCTATATTACACATATACCACATTCTCACCACAACTCATCACTGTGCATGTATATATACATATAATACCAAGCATATACCTCATAATGCTTATCATTCAACACAAGCACACATATTCATGTTTATCCATCCATGCACACCTGCACAATTCTACTCATTTCACATCAACATATACATCATGCATAATTCACCAATCCAATCAAGACCCGACAATACCACGCATCACATAACTGGGAATGACAACATAGTCATTCTACCCCAATACGTACCTCACTAGGAACGACAACATAGTCATTCTACCCTAGTGCACCTCTCATTAGGAATGACAACGTCGTCATTCTACCCCAATGAATATCCCACTAGGAATGACAACATAGTCATTCTACCCTAGTGGACACCACACTAGGAACGACACCAACGTCATTCTACCCCAGTGCACACCTCATTAGGAATGACAACATAGTCATTCTACCCCAATGAACACGACAACTCAATTGTACATCACTAGGAATGACATACAGTCATTCTACCCTAATGAGTACTCCACCAGGAACGACATATAATCGTTCTACCCCAATGGACCCAACGACACACTCACACTTCACTAGGAATGACATAAAGTCATTTTACCCTAATGAGTACAACCACAACACTAGGAACAACATACAGTCATTCTACCCTAATGTGTTCGACCAAAACATTAATACCTCACTAGGAATGACATATAAGCCATTCTACCCCAATGAGTATTCTAACACAATTGGAATCCATTCCACACACCAAATATTACTATTATAGATATCCCATGATAATCAATACCTTACCATTCATCTTGCTGTGGATCTACGCCACAGAGGCCGCCATAACATACATTAATCATACACTCGAAACCACATACATTGATACTTACTTAAACAATGTATTTATCACTAACTACAACCCACAACAAATAGCATTTCATCATTTACACCCATATCAATTCACATCAAGAATTTCTCACCATCACCCACAACAATCCATCATCACAACATCTCATCATATATTCACAATCAACATGCATTATCATTTAACTCAAACAATGCATATATTCACCAAAGAGCCACAACCCACAAGTAATTCCCCAATCAAGGGTTCACTCCACAAGCATATCCACAACACATTCATAACAACACATTCATTTCATCAAAAACAACTATTCACGTTTAATCAGTAAAGTCGGCCAAAAGTCGGCTAAAAATAATATTTTTCTTCACCAAATCATAGAACATATTTTTAGCTTCACATCCATATAAAGAACACCTCAATCGGATAAACAACGCAAAAGATATGGATATTTCAAAATAACGCAAAAACATAAACCGGAGGCCGGACACAACGAAATGGTTTGCGAATACTGTTCTAATTGGACCAGGTTCAGACCTCCAAACCATTTTTCCTAGAAAGAACATCTCGTTAGCGTCCCAACGCTTCGAACGGGGGTCAAAACCGACTTACGGTTCAAGAGTTATGAATTTCCGAAGTTTCCGCGACAAACCAGAATTTCATGGTTCAGCACAGTATGTATCGATACATAGGCTTATGTATCGATACAAAAAGGCCACATGTATCGATACATAGCACGCATGTGTCGACACATGCTGTAGTGAAAATGCTGTTTTCTCAAATTCTTCAGTATGTATCGATGCATAAGGGTTATGTATCGATACATAAACCATTTCGTATCGATACATAGCTGTTATGTATCGATTCATAACTCTGTTTTTCTCAAAAACCAGATTTCTCAATTTACACCTTTGCTGTCCTTTTCCCGTATGCCCGAAAACTCGACTAAATCGAACATTTTCACCGAAACAAACATATACCCGCAACCACCAAATACATAAGAACAATTTAGAACACATAAACGAAATTTCTACGACGTTCGATTTTTCGATTAAATTTCAACCTTTCAAAAACCAGATTTTTCAAACATCATCAAATCGAATAAAAAGCACGCTATACGACGACCTAACCTTCCTCGATACAACTACGTAATTTATTTCGAATTCTAACCGTGAAAACATCGGTTTCCTACAATTCGACCTAAACGGACAAAACAACGGAACATAACGAAAACTACCCAAAACATAACTAAACTTCATGAAACATTAAACAGCAGCTCACATACATATAACCAACCAACACATGTATTTATACGATTTTTCGACCGTAGAAACATCGGTTTCTATCGATTTCGTCCAATACGGCATAAACAGAAACATATGGAAAACAACCAAAACATCCACACTAAACACATACATAATCATACACAAGGTTAGGATAACAATATTTCACACCCTTACCCGATTAAACCGATTCCTAGAAGTTGTTTTCTTTGATTCCTAGCTTTCCTCTTTTTCTTCTTCTCTTTCTCTTCTTTTCTTTTCTTCTCCTCTTTCTCTCTATTTTTCTGTTTTTCTCTCTTTTTCCCTCTTTCTTACTACTTTTCTATTTTAATACCAAATCAAAATATCTAGCCACCCAAAAAGACCAAAATACCCCTACACTCAAATATCTCGCAAACGCTCTCAAAACGCGATGAAACATCACAATATTGAAAAATAACATTTTTCTAAATAAAAGTCGAAAATAAAATAATATAATAATAAAATAATCAAAAACGACTCACTTAAATAAAAATACTAAAACTGGGGCGTTACATATAAGTCCCCCTGTACATTTTCAAAACAACGGTGTGATCACTGTTAAACCTTGGGCCTCTCCTTGAGTATAAGCCCCAACAATCTTTTCAAAAACAACTTCCCTTTTGATTTAGATTCAAATATACATGTTGTTATCAAAATTTTCTTTAATTTCTTTGAACAACTAACAATACATCATGGAAGCTTGCTCACCTGTAAGTTTTAATAGCTTTCATTTACTCACTTTCATATATATATATATATATATAACTGTATTCTGAAAACTCTGCTTCCAAGGAACTCTTATCACACTCTGACAGTCTTTTCAAACACAACTCTTTAATACCAGGGCGGGCAAAATTTTCCTCCTTAAAATTCTGCTCGAAAAAACAACTGACAGCACTCTTCACACCATCTACATCCTCTACTAAACCTCTCTCATCGTTTACAAACCAGATGCTATTTCTCCTCCTCCTTCTGTTCACTGGTGTGAAGAGTGTTGTCAGTTGTTTATTCTAGCAGAATTTTAAGGAGGAGAATTTTGCCCGCCCTGGTATTGAAGAGTTGTGTTTGAAAAGAGTGTCAGAGTGTGATAAGAGTTCCTTGGAAGCAGAGTTTTCAGAAGAAGAAATAAAACTTGCTATTTGGGGATGCAATGGAGGGAAGAGCCCTGGTATGATGAAAACTAAAAACACGTAGTCATTGAGTTTTTAAATTGTCATCTGCAATCGCAACTACTGCCGCAGCTGTGCAAATTTGTTGACTGCAATTACAATGTAATTTAAAATGGTGTATGAAATTCCTTTAATTTTGAGTATTTTGAAAACATTTCAATCAAAATTCAAACATCAAAGGCCGCACAACCTGAGTCCGTGACCCCAACCAACCTATGGTATCCAATGCAATACATTGGAATTGGAACAGTAACCATCCTTTATTTGTATGGAAATTAAGATAACCACTTCCATGGTGCAACTCTTGTTACTTACGTATTTTAAACGAGGAGCACATTTAGCAAAACTCATTCCTACAAATACACATACACACGTAAAGTTACTCTCAACTTCTAACCTTAAACTCAAAAAAGTCATTTCGTGTTTAAAATTGTTGGAAACAAAGGTGATAATTAATCATGACAGTTTCAGTAACATCGTCACTAGTTGCTCCTCCAACCACTAATAATTTATCTAGACGTTCATCAAATTATCATCCCGACATTTGGGGAAATCATGTTATTCATTATCTATTGGAACCTATTGGAACCTATGGTGCTGATTTAACTTCATTTTCATTTGCCTAACTTTATTTTTTTGAATGGAACATCTAAATACTTTTATGTGCAGGAATTGGATGAAATGATGATGCAGATTATAATGCTAAAAGAAAATGTGAACTATAACTCACAATAATTCTATTGCACTTGTCTTCAGGTTACTAAGACAACATGGATATCCCCACTTTACTACTAACTTTTAATGTTGTAAGGTTAAAAAAAAAAAACATAACCATGTGTTTTATATATTGTGGTGTTCTCAGATGTTTTTGAAAAGTTCAAGAATGAGCAAGGAAACTTCATCGAAACACTTGTTGGTGATGTCGACAGAATGTTAAGTTTGTATGAAGAACTTAACAACATCAGCAAGAACTTGGTGATATTTCAAAGTAGGTTTAATTATTCCATTTAATTGAATAATGGACAAAAAAATAAATTAAAATTTAAGTCTCCAACAATAACAATTAAAATTTTCTTTACCTAATTTAGACCTACGTAGACTAAATCATAAGTCTTTTTAGTTGACTTGACATATTCTCACTCCTACTTAAAATATCACTCGCATCTTAGTATTAGATTTGAACTTCTTTATTTTCCTTAAGTAATAATTAGGTGGTGGAAAGATTTGGATTTTGCAACAAAACTACCATTTGCACGCAATAGAATAGTTGAAGCATACTTTTGGATATTGGAAAGATGATCACTCGAGTCTCAATACTCAGTTGGTAGAAGAATCATTACCAAAGTGATTTCCTTGGCGGCAGTAATTGATGATATATATGATAACTATGGTATATTAGAAGAACTACAACTTTTCACTCAAGCAATTCAAAGGTTTGAGGTTTTCAACTATAATTTTGTAATTGACTTTAATTTGAATTGAAATTCTTGGTAGGATATTACTTGCATGGATTTTCTACCAGAAAATATGAAATTTTGCTATAAACCGCTTATGAAAAAATGGAGGAAGAGATGGTCAAAGAAGGAAGAGCTTTTTGGGTTATTTCTTTCTAAGAACTAAATATTTAGCTCGTTTGATGAAAAGATTAGTCCATGCCTACTTCACCGAGGCCAAATGGTTTAGTTGCAATTTTATACCAACAATGGAAGAGTACATGGCTCTAGGAATAATAAATTATGGTTACTATCTAATCACAGCAACATCTTTCATTGGAATGGGATGCATTGCTACAGAAGAAGTTTTCAAATGGTTAACTAATAATCCAAAAATTGTTAATGCTTCATCAATAATTGCTAGACTCATGGATGATATTGTTTCCAATGAGGTAATAAATATCATTTTTTTTTAATTTATTATTAAATTAAAATAATATATGTTTAATATTTTATTTTATATTTAATTTTTTTATCAATAGAGATACTTTGAATGAAGAATTAGATACAAATTTATTTTTCTATAATGAGAATAACCAAGAGAATTTGATGAATGTATGATATGTTTGATACTATTAAATTGCTATATTAAACATGATCCTATTTGATCTTGTCATATATTAAATTGCTATATTAAACATGATTATATTTGATCGTGTTATAATGAATATCTCTGTAAATCAGTAAATTAATTCATATTAGAATACATTTAACATGATATTTTAAGAAAATATATCATAGTTTTATTGTATAAATATATAATTTAGAATCAATTAAAAATACACGATTCACCTTCATTCGTTTTACTATGGTACCAAAGCAAATCCTGGTCTAAGAAATTGGCTGTCTCGTTTCTTGATTCCATGGCAGAAGAAGAAAACAAAACCACTGAAAACCACAAAGAAGTTGTTGTTAGTAGAGAAAAGGGCAAGAATGTTGATGTAGGGAAGGTAAGAAAGACCATTTCTCTCTAGGGCTTTGTTTGGATTGATGAAATCGGATGGAGCGGAGCGGATTGTGACGGAATGGAATGATATTCCATTATTTGGATCATTTAAAATTTGATGGAGCAGAGCGGAATTGAGTGGTATGGATTTCATTCCATTCCATCACTTAAACTATATTTCTTCCCCTCTAATTTGGACGGAATGAACAACTTGCCTTATTCCGTTCTAAAATTTTCAAACAATGGAATGGTACATTCGTTCCACTCCGCTCCATTCCGCTCTGTCCTAATCCGCTCCACTCAATTTTGCTTCGTTGATTTTATGATATCCAAACATAGCCTAGGAAATAACACCAAATGACAATCCTGAAAGTTTGATTATGAAAGTCCAACTGAAAGGAGAAAACTATGATGAGTGAGCGTGCTCACTCTAAACTATGTTGAGAGTCAGAAAGAAAATTTAGCTTCGTAGACGAAACTATCAAGAAACTAGATGAAGATTCATCAGATTTTGAAGACTGGTGGACGAATAACTCGTTGTTGGTCTCGTGGATGATGAATACCCTCGAGCCTTCGCTACGTTTCACCATGTCACACATGGAGGTAACGCATAATCTTTGGATGGATATCAAAGAGAGATTTTCAATTTTCAATGGTCCGCATATACAACAGCTGAAGACAGAACCTGCAAACTACAAACATAAAGGATCCACTATTATGGTCTATCATGCAATGTTTCACATAACAACTAAATTCTTATGCTTGAATCACTCTAACACTCCTCTTCAGAATAAGGATGAAGAAATTAACGCGTTTTCAACCGCGGGGCAATTTCACTCGCCTGACAAACAATGCAAATAACTATCCAATTCATACAATCATCTAATAAATCGAAAATGAAATCATGAAAGCAAGAGATCACTAAGGGATTCTAAGGTTGTAGCTTGGTCGGGTTCACAACAAAGGGACATTTCTAAAGGTCATTGAATCGAAATTGTCAATGAAAAAGAAACATTCACTATACATGGTATTTATACATCACAACTTCATTCACCACTTCCTTTTCTCATTTTTAAACCTTCTCAAACTTCCTTTTTGCACAATTATTTCATTCTCTATTTTTTTTTTCAAACAAGCATTATTTTTCTTTTATTTTTCACATTCATATTCACACTTTTTCAATGATTGCTTGTAGTTTTTCAAAAATTTTATTAACCTACCATTTTTCTTTTTCGTTCTCCCCAACTTGAATTCAACCAAACCTCAAGTTAAAGCTCCTTACTTTTTTTGGCAAGAAAATCAATTTAAAACAATGTTCAAAGCTTCAAGAAAATATTTTTAGAATATCACAAAATTCAATGATGAAGTAAACTTTCAAATTATGTACATAAACCAAGTTCATCACTAAAATGAGATCTAAATTGTTTAGGCTCAAAGGTGTTAACAAATTCTCACTACTCATGGGTAAGTTACTTTTTGGATACGGTTGTGCTCAATATAAACAAATGCCTTGATCATTTATAATGCTTCTACAAAATCATAATAATCAAAAGATTAAGCATGAATCAAACGAGTCAAACAAAGTTCATCAGTCATCCTAGCATATTGTAAACAATGGAGGTTTCTCACAATTTGTGGCTTTTGGAACCTAAGTAAAACAAACATTCAAATAAAGTTGCAAAGTGTAACAAAAATACACATTTGCACAAAGCACAAAATTCTTAAATCATTCTAACATTCTATAAAGCAGTACAATTTACCTTGCTTGCATTCACATGTTCAACATCCTACCATCACCATCCAAACTTGGGAGAATCTTCATTGGATACTTTTATACAAATAGCAACCAATTTAGAAGAAGTTCTCATCATTCATCCCTAATCAAGACTTGAGAAAACGTGAAAGGAAACAAGTATAGATACAATATAAACAATTGTACAAAGCTAAAAAAGATAGAAACTATTGCAATGCGATTCAAAATCTAAACACCAATCCCCGACAACGACGCCTTTTTGTTCAAACTACAATAAAGTGGAAAGAAGCAAAAATTTAGTTTGGAAGGAGTCCCTCCGGTATTTATATCTTCTCCACAGGGATCAGTGTAAGGAAAAGAATGTCGTTCAACAGTCTCTACATTTCTAAGCTAGTTGTGACAAATTTTGGTTGAAAGATTCAAGGTACCATAAATAAAGGCAGAAAATATAAAGACGAAAAATATAAAATAAAGACTTTAAAATAAACGGAGTCTTGTTGGGATTGAATCTCATCAATTGATAACACATGCATTCTTCAAACCAGTTAAACACAAATCAATCATTCGTCTAATATCCTTTTGGTTCAACGTATCACAAAGAGTAAAAGAAGACAAAATTTCAGGTAAAGATCGTTCTTTTCCCTCTACATTTCTCACATCAATCATCAATATTTTCTGAAAAAACTTATGTTGTGTCCGGAGGTGTATCTACGGAAAGTGTATGAACTTGTCCGGAGATATATTTTCGGAATGTGTCTGCATGTGTTCATTTTGCAACACTTCTGTAGCAGTAGATTATTTAATGTTCTGTTATTGTTTTAATTGTTTTCAATAGATATGGTGCACCTCGATGTTTTCCCAAAACAAGTAGTTTCTCCAAACGGTATTTCTCTAAATGTTCAAGGGGTTGTTGTGAAGACTTTAGATGTTGGAAATGACTTTAATAACAAGCAAGAGTTTGAAAATCGTGATAAAATGCTTGAATGGATTCGCACGGAGGCATCTAGACTTAGATTTGGTCTGGTTATCGGAAGGTCCGAGAATGGCTCAGATAGAAGATGCTCATTTGTGACAATGGCGTGCGAAAAGAAACGTGAGATATCAAACTCTTCTCCATAATTTTAAAAGAGACGACACGGGTAGTAGACAATATGAATGTTCGTTTTAGGTTCGTGGTTACATGTTGGCAAACAAAAATTGGATATTTAATGTGATATATGGTTTGCATAACCATGATTTGTGTTTAAAATGAGTCGGTCATCCTAGTGTTTATCATCTCAAGTCGGAAGAGAAAGAATGTATTAGTGACATGACCTTGAATCTTGTTCAACCGAAAAATATTCTTGCAACATTGAAATAGAAACGAACTGAAAATATATCAAATATCAAGCAAGTGTATAATATTCGGTACCTCACTAATAAGGCGCTTAGGGGGGGATAGAAATGAGATGCAACAACTCTTGAAACTGTTGGACGATAACAGTTATGTGGGAACACTGTGTTCAGCAAATTGGAACTAAAGAGTCGAGCGGATGTTAGGGCTATGTGGGATATCCATTTCGGTTTTGAAGAGAAAGTTCCGCTCGAGTTGGAAGCGACGCTGCAAAGATCAGTCGAAGATATCCTGAAGATGTGTAAGCGTACACCTGGATAGTGAAATGGAATATTTAATTTTCTGTTGAAATCATGATTGTAATGATCATTTTATGTTATGAATTTCCATTGCATTTTCGAAAGTTCATTTTCTGTTGAATCTGTTTCTGGTGTTTTTTCAGAGATATAACTACGAACTTCTTCCGGAGATGTATTTCCAGAACAAATTAAATCCAATGAATAGGGTGCCTCTTAGAATGATCTTTGTTGAGTCTGCAAAGGGTGCATCCGAAAATATATCTCCGGAAATAAGAGGCATTAGTGGAATTTTGCATGGTGCAGTAGAAACATATAGGGTACAATAAAAAATTCTCACATTTATTTGTCTTTTTGTGAGTTTTTTTTAGACCCACTTTGAATGAAATGGGTATACACATCATATATGATGAAAACTTAAAACATGTATTTATCTTGTTTTTAAATTGTCATCCGCAATCGCAACAGCTACTACAGTGCAATTTTGTTTTTAAATTATAATCTGCAATTGCAACTTAAGATATAATAAAAATCTTAATCTTAAAAGTCCTTTAATTTTAAAAATATAGAATACCTTTCCATCAAAATTCAAACATACAAGGCTCCAATATGCATCGTAGTAGTTGCAATAATAACTGCAATAGCAAAAACATGAGTCCGTGACTGCAACCACCACAATTTAATCCTATGGTATCCAATGCAATGCATTGGAATCGGAACAGTAACCATCCTTAATTTGTATGTACTGAAAACTCCAAAATAACTTGGAAATTATGGTGACCACTTTCATTGTGCGATTTTGATTACTTACATATTTTAAACGAGGAGCACGTTTACCCAAACTCATTCCTATAAATATACACACACGTAAAGTTATTCTCAACTTCCAACCTTAAACTCAGAAAACCTCATATTGTGTCTGAAATTGTTGGAAACAAAGGTGATAATTAATCATGACAGTTTCAGCAACATCATCACTAGTTCCTCCTCCAACCACCAATAATTTATCTAGACGTTCAGCAAATTATCATCCCGACATTTGGGGAAATCATTTTATTAAATATCTATCGGAGGAACATATGGTGTTAATTTAACTTTATTTTTCATTAAGCTAACTTTATTTTTTGAATGGAACATCTAAAAAATTTTATGTGCAGGACCTGGATGAAATAATGAAGCAGATTATAATGCTAAAAGAAAATGTGAGGCAGATGCTACTCCCTACAAACCCTTTGAGCGTTGCTAATTTGATCGATTCAATCCAACGTTTGGGGTTATACCCAAGGTTTTAAAAAACGGTCGCGGTCGCGTCGCGGTCGCGTAAAGGCTTTCACGATTTCGATCAGTACAGGTGCTGCGTTGCAAATAACGGTCGTCGTGGTGTGAATTAATCACAATATTGCACAAAAAACTATTTTTATGTTATATAGTTTATAATAATTTAAATTGATATTTTCATTATTATAAAATATTTAAAATAAATATAGTGACAAAAATATGAATATAATTTAGGAACTACTACTAATAATATTTTTAATAAAGATTTTATTTTGACCAATTGAAAATAAATGAATTAATAAGTGATAACTACTCATATTAAATTTGTCAAACAAAGTTCATGATAAATTAATTATATTAAGTTCAGGCCGTAACGGTGCGGTAACGGTGTTTTGTGACCGTAACGGCGTTTCGCGGTCGTAACGGCGTTTTGTCGCGGCCGTAACGGTGTTTCGTTTGTGATTTTTTTTCACAGGCTTAAAACGGTGAATACCGGTATCGGAAGGCTCCAAAATCGTTTTGTCGCGGCGGTATTCGCGGTCGCGGACCGTTTTTTAAAACCTTGGTTATACCATCATTTTGAACATGAAACTGGTGAATTATTGGAACATATTCACAATAATTATGTTCAAAATGGAACTATAACTCCTACATTTAATGAAGACCTTCATTCTATTGCACTTGTCTTCAGGTTACTAAGGCAACATGGATATCCCATATTGCCCGGTACGTAGGCCACACTTTACTACTTACTTTAAATGTTTTTAATGTAAAAAAAACATAACCATGTGTATATACATCTTGTGGTTCTCAGATGTTTTTGAGAAGTTCAAGAATGAGCAAGGAAACTTCTATGAAACACTTGTTGGTGATGTTGACGGAATGTTAAGTTTGTATGAAGCCACACATATGAGGATTCATGGCGAAGAAATAATAGATGAAGCATTTCCTTTCACTTCCTCACACCTTAAAATGATGACCACTCAATTGAGTCCTTCTCTTGCTACTAAAATTAGTCATAGCTTAAAGAGACCACTTTTCAAAAACTTACCTAGACTAGTGGCAAGGAATTATATTTCTACTTATGAAGAAGACCCCTCACACGATGCAACTTTGCTATTACTTGCCAAGCTAGATTTCAATCTACTACAGAAACATCAGAAAGAACTTGGTGATATTTCAAAGTAAGTTTAATTACTCCATCTAATTGAATAATGGACAAAAATAAATTAAAATTTAAGTCTAGAACAATAACAACTAAATTTTTGTTGACCTGATTTAGGCTTATGTAGACTAAATCGTAAGTATTTTTAGTTGATCTGACATATTCTCACTCCTACTTGAAAGATGATCACCCGCGTCTTAGTATTTGATTATTTAACTTCTTTATTTTCTTTAATTAATAATTAGGTGGTGGAAATATTTGGATTTTGCAACAAAACTACCATTTGCACGCAATAGAATAGTTGAAGCATACTTTTGGATATTGGGAGTATATTTTGAGTCTCAATACTCTGTTGGTAGAAGGATCATGACCAAAGTGATTTCCTTGGCGTCAGTAATTGATGATATATATGATAACTATGGTACATTAGAAGAACTACAACTTTTCACTCAAGCAATTCAAAGGTTTGAGGTTTTCGGAATTTTTCTCTTTTCAATATTGAACTATAATTTTGTAGGGGAGTTTAATTATTAACCTTAATTTGAATTGGAATTCTAGATGGGATATAAGTTGCATGGATTTTCTACCAGAATACATGAAATTTTGCTATAAAGCCCTTTTGGATGTTTATGAAGAAATAGAGCAAGATATGGTCAAAGAAGGAAGAGTTTTTTGTGTAAATTATGTCAAAAATGAAGTAAATATTATAACTCTTCATTTTTTTCCCCAGGATTACTTCTTTCTAAGTATTTTATAACTAACTTTATTAATGTGCACATCAGATGATAAGATTGGTCGAGGCCTACTTTTTTTTTTGATAAGCAATTCAATAAAAGAGATTAAGGAAATCTCCGAACCGAATCAATTACAAAAGTCTAATGGAAATTTATACCATTCATAAAGGCGACAATAAGCCCTACCTTTCCTACCTAGGATCAACCAATTCCAACAATGGTTCAGTCAAAACTACATACCAACAATGGAAGAATACATGACTCTTGGAAGAGTAACTTCTGCTTACTATCTACTCACAGCAACATCTTTCATTGGAATGGGATGCATTGCCACAGAAGAAGTTTTCAAATGGTTAACTAATAACCCAAAAATTGTTAATGCTTCATCAATAATTTGTAGACTCATGGATGACATTGTTTCCAATGAGGTAATCAAACACAAGAGCTAATTAATCAATTTGTTATTATATTCTAAAAATACATGTTTAATATTTTATTTTATATTTAATTAGTTTGAGCAGAAGAGAGGGCATGTGGCCTCTTCTATTGAGAGCTACATGAATCAACATGGTGTAACCAGAGAAGATGCAATTGATGAGCTTTCAAGACAAGTTACAAATGCTTGGAAGGATATCACTGAAGAAATTCTTGATTCAAATGAAGTACCAAAGCCTCTCCTTATGCGAGTTCTCAATTTATCACGTGTCATTCACGTGCTTTATAAAGATGAAGATTGCTACACTAACTCCCAAGGATCAACAAAGAATGACATAATATCTATCTTGTTGGATCCATGTCTAATATGACAAATTGGATTCATTAATTGTCCATCTTATACACACACAAGGACACGTCAATTGCGATATTTTTGGCATAACCAAGATTTATGGTGAATGTTGAAACTAAGACGACTTTATAAAATTATATGTAAACTATGTATTCAAAAACAAATTTAAGATAAATATTGAGAGTGAGTTTTTGTGAGTAATTTAGTGTGAAATCATATCACATATGATCTATATTTATATACATATGGGCTATATTTATATACTTATGGGCTGTTTATAATAGGTAATGTATTGATTACTGCTAATTTATGGAAATTAATGGTGATTGATCCTAACAAATTCTTAACACTCTCCCTCAAGTTACAATATATATGTCATAGAAGACGAACTTGTTATAAATATAATTCACTCAAGAGTCCTTGAGCGGCTTAATGAACATATTAGTCAATTGGTCTTCATATTTGAAG
Organism: Lathyrus tuberosus; assembly: GCA_022829125.1. Classification (NCBI taxonomy): domain Eukaryota; kingdom Viridiplantae; phylum Streptophyta; class Magnoliopsida; order Fabales; family Fabaceae; genus Lathyrus; species Lathyrus tuberosus. The sequence goes on from JALAZF010000882.1 coordinate 1,152,687, forward strand.
AAATATGTGGTTATTTCAAGTGAAAGTACCTTATCTCTTACTTAATGACAGTTTATTATGTGTTTGGTTCATTCATGGAAGAATGAGTTATACGCAATGTGGAGTGTCACTTGATTGTCGGATATAAGTCATAACACGGTATTCAGCTTTAGCACTAGATAGTGCAATTGTATTTTGTTTCTTACTTCTCCATGAGATCATATTACCTCCAATAAGAACATAATATCCAGAAGTTTTGAGTCTCTAGATACCTCTGGGTCGTCTCCAGTGATAACAATGTCATCAACATAGACCACAATAAAGATGCGTTGACCAATGGAAGAATATAAGAAGAAAGTAAAGTGACCAGCTTCACATCTAGTCATACTAAACGGTATCAAGGAAGAGCTGAAGCAACCAAACCAAGTATCTGGGGATTGTTTCAACCTATAAAGAGAAATATGGAGCCGACAAACAAGTCTAGAATTGTCAGGCATAGTAAAACATGGAGGTTTATCCATATAAACTTCCTCCTTTAACTCTTTTAATGTCCAACTGATGAAGTGGCCAATGATGAATGACAGTCATCGAGGTGAACTAAAATGATCTTGGCCAATAGAGAAAAATTGTCACCATAATCGAGAGCAAGTATTTGTGTGTAGCCTTTAGCTATTAGATGGGATTTGAAATGATCGATTAGATCATCTGGTCCAATTTTCACTATATAAATCCATCGACATCCCATTGTAGTTTTGTTTGGAGGTTGAGAGAAAATATCCCAAGTGTTATTTGAATGTAATACAACCATTTCTTCCACCATCGTGTGGCGCCAATAGGTATCAATCATGGTTTCACCTATATATTTAGGGATAGACACAAAATCCAAAGCAGAAACATAGGAACTAGATAGATTAGTCATAGTTTAAAGTACAATAACATTTAGGAATAAGATGATGAGACTGAATGCCTTTTCGTAATATTATTCGAAGTTCGGGTGCATGTGATTGAGAAGAAGTTGGAGTAGAAGATGGTGTTGGTGGATCAATATCATCTCCTACATCTGATGGAAGGTGTGTTCAAAGCTGGTAGACATGCAATGGAGGGTTTGCAATTGCAGTTGGGATGATAAAAGGAACCTCTCGAACATCTGAAGTACAGTTCTTTTCAAGTGACACAGAGGCAGAGAAAAATAGGGTAGTTTCAATGAATATGACATCCGAGGAAATAATATATCATTGAAGTTGGGGACAAAAAATAACGATATCCTTTATGTATACGTGAATAGTCTAAAAAATACATTTGAGACATTTGGTAGACATTTTATCTTTACCTGGACTGAGGTCATGGGCAAAGCATGTATAACCAAAAACACAAAGAGGAATGGGGTAGAGATCACATTGTAGGTTCAGGATAGAGTATGAAATCTGATCTTGAAGTACCTAGGAAGGCATTCAATTTATTACATGACATGTTTTGAGAAGAGCATCACTCTAAAAACGAGAAGGGGCATTGTGGTGAAGTAAAAGAGTTCGTGCAATTTTAATTAAAGGATGATTCTTTCGTTCAACGACATCGTTTTGTTATGGTATGTAAGAACATGATAATTGAATAATAATCCCATGTGATGTTGAAAAAAATTGAAATTGGGCTGAAATTTATTCACAGGCATTATCAATGCGCAAAATTTTAATGAAAGTGACAAACTGGTTTTTAGTTTCTTCATAAAATTCTTGGAATATATGGAAAACATCTGAACAATTTGTCATTAAATATAACCAAGTACATCATGAAAAATCATATATGAAAGATACAAAGTAATAATAACCTAAAGTTGACTTGACACGACTAGGACCTCAAATATCATAATGAAATAAAGCAAAAGTTGAGTCTACACTTTTATTTACTCGTTGGCAATATGTGTGACGAGCATATTTTCCTAACTGGCACGACTAACATTCAAATAACAAAAGCTTAGAAAAACTATAAACTAAAAAGCACATTTAATTAAGTCTAGGATGACCCAAATCTTGATGTGTAAGATTTTAAGACGCGGAAGAAGCATTGCCCACCAACTGTGATATATGATATAATCCCTCAGACTCACTTCTCGCTCCAATCGTGTGTCTTGTGAATCGATCCTGAACATAAGCAAAATTATAAAGAAAAGAGTTATACAATCAAAGGTACGAGTTAGCTTATTAACATATATTAAATTGAAAAGGCAACCAGGAATACAGAGTACAAATTCTAAATACAAGATTGGAAGTTGGTGGGCTTGACTAAGGCCTTGAAATTTGATTTTGGAGCCATCCGCAACAGAGACAGAAGGAAAAGAGTCAAAATAAGACGAGACAAAAGAGATTTATTACTGGTCATATGATCATAGGCACCCGAGTCGAGTACCCACAGACCAAGGGATGATGATGTAGAGACAAATTCTACAAGATTACCAAACTGAGCAACGGTGGCAAAGGTGGTCCAAAAGTTTTCTTTGGGAGGCAACCAAAGATGTGTAGGAACACTCCTTTCAAACCACCTGGAATAAGAACAACATTATCTAGGCCAAGCAGCAGTGAACCACCAAAATTCAGGACACAGAGCAGGTACAAAACAAATGACAATGGCTTGGCTCAAAAAAGACAAAGTCAGAGGTTGAAGACACTCAAGTCTAAGAACATGACAGGCCCAAGGAAAGAACCTGATAATCTTGTGGTTATACCTGAAGCCGACTGCAAAATTGGCAAGGGTCAAACACAATGAAGGGCTCGCTGCTTTTGTGTAACTGATGTTTATGAGCAACTGATATCATGTTTTGCTGAATTTATGAATTTAAATATGTGATGTAATGTACTGATGAGGTCTTTAGGCCCAAAATACTATTCCTTATTCTGATGTAATGTATTGGTGACTTAATCAAAATACTATTCTGATTTTACTATATTGTGAATGTTATGTCATTTTAAGGTCACTTAATTATAGGTCATTTTGGTATAGTACTCTTTTCGTATAATTGTCACTTTTATAGAAAAACAACACTAGACATCAGTGCAAAACAATATTTCATATTGAACAATTGTTCATAACAAAACTACTATAGATATCATTAAGACAACATTACATGTTGGACAATTTTGCCAAACTTAACCATAACAGAACATTGTTACATTTTGAAGAATTGCTCATAACAAAACAACATATCTCATTAAGACAACATTACATGTTTATAACCAATTTGTTCATAACAAAACAACAATAGATATCATTCAGTCAATTCAACAATTACACCTAATCACAAAATACATGTTGACCAATACTAAAATTATAACACAAATAGTCTTCAAATTTCCATAAAATTCCTCTGCCTTGAGTTTCTTGTTCAACCTATTGTTCTTCTTCATTGAAGTTTCATAAAGCTCATTAAAGGTTTCCACCATTTGCATATCCCTCTCATCCTTGCTCCATTCAACATCCACCCCTTGAACATCTCCCTTCCCTTCTGCAATTTCATCATCCAAAAGAAACATATTGCAAGTACCATCATTCTTCCAAAAAGGACATCTCCAAAACAATCTACCATGATTCTTTCCCCTTTTGCACATGTAGGAAATCAAAGTACCCTTGCATCCACACTTTTTCCCTTCACTATTGGTAAAACTCTTGGAGTGATGTGAGACTACCTTACTGAGGTTGGATGACGTGGACATGACGAAGAAGAAGGATAGTTATGAAGGAGACGAGAGCAGAGAAGAATAAGCTGGTTGAACGCACACAAAGATGATGGAGAGATGATGGAGATTAGGGATTTCATCGTGGAGGAGGAAGGTGGTGGATAAATATAAGGGAAAAACATTTCTGACTGGGCATTACAATAATACACAATTGGCAAGTCATTTTTACACATGTGGCACGCCACATCATCCTCCGTTAGTGGAAACTAACGGGAGGGACTAGAGTTAGGAACATAAAACTTTTGGAGGACCAAAGCTTGAAGGAAATATTTTGAGGGACCAAACTTGAAAGTTGGGATATTTTAAGGGACCTTATACATATTTAACCCAAATTTTTTCCCCGAAGCTTTAAAAAACATGTTTGTTAAAAAGATTATACGCATTGAAGATAATATTTTTACACATACATCAAACAAAATCTTTCTAAAAATATTTTAGAAGCTAATACCAAAAAATGATATCATGAACTAATACGATTAGATACGTATATAAATTAGCATTTCACAATATATATATATATATATATATATATATATATATATATATATATATATATATAGGGTTAAATAAGTTTTTAGTCCCTATAAAGTTTGAAATTTCATTTTTAGTCCCTCCTGGGTTTTGGCAACGGTTTTAGCTGGTTTTGGCAACGATTTTTTTGCCAAAACCGTTGCCAAAAGGTAGGGAGGGACTAAAAATGAAATTTTAAACTTTATAGGGACTAAAAACATATTTAACCCATATATATATATATATATATATATATATATATATATATATATATATATATATTTATTGGAATACACTGTCAGTGTAAAATTACTTTACACTGTCATCCAATTAGAATGAGTTATTTTGACACATGAGAAGAGAGAAACATGGAAGAATTTGTCATTAAAATGATTTATTTATAATTTAATTTTTTCTATTTTTAATTCTATAAATATGTGTCAAAATAACTAATTCTTATTGGATGACAGTGTAAAGTAGTTTTACACTGACAGTGTATTCCAATTAATCTCATATATATATATATCTATATATATATATATATATATATATATATATATATATATATATATATATATATATATATATATATATATATATATATATATATATATATATATATATTGAGAATACTACTTTTATTTGAGAAGGATAGCAATAATTACTATCCCTTAGATTTAAAAATAAATGGTTGGGATTAAAATATTTATTTAATGAACATTTGTATCTCTTTCATCATTTAATTAAACATGACATAAATGATAAAAATGACACAGATATCTCAACAATTTATTTTTAAATCTAAGGACTAATAATTATTCCTATCATTCTCACATAAAAGTAGTATTCTCACTAGATATGCCCTATATAAAAAAACATATCATATGATAATGTCATTTTTATGTGAGAACATGACAAAGAATCTGAATAATTAGATTTAAAATAAATTAGTGAGATTATGTGTCATTTTTATTTTCTCTCTCCTCCATTATTAAAATAAATGAATTAAATTAAAGTATTATATTTTTGACAATTAATATTCTCTCTCCTCACACTCATTTATTTTAAATCTAATGGTTCAGATTCATTCTCACGTTCTGACATAAAAATGACATTCTCATAGGATACAATTTTAAATAATAACACAAATATTTAATAACATTCATTTTAAAATTTATATATATATATATATATATATATATATATATATATATATATATATATATATATATATAATCAAACAAATTTACAAGCAAAATTATTTTATAACAGCCAACTCATATATATTGTTATATGAAAAATCAAAATTAACATACCTTTGAGTGAAAAAACAACCAAATTTGAAGCCTTGATCTTGATGAATTTTCCAATAAATCTTGAGTCTTGTTGATTTTAAGTCTAGTTAAAAAAAGAGAAAATTTAAATTAGGGAAATTTAAGAAGGTAGCTTAATTGGGTAACTAAATCATAATAAAACTTACATTAAAGTTGCATTTGTAAGTAAAAAAATAGCGCATCGTCTACCAGCGACTCAGGGACGTCGTATTTTCCCCCCAAATACGGAGGAATTTGGAAATTTATGGCTACTACATGATAGTGAAGACTGCATAAGGACATAGTGTAGCGCGAATTTTTGCGTGGTTGCGAAACACTATCGCTTTGGGGTACTACAGTTCGATTCATTTTTTATCCTATTGAAGCTGATGAAGGAAGGGAAATAGATGTCTCCAATTAACCCTGCTTGCAAACTGAGTTTAAACAGATGACTGTTGGTTTACAGATGCTATTAAGATTGTGGGTCTCTCTTAGGTTATTTTGCTTAAAAACAGTGTCTAGGCTATTGGTAAGATGTTAGGTCTGATGCTTTTCGATTGATGTATGAAGGTATGGGATTTGGGTTTTGATTTTTCAATCTTATGCCTACGTATTCCCGTTTGACGAAACAGGGAAATCAGAGCGATCGTAGTTCCTCCTATTCTAAGGGAGGAAAAAGGTGTTTTGGTGTCTTGTTCAAAGCCCAAAACGTGAAGCTAAAGAGGGTTTGTATCTTGTTCGAAGCCCAAGATGTGAAGCTGAAGGGTCTATTTGTATCTTGTTCAAAGCCCAAGATGTGAAGCTGAAGGGTTTTGGATGAGAGAGAATTTGTCATCTCTAAAGAGGAGTTGTTGATGTTCGTATGCTGTGATCAAGGAACAGGTTTGATGCTAAAAGGTAGATTGATTCAACCGGGGTTTTCTTTATACAAAGCCTAAGAGGAGACTATTGACCCAACAAGAGGGTGTCTTTTATTTGTTGTCTCGTACGAAGCCCGAGATAGAGACTAAAAGGATTGACTCAACAAGAGAGTGCTAACAAGTGACTGACTCAACAAGAGAGTGCTTTTATGTGTCTTGTAGGAAGCCCAAGACGGAGGCTAAAAGGTTTGACTCAACAAGAGAATCTTTTATACTCAACAAGAGAGTCATTTAGTGTCTCGTACGAAGCCCGAGATGGAGGCTAAAAAGAGATTGACTCAACAAGAGAGTCTTTTATGCTCAACAAAATAGTGTTTTTTTTTATCTCGTACGAAGCCCGAGATGGAGGCTGAAAGGGAATCGACTCAACAAGAGAGTCTTTTATAGTCAACAAAAGAGTGTTTTTTATCTGTACGAAGCCTGAGATGGAGGCTAAAAAAGGGTGACTCAGCAAGAGAGTCTTCAAAGGTTAGCTCCACTAAGGAGAATCATTATACAAATCCCAAGAGGAGGCTACGACTGTTTTAGTTGGGTGACAAGTCCAGTGTGTTGGATAAAAGAGAAAATCAGTTCTTATATGGATTAATGTTGCACTTTGGTACTGGTCAGAGGATCAGGGTTATTTCCCGTTCTTTAAGGAAATGGGAAATCCAAAGGGTGTTGAGACTGTCCAAGTCTACTGGTGTTTTGAGAAATCGATTCTCGGATAAGTGAATGATCTTTGTATGATTCCCAAGAGAAGGCTAGTAAGTTAAGGGATGAAGTTCTACCCATTAATTGGTCTGACACTTGACTCAGAAAGACAGCTCTAGCAAATTGATGACTAGGTTTTGTTCCTATACCTATATAGGTCTCTGGGTCCTTGTACTAAGCCCAAGAGAAGGCATGAGAACTTTTAAGAAGCCGACTGGTCTTTGTTCAACGCCTAAGAGGATGCGGGGATGCTTTTAGGAAGCCTGTGGGTCCCAAACCAAGAGAAGTTCAAGAAATGCAATTCACCGAGAAGAGATCATTTCATGAAAGTTCGAGGTTTGAAGAAACTCAAGAGATGCCATTCACCGAGAAAAGATCATCTCTAGGGAGTAGAGTTTCTTTGACAATTTCTAAAGGTGACAGTCTGAGAAAGGGTTCACTGAGAATGCTGCCTTTCACATCTCCATATTGTTTAACCCCAAGAGGAGGGAAGAGCGTGTCTGGTAATCTTATGGGGATCTAGTTTTGACTGTATTTAAGAGTGACCAACAGGCTTTACCTAGTGCTAGACGTAGTTGCCGGGGAAAACTCTAAATACCTATACTAGTATTACACAGTTGGCATTTTACAAGTATATAAAAGTTTACGAAAGAAGACTTACATCGAGCAGCCCCACAATACAGTTATATATATATATATATATATATATATATATATATATATGAAAGCGGATAAAGAAAGCGGGTAAACACTTACTCGGTTGTAGAGCTTCCATGTTGTTTTGTTAGTTGTTCAACAAAGAAAGCTTTGATAACAATATTATATTCTAAATCAAAGGAGAAAGTGCTTTGAAAAGATTGTTGGGGCTTACAGCTCAAGGAGAGGCCCATGGTTTTATCAGTGATTGCACTGTTGTTTTGAATTTTTACAGAGGGGCTTATACAAGTGACTGAGGCCCAAAAAGGTTTTCCGTACAAAGGGATGGGTCTTACACTCTCTCAAGAGGCCCAGAGATGTTTAAAGAAAAGGAATGGGGCTTATAACACGAGGGTAGGCCCAGAGGGTTTGATTTTTGAACTGGCGATCGCGTCGAGGTATCTTTTAACGCAGAGGGACTTATACAATGCGTGAGGCCCAAAAAGGTTTTGGATAAAAGGGGAATGGGTCTTACACTCTATTAGAGGCCCATAATTTATTTTTGTACAAGTGGTGGGGCTTACAGCTCAAGGAGAGGCCCAAGGTAAAACAGTGATCGCACCGTTGTTTTTAAAAATTGTACGGGACTTATACAATGACTGAGGCCCAAAGAATATTCTATGTACAAAAGATGGTTGGGTCTTACACTCTATTAGAGGCCCATAATTTGTTTAAAAAAGTCTTGATGAGGGTTGAATTGATCAAAACCCTAATTTGTTTTCAAAATATATTTTAATTGAATAAAAATTCAATTAAAATGATCAAAATTGTTAAACATGTGTGAAAACAAATTATGATCTTGGATCAATGTTTCAAAAAATCATGTTTATATCCACAAAATGATTGGAAATCAATTAAGTTTGGAAAATCATGGAGAAAAAAAACATTTTAAATGTTAAAACAAATAAAACATTAATTCTTTGCAAAAATATCAAATATATGGAATAAATAATATTTTTGGGATTTTTGGTAAAATAAAATATTTTAACATTTTTGTGAATTATTAAAAAAGGAAACAACTCAAAATCCTTAAAACTCAGAGAGAAATTAATTTTTGAATCAATTAAATAAAACCACAAAAATTCAAATATTCAAATGTTCAAAAATGGCACCAAGAACATGGCAAGAACACGTGCCACCCTCTGTTTCTGCAGATTTGCGTTTTCTATCTAATCTCACCGAATACTTTATTATATGATGCAATCTACATATCAATCTACTCGTTTTCACCTCACGGTCATGTCTATGGTCTTTAATTTCATTTATTTTAAGCATGGAATAAGAAATCAAAGAGAAACCTCAAGAACCCTAAAATTTGCATGAAGGCTCAGAAATTCCATACATGATTCAAACAAAGTAATTGATTGAGGCAAAACACTCTATGCATGATTATGAACATATGGCCAAATTATTATGCAGCAAAAAATGCATGGATCATAGAGTTAGAAGAGCTCATGCCTACGTCTTGCAGCTGATGATCGTGTTTTGTGTTAGAGGTGTTACTGCTTGGTTCCAAGGATATGGACAGCTTCCCTAGGTGCTATGGAGTGTGTCTGGATGCTTGGAATGGTTTGAAACAAGTTGGAACTGAAGATGGTATCTCAACTGCAACTTGGTTAAAACCTTGAGCAGTTGGCTAGTGATTTTGTGAAATCAGTGTTCCAGATGTTGTTTAAGTGTTTGGATCACTTCTATATGATGTTTATGAGGTGTGTGTGTGATTGGTTTGGTTGGAATTGCTCTCAAACTCAAAACCCGATAGTGACTTGCTTTGGAAGGCAAATTTGGAAGTGAGAAGGTGATTTTGAGGAAAGCATCTGTTTGATGGCTTTGGTGTACTCAAACTGATCACAAATGAGCTCTATTTATAGTGGAGAAAGTTTGTTTTGCAAGCAATAATGAATGACAACTGCTGAAGAGGTTTGTCCGATGTTGATAAATGAGAATCCAAGTCTCCTCTAGCCATTGACTAAAGGTTAGGGCACAGGCTGCTGGTTCCCTTGGTCTTGGATATGTCTTGACTGAATTTAGTTGGAAATTGCTCATTCCATGCCACCTTGGTGCATCCATTGAATGCTCCAAAGCAAAATTAGAGTCTTGTCCCCTCTTTAGGGATTTTTAGGTTTGGCATGCTATTTTTAGTTCCAAGGACTTGGGAAGCTTGGGATCAGAGTTGGTTCCTCCTTGGTCCCCCCTTGAGGTGTTCAAATGGATAAGTGTGTTTGTTATTTGCGAAATTTGCTCAAATCGAGCAAAATGCACAAATCTGCCTTGCCATGACAGTTTGCAGCAAGGCACATTGCCATTGTCATATCTCATGGCTCAAGTGGAATTTGATGGTGTTTTTGGCAATTTTGGAAAGCCCTCATATGATACAACAACTGTTTGGTCATAGTTGGTTTTGATACTTTTTGGATCCAAGTGAAAAATTCCCCTACATTTGGAAAAAAGTGAAGATAGATTCTGACTTAGTGAAAATTTCACTAAGTGTTGGAAAAAAGTGACATTTTCACTTTTTGTGATTTTGATCATTCCATAACTTAAAATCCATGAGGAATTGGAATGAGTTGTGTTTGAAGCTTTTGTAGAGGGCCATGAGAGCAACAAATCCAGCTTTGGATGGGGAAAAATGGCCTTGTGTTTTAGGAGTTATGATCCTCCAAAGTTGGTACCCTAGCCACTTTGTTCCATAACTTAGAAAATTTCTAAGTTTTTTATGGTTACCCCTTTTACAAGTTATCCAACTTTTCTTGATTTTTCTTGATGAATGATGATTCCAATCACACATTAACATCATTTTAGGGTCAAAGGACCATATTTATGAAAAATCTCAAAAAGTCAAAGTTGACTTTTGTGCATAATTGACTTTTTGTCAGATGAATTCCAAACTGTGTGATCCTCTATGAAATCAAGTCCTTGACCTAAATCAAACTTGATGGCTTGATTTCATAGGTGTTATAGGGTGTATTGAATCATGTCCCAAAGTTTGGGAGCATGCCTGGGTCAAAAGTCAAAGATACAGTTGACATTTATTGCGAAACCCTAATTGTGGTTCTGATGAATTTGAAACTTGTTGATCAAGCTTCTTGGATCAATCCATTGTTGAAAATGGATCAATGTGGTTTATTAAAGACCCTCAAATCATGTCTTGAGGTCTTGGCTCATGTTTTGTCCCGGAAGTCAACTTAGGGATAAATTAGGTCAAGAAACCCTAATTCCTGATTTTTGATGAATGCTTCCCCTGAGGCAAAATTGACTTAATGATTAGGTTCATGATGTCTCTTGGAGCATCTTAGGTTATGCTTTGAAGCATTGGCTCATGCCCAAAGTAAAGTGTCCATCTGGAGGCCCTGGTCGACCAAAACCCTAATTTGGTGACACTGGCGATCTTGAGGCTTAACCCACTCAGAATGTTGCAGCCTTGTGCCTAATCCTTGAGGTGGGAGCCTTCTTGATCCATTGGGGATGTTTGAGAGGCTAGACAAGTTGAAGATCATGCCATTCCTTGATTGATCCTTTGTCAAAGAGCTCTGAGAGGGCTTGAAACCCTAATTATTGTTTGTAGTGAATGCTCACCCATCTTTGGGGAGACTAATGAGGCATGATGGTTTACCCATATTGTGATGATGATTTGTACAATGATGGGAATCTTAATGGTCAAAATTTGGGGTATGACAGATGCCTTTATTTAATCTTCTTGGACCCGAAGGTGTGAATGGCGAAGGTATTCAGGCATTCGGGGTGCAAGAGGATTAAATATCGGAATACCCGAAATTTTGATGGTGGTTAGGAATGGTAGTTCACGCATTCATCTTCTTTTGCTAAGCAATGATGCTTAGAAAAGGTAAACTTTCCCTCGATCTTGGCTTCTTACCAAGGAACTGGTCTAAGTTTCTGATACAAACTTCCCCTCGATCCTGGTTTCCTACCAAGGAACTGGTCTAAGTTTCTGAAATAAACCTCCCCTCGATCCTGGTTTCCTACCAAGGAACTGGTCTTAGTTTCTGAAATAAACTTCCCCTCGATCCTGGTTTCTTACCAAGGAACTGGACTCAGTTTTTCTGAAATAAACTTCCCCTCGATCCTGGTTTCTTACCAAGGAACTGGTCTAAGTTTCTGATGTAAACTTCCCTTCGATCCTGGGTTCCTACGAAGGAACTGGTCTCAGTTTCTTTTGTCCATAAACTTTATTGACAAGGGAACGCTATTTGTAGTGGTTTTCCTCAAACTTCTCGTCGAATTTTCCTGTGGAGATGCTATTTGATGGAAAAAAAGTTTTGATGTCACACTCACTGGGGATCCCATTCGTCTGAGTTGTAGAGGTGTACAAACTTCTCTGTTGGAGATGCCATTTGTCGATTCTACTAGGGAAAACGAGTCTCTTGAGAGACTGTTTTCTGCTTGGGGATATTACATCATACTTTTCTCGGAGATCTTCTCGGAGAAACGCCATATGATGTGATCCCATTTTGAGGTGCTGATGACCTTTTGGTCAGCGGATTTTTCGGAGAAAAACGGCTGTATTGCCGAATCTCTGATTAAGAGACTTTCTCTAGGGATTTTCCTTAATCCAGGAAAACGAGGATATCATCTTCAATGGCGAAGAGTGACATTTGTCGAAAGTTCTCTGGTTTTTCAGAGGTTCAAGTTATCAAAGTGGTCAAGGGCCAATTCTAATCTAGAAATAAACTGGAGGAGAGAGATAGTTCAGACACAACATTTCCTAATGAGGAAAGAACTGTCAACTCGATTGAGAGGACTGCTATCACTAGGGGATAAAACCGACTAGAGTGATAGTGATTCAATATGAATCCGAATGTAAATTAATAATGCATGATGTATGTATGTTTATGCTGACAAAACTGACGCGACATACAGACTAGTAGATGAACACGACGGGATACTCGGCCACAGTGGGAGATGAAAAGTATCACTGGTTCACGATAGCAATTCTGCCTTGCTTAGGAGAGATAGTCCCTGTGGGGTAAATCGTTGGTCGGGCTTAGGAGGTAAGAAATCTGTCGGGGGTGTCAGATGAAACATGGTCTCTGACACAATTGATCCTTCTTTCAGACGTACTGGTTTAGAAGGATTACATTGATTCTGCACTTTAAAGCTCAACCATCTTTGGAGAAGCGATCGATGTTCTTTTGATGTTCAACAGTCAAAAGAAATTGCCATTTTAAAAGCAGAAAAGTTTTATCCAGTAAATTCATTTTTGTTTTATTTCAAGAATCATTGATCATATTAAAATGTCGTTCTGTAAAGTTAAAACAAATAGGAATTGCAAACAAAAGCACAAGGGCTCAACTTTTATTGATAGGATGGAAATCAGCCAAGCGCGTGATTCCATAGAGTATTTACAAAGTTTAGAAAATGCTAATTTAAAGGAAAAGGGCTATATTAAAACATAATGACCACTATCCTTCTACCAACTTTGAATTCGGGACATCCTGAGCTTCTGTCGAAGATGACCTTGACTGAGATTTCCTTCAATGTATGACGTAACTGCTGCTGAGGGACTTGCCTCTGTTAGACATAGTTACTTGCCATTATCCCTAATTTTTGCCTGGATTGTACTGTGATGTTTCCAATCCACCGGGATGATTTTTTTTTATTTTGTCTCTAATTTTTGCCTGGACTGCCCTTTCGGGTTTTCAATCCACCGAGACATTTTTTTCCTTTTTTTTTTAGTTTAGGCGAAGTATTTCTTGACTACATCAACATTTGTGGGGTAGGCAAATTCCTCCCCGTCCATGGTTGCAAGTCTCAAGGCGCCACCTAAGAAAGCTTTCTTGACGACATAGGGGCCGTCATAATTCGAAGTCCATTTGCCCCTGGAATCAGTGAGAAATGATTGTAACTTTTTTAGCACGAGGTCTCCTTTCATGAAGACGCGAGGTCAGACCTTTTTGTCAAACGTCTTCTTCATTCTTTGCTGATACAACTGATCGTGGCATAGTGCCGTTATTCATTTTTCTTCGATCAGATTGAGTTCATCGCGTCGACTTTGACACCATTCAGCTTCTGTAAGCTTAGCTTACATCAATACCCGGATTGATGGGATCTCTACTTCTATGGGGAGCACTGCTTCCATGCCATATATTAGAGAAAAAGGGGTTGCCCCTGTTGAAGTGCGAACAGATGTGCGATAACCATGAAGAGCAAAAGGTAGCATCTCATGCCAGTCTTTATAGGTTACAACCATCTTTTGAACAATCTTCTTGATGTTCTTGTTAGCTGCTTCTACCGCTCCGTTCATCTTGGGTCGGTAGGGAGATGAGTTATGGTGTTCGATCTTGAAATCAGCGCATAACACTTTCATCATCTTATTGTTCAAGTTGGATCCATTATCAGTAATGATCTGGCTCGGAACACCATAATGGCAGATGAGATTGTTTTTGATAAATCGGGCCACCACTTGTCGGGTTACATTGGCGTACGATGCTGCTTTGACCCATTTGGTGAAGTAGTCAATGGCTATCAGGATGAACCGATGTCCGTTCGAAGCCTTGAGCTCAATCATGCCAATCATGTCGATTCCCCATATAGAAAAAGGCCATGGGGAAGAAAGAACTTTGAGATGCGTTGGCGGTACATGGATTTTGTCTGAGTATATCTGACACTTGTGACAACTCCTCATGTACTTGTAGCAGTCGGATTCCATGGTCAGCCAATAGTACCCTGCTCTTAGAATTTTTCTCGCCATTGTGTGTCCGTTGGCATGAGTGCCAAAGGATCCTTCATGAATTTCTTTTATCAGCATGTTTGCTTCTGGTCTGTCTACGCATCGGAGCAAGACCATGTCAAAGTTTCTCTTATAGAGTGTATCACCGCTCAGAAAGAAACTGCCAGCCAGCCTTCTGAGGGTCTTTCCGTCCTTCCTTAGTGCCCCAGGCAGGTACCCTCGTTTCTGAAGGAAGCATTTGATATCGTGATACCAAGGTTTGTCGTCTATGACTGCTTCAATCGTGAAGATGTAAGCGGGCCGTTCAAGGCGCATTATGTCAATCATAGGTAAGTCAGTCCATTGACCTACGCTAATCATGGAAGAGAGAGTGGCTAATGCATCAGCCGTGTGATTCTCATCACGAGGGATGTGATGAAACTCGATTCTGTTGAAGAAGGGTAACAACCTTCTTGCATAGTCTTTGTAAGGAATCAGTCCTGATTGGTATGTGTTCCAATATCCTTTGATCTGATTGATGACCAGAGCTGAGTCGCCATATACGTCCAAGTTTTTTATCCTTAAGTCGACCGCTTCTTCGAGACCCATGATACAAGCTTCGTATTCGGCCTCGTTGTTCATGCACTTGAATGTAAGTCTGGCAGTGAAAGGAATGTAGGTAACCTGAGGTGTTATAATGATTGCCCCAATTCCATTTCCATAATGATTGACAGCTCCGTCAAAGATTAATCCCCATTGGGAACCTGGTTCTGGCCCTTCACTGGGTAGCGGTTCATCGCAATCTTTAATTTTTAAATACATGACATCTTCGTCTGGGAAGTCAAACCCAATTGATTCTTGATCGTCAATCGGTTGATGAGCCAAATGATCGGCTAAAATACTTCCTTTAACGGCTTTCTGAGCGTGGTATTCGATGTCGTATTCTGATAACAACATCTGCCAACGGGCAATCCTTCCCGTGAGAGCAGGCTTTTCAAAGACGTACTTGATCGGATCAATTTCAGAGATTAACCAAGTAGTGTGACGAATCATATACTGGCGAAGACGTTTGGCTACCCAAGCCAGAGCACAGCAAGTTTTCTCAAGCATAGTGTACCGAGTCTCGCAGTCGGTGAATTTCTTGCTTAAATAGTAGATGGCAGACTCTTTTCTTTTTGTTTCGTCTTGTTGGCCAAGCACACAACCCATTGAGTCCTCTAGGACTATTAAGTAAATGATCAGTGGTCTTTCTTCCACTGGAGGTGATAGAATCGGAGGGTTCAACATGTATTCCTTAATACTGTTGAAGGCGGTTTGACAGTCTTCTGTCCAAACGCAGTCCTGATTCTTTTTGAGTAATTTGAAAATTGGCGCGCAAGTCGCGGTCATGAGGAATATGAATCTGGAGATGTAGTTCAAACGTCCCAGGAATCCTCTGACTTATTTTTCAGTCTTTGGAGAAGGCATTTCTTGAATGGCCTTGACCTTGTCAGGATCAACCTCAATTCCTTTCTGGCTAACGATGAACCCTAAAAGTTTCCCTGAACGGACACCGAATGTGCATTTGTTGGGATTCAAGCGGAGTTTGTACTTTCTCAACCGCTCAAATAGTTTTGACAGGTGGGTCACATGCTCCTCTTCTGTCCTAGATTTTGCAATCATATCATCGACATATACCTCTATTTCCTTGTGTATCATGTCATGAAACAGAGTAGTCATGGCCCTTTGTAGGTTGCCCCGACATTCTTCAAACTGAACGGCATTACCTTGTAGCAAAAGGTACCCCATGTGTGATGAACGAAGCTTTCTCCATGTCTTTCGGCACCATTTTAATCTGATTATAGCCCGAGAATCCATCCATGAAGGAGAAAATTTTGAATTTTGTTGTACTGTCTACCAGCATGTCAATGTGTGGTAAAGGAAAGTCATCCTTTGGACTAGCCCTATTTAGATCACTGTAGTCTACACACATTCTGACTTTTCCATCCTTTTTCGGAACGGGTACGATGTTGGCTAACCATTGAGGATATTCTGATGTGGCGAGGAAACCTGCGTCAATCTGTTTCTGTACCTCCTCCTTGATTTTGATGGCCATGTCTGGGTGAGTCCGTCTCAGCCTTTGTTTCACCGGCGGACATTCCAATCTTAACGATAGATGATGTTCCACGATGCTGGTATCTAACCCTGGTATGTCCTGGTAGGACCAAGCAAATACATCGGGAAATTCTTTGAGAAGCTTTGTCAAACCCTCTTTGGCAGTTGGACTGAGCAGTGCCCCAATCCTGACCTCTTTTCTTTCCTTTTCTGAACCCAAGTTGACCGTTTCCAACGGCTCTTTGTGAGGTTCGATGGACCTTTCCTCCTGTTTGAGTAATCGGGAGATCTCTTCTGGAATTTCATTGTCAACTTCTTCTTCAGCCCCAAATACCGGGAATTCAAAGTTGGGAGAAGACATCGAATCGTATGTTTCAACGGGGTTTAAAACAAGCAATCTGCATGACGTGATGATTTGTTTTAGAAGAGATATAGAGAATGCAAGAGTGTGTGCAGTGTATTTTCTGATAACTGCTTGTTTTTATTATTTGAATTTTTTTTTAGGATTAACATTTTCTGAAAAAGCGAGAAGAGAAAATAACAATAAAATGCGGAAATTACAGAATGACGTTATTTTATTTATGAACAAGTCGGTTCTTGAAACTACATCCCTATAAAACAAAACTCTGTCGCTTTGGGCAAAGCGAAGAGGGATATTTACAGAAAGTGAGCTCTATCAAAACATTCGTTTCACCTGGGCAGGGTGAAAGGTTAAAGACGGCAATTACTTTGACTTATGAACAATCTTCGGAACATCGACAGCAACCCATTGGCGGCGAACTCCTCGGTGAATCACAAAGTCCGGTACCTTCCTTGATTTGTCTTCAGAAATAACGCTGATTTCTGGTGGAGCAGGATCATTGGAATCTGTCTCCCAGGAAGAGCTGTCGTAGGAGGATTCCTCAGTTGTATTTTGCATAGTATTTGTGCTCTCAGGTGGATCTCCCCACCCAGTTGGCGGGATATCTTCGAGCCTGATACGAGAGCTCTCAGGAGCGATGTACTTGACCATATAGTCGTATTTTCCACTTGGTTGTCCTAAGGTGTCCCACACTTCTGTGGAACTGGAGGAGTCATCTCTCTCGATGACGTTGACCTCGAGAAAAGCATAGTTAATGAATTCTAGTCCTGAAAACTTTGCGAATTCATCGTCGCGCTAGACGTTTTCTGAATGACCTAAGTGTTAATCCCATGACATGGTGGGGACGTATGTATTCTTTTCAATGATGCTCAGCTAATTTTCATTGTTCGGCTGATTTTCTTGCCCCAAGTCTCCTGGGTACGTCTGCCAGATAGGCAGGCCATCCATTGGGCCATAACAGTCCTGGTCAAAATTGTCTTTCATCAGAGTGTCTTCCTCTAATGAGTTTGGTGGAGCACGGCATCCTTCCGGATCACAACCTCCGTATATCATTTCGATGTCTGACCTTGGTATAAATCTCGGACTCTGCGCGGGATAGAAAAATGGTATAGGCGCCTCTTCCTGAGACATATAACTGTCCTTGTTAAGATAGGACTTCCACTCTTCCTCTGTATCGGAGCAATCTTCCTCGTTGATAGTGTGTACTTCTTGAGACACTGGGTGAAGGAAACCTCCACCGTGGAAGAAGGTCTGAATGGGATGAAAACTTTCATCGTTAGCAGCTGTCTGGGTACAGTTTGAAGAAAAACCAAGACCCTTCTTTGTTTTATTATCAGTAGGAATGACAAGTTGTCCCCATTCTTTCGTATTGTTATTTTTGATTGCCTTGAGAGCATATTTATACGAGGAAATTGATGTTCCCTTTTCTGATTGATTCTCATTGCTCACCGAAAGTGCTTAGAACTGAGTTCCAACAACCTCCTCGGGTTCTATACAAGTAGATAATGACAGGTTACTCACGAACAAGGCTTGTTCTCCACAAACCGTGACGAGTTGATCGTTCTTGACGAACTTCAGTTTCTGGTGTAGTGTCAAAGTGACTACCCCAACCTGGTGTATCCAAGGTCTTCCTAATAAGCAACTGTATGTTGCTCGGATGTCCATGACCTAGAAATTGATTAGGAAAGTGTGAGGACCGATGGTTATGGGAAGGTCGACTTCGCCAATAACTGCTTTTCGAGATCCGTCAAAGGCTTTGACGATAACCTCACTACCCCTCATCGAGGATCCTTTGAATGATAGTCGCAATAAAGTGGACTTCGGCATAACGTTGATGGCTGATCCGGTGTCTACCAGTACGCTGGCTAAGGCATCGTCCTGGCAATTAACGGTGATATTGAGTGCCATGTTGTGGCGTTGGCCCTCCTCTGGCAAATCCTCATCACTGAACCCTAAGTTGTTGCAGGAAGTGATGTTTGAGATGATGCCATTAAACTGTCGTATTGACACATCCTGTTCCACAAATGCCTGCTCTAAGACTTTAAGTAGAGCCTCTCTGTGGGCTTCGGAACTGAGTAAAAGTGATAGCACAGAGATCTTTAAAGGAGTTTGTAACAGCTAATCAACAATGTTGTATTCACTCCTTTGGATGAGCTTTAGCATCTCATCGTTGTTTTTTGAAAGGTCGGGATTACTGGATTGACCGACTGGTGGATCAGGAGCTTCTGTCTGAAGTTCCTTTTCTTTGTTAGGTTCTCCAACTCCATGGTTGAAGATTCGACTGCTCCGTGTTACTAGACTGATGTCTGCAATATTCACGACGGAGGGTAATGGAATTTCCTTTACATTCTCAATTATTGTCGCACCGTATTTGTAAGGGATCACCTTTGCTGATTCATACGGTAATGGTCCTGGCAGATAGATAACTACAGGAGCCTTCTGATTTTTCTGACTGTCATAAGTAACTTCAATCAGTTCCTGGCTAGGAACCTTTGATTCGTCCAGTAGAGGGATGATAGTACAAACATCCTTGTTCTATTGATGATCAGAGATTATGACAACGTCTCTGATCTGATCAGCGAAGTAGTCCGGCGTCCAGTTGATTGGCTCGGAACTCGGACATGGGTGAATCTCTTTACGATCCAACTGACCTTGAAGAGCTGCTCGCACGAGGTAACATCCTTGGTTATTTTCCGAGCAGACTCTACAGCGCTCATAGTTATGTGGTGGCACTTGGCCACTTCTGCTTTGAATACAGTGTAACCTCACTAGGTCGGTCTCCATAGATCAGACATCCTGACTTTGACGCCGAGTAGGGTTCCCATTAAGCACACTGATTTGTTGCGTGTCTTCATCCATATAGATCAGAAGCCACCAGTGGTTTAACAAGTGTTGTAAAGTTCTTTGAACAAGAGCGCACCCTTGGTTACTCTCACTGCATACTTTACAGTTCAGATAATCGTGAGAAGTGAGAAAACCGAGTTGGACTTGCCTGGCGTGTAAATCCACCAAGCTGGTATTCATCAAACGAATATCGAAGATTTGGATCATGTTGATCTGATAAGGATTTTTATCATGGTAGTCCTGGATCCACCCAAGATCCATCTGACGCTGGAGGGCCTCTTGTACAAAAGAGCATCCCTGTTTGTTTACCGAGCAAGTCAGACAGGAATTGTAATCGTGCCGCGGCAGATTATGATACTGGCTTTGCCTTGAGTGCATCGCCACCAAGTTGGAATTAATTGCACGGATGTCGTGGTTCTAAATGATGTTGGAATTCGTATAGGTCATATTGACTCCACGAACTCGATGCTCTTAGATCCACCCGAGATCTAATTGTTCCTGTAGAGCTGATTACACCACAGAATATCCCTGATTGTTCTTAGAGCAGATATCACACTGGTGATAATTATGGGGTGGCACATGGCCATATCCACTCTGTCTACAATTCATCTTGACCAGATTGGCCCTTAATAAGAGTACATCATGAATTTGATAGATGTTGCTAGACTCTCCCTCTATCAAATTGACTGCAGTTTTCTCGTGTTGAGGCAACAGGTTTGTGAGAACATTCGGATTTGTATCTTTGAAAGATAAGACCCCGCTCCTAACAAGATTTTGCACATCGGATTTGAAACTGAGACGGTTTTCTATGTTATGCCCTGGTCCTCCTTGATGGTAAGGACAAGTCTTATCCGCCTTGAACCAAAAAGGCAGATTTTCTAGTACTGTAAGAGGAGACCTGGTTTGGACATGCCCCTTGACCAGCAAGAGTGGAAACAATTCTGCGTACAACATGGGTATAGGATCAAACCCTGATGGTCGTGTTGTACGGTTGTTATTGTAAGGAGGACGAGTCTGCTGAAGAGGTTGTTGTGTCCTTCGTTGATATTGTTGTTGATTAGATTGGCTCTGCGCAACCTGGGGTTGATACATAGGAACAGGCGTAGGGTTGATAGCAGGAGTCAGAGCTGCTACTGGTTGGTAACGTCGCCTTTGCTTTCCGAGAGAGATATTGCCAATATCTTGCTCTTTTTTCTTAGGGAGAGCACTACCGTATCGTTTTGTACTGCTTGATGATCCAGCGTCTTTAACCAAATGTCCTTCTCGGATGGCTTCCTCAAGACGAACTCCCGTGCCCACCATCTCGGTGAAATCACTGGGCGCACTGGCAACCATTATGTTGTAGTAAAATGAGCTTAAGGTTTTTAAGAAGATCTTTGTCATCTCTTTTTCCTCCAGAGGTGGAGAAATCTGAGCGGCAACTTCACTCCATCTCTGACCGTATTCTTTAAAGGTTTCCTTGTCCTTTTATGACATCGATCTGAGCTGATCTCTGTCCGGTGCCATGTCCAGATTGTATTTATATTGTTGAACGAAGGCAGCGCCAAGATCTATGAATGTGCTGATCGTAACGCGGTTTAAACCCATGTACCATTTTAATGCGGCACCGGTTAAACTATCCTGATAGTAGTGAATCAGTAGCTCCTGGTTCTTTGTCTGCGCTGACATTCGCCGAGCGTACATCACCAAATGGCTCTGAGGGAAAGAGTTACCCTTGTACTTTTCAAAGTCGGGTACCTGGAACTTGTGTGGAACTTTCACATTGGGGACCAAACAAAGGTCCGCGGTGTCCTTTCCAAATAAATCCTGACCGCGAAGGGCTTGCAGCTCTTTCTGCATCTCTAGGAACTGTTCCTGGAACTCATTCATTCTGTCGAACATGCTGTCATTTCCACCAGAATGTATCTGTGGAATCTGTCCTTCCGGGACAGTGTGTACCACGGGCGGTGGTATAGTCATTATGGCCGAGACTCTCGGTGCCTCCCGAAGTTTGTAACCTCCAGGAGTTGTTGTCATGCCCCTGGCATCTTCGCTTTCCCGAAATTAGTAACCTTCAGGCCCAGCGGCTCCTGCTGCGGTTCCCTGATCCTCAGCAATCAGCGGGACATATCCTTCTGGGATATAGTTAAGTGGCAGGCCCCAGGGACGATCTTTCGGCACTTTATACCTAGGATCATATTTTTCCACTATGGGCGTTGATGTGATCTCCGGGATCACAGTCCTTTGTTGCTGCATCTGAGCTTCTGCTAGAGCTTGCATGTCGTTATGAAGCTTTCTCAGATCTTCTTTCAGAGTGTCAATCTCTTCTCTCAACTCTCTGTTCTCCTCCTCGAGATCATCCATTTTCTTTCTGACGATTGGCCCGAGTGATAACACTGAATCACACTACGTATTTGACTCGGATTGAACATGTTTCTTAGGATTTTATTGTTATTTTCTTGTGTTATGCTTGTGTTTATTTTTTGTTTTTAGGTTCTTTGTATTCCCATAGCTCCTCGTGAAGAAATGAAGAAAAACGAGCAAGAAAACCAGTTTTTGAGGAAATTGTACACATGGCATCCACCATGGCGGGCGCCATAGGGTAGGCCATTACTTGGATAAGAGTCAACTGCTGTCAACTGCCATGATCTCCGCTTCTTTTTCCCTTGGTTCACATGGCGGGCGCCATGAGGGGGTGGCGGGCGCCACCTTTATTGTATGGTTTCCCTCCCAAAAGAAGTTGGGGGGCACTTTGGTCTTTCCATAGTTTTTCCTAGGCTATAAATAGATGAGTCCTTGATCCTTTTTCTTTATCCAAGCTTAGTTTCAGAACTCAAGCCACATATCTTCAGTATTGTAAAGTGATAAACTTCTCACATCGGGGCGTTATCACACTGTTTGATCGAGTCTGTAATCGAGTTTGGAGCACTCTGGTAGAAGTTAATCCTGCCGCCATTTTCATTTCCAGACATTTATTTCCAGTTGTACCAGATTTAAAGCCTCCGATTTGGAGCAGGTTTCTATTTACTTTCCCACACCATTTACTTTCCCGCACCATTTATTTTCTCGCACTATTTACTTCCTCGCACTATTTACTTTCCCGCACCATTTATTTTCTCGTACTATTTACTTTCCCGCACTATTTACTTAAAAAAAAAAAGAATCTACTTTAACATGATCTATTTCAACATGTCTATTTATATTTCCATGTCCGGCTAAATTTTAAAGGTTAGAATGTAAGGATCATAGTTAAAGTAGTATTCCATACAAGGTGTCAATAGAAATGCTTAGGGGTTATTCTGATTTTTAACACAAGTTTTCTGCACTTTATTTCTGTTGGGTAAGATCGAAACCCATCCAACCTTTGGTTAAACTTGGTTAGTCTTAACTGTTCAAAGGAAGCGAAAGCGCTTTGTCTAGTTAAGTAAGAGTTTTTAATACTTTAGAAAAACGATTTTAAAACTATTTTCGGACGCGTTTATGGGTTTAAAGTCCGGTTTGGATGAACCTCTTTTTGTTAAAAGTTCCAAGTCAAAATACTTTTCAACTGAGTCAAGAAACTATATTTCTTAAAAATAGGTTTATTACTTTAACGCAATGCGCGCCTTTTTATAAGTGACAATAAGAGGGTTCGATTAAGGGATAAACTCGGTTCTAAATACGCGAAAGCGACAGTTCCCGTTAAATTAGTTCTTTTCATAAGTAGAAAACATTACCCCATAAGTGGTTCTATTTACAAGCATTTGGAATACTATCTGACTGTGTGAATTACATTCAGGCCTGTTGTCTTAAATTGAATTTTATATCTTCGTACTTTACTTCGCTTTTACTGTGCACTCATGAACTCCCGATTGATTTGCCTTAGATAAACACCGTAACAATATAAATCGATAGATTGACGTTTGGTATCTATGGGATCGATAATCTTTTATATTACTCTGACGCGATTCGTATACTTGCGAAAACACCGCATCAAGTTTTTGGCGCCATTGCCGGGGACCGATTACGTCAAATTTCGTACCATGTTATTACACCGTCTAGACTAAGGCTTTACCTACTGGTCAATGCGAAGAACTCGCAGCACCGGTAGTCTTATAGATCCTTTAGCGGAACCTGAACTTTACGCTCGCGCACGTTTCTCACTTCGTAGAATTAAGGAAACTATGGCCGAAGACCGTAACCAAATACCCCTTAAGGATTTCTCTCAACCATCCGATGACAAACCCAGTTCTAGTATAGTAAACCCTAATATTCCTGCTAACAATTTCGAACTGAAACCCTCCCTATTACAATTAGTACAGCAAAACCAATTCGCGGGTCTCCCTTCTGAGAACCCAAATCAACATCTAAAAGTCTTCGTCCAATTAGCTGACACTTTTAAAACCAATGGTGCTACTCCTGAGGCGATTCGTCTAAGACTATTTCCTTTCTCCCTCAGAGATAAAGCCCTTATATGGTTAGATTCCCTTCCAGCCAATTCTATAACAACTTGGGAAGACCTTAGGAGAGTATTCCTTGCTAGATATTTTCCCCCAAGTAAAACTGCTGTTTTTCGAAACCAAATAACCAGATTCACTCAAAACCAAGGTGAATCACTCTTTAAAGCTTGGGGGAGATATAAAGACCTATTGAGAATATGTCCACATCATGGCCTGGAATCATGGCTAATCATTCATACCTTCTATAATGGACTTCATAATAACACTAAGATGACCATCGACGCTGCCGTTGGTGGCGCTCTAATGAATAAACCTTACCCTGAAGCTTGCGCTCTCATCGAAGATATGGCTCAAAACCATTGTAAATGGGGAACAGAACGAGCAACAGTGGAGAAGAAAGAAGCCCATGGAGGAATACATGAGATAAGTTCTATAGACATGATGCAAGCCAAAATGGACGCTTTGGCCCTTAAGGTCGAACATATGTACGCAAACCCAGCTACTACAGCAGCAGTCTCGTCGGAATGCGAATTATGTGGAACCGAAGGACACCAATCAGCGGAATGCAATCTGTTGAATGAAACTAAATCAGACCAGGTCAACTATGCCCAAGGGAACCCATTTTTAAACACTTATAACCCTGGATGGAGGAATCACCCAAACTTTTCCTACAAAAACAATAACCCTATCCAAAACCCTGCACCTCCGAGACCACCCAGTTTTCAAGCCCAGAGACAAAACCAACCTATGCAAGCTGTGCCGCCCAAATGAGAAAATCATGGAAAATTTCATTTCGGCTCAAACCCAGCAAAACAAAGAATTCCTAAACCAAAACATTCATGTAAACGAAATGAATACCCAGTTAGGAACCAAGGTAGACCAAATAGTCACCCACAATAAGATGCTTGAAACCCAGATCTCTCAGGTAGCTCTCAAACAAGCTCCCGAAACCACACCTGGAGGACAATTTCCTGGACAACCTCAACAAAACCCCCGAGGACAAGCCAATGCAATTACCTTACGAAGTGGGACCGCTTACGATGAACCGTTTAACCCGGCATTGGGCAAACCCAAAACTTCTAAGAAAAGCGTTGTACCTACGGACCAAGTAGAGGAATCAGTGGAATCTGAAGAACAGAAAAACCAAGATAAGGGAGAAACTATAGATAAAACTAATGAACCACCCCCGCCATACAAACCTCCAATACCCTATCCACAAAGACTCAAACAAACCAAGATCAATAACCAATACCAGAAATTTATTAAAGTCATAGAGAAACTTCATGTGGAAATCCCTTTCACAAAAGCCATCACCCAGATACCATCTTATGCAAAGTTCCTCAAAGACATTCTTACCAATAAACGTAGACTTGACGATCCAAAACCTTTGGAATGCAATTCCATTTCCGAGAATAAACTTGCCAAAAAGGAGAAAGATCCTGGAAATTTCTCCATACCTTGTATTTTGGGGAGTCATGTCATCGATAAAGCTTTCCTAGACTTAGGAGCTAGTGTGAGCTTAATGCCTCTAGCAGTTTGTGAAAGGTTAAAACTAGGAGAACTGCAACCTACTAAGATGTCTCTTCAATTAGCCGATAGATCCCTCAAATATCTAGTAGGTATATTAGAAGACGTCCCAGTTAGGATCGGTCAGTTGTTTATCCCTACTGATTTCGTTGTCAGGGACATTAAAGAAGATGATGACATCCCAATCCTCTTAGGTAGGCCATTCTTATCAACCGCAGGAGCCATAATAGATGTCAAGAGAGGAAAGTTGACTTTTGAGGTAGGTGATGAAAATATAGAATTCATTTTGTCGAAATTTCTTATGGCACCAGTATTAGGAGACGCATGTTATGCCATAGACATCATTGATGAATGCATTAGGGAACTAGATCAAGAAGAACCCATAGAAACAATCAAACTACCTTCAACCCTCATAAGGGAAGATGATGGATTTATGGAACCCTACATTGATGATACCTTCACGAATGTTTATCCCTTACCCCCAATCCAATACCATGCCCCAAGAAACCAACTTTAGAACTTAAAGAACTACCCAAGAATCTAAGATATGAGTTTTTGGACGAGGAAATGAACCGTCCAGTTATAGTCAGTGCTACCTTAAACCAAGAAGAAACAACCCAGCTCTTATATGTTTTGCGGAAATATCCTTAGGATATAATATCTCTGATCTGAAAGGTATAAGTCCATCCGTGTGTATGCACCAGATTTTACTTGAGGAAGATTCGAAACCCTCCAGAGAACATCATAGAAGGATAAACCCTATAATGAGTGATGTTGTTAAGAAGGAAGTTCTTAAGTTACTGGAAGCAGGTATAATTTATCAAATCTCAGATAGTAAGTGGGTGAGCCATGTGCATGTAGTACCTTAAAAGGGAGGCATCACAGTCGTGCAAAACGAGAAAGGCGAACATGTAGCAAAACGGATAGAAGGAGGATGGCGTATGTGCATAGATTACAGAAAATTAAACAAAGCAACTAGGAAGGATCATTTCCCTTTACCATTTATAGACCAAATGCTGGAATGTTTAGCCAGACACTCCTATTTTTGTTATCTTGATGGATATTCGGGATTCTTCTAAATTCCTATTCACCCAGAAGATCAATAAAAAACAACCTTCACATGCCCTTATGGAACCTTTGCCTATAGACGAATGCCTTTTGGCCTCTGTAATGCTCCAGCTACCTTCCAATGTTGCATGATGTCAATCTTCGCTGATTACCTTGATGGAATTATGGAAGTATTCATGGATGATTTCTCGGTATGCGGATTTGATTTCAAAAACTGTCTCGTTAACCTTGAGAAAATCCTGAAAAGATGTGTGAATGTAAACCTGGTGCTAAACTGGGAGAAATGTCACTTTATGGTTACCGAAGGTATAGTTTTAGGACACATAGTCTCTGAAAGGGGTATTGAAGTAGATAGAGCCAAGATAGAAGTAATAGAAAACCTAAAACCCCATAAGACCATTAGAGAAGTCCGAAGTTTTCTTGGACATGCTGGTTTCTACCGGCGTTTTATCAAGGATTTCTCTAAAATAACCAAACCTTTAACTGGCCTCCTAGTGAAAGATTTCAAATTTAATTTTGATGAAAAATGCATTGAAGCCTTTAACCTTTTGAAACAAGCGCTAATTTCAGCACCCATTATGCAACCCCCGGATTGGGCCGAACCTTTCGAAATCATGTACGATGCTAGCGATTACGCTGTAGGAGCTGTTCTAGGTCAAAGAAAGCATAAGAAACTACATCTAATTTATTATGCTAGTAGAACACTAGATGCTGCTCAACTTAACTACGCAACCACTGAAAAAGAACTCTTTGTTGTGGTTTTTGCTATGGACAAATTTCGATCTTATCTGGTAGGAGCTAAAATTATAGTTTACACAGACCACGCTGTTATTCGTTACCTATTAAGCAAGAAAGATGCCAAACCTAGGTTACTTCGATGGATCCTTTTATTGCAGGAGTTTGATCTAGATATTCGAGACAAGAAAGGCACAGAAAACGTAGTTGCTGATCACCTTTCTAGACTTGAGTACCTGAAACCAGATTTAGTGCCTATAAATGATGATTTTGCCTATGACAGGTTAATAGCTAAGATAGAAGCCATTGAAGAAAATAACCTAGATCCTTATAAGAACCCTGAAAAATCTTTGGCGGTAAGTGGCGTACCTTGGTACGCCGATTTTGTTAATTACCTAGTCGCTGATATCATACCTCCTGACCCTAACTATCAACAGAAAAAGAAGTTCTTTAATGATGTAAGACAATTTTATTGGGACGAGCCACTTCTTTTCAAAAGAGGTACCGACGGTATTTTTCGTCGTTGCGTTCTAGAAGAAGAGGTAAGAAATATCATAGAACACTGTCACTCTGCACCCTACGGAGGACATGCTAGTACCTCCAAGACACACACTAAAATTCTTCAAGCTGGCCTTTTCTGGCCCACAATGTGGCGTGATGTTCATGCTTATATAGTCAAATGTGACCGGTGCCAGCGCACTGGGAACATCTCCAGACGTGACGAAATGCCTTTAAGGAACATTCAGGAAGTAGAACTTTTCGATGTTTGGGGTATCGATTTTATGGGACCATTTCCATCCTCATTAGGAAATAAATATATCTTAGTAGCTATTGACTACGTGCCTAAATGGATTGAAGCCATAGCCTCACCCGCAAATGACACACGAGTAGTGATTAAGCTGTTTAGGAATTATATATTCCCTAGATTCGGAGTACCCTGTCTTGTTATAAGCGATGGTGGATCACACTTCATATCAAGGATTTTTGATAAACTTTTAAGCAAATATGGAGTTAAGCATAGAGTAGCAACACCTTACCATCCACAGACTAGCGGCCAAGTAGAGGTATCTAATAGGGAGATTAAACAAATCTTAGAGAAAACTGTTTCAATAACTAGAAAAGATTGGTCTCAGAAGCTACAAGAAGCACTATGGGCCTACAGAACTGCCTTTAAAACCCCTATTGGAACAACTCCTTACCAATTGGTCTATGGAAAGTCCTGTCACCTACCCTTTGAGTTAGAACACAGGGCCTATTGGGCCATTAAAACCTTAAACTTAGATTATTTGACTGCGGGTGAAAAGCGCATCCTTGACATTCATAAACTAGAAGAACTCCGCCAGTCTGCCTATGAAAATGCCATAATATATAAAGAAAGAACCAAAGTTTGGCATGATAAAAGAATTATAAAGAAAGATTTCAATATAGGATATCCTGTTCTCCTATTTAATTCCAGGTTACGAATTTTTCCTGGCAAGCTTCGTTCAAGATGGACAGGTCCTTTCGAAGTTTCTAAAGTCCTAAAATCCGGAGCAGTTGAGATCAAGAACCATTCTTGTAGTCCATTCATTGTAAATGGGCAGAGGTTAAAACACTACGAAGGAGGTGACATTCCCATTGACTACTCCAGCCACACTCTGATCGATCCACCACTGCCTACTTCAACTACATGAGTTCTACTCGTCAAGCTAACGACGTTAAACAAGCGTTGCATGGGAGGCAACCCACGGTTTTCTTTATTTTTCTTTATTTTTTATTTTATGTTTATTACTTTCCATGTCTTACATTTTGTTTTTATTAGTTTGTTTGTATAGACTGACCTTTTATAATGTTTATGTTTTCAGGTCCCATTCTCTAACCCTTCTTTTCAGGATGCAGACCTTCGACGACATGCACGTCGCTTCAGAGATGACGCACGGAGACAGCGCTATTTAGTCCTTTATCAGCGCCCCATGGCACCTACCTGTTACCCTGACCAGGCTTGCATGGATGCCTTAGGCATCGAGCCCAGTATAAGGTTTCTATGTAGCCAGCTCCAGTGGGATAAGTATGCTGATGACGAGTATGACCAGTGAGAGCAGTCTCTCGATCATCATATGTCACCCCACCATGTATCACCTGCACCCACTGCACCGTCTTCTTCTCACCCTTCTGCAGGTACAACTCCTGGTTCCTATATTACTGAGCAGATGTGGCGCGACCAGCTGGCCAGAGAAGAAAGGCGTGATAGCTCGCTTGCTGCCATCCAGCAGCAACTGACTGACAACATGAGATTCATGCAAGAGTCACAGCAGCAGACAGACCGCTCCATTCAAAGTATCATGAAATCTCAGGCTCCTCTGACCACCAGATTTGACGAGTTCGCAGCTTCTCAAAGTGATCATCGCCGCAGCAGATCTCATCACCCTAAGCGCTCATCGCATGGTGGCGATAGTACCAGTAGCATACCATAGGACTTCCAGGTTACTCTTTCCCTATCTTATTTCGAAACATTGGGGATAATGTTCGATATAAGTGTGGGAGGTGACTTTATCTGTTTTACTTGCATTTTCTTTCCTTTTACTTTTTTATTGCTTTCTAGTTTATTTATCTTGTTTTTAGTTTGTTTTTAGAATATGCATGTGTTTGACGAGTCATCTGTGTAGTGTATCCCTATTTCCCCATTTCCTTAGCCTTACCAAAAAAAAAAATTTGACAAAAGAAAGTGTGTTATTCTGAAAATTTGGGCTTTGAAACAGGTTTGAGTTAGGATGCGGATAACTTGGGAAAACATTTTTGAAACATCGGTATCGTTTTAACACCATAGGCTTCGTGATTATAGGAATCGACCCCGATACCCCATATACCATGGCCTTAATTATCTTTTTAGAGTAGGTCCTTAGTAGTTTATCCTAGCAGTCAGCTCCGGCCTAAGCATGGTCTACGTAAGGGACCGATGAATATAAGTGAATGATCTGTATGTTGTGCTTCATAAAAATGCAACTCGGGTATAGGTAACCCTCACAAGGTCATTTAACCCAAAAAGTTGTAAAAATATTTTAAAATATATATATATATATATATATATATATATATATATATATAAAGAGAATAAAATTTTCTCATTGTTGGTTGGTTCAGAGGTATCTGGTGCTGGACTTGGTAGGGCGAGTTACGATCCAATCCCCCACAACTACAATTGGGTCAATAAAAGGGGTTACACCAGTTTGTGTACCAGAGCCCCATGCTTGAGATCAGAATCACTAACCGGTCACTTTACTATGAGTATGTACGGATAACGGGCTTAATGTGATTGCACCGGAATGAAGAGGACCCAAAAGAGATGCAAAAGGTAGGCCTAGGTACAGTGGGGTAGTATGGATTGGTTTGTATAGGAAAAAAGTTTATGTCCGTGTCTGCGGAAAAGTGTCATTACGATATCCTTGGTTCACTTAGTTAGTACCTATCACTTCATCCTAGTTTGAACTTAGAAGCCCTTTTAGCCCAAAATCATTCATGATACCACCATTTTCTGTCATGAGCTATAAAGTGTTTTGCTTGAGGACAAGCAAAGGTCTAAGTGTGGGAGAATTTGATAACAATGAATCACACTACGTATTTGACTCTGATTGCACATGTTTCTTAGGATTTTATTGCTATTTTCTTGTCTTATGCTTGTGTTTTGTTTTGTTTTCAGGTTCTTTGTATTCCCAGAGCTCCTCGTGAAGAAATGAAGAAAAACGAGCAAGAAAACCAGTTTTTGAGGAAATTGTACACATGGCATCCACCATGGCGGGCGCCATAGGGTAGGCCATGACTTGGATAAGAGTCAACTGCTGTCAACTGCCACGATCTCCACTTCTTTTTCCCTTGGTTCACATGGCGGGCGCCATGAGGGGTGGCGGGCGCCACCTTTGTCGTATGGTTTCCCTCCCAAAAGAAGTTGGGGGGCACTTTGAGGAAAACTTTAATCTGATCGGTGACATGGTTGAGGATGCTTTTGGTGTTAACGTGACCCATGATCAACCAGATGATTTTGACGGAGAAGAGTTGTCGAATGAGGAAGCGCAGAGATTTTATCAGTTGTTGAATGAGATGAATACGCCGTTGTTTGAGGGGTCGTCAGACTCAAAGCTATCAATGTGTGTGAGATTATTGGCCGCCAAGTCAAATTGGAATATTCCTGATCAGTGTTTAGAGCACTTCGCAAAAATGATGTTGGACTCAACTGCAACGAAAGACAACTTGCCTGCGAGTTTCTATGATGCAAAGAAGTTGGTGACAAAGTTGGGTTTAAGAGTAAGAAAGATTGATTGTTGCATTAATGGTTGCATGTTGTTTTATGACAATGAGTTTGGTACTCAAGATGGATCGTTGGAGGAATGTAAGTTTTGTCAGAGTCCAAGATATAAAGTTCGCAGTAGAGCCATTAACAGTAAGCAAAAGCGTGTAGCAGTAAAGTCCATGTTTTATCTTCCGATAATACCAAGGTTAAAAAGAATGTTTTCTTCAATGCACAGTGCAAGTCAAATGACATGGCATCATACAAACAAAACAAGCCCAGGCACTATGCGACACCCATCTGACGGCCATGCATGGAAGCACTTTGATGAGGTACATCCCGATTTTGCCGCGGAACCTAGGAATGCCAGGCTTGGATTATGCTCTGATGGTTTTGCTCCATATGTCCAAGCGT
The DNA here is from genome assembly GCA_022829125.1 of Lathyrus tuberosus. Lineage (NCBI taxonomy): Eukaryota > Viridiplantae > Streptophyta > Magnoliopsida > Fabales > Fabaceae > Lathyrus > Lathyrus tuberosus. The sequence goes on from JALAZF010000882.1 coordinate 1,184,915, forward strand.
CTGGAAGTGCGTATTCTTGTTGGCCAGTCATTGTAACCCCTTACAATCTCCCTCTTGATATGTGCATGACAAAACCATACATGTTTTTGACGTGTGTCATTCCAGGACCGTCGAGTCCAAAAGCCGGAATTGATGTGTACTTACAACCTTTAATTGATGATTTGAAGAGGTTGTGGATTAATGGAGAATGGACTTATGATATATCCCGTAAACAAAAATTTTTAATGCGAGTTGCCTTGATGTGGACCATTAACGACTTTCCAGCATATGGCATGTTGTCTGGTTGGGGTACGCATGGCAGAATGGGTTGTTCGCATTGCATGGAATGCACCAAGGCGTTTACATTGGATAAAGGGGGGAAAAGCTCGTGGTTTGACTGTCACCGCAGATTCTTACCATCAAATCACCCCTTTAGAAAAAATAAGACAAATTTCAAAAAAGACGAACGGGTAATAGATCTGCCTCCGCCTCAATTGTCACCAGCTGCTATATGGAACCAAGTTTGTGAACTTCCAAAGTTTACAGATACTGGCAAAGCCTGTAGAATTGAAGGATATGGGGTCACACACAATTGGACAAAAAGAAGTATATTTTGGGACCTCCCGTATTGGAAAGATAATTTGTTGCGCCATAATCTTGATGTTATGCATATTGAGAAGAATTTTTTTGATAATGTATTTAACACAGTGATGGATGTTAAAAATAGAACAAAAGATAATGTGAAGGCTAGACAAGACATGGAAATTTGGTGTAATCGGAAAGAGTTGGAATTAAAGCCTCAACCAAATGGAAAATTATTTAAACCCAAGGCTTGTTTCAGTCTGACCCCCCAAGAAGCTAAAGCGGTTTGCGGATGGTTAAAAGGTTTGAGAATGCCCGACGGGTATTCTTCAAATTTAGCAAGGTGTGCCGACGCTAACACTGGGAAGTTGCATGGAATGAAAAGTCATGATTGCCATGTTTTTATGGAACAATTGCTACCAATTGCGTTCGGTTCTCTACCCAAACATGTGCTTAATCCACTAACTGAAATTAGTCAATTTTTTAGAGATATTTGTGTGTCAGCTTTAAGAGTGGATGACATCATTAAGTTGGACCAAAATATTCCAGTCATTCTCTGTAAGTTGGAACCAGTATTTCCGCCTAGTTTTTTTAACTCCATGGAACATCTACCTGCGCATCTTGCATATGAAGCTTATCTAGGAGGACCTGTTCAATATAGGTGGATGTATCCGTTTGAAAGGTTCATGGGTGATTCGAAGCGATCAGTGAAAAATAAAGCTAGAGTTGAAGGATCAATATGTGCACATTACTTGCATCGAGAAACTTCACATTTTTGCAGTCACTATTTCAAGCACTTGATGTTAACTCCAAGAATCATAAGGAATCCTGTAAATGTTGTAGAAAGAAGTCAGTACACCTTATTAGTCTTTGGGCTTCCAGGTCGTCCCTCTGGAAAGAAGGGTGAGCATTGGTTGACCCAACAAGAAATGCAATCCACACATGTTCATGTCTTGATCAACTGTGTTGAAGTTAAACCATATCTTGAGTAAGTATAACCCAACTTTTTAATATTCTTTACAGTGTGAATATAAAACTTATTACCTTGAAACTTATTGTGTGTTTTTTTTAGGGAATTTAACAATGCCTATTTTCATAGTACCGGTGTACAAGCAACATCTGGTGTCATTCATGCCCAATTTCCAACATGGTTCAAGGAGAAGTTGTATAGGGTTGTTGCACTGACTACAGAAATACTCCATTTGAGAAACTTGTCTAATGGCCCTAGTCAAAGCGCAAATAAATGGCACACATACTTCGTGAACGGATATAAATTTCACACTCAGGAATGGACTGAAGGGAAAAAGACCATAAACAGTGGCGTATTTGTGAAAGGAGTTACAGATGGTGGTGAAGATGACTTCTATGGTTTTGTTGAACATATCTACGAGTTAGTATACAACTACTTGGACTCGGAAAATAAAGTTGTGTTGTTTTATTGTGAATGGTATGATCCAACTAGAGGCACAAAAATAGATAAGACATATGGTACTGTTGAGATTCAAATGGACCGGAGGTACAAAGAGTATGACCCTTTCATAATGTCAAATATTATTAGGCAAGTTTATTATGTTCCTTATCCTTCATTTGTGCCACGTAAATGAGGGTGTTGTGTTGTAATAAAAATAAAACCATTGGGTCATATTGAAACAGACGATCTAGTGGAAGATCTTGCTTACCAAGTTGATGAAGTTGAAGAAATTAATGATGTGATTCCAGATGAACGCACTACAAGTTTGTCTGATACAATGGTTGAGGGGCATCAAGTTGATGAGGACGAAGATCATGAATATTCTGGATCTGAGGACAATATCACATCAGATGACGAGGATGGTATGGATGACGAGCATGACGATTTAGAATAGTGAATATGTATTAAATGAGAAATGTGTTTTGTAATTTTACTTAATGAACCATCTATTGAATGAGCCAATGAATATGTATTACAATAGTGAATATGTATTAATGAGAAATGTTTCTTGTAATTTTACTTAATGAACCATCTATTGAATGAGTTAATAATGAATATATATTAATTGTGTATTCTCTATAAATAGGTAAAATGCCACCCAAGGATAGTGGTAAGAAGTCCAAGCATACAAGGGTAGTAGTATGCCAGTCACCTCACTCTGCCATATGTCCTCCCCCGCAGAGTCAGGTTCATCCTATGTCCATGGATAGTACTCAGCCTTTTATGCCATTACTCTCCTCTCAGTATCCTCTTCAGTTTCCATCTAGGAGTCCGTCTTTTATTAGCCCATCTGGGGCCCCATCTTTTGTTAGGCCACCTGGTTTTCCATTCTAGCAGAGTCAGGTGCCCTCATCCTTCCAGCAGAGTGGAGGATACAGTTTTCCACTTCCCACACAGATGCCTTCATTCGTCCAGCAGACTGGAGGATCCAGCACCCCACTTCCTACACAGATGCCCCCATCCGTCGAGCAGACTGGAGGATGCACCTCTTCACGACCCACACAGACTGGTCGCACCCCACATCCCACACATGTACCTGCATCCGATGATCATGCAGAGGTGGGTGATGGCGATATTGGTGTGGACGATGATGAGATAGATGGGAGAGATCTTCGAGGGGATGATGATCCGAGTCAGATTCATACCATTGATGGGAGATTTTGGATTTGGCCTGAAGGAAACTCGTAAGTTTCTTATTTATTGATTTTTACTTATAAGTACACATTTCCATTTTAAATATAATTTTATATAATTAATGCTAATTCAATTATTGTTGTTTAGTTTTGGACCGAGTCGGACTGCTCCCAATGTTATAAGCTATATAATTCAGCAGAATTATAAGAAATTGTATAAGACTTTTAGAGAAGTTAAGGATAAAGACGCATGGTTTACACAATTTCAGGTATCATTAATTTATTTGTTAAGTTATTGTTATTTAAATGACTTTTTTTTATTATTGTTATAATTTATCTAACTATTTATTTTAATGTCATACAACATTGCAGGCGAAATGTTTTTGGGATCCACTGGACCATGAAAAAGTAAAAAAAAATTACTTTGGCAGGAGTTCAAGGCGACTTTCTGACATGCTACGACGTGCTAGAGAGCGTTTTTTACTGTTGGGCATCCGTCCCAAATGGATAGGCAAAGAAATTTTTGATGACCTTCTTAAGTATTGGGAATCAGATGAATTTAAGGCTAAATCTGAAAATGGAAAGAAGATGAGGGCATCAGAAAAAGGGGGTTGCCTTAATGCTGTTGGAAGTATTAGTACTGCTGAGCATTCTCGATGTTTGGTAATTATTACCACTTTTTAAAGTCATATTTTGATTTATAACATATATTATTAATTTAAGTTAAGTTTATTATTTAGGCTAAGCGTTTGGGGAGACAACCACTGATGACTGAGCTGGTTACCCAAACTCGGACAAAGAAATCGGGGGATTTTGTTGACGAGCGTACAAAAAATGCTTTGGTAAGTAAATTTATGTTGTTTATATTTTTTTTAATTTGTTAGCAACTTAGTGACAGGATTTTCATGTGGCAAGTGAGATGTTGTGGCGTTAGAATCACGTGGCAACTGATAAGTTGTGGCGTTAAAATCACGTGGCTATTTTTTTTATTCTTTATTTTAATTTAATTTAATTTAATTTAATTTAATTTAATTTAATTTAACTTATATTAACTTGATTTTTTTAATTGTATGTGTAGGACGATTATCAGGTCAGGATTGCAGAATTTCTGACCCATAATCCTCAGTATACTCCTCCTCCAGGACAACCGGTTCATCCAGATGTGGATTTCTATATTTGGAGTCAAACTATTGGGGGAAAGGGGGATAACGGGTGCTTTTTTGGTGGTGGAAATTTGGCGGGCACCTTGAGGAGTGGGGATAGAACTCTGTATCAAAGAGCTATGGACGGTGAAGGAGGGTCACGTCAAACAAATTTGACACCGCAGCAGGTAGAAACGATAAGACAATTGGCTAGACGCGAGTCAGAGGAACGTGAGGCGGCATTGAAGGCCCAAATGGAGGCGACATTGAAGGCCCAAACAGACGCAATAATGGAGACAACGGCGAAGAGGCAGGCTGATATGGAGGAGCAAATGCGGCAATTTATGCAAGCATTTGGTGGAAATCGCAACGATGATGGTCAATCGAGAAATAATGACAACCAAGATGATGATGTCTACTATTCCGACCCGGATGAACCAAATATTTAGTCTTGTTTTTATTTTCTTTTTAGTTTTTAATTTGTGTACTAATGAATTTATACTTATATATTATATTTAGACATATTTAATTTAAATTTTAGTTTATTAATTTCATTATATTAAGTTTATTAATTTATATATTTAGTAATATTGAATTATTAATTTTATAAATTTGATTTATAATATTGAATTTAGTAAATTTTATTAATATTAAATTTAAATTTAATTTATATATTTATTAATATTGAATTATATATAATAATCAGAAATTTTAAAAAATTAAAACACCAACTTTAGCGACGTGAAATTCCTGTCACAAATTAGTGACGTGAAAATCACGTCGCAACATACAACGTAAATATTAAAAATAAAATAAGTTAGCCACGTGAAAAGCATGTCACTAATTAGTGACGTGAATATCACGTCGCAAAAAATTTCCTGCAATTTCTGCACACCTGCTCTGACGTTGTCTGCAATGTTTTCCATCAAAGTATTTGCGACGTGAAAATCACGTGGCAAATTAGTGACATGAAAATCACGTCACAAGAATTTGCCACGCGCTCTCCTGCGACGTAAATGGACACGTCGCAAAAAAACTGTAGTGACATGATTTTAGGTGTTGCGGCGTGGAAAACACGTCACTAATAGCAACATATTTTGTAGTGGTTTATATTATAATATGTCAAAATTTATCGTTTAATTTATAAAAATCAAAATTAGAAAAACTTGTAACATTTTGAAAAACATTTTTGTAGAATCAATTTTCAAAAATACAAAAAAAAAAATATTTTTTTAAAGCTAAAACAAATTGGCACAACAACTTTTGTGAGAAAACCTTCTTGTTTATTGTAGTTATTGCCGGCTTGAGGAATTAATCTATATTGTTGGGAAGCGTGCAGAGTATATTCAACTTATAAAAATAAAAAAATTGTCTTAAAAAATTAATCTATATAATTGTGAATAGAAAATATTCAATTTATAAATTTTTCTCAGCAATTGACCTGCTCTTATTGGTGGAGCCAAAATGTTACAATGGCCCCTGCACTCACAGTGATTTTAAAATATACACATATATTGTTAATATGAATTTTATTTTGAATACTATTTTTTTTCATTCTTGAATCAGACTCGCTTTTCTGCCATTGCCTGCACTTTCATCAAGTTGCAACAACTATTATAATATTAATTATTTCTAATTATTTAATAATAAAAAGTGAAATTAAAAAAAGAATCAAGACTCTTTTATTTTATTTTTTATAAGCAATTGTAATAATAGAAAGCCACAAAGAAGATTACATTACAAAAAATCAGTAGGACATTTTATTCACTCATAAAGGCTACATTTGACACTTCCAATCTCTAACCATCTCCAAGATAAGATTGTGATTCGATGGAAGAGAGCTTCGATATCACAAAACTCATCACAAAAAATAATGTTATTTCTTAAGGTTCATATACACCATGCCGTGATATACCAAACAAAATTAGTCATGCCTTTCTTGCAAGAATCGAGAAGAGATAATTGCCATGACTTAGCATGGTTTAAGATTGAGTCGGCTAGAATCAGAGGGACTCCCAACCAAGATGAAATCTTAAATCAAAGTTGTTGCGTTTTAGAGCAAGTCAAAAAAAAGTGGGTATCATCTTCTTCCTCCATGAAGCAAAAGACGCAAACTTTGTCGTGGACGGAATCGATCACCCCTCTAGAAGCCAAGTTCTTTCGAGTCGGCAGTCTGTTGAGCACTAATCTCCAAATGAAGGCTTTAATTTTCATAGGGATGCTAGATCCCCACATCTCCTTAAGCACAACAAGACCCTCTTCTTGGAGACCATAGCTAGAAAAAATAGAGCCTGGACTGCTCTTTCTTCAAGCTCCAAGGAAGAAGGCCAAAGGCTGTTTAGATTCCAATTCCAAATGCCTTCAGTCCACTGGCCCAGTTCGGCAATACAACAACTCTGGTTAGCAGCATCAGCAAACAAAAGCGGAAAAACAGATTTTAATGCGAAATCTCCGCACCAATTAGGATGCCAAAATTGGACTGTATCTCCTCTACCTACTACTGGCTAAACAAAATCAGAAAAAATGGTAGATGGATTTATACGTTTAAGCAATAATAAGTCCTTCATCCAAAGAGAGTACTTAGAGAGGTTGCCTTCAACATCAACACTCATTACCAGATTAGATAAATTACTATACCTGCTACTGAGTAACCTCCTCCAAATTTCATTCCCTCCAATAAGAAATTTCGATAACCATTTTACAACTAAGGCCTTATTAAACAACCCAATGTGTTTAATCCCTAAGCCACCCTCCTCTTTAGGTTTACAAAGGGAGTCTCACTTCACCCAAGCTATACTCTTCTTGTCCGCCAAGCCCGACCAAAGAAATCGACGCTGAATTGAAATAATCTTATTGACATTTTTGGAAGGAGCCTTAAAGAAGGACAGGTAGTGTATAGGTAAACTAGCCAAGACCGAATTAATTAGAGTAACTCTTCCACCTAAAGATAAATTGGTTTAGACAATCATTATTATTATTATTATTATTATTATTATTATTATTATTATTATTTTACACTTGCCAGATGATCACTAATAATAATATTAATAATATTATTCATAAGTATTTAGGTATTTAAATTGTTGTTCCGATAAGTTTAAACGACTTTTTATGACATATAGTCTAATATTTTTAATGAAATATATTTATAAAAATAAAATCTAGAATCTTTTTATCGGAAGAAAAAAAACTTGATTTGTCCTGACCCTAGATAGACTAAGTTGTAAGTTTCTGTTAATTAACTAACATATTCTCACCCTTACTTAAAAGATGATCAATGATCAGGGTCGGCCCTGTGGGTGTGCAAGGAGTGCCACTGCACATGGCCTCCAAGTTTTAAGGGCCTCAAATTGAATTTTTGGGCCTAATATAAATATTAAATCAAATATGATATACCTCATGTACTAAATATAATAACATGTTCTATTGCCAAGTGGTTATAAACATTTTGTGGTATCGAGATTTTGGGGGTTCCAATCCCAACTTCATACATCATAAATGTTTTGAAATAATAACATATAACATTTAATGTGAATATAAATTATTAAAGTATGATCTTTTAAGTTTATTTTAAATAATAACATTTTAATGAGCGTTATAATTAAATAGTTAAAGATATAGACCAATTTATTTAGTATTAATTTTTTATTACCTTTTATAATTAAATATTTTAATTTTTTATTAATTAAAACAATTTATTATTAATATTGTTGAAATTGTTCAAATAATTATTACCTTTTATTAAATGGTATGAATTTTTTTTAAATCAAGAATTATAAGAGTAGAAAAATGCGAAAAATTAAACTTCAACGAGCCAAATTTTTACATAGTATTTCTGTATCATTTTTTCTCTATATATTTAATTTTATTTAAAATCTAAATAAAAAAATGATTTTTTTTAATATGTTGTGTTTTCTTGTATTAGGGGGCCTAATTTTAAAATGGATCAGGGCCTCTTAATTGTGTGGGCCGGCCCTGTCAATGATGTCTTGGTATTTGATTATTGAGCTATAATTTTGTAGGAGAGTTTAATGCTTAACTTCAATTTGAATTGATATTCTAGGTGGGATATGAGTTGCATGGATTTAATACATGAAATTTTTCTATAAAGCCGTTTTGGATGTTTATGAAGAAATGGAGCAAGAGATGGTTAAAGAAGGAAGAGCTTTTTGTGTAAATTAAGTCAAAAATGAAGTAAATATTATAACTCTTCATTTTTTCCCTAGGGTTACTTCTTTCTAAGTAATTTATATCTAACTTTTTTAATGTCCACATCAGATGATAAGATTGGTCGAGGCCTACTTTACTGAGGCCAAACGGTTTAGTCAAAACTGCATACCAACCAATGTTGTCAAAATCAAGATTTTACTTAAAATCGGAAGAGGATATCAAAATTGTAAAATAAAAAATCGTAATTAAGATCGAAAGATTCTACTCACTTATTTTTATAGAATCGATAGGAGATAATAAAATCGTAATTAAAATCGTAGGCTTTTACCAAAAATAAGGAAATCTTAGATTGATATCACTTTTGATGTCCAATACCGTGTAACTATACAGTATATTTATAATTTTATTTTTTAATTAATTTTTTTTCTCTCTCTCTCATCTTTTTAATTTACCAAATATAAATTATGTATTTTTATATTGCTCATAAAAATAATACTAAATATATATTATATTATATATACTAAAAATTATATGTATAAAAAAATTAAGAAGAAAAGAAAATATATAAAAACTTATATGAAAAAAATATTAACAAAAAAAGAAATACTAGTTATTAAAATTTCAAAACAAAAAATAATAAAAAAAATAAAGAAATGCAAAAGGAGATATGTGTGGTGGCTTCTTTGTGATGTCGTGTCACTCACACTGCACGCACAAAAGAAATGTTAAAAGTTGATCTATCACATTTATGTATTTTCCAAAACAAAAGCTAAAAGAAAAAGAAAAACAAACGAGAAGATGAAGAACAAATGAAAACGCAGGTAAACTGAAAACGCAGACGAAAAAGAAAATGGAAAATATAGGTGAAGACAAAAACGAAGTTTGAAGCTTTCACTACGGAACGAGTAAAAACGCAAAAGACCATAACAGAGAAACATCGGGTTGCAACCAGGTCGAAATTGACTCGGGTAATCAAAGCTCAGGATTCTAAAATATTTTTAAAGATCGGCTGATTTTACGGACTGTTTACCAAATCCGAAATTTTTCCCATGATTTCTGCTATGGTACGATCTTGCCTGCGATCCAGATCGGTGGAGGTGGTTGAGATCGCAAAATCGTGAGATTCCACGATCTGGATCGCGATTTTGATAACATTGATACCAACAATATTGGAAGAATACATGGCTCTTGGATATCTACTCACAGCAACATCTTTCATTGGAATGGGATGCATTGCCATAGAAGAAACTTTCAAATGGTTAACTAATAACCCAAAAATTGTTAATGCTTCATCAAGAATTTACAGACTCATGGATGATATTGTTTCCAATAAGGTAATCAAACACAAGAGTTAATTAATCAATTTGTTATTATATTCTAAAAATACATGTTTAATATTTCATTTATATTGAATTAGTTTGAGCAGAAGAGAGGGCATGGGGCCTCTTCTATTGAGTGCTACATGAATCAACATGGTGTAACTAGAGAAGATGCAATTGATGAGCTTTCAAGACAAGTTACAAATGCTTGGAAGGATATCAATGAGGAACTTCTTGATTCCACTGATGTGCCAAATGTAACGCTCCATTTTGTCCGATTTATTTAATCGAGTCGATTTAATTATTTTCGTTTTTATATTATTTTATTCTTGACTTTTATTTGGCAATATATTATTTTTCATCATTATTATGTTTTATCGCATTTTGAGAGCGTTTGCGAGATATTTGAGCTGAGGGGTAAAATGGTCATTTTGAGAGGTTAGATATTTTAGAAAAATTAGATATTTTTAATAAATAGAAAGTGGAGAGAAAAAGAGAGAAAAGAAAGGGAAAGGAAAAAAAGAGAGAAATAAGGAAAAGGAGAGGAAAGAAATGGAGAAGAGGAAAAGAGGAAAAGAGGTGGAAATCGACATATATCCGTTTCAAGCGCGATTAATCGGGTAAGGGTGAGAAGTTTCGATTATATTGCGATTGTATATGTCTATGTGTGTGATTGTGTGAATGTTTTCTTGTTTTTACAATGTTTTTACATTTGATAAATTGATGAACAATTGATAGAAATCGATGTTTTCACGGATGAATTTTGATATAAACTGCGTAGAATACTTATTGATTATGTTGGAACATGTTTTGGTTGATATATTATGATTTGGAAGTGTTTGGGTGGAATAAATGATGAATTTTGGTCCCATATGACCTATATTGACGCTGCTGTGAATTTCTGGGTTCGCAGGTTCGCTTTGCGAACCCCAGCGAAGGGGAAAGCGAAGGTTCGCCCAGAAGTTCGCATTGCGAACTTTATGCTATTTTTTCCTCTGCCACGGTTCGCTGGGAGTTCGCATTGCGAATAAGAAAGCGAACGTGACAGGTTTTCAATTTTGTTTCCTTCATAACTTTTGATCCGTAACTCGGATTGAGGCACGGTCGGATGCATTGGAAAGCTATTTCAATGCTCTTTATGATAGTGGAATAGGAACATATGTTTATGCCATGGTTTGATAAGAAAATATGGAAAAGTGATGTATGTGTGAATACGGTAGTCCCCGGTTCCACCAATATTCATGAATCGGGAATCCGATTGATATGGGACTTGAAGCCTTGGAAAGAGAATCCAACATGCTAGTAAATGGTTATGTGATACCATGTGATAACTAAGAATATTTGGTAGAGGATGATTAGTGGTTTGTAGGTTTTGTTGTGTTTGTTGGTGTTCGATGCGATATGCTATCGTCATATAAATGTGGGGCTTTTGTGTTATTTATACGATGTTGATGCATGTGATAATGATGTTGTTGTATGGTAAAATACATTGTTTGATTGAATATCAACGTATGTTGTGATGATGGTTTGTAGCCTTATGGCAAATAAATGCATTGTTTTGGGTTTGATTTCAATGCATGATTATTGATGTTGAGATGGTTCACATGGTTATGTATGTTATGCATTTGATTGTCACGAGTCATTGTATGCCAAACATCATGATATGCATTCTTGTGATGTCGTGTCCCCTAGTGGGTGTGAGCGACGAAACGATTCCTGAGGGAATCTGCTGTAACGGTCGTGTGCCTTATACAAAGAGGACCTAAAGCGACGTTATAGACGATCGTGTGCCTTATACAAAGAGGACCTAAAGCGATCGGATCGTGTGCCTTATACAAAGAGGACCTAAAGCGATCCATAAACGTCGTGTGCCTTATACAAAGAGGACCTAAAGCAATGGGGAACATCGTGTGCCCGACGGGGAGTTACACTAAGTAACAAACGATGATTCCAATAATTCCCGAGTGAATTAATGATGAGAATGATGGATGGTACCGCATTGCATTGCATAGAGTCGTTGTGTCGGTCTCTTTGCATTTGCATAAATCATGAATGGATTGATTATGTGTGGAAAATCATGAATGGATTGATTATGTGTGGAAAATCATGAATGGATTGATTATGTGTGGAAAATTGTGAATTGATTGATTATGTGTTGAGCTCGCGATAGCATTGGTGAATTGATATGCATTTGTGATAAATGTATTGGTTATGGATGATATGTTTTATGTATAGACATATGGTATGTTTTGTGGGGATGTGGTACATTACAATGATTGTATTAATTCTCTATGGTATGCTATATATGAATATACGTGATGTCGTGGTGTGTTTCCATATGTTATAACTTTGGTATGCCTTATGTACGAATATGTGATTATGTTGGTATAATTGATATATGCTATGTTGTTGGATTATTAGAAATATGTTATGTATCTGTGGCATGTTGTATGTATTAATATGTGATGTTTGTGGTGAGAATAATTATGCATGTGAATTTATATGTGTTTGCATATTATTATGCAACTTGATTTAGTTGTTATTTCTCACCCTTCTGCTGTGTTTTGTTGCTCTATGAGGCAATTGTAGATTAGTATCTTGGAGGCTTTTGTGAAGATTAGTTCTCCATCCTTTTGTCGAACTGTCTGCTCTGATACGTAACACGGGAGTCGGGGAACGCTTTTGTTATATATGTATACATTTGTTGGATCTATTTTGTATTACCTTTGTATGAATATTTTGATGTTATAAAACAATTTATTTTGTAAAACAAGTCAGTTATGGATCTTTCCGCTTTATTCCATAATTGAACTTTCCCTTTGTTGGAAAAAGTTTCCCTTTTAGGTTTATTCCATTTTGTGTTATGTATCAAATGTATGAGCAGGGATTGTGTTGTTTTTCTCAAATGTGGCATCCTTATTTCTGTCGAAAAGAATTTATTTTTATTCACTCTGATTTAATTATGTATTATTTAGTGCGATGGGAATTGGGGTGTTACATTAGTGGTATCAGAGCAGGTCGGTCCGTCCGACCAAGTTGTTGAGTCAGTTGGTGTAACAGTTGAATACTGTCGTTGTTGTTTGTTCCTTAGTATGTGATATGTGTGTGAAACACTGTCAGTACTTTCTGGTTTTCTAATCCTTTGTCTGCAGGACTTAGAATGAGATAAGTGGGGGAGAAGCTGGTGCTTCTCCAAGTTGTTTCAGGTGTGGAGCGTAGGCTCAGTGTGCCGTTGATTGCAAGATTGTGAGTGTTAGTTGGACAGTGTTGTTCCCGGTTCTGGAGGGAATGCGGAGGTAAGGTTTATGTCAACTAAGGATTTGTGCCTTAGGTAGTTTTGTGCACAAGATGCAAGAAATGCTATTATAGTTTGGTAAAGACGGTTTATGCCCCATCATGATTGTCGGCTATCTATTGACAAATTGAGGAACTAATCACCCTTAATCTCTTGTTGATAGTAGACGAAATTATGTTGGATGGAATATACGTGTCTTTCTGGCTTTGATAGTGTGTGCAATGAATTGTTGGAATTAAGGAAATGGTTACGGATTGTTTTGTTGAGTCAATGAAGATTCTTATATCGGAAGATGAGACGGATTAGAGGTTTTGGTATGTTGGGCCAGTTGGGAAGTCATTGAGAGAGAACGATTGGGTATCGTTAATGGTTGTTCTCAGAGAGTGGAGTGTGAACTTAAATTTGACGAAGGTGAGGATTTGAGGTTTGGATCTGCTAAGTAAGTAGAAGAACTTTTAGGACGTGAAACTCAGATGTTTATCATGTGTGTGATGATAGTGTTCTAGAAATTGGCAGGAAGCCACAGTGATGGGCCGTCAGTTGTGCATGGTTTTCAGATGTGTTTTTGGATGAAACATTAGTGTGTCGACTTGAAGAGGTCCAACATGGTTGGTAAGGAAAAGGATGGTAGCATGAGGTTGCGTGTTAATCAGTGAGTAGTATGGAAACTTGCGGTTGTGTTCTGGATAGCTTGAGTTTTGAATTATGACGAATTGCGAACGATTTGAATTTCCTTGATGGTATTACTTTTGTTATGGGTTGAGATCTCGTGTCAGCAGAAACCTTGAGTGAGTTGGAACCCTGTAAGAAGAATTGATATGGAATGTGGTAACCAGAGACTGTTAAGCTATTTTGGATCAATTGTTTCGAGCTCAGAATGAATTTTGAAGGTTGTATATGTTATGGTTGTGGAGTATATGAATCGTATCTTCCATACTTGTTTGGATAAGTTTATAGTGATGTTTATTGGATGATATTCTGATTTATTTTAAATCAAAGGATGAGTATGTAGAGTATTTGAGGATTGAGTTAGAAGGGCTGAAAGAGATGGAGTTTTCTACTAAATTATCGAAGTGAGAATTTTGGTTGAAAAAGGTTAGTTTTCTTGGTTATGTTATTTCCGATGATGGTATTGTTGTGTATCTATCCAAAATAGATGCAGTTCTACATTGAGAGACTCCGAAGTCGGTTAAGGAGATTAGAAACTTTTGGGCTTAGTTGGTTGTTACTGCAGGTTATGGAAGACTTTGCTAAGTTCGTACTTCTGTTATCTCAGTTGACTTGCAAAGGGTAAGTCGTTTATTTTGGATGTTTGTTGTGAGTAAGTTTTGGTGAGCTGAAGTAGAGATTAACTACGGCTCCAATTTTGATTCTGCTTGATCCTAATAAACTGTTTATGGAATATTGGGATGCGTCCTTGATGAGTATAGTTAGTGTGTTAATGCGAGATGGTAAGGTCATTTCTTATGCTTTACGACAATTGGGGATTCATGATTTCAAGATGGTTGCGGTTACTTTTGTGTTGAGAATCTAGAGGAATTATTTTGAGGGTTTTAGGTTCAAGGTGTTTGGTAATCATAAGGGTTTATAGTACTTGTTTGGTCATAAGGAATAAACCAGGAGACAACGAGGATGGTTGGAATTCCTGATTAGTTATGACCTTGGCTCGAATTATCCTATTGGTAAAATTAATGTCATGTCTGATGAGTTAAGTCGAAAGTTTTTACATATGTCTGCTTTGATGGTTAAAGAGTGGGAACTTTTGGAAGAATTTAGAGATTTGAGTTGGTGTGTGAATTGACATCTGAAAGTGTGAGGTTGGGTATATTAAAAGTGAACAGTGATTTTTGGTGAATATGAGAAAGAGTTAGACTTTGGACGTGAAATTGGTAGTTTTGATGGTTACGAGTCATCAGAGTGCGTAGCGGAAGCGTGATGTGGCACATTTTGTATATACGTGTGTGACTTGTAAGAGTTCATAGGTGGAACATTGAAAACATGTAGGAGTGATGAGACCATTGGACGTTTCAGAATGGAAGTGTTAGGTGAAAGGTTTAAATATTATTCATGGGCTACTATGTAGATGGATGTTTTGGTTATATGTTCGATTGGGGAATCGTAGCATTGTTGCAATATTGTTGGGTGACAAGGATGTTGGTATTGTGGTTACGTAGGGGTTGTTGAAACGATGTTGTGTCGTGGGACTTTAGGTTCTTGCTTTTGTTGTTGCCTCGTTTCCATCGTGCTGGTTCGAGTGCGAGTAGCTAATTCCTGTGTGGGGGATTAGGGGAATGTTACCTGGGTGTTGGTAACATGGTTTTCTTTGAGTCGTGAGTTAGTCTTCAAGTGCATTGTATGGGATTTGCATCTTGTCGTTGTAGTTGTCGTCGTTGTCGTGCCATTGTTGTAGTTGCTATTAGCAAGGTGGTTTGTCAGTTTGTGTTATTCGTGGTGTGCCTTTTGTTGGCATGATAGTTTGTTAGTCGTATCCGGAGTTGTTCGTATCAGTATATTTTTGAGGACGAAAATGTCTAAGTGGGGGAGAATTGTAACGCCCCATTTTGTCCGATTTATTTAATCGAGTCGATTTAATTATTTTCGTTTTTATATTATTTTATTCTTGACTTTTATTTGGCAATATATTATTTTTCATCGTTATTATGTTTTATCGCATTTTGAGAGCGTTTGCGAGATATTTGAGCTGAGGGGTAAAATGGTCATTTTGAGAGGTTAGATATTTTAGAAAAATTAGATATTTTTAATAAATAGAAAGTGGAGAGAAAAAGAGAGAAAAGAAAGGGAAAGGAAAGAAAGAGAGAAAGAAGGAAAAGGAGAGGAAAGAAATAGAGAAGAGGAAAAGAGGTGGAAATCGACATAGATCCGTTTCAAGCGCGATTAATTAGGTAAGGGCGAGAAGTTTCGATTATATTGCGATTGTATATGTATATGTGTGTGATTGTGTGAATGTTTTCTTGTTTTTACAATGTTTTTACATTTGATAAATTGATGAACAATTGATAGAAATCGATATTTTCACGGATGAATTTCGATATAAACTGCGTAGAATATTTGTTGATTATGTTGGAACATGTTTTGGTTGATATATTGTGATTTGGAAGTATTTGGGTGGAAGAAATGATGAATTTTGGTCCCATATGACCTATATTGACGCTGCTGTGAATTTCTGGGTTCGCAGGTTCGCTTTGCGAACCCCAGCGAAGGGGAAAGCGAAGATTCGCCCAGAAGTTCGCATTGCGAACTTTATGCTATTTTTTCCTCTGCCACAGTTCGCTGGGAGTTCGCATTGCGAATAAGAAAGCGAACGTGACAGGTTTTCCATTTTGTTTCCTTCATAACTTTTGATCCGTAACTCGGATTGAGGCACGGTCAGATGCATTGGAAAGCTATTTCAATGCTCTTTATGATAGTGGAATAGGAACATATGTTTATGCCATGGATTGATAAGAAAATATGGAAAAGTGATGTATGTGTGAATACGGTAGTCCCCGGTTCCACCAAAATTCATGAATCGGGAATCCGATTGATATGGGACTTGAAGCCTTGGAAAGAGAATCCAAAATGCTAGTAAATGGTTATGTGATACCATGTGTTAACTAAGAATATTTGGTAGAGGATGATTAGTGGTTTGTAGGTTTTGTTGTGTTTGTTGGTGTTCGATGCGATATGCTATCATCATATAAATGTGGGGCTTTTGTGCTATTTATACGATGTTGATGCGTGTGATAATGATGTTGTTGTGTGGTAAAATACATTATTTGATTGAATATCAACGTATGTTGTGATGATGGTTTGTGGCCTTATGGCAAACAAATGCGTTGTTTTGGGTTTGATTTCAATGCATGATTATTGATGTTGAGATGGTTCACATGGTTATGTATGTTATGCATTTGATTATCATGAGTCATTGTATGCCAAACATCATGATATGCATTCTTGTGATGTCGTGTGCCCTAGTGGGTGTGAGAGACGAAACGATTCCTGAGGGAATCTGCTGTAACGGTCGTGTGTCTTATACAAAGAGGACCTAAAGCGAAATTATAGACGATCGTGTGCCTTATACAAAGAGGACCTAAAGTGATCGGATCGTGTGCCTTATACAAAGAGGACCTAAAGCGATTCATAAACGTCGTGTGCCTTATACAAAGAGGACCTAAAGCGACGAGGAACATCTTGTGCCCGACGGGGAGTTACACTAAGTAACAAGCGATGATTCCAATAATTCCTGAGTGAATTAATGATAAGAATGATGGATGGTACCGCATTGCATTGCATAGAATCGTTGTGTCGGTCTCTTTGCATTTGCATAAATCATGAATGGATTGATTATGTGTGGAAAATCATGAATGGATTGATTATGTGTGGAAAATTGTGAATTGATTGATTATGTGTTGAGCTCGCGATAGCATTGGTGAATTGATATGCATTTGTGATAAATGTATTGGTTATGGATGATATGTTTTATGTATAGACATATGCTATGTTTTGTGGGGATGTGGTACATTACAATGATTGTATTAATTCTCGATGGTATGCTATATATGAATATGCGTGATGTGGTGGTGTGTTTCCATATGTTATAACTTTGGTATGCCTTATGTGCGAATATGTGATTATGTTGGTATAATTGATATATGCTATGTTGTTGGATTATTAGAAATATGTTATGTATCTGTGGCATGTTGTATGTATTAATATGTGATGCTTGTGGTGAGAATAATTATGCATGTGAATTTATATGTGTTTGCATATTATTATGCAATCTTGATTTAGTTGTTATTTCTCACCCTTCTGTTGTGTTTTGTTGCTCTATGAGGCAATTGCAGATTAGTATTTTGTAAAACAAGTCAGTTATGGATCTTTCCGCTTTATTCCATAATTGAACTTTCCCTTTGTTGGAAAAAGTTTCCCTTTTAGGTTTATTCCATTTTGTGTTATGTATCAAATGTATGAGCAGGGATTGTGTTGTTTTTCTCAAATGTGGCATCCTTATTTCTGTCGAAAAGAATTTATTTTTATTCACTCTGATTTAATTATGTATTATTTAGTGCGATGGGAATTGGGGTGTTACACCAAAGCCTCTCCTTATGAGAGTTCTCATTTTATCACGTGTCATTCATGTACTTTATAAAGATGAAAATTGCTACACTAATTCTCAAGGATCAACAAAGAATGACATAATATCTATCTTGTTGAATTTATGTCCAATATGACAAACACTACTACAAAATACACATTCGGTAACATAATATTACCACGGTCATGCCTTCCACCGTTGTAATATATGAAACTAGATGTGCCTAATGCTTATTTATTTTTTTGAAAGTCATTTTATCACGGTTGATAGACACAACCATGGTGATAGAGTGAGTGGTACAAGATTTGAATCCTGGCATCTATAATTTTTTCATTTTGCCTATTACAAAAAACGTGTGTCACACTACTACAAAACTCGTAAACAACAACGCCAGGTTCATCACGGAAGAAATATACACCGTTGTAATAAATTAAATTTTTGCGTCAGTCAGCAGCTGGATATAAGAACAGTGATTTAATGACGGTTCTCTTAAAAAACGGTGGTAATAAATGATGTCTGAAGAGCTTCGATCCTCAGCAACATTATTTTTTCCTCTTTTTAGAGTACATTAAGCGTGTGCCACTTAAGTCCTTTAAATAAAAAATAAAATGTATATTATTTTACAATGGTTAGTTTAAACAACCGTTGTTATATGCTTATGTCACTTATGTGAATTATTAAAAAAATTAAATTTTAAATGATTTTACAACGGTGGAGAAAGTCAATTGTTGTTAGAGGATGATGAAAAATGAATGAGGAAGATGAAGAATCAGCAATGTTTTTTTGAATTAAAGAAATAATAATGACTTTCAACTAAAACGATTAGATTTTTAATGTAAAGAGAAGATGAAGAATCAGAGAAATCTTTATAAATACGTTATTCCTCTTATTACCATCACACAAGCAGCATCATTGAAGAGAATTAAACAAAATGAATTCCAACAATGAAGTTCAAGAAGTCCAACAAACTGTAGATCTTCAAGAAGAAGTTGTCCAATAAGTTCAACAAACTGCGCGTGTGGTTAAAGATGCAGATGTTCAAGAAGTTACCAAGGTCATAGACGTCCAAGAAGAAGTCCAGGTTGCAGAGGCTTCAGAGGTCCAACCAGTTTTCCAACCCGAACAAGCTGTACAGACCCAACAGGCGGTCGCCTTGCAAGATTTACGAGCCAGGAGGAGAAGAAGGAGACACAGAAGAAAGAGAAGAAGGACATTTATTTTCGATTCGATTCTGATATGAACATGAATGAAAACTTTATCACCTATGTGGTAAACTCATCACATAACCTTAAATGAAAAATATATGAACCCAAGTCACCACGGTTCTACCAAAACCGTGGTGATATCTCTAAACTCAGGCACTAACTTTATGCTATATTTTTTAATTAAAAATTGTATATAGTATAATTACGGTTGTAAGGATAACAGATATGATAGGTGCTGAGAATGTCTGCCCTCTCTCTAGAAATCGTCCAACTTCTTCCTCTTTAGCTTTTTCGATTTCGGTGGTGATTTCCACAGTTTCGACCTAGTGAAGTCATTGGGTTATCTTCGGCTTATATTCCTAGCTTTTGAGTTTAGGGGCCTTGGTAATCCTTTCGGCTTCATTCCGGTGTCAGGATTGTGTGTTGCGCTTTTTCGCCGACACCGGAGCTTCCCCTGTCTTCTCAGTTAAGTGATCGATCCGCAGTTTTATCTCTTTTTATTTCGTTTGAGTCAAACATGGCTTGGGAGAGGATAACTAGAAAGAAAAAAAGGGGTTCCTACGAAAGTCTCTCCATTTGGAAGGAAAACGCTGGTAAAGGAGCTTTATATGGGGAACCAACTACCTCTTTCTTTGTGACCGAATTCCCGGAGAAGATGAATGTTAAAGATCTTTTTGAGGTGCTCAAGGTACATGGTGTGATTTTAGAAGTCTTTATTTCAGCAAGAAGAGACAAACGTGGTAGAAGATTCGGCTTCGCTAAGTTCCGAAAAGTGCACGACGCTCGCATTCTGGCCTGCAACCTTGATAGAATAAAATTAGAAGGCAAGAAGATTCATGTCAATATCCCCACATTCAACAAGTCTAACAGCCAATCTAATTTGGGCAAGGAAATACCTACGAAGAAGATCAGCCCCCAGGGCCCAGTCAGAAGATTCGAGAAATTTTATACTCAGGAGAAATCGTACGCTAATGTGGTCGGAAGAGAAGATTATAACGCTAAGGGGAGTGACAAGGTGGGAGGAAATTGTGTATCTTTAGAAGTGGATAATGTTTGTTTGGAGAAGTTGAAACAGATGAGGGTAGGAGTGGTGATGGAGGACGGAAATGCATTCAACATCCAGAGAAATATTAATGAAGAAGGTTTCTTTAATATCAAGGCTACTCCTATTAGAGCGTCCATGTGCCTGCTAGAAGACATCACAGGTGGTGACATTGAAGATTTTGTGAAAGACGCGCAGGAATGGCTGGATGTGTGGCTTAGAGAAGTTCAATTGTGGTCACCGGAGTTGACAGATATAGATAAATTTGTGTGGGTAAAATGCTACGGGTTACCAAGTTACGCCTGTAATGTATCTAATTTCAATCTGATCTCCCACTATCTGGGTACTTTCTAACAGTGCGACGAGTCCACCAGGAATAAATCTAGGCTTGACGCTGCAAGATTGCTGATTAAAACGAAAAAGAAGGTTATCCTAAACTTGAAGATTAGGGTCGAGGTTAACAATTGTATCTTCACTATTTCTATTTTCGAAGATTTTTGTTGTGGTCGGTCAGTACTATTTAGGGAGGAAGAAGACGAGTTGATTGACTCCTATGAGTTTGAATCCACTTTTCATTCTGATGAGTTTGAATCCACTTTTCATTCCGATGAGGAGGGCGCGTGGGAATCAGACGAAGAGGTGGATTGTGAGGATTCTAGTTTCTCGGAGGTCGTGCCTGAGGAGAGAGACTCTTTACAAAAGGAACAATTGTCTAATGGTTGTATCCCAAACTCTGATAACCTGTCCTTAGTTGGTGAAATCTTAGAGAACTGTGTACATTTTGGTGAGTCCGAGGATATTATAGGTAAGGAAAAGTCTTTGGTGTATAAAGGCAACTTTGAGACTGGCAAGGGATATTCATTATTAAGAGGCAATCAGAAAGGTAAAGTCGTTTTATCTACTGAAGCAAACTCTATAGCTCGTCCTGTTGGATTTGAACCAGACAAGGTCGTTGATACTAATCATAATGATTATTGCAATGGAGACTTTATTGTGGACTTGGGCCTTCTAAACCCAATCACAGGAACACCTGGGGGTAGTGTTGGGCCTTCAAATTGGGGCAAAACTAAAAAGAAGAAACTACTCCACGAGGTTTATAACTACATTAAGATACCCTATATGCCTTCCTATTTCTCTAATCTGCTCAACTCAGCTTTGAGGGATTTAGAAACTTCTCCTAAAAGGAAGAGTAACAGGGCATCTCCTAAAAGAAGAACTAATAAAACTATCTCTAATGAGTCTAGTGCCTCCCTCATGTGCTGTGAGTCAATTACTGACACTTATATGGTTAGAAGCAACATGAGATGTCGAAAAGCTCTAGAGGAAGTTCCCACCAAAATGCGTAAATCCTTGTTGAGATTGGGGATATCAGATGAGGTTGGTGAAGATGGTCTAGATAGCATGTTAAGGAACCTGGACAACGACGACATGGTTGCAAGGGTTGGTAAGAAGGTTGTTGCTATAGGTGGCTCATGAATATTGTATCATACAATGTTCGAGGATGCTGTAGCCCTCTTAAGAGACGACGAGTTACTCAAATTCGCTCAAGAGGTATGTCAGATATTTGTCTGATTCAGGAAACTAAAATCCCTGAATTGGATCCCAAAGTGGTTTTTAGCTTATGGAGTAGCAAGGATGTGGATTGGTCGGGCTTGAAATCAGTTGGCAGATCTGGAGGCATCTTGACAATATGGAAGCGTAATGTTCTGACTGCTTGCTCTAGCTTCTGTGGTTTTGGATTTCTGGGGGTTGAATTCATGTTGAAAAATTAAAAGTTGATTGTGGTAAACGTGTACTCTCCTCGTGGGCTGTCGGATAAAAAGAGACTGTGGAGGGAGTTACTTGAAGTCAAGAGGAGTTTTCATGGAGGAGGGTGGATTGTGGGGGGGGGGGGGGGGGGATTTTAACGCAGTCAAAAACGGGGAAGAAAGGAAAGGTATTAGGGAACCTAACACCAACGGTATGAGGGAATTTGGGGCTTTCATAGATGACATGAACTTGTTCGACCTTTCGGTTTCTGGGAATAGGTTCACATGGTTCAATTCTAACGGCCAAAGTAGAAGTCGATTGGATAGAATTTTGGTGGATGATCTAGCAATCAAAATTTTATCCCTGAAGAACCAAGAGGTGGGTGATAGAGACGTGTCGGATCACCGTCCTGTGTGGCTGAAGTCCAAAGATATCAACTGGGGTCCTACGCCATTTAGGACATTCAATTGTTGGCAGTCTCATAAAGATTTTCTCCCATTTGTGAAACTTAAGTGGGATTTCTACTCCTTCACTGGTTCTTTCAGCATTATCCTTCTCAAGAAGATGCAAGCTCTTAAAGGTGATATGAGACATTGGAATATTAAGGTTTTTGGGTGGTTGGAGCTTAAAATAGAGGAAAAAGTTCGTCAACTTAATCAGCTTGAGAGGAGCTCGGAGATGGATAATGGAGGCCATGTCGAAGAATCTATAAAAGAGAGGCTCGGAATTCAGGAGGATATGTGGTCCAACCTGAGATTAAAGGAGAGTGTGTTGGCTCAGAAATCTTGCGTGAGATGGCTTCAAGATGGAGACTCCAATTCCAAATACTTTCACAACTATCTCAAATCGAGGAATCGTTCTAACTATATTTCAGCTATAAGAATGGAAGGCAATTTAGTGGAGGACCCTGAGAAGATAAAGCACGAAGCTAAGAAGTTCTTCGAACCCAGATTTCAGAAATAACCTTTGATTAGCAGTAGGTTCAACTCAGTTTGTGTCTCGTGTTTATATGATCATGACAGAGCTATTCTTGAGGCTGATTTTACTGCTGAAGACGTGAAAATAGTTGTTTTTAACTATGATGGCAATAAATGCCCAGGGGTCGACGGATTCCACTTCTCATTCATCAAAGTGTGCTGGGATATTATTGGAGTGGATTTATCTAACTGTATTTTAGAGTTCTTCAGGACTGGCTTTCTGCCTAAGATGTTTGTTTCCTCCTTTATTTCGTTGGTACCGAAGAGTGACAATCCTCAAGGTTTCGAAGATTTCAGGCCTATCAGTCTCGTGAGTTGTGTTATCAAGACTATATCCAAGATGTTGGCAGGCAGATTGGGCAAGTTCATCCATAAGATTATCTCCCCCTCTCAAACTGCTTTCATCCCTGGTCGCCAGATATTCGACGGTGTTCTCTTAGCCAATGAGATTGCAGACTACGCTAAAAGACTTAAGAAAGAGTTCTTATTTTTTAAAGTCGATTTTCCGAGGACGTATGATTGTGTTGATTGGTGATATCTCGAAAATTTACTTATTAAGATGGGTTTTGGCTGCAACTGGTTGAAGTGGGTGCGAGGATCAGTTTTTAAGAGTCACTTTTCGATCCTTATTAACGGCAGCCCTTCGAAGGACTTTATGGCTGGCAGGGGTTTGAAACAGGGCGATCCATTAGCCCCTTACTTGTTTTCCATTGTTGTTGAGGGTCTGGCTTGTTTGGTTAGAGCTGCATCAGATAATAACATGTTGTCCCCATTCAAACTTCAGGATTCCCCCTCTCCTTGTTTGCTCCAGTTTGCAGATGATACTCTGCTTATTGGGGATGGTTCGGTGCGCAATATTTGGACTTTCAAGGCTATTCTGAGGGCGTTCGAAGTTACCTCTGGCCTCAAAATCAACTTCTCCAAGAGTTGCTTGTATGGCGTTGGAGTCGACGCAGATATTCTTACAGCTGCAGAACATTTTCTGCATTGCAAATCAGGTTCTCTCCCCTTCAAATTCCTGGGCCTTTTAGTTGGAGGAAACCATCGTCGGTATTGTTTTTGGAACCCTGTCATAACGTGTTTGAGAAAGAAGCTTTCTAGCTGGAACGGACGGAGCTTGTCTTTTGGGGGAAGAGTTACCTTGCTAAACTCGGTTCTCGCCAATATGCCTATTCACCACCTAGCTTTCTATAAGGCTCCCAAGAAGGTGGTGAAGGAGATTATTGCGATACAAAGATGATTTCTTTGGGCAGGAGCTTCCGATAAAGGGTACGTGTCATGGATTTCCTGGAAATCAGTTTGCAAACCAAAGGAACTCGGAGGCCTTGGAGTTAAACATGTTGGTCGTTTCAATTGTGCCCTGTGAGCAAAATGGATTTGGAAATTTTATCGTGGAGGAAACGAAATATGGAGACAGACTCTGGTTAACAGATACGGCAACTTGAGCATCAAAATGCAACTTGCTGCTGAAGATGGTTTATCGAAGAATGAATCTCTATAGTTGAAGGACCTTTTATCTATATCTATTTCTGATTCCTTCTGTTGATTCAGTGATTTTCTGGATTGCTCTGTTGGTGTAGGAACTAACATGACTTTTTGGCATTCGATTTGGATAGGAAACGAGACGTTGAAATATCGTTTCCCTAATCTGTTCCAGGTTTGCAGGAATCAATCTAGCTCTGTTAAAGACATGGGGGAGTGGGACGGTGAAACTTGGAGATGGAGGGTGAGTGACTATTTGGATATCGGTGACCCTATTACGGAACACGAGTGGAACAATTGCTGTCAGTTGCTGGAACAAACCACTCTCAATAAAGACGAAATCGATGTTTGGAGTTGGACTCTTCATGACTCTAATTCGTTCATGGTCAACTCGTATTACTATGCTTTGAACTGCTCTGTATATGATAGTGAGGCTGATATGGTTAATGCTGATTTGCTGCAACTTCTGTGGAAAACGGCGCTCCCGGCGACTGTTCAAATTTTTGGGTGGAGATTGGCTCTTGACAGGCTGCCTACAAGATCCAATTTGGCAATCAGAAGGCTTATTGTTAATGATCATGATAAGGTATGTATATTTTGTTTTCACCACCTAGAAGAATCGTTTCACCTCTTCTTCTCCTGCATCAAAACCGAATTGCTTTGGAACAAAATTTGCGAGTGGGTGGACATAGACAGAATTTCGGAATCTAATTGTTCCCTCCATGCGAAGACTTGGAATTCGAGGCTTAAAGGTCATTGTGCAGCGGGAAAGATAAATTCTCTTTGGTTTATTACTTGTTGGATTATTTGGAGATTTAGAAACAATATATTGTTCAATGACGTGGTGTTTAACGCTGTTGACATTGTCAATGAGATCAAAACTTACTCGTGGAATTAGTTGATTTTAGGTAGCCACGATAGTAAGTCTTGTAGATTATACGAATGGTATAAATTCCCATTAGATTTTTTGTAATTTCGTTGTCGGACCGGTGGTTGTATTATTTGGTTCGAGATTTCCTTAATCTCCTTTATTGAATTTGCTTATAAAAAAAAAGATATGATAGGTGCTCCTTTCTTTTTAATTTATCACTACGGTTATCATTTGTAACTGTCGTTAAATAGTTTGCTATTATTTTAAAATATAAATTATAATTACGGTTGTAGTTAACAACCGTAACGAAAAGTGATAGTTTTTAATATATAAACGAAACTATGTGGCCTACTTCATATATGTCGTTTCTCTCTAAAGAGAACCCCAACACAACCCTCTCCTCTCATGAATCTTAACCAAAATCTGACCAATGATGATTTGGTTATTTTATCTCAAAACTGTAGAAATTTGGTAGAGCTTTCATTGCTTGGTTGCCCTCTTCTTAACTCAGGTTAGGATCAAATAGCTGAAAATGTGATCAATTGCAATTGACTTAATTAATTGGACGTGAATCTGTAGATGAAGTCTCTAATTTGATTAAATTGAACCTTTGAGATGATCAAAATATCAATAAGCACCAAATAGCCAACATATGCCATTTTGATAATTGTTTTGTTTGCTTAGTACTCCTTGCTAACCAATATTAGCAACAAAGAGAAAAAGAAACAGAGGGTGGGGTGGGGTTGCAATATGGTGATTTTTCTTGTTTAAAATTACTTTACAGCGATTGACCACTGACCACCTAATCAAATGCTGAAAATTTACGGTTTGACAATGTAATTTTTCATTGCAGATTCTCAACATATAATTTCACGTGCATGGCCAGGCTTGGTCTCTATACATCTAGAGGTTTGTTAATCTTTTTCCCATTTCCCCTTATAAAATATTGGAATTACCGTATGCATGGTTATAACATGATATATAATCATATACAGATATAGACACAAAAAGGATGTTGTCTATGTATCATGAATATACCTCCTTAGTTAGTTTACCCGAAAAGCTGAAACTGAGTAACCAGCTGTCATTTTAAAAGAAAATATTATAGTTTAGATTACACATATATGCATCATAGTTCTTTCATTGGTAACGTGTGATGGATTAGCAAATGGGAAAAAGCAACTAGTCCAACCTCTTCCAGATTGGATTAGAGGAAATGGACTTGACGAGGCAGTTAACTTAGCTGACACGCTGCAACTGTGGTCGCGAGATTGGTTTTTATTGTTTGTTGACAAATTCTTGGATAGTGATGGAGACATTGGTTTGTCAAAGAAAGCGTAGTAATATGTCGACAATCTTACCATGGAGCAGAAGTAATAAGACCAGTACGATCAGTGCGACAACTATTTTGTGTGCTTTCTGGCTTGTTGTTATACATAGTGCTCGAAGTCAGAAGCTGTGCAAATAACCATGCACTTGCAAAGGAAAACAACACTGCAAATCTGTCAAATTTAAACTTCTTGGGGCTTATATAACGATGAAGATACTGCAGCACCATTGAAAACAATAAAGACTTCAGAATTAGAACCAAAATTTAAGAAACAGAAAATCTTAGATTTAAAATTAGTGTACTTGCCTGAGAGATGAAAACCATAACAATAAGCGCTGGAAGTCCAACTTCAACACACGATGCGAACTGCAACAGTGAGCAAACAAATTAGAAGTTATGAAAAATTAAGACATAAGATACAAGATCAAAACCCTTTGAATGAAAAATTTCAAAAGTAAGGACATGTATACCATAGGGAAACCAAGATTATAGAGACCAAGTCCGATGAAAGTTACATAAGAAACCACACAGAGTGGACTAAGGAACCTGAAGAAGCACGAGAAGAATCTATTAACAAACTGGATATACACTGACACTGACACACACTACTACAAAACGCACAAACAACAACGCCAGGCTTACAACGGATTGCCTATACACCGTTGTAATAGATGCGCGTTTTTTTTTTTAATCTCGTTAAAAGGCTTTTAATGACGGTTAATATTCAAACCGTGGTGAAATGTGAGGCCTTTCACGACGGGTATGTTTTCAACCGTCCTTATAGGTAGCGCATGGTCATGTGTTCAATTCCCAGCACCAACATTTATGGTTTTTTACATATTATTTCAAAATGCCCACATCCTTTCACCACTGATATGTTTTCAACCGTCATTATAGCCAATAATTTAGTTTTAGGTCTTGCACTTCAAAAAATCGGTTTTAGGGAAAATCGTCTCCTTTTTGAGATCTGTTTCGTGCATCTGAAGCAGAAAAATCGTGCGGTCATTAGTCCCGTACTCTAAAAGAGCTACGGGACTTCACTCTCAAAACCCCAAATTCATCTTTTTTCTATTTTTAATGAATTTTTTACTATTTTCATAGTCTCAAAAAATTCTAAAAAAATTCTCAAAATTCTTATTTTACCTAATTAGATTAAATTTCATGTTTTTAGATTTTTCTGAATTTATTTTAATTATTTTTTCCTATTTTTTCAAAATGCTGACAAACCTTTCACAACGGGTATTTAAACCAACCGTTGTAATAGGTAGCTTTTTATACATATTTTTTCAAAATGATGACAGACCTTTCACCACGGGTAATTTAAACCAACCGTCATTAAAGGTAGCATCTTGTCATGGGTTCAAGTCCCAGCACCAGCATTTTTGGATTTTTTACTTATTTTTTCAATTCTCATTACCAACATTATAGGTGGCGCGCATATTGAGTTTATTCATTATCCTAAAACAAATCTTGGTCGTCCATTTAGTGATTTTCAACGGCCAATACATTACTATTAGTGATCCGCGTGAAACCTAAAACTCAGACGAACTACATCTTCTACCTCCAAACATCATCTTTCAGTTACGATACTCCATTTCTCCACTTAACCAAATTTCAGAACAAATTTCAGAACTCGAGTTAGCAATGTTAGTTATTGGTGTTCTTTTTTAATTATTTTTGTTCTTGTTATTCTTTTTTATTATTGTTGTTCTTGTTGTTATTATTGTTATTATTGTTGTTGTTTTTGTTGATGTTGTTGTTCTTGTTGTTATTATTGTTATTATTGTTGTTGTTGTTGTTGTTCTTCTTCTTCTTCTTCTTGTTCTGATTCTTTTTCTTGTTCTTGTTCTTGTTCTTGTTCTTGTTGTTGTTCTTGTTGTTCGTATTGTTGTTCTTGATGTTCTTACTATTGTTCTTGTTCTTATTGTTGTTCTTGATGTTCTTGCTATTGTTCTTGTTCTAATGCTGCAATTTTTTTTTTATTTTATTAAAAGACATACAACAATGGTTTTTTTAAAATAACCGTCATTATAGGTAGTGCTAATGCTATATTTTTTTATTTTATTAAAAGACATACAACAACGGGTATTTAAAATAACCGTCATTATAGGTAGCTCATTTTCCATATTTTTACAACGGTTACTGGGTCGTCATTGTACGTACCGCATATACAACAACACTCTACATAACAACGCCTTCGCCTGCATCATTATATGTCATTTCCAACCGTTGTTAAATGGGTTTTTTGTAGTAGTGACACCAGAGACATAAGGCAGGTTTTCAATCTCAAGATTAGGCGCTATATAAATCGAGGCCCAAGAATCCTATAACCATTTGGAAACATGAACATATAATCAAGGCACCTTGTATTCCCCTAACTATCATAGTGAACCTCTGATAAAATCAACCATATGGACCAAATCAACAACAAAATAAACTGGGAACGAACATAATAACAACAAAATGATCATGAAAAATAATTGACCTCATAAGGATCGGAGTATGAACTGTATCTGCGGGCTTCTACAACAGACATAATAGGAATCATGTAAGTGTATGAACCACCAACCATAGTTGGCAATCGTGTTCCGAACAAAGATTGAAGAAATGTGCTTAGTCCAGAAACAAACAGCGTATTCTGAATCATCTTGGCCTTCATTACCTACATTGAAATAAAAAACTTCACCTAATTGACAAAACTCATACTCTTAGTTTAAAAAAAACCTTACACACAAAAAGGTGCTTACATTGGTTCCACCCATTTGAGGTACAACTATAGTTGGAATCAAAATAGTCATGCCAAGAGTCAGAATGTAATGCTGGAACCCCAATAAAATTGCTTCAGCTGCATTTTAGTAACAAATCAAATTGAAAAGATAAGCAAGAAAGTATATTTATATAATAGTAAGTAATATGTGATTGAAAAAAATACTAACACCAAGGAGGAGGACTATTTATGCAATATTGAACACCAGGTAATTGTTCTTTCACTGGATGAGCTACTGGTAGTTTTTCTTGTTTTGCATCTTTAGACTGACTTTTTGCTGTCGCCGCCATCTCCGCCTTCATTTTAAGCCATATGTTGCAGGTAAACAAGGAAAGCTAACAAAGGGAAACAGATTTTTAGTTTCTGTTTAAAAAAATTTGTTGGTTAAATCATGCAAATAACAAAGCCATAATGAGTCTGTTTAAGAAAAAAACATTGGCATAATGAGTAAATAATTCCATTTATTTTGGTTTCTTCAGTTACTGTTATTGATATTTAAAACAAAACGTATTACATTGATTATGGTAACTTTTTTTTGAAAGTTTAATTAACACACTTTTGAAATTCTGCAAGGTTGCCGTTGCATCTCTTCCGCAGTTCCTCTGTCAATATGAAGGAAGACATTACGGCGTGGTGGCTTTTCTCTCTTGCTCTGATCAGTGTAAGCTTATTATTTATACAGGGAAGTAGAAAATGTCAAAGTTATTGTTTTATTTGATGATATTTATACAAATTGAAGCAATTATGTTGTAATTCCAGTTATTTCATGATTTCAATCTCGATCAACCTGTTTTTACAATTATAAATGAGGTGCTACCTAATGTCATTTGCTATAAGGCTACTGTTATTGGTGGGACATCATTTGACAGCCCAACATTTTTTACACTATAAAAGAGGCAGAACATGCTGCTGCCAAATTTGCTTTGAAGGAATTGCCAATTTCAGCTGACTTGTTTAAGAAGGCAAGTATTCTTTTAGTTTCTGATGTGATTTCCAATTGAAATATTTTAGATAATTTTTATCATCAAATTGATAACTAAATTTTTTAGTTTCTCATAGGGCTTCATGGAGGATTCTATCCGGGATTGAACACATGGATGATGCGAAAGGGAATGATGTGAGTGTGAAGAGGATAAGGGGGTATAGAAACAAGGTGGAATCTGAGTTGTCGAATATTTGCAGTGATATCATGAATATTATTGATGATTACCTTATTCCTTCATCTTCTGCAGGTGAATCTAGTGTCTTTTTCTATAAGATGAAAGGGGATTATTATCAGTATTTGGCGGAGTTTAAGAATGGTAACGAGAGGAAAGAAGCTGTTGATCGTTCCATGGAAGCTTCTCAGGTCTGCGTGTACTCAACTCGTGTATCACCAATGTTGAGTTATCAAAGAACTTTTTTTTTCTGCCAATTTATCGGAATGGGATTAGGCAGACATCATTTTCTATGATGATTTTCATATAACTATGCTTCTGCAAGATAACGACTTTGTCAATATCGGTACATATATATTGCAATGTGTCTCTGTGTTATGCCATCATGGTTGGAAACCTCCAGACATGTGCATATTGCCGAAGTCCATCAGCAATTGTAGTTCTGATGTTGATTCATGTTATTAGAAATGTATTACGTGACATTCATTATCTAGACAAAGCATAACTACTGTACGTTTATGTGTCTACTGCTGTATTTTCTTATTTCATTGGTATTGATAACTCAACGGTAAGCGAACAAAACGTTTATGTAGTTGTTTTGTATTGCATTTATTTAATGAAAAACACGTAGTTGTTTAACTTATTATATGTAAACATGATGTTAGGATGGTTGTTTTGGTTGTACTTTTGTTTATGGAATGTTTAGTGGTATACAAAATATTTGATTAAATAAAAATATTGGTTCTAAATCTAATTAAATATAATATAATTATGAAACTAAAACAAACATTCTATTTAAAGAAAACAGGGTGTAGAAATGCCAACATCAATGGCAAAATCGGGTGTAAAAATGCCAAATCAATGGTAAAATCAGGTGTAAAATGCCAACATCAATGGTAAAATCGGGTGTAAACATACCAACATCAATAGCAAAAACGGGTGTAATACACCGTGTTTTTACACCCTATTTAAAGAAAATAGGGTGTAAATTTGCAAATCTCTAAGGTATTCACTGCTCATTTTACATCCGATTTTTATGATATTGGGTGTAAATTCGTTTGATTGAAATGCTATTATTTATACATTTACACCCGTTTTCTATAAAATATGGTGTAAAGTGGAATATGTAACGCCCCGAAAATCTAAATTAATCATTTATTTATTTGTTTAATTAATTTAGAAGGAAGTAAGGAGTTTTGGTAATTTTGGAGAATTTTGGATCAAAAGAGTATTTTTAAATAATTTAATAGAATGAATAATTAATGTATTATTTATACTATTATTATTATTATTATTAAAAATAATAAGAAAAAGGACAAGGTGGTCATAAAGGAAAAAGGGCGAGGGTAGAGTTGGAAGTTCATAAACTGGGATATTTTAACTAAAGAAGAAGAGACCGATCACTTTCTAACTAATCGTGTTTTGTGAAGAACGCTGAAGAAGTGAGAAGAAGGAGAAGAACCCTAAGGCTTGAAGGTTGCTGAAGAATCTTGGAGAAGGAGGAAAGTTACTAAATTTCTCTAAGGTATGGGGAGTTTTCACGGTTTATTATAATTTTATAGGATTTGATTGATGAATAGATTAGGTATTTGTGGATTTTGAGTAATCGTGGTGTTTGATGATGTAGAATGAGTTAGGGATGAATGATTCGATGAAATATAATGAGATAGAATGTTATGTGTTGATGTATGTGTATTGTGTGAGTCTTTTGGGCAAATTTTCGTATTGGAAAAACTGAATTTTTGGGATGTTTGAAGTCTAAACGCAGCAGAAAAATCTTTTGAAAAATCTGGGTTTTCGCATCCTGACACGGGTCGTGTCACAGGACACGGGCGGCCGTGTCATGCCGCTGTTCCTACTGTATTTTTTTTCTGTTTTGGATTTGTGCTTCAGGGCTTCGGACACGGGCCGTGTCACAGGATACGGGCGGCCGTGTGTGGTTGCTGTATGTTGTCTGTTTGTGTTTTGGATATTGGAAGCCTGACACGGGCCGTGTCACAGGACATGGGTGGCCGTGTCAGGCAGCCGTCTTGCTGTTTTCTTTTTTTGTTGTTGTTTTCTTGAGGTTTCTCGACGTTTTCTCGTGCTGATCTTTTCTTGTCGAGTTGCTGTTGATGTAAGATGATAAAATATGATGGTATGATAAATACTTGTTGAATATGAAATGAATGATGCACACGTTGATTTTTGTTGAATTGAGAATGATTTCGCATCATTGCATTTCATAGCATTTTTATGTTGGGGCTTCGGTCCATTGGTAGCTTCAATCCCATTGTGCGGATTGAAGTGATACGTTGATTACGTTGTGCTCCTTTTGGAGGGTTGATGGCCAGTGTCCATCCACGTTGAATCGGTACCACATGCATCCTTTGCATTTCATTATAGTTGACATTGCATATGAATGATGTAATTGCGATTGGGTGTGAAGATTATGTTGATGACGCTATGATGTTGTTGCTGCTTATTCTGTTTATTTTCCACGTCCTTATATTATTATAATGAATTGTGATTTCTCACCCTGCCTGCTTGGAAATGTTGCCTCTTATGTGGGTAACTTGCAGATAACCAAGAGTAGATTTGCGATGCTGGAGGATGTAGCCGTGGAGTGTTTTCGCTTACCGTTGTTCATAGTAGTGTTTAGAGGTGTCCTGCTCTGTGTCATGTAACATCGGGTTGGGAATTATTCGTGAACCTCGTGTTCGTTCGGTTTATGTTTGAATTTTCATGTTGCGGATGTTATTTTGATTGGGATACATTTCTTTACGAAGCATTTTATTGATTTGAATTTAAAAGTATTGATTCCGCTGTGTAGTTGTCAAATTATGTTAATGATGAATGAATAACCCGTGTTACGGGGCAGGATAATGATTACTAAATGATGTTTTAATTATATGTGACACCTTTCTCATTGATGTTACTCTGATAATATGAATTATTTTTCTAAAAGTGTTTTTGGGGTAGAAGGGTGTTACATTAGTGGTATCAGAGCAGGTCGGTCCGTCCGTCCAAGTGGTCGAGTCGTAGTTAGTTTAACAATCGAGTATTGTTAACTAGTTCTGACTTTTGTTTATGTTGTAGTGATAAGTTGAGATGGCTGGAAGGAATGTTGCTGCAATTGCTGCTGCGTTGGAAGCAATGGCTCAGGCTTTGCAGAATCAGCCGAACGCTGACAAGAATGTTGGATCTCGCAGTTTGGCAACTTTTCAGAGGGAGAATCCGCCTACCTTCAAGGGCAAGTATGATCCTGATGGAGCGTTGGATTGGTTGAAAGAGATAGAGAGAATCTTCCGTGTGATGGACTGTACTCCAGCGCAGAAGGTTCGATATGGGACTCGCATGCTAGCATTCGAGGCTGATGACTGGTGGCTAGAGACTCGTCAGAGGTTGGAAACTGCAGGTGAAGGTATCATTTGGGATGTATTCCGAAGAGAGTTCCTGAGGAAGTATTACCCAGAGGATGTTCGTGGTAAGAAGCAGATCGAGTTTCTCGAGCTGAAGCAAGGGAGCATGTCAGTTACTGATTATGCTGCAAAGTTCGTTGAATTGGCTAAGTTTTATCCACACTATAACGATGATGATGCTGAGTTCTCAAAGTGTATCAAGTTTGAGAGTGGGTTGCGCCCAGAGATCAAGAAGGCAGTTGGATATCAGAAGATTCGTATTTTTGCTGATTTGATTGATAGTTGCAGAATTTTTGAAGAGGATAACAATGCTCATTATAAAATCATTAATGAGAGGAAGAGCAAGCACCAACAGAATCGTGGAAAACCTTATGATGCTCCAGCTGGGAAAGGTAAGCAGAAAGTGGTTGATGGTAAGAGGACTAGTGGGGGAGATGCTCCTGCTAGCATAACTTGTTTTAAATGTGGGAAATATGGTCATAAGAGTAATGTGTGTACTGCTGAGGTGAAGAGGTGTTTCCGTTGTGGTATGACTGGGCATGCCATAGCGGAGTGCAAGCATAAAGAGGTGATTTGTTTCAACTGTGGTGAAGAAGGACACATTAGTAGTCAGTGTCAGAAACCGAAGAAGATGCAAGCCGGTGGGAAAGTGTTCGCTTTGGCTGGGACTCAGACAATTAATGAGGACAGACTCATCAGAGGTACATGTTTCATTAATAGTACTCCCTTAATCACTATGATTGATACTGGTGCTACCCATTGTTTTATTGCTGCTGAATGCGTTGAGAGATTGGGTCTTGTGTTGTCTTCTATGAATGGAGAAATGGTCGTCGAGATTCCGGCTATAGGATCGATGACTACTTCTCTTGTGTGTTTAGAGTGTCCTTTGTCGATCTTCGACAGAGACTTTACTGTTGATTTGGTGTGTTTGCCGTTATCTGGGATGGATGTAATCTTGGGAATGAACTGGTTAGAATATAACTATGTTCATATAAATTTTTATAACAAGTCAATGAGATTTTCTACTGCTGAAGAGGAAGAAGCCAGTTTGTTATCATTTAATCAGTTACAACAGTTGATGCAAGAAGGAGCTCAGATGTTCTCAGTGATGGCGTCATTATCCGTTGAGAGCCGAGCTGTGATTGAGGAGTTGCAAGTGGTGCGTGAATTTCCTGAAGTTTTTCCCGATGAAATTCCTGATGTGCCTCCAGAAAGAGAAGTAGAATTTGCAATTGACCTTGTACCTGGTACCAGACCTGTTTCTATGGCACCATACAGGATGTCTGCATCTGAATTGTCTGAATTAAAGAAGCAATTGGAGGATTTACTTGAAAAGAAGTTTGTGAGGCTAAGTGTATCGCCGTGGGGAGCTCCGGTGTTGTTAGTAAAGAAGAAAGATGGAAGTATGAGGCTCTGTGTTGATTATAGACAACTAAATAAAGTGACGATTAGGAACAAGTATCCGCTTCCGAGAATAGATGACCTGATGGATCAATTGGTAGGTGCTCGCGTGTTTAGCAAGATTGATTTGAGGTCGGGCTATCATCAGATTAAAGTGAAAGAGGAAGATATTCAGAAGACGGCTTTTAGAACGCGTTATGGACATTATGAGTATTCGGTGATGCCTTTCGGTGTTACTAATGCGCCGGGAGTATTCATGGAGTACATGAACCGTATCTTTCATACTTATTTGGATCGGTTTGTGGTGATGTTTATTGATGATATATTGATTTACTCTAAATCAGAGGAAGAGCATGCGGAACACTTAAGACTAGTGTTGCAAGTTTTGAAGGAGAAGAAGTTATATGCAAAGCTGCCCAAATGTGAATTTTGGTTAAAGGAGGTTAGTTTTCTCGGTCATGTCATTTCAGGTAGTGGCATTGTTGTGGATCCGTCTAAAGTAGATGTTGTGTTGCAATGAGAAACTACAAAGTCGGCTACCGAGATTAGAAGCTTTTTGGGACTAGCCGGTTATTACCGAAGGTTTATTGAGGGATTTTCTAAGTTAGCACTTCCATTGACTAAGTTGACTTGTAAAGGTAAAGCTTTTGTGCGGGACATTCAATGTGAAGGAAGTTTCAACGAATTGAAGAAGAGATTGACATCGGCTCCAGTTTTGACCTTACCTAACCCAGGAGAACCCTTTGTGGTATATTGTGATGCTTCTAAAATGGGTTTAGGAGGTGTACTTATGCAGAATGGCAAGGTAGTTGCTTATGCGTCCAGGCAGTTGAGGGTTCACGAAAAGAATTACCCTACACATGATTTAGAACTTGCTGCGGTTGTTTTTGTGCTGAAGATTTGGAGACATTATCTTTATGGTTCTAGATTTGAAGTATTTAGTGACCATAAAAGTTTAAAGTATTTATTTGACCAGAAGGAGTTGAATATGAGACAGCGAAGGTGGTTCGAATTATTAAAAGATTATGATTTCGGTCTGAACTATCATCCGGGTAAAGCTAATGTTGTGGCTGATGCCCTAGGTCGGAAGACCTTGCATATGTCGGCGATGATGGTTAAAGAATTAGAATTAATTGAGCAGTTCAGAGATATGAGCTTAGTTTGCGAAGTGACACCGCAGAGTGTGATGTTGGGGATGTTGAAGATTAACAATGATTTCCTGGACAACATCAAGGAAGCTCAGAAGTTAGACGTGAAACTGGTAGATTCGATAGTTGGGATCGGTCAGTCCGAGGATGATGATTTCAAGTTGGATGCCTATGGTATGTTGAGATTCCGAAATCGAATTTGTATTCCTGATGATGCAGAAATGAAGAAAGCAATTATGGAGGAAAGTCCTAGAAGTAAATTGAGTATTCATCCGGGTGCTACAAAAATGTATCAGGACTTGAAGAAATTGTTTTGGTGGCCTGGGATAAAGCGTGATGTAGCTCGTTTTGTGTATGCATGTTTAACTTTTCAGAAGTCGAAAGTTGAACATCAGAAGCCTGCTGGGTTGATGCAACCGTTAGAAATACCATAATGGAAATGGGATAGCATTTCAATGGACTTTGTGACGGGACTGCCTAATACTTCAAGGGGACATGATTCTATTTGGGTGATTGTTGATAGGCTTACAAAGTCGGCTCATTTTATCCCTATTAACATCAGTTTTCCAGTATCAAAGTTGGCAGAGATCTATATTCTTGTAATTGTGAAGCTGCACGGTGTTCCTCTGTGTATTGTGTCGGATAGATATCCGCGGTTTACTTCGGATTTTTGGAAGAGTTTGCAAGAAGCGTTGGGTTCTAAGTTGAGGTTGAGTTCGGTGTATCACCCTCAAACGGATGGTCAAACAGAGAGGACTATTCAGTCGTTGGAGGATTTGTTGCGAGCATGTGTCCTCGAGCAGGGAGGTTCGTGGGACACCCATTTACCGTTAATAGAGTTCACTTATAATAACAGTTATCATTCTAGTATCGGAATGGCACCTTTTGAAGCATTGTATGGTCGGAGATGCATGACTCCTTTATGTTGGCATGAATCTGGAGAAAGTGTAGTACTGGGACCCGAAATTGTTCGAGATACTACTGAGAAGGTGAAGTTGATCCGAGAAAAGATGAAATCCTCCCAAAGTAGGCAGAAGAGTTATCATGACTGTAATACCCCAAAATTTGCCCTCTCATTTCTTTATATCATTTAGCATGAGCTTTCATTTCATTGCATTGCATTCAAGCATAGAAAAATAAAACATTTAACATTTGGCATTGCATCTTACATAAGGGCATGTGGTCAGTTGTTTCTCAAAGGTGTTGATCATCCAAAGCAAAGGAACAAGAGCCAAGGGTCTTCAAGCAAACTTCAAGGGTCTCTTATGTCATATGTCATCTCAATTGATCCCACAAGGCATTGGAAGAGGAGAATTATTCAAGAAGATTGGAAAGTGCATCATCTCCTACACAAGGCAGTCTAAAATTGGGATCTGACCCACAAATGGGCAAGCTCTTTGAGTTTTTATCACCTCCAAGTGGCATATCTCATCTTTGTTAGACAGGATATACATCATATTCAGAGGAATTTGGATTTGGAGGATGTGTTATTTCCTCCTAACCAGAGGGTGCCAAAATTAGGGTTTGACCTAAAATCAGTTTATCTCTGATTTTTTGGGCAAAACTTGATCTGATGGTATTCCTTATGTTCTTAAGTGTATATGGATGGAAAATTGTTCATCAATTGGTTTCAGAAGGGTCTTAATTGATCAGTTGCTTGATAATCAAGAAATTGGGGAAAACGTCAACTATGCAGTGAAAAAAGTCAACTCCTGACTTTTTAAGGTCAAATTCATGAAATTCATGTTACATATGTTCATTGGACAAGATTTGATCAAGAAATGATGGAGGAATAATGAAAAATCAAGAAATCACAAAAAAGCCAAAAATAGAAACTTTAGGGTTTCCAAAAATAGCAAGTTTGGACCATTTTGCACCACACTTTGAGGCTCTCTTTCTTCAAGATAAAAGCTCCAAACTTCAGGCCCAAGCTGAGCCAATTAAAGTTCATGTTCTAAGCTTCAAATTCATATAAAGAACATCTCTATTGGATCAATATTGAGAGAGTTATGGTTGATTAAAGTTTGGCAAAACTAGGTCCAAAACCAAGTCATGGCAAGGCAAGACTAGGCCCACCGACCATCATTTTGACAAACACATGGTGTGCCAAATGTCCAACAACTTTTCTCAATGATGGAAGCTCCTAATGAAAAAATGTTGAACATCAAAGTTGTTTATCTCAATGTCCTCTTCAACTTTGATGTTGGACAAATTTTCATTTGAGCAAGTTATGATGGAGTTATAAGGGTTCAAAGTTGGTATGATCATGCTGAATTACATGCACCATGTTGCCTTTCCATGCCATGCCAAGCCACGCCCATGAAGTCAGTCCCACATTCTTGAGTTCCAAGCAATTTTTCAATACTCTACAAGCTTCCATTTAATCTCATTTCCACACCAAAGTTGTTCTATCATGTTCTATCTTTCCATAGCCATCAAAAGCTCATGATTCCATTCACTAACAAGAGAGAAATTCCTTCTCAAACTTGCACATTTCCATTGAACCTTGGGCTGCTACAAAATCAGAAAAATAAACATTATTGTTGTTGTTATTCACACGCACGCTTCTCCACATTTCTCTTTGCTTCATTTAGCCAAACCATGATCCTTACACACTCCTTGCCATGCTGTTATCATGCATGAAAAGAGAAAAACATGAGAAAGCTTGCACGATAAGTTTCTGTCACACCAGCATAACTTCATCATCACCACTGATTCACCTCCACTCCACCATAACATCATGAACCTTCATCACCATATCACAACCTC
Organism: Lathyrus tuberosus; assembly: GCA_022829125.1. Lineage (NCBI taxonomy): Eukaryota > Viridiplantae > Streptophyta > Magnoliopsida > Fabales > Fabaceae > Lathyrus > Lathyrus tuberosus. Next base: position 1,224,400 of record JALAZF010000882.1, read on the forward strand.
CTTCCACTCGCCCTAACTAACTTGACTCAGTTAGTTAGGGACACCTCAATTAACCTCACATCAACTCACTAAACTCACTCATTTGACCACGGGTTAAGCTACTAAACCACACATATAAATTGAAATTTCACTCTAAAAATTCATTTCTAACTTCACTTTCTCATTCTGGTTCAAAAACATCTCAGACTCTCTCTACTCTTTGTCTGAATTTTCTCTTCTCTCTCTCTGATCACATTGCACGATTTCATCATTCTCATCGAGCATCCTCATCATTCATCTTCATCAGAGTAATTTTTTAGCAAGAACAAGTGATAAGCTCTCAAGTGCAGCCTCATTTCTTCTTCCATTCCAAGATTCTACAACATTTATTTTGCTTAGATTAAAGCTCCAAAGGTGAAGATCAATTGGATATCTCTGGTTTTCTCAACATTTCCAAGATCTCCAAGTTTCAGGTTCAAAATTCTTCACCTTATTCTGATCGTTTCTCTTGTTTTGAAGCTTGTTGATGATATGATTTTAGCTCATTAGGAGCTCTGTTAATTCCGGCTAGTTGATAGGCCTCTTAGAGGCATAGACTCAAAACCTAGGGCATTATTAATCTCATTGATTCTCTTTGTATGTATATGATATGTGAAAACTAAGCCTATATTCATGATCTACTCAACTTCAGCTTCATTTCTATGTGCATGTTGTGCATTTCTGTGAAAATTGATGACTGTGTGTGGTGGTTGCTCACCGGAGAAGATGACCGGAGGTCCTTCTCCGGTCGGTGGTTGAATTTAGTCAGGGCTAATGGTTTTAAGTCATGGCCGTTGGATTGAATGCATCGTGTGGTTTAAATCTTGCCAACACATTAATGAAGTTGTTGCGTGTGTGTGAGTGTATGATAACTCATATGTGCTTGCGTTCTCATCCATGAGATTGTTTGGTTCTTCTTAATGATGGATTGTTTGATTGATCTTAGGGCTCACATCTTGCCAACGCATAAATCAAACATGCGCATCTCACGTGTTCTCTTTTTCTCTCTGATTTATTATGTGTATGTGTGTGCATCATAGTTATCATGCTCCTTGCATTTCATCTACTTGATTGTTTGCTTTTCTGATTGATCTGAGCTTGACTTAATCCAACGTCCATTATGAAGCCAGCACATTAAAATGCCATGTGACTTGCGCGTGCTTTTTTTTTAAACTCTGATGATCACATGTGCGTGTGTGTGTATTAATTATAGTGTGCATGCTTGGTATTCGTTGGATTGTTTTACTTGGCATCATGACTTAATCATGTGATTCTGATTACATCCTCACATTGACTAATCATGTACACTAACACACACAATCACACGTTGGTGGATTTGGACCCTAATTGATATCTGCACCCCCTCCCTGAGCCCAATTATATTCTGAATGTGTTTTTTACTCACGCTGTACCCCCCTCCCCATTTCTTTCATTTTTTTTATTTCTTTTTCTACTTGTTTGATTTCCTATTTTTAAAAATATTAAATCACTTCTAAAAATCACAAAATAATTCATGTGACATCTTAACATGTTTAAATAATTTTCTCTATTTTTTAATTCTGACTTTGTATTTTTTTTGCACGGTATTCCATATTTTCTTGTAATTTCCTTTTTAATTGGATTTCTCATTGACACTTGAACTTGTATAATTTATTTCTCTCAATTCACACATCACCTTCAACTCATTCTTTTTGTCTTGATTAGATAACATCTTAAAGTGTCCAAAAATATTTTTGTTTGATTTTTAAAGTCATTATATCATACCTTTTGATGTTCATCTTTGCACTTTCTTGTGATGTGTTTCAATATAACTTTGTTGATTTGTATGAGTATGTTTCATTCTGATTTTTGCCATGAACTTTTAATTCTTGATTTGCTTATGATTTAGGTTGTTTAGAGCCAATTTTCATGATTTTAATATGTACTTTTGATATTTTTTTAATGCCTTGCATTTGAAGCTATCTTTGTGCATATTCTTATACTTCCTTCTAGCTTAATTTTGATGAGGCACTTATGCCACCCTTTCTTGTTTGCTTTGTGTGATGTTAGGGGTTTCATTTAGAGGATTATAGTTCTTTATTAACTCAATTATAGGTCATGGTGGTTTTTACTTGCATTTGGTTTGTGTTTATGCATTTTGATTTACATTTTTGACATGTTTTCATATCTTATCTACTCTTGCACCTAACATGAATTGTGTTTGCATTTGGTATGCCATCTTATATGTTTCATTTACATCTCATCAATGATATGCTACTGCCCATGTGTATTCATCAAGCATTTTACATGTTATGCATCCATAATATGTCATTTTGTGCATATGTTGAAATATGCGTCTCTTATGCTCACTTCCACTTCATCTTATCTCTTCCACTTGTATTCTTTGATCCATGTTTTGTATGATGATTCATATGCATGTTGAGACATTGGTAATTGACATATGGTTTTGACTTTAACCTTTCATGAAGCATTAATGCATGACCACTTTGCATATCCACTCATTCTTCATCTACTTCTTTCATAATGCATTTCTTTGTGGTTTAAGGCATTGTTTGTGTGCATTTGATTTGTGTTTGCTCTCATATTATTGGAGAACATTCTTATGATGTGAATTCTGACCTTGTGCTTCCCTTAACCTTTAAGATGCTTTTACTTTGGTTATTGACTTTGTTGAAGCCTTACTTGTTCATCTTAATTGGTTTCTTCATTTGTAAATGTTTGTACTAACCATTTCAGGGGCCAATGGTAAGTCACTTGAGTGTGGATGTGCATCCACATTCTAATTTCTTCCTTCATCTTTTAGTCATTCAATTTGTGTTGTTTAAGCATTTAATAATGATTTGCCTTCATAATCTTCTTTCTTCCCTCTTAGAAATAACTTAACTTCCATCTTGGAAGTAAGTTACTTTCTATCCTCTTCTTCTCTTTTCTTTTAGGGTTAGATTTCTTAAACCACATTAACCATAGGATCACCATGTATGATAACATTAAGATTGAGTCTTAGTCTCCCTCATTAGATTTTCACCTTTGATCCTCTTTTGAGTCTTTCTTCTCTCATCTCAAAACAAAAAGTAAAAAACACTTAATAAAGGCATGACAAATATTGTATTTGAGCCTTTCATGTAAGAATGAGGTAGTGAGGGGTCTTCTCTCACTTTCTTAGAATGTTTAGCATACGTCCCGTCTTGGGTCGATATGCGAGGGATTCGATCCTACATGAAGGACTTAAATACAATATGCGTTGTAAACACAAAAATAATCAAAACACTTCTTTTTAAAAGACAAAAACAAACAATAACGTCTTTCCTTCGGGAATTCTCTTCTCATATCACTCACTCCTTCCTTAAGGACTCGTCATTTCCGTTCTACTGCAAACAGGTAACGCCTAAGCCTCCCTACAGCGAGCTGCAACACCTAAACTGCTGGGACGCGAACGTTGACGTTTCCACTAAAAAACACAAACAAAGCGACCCTCGTTGAGGGGAACTACGTCGCTCTGATTCTCATGTTCCCGATGAGATACGTAGGCAGTGGGGTAGGACCCATTCGAGCACTTCTTTTATTTTCCCTACATTTGTTTCTCTTTCTCTCTCCTTTCCTTTTCCAGTTCTCCAGCTAGCAGTTCCTTTTCCAATATCCTGTCCTTACACCCTTTGATTGAAGCAGCAAGCGTGGATCCCATCGGGTACGATGGATGCGAGGGGGTGCTAATACCTTCCTCTCGCTTAACCGACTCCCGAACCCAGATCTCTTGGTCGCAAGACCATGCTCTTTCCTTCCCTTCAGGTTTATGCAGTGTTTCCTTTCCCTCTCTGGGGATAAATACACATTGTTGGCGACTCTGTTTCGGTGCCACTTTTGCGTTTGTACTTGGATGAAAATCCCGGGAGCGATAGCTGGCGACTCTGCTGGGGACCGAACCCAGAATCTCTGGTTTCCTTAGTGGGTCAATCCTAGCGCTTGTCTGTTTTTCTTTCATTGGGTGTTTACTTTGATGCTGTATTTACTATTGTACTGTATTTCTATTTACTGTATTACTGCTTTACTATATATTACTGCATTTATCACATTTTAGCATTTTCATTTCATATGATATATTATGCTATACTGGACTGTGTTGTGCTGGTTTTCTGTTTGGAGGGACGGGTATTCTGAGAGATAAGCCCATTACACAGGCTTGAGTACATACATAGGACTAGAGTGGACGGTAGTGTGGCCTATGTAGCATCTTGTTATGTATGGTTTACACGAAATCCACAACCAGACGAGGTTTTCTTGGGAGATGTTCTGATTTACGCGTCTTGTGCATTTCGGGGTGTTGACCTAGGAAGCTGTCGACTCTGGTGACCATTCCCGAGGACTCAGTTGCGACACTCCTCCCGAGATGTGACAGTGGCAGACCACATTATGTGGCAAACCCATTGCACATTCTCGATCCGAGGACCTAATGCTGAGAACTTGCTATAGGATGACCCTTTTTGGGGGAATCAGTGGACGACCTCTTTGTTTGGCGATAGCATTGTATCCTACGGGCTGAATGTGTTATTGCTTCTCAAATCGAGAATCCGAAATTGAGAAACCAATGTTCTAGTACCTACATGTGAGTATGGGCGGGTGTTTACAGGTTTGCAGGTAACCATGATTCCCACATACCCTAGTACTCCGATATTTTCACAGACAGATGTTGTAACTTGTTACAGTCAGTGGGTTTCTATCTGCAGTATTATTCTCAGACTTGTACAGACACCGTGCACACAGTCCAGCACAGACATAGAGAACTGATACCATGCCTTTTGCATTGCATTATCATAACATAACATTCATGTTTGTCATTTCCAGGTGCTTATTTTACCTCTGATTCCAGTCAATGGGCATTTTGTTGGTTGCGGAATAGCGGCAAGCAAACAAAAAGATTTGGAAGTATTTTTTCGGGAATTATCATGTCCACAGAGATCGGTGCTACTGAACTGCCGTTCGACAATTTAATTGTTAATGAGTTTGGTTTTAAAATGGTTTTAAAGCGTAAAAACAGAAAAGTAAATAAAAACATAAAAACAATTCATTCTTCAACAAGACGAACTTATCAAGCGTGCATATATTCGACTCATCACAGACTTAAACTTACCGACCAATTACACTCAACTTACAATACTCCTCAATATCACCCGGTATCGCTCACAACAGTGTTCATCTCTGACACACCGAGCTGAGAAATCACCCGTATCACTCTCTTCGTCACTCTCGCGCACGAAGCCTCGAGACACGGACGTCATTAAGTTTCGACACCCTTACGGATTATTAGCCCTAAATCTATCTCTAGCATCCAGAAACTAACAGATAATCACCCCTAATCGAAGTTTGTGAAGTTTATCTCTAACACGACCCAAACTTCGCGCATAAAGCAAAAATCAGAGACAATCACCAATAGAAATTTGTAAAGCAAATTAAATATAACGCCATGGGCGACAAATATACATAGGATCAAAGTAAGACATATACAAACCCAACATAGAAGAAAAACATGAAGAAAATCAGAAATGAACCAAACACTTCACGGTTTGTCGGCGCCGATCGATGAGAAATCCACCCCGGATCATCCATATGCAAGCTCCAATGATGTTTTCTAAGCTAATCTACAAGAAAAATGAAGTTTGATGGAGTTGGGAGCAAAAATACCCAAAACCATCCCTAAAAATGTGTTTTTTCACTATATTTATTGCTGTCATCATCGCAGACCGCGCTCAGCGCGCTATGGGCGCTCAGCTCGCATTTTTAAAGTTAAACGCCTTACGAGCGCGCTCCCAGCGCGCTGAGCGCGCTACCTGCTGCCTTGAAAAATGAAACAGCCATAACTTGAGAACCGTAACTCCGTTTTTCGCCCGGTTCTAAGCGTTGGAAAGCTTATTCAATTTCCTATATAACAATGCATTAATATCAACCAAATTGGTGATTTATATTTTCCTCATTTTGAGCCTTATTCGTTGACAAGTCGCTCAAAATCACGCGTTTGAAGCCGTGTCTTCGACACTTTATTGCTCATGCTCGAAATACACCTCAATACCTACAAAATGAGTAGAAAACTATCAAACGGTACATAAATACACTAAAACTTGATTATACACTAAATATACACATTTACATACAAAGTGGGGTTTATTCGAACGATATTTAACAAAAAGTATAGATAAGTGCAACAAAACTTATATACAAAAATAGGTACATTTTGCACTTATCAACTCTCCCCAACTTACATAATTGTTTGTCCTCAATCAAAGGCAAACAAACTTAAAAACACAAAAGCAATAACCAAAGAATCCTGAATCAACAAGTTTTTACAAACAAAAACAAATGCAATGGTTCAATCGAAAACGGTACACACAAAGTAAATACTTACCACTAAACTTCAACGACAACATAATCATGAAACAAATGCTAAATACAAAAATCATGCCAAACATCCTAAAAAAACACAAGTTCAAATGTGAATCACACCTAGCAAAAACAATCATCGGTAGATGAAAAACATAAAACGAGGTAGTTTCACTCACACAACAATCTTGCAAACAAAAGACTAAATTATGCATCCATCCAAAAATTCACATTGAACATACAAAGACAAGAATCACAAGGAATTTTCAAGGTTGTAATGTGGTCGGGTAAACAAACAAGGGGCAATTCCTAAAGCTAATCGAAACAAAAACTTGCCTAAACCTAAGGGAGTGATCAACTCACAAAAGTTCAAACACAAAATTTCAATCAAACTTCTTCTTTCATCCCAAGTGTTACACAAAACACACAACTTATTTAGCACAATTATTGGAACTCTTTTTGTTTCCTTTTTCAAGGATTTTCTTTTTCTCCTTTTTTTTTCTTTTTCTTTTCTCTTGTCATATTTTTCTCTTTTTTCTTTTCTTTTTCAACCTCAGAGCAACCAATAACATAAGTGAGAAAACATTGCTCTCCCGAACTTGAATTCAACCACATCATCATGTGAATACTCCCTACTTTCTAAGGCAAGGTAAAAATTCATACGACAACACAAAGTTGAGGGTTCAAGAAAAAACAACAATCAAGATCCACACAAAAAATGAATTTGACAGTCATAGACAAGAATCAAACTCAAACAACATGGATAATGACCGAAGGCTATAAGGGTTTACAAACGATCACACACTCACAAGGTGAATTGACTATTTGGCTAGGGTGGTTGTGCTCAAAATGAAACAATTGCCTTGATCCTTTTCATGCATTCATATAAGCAATACAAATAACAGATTCAACATAATAAAATCCAGTAAAACAAAATTGTCGGTACTCCGAGCATATAACAATGGAAAGTCACCTCACAAAAAGGTTGGGAACTAAAGTGATTCACACAAGAACAAGTATACAAAAGAATAAATGGCATGAAAGTTTGTAAAAAGCCTAAGTATCAAGAATATGCTAAAGTAAAGAAAGCGATAAACACATACCTTGAACATGTACAAAACTTTAAACACTATCATCACCACGCATTCGCAAGTTGAAACAATCAAAATCGGAAAAATCACCGAATGCGACTTCAAGCAATCGAGCCAAAATTTGAGTCCAAACAATCAACAAAAGAATTAGAAAAATTACTAATAATTACTAATACATAAGGCCTTGGTGGAAGTGGGAAAAAGCAGGAACCAAGTGAACAATTAAAAGAATTCACTGGCTCAACACAGCAGAGCGCGCTCAGCGCGCAGGCCCGCGCTCAGCGCGCTACACCAGAACCAGATAAATCAGTACAACTACAAGGTTCTGGTGTAGGCCTCCACTTAACACCAACACAATCTCATATACAATGAAAAAGTAATAACTGAACAAAAACGGATAAAACATGCTTGTTTTACGTCGTAAGCTCGACGCCTATTATTTATACACACTTCTCCAAGTTGCCTCTTTACACGGTTAGCGCTCACCGACGACGAAACCTAACCAAACACTTAGCAAACGTGAAGAGAAACAAACATATACACTAAATTTACAAGTATGCAAAACATGTAAAATTCACAAATATGGTAAACATATACAAGTATCAATATCAACTAGTGAAAATAGACAATATATACGATATCTACAAAACTCAAAAACAAAGAAACTATCGCAATGCGATTCAATAAAAACATCGATCCCCGGCAACGGCGCCATTTTGTTGGTTGCGGAATAGCGGCAAGCAAACAAAAAGATTTGGAAGTATTTTTCCGGGAATTATCATGTCCACAGAGATCGGTGCTACTGAACTGCCGTTCGACAATTTAATTGTTAATGAGTTTGGTTTGAAAATGGTTTTAAAGCGTAAAAACAGAAAAGTAAATAAAAACATAAAAATAATTCATTCTTCAACAAGACGAACTAATCAAGCGTGTATATATTCGACTCATTACAGACTTAAGCTTACCGACCAATTACACTCAACTTACAATACTCCTCAATATCACCCGGTATCGCTCACAACAGTGTTCATCTCTACCACACCGAGCTGAGAAATCACCCGTATCACTCTCGCGCACGAAGCCTCGAGACACGGACGTCATTAAGTTTCGACACCCTTACGGATTGTTAGCCCTAAATCTATCTCTAGCATCCAGAAACTAACAGATAATCACCCCTAATCGAAGTTTGTGAAGTTTATCTCTAACACGACCCAAACCCCGCGCATAAAGCAAAAACCAGAGACAATCACTAATAGAGATTTGTAAAGCAAATTAAATATAACGTCATGGGCGACAAATATACATAGGATCAAAGTAAGACATATACAAACCAAACATAGAAGAAAAACATGAAGAAAATCAGAAATGAACCAAACACTTCATGGTTTGTCGGCGCCGATCGATGAGAAATCCACCCCGGATCATCCAAATGCAAGCTCCAATGATGTTTTCTAAGCTAATCTACAAGAAAAATGAAGTTTGATGGAGTTGGGAGCAAAAAATACACAAAACCATCCCTAAAAATGTGTTTTTTCACTATATTTATTGCTGCCATCATCGCAGACCGCACTCAGTGCGCTATGGGCGCTCAGCGCGCGTTTTTAAAGTTAAACCGCCTTACGAGCGCGCTCAGCGCGCTACCTGCTGCCTTGAAAAATGAAACAGCCATAACTTGAGAACTGTAACTCCGTTTTTCGCCCGGTTCTAAGCGTTGGAAAGCTTATTCAATTTCCTATATAACAATGCATAAATATCAACCAAATTGGTGATTTATATTTTCCTCATTTTGAGCCTTAGTCGTTGACAAGTCGCTCAAAATCACGCGTTTGAAGCCGTGTCTTCGACACTTTATTGCTCATGCTCGAAATACACCTCAATACCTACAAAATGAGTAGAAAACTATCAAACGGTACATAAATACACTAAAACTTGATTATACACTAAATATACACATTTACATACAAAGTGGGGTTTATTCGAACGATATTTAACAAAAAGTATAGATAAGTGCAACAAAACTTATATACAAAAATAGGTACATTTTGCACTTATCAACTCTCCCCAACTTACATAATTGTTTGTCCTCAATCAAAGGCAAACAAACATAAAAACACAAAAGCAATAACCAAAGAATCCTGAATCAACAAGTTTTTACAAACAAAAACAAATGCAATGGTTCAATCGAAAACGGTACACACAAAGTAAATACTTACCACTAAACTTCAACGACAACATAATCACGAAACAAATGCTAAATACAAAAATCATGCCAAACATCCTAAAAAAACACAAGTTCAAATGTGAATCACACCTAGCAAAAACAATCATCGGTAGATGAAAAACATAAAACGAGGTACTTTCACTCACACAACAATCTTGCAAACAAAAGACTAAATTATGCATCCATCCAAAAATTCACATTGAACATACAAAGACAAGAATCACAAGGACTTTTCAAGGTTGTAATGTGGTCGGGTAAACAAACAAGGGGCAATTCCTAAAGCTAATCGAAACAAAAACTTGCCTAAACCTAAGGGAGTGATCAACTCACAAAAGTTCAAACACAAAATTTCAATCAAACTTCTTCTTTCATCCCAAGTGTTACACAAAACACACAACTTATTTAGCACCATTATTTTAACTCTTTTTGTTTCCTTTTTCAAGGATTTTCTTTTTCTCCTTTTTTTTTCTTTTTCTTTTCTCTTGTCATATTTTTCTCTTTTTTCTTTTCTTTTTCAACCTCATAGCAACCAATAACATAAGTGAGAAAACATTGCTCTCCCCAACTTGAATTCAACCACATCATCATGTGAATACTCCCTACTTTCTAAGGCAAGGTAAAAATTCATACAACAACACAAAGTTGAGGGTTCAAGAAAAAACAACAATCAAGATCCACACAAAAAATGAATTTGACACTCATAGACAAGAATCAAACTCAAACAACATGGATAATAACCAAAGGCTACAAGGGTTTACAAACGATCACACACTCACAAGGTGAATTGACTATTTGGCTAGGGTGGTTGTGCTCAAAATGAAACAATTGCCTTGATCCTTTTCATGCATTCATATAAGCAATACAAACAACAGATTCAACATAATAAAATCCAGTAAAACAAAATTGTCGGTACTCCGAGCATATAACAATGGAAAGTCACCTCACAAAAAGGTTGGGAACTAAAGTGATTAACACAAGAACAAGTATACAAAAGAATAAATGGCATGAAAGTTTGTAAAAAGCCTAAGTATCAAGAATATGCTAAAGTAAAGAAAGCGATAAACACATACCTTGAACATGTACAAAACTTTAAACACTATCATCACCACGCATTCGCAAGTTGAAACAATCAAAATCGGAAAAATCACCGAATGCGACTTCAAGCAATCGAGCCAAAATTTGAGTCCAAACAATCAACAAAAGAATTAGAAAAATTACTAACAATTACTAATATATAAGGCCTTGGTGGAAGTGGGAAAAAGGAGGAACCAAGTGAACAATTAAAAGAATTCACTGGCTCAACACAGCAGAGCGCGCTCAGCGCGCAGCCCCGCGCTCAGCGCGCTACACCAGAACCAGAAAAATCAGTACAACTACAAGGTTCTGGTGTAGGCCTCCACTTAACACCAACACAATTTCATATACAATGAAAAAGTAATAACGGAACAAAAACGGATAAAACATGCTTGTTTTACGTCGTAAGCTCGACGCCTATTATTTATACACACTTCTCCAAGTTGCCTCTTTACACGGTTAGCGCTCACCGACGACGAAACCTAACCAAACACTTAGCAAACGTGAAGAGAAACAAACATATACACTAAATTTACAAGTATGCAAAACATGTAAAATTCACAAATATGGTAAACATATACAAGTATCAATATCAACTAGTGAAAATAGACAATATATACGATATCTACAAAACTCAAAAACAAAGAAACTATCGCAATGCGATTCAATAAAAACATCGATCCCCGGCAACGGCGCCATTTTGTTGGTTGCGGAATAGCGGCAAGCAAACAAAAAGATTTGGAAGTATTTTTCCGGGAATTATCGTGTCCACAGAGATCGGTGCTACTGAACTGCCGTTCGACAATTTAATTGTTAATGAGTTTGGTTTTAAAATGGTTTTAAAGCGTAAAAACAGAAAAGTAAATAAAAACATAAAAATAATTCATTCTTCAACAAGACGAAATTATCAAGCGTGTATATATTCGACTCATCACAGACTTAAACTTACCGACCAATTACACTCAACTTACAATACTCCTCAATATCATCCGGTATCGCTCACAACAGTGTTCATCTCTACCACACCGAGCTGAGAAATCACCCGTATCACTCTCTTCGTCACTCTCGCGCACGAAGCCTCGAGACACGGACGTCATTAAGTTTCGACACCCTTACGGATTGTTAGCCCTAAATCTATCTCTAGCATCCAGAAACTAACAGATAATCACCCCTAATCGAAGTTTGTGAAGTTTATCTCTAACACAACCCAAACCCCGCGCATAAAGCAAAAATCAGAGACAATCACTAATAGAGATTTGAAAAGCAAATTAAATATAACGTCATGGGCGACAAATATACATAGGATCAAAGTAAGACATATACAAACTCAAAATAGAAGAAAAACATGAAGAAAATCAGAAATGAACCAAACACTTCATGGTTTTTCAGCGCCGATCGATGAGAAATCCACCCCGGATCATCCAAATGCAAACTCCAATGATGTTTTCTAAGCTAATCTACAAGAAAAATGAAGTTTGATGGAGTTGGGAGCAAAAAATACACAAAACCATCCCTAAAAATGTGTTTTTTCACTATATTTATTGCTTCCATCATCGCAGAACGCGCTCAGTGCGCTATGGGCGCTCAGCGCGCGTTTTTAAAGTTAAACCGCCTTACGAGCGCGCTCAGCGCGCTACCTGCTGCCTTGAAAAATGAAACAGCCATAACTTGAGAACTGTAACTCCGTTTTTCGCCCGGTTCTAAGCGTTGGAAAGCTTATTCAATTTCCTATATAACAATGCATAAATATCAACCAAATTGGTGATTTATATTTTCCTCATTTTGAGCCTTATTCGTTGACAAGTCGCTCAAAATCACGCGTTTGAAGCCGTGTCTTCGACACTTTATTGCTCTTGCTCGAAATACACCTCAATACCTACAAAATGAGTAGAAAACTATCAAACGGTACATAAATACACTAAAACTTGATTATACACTAAATATACACATTTACATACAAAGTGGGGTTTATTCGAACGATATTTAACAAAAAGTATAGATAAGTGCAACAAAACTTATATACAAAAATAGGTACATTTTGCACTTATCAACTCTCCCCAACTTACATAATTGTTTGTCCTCAATCAAAGGCAAACAAACATAAAAACACAAAAGCAATAACCAAAGAATCCTGAATCAACAAGTTTTTACAAACAAAAACAAATGCAATGGTTCAATCGAAAACGGTACACACAAAGTAAATACTTACCACTAAACTTCAACGACAACATAATCACGAAACAAATGCTAAATACAAAAATCATGCCAAACATCCTAAAAAAACACAAGTTCAAATGTGAATCACACCTAGCAAAAACAATCATCGGTAGATGAAAAACATAAAACGAGGTACTTTCACTCACACAACAATCTTGCAAACAAAAGACTAAATTATGCATCCATCCAAAAATTCACATTGAACATACAAAGACAAGAATCACAAGGACTTTTCAAGGTTGTAATGTGGTCGGGTAAACAAACAAGGGGCAATTCCTAAAGCTAATCGAAACAAAAACTTGCCTAAACCTAAGGGAGTGATCAACTCACAAAAGTTCAAACACAAAATTTCAATCAAACTTCTTCTTTCATCCCAAGTGTTACACAAAACACACAACTTATTTAGCACAATTATTGGAACTCTTTTTGTTTCCTTTTTCAAGGATTTTCTTTTTCTCCTTTTTTTTTCTTTTTCTTTTCTCTTGTCATATTTTTCTCTTTTTTCTTTTCTTTTTCAACCTCATAGCAACCAATAACATAAGTGAGAAAACATTGCTCTCCCCAACTTGAATTCAACCACATCATCATGTGAATACTCCCTACTTTCTAAGGCAAGGTAAAAATTCATACAACAACACAAAGTTGAGGGTTCAAGAAAAAACAACAATCAAGATCCACACAAAAAATGAATTTGACACTCATAGACAAGAATCAAACTCAAACAACATGGATAATAACCAAAGGCTAAAAGGGTTTACAAACGATCACACACTCACAAGGTGAATTGACTATTTGGCTAGGGTGGTTGTGCTCAAAATGAAACAATTGCCTTGATCCTTTTCATGCATTCATATAAGCAATACAAACAACAGATTCAACATAATAAAATCCAGTAAAACAAAATTGTCGGTACTCCGAGCATATAACAATGGAAAGTCACCTCACAAAAAGGTTGGGAACTAAAGTGATTAACACAAGAACAAGTATACAAAAGAATAAATGGCATGAAAGTTTGTAAAAAGCCTAAGTATCAAGAATATGCTAAAGTAAAGAAAGCGATAAACACATACCTTGAACATGTACAAAACTTTAAACACTATCATCACCACGCATTCGCAAGTTGAAACAATCAAAATCGGAAAAATCACCGAATGCGACTTCAAGCAATCGAGCCAAAATTTGAGTCCAAACAATCAACAAAAGAATTAGAAAAATTACTAACAATTACTAATATATAAGGCCTTGGTGGAAGTGGGAAAAAGGAGGAACCAAGTGAACAATTAAAAGAATTCACTGGCTCAACACAGCAGAGCGCGCTCAGCGCGCAGCCCCGCGCTCAGCGCGCTACACCAGAACCAGAAAAATCAGTACAACTACAAGGTTCTGGTGTAGGCCTCCACTTAACACCAACACAATCTCATATACAATGAAAAAGTAATAACGGAACAAAAACGGATAAAACATGCTTGTTTTACGTCGTAAGCTCGACGCCTATTATTTATACACACTTCTCCAAGTTGCCTCTTTACACGGTTAGCGCTCACCGACGACGAAACCTAACCAAACACTTAGCAAACGTGAAGAGAAACAAACATATACACTAAATTTACAAGTATGCAAAACATGTAAAATTCACAAATATGGTAAACATATACAAGTATCAATATCAACTAGTGAAAATAGACAATATATACGATATCTACAAAACTCAAAAACAAAGAAACTATCGCAATGCGATTCAATAAAAACATCGATCCCCGGCAACGGCGCCATTTTGTTGGTTACGGAATAGCGGCAAGCAAACAAAAAGATTTGGAAGTATTTTTCCGGGAATTATCGTGTCCACAGAGATCGGTGCTACTGAACTGCCGTTCGACAATTTAATTGTTAATGAGTTTGGTTTTAAAATGGTTTTAAAGCGTAAAAACAGAAAAGTAAATAAAAACATAAAAATAATTCATTCTTCAACAAGACGAAATTATCAAGCGTGTATATATTCGACTCATCACAGACTTAAACTTACCGACCAATTACACTCAACTTACAATACTCCTCAATATCACCCGGTATCGCTCACAACAGTGTTCATCTCTACCACACCGAGCTGAGAAATCACCCGTATCACTCTCTTCGTCACTCTCGCGCACGAAGCCTCGAGACACGGACGTCATTAAGTTTCGACACCCTTACGGATTGTTAGCCCTAAATCTATCTCTAGCATCCAGAAACTAACAGATAATCACCCCTAATCGAAGTTTGTGAAGTTTATCTCTAACACGACCCAAACCCCGCGCATAAAGCAAAAATCAGAGACAATCACTAATAGAGATTTGAAAAGCAAATTAAATATAACGTCATGGGCGACAAATATACATAGGATCAAAGTAAGACATATACAAACTCAAAATAGAAGAAAAAAATGAAGAAAATCAGAAATGAACCAAACACTTCATGGTTTTTCAGCGCCGATCGATGAGAAATCCACCCCGGATCATCCAAATGCAAACTCCAATGATGTTTTCTAAGCTAATCTACAAGAAAAATGAAGTTTGATGGAGTTGGGAGCAAAAAATACACAAAACCATCCCTAAAAATGTGTTTTTTCACTATATTTATTGCTTCCATCATCGCAGAACGCGCTCAGTGCGCTATGGGCGCTCAGCGCGCGTTTTTAAAGTTAAACCGCCTTACGAGCGCGCTCAGCGCGCTACCTGCTGCCTTGAAAAATGAAACAGCCATAACTTGAGAACTGTAACTCCGTTTTTCGCCCGGTTCTAAGCGTTGGAAAGCTTATTCAATTTCCTATATAACAATGCATAAATATCAACCAAATTGGTGATTTATATTTTCCTCATTTTGAGCCTTATTCGTTGACAAGTCGCTCAAAATCACGCGTTTGAAGCCGTGTCTTCGACACTTTATTGCTCTTGCTCGAAATACACCTCAATACCTACAAAATGAGTAGAAAACTATCAAACGGTACATAAATACACTAAAACTTGATTATACACTAAATATACACATTTACATACAAAGTGGGGTTTATTCGAACGATATTTAACAAAAAGTATAGATAAGTGCAACAAAACTTATATACAAAAATAGGTACATTTTGCACTTATCAACTCTCCCCAACTTACATAATTGTTTGTCCTCAATCAAAGGCAAACAAACATAAAAACACAAAAGCAATAACCAAAGAATCCTGAATCAACAAGTTTTTACAAACAAAAACAAATGCAATGGTTCAATCGAAAACGGTACACACAAAGTAAATACTTACCACTAAACTTCAACGACAACATAATCACGAAACAAATGCTAAATACAAAAATCATGCCAAACATCCTAAAAAAACACAAGTTCAAATGTGAATCACACCTAGCAAAAACAATCATCGGTAGATGAAAAACATAAAACGAGGTACTTTCACTCACACAACAATCTTGCAAACAAAAGACTAAATTATGCATCCATCCAAAAATTCACATTGAACATACAAAGACAAGAATCACAAGGACTTTTCAAGGTTGTAATGTGGTCGGGTAAACAAACAAGGGGCAATTCCTAAAGCTAATCGAAACAAAAACTTGCCTAAACCTAAGGGAGTGATCAACTCACAAAAGTTCAAACACAAAATTTCAATCAAACTTCTTCTTTCATCCCAAGTGTTACACAAAACACACAACTTATTTAGCACAATTATTGGAACTCTTTTTGTTTCCTTTTTCAAGGATTTTCTTTTTCTCCTTTTTTTTTCTTTTTCTTTTCTCTTGTCATATTTTTCTCTTTTTTCTTTTCTTTTTCAACCTCATAGCAACCAATAACATAAGTGAGAAAACATTGCTCTCCCCAACTTGAATTCAACCACATCATCATGTGAATACTCCCTACTTTCTAAGGCAAGGTAAAAATTCATACAACAACACAAAGTTGAGGGTTCAAGAAAAAACAACAATCAAGATCCACACAAAAAATGAATTTGACACTCATAGACAAGAATCAAACTCAAACAACATGGATAATAACCAAAGGCTAAAAGGGTTTACAAACGATCACACACTCACAAGGTGAATTGACTATTTGGCTAGGGTGGTTGTGCTCAAAATGAAACAATTGCCTTGATCCTTTTCATGCATTCATATAAGCAATACAAACAACAGATTCAACATAATAAAATCCAGTAAAACAAAATTGTCGGTACTCCGAGCATATAACAATGGAAAGTGACCTCACAAAAAGGTTGGGAACTAAAGTGATTAACACAAGAACAAGTATACAAAAGAATAAATGGCATGAAAGTTTGTAAAAAGCCTAAGTATCAAGAATATGCTAAAGTAAAGAAAGTGATAAACACATACCTTGAACATGTACAAAACTTTAAACACTATCATCACCACGCATTCGCAAGTTGAAACAATCAAAATCGGAAAAATCACCGAATGCGACTTCAAGCAATCGAGCCAAAATTTGAGTCCAAACAATCAACAAAAGAATTAGAAAAATTACTAACAATTACTAATATATAAGGCCTTGGTGGAAGTGGGAAAAAGGAGGAACCAAGTGAACAATTAAAAGAATTCACTGGCTCAACACAGCAGAGCGCGCTCAGCGCGCAGCCCCGCGCTCAGCGCGCTACACCAGAACCAGAAAAATCAGTACAACTACAAGGTTCTGGTGTAGGCCTCCACTTAACACCAACACAATCTCATATACAATGAAAAAGTAATAACGGAACAAAAACGGATAAAACATGCTTGTTTTACGTCGTAAGCTCGACGCCTATTATTTATACACACTTCTCCAAGTTGCCTCTTTACACGGTTAGCGCTCACCGACGACGAAACCTAACCAAACACTTAGCAAACGTGAAGAGAAACAAACATATACACTAAATTTACAAGTATGCAAAACATGTAAAATTCACAAATATGGTAAACATATACAAGTATCAATATCAACTAGTGAAAATAGACAATATATACGATATCTACAAAACTCAAAAACAAAGAAACTATCGCAATGCGATTCAATAAAAACATCGATCCCCGGCAACGGCGCCATTTTGTTGGTTGCGGAATAGCGGCAAGCAAACAAAAAGATTTGGAAGTAATTTTCCGGGAATTATCGTGTCCACAGAGATCGGTGCTACTGAACTGCCGTTCGACAATTTAATTGTTAATGAGTTTGGTTTTAAAATGGTTTTAAAGCGTAAAAACAGAAAAGTAAATAAAAACATAAAAATAATTCATTCTTCAACAAGACGAACTTATCAAGCGTGTATATATTCGACTCATCACAGACTTAAACTTACCGACCAATTACACTCAACTTACAATACTCCTCAATATCACCCGGTATCGCTCACAATAGTGTTCATCTCTACCACACCGAGCTGAGAAATCACCCGTATCACTCTCTTCGTCACTCTCGCGCACGAAGCCTCGAGACACGGACGTCATTAAGTTTCGACACCCTTACGGATTGTTAGCCCTAAATCTATCTCTAGCATCCAGAAACTAACAGATAATCACCCCTAATCGAAGTTTGTGAAGTTTATCTCTAACACGACCCAAACCCCGCGCATAAAGCAAAAATCAGAGACAATCACTAATAGAGATTTGAAAAGCAAATTAAATATAACGTCATGGGCGACAAATATACATAGGATCAAAGTAAGACATATACAAACTCAAAATAGAAGAAAAACATGAAGAAAATCAGAAATGAACCAAACACTTCATGGTTTTTCAGCGCCGATCGATGAGAAATCCACCCCGGATCATCCAAATGCAAACTCCAATGATGTTTTCTAAGCTAATCTACATGAAAAATGAAGTTTGATGGAGTTGGGAGCAAAAAATACACAAAACCATCCCTAAAAATGTGTTTTTTCACTATATTTATTGCTGCCATCATCGCAGAACGCGCTCAGTGCGCTATAGGCGCTCAGCGCGCGTTTTTAAAGTTAAACCGCCTTACGAGCGCGCTCAGCGCGCTACCTGCTGCCTTGAAAAATGAAACAGCCATAACTTGAGAACCGTAACTCCGTTTTTCGCCCGGTTCTAAGCGTTGGAAAGCTTATTCAATTTCCTATATAACAATGCATAAATATCAACCAAATTGGTGATTTATATTTTCCTCATTTTGAGCCTTATTCGTTGACAAGTCGCTCAAAATCACGCGTTTGAAGCCGTGTCTTCGACACTTTATTGCTCTTGCTCGAAATACACCTCAATACCTACAAAATGAGTAGAAAACTATCAAACGGTACATAAATACACTAAAACTTGATTATACACTAAATATACACATTTACATACAAAGTGGGGTTTATTCGAACGATATTTAACAAAAAGTATAGATAAGTGCAACAAAACTTATATACAAAAATAGGTACATTTTGCACTTATCAACTCTCCCCAACTTACATAATTGTTTGTCCTCAATCAAAGGCAAACAAACATAAAAACACAAAAGCAATAACCAAAGAATCCTGAATCAACAAGTTTTTACAAACAAAAACAAATGCAATGGTTCAATCGAAAACGGTACACACAAAGTAAATACTTACCACTAAACTTCAACGACAACATAATCACGAAACAAATGCTAAATACAAAAATCATGCCAAACATCCTAAAAAAACACAAGTTCAAATGTGAATCACACCTAGCAAAAACAATCATCGGTAGATGAAAAACATAAAACGAGGTACTTTCACTCACACAACAATCTTGCAAACAAAAGACTAAATTATGCATCCATCCAAAAATTCACATTGAACATACAAAGACAAGAATCACAAGGACTTTTCAAGGTTGTAATGTGGTCGGGTAAACAAACAAGGGGCAATTCCTAAAGCTAATCGAAACAAAAACTTGCCTAAACCTAAGGGAGTGATCAACTCACAAAAGTTCAAACACAAAATTTCAATCAAACTTCTTCTTTCATCCCAAGTGTTACACAAAACACACAACTTATTTAGCACAATTATTGGAACTCTTTTTGTTTCCTTTTTCAAGGATTTTCTTTTTCTCCTTTTTTTTTCTTTTTCTTTTCTCTTGTCATATTTTTCTCTTTTTTCTTTTCTTTTTCAACCTCATAGCAACCAATAACATAAGTGAGAAAACATTGCTCTCCCCAACTTGAATTCAACCACATCATCATGTGAATACTCCCTACTTTCTAAGGCAAGGTAAAAATTCATACAACAACACAAAGTTGAGGGTTCAAGAAAAAACAACAATCAAGATCCACACAAAAAATGAATTTGACACTCATAGACAAGAATCAAACTCAAACAACATGGATAATAACCAAAGGCTAAAAGGGTTTACAAACGATCACACACTCACAAGGTGAATTGACTATTTGGCTAGGGTGGTTGTGCTCAAAATGAAACAATTGCCTTGATCCTTTTCATGCATTCATATAAGCAATACAAACAACAGATTCAACATAATAAAATCCAGTAAAACAAAATTGTCGGTACTCCGAGCATATAACAATGGAAAGTCACCTCACAAAAAGGTTGGGAACTAAAGTGATTAACACAAGAACAAGTATACAAAAGAATAAATGGCATGAAAGTTTGTAAAAAGCCTAAGTATCAAGAATATGCTAAAGTAAAGAAAGCGATAAACACATACCTTGAACATGTACAAAACTTTAAACACTATCATCACCACGCATTCGCAAGTTGAAACAATCAAAATCGGAAAAATCACCGAATGCGACTTCAAGCAATCGAGCCAAAATTTGAGTCCAAACAATCAACAAAAGAATTAGAAAAATTACTAACAATTACTAATATATAAGGCCTTGGTGGAAGTGGGAAAAAGGAGGAACCAAGTGAACAATTAAAAGAATTCACTGGCTCAACACAGCAGAGCGCGCTCAGCGCGCAGCCCCGCGCTCAGCGCGCTACACCAGAACCAGAAAAATCAGTACAACTACAAGGTTCTGGTGTAGGCCTCCACTTAACACCAACACAATCTCATATACAATGAAAAAGTAATAACGGAACAAAAACGGATAAAACATGCTTGTTTTACGTCGTAAGCTCGACGCCTATTATTTATACACACTTCTCCAAGTTGCCTCTTTACACGGTTAGCGCTCACCGACGACGAAACCTAACCAAACACTTAGCAAACGTGAAGAGAAACAAACATATACACTAAATTTACAAGTATGCAAAACATGTAAAATTCACAAATATGGTAAACATATACAAGTATCAATATCAACTAGTGAAAATAGACAATATATACGATATCTACAAAACTCAAAAACAAAGAAACTATCGCAATGCGATTCAATAAAAACATCGATCCCCGGCAACGGCGCCATTTTGTTGGTTGCGGAATAGCGGCAAGCAAACAAAAAGATTTGGAAGTAATTTTCCGGGAATTATCGTGTCCACAGAGATCGGTGCTACTGAACTGCCGTTCGACAATTTAATTGTTAATGAGTTTGGTTTTAAAATGGTTTTAAAGCGTAAAAACAGAAAAGTAAATAAAAACATAAAAATAATTCATTCTTCAACAAGACGAAATTATCAAGCGTGTATATATTCGACTCATCACAGACTTAAACTTACCGACCAATTACACTCAACTTACAATACTCCTCAATATCACCCGGTATCGCTCACAACAGTGTTCATCTCTACCACACCGAGCTGAGAAATCACCCGTATCACTCTCTTCGTCACTCTCGCGCACGAAGCCTCGAGACACGGACGTCATTAAGTTTCGACACCCTTACGGATTGTTAGCCCTAAATCTATCTCTAGCATCCAGAAACTAACAGATAATCACCCCTAATCGAAGTTTGTGAAGTTTATCTCTAACACGACCCAAACCCCGCGCATAAAGCAAAAATCAGAGACAATCACTAATAGAGATTTGAAAAGCAAATTAAATATAACGTCATGGGCGACAAATATACATAGGATCAAAGTAAGACATATACAAACTCAAAATAGAAGAAAAACATGAAGAAAATCAGAAATGAACCAAACACTTCATGGTTTTTCAGCGCCGATCGATGAGAAATCCACCCCGGATCATCCAAATGCAAACTCCAATGATGTTTTCTAAGCTAATCTACATGAAAAATGAAGTTTGATGGAGTTGGGAGCAAAAAATACACAAAACCATCCCTAAAAATGTGTTTTTTCACTATATTTATTGCTGCCATCATCGCAGAACGCGCTCAGTGCGCTATAGGCGCTCAGCGCGCGTTTTTAAAGTTAAACCGCCTTACGAGCGCGCTCAGCGCGCTACCTGCTGCCTTGAAAAATGAAACAGCCATAACTTGAGAACCGTAACTCCGTTTTTCGCCCGGTTCTAAGCGTTGGAAAGCTTATTCAATTTCCTATATAACAATGCATAAATATCAACCAAATTGGTGATTTATATTTTCCTCATTTTGAGCCTTATTCGTTGACAAGTCGCTCAAAATCACGCGTTTGAAGCCGTGTCTTCGACACTTTATTGCTCATGCTCCAAATACACCTCAATACCTACAAAATGAGTAGAAAACTATCAAACGGTACATAAATACACTAAAACTTGATTATACACTAAATATACACATTTACATACAAAGTGGGGTTTATTCGAATGATATTTAACAAAAAATATAGATAAGTGCAACAAAACTTATATACAAAAATAGGTACATTTTGCACTTATCAACTCTCCCCAACTTACATAATTGTTTGTCCTCAAACAAAGCCAAACAAACTTAAAAACACAAAAGCAATAACCAAAGAATCCTGAATCAACAAGTTTTTACAAACAAAAACAAATGCAATGGTTCAATCGAAAACGGTACACACAAAGTAAATACTTACCACTAAACTTCAACGACAACATAATCACGAAACAAATGCTAAATACAAAAATCATGCCAAACATCCTAAAAAAACACAAGTTCAAATGTGAATCACACCTAGCAAAAACAATCATCGGTAGATGAAAAACATAAAACGAGGTACTTTCACTCACACAACAATCTTGCAAACAAAAGACTAAATTATGCATCTATCCAAAAATTCACATTGAACATACAAAGGCAAGAATCACAAGGACTTTTCAAGGTTGTAATGTGGTCGGGTAAACAAACAAGGGGCAATTCCTAAAGCTAATCGAAACAAAAACTTGCCTAAACCTAAGGGAGTGATCAACTCACAAAAGTTCAAACACAAAATTTCAATCAAACTTTTTCTTTCATCCCAAGTGTTACACAAAACACACAACTTATTTAGCACAATTATTGGAACTCTTTTTGTTTCCTTTTTCAAGGATTTTCTTTTTCTCCTTTTTTTTTTCTTTTTCTTTTCTCTTGTCATATTTTTCTCTTTTTTCTTTTCTTTTTCAACCTCATAGCAACCAATAACATAAGTGAGAAAACATTGCTCTCCCCAACTTGAATTCAACCACATCATCATGTGAATACTCCCTACTTTATAAGGCAAGGTAAAAATTCATACAACAACACAAAGTTGAGGGTTCAAGAAAAAACAACAATCAAGATCCACACAAAAAATGAATTTGACACTCATAGACAAGAATCAAACTCAAACAACATGGATAATAACCAAAGGCTAAAAGGGTTTACAAACGATCACACACTCACAAGGTGAATTGACTATTTGGCTAGGGTGGTTGTGCTCAAAATGAAACAATTGCCTTGATCCTTTTCATGCATTCATATAAGCAATACAAACAACAGATTCAACATAATAAAATCCAGTAAAACAAAATTGTCGGTACTCCGAGC
Organism: Lathyrus tuberosus; assembly: GCA_022829125.1. Classification (NCBI taxonomy): domain Eukaryota; kingdom Viridiplantae; phylum Streptophyta; class Magnoliopsida; order Fabales; family Fabaceae; genus Lathyrus; species Lathyrus tuberosus. The sequence goes on from JALAZF010000882.1 coordinate 1,248,184, forward strand.
ATATAACAATGGAAAGTGACCTCACAAAAAGGTTGGGAACTAAAGTGATTAACACAAGAACAAGTATACAAAAGAATAAATGGCATGAAAGTTTGTAAAAAGCCTAAGTATCAAGAATATGCTAAAGTAAAGAAAGTGATAAACACATACCTTGAACATGTACAAAACTTTAAACACTATCATCACCACGCATTCGCAAGTTGAAACAATCAAAATCGGAAAAATCACCGAATGCGACTTCAAGCAATCGAGCCAAAATTTGAGTCCAAACAATCAACAAAAGAATTAGAAAAATTACTAACAATTACTAATATATAAGGCCTTGGTGGAAGTGGGAAAAAGGAGGAACCAAGTGAACAATTAAAAGAATTCACTGGCTCAACACAGCAGAGCGCGCTCAGCGCGCAGCCCCGCGCTCAGCGCGCTACACCAGAACCAGAAAAATCAGTACAACTACAAGGTTCTGGTGTAGGCCTCCACTTAACACCAACACAATCTCATATACAATGAAAAAGTAATAACGGAACAAAAACGGATAAAACATGCTTGTTTTACGTCGTAAGCTCGACGCCTATTATTTATACACACTTCTCCAAGTTGCCTCTTTACACGGTTAGCGCTCACCGACGACGAAACCTAACCAAACACTTAGCAAACGTGAAGAGAAACAAACATATACACTAAATTTACAAGTATGCAAAACATGTAAAATTCACAAATATGGTAAACATATACAAGTATCAATATCAACTAGTGAAAATAGACAATATATACGATATCTACAAAACTCAAAAACAAAGAAACTATCGCAATGCGATTCAATAAAAACATCGATCCCCGGCAACGGCGCCATTTTGTTGGTTGCGGAATAGCGGCAAGCAAACAAAAAGATTTGGAAGTAATTTTCCGGGAATTATCGTGTCCACAGAGATCGGTGCTACTGAACTGCCGTTCGACAATTTAATTGTTAATGAGTTTGGTTTTAAAATGGTTTTAAAGCGTAAAAACAGAAAAGTAAATAAAAACATAAAAATAATTCATTCTTCAACAAGACGAACTTATCAAGCGTGTATATATTCGACTCATCACAGACTTAAACTTACCGACCAATTACACTCAACTTACAATACTCCTCAATATCACCCGGTATCGCTCACAATAGTGTTCATCTCTACCACACCGAGCTGAGAAATCACCCGTATCACTCTCTTCGTCACTCTCGCGCACGAAGCCTCGAGACACGGACGTCATTAAGTTTCGACACCCTTACGGATTGTTAGCCCTAAATCTATCTCTAGCATCCAGAAACTAACAGATAATCACCCCTAATCGAAGTTTGTGAAGTTTATCTCTAACACGACCCAAACCCCGCGCATAAAGCAAAAATCAGAGACAATCACTAATAGAGATTTGAAAAGCAAATTAAATATAACGTCATGGGCGACAAATATACATAGGATCAAAGTAAGACATATACAAACTCAAAATAGAAGAAAAACATGAAGAAAATCAGAAATGAACCAAACACTTCATGGTTTTTCAGCGCCGATCGATGAGAAATCCACCCCGGATCATCCAAATGCAAACTCCAATGATGTTTTCTAAGCTAATCTACATGAAAAATGAAGTTTGATGGAGTTGGGAGCAAAAAATACACAAAACCATCCCTAAAAATGTGTTTTTTCACTATATTTATTGCTGCCATCATCGCAGAACGCGCTCAGTGCGCTATAGGCGCTCAGCGCGCGTTTTTAAAGTTAAACCGCCTTACGAGCGCGCTCAGCGCGCTACCTGCTGCCTTGAAAAATGAAACAGCCATAACTTGAGAACCGTAACTCCGTTTTTCGCCCGGTTCTAAGCGTTGGAAAGCTTATTCAATTTCCTATATAACAATGCATAAATATCAACCAAATTGGTGATTTATATTTTCCTCATTTTGAGCCTTATTCGTTGACAAGTCGCTCAAAATCACGCGTTTGAAGCCGTGTCTTCGACACTTTATTGCTCTTGCTCGAAATACACCTCAATACCTACAAAATGAGTAGAAAACTATCAAACGGTACATAAATACACTAAAACTTGATTATACACTAAATATACACATTTACATACAAAGTGGGGTTTATTCGAACGATATTTAACAAAAAGTATAGATAAGTGCAACAAAACTTATATACAAAAATAGGTACATTTTGCACTTATCAACTCTCCCCAACTTACATAATTGTTTGTCCTCAATCAAAGGCAAACAAACATAAAAACACAAAAGCAATAACCAAAGAATCCTGAATCAACAAGTTTTTACAAACAAAAACAAATGCAATGGTTCAATCGAAAACGGTACACACAAAGTAAATACTTACCACTAAACTTCAACGACAACATAATCACGAAACAAATGCTAAATACAAAAATCATGCCAAACATCCTAAAAAAACACAAGTTCAAATGTGAATCACACCTAGCAAAAACAATCATCGGTAGATGAAAAACATAAAACGAGGTACTTTCACTCACACAACAATCTTGCAAACAAAAGACTAAATTATGCATCCATCCAAAAATTCACATTGAACATACAAAGACAAGAATCACAAGGACTTTTCAAGGTTGTAATGTGGTCGGGTAAACAAACAAGGGGCAATTCCTAAAGCTAATCGAAACAAAAACTTGCCTAAACCTAAGGGAGTGATCAACTCACAAAAGTTCAAACACAAAATTTCAATCAAACTTCTTCTTTCATCCCAAGTGTTACACAAAACACACAACTTATTTAGCACAATTATTGGAACTCTTTTTGTTTCCTTTTTCAAGGATTTTCTTTTTCTCCTTTTTTTTTCTTTTTCTTTTCTCTTGTCATATTTTTCTCTTTTTTCTTTTCTTTTTCAACCTCATAGCAACCAATAACATAAGTGAGAAAACATTGCTCTCCCCAACTTGAATTCAACCACATCATCATGTGAATACTCCCTACTTTCTAAGGCAAGGTAAAAATTCATACAACAACACAAAGTTGAGGGTTCAAGAAAAAACAACAATCAAGATCCACACAAAAAATGAATTTGACACTCATAGACAAGAATCAAACTCAAACAACATGGATAATAACCAAAGGCTAAAAGGGTTTACAAACGATCACACACTCACAAGGTGAATTGACTATTTGGCTAGGGTGGTTGTGCTCAAAATGAAACAATTGCCTTGATCCTTTTCATGCATTCATATAAGCAATACAAACAACAGATTCAACATAATAAAATCCAGTAAAACAAAATTGTCGGTACTCCGAGCATATAACAATGGAAAGTCACCTCACAAAAAGGTTGGGAACTAAAGTGATTAACACAAGAACAAGTATACAAAAGAATAAATGGCATGAAAGTTTGTAAAAAGCCTAAGTATCAAGAATATGCTAAAGTAAAGAAAGCGATAAACACATACCTTGAACATGTACAAAACTTTAAACACTATCATCACCACGCATTCGCAAGTTGAAACAATCAAAATCGGAAAAATCACCGAATGCGACTTCAAGCAATCGAGCCAAAATTTGAGTCCAAACAATCAACAAAAGAATTAGAAAAATTACTAACAATTACTAATATATAAGGCCTTGGTGGAAGTGGGAAAAAGGAGGAACCAAGTGAACAATTAAAAGAATTCACTGGCTCAACACAGCAGAGCGCGCTCAGCGCGCAGCCCCGCGCTCAGCGCGCTACACCAGAACCAGAAAAATCAGTACAACTACAAGGTTCTGGTGTAGGCCTCCACTTAACACCAACACAATCTCATATACAATGAAAAAGTAATAACGGAACAAAAACGGATAAAACATGCTTGTTTTACGTCGTAAGCTCGACGCCTATTATTTATACACACTTCTCCAAGTTGCCTCTTTACACGGTTAGCGCTCACCGACGACGAAACCTAACCAAACACTTAGCAAACGTGAAGAGAAACAAACATATACACTAAATTTACAAGTATGCAAAACATGTAAAATTCACAAATATGGTAAACATATACAAGTATCAATATCAACTAGTGAAAATAGACAATATATACGATATCTACAAAACTCAAAAACAAAGAAACTATCGCAATGCGATTCAATAAAAACATCGATCCCCGGCAACGGCGCCATTTTGTTGGTTGCGGAATAGCGGCAAGCAAACAAAAAGATTTGGAAGTAATTTTCCGGGAATTATCGTGTCCACAGAGATCGGTGCTACTGAACTGCCGTTCGACAATTTAATTGTTAATGAGTTTGGTTTTAAAATGGTTTTAAAGCGTAAAAACAGAAAAGTAAATAAAAACATAAAAATAATTCATTCTTCAACAAGACGAAATTATCAAGCGTGTATATATTCGACTCATCACAGACTTAAACTTACCGACCAATTACACTCAACTTACAATACTCCTCAATATCACCCGGTATCGCTCACAACAGTGTTCATCTCTACCACACCGAGCTGAGAAATCACCCGTATCACTCTCTTCGTCACTCTCGCGCACGAAGCCTCGAGACACGGACGTCATTAAGTTTCGACACCCTTACGGATTGTTAGCCCTAAATCTATCTCTAGCATCCAGAAACTAACAGATAATCACCCCTAATCGAAGTTTGTGAAGTTTATCTCTAACACGACCCAAACCCCGCGCATAAAGCAAAAATCAGAGACAATCACTAATAGAGATTTGAAAAGCAAATTAAATATAACGTCATGGGCGACAAATATACATAGGATCAAAGTAAGACATATACAAACTCAAAATAGAAGAAAAACATGAAGAAAATCAGAAATGAACCAAACACTTCATGGTTTTTCAGCGCCGATCGATGAGAAATCCACCCCGGATCATCCAAATGCAAACTCCAATGATGTTTTCTAAGCTAATCTACATGAAAAATGAAGTTTGATGGAGTTGGGAGCAAAAAATACACAAAACCATCCCTAAAAATGTGTTTTTTCACTATATTTATTGCTGCCATCATCGCAGAACGCGCTCAGTGCGCTATAGGCGCTCAGCGCGCGTTTTTAAAGTTAAACCGCCTTACGAGCGCGCTCAGCGCGCTACCTGCTGCCTTGAAAAATGAAACAGCCATAACTTGAGAACCGTAACTCCGTTTTTCGCCCGGTTCTAAGCGTTGGAAAGCTTATTCAATTTCCTATATAACAATGCATAAATATCAACCAAATTGGTGATTTATATTTTCCTCATTTTGAGCCTTATTCGTTGACAAGTCGCTCAAAATCACGCGTTTGAAGCCGTGTCTTCGACACTTTATTGCTCATGCTCCAAATACACCTCAATACCTACAAAATGAGTAGAAAACTATCAAACGGTACATAAATACACTAAAACTTGATTATACACTAAATATACACATTTACATACAAAGTGGGGTTTATTCGAATGATATTTAACAAAAAATATAGATAAGTGCAACAAAACTTATATACAAAAATAGGTACATTTTGCACTTATCAACTCTCCCCAACTTACATAATTGTTTGTCCTCAAACAAAGCCAAACAAACTTAAAAACACAAAAGCAATAACCAAAGAATCCTGAATCAACAAGTTTTTACAAACAAAAACAAATGCAATGGTTCAATCGAAAACGGTACACACAAAGTAAATACTTACCACTAAACTTCAACGACAACATAATCACGAAACAAATGCTAAATACAAAAATCATGCCAAACATCCTAAAAAAACACAAGTTCAAATGTGAATCACACCTAGCAAAAACAATCATCGGTAGATGAAAAACATAAAACGAGGTACTTTCACTCACACAACAATCTTGCAAACAAAAGACTAAATTATGCATCTATCCAAAAATTCACATTGAACATACAAAGGCAAGAATCACAAGGACTTTTCAAGGTTGTAATGTGGTCGGGTAAACAAACAAGGGGCAATTCCTAAAGCTAATCGAAACAAAAACTTGCCTAAACCTAAGGGAGTGATCAACTCACAAAAGTTCAAACACAAAATTTCAATCAAACTTTTTCTTTCATCCCAAGTGTTACACAAAACACACAACTTATTTAGCACAATTATTGGAACTCTTTTTGTTTCCTTTTTCAAGGATTTTCTTTTTCTCCTTTTTTTTTTCTTTTTCTTTTCTCTTGTCATATTTTTCTCTTTTTTCTTTTCTTTTTCAACCTCATAGCAACCAATAACATAAGTGAGAAAACATTGCTCTCCCCAACTTGAATTCAACCACATCATCATGTGAATACTCCCTACTTTATAAGGCAAGGTAAAAATTCATACAACAACACAAAGTTGAGGGTTCAAGAAAAAACAACAATCAAGATCCACACAAAAAATGAATTTGACACTCATAGACAAGAATCAAACTCAAACAACATGGATAATAACCAAAGGCTAAAAGGGTTTACAAACGATCACACACTCACAAGGTGAATTGACTATTTGGCTAGGGTGGTTGTGCTCAAAATGAAACAATTGCCTTGATCCTTTTCATGCATTCATATAAGCAATACAAACAACAGATTCAACATAATAAAATCCAGTAAAACAAAATTGTCGGTACTCCGAGCATATAACAATGGAAAGTCACCTCACAAAAAGGTTGGGAACTAAAGTGATTCACACAAGAACAAGTATACAAAAGAATAAATGGCATGAAAGTTTGTAAAAAGCCTAAGTATCAAGAATATGCTAAAGTAAAGAAAGAGATAAACACATACCTTGACCATGTACAAAACTTTAAACACTATCATCACCACGCATTCGCAAGTTGAAACAATCAAAATCGGAAAAATCACCGAATGCGACTTCAAGCAATCGAGCCAAAATTTGAGTCCAAACAATCAACAAAAGAATTAGAAAAATTACTAACAATTACTAATATATAAGGCCTTGGTGGAAGTGGGAAAAAGGAGGAACCAAGTGAACAATTAAAAGAATTCACTAGCTCAACACAGCAGAGCGCGCTCAGCGCGCAGCCCCGCGCTCAGCGCTCTACACCAGAACCAGAAAAATCAGTACAACTACAAGGTTCTGGTGTAGGCCTCCACTTAACACCAACACAATCTCATATACAATGAAAAAGTAATAACGGAACAAAAACGGATAAAACATGCTTGTTTTACGTCGTAAGCTCGATGCCTATTATTTATACACACTTCTCCAAGTTGCCTCTTTACACGGTTAGCGCTCACCGACGACGAAACCTAACCAAACACTTAGCAAACGTGAAGAGAAACAAACATATACACTAAATTTACAAGTATGCAAAACATGTAAAATTCACAAATATGTTAAACATATACAAGTATCAATATCAACTAGTGAAAATAGACAATATATACGATATCTACAAAACTCAAAAACAAAGAAACTATCGCAATGCGATTCAATAAAAACATCGATCCCCGGCAACGGCGCCATTTTGTTGGTTGCGGAATAGCGGCAAGCAAACAAAAAGATTTGGATGTATTTTTCCGAGAATTATCGTGTCCACAGAGATCGGTGCTACTGAACTGCCGTTCGACAATTTAATTGTTAATGAGTTTGGTTTTAAAATGGTTTTAAAGCGTAAAAACAGAATAGTAAATAAAAACATAAAAATAATTCATTCTTCAACAAGACGAACTTATCAAGCGTGTATATATTCGACTCATCACAGACTTAAACTTACCGACCAATTACACTCAACTGATAATACTCCTCAATATCACCCTGTATCGCTCACAACAGTGTTCATCTCTACCACACCGAGCTGAGAAATCACCCGTATCACTTTCTTCGTCACTCTCGCGCACGAAGCCTCGAGACACGGACGTCATTAAGTTTCGACACCCTTACGGATTGTTAGCCCTAAATCTATCTCTAGCATCCAGAAACTAACAGATAATCACCCCTAATCGAAGTTTGTGAAGTTTATCTCTAACACGACCCAAACCCCGCGCATAAAGCAAAAATCAGAGACAATCACTAATAGAGATTTGAAAAGCAAATTAAATATAACGTCATGGGCGACAAATATACATAGGATCAAAGTAAGACATATACAAACCCAAAATAGAAGAAAAACATGAAGAAAATCAGAAATGAACCAAACACTTCATGGTTTTTCAGCGCCGATCGATGAGAAATCCACCCCGGATCATCCATATGCAAACTCCAATGATGTTTTCTAAGCTAATCTACAAGAAAAATGAAGTTTGATGGAGTTGGGAGCAAAAAATACACAAAACCATCCCTAAAAATGTGTTTTTTCACTATATTTATTGCTGCCATCATCGCAGACCGCGCTCAGTGCGCTATGGGCGCTCAGTGCGCGTTTTTAATGTTAAACCGCCTTACGAGCGCGCTCAGCGCGCTACCTGCTGCCTTGAAAAATGAAACAGCCATAACTTGAGAACCGTAACTCCGTTTTTCGCCCGGTTCTAAGCGTTGGAAAGCTTATTCAATTTCCTATATAACAATGCATAAATATCAACCAAATTGGTGATTTATATTTTCCTCATTTTGAGCCTTATTCGTTGACAAGTCGCTCAAAATCACGCGTTTGAAGCCGTGTCTTCGACACTTTATTGCTCATGCTCCAAATACACCTCAATACCTACAAAATGAGTAGAAAACTATCAAACGGTACATAGATACACTAAAACTTGATTATACACTAAATATACACATTTACATACAAAGTGGGGTTTATTCGAACGATATTTAACAAAAAGTATAGATAAGTGCAACAAAACTTATATACAAAAATAGGTACATTTTGCACTTATCAACTCTCCCCAACTTACATAATTGTTTGTCCTCAAACAAAGCCAAACAAACTTAAAAACACAAAAGCAATAACCAAAGAATCCTGAATCAACAAGTTTTTACAAACAAAAACAAATGCAATGGTTCAATCGAAAACGGTACACACAAAGTAAATACTTACCACTAAACTTCAACGACAACATAATCACGAAACAAATGCTAAATACAAAAATCATGCCAGACATCCTAAAAAAACAAAGTTCAAATGTGAATCACACCTAGCAAAAACAATCATCGGTAGATGAAAAACATAAAACGAGGTACTTTCACTCACACAACAATCTTGCAAACAAAAGACTAAATTATGCATCCATCCAAAAATTCACATTGAACATACAAAGGCAAGAATCACAAGGACTTTTCAAGGCTGTAATGTGGTCGGGTAAACAAACAAGGGGCAATTCCTAAAGCTAATCGAAACAAAAACTTGCCTAAACCTAAGGGAGTGATCAACTCACAAAAGTTCAAGCACAAAATTTCAATCAAACTTTTTCTTTCATCCCAAGTGTTACACAAAACACACAACTTATTTAGCACAATTATTGGAACTCTTTTTGTTTCCTTTTTCAAGGATTTTCTTTTTCTCCTTTTTTTTTCTTTTTCTTTTCTCTTGTCATATTTTTCTCTTTTTTCTTTTCTTTTTCAACCTCATAGCAACCAATAACATAAGTGAGAAAACATTGCTCTCCCCAACTTGAATTCAACCACATCATCATGTGAATACTCCCTACTTTCTAAGGCAAGGTAAAAATTCATACAACAACACAAAGTTGAGGGTTCAAGAAAAAACAACAATCAAGATCCACACAAAAAATGAATTTGACACTCATAGACAAGAATCAAACTCAAACAACATGGATAATGACCGAAGGCTAAAATGGTTTACAAACGATCACACACTCACAAGGTGAATTGACTATTTGGCTAGGGTGGTTGTGCTCAAAATGAAACAATTACCTTGATCCTTTTCATGCATTCATATAAGCAATACAAACAACAGATTCAACATAATAAAATCCAGTAAAACAAAATTGTCGGTACTCCGAGCATATAACAATGGAAAGTCACCTCACAAAAAGGTTGGGAACTAAAGTGATTCACACAAGAACAAGTATACAAAAGAATAAATGGCATGAAAGTTTGTAAAAAGCCTAAGTATCAAGAATATGCTAAAGTAAAGAAAGCGATAAACACATACCTTGAACATGTACAAAACTTTAAACACTATCATCACCACGCATTCGCAAGTTGAAACAATCAAAATCGGAAAAATCACCGAATGCGACTTCAAGCAATCGAGCCAAAATTTGAGTCCAAACAATCAACAAAAGAATTAGAAAAATTACTAATAATTACTAATATATAAGGCCTTGGTGGAAATGGGAAAAAGGAGGAACCAAGTGAACAATTAAAAGAATTCACTGGCTCAACACAGCAGAGCGCGCTCAGCGCGCAGGCCCGCGCTCAGCGCGCTACACCAGAACCAGAAAAATCAGTACAACTACAAGGTTCTGGTGTAGGCCTCCACTTAACACCAACACAATCTCATATACAATGAAAAAGTAATAACGGAACAAAAACGGATAAAACATGCTTGTTTTACGTCGTAAGCTCGACGCCTATTATTTATACACACTTCTCCAAGTTGCCTCTTTACACGGTTAGCGCTCACCGACGACAAAACCGAACCAAACACTTAGCAAACGTGAAGTGAAACAAACATATACACTAAATTTACAAGTATGCAAAACATGTAAAATTCACAAATATGGTAAACATATACAAGTATCAATATCAACTAGTGAAAATAGACAATATATACGATATCTACAAAACTCAAAAACAAAGAAACTATCGCAATGCGATTCAATAAAAACATTGATCCCCGGCAACGGCGCCATTTTGTTGGTTGCGGAATAGCGGCAAGCAAACAAAAAGATTTGGAAGTATTTTTCGGGGAATTATGGTGTCCACAGAGATCGGAGCTACTGAAATGCCGTTCGACAATTTAATTGTTAATGAGTTTGGTTTTAAAATGGTTTTAAAGCGTAAAAACAGAAAAGTAAATAAAAACATAAAAATAATTGATTCTTCAACAAGACGAACTTATCAAGCGTGTATATATTCGACTCATCACAGACTTTAACTTACCGACCAATTACACTCAACTTACAATACTCCTCAATATCACCCGGTATCGCTCACAACAGTGTTCATCTCTACCACACCGAGCTGAGAAATCACCCGTATCACTCTCTTCGTCACTCTCGCGCACGAAGCCTCGAGACTCGGACGTCATTAAGTTTCGACACCCTTACGGATTGTTAGCCCTAAATCTATCTCTAGCATCCAGAAACTAACAGATAATCACCCCTAATCGAAGTTTGTGAAGTTTATCTCTAACACGACCCAAACCCCGCGCATAAAGCAAAAATCAGAGACAATCACTAATAGAGATTTGTAAAGCAAATTAAATATAACTTCATGGGCGACAAATATACATAGGATCAAAGTAAGACATATACAAACCCAAAATAGAAGAAAAACATGAAGAAAATCAGAAATGAACCAAACACTTCATGGTTTTTCGGCGCCGATCGATGAGAAATCCACCCCGGATCATCCAAATGCAAGCTCCAATGATGTTTTCTAAGCTAATCTACAAGAAAAATGAAGTTTAATGGAGTTGGGAGCAAAAAATACACAAAACCATCCCTAAAAATGTGTTGTTTCACTATATTTATTGCTGTCATCATCGCAGACCGCGCTCACCGCACTATGGGCACTCAGCGCGCTATGGGCGCTCAGCGCGCGTTTTTAAAGTTAAACCGCCTTACGAGCGCGCTCAGCGCGCTACCTGCTGCCTTGAAAAATGAAACAGCCATAACTTGAGAACAGAAACTCCGTTTTTTGCCCGGTTCTAAGCGTTGGAAAGCTTATTGAATTTTCTATATAACAATGCATAAATATCAACCAAATTGGTGATTTATATTTTCCTCATTTTGAGCCTTATTCGTTGACAAGTCGCTCAAAATCACGCGTTTGAAGCCGTGTCTTCGACACTTTATTGCTCATGCTCCAAATACACCTAAATACGTACAAAATGAGTAGAAAACTATCAAACAGTACATAAATACACTAAAACTTGATTATACACTAAATATACACATTTACATATAAAGTGGGGTTTATTCGAACGATATTTAACAAAAAGTATAGATAAGTGCAACAAAACTTATATACAAAAATAGGTACATTTTCCACTTATCAACTCTCCCCAACTTACATAATTGTTTGTCCTCAATCAAAGGCAAACAAACATAAAAACACAAAAGCAATAACCAAAGAATCCTGAATCAACAAGTTTTTACAAACAAAAACAAATGCAATGGTTCAATCGAAAACGGTACACACAAAGTAAATACTTACCACTAAACTTCAACGACAACATAATCACGAAACAAATGCTAAATACAAAAATCATGCCAAACATCCTAAAAAAACACAAGTTCAAATGTGAATCACACCTAGCAAAAACAATCATCGGTAGATGAAAAACATAAAACGAGGTACTTTCACTCACACAACAATCTTGCAAACAAAAGACTAAATTATGCATCCATCCAAAAATTCACATTGAACATACAAAGGCAAGAATCACAAGGACTTTTCAAGGTTGTAATGTGGATGGGTAAACAAACAAGGGGCAATTCCTAAAGTTAATCGAAACAAAAACTTGCCTAAACCTAAGGGAGTGATCAACTCACAAAAGTTCAAACACAAAATTTCAATCAAACTTCTTCTTTCATCCCAAGTGTTACACAAAACACACAACTTATTTAGCACAATTATTGGAACTCTTTTTGTTTCCTTTTTCAAGGATTTTCTTTTTCTCCTTTTTTTTTCTTTTTCTTTTCTCTTGTCATATTTTTCTCTTTTTTCTTTTCTTTTTCAACCTCATAGCAACCAATAACATAAGTGAAAAAACATTGCTCTCCCCAACTTGAATTCAACCACATCATCATGTGAATACTCCCTACTTTCTAAGGCAAGGGAAAAATTCATACAACAACACAAAGTTGAGGGTTCAAAAAAAAACAACAATCAAGATCCACACAAAAAATGAATTTGACACTCATAGACAAGAATCAAACTCAAACAACATGGATAATGACCAAAGGCTAAAAGGGTTTACAAACGATCACACACTCACAAGGTGAATTGACTATTTGGCTAGGGTGGTTGTGCTCAAAATGAAACAATTGCCTTGATCCTTTTCATGCATTCATATAAGCAATACAAACAACAGATTCAACATAATAAAATCTAGTAAAACAAAATTGTCGGTACACTGAGCATATAACAATGGAAAGTCACCTCACAAAAAGGTTGGGAGCTAAAGTGATTCACACAAGAACAAGTATACAAAAGAATAAATGGCATGAAAGTTTGTAAAAAGCCTAAGTATCAAGAATATGCTAAAGTAAAGAAAGCGATAAACACATACCTTGAACATGTACAAAACTTTAAACACTATCATCACCACGCATTTGCAAGTTGAAACAATCAAAATCGGAAAAATCACCGAATGCGACTTCAAGCAATCGAGCCAAAATTTGAGTCCAAACAATCAACAAAAGATTTAGAAAAATTACTAATAATTACTAATATATAAGGCCTTGGTGGAAGTGGGAAAAAGGAGGAACCAAGTGAACAATTAAAAGAATTCACTGGCTCAACACAGCAGAGCGCGCTCAGCGCGCAGGCCTGCGCTCAGCGCGCAACACCAAAACCAGAAAAATCAGTACAACTACAAGGTTCTGGTGTAGGCCTCCACTTAACACCAACACAATCTCATATACAATGAAAAAGTAATAACGAAACAAAAACGGATAAAACATGCTTGTTTTACGTCGTAAGCTCGACGCCTATTATTTATACACACTTCTCCAAGTTGCCTCTTTACACGGTTAGTGCTCACCGACGACGAAACCTAACCAAACACTTAGCAAACGTGAAGAGAAACAAACATATACACTAAATTTACAAGTATGCAAAACATGTAAAATTCACAAATATGGTAAACATATACAAGTATCAATATCAACTAGTGAAAATAGACAATATATACGATATCTACAAAACTCAAAAACAAAGAAACTATCGCAATGCGATTCAATAAAAACATTGATCCCCGGCAACGGCGCCATTTTGTTGGTTGCGGAATAGCGGCAAGCAAACAAAAAGATTTGGAAGTATTTTTCCGGGAATTATGGTGTCCACAGAGATCGGTGCTACTGAACTGCCGTTCGACAATTTAATTGTTAATGAGTTTGGTTTTAAAATGGTTTTAAAGCGTAAAAACAGAAAAGTAAATAAAAACATAAAAATAATTCTTTCTTCAACAAGACGAACTTATCAAGCGTGTATATATTCGACTCATCACAGACTTAAACTTACCGACCAATTACACTCAACTTACAATAATCCTCAATATCACCCGGTATCGCTCACAACAGTGTTCATCTCTACCACACCGAGCTGAGAAATCACCCGTATCACTCTCTTCGTCACTCTCGCGCACGAAGTCTCGAGACACGGACGTCATTAAGTTTCGACACCCTTACGGATTGTTAGCCCTAAATCTATCTCTAGCATCCAGAAACTAACAGATAATCACCCCTAATCGAAGTTTATGAAGTTTATCTCTAACACGACCCAAACCCCGCGCATAAAGCAAAAATCAGAGACAATCACTAATAGAGATTTGAAAAGCAAATTAAATATAACGTCATGGGCGACAAATATACATAGGATCAAAGTAAGACATATACAAACCCAAAATAGAAGAAAAACATGAAGAAAATCATAAATGAACCAAACACATCATGGTTTTTCGGCGCCGATCGATGAGAAATCCACCCCGGATCATCCAAATGCAAGCCCCAATGATGTTTTATAAGCTAATCTACAAGAAAAATGAAGTTTGATGGAGTTCGGAGCAAAAAATACACAAAACCATCCCTAAAAATGTGTTTTTTCACTATATTTATTGCTGTCATCATCGCAGACCGCGCTCAGCGCGCGTTTTTAAAGTTAAACTGCCTTACGAGCGCGCTCAGCGCGCTACCTGCTGCCTTGAAAAATGAAACAGCCATAACTTGAGAACCGTAACTCCGTTTTTCGCCCGGTTCTAAGCGTTGGAAAGCTTATTCAATTTCCTATATAACAATGCATAAATATCAACCAAATTGGTGATTTATATTTTCCTCATTTTGAACCTTATTCATTGACAAGTCGCTCAAAATCACGCGTTTGAAGCCGTGTCTTCGACACTTTATTGCTCATGCTCCAAATACACCTCAATACCTACAAAATGAGTAGAAAACTATCAAATGGTACATAAATACACTAAAACTTGATTATACACTAAATATACACATTTACATACAAAGTGGGTTTTATTCGAACGATATTTAACAAAAAGTATAGATAAGTGCAACAAAACTTATATACAAAAATAGGTACATTTTGCACTTATCAACTCTCCCCAACTTACATAATTGTTTGTCCTCAAACAAAGCCAAACAAACTTAAAAACACAAAAGCAATAACCAAAGAATCCTGAATCAACAAGTTTTTACAAACAAAAACAAATGCAATGGTTCAATCGAAAACGGTACACACAAAGTAAATACTTACCACTAAACTTCAACGACAACATAATCACGAAACAAATGCTAAATACAAAAATCATGCCAAACATCCTAAAAAAACACAAGTTCAAATGTGAATCACACCTAGCAAAAACAATCATCGGTAGATGAAAAACATAAAACGAGGTACTTTCACTCACACAACAATCTTGCAAACAAAAGACTAAATTATGCATCCATCCAAAAATTCACATTGAACATACAAAGCCAAGAATCACAAGGACTTTTCAAGGTTGTAATGTGGTCGGGTAAACAAACAAGGGGCAATTCCTAAAGCTAATCGAAACAAAAACTTGCCTAAACCTAAGGGAGTGATCAACTCACAAAAGTTCAAACACAAAATTTCAATCAAACTTCTTCTTTCATCCCAAGTGTTACACAAAACACACAACTTATTTAGCACAATTATTGGAACTCTTTTTGTTTCCTTTTTCAAGGATTTTCTTTTTCTCCTTTTTTTTTCTTTTTCTTTTCTCTTGTCATATTTTTCTCTTTTTTCTTTTCTTTTTCAACCTCATAGCAACCAATAACATAAGTGAAAAAACATTGCTCTCCCCAACTTGAATTCAACCACATCATCATGTGAATACTCCCTACTTTCTAAGGCAAGGGAAAAATTCATACAACAACACAAAGTTGAGGGTTCAAAAAAAAAAAAACAATCAAGATCCACACAAAAAATGAATTTGACACTCATAGACAAGAATCAAACTCAAACAACATGGATAATGACCAAAGGCTAAAAGGGTTTACAAACGATCACACACTCACAAGGTGAATTGACTATTTGGCTAGGGTGGTTGTGCTCAAAATGAAACAATTGCCTTGATCCTTTTCATGCATTCATATAAGCAATACAAACAACAGATTCAACATAATAAAATCTAGTAAAACAAAATTGTCGGTACACTGAGCATATAACAATGGAAAGTCACCTCACAAAAAGGTTGGGAGCTAAAGTGATTCACACAAGAACAAGTATACAAAAGAATAAATGGCATGAAAGTTTGTAAAAAGCCTAAGTATCAAGAATATGCTAAAGTAAAGAAAGCGATAAACACATACCTTGAACATGTACAAAACTTTAAACACTATCATCACCACGCATTTGCAAGTTGAAACAATCAAAATCGGAAAAATCACCGAATGCGACTTCAAGCAATCGAGCCAAAATTTGAGTCCAAACAATCAACAAAAGATTTAGAAAAATTACTAATAATTACTAATATATAAGGCCTTGGTGGAAGTGGGAAAAAGGAGGAACCAAGTGAACAATTAAAAGAATTCACTGGCTCAACACAGCAGAGCGCGCTCAGCGCGCAGGCCTGCGCTCAGCGCGCTACACCAGAACCAGAAAAATCAGTACAACTACAAGGTTCTGGTGTAGGCCTCCACTTAACACCAACACAATCTCATATACAATGAAAAAGTAATAACAAAACAAAAACGGATAAAACATGCTTGTTTTACGTCGTAAGCTCGACGCCTATTATTTATACACACTTCTCCAAGTTGCCTCTTTACACGGTTAGCGCTCACCGACGACGAAACCTAACCAAACACTTAGCAAACGTGAAGAGAAACAAACATATACACTAAATTTACAAGTATGCAAAACATGTAAAATTCACAAATATGGTAAACATATACAAGTATCAATATCAACTAGTGAAAATAGACAATATATACGATATCTACAAAACTCAAAAACAAAGAAACTATCGCAATGCGATTCAATAAAAACATTGATCCCCGGCAACGACGCCATTTTGTTGGTTGCGGAATAGCGGCAAGCAAACAAAAAGATTTGGAAGTATTTTTCCGGGAATTATGGTGTCCACAGAGATCGGTGCTACTGAACTGCCGTTCGACAATTTAATTGTTAATGAGTTTGGTTTTAAAATGGTTTTAAAGCGTAAAAACAGAAAAGTAAATAAAAACATAAAAATAATTCTTTCTTCAACAAGACGAACTTATCAAGCGTGTATATATTCGACTCATCACAGACTTAAACTTACCGACCAATTACACTCAACTTACAATAATCCTCAATATCACCCGGTATCGCTCACAACAGTGTTCATCTCTACCACACCGAGCTGAGAAATCACCCGTATCACTCTCTTCGTCACTCTCGCGCACGAAGTCTCGAGACACGGACGTCATTAAGTTTCGACACCCTTACGGATTGTTAGCCCTAAATCTATCTCTAGCATCCAGAAACTAACAGATAATCACCCCTAATCGAAGTTTATGAAGTTTATCTCTAACACGACCCAAACCCCGCGCATAAAGCAAAAATCAGAGACAATCACTAATAGAGATTTGAAAAGCAAATTAAATATAACGTCATGGGCGACAAATATACATAGGATCAAAGTAAGACATATACAAACCCAAAATAGAAGAAAAACATGAAGAAAATCATAAATGAACCAAACACATCATGGTTTTTCGGCGCCGATCGATGAGAAATCCACCCCGGATCATCCAAATGCAAGCCCCAATGATGTTTTATAAGCTAATCTACAAGAAAAATGAAGTTTGATGGAGTTCGGAGCAAAAAATACACAAAACCATCCCTAAAAATGTGTTTTTTCACTATATTTATTGCTGTCATCATCGCAGACCGCGCTCAGCGCGCGTTTTTAAAGTTAAACTGCCTTACGAGCGCGCTCAGCGCGCTACCTGCTGCCTTGAAAAATGAAACAGCCATAACTTGAGAACCGTAACTCCGTTTTTCGCCCGGTTCTAAGCGTTGGAAAGCTTATTCAATTTCCTATATAACAATGCATAAATATCAACCAAATTGGTGATTTATATTTTCCTCATTTTGAGCCTTATTCATTGACAAGTCGCTCAAAATCACGCGTTTGAAGCCGTGTCTTCGACACTTTATTGCTCATGCTCCAAATACACCTCAATACCTACAAAATGAGTAGAAAACTATCAAATGGTACATAAATACACTAAAACTTGATTATACACTAAATATACACATTTACATACAAAGTGGGTTTTATTCGAACGATATTTAACAAAAAGTATAGATAAGTGCAACAAAACTTATATACAAAAATAGGTACATTTTGCACTTATCAACTCTCCCCAACTTACATAATTGTTTGTCCTCAAACAAAGCCAAACAAACTTAAAAACACAAAAGCAATAACCAAAGAATCCTGAATCAACAAGTTTTTACAAACAAAAACAAATGCAATGGTTCAATCGAAAACGGTACACACAAAGTAAATACTTACCACTAAACTTCAACGACAACATAATCACGAAACAAATGCTAAATACAAAAATCATGCCAAACATCCTAAAAAAACACAAGTTCAAATGTGAATCACACCTAGCAAAAACAATCATCGGTAGATGAAAAACATAAAACGAGGTACTTTCACTCACACAACAATCTTGCAAACAAAAGACTAAATTATGCATCCATCCAAAAATTCACATTGAACATACAAAGGCAAGAATCACAAGGACTTTTCAAGGTTGTAATGTGGTCGGGTAAACAAACAAGGGGCAATTCCTAAAGCTAATCGAAACAAAAACTTGCCTAAACCTAAGGGAGTGATCAACTCACAAAAGTTCAAACACAAAATTTCAATCAAACTTCTTCTTTCATCCCAAGTGTTACACAAAACACACAACTTATTTAGCACAATTAATGGAACTCTTTTTGTTTCCTTTTTCAAGGATTTTCTTTTTCTCTTTTTTTTTTCTTTTTCTTTTCTCTTGTCATATTTTTCTATTTTTTCTTTTCTTTTTCAACCTCATAGCAACCAATAAAATAAGTGAGAAAACATTGCTCTCCCCAACTTGAATTCAACCACATCATCATGTGAATACTCCCTACTTTCTAAGGCAAGGTAAAAATTCATACAACAACACAAAATTGAGGTTTCAAGAAAAAACAACAATCAAGAATCACACAAAAAATGAATTTGACACTCATAGACAAGAATCAAACTCAAACAACATGGATAATGACCAAAGGCTAAAAGGGTTTACAAACGATCACACACTCACAAGGTGAATTGACTATTTGGCAAGGGTGGTTGTGCTCAAAATGAAACAATTGCCTTGATCCTTTT
This sequence comes from Lathyrus tuberosus, assembly GCA_022829125.1. Taxonomy (NCBI): domain Eukaryota; kingdom Viridiplantae; phylum Streptophyta; class Magnoliopsida; order Fabales; family Fabaceae; genus Lathyrus; species Lathyrus tuberosus. Next base: position 1,267,834 of record JALAZF010000882.1, read on the forward strand.
CATGCATTCATATAAGCAATACAAACAACAGATTCAACATAATAAAATCCAGTAAAACAAAATTGTCGGTACTCCGAGCATATAACAATGGAAAGTCACCTCACAAAAAGGTTGGGAGCTAAAGTGATTCACACAAGAACAAGTATACAAAAGAATAAATGGCATGAAAGTTTGTAAAAAGCCTAAGTATCAAGAATATGCTAAAGTAAAGAAAGCGATAAACACATACCTTGAACATGTACAAAACTTTAAACACTATCATCACCACGCATTCGCAAGTTGAAACAATCAAAATCGGAAAAATCACCGAATGCGACTTCATGCAATCGAGCCAAAATTTGAGTCCAAACAATCAACAAAAGAATTAGAAAAATTACTAATAATTACTAATATATAAGGCCTTGGTGGAAGTGGGAAAAAGGAGGAACCAAGTGAACAATTAAAAGAATTCACTGGCTCAACACAGCAGAGCGCGCTCAGCGCGCAAGCCCGCGCTCAGCGCGCTACACCAGAACCAGAAAAATCAGTACAACTACAAGGTTCTGGTGTAGGCCTCCACTTAACACCAACACAATCTCATATACAATGAAAAAGTAATAACGGAACAAAAACGGATAAAACATGCTTGTTTTACGTCGTAAGCTCGACGCCTATTATTTATACACACTTCTCCAAGTTGCCTCTTTACACGGTTAGCGCTCACCGACGACGAAACCTAACCAAACACTTAGCAAACGTGAAGAGAAACAAACATATACACTAAATTTACAAGTATGCAAAACATGTAAAATTCACAAATATGGTAAACATATACAAGTATCAATATCAACTAGTGAAAATAGACAATATATACGATATCTACAAAACTCAAAAACAAAGAAACTATCGCAATGCGATTCAATAAAAGCATTGATCCCCGGCAACGGCGCCATTTTGTTGGTTGCGGAATAGCGGCAAGCAAACAAAAAGATTTGGAAGTATTTTTCCGGGAATTATGGTGTCCACAGAGATCGGTGCTACTGAACTGCCGTTCGACAATTTAATTGTTAATGAGTTTGGTTTTAAAATGGTTTTAAAGCGTAAAAACAGAAAAGTAAATAAAAACATAAAAATAATTCATTCTTCAACAAGACGAACTTATCAAGCGTGTATATATTCGACTCATCACAGACTTAAACTTACCGACCAATTACACTCAACTTACAATACTCCTCAATATCACCCGGTATCGCTCACAACAGTGTTCATCTCTACCACACCGAGCTGAGAAATCACCCGTATCACTCTCTTCGTCACTCTCGCGCACGAAGCCTCGAGACACGGACGTCAATAAGTTTCGACACCCTTACGGATTGTTAGCCCTAAATCTATCTCTAGCATCCAGAAACTAACAGATAATCACCCCTAATCGAAGTTTGTGAAGTTTATCTCTAACACGACCCAAACCCCGCGCATAAAGCAAAAATCAGAGACAATCACTAATAGAGATTTGTAAAGCAAATTAAATATAACATCATGGGCGACAAATATACATAGGATCAAAGTAAGACATATACAAACCCAAAATAGAAGAAAAACATGAAGAAAATCAGAAATGAACCAAACACTTCATGGTTTTTCGGCGCCGATCGATGAGAAATCCACCCCGGATCATCCAAATGCAAGCTCCAATGATGTTTTCTAAGCTAATCTACAAGAAAAATGAAGTTTGATGGAGTTCGGAGCAAAAAATACACAAAACCATCCCTAAAAATGTGTTTTTTCACTATATTTATTGCTGTCATCATCGCAGACCGCGCTCAACGCGCGTTTTTAAAGTTAAACTGCCTTACGAGCGCGCTCAGCGGGCTACCTGTTGCCTTGAAAAATGAAACAGCCATAACTTGAGAACCGTAACTCCGTTTTTCGCCCGGTTCTAAGCGTTGGAAAGCTTATTCAATTTCCTATATAACAATACATAAATATCAACCAAATTGGTGATTTATATTTTCCTCATTTTGAGCCTTATTCGTTGACAAGTCGCTCAAAATCACGCGTTTGAAGCCGTGTCTTCGACACTTTATTGCTCATGCTCCAAATACACCTCAATACCTACAAAATGAGTAGAAAACTATCAAATGGTACATCAATACACTAAAACTTGATTATACACTAAATATACACATTTACATACAAAGTGGGGTTTATTCGAACGATATTTAACAAAAAGTATAGATAAGTGCAACAAAACTTATATACAAAAATAGGTACATTTTGCACTTATCAACTCTCCCCAACTTACATAATTGTTTGTCCTCAAACAAAGCCAAACAAACTTAAAAACACAAAAGCAATAACCAAAGAATCCTGAATCAACAAGTTTTTACAAACAAAAACAAATGCAATGGTTCAATCGAAAACGGTACACACAAAGTAAATACTTACCACTAAACTTCAACGACAACATAATGACGAAACAAATGCTAAATACAAAAATCATGCCAAACATCCTAAAAAAACACAAGTTCAAATGTGAATCACACCTAGCAAAAACAATCATCGGTAGATGAAAAACATAAAACGAGGTACTTTCACTCACACAACAATCTTGCAAACAAAAGACTAAATTATGCATCCATCTAAAAATTCACATTGAACATACAAAGGCAAGAATCACAAGGACTTTTCAAGGTTGTAATGTGGTCGGGTAAACAAACAATGGGCAATTCCTAAAGCTAATCGAAACAAAAACTTGCCTAAACCTAAGGGAGTGATCAACTCACAAAAGTTCAAACACAAAATTTCAATCAAACTTCTTCTTTCATCCCAAGTGTTACACAAAGCACACAACTTATTTAGCACAATTAATGGAACTCTTTTTGTTTCGTTTTTCAAGGATTTTCTTTTTCTTCTTTTTTTTTCTTTTTCTTTTCTCTTGTCATATTTTTCTATTTTTTCTTTTCTTTTTCAACCTCATAGCAACCAATAAAATAAGTGAGAAAACATTGCTCTCCCCAACTTGAATTCAACCACATCATCATGTGAATACTCCCTACTTTCTAAGGCAAGGTAAAAATTCATACAACAACACAAAATTGAGGTTTCAAGAAAAAACAACAATCAAGAATCACACAAAAAATGAATTTGACACTCATAGACAAGAATCAAACTCAAACAACATGGATAATGACCAAAGGCTAAAAGGGTTTACAAACGATCACACACTCACAAGGTGAATTGACTATTTGGCAAGGGTGGTTGTGCTCAAAATGAAACAATTGCCTTGATCCTTTTCATGCATTCATATAAGCAATACAAACAACAGATTCAACATAATAAAATCCAGTAAAACAAAATTGTCGGTACTCCGAGCATATAACAATGGAAAGTCACCTCACAAAAAGGTTGGGAGCTAAAGTGATTCACACAAGAACAAGTATACAAAAGAATAAATGGCATGAAAGTTTGTAAAAAGCCTAAGTATCAAGAATATGCTAAAGTAAAGAAAGCGATAAACACATACCTTGAACATGTACAAAACTTTAAACACTATCATCACCACGCATTCGCAAGTTGAAACAATCAAAATCGGAAAAATCACCGAATGCGACTTCATGCAATCGAGCCAAAATTTGAGTCCAAACAATCAACAAAAGAATTAGAAAAATTACTAATAATTACTAATATATAAGGCCTTGGTGGAAGTGGGAAAAAGGAGGAACCAAGTGAACAATTAAAAGAATTCACTGGCTCAACACAGCAGAGCGCGCTCAGCGCGCAAGCCCGCGTTCAGCGCGCTACACCAGAACCAGAAAAATCAGTACAACTACAAGGTTCTGGTGTAGGCCTCCACTTAACACCAACACAATCTCATATACAATGAAAAAGTAATAACGGAACAAAAACGGATAAAACATGCTTGTTTTACGTCGTAAGCTCGACGCCTATTATTTATACACACTTCTCCAAGTTGCCTCTTTACACGGTTAGCGCTCACCGACGACGAAACCTAACCAAACACTTAGCAAACGTGAAGAGAAACAAACATATACACTAAATTTACAAGTATGCAAAACATGTAAAATTCACAAATATGGTAAACATATACAAGTATCAATATCAACTAGTGAAAATAGACAATATATACGATATCTACAAAACTCAAAAACAAAGAAACTATCGCAATGCGATTCAATAAAAGCATTGATCCCCGGCAACGGCGCCATTTTGTTGGTTGCGGAATAGCGGCAAGCAAACAAAAAGATTTGGAAGTATTTTTCCGGGAATTATGGTGTCCACAGAGATCGGTGCTACTGAACTGCCGTTCGACAATTTAATTGTTAATGAGTTTGGTTTTAAAATGGTTTTAAAGCGTAAAACAGAAAAGTAAATAAAAACATAAAAATAATTCATTCTTCAACAAGACGAACTTATCAAGCGTGTATATATTCGACTCATCACAGACTTAAACTTACCGACCAATTACACTCAACTTACAATACTCCTCAATATCACCCGGTATCGCTCACAACAGTGTTCATCTCTACCACACCGAGCTGAGAAATCACCCGTATCACTCTCTTCGTCACTCTCGCGCACGAAGCCTCGAGACACGGACGTCAATAAGTTTCGACACCCTTACGGATTGTTAGCCCTAAATCTATCTCTAGCATCCAGAAACTAACAGATAATCACCCCTAATCGAAGTTTGTGAAGTTTATCTCTAACACGACCCAAACCCCGCGCATAAAGCAAAAATCAGAGACAATCACTAATAGAGATTTGTAAAGCAAATTAAATATAACATCATGGGCGACAAATATACATAGGATCAAAGTAAGACATATACAAACCCAAAATAGAAGAAAAACATGAAGAAAATCAGAAATGAACCAAACACTTCATGGTTTTTCGGCGCCGATCGATGAGAAATCCACCCCGGATCATCCAAATGCAAGCTCCAATGATGTTTTCTAAGCTAATCTACAAGAAAAATGAAGTTTGATGGAGTTCGGAGCAAAAAATACACAAAACCATCCCTAAAAATGTGTTTTTTCACTATATTTATTGCTGTCATCATCGCAGACCGCGCTCAACGCGCGTTTTTAAAGTTAAACTGCCTTACGAGCGCGCTCAGCGGGCTACCTGTTGCCTTGAAAAATGAAACAGCCATAACTTGAGAACCGTAACTCCGTTTTTCGCCCGGTTCTAAGCGTTGGAAAGCTTATTCAATTTCCTATATAACAATACATAAATATCAACCAAATTGGTGATTTATATTTTCCTCATTTTGAGCCTTATTCGTTGACAAGTCGCTCAAAATCACGCGTTTGAAGCCGTGTCTTCGACACTTTATTGCTCATGCTCCAAATACACCTCAATACCTACAAAATGAGTAGAAAACTATCAAATGGTACATCAATACACTAAAACTTGATTATACACTAAATATACACATTTACATACAAAGTGGGGTTTATTCGAACGATATTTAACAAAAAGTATAGATAAGTGCAACAAAACTTATATACAAAAATAGGTACATTTTGCACTTATCAACTCTCCCCAACTTACATAATTGTTTGTCCTCAAACAAAGCCAAACAAACTTAAAAACACAAAAGCAATAACCAAAGAATCCTGAATCAACAAGTTTTTACAAACAAAAACAAATGCAATGGTTCAATCGAAAACGGTACACACAAAGTAAATACTTACCACTAAACTTCAACGACAACATAATGACGAAACAAATGCTAAATACAAAAATCATGCCAAACATCCTAAAAAAACACAAGTTCAAATGTGAATCACACCTAGCAAAAACAATCATCGGTAGATGAAAAACATAAAACGAGGTACTTTCACTCACACAACAATCTTGCAAACAAAAGACTAAATTATGCATCCATCTAAAAATTCACATTGAACATACAAAGGCAAGAATCACAAGGACTTTTCAAGGTTGTAATGTGGTCGGGTAAACAAACAATGGGCAATTCCTAAAGCTAATCGAAACAAAAACTTGCCTAAACCTAAGGGAGTGATCAACTCACAAAAGTTCAAACACAAAATTTCAATCAAACTTCTTCTTTCATCCCAAGTGTTACACAAAACACACAACTTATTTAGCACAATTAATGGAACTCTTTTTGTTTCGTTTTTCAAGGATTTTCTTTTTCTTCTTTTTTTTTCTTTTTCTTTTCTCTTGTCATATTTTTCTATTTTTTCTTTTCTTTTTCAACCTCATAGCAACCAATAAAATAAGTGAGAAAACATTGCTCTCCCCAACTTGAATTCAACCACATCATCATGTGAATACTCCCTACTTTCTAAGGCAAGGTAAAAATTCATACAACAACACAAAATTGAGGTTTCAAGAAAAAACAACAATCAAGAATCACACAAAAAATGAATTTGACACTCATAGACAAGAATCAAACTCAAACAACATGGATAATGACCAAAGGCTAAAAGGGTTTACAAACGATCACACACTCACAAGGTGAATTGACTATTTGGCAAGGGTGGTTGTGCTCAAAATGAAACAATTGCCTTGATCCTTTTCATGCATTCATATAAGCAATACAAACAACAGATTCAACATAATAAAATCCAGTAAAACAAAATTGTCGGTACTCCGAGCATATAACAATGGAAAGTCACCTCACAAAAAGGTTGGGAGCTAAAGTGATTCACACAAGGACAAGTATACAAAAGAATAAATGGCATGAAAGTTTGTAAAAAGCCTAAGTATCAAGAATATGCTAAAGTAAAGAAAGCGATAAACACATACCTTGAACATGTACAAAACTTTAAACACTATCATCACCACGCATTCGCAAGTTGAAACAATCAAAATCGGAAAAATCACCGAATGCGACTTCATGCAATCGAGCCAAAATTTGAGTCCAAACAATCAACAAAAGAATTAGAAAAATTACTAATAATTACTAATATATAAGGCCTTGGTGGAAGTGGGAAAAAGGAGGAACCAAGTGAACAATTAAAAGAATTCACTGGCTCAACACAGCAGAGCGCGCTCAGCGCGCAAGCCCGCGTTCAGCGCGCTACACCAGAACCAGAAAAATCAGTACAACTACAAGGTTCTGGTGTAGGCCTCCACTTAACACCAACACAATCTCATATACAATGAAAAAGTAATAACGGAACAAAAACGGATAAAACATGCTTGTTTTACGTCGTAAGCTCGACGCCTATTATTTATACACACTTCTCCAAGTTGCCTCTTTACACGGTTAGCGCTCACCGACGACGAAACCTAACCAAACACTTAGCAAACGTGAAGAGAAACAAACATATACACTAAATTTACAAGTATGCAAAACATGTAAAATTCACAAATATGGTAAACATATACAAGTATCAATATCAACTAGTGAAAATAGACAATATATACGATATCTACAAAACTCAAAAACAAAGAAACTATCGCAATGCGATTCAATAAAAGCATTGATCCCCGGCAACGGCGCCATTTTGTTGGTTGCGGAATAGCGGCAAGCAAACAAAAAGATTTGGAAGTATTTTTCCGGGAATTATGGTGTCCACAGAGATCGGTGCTACTGAACTGCCGTTCGACAATTTAATTGTTAATGAGTTTGGTTTTAAAATGGTTTTAAAGCGTAAAAACAGAAAAGTAAATAAAAACATAAAAATAATTCATTCTTCAACAAGACGAACTTATCAAGCGTGTATATATTCGACTCATCACAGACTTAAACTTACCGACCAATTACACTCAACTTACAATACTCCTCAATATCACCCGGTATCGCTCACAACAGTGTTCATCTCTACCACACCGAGCTGAGAAATCACCCGTATCACTCTCTTCGTCACTCTCGCGCACGAAGCCTCGAGACACGGACGTCAATAAGTTTCGACACCCTTACGGATTGTTAGCCCTAAATCTATCTCTAGCATCCAGAAACTAACAGATAATCACCCCTAATCGAAGTTTGTGAAGTTTATCTCTAACACGACCCAAACCCCGCGCATAAAGCAAAAATCAGAGACAATCACTAATAGAGATTTGTAAAGCAAATTAAATATAACATCATGGGCGACAAATATACATAGGATCAAAGTAAGACATATACAAACCCAAAATAGAAGAAAAACATGAAGAAAATCAGAAATGAACCAAACACTTCATGGTTTTTCGGCGCCGATCGATGAGAAATCCACCCCGGATCATCCAAATGCAAGCTCCAATGATGTTTTCTAAGCTAATCTACAAGAAAAATGAAGTTTGATGGAGTTCGGAGCAAAAAATACACAAAACCATCCCTAAAAATGTGTTTTTTCACTATATTTATTGCTGTCATCATCGCAGACCGCGCTCAACGCGCGTTTTTAAAGTTAAACTGCCTTACGAGCGCGCTCAGCGGGCTACCTGTTGCCTTGAAAAATGAAACAGCCATAACTTGAGAACCGTAACTCCGTTTTTCGCCCGGTTCTAAGCGTTGGAAAGCTTATTCAATTTCCTATATAACAATACATAAATATCAACCAAATTGGTGATTTATATTTTCCTCATTTTGAGCCTTATTCGTTGACAAGTCGCTCAAAATCACGCGTTTGAAGCCGTGTCTTCGACACTTTATTGCTCATGCTCCAAATACACCTCAATACCTACAAAATGAGTAGAAAACTATCAAATGGTACATCAATACACTAAAACTTGATTATACACTAAATATACACATTTACATACAAAGTGGGGTTTATTCGAACGATATTTAACAAAAAGTATAGATAAGTGCAACAAAACTTATATACAAAAATAGGTACATTTTGCACTTATCAACTCTCCCCAACTTACATAATTGTTTGTCCTCAAACAAAGCCAAACAAACTTAAAAACACAAAAGCAATAACCAAAGAATCCTGAATCAACAAGTTTTTACAAACAAAAACAAATGCAATGGTTCAATCGAAAACGGTACACACAAAGTAAATACTTACCACTAAACTTCAACGACAACATAATGACGAAACAAATGCTAAATACAAAAATCATGCCAAACATCCTAAAAAAACACAAGTTCAAATGTGAATCACACCTAGCAAAAACAATCATCGGTAGATGAAAAATATAAAACGAGGTACTTTCACTCACACAACAATCTTGCAAACAAAAGACTAAATTATGCATCCATCTAAAAATTCACATTGAACATACAAAGGCAAGAATCACAAGGACTTTTCAAGGTTGTAATGTGGTCGGGTAAACAAACAATGGGCAATTCCTAAAGCTAATCGAAACAAAAACTTGCCTAAACCTAAGGGAGTGATCAACTCACAAAAGTTCAAACACAAAATTTCAATCAAACTTCTTCTTTCATCCCAAGTGTTACACAAAACACACAACTTATTTAGCACAATTAATGGAACTCTTTTTGTTTCGTTTTTCAAGGATTTTCTTTTTCTTCTTTTTTTTTCTTTTTCTTTTCTCTTGTCATATTTTTCTATTTTTTCTTTTCTTTTTCAACCTCATAGCAACCAATAAAATAAGTGAGAAAACATTGCTCTCCCCAACTTGAATTCAACCACATCATCATGTGAATACTCCCTACTTTCTAAGGCAAGGTAAAAATTCATACAACAACACAAAATTGAGGTTTCAAGAAAAAACAACAATCAAGAATCACACAAAAAATGAATTTGACACTCATAGACAAGAATCAAACTCAAACAACATGGATAATGACCAAAGGCTAAAAGGGTTTACAAACGATCACACACTCACAAGGTGAATTGACTATTTGGCAAGGGTGGTTGTGCTCAAAATGAAACAATTGCCTTGATCCTTTTCATGCATTCATATAAGCAATACAAACAACAGATTCAACATAATAAAATCCAGTAAAACAAAATTGTCGGTACTCCGAGCATATAACAATGGAAAGTCACCTCACAAAAAGGTTGGGAGCTAAAGTGATTCACACAAGAACAAGTATACAAAAGAATAAATGGCATGAAAGTTTGTAAAAAGCCTAAGTATCAAGAATATGCTAAAGTAAAGAAAGCGATAAACACATACCTTGAACATGTACAAAACTTTAAACACTATCATCACCACGCATTCGCAAGTTGAAACAATCAAAATCGGAAAAATCACCGAATGCGACTTCATGCAATCGAGCCAAAATTTGAGTCCAAACAATCAACAAAAGAATTAGAAAAATTACTAATAATTACTAATATATAAGGCCTTGGTGGAAGTGGGAAAAAGGAGGAACCAAGTGAACAATTAAAAGAATTCACTGGCTCAACACAGCAGAGCGCGCTCAGCGCACAAGCCCGCGCTCAGCGCGCTACACCAGAACCAGAAAAATCAGTACAACTACAAGGTTCTGGTGTAGGCCTCCACTTAACACCAACACAATCTCATATACAATGAAAAAGTAATAACGGAACAAAAACGGATAAAACATGCTTGTTTTACGTCGTAAGCTCGACGCCTATTATTTATACACACTTCTCCAAGTTGCCTCTTTACACGGTTAGCGCTCACCGACGACGAAACCTAACCAAACACTTAGCAAACGTGAAGAGAAACAAACATATACACTAAATTTACAAGTATGCAAAACATGTAAAATTCACAAATATGGTAAACATATACAAGTATCAATATCAACTAGTGAAAATAGACAATATATACGATATCTACAAAACTCAAAAACAAAGAAACTATCGCAATGCGATTCAATAAAAGCATTGATCCCCGGCAACGGCGCCATTTTGTTGGTTGCGGAATAGCGGCAAGCAAACAAAAAGATTTGGAAGTATTTTTCCGGGAATTATGGTGTCCACAGAGATCGGTGCTACTGAACTGCCGTTCGACAATTTAATTGTTAATGAGTTTGGTTTTAAAATGGTTTTAAAGCGTAAAAACAGAAAAGTAAATAAAAACATAAAAATAATTCATTCTTCAACAAGACGAACTTATCAAGCGTGTATATATTTGACTCATCACAGACTTAAACTTACCGACCAATTACACTCAACTTACAATACTCCTCAATATCACCCGGTATCGCTCACAACAGTGTTCATCTCTACCACACCGAGCTGAGAAATCACCCGTATCACTCTCTTCGTCACTCTCGCGCACGAAGCCTCGAGACACGGACGTCAATAAGTTTCGACACCCTTACGGATTGTTAGCCCTAAATCTATCTCTAGCATCCAGAAACTAACAGATAATCACCCCTAATCGAAGTTTGTGAAGTTTATCTCTAACACGACCTAAACCCCGCGCATAAAGCAAAAATCAGAGACAATCACTAATAGAGATTTGTAAAGCAAATTAAATATAACATCATGGGCGACAAATATACATAGGATCAAAGTAAGACATATACAAACCCAAAATAGAAGAAAAACATGAAGAAAATCAGAAATGAACCAAACACTTCATGGTTTTTTCGGCGCCGATCGATGAGAAATCCACCCCGGAACATCCAAATGCAAGCTCCAATGATGTTTTCTAAGCTAATCTACAAGAAAAATGAAGTTTGATGGAGTTCGGAGCAAAAAATACACAAAACCATCCCTAAAAATGTGTTTTTTCACTATATTTATTGCTGTCATCATCGCAGACCGCGCTCAACGCGCGTTTTTAAAGTTAAACTGCCTTACGAGCGCGCTCAGCGGGCTACCTGCTGCCTTGAAAAATGAAACAGCCATAACTTGAGAACCGTAACTCCGTTTTTCGCCCGGTTCTAAGCGTTGGAAAGCTTATTCAATTTCCTATATAACAATACATAAATATCAACCAAATTGGTGATTTATATTTTCCTCATTTTGAGCCTTATTCGTAGACAAGTCGCTCAAAATCACGCGTTTGAAGCCGTGTCTTCGACACTTTATTGCTCATGCTCCAAATACACCTCAATACCTACAAAATGAGTAGAAAACTATCAAATGGTACATAAATACACTAAAACTTGATTATACACTAAATATACACATTTACATACAAAGTGGGGTTTATTCGAACGATATTTAACAAAAAGTATAGATAAGTGCAACAAAACTTATATACAAAAATAGGTACATTTTGCACTTATCAACTCTCCCCAACTTACATAATTGTTTGTCCTCAAACAAAGCCAAACAAACTTAAAAACACAAAAGCAATAACCAAAGAATCCTGAATCAACAAGTTTTTACAAACAAAAACAAATGCAATGGTTCAATCGAAAACGGTACACACAAAGTAAATACTTACCACTAAACTTCAACGACAACATAATGACGAAACAAATGCTAAATACAAAAATCATGCCAAACATCCTAAAAAAACACAAGTTCAAATGTGAATCACACCTAGCAAAAACAATCATCGGTAGATGAAAAACATAAAACGAGGTACTTTCACTCACACAACAATCTTGCAAACAAAAGACTAAATTATGCATCCATCCAAAAATTCACATTGAACATACAAAGGCAAGAATCACAAGGACTTTTCAAGGTTGTAATGTGGTCGGGTAAACAAACAATGGGCAATTCCTAAAGCTAATCGAAACAAAAACTTGCCTAAACCTAAGGGAGTGATCAACTCACATAAGTTCAAACACAAAATTTCAATCAAACTTCTTCTTTCATCCCAAGTGTTACACAAAACACACAACTTATTTAGCACAATTAATGGAACTCTTTTTGTTTCGTTTTTCAAGGATTTTCTTTTTCTTCTTTTTTTTTCTTTTTCTTTTCTCTTGTCATATTTTTCTATTTTTTCTTTTCTTTTTCAACCTCATAGCAACCAATAAAATAAGTGAGAAAACATTGCTCTCCCCAACTTGAATTCAACCACATCATCATGTGAATACTCCCTACTTTCTAAGGCAAGGTAAAAATTCATACAACAACACAAAATTGAGGTTTCAAGAAAAAACAACAATCAAGAATCACACAAAAAATGAATTTGACACTCATAGACAAGAATCAAACTCAAACAACATGGATAATGACCAAAGGCTAAAAGGGTTTACAAACGATCACACACTCACAAGGTGAATTGACTATTTGGCAAGGGTGGTTGTGCTCAAAATGAAACAATTGCCTTGATCCTTTTCATGCATTCATATAAGCAATACAAACAACAGATTCAACATAATAAAATCCAGTAAAACAAAATTGTCGGTACTCCGAGCATATAACAATGGAAAGTCACCTCACAAAAAGGTTGGGAGCTAAAGTGATTCACACAAGAACAAGTATACAAAAGAATAAATGGCATGAAAGTTTGTAAAAAGCCTAAGTATCAAGAATATGCTAAAGTAAAGAAAGCGATAAACACATACCTTGAACATGTACAAAACTTTAAACACTATCATCACCACGCATTCGCAAGTTGAAACAATCAAAATCGGAAAAATCACCGAATGCGACTTCATGCAATCGAGCCAAAATTTGAGTCCAAACAATCAACAAAAGAATTAGAAAAATTACTAATAATTACTAATATATAAGGCCTTGGTGGAAGTGGGAAAAAGGAGGAACCAAGTGAACAATTAAAAGAATTCACTGGCTCAACACAGCAGAGCGCGCTCAGCGCGCAAGCCCGCGCTCAGCGCGCTACACCAGAACCAGAAAAATCAGTACAACTACAAGGTTCTGGTGTAGGCCTCCACTTAACACCAACACAATCTCATATACAATGAAAAAGTAATAACGGAACAAAAACGGATAAAACATGCTTGTTTTACGTCGTAAGCTCGACGCCTATTATTTATACACACTTCTCCAAGTTGCCTCTTTACACGGTTAGCGCTCACCGACGACGAAACCTAACCAAACACTTAGCAAACGTGAAGAGAAACAAACATATACACTAAATTTACAAGTATGCAAAACATGTAAAATTCACAAATATGGTAAACATATACAAGTATCAATATCAACTAGTGAAAATAGACAATATATACGATATCTACAAAACTCAAAAACAAAGAAACTATCGCAATGCGATTCAATAAAAGCATTGATCCCCGGCAACGGCGCCATTTTGTTGGTTGCGGAATAGCGGCAAGCAAACAAAAAGATTTGGAAGTATTTTTCCGGGAATTATGGTGTCCACAGAGATCGGTGCTACTGAACTGCCGTTCGACAATTTAATTGTTAATGAGTTTGGTTTTAAAATGGTTTTAAAGCGTAAAAACAGAAAAGTAAATAAAAACATAAAAATAATTCATTCTTCAACAAGACGAACTTATCAAGCGTGTATATATTCGACTCATCACAGACTTAAACTTACCGACCAATTACACTCAACTTACAATACTCCTCAATATCACCCGGTATCGCTCACAACAGTGTTCATCTCTACCACACCGAGCTGAGAAATCACCCGTATCACTCTCTTCGTCACTCTCGCGCACGAAGCCTCGAGACACGGACGTCAATAAGTTTCGACACCCTTACGGATTGTTAGCCCTAAATCTATCTCTAGCATCCAGAAACTAACAGATAATCACCCCTAATCGAAGTTTGTGAAGTTTATCTCTAACACGACCTAAACCCCCGCGCATAAAGCAAAAATCAGAGACAATTACTAATAGAGATTTGTAAAGCAAATTAAATATAACATCATGGGCGACAAATATACATAGGATCAAAGTAAGACATATACAAACCCAAAATAGAAGAAAAACATGAAGAAAATCAGAAATGAACCAAACACTTCATGGTTTTTCGGCGCCGATCGATGAGAAATCCACCCCGGATCATCCAAATGCAAGCTCCAATGATGTTTTCTAAGCTAATCTACAAGAAAAATGAAGTTTGATGGAGTTCGGAGCAAAAAATACACAAAACCATCCCTAAAAATGTGTTTTTTCAATATATTTATTGCTGTCATCATCGCAGACCGCGCTCAACGCGCGTTTTTAAAGTTAAACTGCCTTACGAGCGCGCTCAGCGGGCTACCTGCTGCCTTGAAAAATGAAACAGCCATAACTTGAGAACCGTAACTCCGTTTTTCGCCCGGTTCTAAGCGTTGGAAAGCTTATTCAATTTCCTATATAACAATACATAAATATCAACCAAATTGGTGATTTATATTTTCCTCATTTTGAGCCTTATTCGTTGACAAGTCGCTCAAAATCACGCGTTTGAAGCCGTGTCTTCGACACTTTATTGCTCATGCTCCAAATACACCTCAATACCTACAAAATGAGTAGAAAACTATCAAATGGTACATAAATACACTAAAACTTGATTATACACTAAATATACACATTTACATACAAAGTGGGGTTTATTCGAACGATATTTAACAAAAAGTATAGATAAGTGCAACAAAACTTATATACAAAAATAGGTACATTTTGCACTTATCAACTCTCCCCAACTTACATAATTGTTTGTCCTCAAACAAAGCCAAACAAACTTAAAAACACAAAAGCAATAACCAAAGAATCCTGAATCAACAAGTTTTTACAAACAAAAACAAATGCAATGGTTCAATCGAAAACGGTACACACAAAGTAAATACTTACCACTAAACTTCAACGACAACATAATGACGAAACAAATGCTAAATACAAAAATCATGCCAAACATCCTAAAAAAACACAAGTTCAAATGTGAATCACACCTAGCAAAAACAATCATCGGTAGATGAAAAACATAAAACGAGGTACTTTCACTCACACAACAATCTTGCAAACAAAAGACTAAATTATGCATCCATCCAAATATTCACATTGAACATACAAAGGCAAGAATCACAAGGACTTTTCAAGGTTGTAATGTGGTCGGGTAAACAAACAATGGGCAATTCCTAAAGCTAATCGAAACAAAAACTTGCCTAAACCTAAGGGAGTGATCAACTCACAAAAGTTCAAACACAAAATTTCAATCAAACTTCTTCTTTCATCCCAAGTGTTACACAAAACACACAACTTATTTAGCACAATTAATGGAACTCTTTTTGTTTCGTTTTTCAAGGATTTTCTTTTTCTTCTTTTTTTTTCTTTTTCTTTTCTCTTGTCATATTTTTCTATTTTTTCTTTTCTTTTTCAACCTCATAGCAACCAATAAAATAAGTGAGAAAACATTGCTCTCCCCAACTTGAATTCAACCACATCATCATGTGAATACTCCCTACTTTCTAAGGCAAGGTAAAAATTCATACAACAACACAAAATTGAGGTTTCAAGAAAAAACAACAATCAAGAATCACACAAAAAATGAATTTGACACTCATAGACAAGAATCAAACTCAAACAACATGGATAATGACCAAAGGCTAAAAGGGTTTACAAACGATCACACACTCACAAGGTGAATTGACTATTTGGCAAGGGTGGTTGTGCTCAAAATGAAACAATTGCCTTGATCCTTTTCATGCATTCATATAAGCAATACAAACAACAGATTCAACATAATAAAATCCAGTAAAACAAAATTGTCGGTACTCCGAGCATATAACAATGGAAAGTCACCTCACAAAAAGGTTGAGAGCTAAAGTGATTCACACAAGAACAAGTATACAAAAGAATAAATGGCATGAAAGTTTGTAAAAAGCCTAAGTATCAAGAATATGCTAAAGTAAAGAAAGCGATAAACACATACCTTGAACATGTACAAAACTTTAAACACTATCATCACCACGCATTCGCAAGTTGAAACAATCAAAATCGGAAAAATCACCGAATGCGACTTCATGCAATCGAGCCAAAATTTGAGTCCAAACAATCAACAAAAGAATTAGAAAAATTACTAATAATTACTAATATATAAGGCCTTGGTGGAAGTGGGAAAAAGGAGGAACCAAGTGAACAATTAAAAGAATTCACTGGCTCAACACAGCAGAGCGCGCTCAGCGCGCAAGCCCGCGCTCAGCGCGCTACACCAGAACCAGAAAAATCAGTACAACTACAAGGTTCTGGTGTAGGCCTCCACTTAACACCAACACAATCTCATATACAATGAAAAAGTAATAACGGAACAAAAACGGATAAAACATGCTTGTTTTACGTCGTAAGCTCGACGCCTATTATTTATACACACTTCTCCAAGTTGCCTCTTTACACGGTTAGCGCTCACCGACGACGAAACCTAACCAAACACTTAGCAAACGTGAAGAGAAACAAACATATACACTAAATTTACAAGTATGCAAAACATGTAAAATTCACAAATATGGTAAACATATACAAGTATCAATATCAACTAGTGAAAATAGACAATATATACGATATCTACAAAACTCAAAAACAAAGAAACTATCGCAATGCGATTCAATAAAAGCATTGATCCCCGGCAACGGCGCCATTTTGTTGGTTGCGGAATAGCGGCAAGCAAACAAAAAGATTTGGAAGTATTTTTCCGGGAATTATGGTGTCCACAGAGATCGGTGCTACTGAACTGCCGTTCGACAATTTAATTGTTAATGAGTTTGGTTTTAAAATGGTTTTAAAGCGTAAAAACAGAAAAGTAAATAAAAACATAAAAATAATTCATTCTTCAACAAGACGAACTTATCAAGCGTGTATATATTCGACTCATCACAGACTTAAACTTACCGACCAATTACACTCAACTTACAATACTCCTCAATATCACCCGGTATCGCTCACAACAGTGTTCATCTCTACCACACCGAGCTGAGAAATCACCCGTATCACTCTCTTCGTCACTCTCGCGCACGAAGCCTCGAGACACGGACGTCAATAAGTTTCGACACCCTTACGGATTGTTAGCCCTAAATCTATCTATAGCATCCAGAAACTAACAGATAATCACCCCTAATCGAAGTTTGTGAAGTTTATCTCTAACACGACCTAAACCCCGCGCATAAAGCAAAAATCAGAGACAATCACTAATAGAGATTTGTAAAGCAAATTAAATATAACATCATGGGCGACAAATATACATAGGATCAAAGTAAGACATATACAAACCCAAAATAGAAGAAAAACATGAAGAAAATCAGAAATGAACCAAACACTTCATGGTTTTTCGGCGCCGATCGATGAGAAATCCACCCCGGATCATCCAAATGCAAGCTCCAATGATGTTTTCTAAGCTAATCTACAAGAAAAATGAAGTTTGATGGAGTTCGGAGCAAAAAATACACAAAACCATCCCTAAAAATGTGTTTTTTCACTATATTTATTGCTGTCATCATCGGAGACCGCGCTCAACGCGCGTTTTTAAAGTTAAACTGCCTTACGAGCGCGCTCAGCGGGCTACCTGCTGCCTTGAAAAATGAAACAGCCATAACTTGAGAACCGTAACTCCGTTTTTCGCCCGGTTCTAAGCGTTGGAAAGCTTATTCAATTTCCTATATAACAATACATAAATATCAACCAAATTGGTGATTTATATTTTCCTCATTTTGAGCCTTATTCGTTGACAAGTCGCTCAAAATCACGCGTTTGAAGCCGTGTCTTCGACACTTTATTGCTCATGCTCCAAATACACCTCAATACCTACAAAATGAGTAGAAAACTATCAAATGGTACATAAATACACTAAAACTTGATTATACACTAAATATACACATTTACATACAAAGTGGGGTTTATTCGAACGATATTTAACAAAAAGTATAGATAAGTGCAACAAAACTTATATACAAAAATAGGTACATTTTGCACTTATCAACTCTCCCCAACTTACATAATTGTTTGTCCTCAAACAAAGCCAAACAAACTTAAAAACACAAAAGCAATAACCAAAGAATCCTGAATCAACAAGTTTTTACAAACAAAAACAAATGCAATGGTTCAATCGAAAACGGTACACACAAAGTAAATACTTACCACTAAACTTCAACGACAACATAATGACGAAACAAATGCTAAATACAAAAATCATGCCAAACATCCTAAAAAAACACAAGTTCAAATGTGAATCACACCTAGCAAAAACAATCATCGGTAGATGAAAAACATAAAACGAGGTACTTTCACTCACACAACAATCTTGCAAACAAAAGACTAAATTATGCATCCATCCAAAAATTCACATTGAACATACAAAGGCAAGAATCACAAGGACTTTTCAAGGTTGTAATGTGGTCGGGTAAACAAACAATGGGCAATTCCTAAAGCTAATCGAAACAAACACTTGCCTAAACCTAAGGGAGTGATCAACTCACAAAAGTTCAAACACAAAATTTCAATCAAACTTCTTCTTTCATCCCAAGTGTTACACAAAACACACAACTTATTTAGCACAATTAATGGAACTCTTTTTGTTTCGTTTTTCAAGGATTTTCTTTTTCTTCTTTTTTTTTCTTTTTCTTTTCTCTTGTCATATTTTTCTATTTTTTCTTTTCTTTTTCAACCTCATAGCAACCAATAAAATAAGTGAGAAAACATTTCTCTCCCCAACTTGAATTCAACCACATCATCATGTGAATACTCCCTACTTTCTAAGGCAAGGTAAAAATTCATACAACAACACAAAATTGAGGTTTCAAGAAAAAACAACAATCAAGAATCACACAAAAAATGAATTTGACACTCATAGACAAGAATCAAACTCAAACAACATGGATAATGACCAAAGGCTAAAAGGGTTTACAAACGATCACACACTCACAAGGTGAATTGACTATTTGGCAAGGGTGGTTGTGCTCAAAATGAAACAATTGCCTTGATCCTTTTCATGCATTCATATAAGCAATACAAACAACAGATTCAACATAATAAAATCCAGTAAAACAAAATTGTCGGTACTCCGAGCATATAACAATGGAAAGTCACCTCACAAAAAGGTTGGGAGCTAAAGTGATTCACACAAGAACAAGTATACAAAAGAATAAATGGCATGAAAGTTTGTAAAAAGCCTAAGTATCAAGAATATGCTAAAGTAAAGAAAGCGATAAACACATACCTTGAACATGTACAAAACTTTAAACACTATCATCACCACGCATTCGCAAGTTGAAACAATCAAAATCGAAAAAAGCACCGAATGCGACTTCATGCAATCGAGCCAAAATTTGAGTCCAAACAATCAACAAAAGAATTAGAAAAATTACTAATAATTACTAATATATAAGGCCTTGGTGGAAGTGGGAAAAAGGAGGAACCAAGTGAACAATTAAAAGAATTCACTGGCTTAACACAGCAGAGCGCGCTCAGCGCGCAAGCCCGCGCTCAGCGCGCTACACCAGAACCAGAAAAATCAGTACAACTACAAGGTTCTGGTGAAGGCCTCCACTTAACACCAACACAATCTCATATACAATGAAAAAGTAATAACGGAACAAAAACGGATAAAACATGCTTGTTTTACGTCGTAAGCTCGACGCCTATTATTTATACACACTTCTCCAAGTTGCCTCTTTACACGGTTAGCGCTCACCGACGACGAAACCTAACCAAACACTTAGCAAACGTGAAGAGAAACAAACATATACACTAAATTTACAAGTATGCAAAACATGTAAAATTCACAAATATGGTAAACATATACAAGTATCAATATCAACTAGTGAAAATAGACAATATATACGATATCTACAAAACTCAAAAACAAAGAAACTATCGCAATGTGATTCAATAAAAGCATTGATCCTCGGCAACGGCGCCATTTTCTTGGTTGCGGAATAGCGGCAAGCAAACAAAAAGATTTGGAAGTATTTTTCCGGGAATTATGGTGTCCACAGAGATCGGTGCTACTGAACTGCCGTTCGACAATTTAATTGTTAATGAGTTTGGTTTTAAAATGGTTTTAAAGCGTAAAAACAGAAAAGTAAATAAAAACATAAAAATAATTCATTCTTCAACAAGACGAACTTATCAAGCGTGTATATATTCGACTCATCACAGACTTAAACTTACCGACCAATTACACTCAACTTACAATACTCCTCAATATCACCCGGTATCGCTCACAACAGTGTTCATCTCTACCACACCGAGCTGAGAAATCACCCGTATCACTCTCTTCGTCACTCTCGCGCACGAAACCTCGAGACACGGACGTCATTAAGTTTCGACACCCTTACGGATTGTTAGCCCTAAATCTATCTCTAGCATCCAGAAACTAACAGATAATCACCCCTAATCGAAGTTTGTGAAGTTTATCTCTAACACGACCCAAACCCCGCGCATAAAGCAAAAATCAGAGACAATCACTAATAGAGATTTGTAAAGCAAATTAAATATAACATCATGGGCGACAAATATACATAGGATCAAAGTAAGACATATACAAACCCAAAATAGAAGAAAAACATGAAGAAAATCAGAAATGAACCAAACACTTCATGGTTTTTCGGCACCGATCGATGAGAAATCCACCCCGGATCATCCAAATGCAAGCTCCAATGATGTTTTCTAAGCTAATCTACAAGAAAAATGAAGTTTGATGGAGTTCGGAGCAAAAAATACACAAAACCATCCCTAAAAATGTGTTTTTTCACTATATTTATTGCTGTCATCATCGCAGACCGCACTCAGCGCGCGTTCTTAAAGTTAAACTGCCTTACGAGCGCGCTCAGCGTGCTACCTGCTGCCTTGAAAAATGAAACAGCCATAACTTGAGAACCGTAACTCCGTTTTTCGCCCGGTTCTAAGCGTTGGAAAGCTTATTCAATTTCCTATATAACAATACATAAATATCAACCAAATTGGTGATTTATATTTTCCTCATTTTGAGCCTTATTCGTTGACAAGTCGCTCAAAATCACGCGTTTGAAGCCGTGTCTTCGACACTTTATTGCTCATGCTCCAAATACACCTCAATACCTACAAAATGAGTAGAAAACTATCAAATGGTACATAAATACACTAAAACTTGATTATACACTAAATATACACATTTACATACAAAGTGGGTTTTATTCGAACGATATTTAACAAAAAGTATAGATAAGTGCAACAAAACTTATATACAAAAATAGGTACATTTTGCACTTATCAACTCTCCCCAACTTACATAATTGTTTGTCCTCAAACAAAGCCAAACAAACTTAAAAACACAAAAGCAATAACCAAAGAATCCTGAATCAACAAGTTTTTACAAACAAAAACAAATGCAATGGTTCAATCTAAAACGGTACACACAAAGTAAATACTTACCACTAAACTTCAACGACAACATAATGACGAAACAAATGCTAAATACAAAAATCATGCCAAACATCCTAAAAAAACACAAGTTCAAATGTGAATCACACCTAGCAAAAACAATCATCGGTAGATGAAAAACATAAAACGAGGTACTTTCACTCACACAACAATCTTGCAAACAAAAGACTAAATTATGCATCCATCCAAAAATTCACATTGAACATACAAAGGCAAGAATCACAAGGACTTTTCAAGGTTGTAATGTGGTCGGGTAAACAAACAAGGGGCAATTCCTAAAGCTAATCGAAACAAAAACTTGCCTAAACCTAAGGGAGTGATCAACTCACAAAAGTTCAAACACAAAATTTCAATCAAACTTCTTCTTTCATCCCAAGTGTTACACAAAACACACAACTTATTTAGCACAATTAATGGAACTCTTTTTGTTTCCTTTTTCAAGGATTTTCTTTTTCTCCTTTTTTTTTCTTTTTCTTTTCTCTTGTCATATTTTTCTATTTTTTCTTTTCTTTTTCAACCTCATAGCAACCAATAAAATAAGTGAGAAAACATTGCTCTCCCCAACTTGAATTCAACCACATCATCATGTGAATACTCCCTACTTTCTAAGGCAAGGTAAAAATTCATACAACAACACAAAATTGAGGTTTCAAGAAAAAACAACAATCAAGAATCACACAAAAAATGAATTTGACACTCATAGACAAGAATCAAACTCAAACAACATGGATAATGACCAAAGGCTAAAAGGGTTTACAAACGATCACACACTCACAAGGTGAATTGACTATTTGGCAAGGGTGGTTGTGCTCAAAATGAAACAATTGCCTTGATCCTTTTCATGCATTCATATAAGCAATACAAACAACAGATTCAACATAATAAAATCCAGTAAAACAAAATTGTCGGTACTCCGAGCATATAACAATGGAAAGTCACCTCACAAAAAGGTTGGGAGCTAAAGTGATTCACACAAGAACAAGTATACAAAAGAATAAATGGCATGAAAGTTTGTAAAAAGCCTAAGTATCAAGAATATGCTAAAGTAAAGAAAGCGATAAACACATACCTTGAACATGTACAAAACTTTAAACACTATCATCACCACGCATTCGCAAGTTGAAACAATCAAAATCGGAAAAATCACCGAATGCGACTTCATGCAATCGAGCCAAAATTTGAGTCCAAACAATCAACAAAAGAATTAGAAAAATTACTAATAATTACTAATATATAAGGCCTTGGTGGAAGTGGGAAAAAGGAGGAACCAAGTGAACAATTAAAAGAATTCACTGGCTCAACACAGCAGAGCGCGCTCAGCGCGCAAGCCCGCGCTCAGCGCGCTACACCAGAACCAGAAAAATCAGTACAACTACAAGGTTCTGGTGTAGGCCTCCACTTAACACCAACACAATCTCATATACAATGAAAAAGTAATAACGGAACAAAAACGGATAAAACATGCTTGTTTTACGTCGTAAGCTCGACGCCTATTATTTATACACACTTCTCCAAGTTGCCTCTTTACACGGTTAGCGCTCACCGACGACGAAACCTAACCAAACACTTAGCAAACGTGAAGAGAAACAAACATATACACTAAATTTACAAGTATGCAAAACATGTAAAATTCACAAATATGGTAAACATATACAAGTATCAATATCAACTAGTGAAAATAGACAATATATACGATATCTACAAAACTCAAAAACAAAGAAACTATCGCAATGCGATTCAATAAAAGCATTGATCCCCGGCAACGGCGCCATTTTGTTGGTTGCGGAATAGCGGCAAGCAAACAAAAAGATTTGGAAGTATTTTTCCGGGAATTATGGTGTCCACAGAGATCGGTGCTACTGAACTGCCGTTCGACAATTTAATTGTTAATGAGTTTGGTTTTAAAATGGTTTTAAAGCGTAAAAACAGAAAAGTAAATAAAAACATAAAAATAATTCATTCTTCAACAAGACGAACTTATCAAGCGTGTATATATTCGACTCATCACAGACTTAAACTTACCGACCAATTACACTCAACTTACAATACTCCTCAATATCACCCGGTATCGCTCACAACAGTGTTCATCTCTACCACACCGAGATGAAAAATCACCCGTATCACTCTCTTCGTCACTCTCGCGCACGAAGCCTCGAGACACGGACGTCAATAAGTTTCGACACCCTTACGGATTGTTAGCCCTAAATCTATCTCTAGCATCCAGAAACTAACAGATAATCACCCCTAATCGAAGTTTGTGAAGTTTATCTCTAACACGACCCAAACCCCGCGCATAAAGCAAAAATCAGAGACAATCACTAATAGAGATTTGTAAAGCAAATTAAATATAACATCATGGGCGACAAATATACATAGGATCAAAGTAAGACATATACAAACCCAAAATAGAAGAAAAACATGAAGAAAATCAGAAATGAACCAAACACTTCATGGTTTTTCGGCGCCGATCGATGAGAAATCCACCCCGGATCATCCAAATGCAAGCTCCAATGATGTTTTCTAAGCTAATCTACAAGAAAAATGAAGTTTGATGGAGTTCGGAGCAAAAAATACACAAAACCATCCCTAAAAATGTGTTTTTTCACTATATTTATTGCTGTCATCATCGCAGAACGCGCTCAACGCGCGTTTTTAAAGTTAAACTGCCTTACGAGCGCGCTCAGCGCCCTACCTGCTGCCTTGAAAAATGAAACAGCCATAACTTGAGAACCGTAACTCCGTTTTTCGCCCGGTTCTAAGCGTTGGAAAGCTTATTCAATTTCCTATATAACAATACATAAATATCAACCAAATTGGTGATTTATATTTTCCTCATTTTGAGCCTTATTCGTTGACAAGTCGCTCAAAATCACGCGTTTGAAGCCGTGTCTTCGACACTTTATTGCTCATGCTCCAAATACACCTCAATACCTACAAAATGAGTAGAAAACTATCAAATGGTACATAAATACACTAAAACTTGATTATACACTAAATATACACATTTACATACAAAGTGGGGTTTATTCGAACGATATTTAACAAAAAGTATAGATAAGTGCAACAAAACTTATATACAAAAATAGGTACATTTTGCACTTATCAACTCTCCCCAACTTACATAATTGTTTGTCCTCAAACAAAGCCAAACAAACTTAAAAACACAAAAGCAATAACCAAAGAATCCTGAATCAAAAAGTTTTTACAAACAAAAACAAATGCAATGGTTCAATCGAAAACGGTACACACAAAGTAAATACTTACCACTAAACTTCAACGACAACATAATCACGAAACAAATGCTAAATACAAAAATCATGCCAAACATCCTAAAAAAACACAAGTTCAAATGTGAATCACACCTAGCAAAAACAATCATCGGTAGATGAAAAACATAAAACGAGGTACTTTCACTCACACAACAATCTTGCAAACAAAAGACTAAATTATGCATCCATCCAAAAATTCACATTGAACATACAAAGGCAAGAATCACAAAGACTTTTCAAGGTTGTAATGTGGTCGGGTAAACAAACAATGGGCAATTCCTAAAGCTAATCGAAACAAAAACTTGCCTAAACCTAAGGGAGTGATCAACTCACAAAAGTTCAAACACAAAATTTCAATCAAACTTCTTCTTTCATCCCAAGTGTTACACAAAACACACAACTTATTTAGCACAATTAATGGAACTCTTTTTGTTTCGTTTTTCAAGGATTTTCTTTTTCTCCTTTTTTTTTCTTTTTCTTTTCTCTTGTCATATTTTTCTCTTTTTTCTTTTCTTTTTCAACCTCATAGCAACCAATAACATAAGTGAGAAAACATTGCTCTCCCCAACTTGAATTCAACCACATCATCATGTGAATACTCCCTACTTTCTAAGGCAAGGTAAAAATTCATACAACAACACAAAGTTGAGGGTTCAAGAAAAAACAACAATCAAGATCCACACAAAAAATGAATTTGACACTCATAGACAAGAATCAAACTCAAACAACATGGATAATGACCAAAGGCTAAAAGGGTTTACAAACGATCACACACTCACAAGGTGAATTGACTATTTGGCTAGGGTGGTTGTGCTCAAAATGAAACAATTACCTTGATCCTTTTCATGCATTCATATAAGCAATACAAACAACAGATTCAACATAATAAAATTCAGTAAAACAAAATTGTCGGTACTCCGAGCATATAACAATGGAAAGTCACCTCACAAAAAGGTTGGGAACTAAAGTGATTCACACAAGAACAAGTATACAAAAGAATAAATGGCATGAAAGTTTGTAAAAAGCCTAAGTATCAAGAATATGCTAAAGTAAAGAAAGCGATAAACACATACCTTGAACATGTACAAAACTTTAAACACTATCATCACCACGCATTCGCAAGTTGAAACAATCAAAATCGGAAAAATCACCGAATGCGACTTCAAGCAATCGAGCCAAAATTTGAGTCCAAACAATCAACAAAAGAATTAGAAAAATTACTAATAATTACTAATATATAAGGCCTTGGTGGAAGTGGGAAAAAGGAGGAACCAAGTGAACAATTAAAAGAATTCACTGGCTCAACACAGTAGAGCGCGCTCAGCGCGCTACACCAGAACCAGAAAAATCAGTACAACTACAAGGTTCTGGTGAAGGCCTCCACTTAACACCAACACAATCTCATATACAATGAAAAAGTAATAACGGAACAAAAACGGATAAAACATGCTTGTTTTACGTCGTAAGCTCGACGCCTATTATTTATACACACTTCTCCAAGTTGCCTCTTTACACGGTTAGCGCTCACTGACGACGAAACCTAACCAAACACTTAGCAAACGTGAAGAGAAACAAACATATACACTAAATTTACAAGTATGCAAAACATGTAAAATTCACAAATATGGTAAACATATACAAGTATCAATATCAACTAGTGAAAATAGACAATATATACGATATCTACAAAACTCAAAAACAAAGAAACTATCGCAATGCGATTCAATAAAAGCATTGATCCCAGGCAACGGCGCCATTTTGTTGGTTGCGGAATAGCGGCAAGCAAACAAAAAGATTTGGAAGTATTTTTCCGGGAATTATGGTGTCCACAGAGATCGGTGCTACTGAACTGCCGTTCGACAATTTAATTGTTAATGAGTTTGGTTTTAAAATGGTTTTAAAGCGTAAAAACAGAAAAGTAAATAAAAACATAAAAATAATTCATTCTTCAACAAGACGAACTTATCAAGCGTGTATATATTCGACTCATCACAGACTTAAACTTACCGACCAATTACACTCAACTTACAATACTCCTCAATATCACCCGGTATCGCTCACAACAGTGTTCATCTCTACCACACCGAGCTGAGAAATCACCCGTATCACTCTCTTCGTCACTCTCGCGCACGAAACCTCGAGACACGGACGTCATTAAGTTTCGACACCCTTACGGATTGTTAGCCCTAAATCTATCTCTAGCATCCAGAAACTAACAGATAATCACCCCTAATCGAAGTTTGTGAAGTTTATCTCTAACACGACCCAAACCCCGCGCATAAAGCAAATATCAGAGACAATCACTAATAGAGATTTGTAAAGCAAATTAAATATAACATCATGGGCGACAAATATACATAGGATCAAAGTAAGACATATACAAACCCAAAATAGAAGAAAAACATGAAGAAAATCAGAAATGAACCAAACACTTCATGGTTTTTCGGCACCGATCGATGAGAAATCCACCCCGGATCATCCAAATGCAAGCTCCAATGATGTTTTCTAAGCTAATCTACAAGAAAAATGAAGTGTGATGGAGTTCGGAGCAAAAAATACACAAAACCATCCCTAAAAATGTGTTTTTTCACTATATTTATTGCTGTCATCATCGCAGACCGCGCTCAGCGCGCGTTCTTAAAGTTAAACTGCCTTACGAGCGCGCTCAGCGTGCTACCTGCTGCCTTGAAAAATGAAACAGCCATAACTTGAGAACCGTAACTCCGTTTTTCGCCCGGTTCTAAGCGTTGGAAAGCTTATTCAATTTTCTATATAACAATACATAAATATCAACAAAATTGGTGATTTATATTTTCCTCATTTTGAGCCTTATTCGTTGACAAGTCGCTCAAAATCACGCGTTTGAAGCCGTGTCTTCGACACTTTATTGCTCATGCTCCAAATACACCTCAATACCTACAAAATGAGTAGAAAACTATCAAATGGTACATAAATACACTAAAACTTGATTATACACTAAATATACACATTTACATACAAAGTGGGTTTTATTCGAACGATATTTAACAAAAAGTATAGATAAGTGCAACAAAACTTATATACAAAAATAGGTACATTTTGCACTTATCAACTCTCCCCAACTTACATAATTGTTTGTCCTCAAACAAAGCCAAACAAACTCAAAAACACAAAAGCAATAACCAAAGAATCCTGAATCAACAAGTTTTTACAAACAAAAACAAATGCAATGGTTCAATCGAAAACGGTACACACAAAGTAAATACTTACCACTAAACTTCAACGACAACATAATCACGAAACAAATGCTAAATACAAAAATCATGCCAAACATCCTAAAAAAACACAAGTTCAAATGTGAATCACACCTAGCAAAAACAATCATCGGTAGATGAAAAACATAAAACGAGGTACTTTCACTCACACAACAATCTTGCAAACAAAAGACTAAATTATGCATCCATCCAAAAATTCACATTGAACATACAAAGGCAAGAATCACAAGGACTTTTCAAGGTTGTAATGTGGTCGGGTAAACAAACAAGGGGCAATTCCTAAAGCTAATCGAAACAAAAACTTGCCTAAACCTAAGGGAGTGATCAACTCACAAAAGTTCAAACACAAAATTTCAATCAAACTTCTTCTTTCATCCCAAGTGTTACACAAAACACACAACTTATTTAGCACAATTAATGGAACTCTTTTTGTTTCCTTTTTCAAGGATTTTCTTTTTCTCCTTTTTTTTTCTTTTTCTTTTCTCTTGTCATATTTTTCTATTTTTTCTTTTCTTTTTCAACCTCATAGCAACCAATAAAATAAGTGAGAAAACATTGCTCTCCCCAACTTGAATTCAACCACATCATCATGTGAATACTCCCTACTTTCTAAGGCAAGGTAAAAATTCATACAACAACACAAAATTGAGGTTTCAAGAAAAAACAACAATCAAGAATCACACAAAAAATGAATTTGACACTCATAGACAAGAATCAAACTCAAACAACATGGATAATGACCAAAGGCTAAAAGGGTTTACAAACGATCACACACTCACAAGGTGAATTGACTATTTGGCAAGGGTGGTTGTGCTCAAAATGAAACAATTGCCTTGATCCTTTTCATGCATTCATATAAGCAATACAAACAACAGATTCAACATAATAAAATCCAGTAAAACAAAATTGTCGGTACTCCGAGCATATAACAATGGAAAGTCACCTCACAAAAAGGTTGGGAGCTAAAGTGATTCACACAAGAACAAGTATACAAAAGAATAAATGGCATGAAAGTTTGTAAAAAGCCTAAGTATCAAGAATATGCTAAAGTAAAGAAAGCGATAAACACATACCTTGAACATGTACAAAACTTTAAACACTATCATCACCACGCATTCGCAAGTTGAAACAATCAAAATCGGAAAAATCACCGAATGCGACTTCATGCAATCGAGCCAAAATTTGAGTCCAAACAATCAACAAAAGAATTAGAAAAATTACTAATAATTACTAATATATAAGGCCTTGGTGGAAGTGGGAAAAAGGAGGAACCAAGTGAACAATTAAAAGAATTCACTGGCTCAACACAGCAGAGCGCGTTCAGCGCGCAAGCCCGCGCTCAGCGCGCTACACCAGAACCAGAAAAATCAGTACAACTACAAGGTTCTGGTGTAGGCCTCCACTTAACACCAACACAATCTCATATACAATGAAAAAGTAATAACGGAACAAAAACGGATAAAACATGCTTGTTTTACGTCGTAAGCTCGACGCCTATTATTTATACACACTTCTCCAAGTTGCCTCTTTACACGGTTAGCGCTCACCGACGACGAAACCTAACCAAACACTTAGCAAACGTGAAGAGAAACAAACATATACACTAAATTTACAAGTATGCAAAACATGTAAAATTCACAAATATGGTAAACATATACAAGTATCAATATCAACTAGTGAAAATAGACAATATATACGATATCTACAAAACTCAAAAACAAAGAAACTATCGCAATGCGATTCAATAAAAGCATTGATCCCCGGCAACGGCGCCATTTTGTTGGTTGCGGAATAGCGGCAAGCAAACAAAAAGATTTGGAAGTATTTTTCCGGGAATTATGGTGTCCACAGAGATCGGTGCTACTGAACTGCCGTTCGACAATTTAATTGTTAATGAGTTTGGTTTTAAAATGGTTTTAAAGCGTAAAAACAGAAAAGTAAATAAAAACATAAAAATAATTCATTCTTCAACAAGACGAACTTATCAAGCGTGTATATATTCGACTCATCACAGACTTAAACTTACCGACCAATTACACTCAACTTACAATACTCCTCAATATCACCCGGTATCGCTCACAACAGTGTTCATCTCTACCACACCGAGATGAAAAATCACCCGTATCACTCTCTTCGTCACTCTCGCGCACGAAGCCTCGAGACACGGACGTCAATAAGTTTCGACACCCTTACGGATTGTTAGCCCTAAATCTATCTCTAGCATCCAGAAACTAACAGATAATCACCCCTAATCGAAGTTTGTGAAGTTTATCTCTAACACGACCCAAACCCCGCGCATAAAGCAAAAATCAGAGACAATCACTAATAGAGATTTGTAAAGCAAATTAAATATAACATCATGGGCGACAAATATACATAGGATCAAAGTAAGACATATACAAACCCAAAATAGAAGAAAAACATGAAGAAAATCAGAAATGAACCAAACACTTCATGGTTTTTCGGCGCCGATCGATGAGAAATCCACCCCGGATCATCCAAATGCAAGCTCCAATGATGTTTTCTAAGCTAATCTACAAGAAAAATGAAGTTTGATGGAGTTCGGAGCAAAAAATACACAAAACCATCCCTAAAAATGTGTTTTTTCACTATATTTATTGCTGTCATCATCGCAGAACGCGCTCAACGCGCGTTTTTAAAGTTAAACTGCCTTACGAGCGCGCTCAGCGCCCTACCTGCTGCCTTGAAAAATGAAACAGCCATAACTTGAGAACCGTAACTCCGTTTTTCGCCCGGTTCTAAGCGTTGGAAAGCTTATTCAATTTCCTATATAACAATACATAAATATCAACCAAATTGGTGATTTATATTTTCCTCATTTTGAGCCTTATTCGTTGACAAGTCGCTCAAAATCACGCGTTTGAAGCCGTGTCTTCGACACTTTATTGCTCATGCTCCAAATACACCTCAATACCTACAAAATGAGTAGAAAACTATCAAATGGTACATAAATACACTAAAACTTGATTATACACTAAATATACACATTTACATACAAAGTGGGGTTTATTCGAACGATATTTAACAAAAAGTATAGATAAGTGCAACAAAACTTATATACAAAAATAGGTACATTTTGCACTTATCAACTCTCCCCAACTTACATAATTGTTTGTCCTCAAACAAAGCCAAACAAACTTAAAAACACAAAAGCAATAACCAAAGAATCCTGAATCAAAAAGTTTTTACAAACAAAAACAAATGCAATGGTTCAATCGAAAACGGTACACACAAAGTAAATACTTACCACTAAACTTCAACGACAACATAATCACGAAACAAATGCTAAATACAAAAATCATGCCAAACATCCTAAAAAAACACAAGTTCAAATGTGAATCACACCTAGCAAAAACAATCATCGGTAGATGAAAAACATAAAACGAGGTACTTTCACTCACACAACAATCTTGCAAACAAAAGACTAAATTATGCATCCATCCAAAAATTCACATTGAACATACAAAGGCAAGAATCACAAAGACTTTTCAAGGTTGTAATGTGGTCGGGTAAACAAACAATGGGCAATTCCTAAAGCTAATCGAAACAAAAACTTGCCTAAACCTAAGGGAGTGATCAACTCACAAAAGTTCAAACACAAAATTTCAATCAAACTTCTTCTTTCATCCCAAGTGTTACACAAAACACACAACTTATTTAGCACAATTAATGGAACTCTTTTTGTTTCGTTTTTCAAGGATTTTCTTTTTCTCCTTTTTTTTTCTTTTTCTTTTCTCTTGTCATATTTTTCTCTTTTTTCTTTTCTTTTTCAACCTCATAGCAACCAATAACATAAGTGAGAAAACATTGCTCTCCCCAACTTGAATTCAACCACATCATCATGTGAATACTCCCTACTTTCTAAGGCAAGGTAAAAATTCATACAACAACACAAAGTTGAGGGTTCAAGAAAAAACAACAATCAAGATCCACACAAAAAATGAATTTGACACTCATAGACAAGAATCAAACTCAAACAACATGGATAATGACCAAAGGCTAAAAGGGTTTACAAACGATCACACACTCACAAGGTGAATTGACTATTTGGCTAGGGTGGTTGTGCTCAAAATGAAACAATTGCCTTGATCCTTTTCATGCATTCATATAAGCAATACAAACAACAGATTCAACATAATAAAATTCAGTAAAACAAAATTGTCGGTACTCCGAGCATATAACAATGGAAAGTCACCTCACAAAAAGGTTGGGAACTAAAGTGATTCACACAAGAACAAGTATACAAAAGAATAAATGGCATGAAAGTTTGTAAAAAGCCTAAGTATCAAGAATATGCTAAAGTAAAGAAAGCGATAAACACATACCTTGAACATGTACAAAACTTTAAACACTATCATCACCACGCATTCGCAAGTTGAAACAATCAAAATCGGAAAAATCACCGAATGCGACTTCAAGCAATCGAGCCAAAATTTGAGTCCAAACAATCAACAAAAGAATTAGAAAAATTACTAATAATTACTAATATATAAGGCCTTGGTGGAAGTGGGAAAAAGGAGGAACCAAGTGAACAATTAAAAGAATTCACTGGCTCAACACAGTAGAGCGCGCTCAGCGCGCTACACCAGAACCAGAAAAATCAGTACAACTACAAGGTTCTGGTGAAGGCCTCCACTTAACACCAACACAATCTCATATACAATGAAAAAGTAATAACGGAACAAAAACGGATAAAACATGCTTGTTTTACGTCGTAAGCTCGACGCCTATTATTTATACACACTTCTCCAAGTTGCCTCTTTACACGGTTAGCGCTTACCGACGACGA
Source organism: Lathyrus tuberosus (assembly GCA_022829125.1). Classification (NCBI taxonomy): domain Eukaryota; kingdom Viridiplantae; phylum Streptophyta; class Magnoliopsida; order Fabales; family Fabaceae; genus Lathyrus; species Lathyrus tuberosus. The sequence goes on from JALAZF010000882.1 coordinate 1,301,239, forward strand.
AACCTAACCAAACACTTAGCAAACGTGAAGAGAAACAAACATATACACTAAATTTACAAGTATGCAAAACATGTAAAATTCACAAATATGGTAAACATATACAAGTATCAATATCAACTAGTGAAAATAGACAATATATACGATATCTACAAAACTCAAAAACAAAGAAACTATCGCAATGCGATTCAATAAAAGCATTGATCCCCGGCAACGGCGCCATTTTGTTGGTTGCGGAATAGCGGCAAGCAAACAAAAAGATTTGGAAGTATTTTTCCGGGAATTATGGTGTCCACAGAGATCGGTGCTACTGAACTGCCGTTCGACAATTTAATTGTTAATGAGTTTGGTTTTAAAATGGTTTTAAAGCGTAAAAACAGAAAAGTAAATAAAAACATAAAAATAATTCATTCTTCAACAAGACGAACTTATCAAGCGTGTATATATTCGACTCATCACAGACTTAAACTTACCGACCAATTACACTCAACTTACAATACTCCTCAATATCACCCGGTATCGCTCACAACAGTGTTCATCTCTACCACACCGAGCTGAGAAATCACCCGTATCACTCTCTTCGTCACTCTCGCGCACGAAACCTCGAGACACGGACGTCATTAAGTTTCGACACCCTTACGGATTGTTAGCCCTAAATCTATCTCTAGCATCCAGAAACTAACAGATAATCACCCCTAATCGAAGTTTGTGAAGTTTATCTCTAACACGACCCAAACCCCGCGCATAAAGCAAAAATCAGAGACAATCACTAATAGAGATTTGTAAAGCAAATTAAATATAACATCATGGGCGACAAATATACATAGGATCAAAGTAAGACATATACAAACCCAAAATAGAAGAAAAACATGAAGAAAATCAGAAATGAACCAAACACTTCATGGTTTTTCGGCACCGATCGATGAGAAATCCACCCCGGATCATCCAAATGCAAGCTCCAATGATGTTTTCTAAGCTAATCTACAAGAAAAATGAAGTTTGATGGAGTTCGGAGCAAAAAATACACAAAATCATCCCTAAAAATGTGTTTTTTCACTATATTTATTGCTGTCATCATCGCAGACCGCGCTCAGCGCGCGTTCTTAAAGTTAAACTGCCTTACGAGCGCGCTCAGCGTGCTACCTGCTGCCTTGAAAAATGAAACAGCCATAACTTGAGAACCGTAACTCCGTTTTTCGCCCGGTTCTAAGCGTTGGAAAGCTTATTCAATTTCCTATATAACAATACATAAATATCAACCAAATTGGTGATTTATATTTTCCTCATTTTGAGCCTTATTCGTTGACAAGTCGCTCAAAATCACGCGTTTGAAGCCGTGTCTTCGACACTTTATTGCTCATGCTCCAAATACACCTCAATACCTACAAAATGAGTAGAAAACTATCAAATGGTACATAAATACACTAAAACTTGATTATACACTAAATATACACATTTACATACAAAGTCGGTTTTATTCGAACGATATTTAACAAAAAGTATAGATAAGTGCAACAAAACTTATATACAAAAATAGGTACATTTTGCACTTATCAACTCTCCCCAACTTACATAATTGTTTGTCCTCAAACAAAGCCAAACAAACTTAAAAACACAAAAGCAATAACCAAAGAATCCTGAATCAACAAGTTTTTACAAACAAAAACAAATGCAATGGTTCAATCAAAAACGGTACACACAAAGTAAATACTTACCACTAAACTTCAACGACAACATAATCACGAAACAAATGCTAAATACAAAAATCATGCCAAACATCCTAAAAAAACACAAGTTCAAATGTGAATCACACCTAGCAAAAACAATCATCGGTAGATGAAAAACATAAAACGAGGTACTTTCACTCACACAACAATCTTGCAAACAAAAGACTAAATTATGCATCCATCCAAAAATTCACATTGAACATACAAAGGCAAGAATCACAAGGACTTTTCAAGGTTGTAATGTGGTCGGGTAAACAAACAAGGGGCAATTCCTAAAGCTAATCGAAACAAAAACTTGCCTAAACCTAAGGGAGTGATCAACTCACAAAAGTTCAAACACAAAATTTCAATCAAACTTCTTCTTTCATCCCAAGTGTTACACAAAACACACAACTTATTTAGCACAATTAATGGAACTCTTTTTGTTTCCTTTTTCAAGGATTTTCTTTTTCTCCTTTTTTTTTCTTTTTCTTTTCTCTTGTCATATTTTTCTATTTTTTCTTTTCTTTTTCAACCTCATAGCAACCAATAAAATAAGTGAGAAAACATTGCTCTCCCCAACTTGAATTCAACCACATC